>JAQPPZ010000762.1:0-1318379 GCA_028583015.1 Wollemia nobilis
TTGTAGACACCAAAACAACACCAATCCGATTATGTGACTCCAAACACTGATCGCTTTGACAAACACAGCCCCCAGGGCAGCCCTCAGAGGTTAAACAGTGGTCTTAACCACTTTCATAGCAATTTTGTAAGGTCAAGAAGCAATTTGGCACACTTGGACACTTTGCCCAGTATTCGTCTCACCCCGGGACGAATTCAAAATAGAATCCGTCCCACCCCAGGACGAATTCTGAATTCGTCCCTGGGTGGGACGAATTCTAAGCTTAACGGGCAAAAAGGCAAATGGTGCCAAGTGGCAGCCCGTAACAGTCGATTAAGGACTCTTGCCTTGCACGCGTGTGTAGGTGGACGGAGGGGCCGTTAGAAGACTGTCACAAAAGGCATTTATCAAAGCTCAAGTCAATGGAGGACTCCCCTCCCTCATGGGAAGACAAGACTGCCACATGGCGCCTATGGCCAACACATGGCATTTGTGCTTCCCTCCCAAAAGAGACCCCATGGGTCTATAAAAGGTGGGACTTTTCTCACCCAAAAGATACAGGTTGAAGGAGTTTTCAAGCAACGAAGTGCTCGCCGAATTGAAGACCCACTTGCATCCCTCTTGGTTCACCTTCCCACATCCACCAATCTCTTTTGCAAGGGAGGTTGTTGGGTGGCCTTTGGAAGCTCGAACCTTACCCAAATCCAACGCATGGACACCGAACCAACCAATTCGCCGACCCCCAATCCTAAAAGGTTTTGGGCCCATCCCCGGTGGATTGGCTCCAAAATCGAGGGCCAACGGTGGGAGGCCCACTTGGGCACCCCCGCACCTCCCAAGTCCTATTTTTAGTTTTTGAGCATTTTAGATTATTTTTTAGATTGCATTTTGTGTTATTAGGTTTGATTAATCCATAGCTGCAATTTTGTAACTTTTGGTCAGATTCTAGGATGTTTTGTATTGCTTTGTCGTTTCGCTAACTTGCAGGTGTCAAGGTCAAATTCCCGAGGGTGGAGGCCAAATTGGGAAAATCCGACCATCTGGGTCGTCCCAAAATGGCCCCAATTACATAACCCCCCTATTTGCAGGCATTTTGCAGGTCTCGGGATCCGACATTGGAGTAGCAAGCAGGTCGGTTTCTTCAACACAGAAGAATTCGTCCCACCCAGGGACGAATTGTAGTCAGAATTCGTCCTGCCCAGGGATGAATTCCAGTTGAAGGTGGATTGGCCAGCTGCCTCAGTGGCAGTGGCCTTCTGGTAACTTTTCTTACCTTCTGTCAAGTTTTGAAGCAATTTGGACTCACTGTATTCACTGTTTCAGGAAAATATTTACATGCATATTTCGTTAGTTTTAGAGAGCAAACGCTTTTCATTTGCAGCAGGTGCTACTGACATCTTGGTCATTTCTTTGTTCGTAGGAGAAGCAACAGAGGTGAAGAACTCATCGACATCAGCGGCGGCATCATCTTGGCCCGCCCATTGCAATCGTGGGCACGCGGAAAGAGGAATCATTCAGTGATTGTAATCAAACTCTATTTGCGCTCCTAGCCCCTAAAAAGGGAGGAGACGTCATTGTAACAGAGATCAAGGGAAATTAATGAAAGGGCTGTGTTTTCTCTATTTGATTGTGTCTCTTCCAATGTGTTTCTTTTCCATTTCATGCAATTTACATTTCTAGGACTTAAGCGTACTTAATTTTGAATGCAACGCGCGCTTGGTGTTTCCTTTGGCCGGAATCTCGTGCTTTCGGTGGCGACACGGGGGGACCACTGTTCCCTGGTTTTTAAAATCATAGAAACCGATCAAAGTTTTGTGTTTGTGCTTGACAGGTACATTTTTTTTTGTTGCAGACTGCTATTCATCTCTGACGGGGACGAATTCTTTTTCGCAATTCGTCTGACCCTGAGACGAATTCAAATTCATCTCTGGGAGGGACGAATTCTGTTCTGCAATTCGTCTCCCAGAGGGACGAATTCCTGTCTGTGGATTTTTAGAGCAGAAATTCAGAGACAACAGGAGCAGGCAGAGAAGAGGTAGGGATTTTTATTATCTCTGTTAAATTTTTCTGTTTCTGTTTCTGTTTCTTTAATTGTTTTCATTTAATCCTGCATTGCATTAGGAAAAGTCATGTATGCTAGTTTCATTTTTGTTGAATAAAACGAATCCCACACACATCACGAAACAATTTTAAACCAAGGAGCTGGTCGTAAGACCTCAGCCCTTGATCAAGACCATTGGTGGATTTAATCACCACCTTGGCTTGATTTGCATCCATTTCCCGATTGTCAACTGTTGTTAGGCGTAAATCCTGACGAAGACAGACCGAGCGTAGCTGGGGTGATTCCCATGCGCGCGAGGATAAGTTTTCTATGGTAGGTGCCATTAACAGGACAATCCCCCTTTCGTACCACCTACGTACCACGTACCTTCTGCTCTCACGTACCTATAGTCTCCCTCTCGTAAGGGCGGGTATATAGAGAGGTTGGTATATCGGCCTGGCTGGTATATTGAAGGGGTGACCTTTTTGGAGTTATAAGAGCCTACATGATGCATTTAAACGTTCTACAAAACCTACAAAAACAAAACAAAACATCAAAATGCACTAAACCAGTTTAGGACACACCAAGAATCCTTAAAAGAGATAATCACGGTTTTGTGAATGTGTGTGTTTAATTCTGCTTAGTGTAGACAAAAAAAAAAAAAAATCATAAAAACGAGATAAAAACTTATTTAGATAGCATAGAAGCACCGCAATGGTGTACACCCGCAGTCAAGCCCAATCAAGGGCAGAAGCTCCGGAAGGTACACAAAAAGTAGGCACAAGTCGCCTTCACTTCAATCCTGAGGATTTGGTCATACCGCCTTATAGGTCAAACCTACAAAAGAATCCAATTCAGAATCCTCGGTGGGGTATGCCTATTCAAAGCAGCCCCTTTCGGGAAGATGCCTTACATGTAGACCTTGACATAAATAGAGAATCACCTCTTGAAGTTAGGCATGAGTGGCCACCGCGCGATGAAGCGCTAAACGAGCACACCGTCCATTTGGAGGGGCAACGTGGATATGGCATCCCTTCTTTACCTATCATCAGAACAGAGAGACCAAATCCGGAGCGTAGGGCTCCTTACATAGGGCGACCTAACTCCGCCCAACCCATTTACACCCGTGAAAGGGAGTATGAGGAAAACCATCGCATTCCTCGAGGGCAACAAACAATGCGGGAACCTTGCATTTCCACACCAGCAGGATATCATGATCACCCCTTGAGGCCAGAACCTCGAGCACATACCGCCTACCTCGACAGAGGGAAGCGACCCCTTGAGATTTTAGAGCATCAAAACCGAGGTAAACCCATAGGAGGAACATTTGAACCTTCTGAAAAAAATAGGGTAGATCAAATTGACCCGATTGTCGCCAGATATACCACCCGTCAAGCCCAAATCATGCGGCTTAAACAAAGTCAACAAGAGATAGAGTATCAATACCGCTTGGATAAAGAACGCATGCAACGCGAAGCGGATGAGTTACGCTATGAAATACCCGAGAGGGGGCCAACCCCTCGCATCCAAAGAGCTAAACAATATGAGAGGCATAATCCGTTGGTGCAAGACAGGTCTCCACGACCTCGTCAAGCTCGGCCTCCAAGACCCCATAGATTCGAGAGGGAGGCAACTCCCCGAAACAATGATGGGTACCTTCAGCAAGAGCTTGATCAGGGTCATAGGTTTCGCCCTGAGACTCCTCAAGAATTTTACGAGGAGTATGAACCAGAAGAGGAATATATTGAAACTCCCCATCAAGGCAGGAAGGATGCCATTCGGCCACCCCTCCATAGGCCTCCAGTTTACCGTAACTTGCAACAAGAGCGAACAAGAGAGGAAGAAATAAAATCTTTCGATGCATACCAAGCGCTATTGGAGCGTTTGGAGTCTGTGGAGACAAAAGCTGCTGGGCATCAAAAACCCACATTACGTCTACTTCGCAATAATCCGGTGCATCCCTCAGTGCCTACACCTCTTTACCCCGAACACTTCAAGTTGCCTCAATTGGCAGTTTTTAAAGGTGAAGAGGACGCACAAGAACATGTTACACGATTTCTAAGCCAATGCTTCGGCATCCAAGATAATGACGCATTATTGCTTAGAACATTCATAACCACATTCGTAGGCCCTGCCTCGGATTGGTTCACACAACTGCCCAAACACAACATAAGCAGCTTAGATCAGCTAGTAGATGCGTTTCTTGAACGTTTCGCCTTCAACACAAGGAAGAAGGCATCACTTAGTGATCTTGCTAGCCTTAAACAATTTGAGGAGGAAACAATGGCAGCGTACGGGAACCGATGGAGAGCTTTGCTTTCTAAGTTACCCTACCGTCCTCCCATGTCGGACCTCACGCAAATGTTCACAAAAAGTTGCTTAAAATCAATCTCCGGTCTATTGTTGTCGCGACAATACGACAGCTTAGAAGAAGCTTTGGCGCAATCCAGAGTCATAGAAGAGATTAAGATAGGCAAAGGCACAATTGCCAAGCCTAAGAAGAAAGAGTGGAATAAAACCACTAAAACTGGGACAACGCAACCACAACACGCTGCAATCAACCAAGTTGCGATAAATGTCCCCGCGCCTGTGCAAGAAACGCAGCCTCAAAAGGCTAACTACCAGGCAGTGCCTCCTGCTTACGAAAGAGATAACAGAAGACAGGAGCAGTATCAGCAGCGTCGCCCTAGGCGACAATTCACCCCGTATGCGGAGTCTAGGGACTCCTTATTTGACCGCTTGTCAGCGGAAAATTTAGTTACTCTGCCAAAAATCCAAATTTTTGACCCTAACGTTCCCAAGCCTAGGGGGTATAGGGAGGAATTGTATTGCAGATTCCATAGGCGCAGAGGACATGACCTAAATGGGTGCTGGAAATTCAAAGAACTAGTCCAGGATTTGATCGACAACCGAACATTGGTCGTGGACAACCCCATCGCACCAAACAACCAACAAATGGGGGTATTCAAGGACCCCTTGCCTGCCCACGAGGCACAGACAAAACCGCTCCAAATTAACGAGGTGCGACAAGATCTTCCCGCGCAAGGATTTGTGGGAATGATTAGCATTGTAACAAGGAACAGAAAATACCCAGCAGTTGCCCCCGAGGTACCTGCGAGGGAAGTTCCGTCGACATCGCAGCCTCAACAATGCCCAACGCAGTTACCTCCGCCTAGACCTGAGGTCACGATACGAACCAAACTCACGCAGAGTTTGCGGACCACGTCGGCTAGGTTGTCCATCTACGAGCTTATTCAACAATCAGCTCCCCATAGAGAAGCTCTTATGGACATTTTAAAAGCCATTGAAGTACAACCCCACGAAGCAAATTCTTTCAACGCCTTCGTGGGACATGTGAAACAATGTACGGAGCTTGTCATCACATTCAGAGAAGATGAGGTCAAAACGATATCAAATGACATGCCGGATCCACCCCCGCACGTTATCGCGCGGGTCAACGGGATCCCGTACAAGAGAGTGCTCGATAGATACTGGCTCGTCCAGTAACATTATAACCACTGCAGCGTTGAAACATTTAAAACTGCCAGCCTCTCACATCACCGCTTCCACGTACACACTGCGAGCTTTTAACGATGCAATTTGCTCGACAGTCGGCACGGTTGTTCTGCCTATACAGGTAGGACAAAAGTCAATACCCACACTGTGCCATGTGCTGGAAGGCGAAATGGCTTATAATATACTGCTAGGGCGGCCTTGGATCAGGGACATGAAGTGTGTCCCCTCGATCGCACACCAGTGCTTGAAGTATGCCTATGAAGGGCAAATACATGTAGTCCCAATGGACTTAGAGCCCTTCAAGTATTGCAATGCGGTACAATTCATACCTCAATCGACCCTCCCATCAACGCATTTGGATTTTCAATTAAATCCATCTAAACAGGGTCCGATACCGCAGGCACCACTGGTGGCCAACAAGGCAAAATCCCAACCAGGTGAGACTTCATCACCTACTCCTTCATCATCAACGCCACCTATCATGGCCCAACAGAAGGACAAGGGAAAGCAAATCATGGAAGAGGTTAAGCCTCTAGAAGAGGGGTTGCCCACGATTTCAACGATATCAACAGAGGAAGCACCCAACGCAACGAAAACCAAGATTCCTAAACCACCAAACATGGAATGGACTCAGGAAGGACTACCGTTTCCTCCCACCCAATCATCAACAATCACTGTTGAGATGGCCAGTACAGGCCTGGGGGAATACTTAGTGCAAAATGTTGTGGCAACCCCCACACTGGAGTCAGTACAAGACATGGGAAGACCTCGCCTTCCCATTGGAACAATCGTCCCTCTAGGCTACCCACCGAACCAAACGAATTTTGTGTATGGGGGCCTTGATCATGGTTCTGAACCATGCGAACAAAAGGAAACAGATGAAGAGCCTTTTGTCGAAAACATCAATTATCTGTCGAACCCAGAATTTGCCCTAAAATATCTCGAACAATGCAATTGGCATGGGTATGGGCTAGGCAGATATGAGCAAGGGATGCGGATCCTTTGCCAACCAAGATATCAGATGCCATATGACAAGTCGGGGGTAGGGTTCAACCATCCCCTGCCATTAGACATCTTGGTTGAAAATATGCAAGGCCTAGAAATAGGCAACATGGGGGGATTGGCACAAGACCCGTACGCCAATCCAAACACAGAATACACATTGGGGGATTATCTCCCATGGTCAACAAACACCCCTAGAAACAACAATAATCCCTCTCCTTTGCTAGAGAGAGGTGAAAGTTCAGAGATTAATCCTCAAAGAGAACATCAACGGCTGCCAGACATCTTTCTCGAAACTGTTCCCCTTAGAGGTTCCAGATGAAATAACACAGTCTCAAGAGAATCAGGTCCCTCCACTAAGAGTGGAACAACCGCAATGGGACCAGATTAATTCACCGGAACAGGAAGAGTCCTCAATGTCGCAAGCAACGGATGCTGAAGAGGATGAACAATTTTGGATCTATGAAAGCGATTCAGAAGATGAAACTGAAATGGACTATCTCAGACATGCGCGACGACATCACCGTGCTCTAACTCATGAAGATCTAATGGGACAGATGGGCATACTACTGGGGCATGAATGGCATGTAGACCCAATGAGGTGGGACCAAGTGTTGGATCCATGGCTCCAAATTCAAGATGAGCATCGTCCACCTCGAGATCCCATCATGACAGCAGTGCCGAGGGAAGACCCTACCCTCCTTTTCGCAAAATTCGCACCTAGGAAAGATCCATTCGTGCCCATACCTCTAGAGCCAGATCCAGAGTGCAAAGACCATCAAGCTGGGGGTACCTCTATCCCCTAAAGAACCATAATCCAAACCCAAAATGCTCCAAGGATTATCGCAATCTCTTGGTCACCCAAAAAGCTCCAAGGATTATCGCAATCTCTTGGTCAATCCAAAAAGCTCCAAGGATTATCGCAATCTCTTGGTCAATCCAAAAAGCTCCAAGGATTATCGCAATCTCTTGGTCACCCAAAAAGCTCCAAGGATTATCGCAATCTCTTGGTCAACCCAAAAAGCTCCAAGGATTATCGCAATCTCTTGGTCAACCCAAAAAGCTCCAAGGATTATCGCAATCTCTTGGTCAACCCAAAAAGCTCCAAGGATTATCGCAATCTCTTGGTCACCCAAAAAGCTCCAAGGATTATCGCAATCTCTTGGTCAACCAAAAAGCTCCAAGGATTATCGCAATCTCTTGGTCAACCCAAAAGCTCCAAGGATTATCGCAATCTCTTGGTCACCCAAAAGCTCCAAGGATTATCGCAATCTCTTGGTCACTCCAAAAAGCTCCAAGGATTATCGCAATCTCTTGGTCAACCCAAAAAGCTCCAAGGATTATCGCAATCTCTTGGTCAATCCAAAAGCTCCAAGGATTATCGCAATCTCTTGGTCAACCCAAAAAGCTCCAAGGATTATCGCAATCTCTTGGTCACCAAAAAGCTCCAAGGATTATCGCAATCTCTTGGTCAACCCAAAAAGCTCCAAGGATTATCGCAATCTCTTGGTCAATACAAAAACTCCAAGGATTATCGCAATCTCTTGGTCAACCCAAAAAGCTCCAAGGATTATCGCAATCTCTTGGTCAACCAAAAAGCTCCAAGGATTATCGCAATCTCTTGGTCAACCCAAAAAGCTCCAACGATTATCGCAATCGCTTGGTCAAAAAAAATCAAGAAATTCAAAAAAAACAAAACAACAAAAATCATCAAAAACAACAAAGATTTGCATCTCAATTCTAGGCATACTCAAATTCATCAAAAAAAAAATCATATTCTCGCACCTCATCTTCACCTTCACCAAAAAGCAATCCATCAAAATTACAAAAATACATAGCTGCATTAAGCATTGCATCCATACATTGCATATTTGTAGTCATACAGGTCAAAGGCACCATAAGCTGCAATAGCTCTGATAGTCCACCTTGTTCCGCATTGTCTCATGTTACAAAAACAACAAAAACACCAAGCATAACTTTTACCACACTACAGTCAGTGGTCTGGGAATGTACCAAGAGTTTCAGTGATTCAATCATCATTTTCCTCTTTAGCCATGTAGTGTATCAAGTCGAACAGATTTTACGAAGGTAGAGTCATACTTGAAATACACCTTGTTACGTAACATCCCAACACAAATCAAAACACATAAAATTCCCAAAATTGTGTGAACGAAAGACGAAACCTGCAAAATAATCTAGGTCACCACAAGCGAAACGGTTATCTTGCTCATCCCCCTGTGCGAATGACCCCTAGAATGCTGAGAGTTGGCAAAAGGACAAGCATCCTCCCTACCCAATTCCCTAAGAATCCCTAAAGTTCTCAATAGTTGCAAAACACAAAAAATTTGCAAAATGTCAAAACTCAAAATTTGACAAACTACAGTGCAAACATCAAAAGGCACAAACAACAGTGATTTTCATCACTCCATATCCCCAATCCCTTGCTCGAAAGAAAAACAAATCAAAATAAACAGTGATCTTATCACTACAAATGAGCAAGTATCCCAATACAATTGAAGAAAAGAAGGGAGTTGACCTTGAATCCCTGGAACTCTCAGCATTCTATAGGTCATAAGGCAAGCTTCAGTACCAATTTGGTTGATAGCCTATCGGTAATGTAGTAAACCTCCCGCATGACGATATATCTGTCACATTAACTTGCGTACAGATCAATGTTTGCATGTGGATGAGCTAGCTTATGGCATCCTGGATTACATCGCAGATTAATCTTAGTACATACAACAAAGGAATTCGTGGAGCTAATTAGGTGATCCTCGATACAGGTTCGGTTGAAAGCCCATCTGGCACTGGCGGTATCCTGACAAATACCACTAAATGAACTCAATTGCACACACAGGGATGTGAAATAACTTGGTCAAAAACAAGTCCGATTCATACCTTGTCCAAAAGTCTTGTAAGATAAAGTACAGTCATGGCTAGTGAGCTAAAACCGTCTGAGTCTCGTGAAAACCTTAGCTACATTTCTAAACCAACTGCGCTACTTTTCATCTTTGTAAATACCATAAGAAAACACAAAAACATAAAACCATGTATACATGTAGAGCCATACATCACAACAATCGCCTAAAAACAAAATAACAGAGCTCTAAACAATCCTATGGTGCCATAGCCAAACATCACAAACCCCATTCATCCATTTCATATCCGCATATCACATATAAATCAAAACCATTTGCATTCATCATAGCATATGCATCCATCAAAATAAATCAACATGCATACATCCATATTCATCAACCATCATGCACAAGATCAAAGAAAATCAAAACAACAAAAACAACAAATAAATGCAACACAAAAACAAAAAGCAATAAACATTGCCAGACACAAGTGCTCTTGCACTTAACCTCTTGGCATAGAAAAGCTGATGTCGGGGTCTACATTGTTGATGTCCTACTCCCTAAGAAGGCTGCCAAAGCCGGACCGCTCCACGGGAAGACGGATTTTCAACAATTTCACCCCCAAACGGCATCACAAAAGGGTCAAAACCCACTCAAAAACAAACAAAAATGCAACACAAAAACAAAAAGCAATAAACATTGCCAGACACAAGTGCTCTTGCACTTAACCTCTTGGCATAGAAAAACTGATGTCGGGGTCTACATTGTCGCTATCCTACTCCCTAAGAAGGCTACCATAGCCGGACCGCTCCACGGGAAGACGGATTTTCGACAATTTAATCCCCAAACGACATCACAAAAGGGTCAAAGCCCACTCAAAAACAACAAGAAAATCAAAACAAACACATAGCAATAAACATTGCCAGACACAAGTGCTCTTGCACTTAACCTCTTGGCATAGCAAAATCGACGTCGGGGTCACAAATTATCACTATCCTACTCCCTAAGAAGGCTACCATAGCCGGACCGCTCCACGGGAAGACGGATTTTGACAATTTATCCCCAAACGCACACAAAAGAAAACAACAAAAACAAAAAAATGCAACACAAAACAACAATAAACATTGCCAGACACAAGTGCTCTTGCACTTAACCTCTTGGCATAGCAAAATTGATGTCGGGGTTTACATTGTCACTATCCTACTCCCGAAGAAGGCTACCATAGCCGGACCGCTCCACGGGAGGACGGATTTTCGACAATTTAATCCCCAAATGGTGTCACAAAAAAACAAAAAAAACAAGAAAAAATTCAACAAAAACACAAGCAAAAATAATGCCGGACACAAGTGCTCTCGCACTTAGCCTCTAGGCAAAGAAAATCGATGTCGAGGTCCAAATTATCGCTCTCCTAATTCCCCAAGAAGGCTATCATAGCCGGACCGCTCCACGGGAAATAGGTTTTCGACGATTTCACCTCATTATGACATCACCAAAAGGGTTAACACCCACCAAAAATAGGTCCATATGTTGGAAAAATTGCACACGCTTAACGGTAAACCCTCTAAAGGCACCCTTGCACAAGTCATCTTGGGTCAAGCGACTCGTCGCTTCTCTCACGAAGGTCATTCCCTCATCGATTCGTCGCTTGAGGGGGTAGTCACACTTAGTCACCAACCAACAATCACACACCCAATTAAGGAAAAAGACATGCATTCAAAGAATCATTGACAAAGACAATCACGCTCCCGCTTGGGGCAATAAACAAGCAACAATCAAATCAATCAAACACTTGGCATTTCGTGAATCATGAACACAAGGTTCCCCCTGAGGATAAAAACGCCCTTCACTTGTTCATGACTGATCAATGTCTAAGTTCAAGTCACACCTCACCAAAACAGGTTAATACTTGAAATCAAATTCCTTAGCTCGTCAGAAGCAAGGATTCAAGAATGCATGCCCTTTCCATACTTGGGGCATCAAAAGTTGGTTAGGTTACCAAGAAACCCTAATCATTAGTGCTTTGGTTATCTATTTTTGCTCAAGACTGCGTCACCCGCAGTCGCTTCCCAAAAAGGGGCATCTGTAGACACCAAAACAACACCAATCCGATTATGTGACTGCAAACACTGATCGCTTTGACAAACACAGCCCCCAGGGCAGCCCTCAGAGGTTAAACAAGTGGTCTTAACCACTTTCATAGCAATTTTGTAAGGTCAAGAAGCAATTTGGCACACTTGGACACTTTGCCCAATACTCGTCTCACCTCGGGACGAATTCAAAATAGAATCCGTCCCACCCCAAGACGAATTCTGAATCCGTCCCTGGGTGGGACGAATTCTAAGCTTAACGGGCAAAAAGGCAAATGGTGCCAAGTGGCAGCCCGAACAGTCAGTTAAGGACTCCTACCTTGCACGCATGTGTAGGTGGACAGAGGGGCCGTTAGAAGACTTGTCACAAAAGGCATTTATCAAAGCTCAAGTCAATGGAGGACTCCCCTCCCTCATGGGAAGACAAGACTGCCACATGGCGCCTATGGCCAACACATGGCATTTGTGCTTCCCTCCCAAAAGAGACCCCATGGGTCTATAAAAGGTGGGACTTTTCTCACCCAAAAGATACAGGTTGAAGGAGTTTTCAAGCAACGAAGTGCTGCCGAATTGAAGACCCACTTGCATCCCTCTTGGTTCACCTTCCCACATCCACCAATCTCTTTTGCAAGGGAGGTTGTTGGGTGGCCTTTGGAAGCTCGAACCTTACCCAAATCCAACGCATGGACACCTGAACCTACCAATTCGCCGACCCCCCAATCCTAAAAGGTTTTGGGCCCATCCCCGGTGGATTGGCTCCAAAATCGAGGGCCAACGGTGGGAGGCCCACTTGGGCACCCCCGCACCTCCCAAGTCCTATTTTTAGTTTTTGAGCATTTTAGATTATTTTTTAGATTGCATTCTGTGTTACTAGGTCTGATTAGTCCATAGTTGCAATTTTGTAACTTTTGGTCAGATTCTAGGATGTTTTGTATTGCTTTGTCGTTTCGCTAACTTGCAGGTGTCAAGGTCAAATTCTCGAGGGTGGAGGCCAAATTGGGAAAATCCGACCATCTGGGTCGTCCCAAAATGGCCCCAATTACATAACCCCCTGTTTGTAGGCGTTTTGCAGGTCTCGGGATCCGACATTGGAGCAACAGCAGGTCGGTTTCTTCAACACAGAAGAATTCGTCCCACCCAGGGACGAATTGAAGTCGAATTCGTCCCGCCCGGGGACGAATTCCGATTGAAGGTGGATTGGCCAGCTGCCTCAGTGGCGGTGGCCTTCTGGTAACTTTTCTTACCTTCTGTCAAGTTTTGAAGCAATTTGGATTCACTGTATTCACTGTTTCAGGCAAATATTTACATGCATATTTCGTTAGTTTTAGAGAGAAAACGCTTTTCATTTGCAACAGGTGCTACTGACGTCTTGGTCATTTCTTTGTTCGTAGGAGAAGCAACAGAGGTGAAGAACTCATCGACATCAGCGATGGCATCATCTTGGCCCGCCCATTGCAATCGTGGGCACGCGGAAAGAGGAATCATTCAGCGATTGTAATCAAACTCTATTTGCGCTCCTAGCCCCTGAAAAGGGAGGAGACGTCATTGTAACAGAGATCAAGGGAAATTAATGAAAGGGCTGTGTTTTCTCTATTTGATTGTGTCTCTTCCAATGTGTTTCTTTTCCATTTCATGCAATTTACATTTCTAGGACTTAAGCGTACTTAATTTTGAATGCAATCGCACTTGGTGTTTCCTTTGCCCGAAATCTCGTGCTTTCAATATTCAATTCTCTTTATAATTAAGATATAAGGATATAGACCCTAATGGATTACCTCCTAGTTTACTTTATGATGTTTAGTATAATATAGAGGACGGAGTGGTGGCTAGGGTTTTTTCCATTAACACTATCCTTTATTTATAATGGACTCTTATAGATAATTTAGGGTTTAAAGTTGAAATTTCCATTAACATGTTTCCATATTCCTTCATATAATAAAGGAAATAACATGAGGATTTGGGACTCAATTTTACAAAGAATAAAATCATGTTTTGCAAGTTGAAAACGTAAGTTATTAAAAATAGATAAAACAAACTACAACTCATAAAGTCTACATTGCAATCCATCCCTATATATATGATTTCACTTTCAATATTATCAATATAGCATCTAAATTTGATATAATTTAAATATATCTTTGTTGGAAATGATGTGAGGAAAAAATATTTTTTCCCATTATAAATGGTATAGGGTTTTTGTAAAAGAAAAAATAGTGGGGAGGAAAGTTTACAACATTATAAACTTGTGATTTTGGTGTTAGTACAAAAATATTAGCCGATGATTATTAAAAAACCAAGGAAATAGGTGGGGAAATATTATTTTAAAAATATATCCATTCTATTGATGCAATAAATTTTTTTTAGGAAATGACCCCTACCTAGAGGATTGTTAACATGGAACTTCATATCAAATAATATGTAATTGCTCAAGAAATATATTATATGGTCAAACAATATGGGAGATTATTTAAGATTTTTATTAGGATGCTTAGTTTATGTTTGATCGTTTATTTTTTATTCAAAATAAAAAAACACTGGCTTGGCCACGTCTAGTTTCTAAAGATTCAAAAGTAAATAATATTGTTAATGTGAGTGAAAACTCTAGATCATAGACTTCTATTAGTAACGGGTTGAAGGAACGGAGCTAAAATAAATATAAAATAAGATCCAAATGATGCCTCATGTTCTATTTGTCTTTTTTTGGAGAACAATAATTAAATTTGTAATCTATCAAAAAAATATGGATACTCGATCGATTTGAGATATGAGTATTATAGCAATTAAAATTCTCCACTCCTATTGATTTCTCTGGAAATAATATTTGGTCACTAGAGGTTATCTTTGATGCCTCAACATTCATTTGGTTAGCAATCTAATGTAAGATTCTTATAGGAGAGAGCATAGACAAAAATTGATATCATGGACCTTACAAGTGTACCTTATGTGAAGAGGATCTAAAAGCATCATATACTTTACTTCTTGATTAATACTTTACTTGCAACATTGGGATCACTTGTTGAAAAAAATGTGAAAATATATTGGGTAGCTCCATCAACAGTGAAAGAATGAATACAATATTAGATTATTTTTTAAATCTAAAGCTTTATGAATTCTATGGAGGATTTTTCTTATGATTATTTGATGTAATTTATGATTTAAAAGAAATAAGAATTTTTCAAAATAAATCTCAAAATCATACCCATATTTAGAACTACGTTATTGTCTCTCTTGCATAAAATTATAGAAATGGTGCTCATAATGAAACATATCATCTATAGAGGAATATGCAGGAAAGAGTCATCTAGGAGAATGTAATATACAAAAATTATTTCTTGTGGTCTATCTTAAAATGGAAACATATTTTGCTTGAGTTTATCAAAATTAAAGAGTCATCAATGAGAATGTAATATACAAAAATGATTTGTTGAGGTCTATCTTAAAATGGAAACATATGGAAACTGAGTTGATCAAAATTAATGTTGATGGTGCTTCTAAAGGAAACCCAATGTTGATGGTGCTTCTAAAGGAAACCCATAAAAATCTAACGAAGATGTTTCTTGAAATAATAAAAGAAAAATTCTCTTTGCTTACTTAAAATCATATTGAAATTCGACAAATAACTATGTAGAGGTTGGGACAATTCTTCTTGGCATTAAAATTATAACAAAAAAAGAACGAAAACATGTTTATATTAAAAAACATACACAAATTGGATAAAAATTAAAATTATTGTTAAGGTTCATGAATTAGCTAAGGAAAATTTTATCTCTTAATAAAAATGATGTCTCAAAAATATAATGCTTTGAGAAAGATAATATATATATAAAAAATAACTTCAATGAAAAAATAAGCTTCATATGATTTAGTTGAGCTCGCAACAAATGTAATATTTTACTATTTGGATAAAAATACCCTAATGAAAACCATCATGCAAAAAAGTACTACTAAATTTTAAAAATAAGAAAAAGTAACAATGAATTTAAAATCCAATATTGTTTAAAATCTTATAATATAAATTAGAAATTTTTAAGTGAAAGTCTAATAATATTATTGTTTTTAACCATAGCTAATAAGTTGCTTGTCAAAAGAACAAGTTTTGTTCATAAATCACACTTAGGTGTGTTTTTGGAACCTTTCATTGAATCTTTGAATCCAAAAAGCGCTTTAGATGTCTCACTTAACTCATCACATCAAGCTGAGCATGTCACTTAGTAGATAAAAATAAAGTGAAACAATATCATTAAATATATTTTTTATTATATTGGATGAATCACTGGTAACTATTACATTTTTCTATGTCTCTTCATGGGTTCTAATCTTGCTCCTTGCTCTCATTATAACATTTAATAGGGTTGAGTAAACTTTCTCTCATCATAACATTTAATCCGGTTGAGTAAACTTTTTTATGTAACTGGCGGACACACTTAGGTGTGTTTTTGGAACCTTTCATTGAATCTTTGAATCCAAAAAGCGCTTTAGATGTCTCACTTAACTCATCACATCAAGCTGAGCATGTCACTTACTAGATAAAAATAAAGTGAAACAATATCATTAAATATATATTTTTATTATATTAGATGAATCACTGGTAACTATTACAATTTTCTATGTCTCTTCATGGGTTCTAATCTTGCTCCTTGCTCTCATTATAACATTTAATAGGGTTGAGTAAACTTTCTCTCATCATAACATTTAATCCGGTTGAATAAACTTTTTTATGTAACTGGCGGAGCTAACTTGAGACGTCCTTCAACACTATGGGGCCTGAACGATTGGAACTGCAGTGCTCCCATGGGAGCGTTTTGACCACTGGAACATGGACCATACCCTCGAACCTAACAATGCCATTAAAGATTATAAAACACATATAGTAATAGATTAAAAATAAATATAAATTGTTTAAAGACTATTTTTTTTGGTAAGCTTTTATACTTTTAATTTAAAAACAAAAATAAAATAAATACAATCAAAGTTAAATTATTAAATTATATATATGTTTAATTATTTTAAAAATATATTCAATTGTTTGAAAAGTGGACAACTAAAGAAAAACAAATTATTATTTATAATGGGTAATTACATTTTGTATTGTATTGATTGCGTATTCAGACGCATCCAAACCAAGGTAATAAATATGCGGAGATTTTACAAAGTTCACAGAAACCAAACCATACAGAGGTTCAAAGATCTAACAAGGGGTTTCTTATCGTAATTACTTCCACAACATAAACTTCCTACAGCAAAATTAATGATTTATTTAATTCTAAGACACGATGTAGATTTGCTATGGTGCGGATCGTTCAACCAACCATATTCACACACACTGTTCTAATATGTTTCACGACACAGGACGCTTCTAACCATGGCATCGTATCCACCTCATTACTTCCAGTTACTTTGTCTTAGCAAGGTCAGACGTTTCAGGTCCAGCTGCATAATTCTTCTTCCTTATTGGATAGGATGCCTCCATGGCAATCCCGCACTTCCCAGATGAGGTGTTAATATTCCGTTCCATCCTAATATACCCATTCTCTCCCCAGCTCGTTCCCCACGAGTTTTTCACAATCCAATAGTCTTTGCCTGCTGAGCCATAACCCACCAATGTCACGCCATGATCCAGATCCGTTCCGCATTCGCCCGTGAATATACCCTGTTATCCGCAACATGTTATAAAGTCGATTGTAGGAACTAAACAAAAAGAAGAAACGCATAAAACATTTCTAGGAAGACCTACAGATTTGTAGAACTGGAAATCCATGCCGGAGGCTTCAATGGCCACACTTATTGGCTGAGAGGTTGCAGCCTTTTGTAACGATAGTTCATCGTTGGGCGGCACATCTTCGAAGTCATCAATTGTCACTGCATGGGATTTTTTCTGAAAACCATCCTCACGCAAATAAATTAGGTTAGAAAAACACCTAGACGCGTTCCAATTAGTGAACTCAGCCCAATACCTATACCCTTAGGAATAATTGTATCGCCTAGATCACGAAAATAACCTTACTACCATACCTTCTTGATATCACAGATACTGTCGCGAGCCTGGTAAGGATAATCGGCCTCACTGTCGATACCGCCATTGTCGATTATAAATTGAAACGCATCATCCATCAGACCTCCATTACACCCCTGGTTGGAAGAAGTGTCACAGTCCACAAGTTCTTGTTCCGACAAAGATATCAATTTATTTGTCGCAATGTAATTAATCCCTTCAACAGCTCCAATTGCTGAGAATGCCCAGCAACTTCCTGTAGAACAACGAAAACCGTAACACAGCACACTCATGAACAAAAATCGAAACTGGTCAATGAAGATTTAAGAAAGCAGTTCTTCCTTACCGCAAGAGCCCTGATCCTTCACATTCGTCACAGCGCCTTTATTCCTCCAGTCCATACTCTCACGTAGGTGGACGCCTTGTGTATACTGATAACGGTGGCTCAGAGAGCTTTTGGCACGGCGTGTGGACGGACGGAAAAGGGTACCCAAGTACATGCTCTTGAATTCGTCATGGGTGAGGTCTGCGAACTTGTTGAGGCCGAGCAAATACGATTGATTTTTCTGGTTCTGAGAGTCGATGTGGAGCAAATTGTTTTTGAATATGTGGAAGCGCGTCTGCTTCTCATCCAAACCATTGTAGGTTTTCCCATGCTCGTTCAGCCAGCTTTCGTAAATCTGGAAGATTGATTCATCAGAAGCCAAATCATTGGGATCATATCCTACTGCTAAATATTCGCTGGCGCAATTCGACCTTTCAATGCAGAGGAGAAGCAACACCGCGCACAGAGCAAATAATGAATTGCCCATTGAAATTACAGATTTAAATCACCTGAGTCGCGTTAAAAATTATACTGACGGATTTAGCTATTTAGCGTTTCCCAACCTCAAAACAAAAGGCTGCGGATCCAATGCTTTGAAAGAGGAGTGAGCAGAGTCTGTGCTTTATAAGCAGATGTTGCTTGCATAACAGTCCAAGTGCAAATAACGAGGTCCTGGTAAACGGCTGATGATTGGCTGATGTTTGATGTGCGACAGTATTCTTTCTAATCTCAGGTCCCTCTGTTTTCACATAAATACAATTCAAAATTAAGCCTACAATTTTTTAATAGTGGGGTTTCCAATCAACTCCTATACGTGTAGAACAAGGCCACATAAACCAGGTAGACCACGTCTATTTTGGTTGATATTTTGCTAACTGATTTGAATCTTTGTTCCATGTACAAAGGGCGAGATTGGGATGGACTGGTCGAAAGTTCAAGGTGACATCGATGACTCCTACACGCAAACTCCAAAACGCAATCACTAGTTATACGTGTAAACCGCGCTCACTTGGATTAGTGTTCTTAATTGCTTATGATGTGCACCCTTCATCTTTTATATAGGAAGGAAACGGATTTAACAACACCATCACAGTTACGGAGGGCATCAACGATTTTTTCCTCTTTCCGTTATATCTCCATGGAATGCAAGAAAAGAATCTGTGTTAGTGTACAATATATAAGACAGATAATGGTTGGAAAACAAATTCCCCATCACCGAATAAAAGCTATTTCATTCAATTACAACTATTTTGGAATGAAGGAAAGAATCGGTGTCAGCATACAATATGTAGGACAAATAAAGGTTTAAAAACAAATTTCCAATCACCCAACGAAAACTATTTAATTCAGTTACAAATTAAAGCATGGAAAGAAAATTAATAAAGGATCTAAAACATCACACCATGAACCCCATGATCATGGATCTTAAACATCACACCATGCACCCCATAATCATCAACTGGAGAAGGGAAAAAAGGCATGCCGTAGTAGTTAATTTTATTAGTAATATCATCTAGTGTAAAAATTGTCGTCTTTGAATGATTTTTAACATAATTTATTTTATAACAAATTTAACGAAGGTATACTTAGTTAACACAAAGTAGTTTTTATCTTTTACTAATATGTCATAGTTTATATAGTCATTACAAAGTAGTTTTTATCTTTTACCATGAAATGTTATTTATTTATATAAAAGTATGTTATACAACCTATTTTGTCTGTATTAGAGCACATTAAAAGCCTAAACCATTAGGTCCATTAGAGTTGGACCTAATGGACCTAATGGACCTAAAAGGAAAATATATTATTTTTTAAGAATGTTTATTTTTTCATTAAAAATATAAAAAATGTGAAGGCAAAAAGAGCTTTTAAGGTTCCAAATTGTCTACAACAAATTTTCATAAGAGTAAATCATGTCCATGAAGACGTAAAAGTGTGGAATGAAATTCCATCATAAGAATTCAAGAGTAATAGATGTTATCTTGCATTTACAATACTGAGATTATGAAATGTGACTACTAACCAATTATGATGAATCTTATAGAGAATTTACAACCCAACGACCCCTATTTTAAATATAAACTAATTTAATTCTTTCCTTAAAATTATGAATGACATTAAAGAATAAAAGACACAATGCTTACAAACTATAGCATCTAAAATGTATAACCTTGTACAAAAACCAATAATCAACTAGTGATCCAAGCATGTGAACTTTTTCAGAATAACTTTGTCCTTCGGACTTTGTTTTATCTATTCAAAATATTAGAGAAAGAACTAGAACATTTTGTTATGACTTTATACCCATAAACATTAAAAAATATTGAAAAACTTTTTTTTTTTGTCCTATCAATACTATTGGGGTATAACTTTGTCGTGATGACTTTATTTTGATCCATTTAAGACGCATTGCCAAGCTTAGAGGAAGATTTGAAACTTTGAAGGAGAAATACATGCTAAAGAAACTGTATGGAAACAAAATGAGCATGAGAATACCTTCACTTACAAAATAAAACATTTTGCAAAGATAGTATTTTATGATTTTAGATATTCAAAACAAAAACGCACTTTTAGTCATGCTAACACATTAGTAGAAAATAAGATATAAAATTATAAGTCACATATCTATAGTTTTTATTTTCTATGCATAACATTGGGAGGGTGGACCATCATATTTCCATTTACATGATCTTCCATATGTAATACGATGGGTTTTAAACATACCAAATAGTGTATAAGATAGACACACCTCAAAATATAAAAGGTATAAATAATGGATGTAATATGATAGCATCGCTCCTCTTAGAAATTGGTTGCATTGTATTCTTTATTCTAAAAATAAGAAATTATGATATTTTGGTTATGTATTTTTATGTTTTATCCTGTTATACATTTTATCTTTTTTTGTTAAAGTAATACAAATTACAACGAGTGGAACAAGTGAAGGTCACACTCCTTAGGGGCACAACCATAGGGGTCTCCATCCTCATGATTCAAACTAATATCATGGAGACAAAATGCCAATGATATACCGTTGAGGTGTCCCTATAGGGACATACACTATTATTTTTTAATTGCACTTTTTCTTGATGTTTTATAACTCAAAATTATTTGTTTTGGTTCAACTAGTCCTTTGGCTAAGATCACTAACTAAATGTCCAAATTTAAAAATATATTAGATCACTATAATAAGGGGATAAATATTCTAATAACATCCACTAAAAAAAAAGAAACTTCTAAGTGAAAATATTGTTATGGTCTTTGTATAAAGAGGGATGTTTAAAGTGGCTAATACTATACAAGTAGAAAAGGAGAGAAGGTCAAAAGAAATTACAAAAATAATTTTGTAAAACATTCTCATATTTTATAAAAACAAATAGAAGCAAACCATCCACTCAAATATTATATAGAAACCATAAAAGTGATGAAAGAAAAAAAATGAGAGACACAAAGATTTTATGGTGGTCATAGGCATCGTAAATAATCTCTATCTATGTCATAGATTATATTCACAACACTCTGATCCATCAATGAAGAGTGGAAGTGGGTATATATACCAATACCAAAACTTTAAATACCTAATAAAATCTAACCTAAGTCAACATTATAAGGAGGATTAAGGTTAATTATAAGTTATAAGGTGGGTCTAGCCATAACCAGGTTAATTATGACTCACAAGACTTAATATAAAAAAATTATATAATGAATGAATACATTGTACAAAGAATGCCCTTATGCCTGTCAATATGATATCATATAATGTTAGTATTGCCCAATGAATCAAATTACACCTTTGAAAACCCATTATAATTTAATTTGAAAAGTCAAGGATAGAAGACATTAGTGATAATAATATCTTCAACCCATAATGGATCCTCTAATGTACCTCTACAATTGAGAAAAATCCTTTAATATCCCCCTCATGACCTAGGAAATATCCATCAATATTTAAGAACTGAGCTTCAATCCTTTGTAATTTTAAAAAATTCTGCATTACGTGTCCCTTACTCTAACAATATCTATAAGTGGTATTTTAATTCTTTAAAGACATACCCTATCCCTTGAGCCCTTATGTATTATCCTCCTTAAATTTAAATTCCTTTGCATGATCTTGTATTTGTGGAGACCAACCACAATTTGACATTGCCCCCTAAAAATAAACTAGAAGAGAAAATGTTGATAAAGAGTATATATTTTGAGACTTCAAGATTATAGGAATTATATAAACCATTAGGTTTAACAATTGAAAAGAGGGATAGGGATTTTCAAGGGAATATTCCATACTTTACATCATCCTTTTGTTTAAATTGAGAAAATGCAATATATGCTCTTATGCCTTGAATCTCGTAGTATAGTCCTTAACATTTTCAAACCTAAAAAAATTGAAGAGACAAAAACTCTCATTTGAGATGACTTACTTTGGTAGTATATACTTTCACAAAAAGCTCATCCAATTTTGACCATACTTTAAAAACATTGCTCTTGTATTTGATGTGCAAAAGCAACTCTAGGTCAATTGGAAAGGAAAATAAATCAAAAGCCTCTTCTTCTCCTTGATGGTGGGTGTTTTCACAAGGAACAAATATTTTATCCTCTTGAAATATGCATGAAAAGTTCTTACTACATAACATGACAATCATTTTGGTTCACCAAATTCTATAATTATACCCATTAATATGAGTAACTAGGGCTTTGTGATCCATCTTCCACAACTTTAATTCCAACACCATAATAAGCCTATGTACTCATGTTACTAATATATAAAGCTCAATAAATCATATAATTTTAAATATGGGCTCAAAACACTTTTGCATGCAAAAATTATAGCCTCCGAAATATAGTGTATCCAAAAAATAAAAATTTCAAATCTCTAAAATTTAGAGATAAGAAATTCAATTGCCTACAACAACTTAGCAACCTATGTTTCAATGGTATCTTTCACTTATTACATGCCATATGCGGTCCTCTCAACATATGTGACTGTGAGATTTGATTTTTTGTAATTCATTAAGTTGATATACATATGACAATAATTTGTTTAGCATCATATAAAAGAGGACCAAGTCAATTTCCATGTCAGATGAATCTTCATTATACAAATTAGATATTTTGAAGAATAATAATCAAACGTAGGTCTCATGAATATTGGGTGCTTTGGTCTAGCTAGGGCATGAAACATACGCTGGAGAATAGTGGTACTTTGGAGTATGC
This sequence comes from Wollemia nobilis, assembly GCA_028583015.1. Taxonomy (NCBI): domain Eukaryota; kingdom Viridiplantae; phylum Streptophyta; class Pinopsida; order Araucariales; family Araucariaceae; genus Wollemia; species Wollemia nobilis. The sequence goes on from JAQPPZ010000762.1 coordinate 23,015, forward strand.
ATATGCCTTGAATCCTAGTGATAATACAATATAGAACCTCAATTAGTTTCCTCATCAATATTTGAGCTAGGGACACTAGAGGCATAAACGACGCAGGTAAGAAATAGTGACTGATTGGGATATGCACCCAATTGGAACCCATGACATGATGCCTCTATAAATAACACTATTAGATACAAGAGGAATATTTTTAAGCATACAAAATTGTGATTCAAATCCTAAACCATGTGCTACATAGGTATAATATCTTCCTCATCTGAATAATCAAACTCTCTAATCTATAATTTTGATTATCCAAAGTTCTTTCTCTCATCCATGAAGTATCCTGTCCCACTAAATGAATGTATGCCAATGATTTGACCTCACAACCTCCCACATATAATGCCTTACAATCATTTCCACTAGCATCCTTGGTATCTCTACAAAATTCTATAAAGAATACCTACTCCTTGTGAAGAACAACATTAATGTTACAACTTCTATTAATGACCAACGTAGTTGGGGCAGTGCAAAGTTGTCAATGTGTCCCAAAAATAAGACACCAAAATCTATTTTAATTTTCAAAAGTTCCCCTTATCTCTTTTTATGATTTATTTGTTTTAAAAAAATTGAGGATGTGAAAGATGAAAGTGAGTTTTTGTAAAGGGGTTTGGCAATACCTTAATGATAAACGAAGAGAGAGAAAATAAAGCTTCTCTTTTTCTTGTGTTAAATTTTTTTATGAAGCCTTGAAAATAAATATGTCCAAGAATTCAAAAGAAAAATTGGAGGCTATAAATAAAATTTCTATGTGACCAAGTGAAACTGCTCCTCACATACCCAGATACCATATTGAAATTCATAATATTTTATAGAAATGAACATAAGTGATCCTTCTGTAGACACCAAAATAGCACCAATCCGATTATGTGACTGCAAACACTGATCGCTTTGGCAAACACAGCCCCCAGGGCAGCCCTCAGAGGTTAAACAGTGGTCTTAACCACTTTCATAGCAATTTTGTAAGGTCAAGAAGCAATTTGGCACACTTGGACACTTTGCCCGATGATTCGTCTCACCCAGGGACGAATTCAAAATAGGATCCGTCCCACCCCAGGACGAATTTTGAATCCATCCTTGGGTGGGACGAATTCTAAGCTTAACGGGCAAAAAGGCAAATGGTGCCAAGTGGCAGCCCAGAACAGTTAGTTAAGGACTCCTGCCTTGCACGCATGTGTAAGTGGACATAGGGGCCGTTAGAGGACTGTTACAAAAAGCATTTATCAAAGCTCAAGTCAATGGAGGACTCCCCTCCCTCATGGGAAGACAAGACTGCCACATGGTGCCTATGGCCAACACATGGCATTTGTGCTTCCCTCCCAAAAGAGACCCCTTGGGTCTATAAAAGGTGGGACTTTTCTCACCCAAAAGATACAGGTTGAAGGAGTTTTCAAGCAACGAAGTGCTACCGAATTGAAGACCTACTTGCATCCCTCTTGGTTCACCTTCCCACATCCACCAATCTCTTTTGCAAGGGAGGTTGTTGGGTGGCCTTTGGAAGCTCGAACCTTACCCAAATCCGACGCATGGACACCGAACCAACCAATTCGCCGACCCCCCAATCCTAAGAGGTTTTGGGCCCATCCCTGGTGGATTGGCTCCAAAATCAAGTGCCAACGGTGGGAGGCCCACTTGGGCACCCCCGCACCTCCCAAGTCCTATTTTTAGTTTTTGAGCATTTTAGATCATTTTTTAGATTGCATTTGGTGTTATTAGGTTTGATTAATCCATAGCTGCAATTTTGTAACTTTTGGTCAGATTTTAGTATGTTTTGTGTTGCTTTGTCGTTTCGCTAACTTGCAGGTGTCAAGGTCAAATTCCCGAGGGTGGAGGCCAAATTGGGAAAATCCGACCATCTGGGTCGTCCCAAAATGGCCCCAATTACATAACCCCCTGTTTGCAGGCATTTTTCAGGTCTCGGGATCCGACATTGGAGCAACAGCAAGTCGGTTTCTTCACCACAGAAGAATTCGTCCCACCCAGGGACGAATTGCAGTCAAAATTCATCCTGCCCAGGGATGAATTCCAGTTGAAGGTGGATTGGCCAGCTGCCTCAGTGGCAGTGGCCTTCTGGTAACTTTTCTTACCTTCTGTCAAGTTTTGAAGCAATTTGGATTCACTGTATTCATTGTTTCGAGCAAATATTTACATGCATATTTCGTTAGTTTTAGAGAGAAAACGCTTTTCATTTGCAGCAGGTGCTACTGACATCTTGGTTGTTTCTTTGTTCGCAGGAGAAGCAGCAGAGGTGAAGAACTCATCGACATCAGCGGCGGCATCATCTTGGCCCGCCCATTGCAATCGTGGGCACGCGAAAAGAGGAATCATTCAGTGATTGTAATCAAACTCTATTTGCGCTCCTAGCCCCTGAAAAGGGAGGAGACGTCATTGTAATAGAGATCAAGGGAAATTAATGAAAGGGCTGTGTTTTCTCTATTTGATTGTGTCTCTTCCAATGTGTTTCTTTTCCATTTCATGCAATTTACATTTCTAGGACTTAAGCGTACTTAATTTTGAATGCAATCGCACTTGGTGTTTCCTTTTCCCGGAATCTCGTGCTTTCAGTGGCGATCACGGTGGGACCTGTTCCCTGGTTTTTGAAATCATAGAAATTGATCAAAGTTTCATGTTTTGTGCTTGACAGGTACATTTTTTGTCGCAGACTGCTATTCGTCTCTGACAGGGACGAATTCTTCTCTGCAATTCGTCTGACCCTGGGATGAATTCAAATTCGTCTCTGGGAGGGACGAATTCTGTTCTGCAATTCGTCTCCCAGAGGGACGAATTCTTGTCTACATATTTTTAGAATAGAAATTCAGAAGCAACTGGAGCAGGCAGAGAAGAGGTAGGGATTTTTATCATCTCTGTTAAATTTTTTGTTTCTGTTTCTATTTCTTTAATTGTTTTCATTTAATCATCCATTGCATTAGGAAAAGTCATGTATGCTAGTTTCATTTTGTTGAATAAAACGAATCCCACACACATCACGAAATAATTTTAAACCAAGGAGCTGGTCGTAAGACCTCGACCCTTGATCAATACCATTGGTGGATTTCATCACCACCTTGGCTTGATTTGCATCCATTTCCCGATTGTCAACTCGTTGTTAGGCATAAATCCCGACGAAGACAGACCGAGCGTAGCTGGGGTGATTCCCATGCGCACGAGGATAAGTTTTCTATGGTAGGTGCCATTAACAGGACAATCCCCCTTCCGTACCGCCTACGTACCACGTACCTTCTCCTCTCACGTACCTATAGTCTCCCTCTCGTAAGGGCGGGTATATAGAGAGGTTGGTATATCGGCCTGGCTGGTATATTGAAGGGGCGACCTTTTTGGAGTTATAAGAGCCTACATGATGCATTTAAACGTTCTACAAAATCTACAAAAACAAAACAAAACATCAAAATGCACTAAACCAATTTAGGACACACCAAGAATCCTTAAAAGAGATAATCACGATTTTGTGAATGTGTGTGTTTAATTCTGCTTAGTGTAGACAAAAAAAAAAGAAAATCATAAAAACGAGATAAAAACTTATTTAGGTAGCATAGAAGCACCGCAATGGTGTACACCCGCAGTCAAGCCCAATCAAGGGCAGAAGCTCCGAAAGGTACACAAAAAGCAGGCGCAAGTTGCCTTCACTTCAGTCCTGAGGATTTGGTTATACCGCCTTATAGGTCTAACCTACAAAAGAATCCAATTCAGAATCCTCGGTGGGGTATGCCTATTCAAAACAGCCCCTTTCGGGAAGATGCCTTACATGTAGACCTTGACCTAAATAGAGAATCACCTCTTGAAGTAAGGCATGAGTGGCCACCGTGCGATGAAGCGTTAAACGGGCACACCGTCCATTTAGAGGGGCAACGTGGATATGGCGTCCCTTATTTACCTATCATCAGAACAGAGAGACCAAATCCGGAGCGTAGGGCTCCTTACATAGGGCGACCTAACTCCGCCCATCCCATTTACACCCGTGAAAGGGAGTATGAGGAAAACCATCGCATTCCTCGAGGGCAACAAACAATGCGGGAACCTTGCATTTCCGCACCAGCAGGATATCATGATCACCCCTTGAGGCCAGAACCTCGAGCACATACCGCCTACCTCGACAGAGGGAAGCGACCCCTTGAGATTTTAGAGCATCAAAACCGAGGTAAACCCATAGGAGGAACATTTGAACCTTCGAAAAAAATAGGGTAGATCAAATTGACCCATCTGTCGCTAGATATACCACCCGTCAAGCCCAAATCATGTGGCTTAAACAAAGTCAGCAAGAGATAGAGTATCAATACCGCTTGGATAAAGAACGCATGCAACGCGAAGCGGATGAGTTACGCTATGAAATACCTGAGAGGGGGCCAACCCCTCGCATCCAAAGAGCTGAACAGTATGAGAGGCGTAATCCGTTGGTGCAAGACAGGTCTCCACGACCTCGTCAAGCTCGGCCTCCAAGACCCCATAGATTCGAGAGGGAGGCAACTCCCCGAAACAATGATGGGTACCTTCAAGCAAGAGCTTGATCGGGGTCATAGGTTTCGCCCTGAGACTCCTCAAGAATTTTATGAGGAGTATGAACCAGAAGAGGAATATATTGAAACTCCCCATCAAGGCAGGAAGGAAGCCATTCGGCCACCCCTCCATAGGCCTCCAATTTACCGTAACTTGCAACAAGAGCGAACAAGAGAGGAAGAAATAAAATCTTCCGATGCATACCAAGCGCTATTGGAGCGTTTGGAGTCTGTGGAGACAAAAGCTACTGGGCATCAAAAACCCACATTACGTCTACTCCGCAATAATCCGGTGCATCCCTCAGTGCCTACACCTCTTTATCCCAAACACTTTAAGTTGCCTCAATTGGCAGTTTTTAAAGGTGAAGAGGACGCACAGGAACATGTTACACGATTTCTAAGCCAATGCTTCGGCATTCAAGATAACGACGCATTATTGCTTAGAACATTCATAACCACATTCGTAGGCCCTGCCTTGGATTGGTTCACACAACTGCCCAAACACAACATAAGCAGCTTAGATCAGCTAGTAGATGCATTTCTTGAACGTTTCGCCTTCAACACAAGGAAGAAGGCATCACTTAGTGATCTTGCTAGCCTTAAACAATTTGAGGAGGAAACAATGGCAGCATACGGGAACCGATGGAGAGCTTTGCTTTCTAAGTTACCCTACCGTCCTCCCATGTCGGACCTCACGCAAATGTTCGCAAAAAGTTGTTTAAAATCAATCTCTGGTCTATTGTTACTGCGATAATACGATAACTTAGAAGAAGCTTTGGCGCAAGCCAGAGTCATAGAAGAGATTAAGATAGGCGAAGGCGCAATTGCCAAGCCTAAGAAGAAAGAGTGGAATAAAACCACTAAAACTGGGACAACGCAACCACAACACGCTGCAATCAACCAAGTTGCGATAAATGTCCCCGCGCCTGTGCAAGAAACGCAGCCTCAAAAGGCTAACTACCAGGCAGTGCCTCCTTCTTACGAAAGAGATAACAGAAGACAGGAGCAGTATCAACAGCGTCGCCCTAGGCGATAATTCACTCCGTATGCGGAGTCTAGGGACTCCTTATTTGACCGTTTGTCAGCGGCAAATTTAGTTACTCTACCAGAAATCCAAATTTTTGACCCTAACGTTCCCAAGCCTAGGGGGTATAGGGAGGAATTGTATTGCAGATTCCATAGGCGCAGAGGACATGACCTAAATGGGTGCTCGGAAATTCAAAGAACTAGTCCAGGATTTGATCGACAACCGAACATTGGTCGTGGACAACCCCATCGCACCTAACAACCAACAAATGGGGGTATTCAAGGACCCCTTGCCTGCCCACGAGGCACAAACAAAACCGCTCCAGATTAACGAGGTGCGACAAGATCTTCCCACGCAAGGATTTGTGGGAATGATTAGCATTGTAACAAGGAACAAAAAATACCCAATAGTTGCCCCCGAGGTACCTGCGAGGGAAGTTCCGTCGACATCGTAGCCTCAACAACGCCCAACGCAGTTACCTCCGCCTAGACCTGAGGTCACGATACGAACCAAACTCACGCAGAGTTTGCGGACCACGTCGGCTAGGCTGTCCATCTACGAGCTTATTCAATAATCAGCTCCCCATAGAGAAGCTCTTATGGACATTTTAAAAGCCATTGAAGTACAACCCCATGAAGCAAATTCTTTCAATGCCTTCGTGGGACATGTGAAGAAATGTACGGAGCCTGTCATCACATTCAAAGAAAACGAGGTCAAAACGATATCAAATGACATGCCGGATCCACCCCTGCACGTTATCGCACGGGTCAACGGGATCCTGTACAAGAGAGTGCTCGATAGATACTCGGCTCGTCCGATGAACATTATAACCACCGCAGCATTGAAACATTTAAAACTGCCAGCCTCTCACATCACAGCCTTCCACGTACACACTGCGAGCTTTTAACGATGCAATTTGATCGACGATCGACACGGTTGTTCTGCCTATACAGGTAGGAAAAAAGTCAATACCCACACTCGTGCCATGTGTTGGAAGGTGAAATGGCTTATAATATACTCGCTAGGGCGGCCTTGGATCGTGGGACATGAAGTGTGTCCCCTCGATCGCACACCGGTGCTTGAAGTATGCCTATGAAGGGCAAATACATGTAGTCCCAATGGACTTAGAGCCCTTCAAGTATTGCAATGCGGTACAATTCATACCTCAATCGACCCTCCCATCAACGCATTTGGATTTTCAATTAAATCCATCTAAACAGTGGTCCGATACCGCAAGTACCACTGGTGGCCAACAAGGCAAAATCCCAGCCAGGTGAGACTTCATCACCTACTCCTTCATCATCAACGCCACCTATCGTGGCCCAACAGAAGGACAAGGGAAAGCAAATCATGGAAGAGGTTAGGCCTCTAGAAGAGGGGTTGCCCATAATTTCAATGATATCAACAGAGGAAGCGCCCAACGCAACGGAAACCAAGATTCCTGAACAACCAAACATGGAATGGACTCAGGAAGGACTACCGTTTCCTCCTACCCAATCATCAACAATCACTGTTGATATGGCAAGTACGGGCCTGGGGGAGTACTTAGTGCAAAATGTTGTGGCAACCCCCACACTGGAGTCAGTACAAGACATGGGAAGACCTCACCTTCCCATTGGAACAATCGTCCCTCTAGGCTACCCACCGAACCAAATGAATTTTGTGTATGGGGGCCTTGATCATGGTTCTGAACCATGCGAACAAAAGGAAACAGATGAAGAGCCTTTTGTCGAAAACATCAATTATCTGTCGAACCCAGAATTTGCCCTAAAATATCTCGAACAATGCAATTGGCATGGGTATGGGCTAGGCAGATATGAGCAAGGGATGCGGATCCTTTGCCAACCAAGATATCAGATGCCATATGACAAGTCAGGGGTAGGGTTCAACCATCCCCTGCCATTAGACATCTTGGTTGAAAATATGCAAGGCCTAGAAATAGGCAACAGGGGGGGATTGGCACAAGACCCGTACGCCAATCCAAACACAGAATACACCTTAGGGGATTATCTCCCATGGTCTACAAACACCCCTGGAAACAACAATAATCCCTCTCCTTTGCTAGAGAGAGGTGAAAGTTCAGAGAGCAGTCCTCAAAGAGAACAACAACGGCTTCCAGACATTTTTCTGAAACTGTTCCCCTTAGAGGTTCCAGATGAAATAACACAGTCTCAAAAGAATCGGGTCCCTCCACTAAGAGTGGAACAACCGCAATGGGACCAGATTAATTCACCGGAACAGGAAGAGTCCTCAATGTCGCAAGCAACGGATGTTGAAGAGGATGAACAATTTTGGATCTATGAAAGCGATTCAGAAGACGAAACTGAAATGGACTATCTCAGACATGCGCGACGACATCACCGCGCTCTAACTCATGAAGATCTAATGGGACAAATGGGTATACGGTTGGGACATGAATGGCACGTAGACCCAACGAGGTGGGACCAAGTGTTAGGCCTATGGCTCCAAATTCAAGATGAGCATCGTCCACCTCGAGATCCCATCATGACAACAGTGCCAAGGAAAGACTCCGCCTTCCTTTTCACACATAGAGACGAATTTGCACCTAGAGAGGATCCATTCGTGCCTGTTCCCGTAGAGCCAGATCCAGAGTATAGGGAACATCTAAAAGAATCAAGTCATCACACCCGTGGTTCTGGAGACCAAATTCATTCCATCCACATGATCTCCATTGATTTGACCACACCCATCCGCAATCCGACCGATCCATCACGGTCATTGCATCTAGACATGGATGCCATCGACTGGGATCGCGTCAATTCGCCATTGTCACCATCAGAGTACTGGCCTTTCGGTGAAATGCTTCATTTTACCCCAAGGACAACTCAAGATATTTTTCAAGCTGAAGAGGGACCCGAGGTCCCAAACGCAGATCTTAACTCAGTTGATGATATCCATTTAATCCCAACTCCACATCAGTTGGAGGACGGATCTCACATGTCAGTCGAAGAGACGACTGACGTAGACATCGGCACAGATCCAATGAATCCACGGATTCTCAAGCTGGGGGTAAGCCTTTCCCCCGAGGAGCAAGCCGAATATATTTCCCTTCTCAAAGAGAAGAAGGAAGTTTTTGCATGGTCGTACAAAGATATGCCAGGACTAGACCCGCAGCTAGTCATGCACAACTTAACGCTTGATCCGAAAATCAAGCCTGTAAAGCAAAAACTAAGAAAGATGCACCCAACAGTAGCCTTGATGGTCAAAGATGAATTGCAAAAACTGTTGGATGCACAATTTGTCATCTGCGTGGATTATCCGCCATGGTTGTCCAACATGGTTCCTGTCAAGAAGCCCGACGGGAGGATTCGCATATGCACCGACTTTCGAGACCTAAACAAAGCGAGTCCTAAGGATGATTTCCCCTTGCCAAGCATCGACGCATTGGTAGACGCTACAGACAGGTCACGAAATGCTCTCCCTAATGGATGGTTTCTCGAGATACAATCAAATTCGTATCAATCCCGAAGACCAACTCAAAACGGCATTCACAACGCCTTGGGGGACATTTTATTATAAGGTCATGCCTTTTGGCCTTAAAAACGCCGGCGCTACATACCAACGTGCTATGACTTATATCTTCCACGATTACATGCACAAAACTTTGGAAGATTACATGGATGATTTGTTAGCCAAGTCTCTCTTGCGCTCAGATCATCTCGGTGACTTAAGCAAGATTCTCGATCACCTCATAGAGCATAAGGTCAACTGAATCCCAAGAAGTGCGTGTTCGGCGTCACATCTGGAAAACTCTTGGGTTTTATAGTCTCCAAGAGAGGCATCGAAGTGGACCCAAACAAAGTCAAGGCAATCCTTGAAATGGCTCCCCCAACCACTATCAAGCAGCTCAAAAGTCTGCAAGGAAAGGTCACGTCGATTAAACGCTTCATAGCGCAATTATCTGACAAATGCCGACCAATGAACAAACTATTGCACAAGGGGGTCACATTTCATTGGGATGACGAGTGCCAGTCAGCCTTTGATGAAATCAAACAATACTTGGCTTCGTCGCCAGTATTGGCACCGCCTAGACCAGGTGTGCCGTTCTACTTATACATCTCGACTACTGAGGTGGCACTGGGCGCAATGCTAGCCCAGAAGAATGAACTTCACAAAGAATAGGCTACTTACTATCTTAGCCGCACCCTGGTCAGTTACGAACTTAACTATGCATACGTTGAAAAACTCTGCTTGGCAGTGGTGTTTGCTACCAAGAGGCTACGCCATTACATGCTGAGCAACACGACGTATGTTGTGTCTAAGGAGAATCCATTGCGATACATGATGAGTCGTACTTATCATAGTAGCCGCACGACAAAATGGATTATGTTGTTGACGGAATTTGACATTGAGTTTATTGGGCAAAAATCTATAAAAGGACAAGTCATAGCCGATCAACTAGCAGAGGCTCCTCTTGAAGACGATCAGCCTCTAGTCATAGAACTACCCGATGATGAGGTCTTCCATGTCTCAGAATCGCCAGATTCGAAGAGCCTGAGTCTCGAGCCGACATAACCTTATTTTTTGATGGTTCTAAATGCGAGCAAGGTGGTGGCGCAGGAATTGTATTCTTCACACCGCAGGGTGCTCCAATGCCCTTGTCATTTAAATTAAACTTCCAGTGCACCAACAATAATGCAGAATATGAAGCCTTGCTCCTAGGTCTTCAGACAACAATCGCCATGAATATCAAAAGATTGAACATCTTTGGTGATTCGTTGTTAATCGTCAATCAAGTCAAAGGGGTATATCAATGCAAATGCCCAGTCCTAAAAGCCTATAAAGCCCTCGTGGATAAATTCCTGGCAAAACTTGAGTGGTATGACATCGAGGCACTCCCTCGATCATCGAATCATTTTGCGAACACAATGGCCTCCTTAGGGTCACTAATCCCGCAAGACCTTTCCGGTGATATAACAACCATTCAGGTCAAAACCTTATCGCAACCCGCGATGGAGCGCGCAAGCTCAGACTTGACGCCAGAAATCCACATGATCCAGATCGAACCATCTTCGGATAAGTTCTTTCGAATCCGAGACTATTTGAAACATGCCAACTGGGGATCTTTGTTCTCCCCCACTCCCATTAATAGCAACACAACGCTATTCTTACAAGTTCTATCCCAATCAGCATTTGTTAGGGAAGAACTCCAAAAGGGATTGGATGTTCAAACTGTCGAGGTATCCGATCAACAGGACTGGTATTTACCCATAAGAGACTACCTCAAGTTAGGTAATCTACCCTTTGGATTGACGCAAGCCGCAAAATGAACATTCAAATAGAAAGCGGCAAAATATGTCTTGATAGGAGACATTTTGTATCGTCGTAGCTACGACGGGATTCTTCTTCGTTGCTTGGACCAGCAAGAGTCCACTTGGGCAGTCACCCAAGCGCATGACGGTACATGTGGCGGCCACTTCAGTGGTATGGCCATTGCAAAGCGCATTCTTCGCATGGGCTATTATTGGCCATCTTTAGAGCGAGATTGTTGCGCGTATGTCAAGAGGTGCATAAAGTGTCAACATCATGCCAATTTGATGCACGCACCTTCCCAGGCCCTACAGACAGTCCATTCGCTTGGCCATTTTCGTAGTGGGGCCTCGATCTAATCGGAAAGATCTCCCCGCATCGTCAGAGCCGTCACATGTTTATCATAACCGCCTACATAATATTTTACCAAATGGGTGGAAGCAATTCCGTTAACCTCTACGATAGGACCCCGCATTGCGGAGTTCATTTTGCAATACATCATATGTCGTTTTGGTATTCCATCCAAAATAATCTCGGATAATGGGCCATCATTCAAGAACAAAGACGTGCGTGCTTTAACCACAAAGTACAAAATTCAGCACAACTTTTCAACACCCTATTATCCGCAAGCAAATGGGCAAGCAGAGGCGTCAAACAAAATGCTAGTCGCCATCCTTAAAAAGACCGTCGCGAGATAGTCATAAGGATTGGCACATACAAATCCCACTTGCCCTTTGGGCTTATCGCACTAGCATTCGGACGCCCACCGGGGCAACTCCGTTTTCACTAGTGTATGGCTCAGAGGCGTAATGCCTCTCGAGTTGGAAATTCCTTCCCTCCGCATATCAATGCAGGAATTCATCGATGATGACACTGCACGGCAGGCCCGGTTAGACCAACTTACGTTGCTTGACGAAAGACGCGTTAATGCTCTCGAGCACTTACGTATCTATCAAGAGCGGCTTAAGAGAGCTTACAACATGAAAGTTCACCTAAGAGACTTTCGGGTTGGTGATTTGGTTCTGAAGGAAAACCAACAAAACTCTAATTTGCCATCCCATATGAGAGACAAATTCGCGGCAAATTGGCTAGGTCCTTATGTCATTGATAGCAAAATAGGACCAGGAACGTACAGGCTAGCTTCTCTTGACGGTATCAAGGAAACAGAACCCTTGAATATCAGTCATTTGAGACCATTTCATATCTAAGAAAGCCATGTACCAAAAAAAAAAAAAAAACAAACAAAAAGCTCCAAGGATTATCACAATCTCTTGGTCAACCCAAAAAGCTCCAAGGATTATCACAATCTCTTGGTCAACCCAAAAAGCTCCAAGGATTATCGCAATCTCTTGGTCAACCCAAAAAGCTCCAAGGATTATCGCAATCTCTTGGTCAACCAAAAAGCTCCAAGGATTATCGCAATCTCTTGGTCAATCCAAAAAGCTCCAAGGATTATCGCAATCTCTTGGTCAACCCAAAAAGCTCCAAGGATTATCGCAATCTCTTGGTCAACCAAAAAGCTCCAAGGATTATCGCAATCTCTTGGTCACCCAAAAAGCTCCAAGGATTATCGCAATCTCTTGGTCAAACCCAAAAAGCTCCAACGATTATCGCAATCGCTTGGTCAAAAAAAAATCAAGAAATTCAACAAAAACAAAACAACAAAAATCATCAAAAACAACAAAGATTTGCATCTCAATTCTAGGCATACTCGAATTCATCAAAAACAACAAAAAACACCAAGCATAACTTTTACCACACTACAGTCAGTGGTCTGGGAATGTACCAAGAGTTTCAGTGATTCAGTCATCATTTTCCTCTTTAGCCATGTAGTGTACCAAGTCGAACAGATTTTACGAAGGTAGAGTCATACTTGAAATACACCTTGTTACGTAACATCCCAACACAAATCAAAACACTAAAATTCCCAAATTGTGTGAACGAAAGACGAAACCCGCAAAATAATCTAGGTCACCACAAGCGAAACGGTTATCTTGCTCATCCCCCTGCGAATGACCCCTAGAATGCCTGAGAGTTGGCAAAAGGACAAGCATCCTCCCTACCCAATTCCCTAAGAATCCCTAAAGTTCTCAACATTTGCAAAACACAAAAATTTGCAAAATGTCAAAACTCCAAATTTGACAAACTATAGTGCACACATCAAAAGGCACAAACAACGGTGATTTTCATCACTCCATATCCCCAATCCCTTGCTCAAAAGAAAAACAAATCAAAATAAACAGTGATCTCATCACTACAATGAGCAAGTATCCCAATACAATTGAAGAAAAGAAGGGAGTTGACCTTGAATCCTTGGAACTCTCAGCATTCTATAGGTCATAAGGCAAGCTTCAGTGCCAATTTGGTTGATAGCCTATCGGTAACAGAAGTAAACCTCCCGCATGACGATATATCTATCACATTAACTTGCGTACAGATCAATGTTTGCATGTGGATGAGCTAGCTTATGGCATCCCGGATTACAACGCAGATTAATCTTAGTACATACAACAAAGGAATTCGTGGAGCTAATTAGGTGATCCTCAATACAGGTTCGGTTGAAAGCCCATCTGGCACTGGCGGTATCCTAACAAATACCACTAAATGAACTCAATTGCACACATAGGGATGTTAAATAACTCGGTCAAAAATAGGTCCGATTCATACCTTGTTCAAAAGTCTTGTAAGATAAAGTACAGTCATGGATAGTGAGATAAAACTGTCTGAATCTCAGAAAATCATACATTCATCCCAAAACCATCTGCGCTACTTATCATCCTTATGATACCATCAAAAAATACAAAAACAGCAAAAAAACAAGGTAAATAAAGAGCTTCTTAAAAAGCCTAAAGTGCAATAACCACAAAAATCATTCATCCATTTCAATTTGCATATCACATAGACATCAAAAACATATACATTTATCATAACATCTGCATTCATCAAAATAAATAAACATGCATAACAAAAATCACATCATCACATGTACAAAAATAAAACCGGTATATATATATATATATATATATATCATCAAAAAGATGCCCGCAGGCTACAAAACCGGTCCTCAGACCCCGCAAGCATATCCAAAAACCCAACCTAAGGCGTCGACCACCATGATCACGCAGGATCGGTGCGACGGGAACTACCCCCGTGGTGTGGGTCCGACGGGACCCGACAGGGCGGCTACTGCTAGCCCCCGCATCATGCCTACTACCACCCCCCTCATCTAACCACCTGCGACATGATGACGCTGACTACTCAGTCAAACTATCCCTCGTCCATCGAGAAGATCTACTGATCGAAGGCTCAGGAAGCCGCCCGCCAAGGCGGATGACTTCCCTCTCCAAGTCTATCCGGTACAGACACCACTCTGCCTCTCGTCGATGATAGATAGACAATGCATCATCGCGCTGTGCCAAAACTCTATCCCGCTCTGCCAACTGAGCCCGTAGAAGATCCCTCTCCAGATCCCGCATCCGCAACAGCTCTGTAAGTCGCGCAACCTCATCGCCTACATCCGACCCCACCCCCTTCGTATCTGCCAGACGCATAGGACTCACGGGGATAGTAGCTTGCTCAGGCTCCAACTGCTCCTCGACATCCTGCATGTCTGGCTGCTCCAGAACACCCAAGTCCACATCCTCATCTCCCGCATCCACCATGTTCGCATCATCCAACGGCCCCCCCAATCACCCCCTATCGCCTCAGCATCCTCCACTGCCGCCTCCGCGCCTCCCAGTGGACCCTCTCCTCTCCAACGCCGCAATACCCACCACGAGTCATACTCAGTGGTAGTACCTACGTCATCCACATCCAACACCTCAATCATCGCATCCGACTCCTCGCCCAATGGCACGAGGACCGGTGGCTCCAGATCCCTCTCATCTCCCCGACGTCGATAGCCTACGGGCTCACCAGGAAACCCCTGGCGCACCCCAAACTGTCGTGTAACCCGACGGTACGGAAAGAACTCATGCTCCGTCCCGTGCCGCCCAGTCAACCATCGCTCCCTCCGTACCCATCGGAGCCACTCTCCAGCCTCAGGCCAAGCTGGATAGTCCCGATAGGGACGCCAAAACACCTCCCCTGGAGTGAGCCGAGAAAAGGCATCAATGTAGTGCTCAACGGCACCTGCCCATCGTCGACTCTGCCCCTGCTCCGTATACCGTCGCCACAAAGCCGCATAACCAATCTCCTCATCCTCCATCACCGCCCGAGTCGTCCACGGTAACCCGATAGGCCTCTCAACAGCTATGTGCTGCCAACCCAAGCACTGCAACAAAAAACTGCAATCGACACCCTTCCGCTTTCGACAGCGGACCCCATACAGCTCCCCGTAAAGCTGTGCCAACAAAGTCCGTCCCCATCTCGGAATCAACGGTGCCTCTATCGGGCACTCGCCAACTGCCACACCAAATCCAAGCAGGTTCCACGGGAACCTCGCGCCTGACGAATCAGGGAGAAGAATGTTAGAAATGAGGCCCATCAAGAATGCGTGCCTCACTCCTAACACCCCCCTCTCCTTCCACCAGCTAACCAAAATCTCGCCAGCCTGGCAATCCGCCTCGGCTGTCTCCACTGGGTCTGCTACACCCAGCTCCCCCCCATGCCCAAAACATCTCGTAAGTATAGCAAGACGCTGATCAAACGGAGATGTCCTAATAGGCAGACCATCTATCGGAATTCGAAGCAACCGATAGACGTCCTCAAGAGTCACAGTCATCTCCCCTGTCGGGAGATGGAAAGTATTGGTCCACGGATCCCAAAGCTTGATCAGGGCCATCAGATAGGCCTGATCCGAAACCACAGGCTCCAGTCGAGCCACCTGCTTGAGCCCAAGGGCATCAAGCCATTCCCAGTCATCATCGGTCAAGGCCAACCGCGCCTCAGTAAAGGCAGTGGGTACACGGTACCGGCTCCTAACAACCTGCAAGCAAACAAAAAAATAAAAATAAATAAATAAAACAGATCAAATTTTTAGTTCTAGGGTTTCTAACCTTAACTGTTAAACAAAAACATCACAAAAAAATCTTAAAGTTTAGAAAAGCGTCAACACAAAAACAATGCATTAAGTTAAAGCAAAATAAACCCTAGGGTCACTTACAGGTCTCGCCTCGGCTCCGCCGCTCGAACCAGTTTGTGCACTCATGATGGCGAGAGAGAATTCCAGTAGCGCTTCGCTTCGCAGAATTACCTCCTCCTCCTAGAGCTCCAAAATCGCAAGAAAAAAATGACACAAATGAGCCCAAAATCAAGTTTTGGCCATTAAATAGGCCTATTGCGCTGGAATTCATCCTTGACTGGGACGAGCGCTCTGATCAGCGCTCGTCCCACCTAGGGACGAATTCTCCAGCTGGAATTCGTCCCACCCAGGGACGAATTCAGGCCAGCACAAAAAAAAATCAACAAAAATGACTAAAAATGCACTAAAACAAACAATAAAATTGCCTGACAGGATTGCAAATGCAACTGACAACATGGGCATACAAAATCGACATCGGGGTCACAAATTATCACTATCCTACTCCCTAAGAAGGCTACCATAGCCGGACCACTCCACGGGAAGACAGATTTTTGACAATTTAATCCCCAAATGGTGTCACAAAAAAAAAAAAAAAAAAAATGCAACACAAAACAAACAATAAACATTGCCAGACACAAGTGCTCTTGCACTTAACCTCTTGGCATAGAAAAATTGATGTCGGGGTTTGCATTGTCACTATCCTACTCCCGAAGAAGGCTACCATAGCCGGACCGCTCCACGGGAAGACGGATTTTTGACAATTTAATCCCAAAATGGTGTCACAAAAAACAACAAAAATAGTACAAAATTCAACAAAAACACATAGCAAAAACAATGCCGGACACAAGTGCTCTCGCACTTAGCCTCTAGGCAAAGAAAATCGATGTCGAGGTCCAAATTATCGCTCTCCTAATTCCCCAAGAAGGCTATCATAGCCGGACCGCTCCATGGGAAATAGGTTTTCGACGATTTCACCTCATTATGACATCACCAAAAGGGTTAACACCCACCAAAAATAGGTCCATATGTTGGAAAAATTGCACACGCTTAACGGTAAACCATCTAAAGGCAACCTTGCACAAGTCATCTTGGGTCAAGCGACTCGTCGCTTCTCTCACGAAGGTCATTCCCTCATCGATTCGTCGCTTGAGGGGGTAGTCACACTTAGTCACCAACCAACAATCACACACCCAATTAAGGAAAACGACATGCATTCAAAGAATCATTGACAAAGACAATCACGCTCCCGCTTGGGGCAATAAACAAGCAACAATCAAATCAATCAAACACTTGGCATTTCGTGAATCATGAACACAAGGTTCCCCCTGAGGATAAAAACGCCCTTCACTTGTTCATGACTGATCAATGTCTAAGTTCAAGTCACACCTCACCAAAACAGAGTTAATACTTGAAATCAAATTCCTTAGCTCGTCGGAAGCAAGGATTCAAGAATGCATGCCCTTTCCATACTTGGGGCATCAAAAGTTGGTTAGGTTACCAAGAAACCCTAATCATTAGTGCTTTGGTTATCTATTTTTGCTCAGCACTGCGTCACCCGCAGCGCTTCCCAAAAAGGGGCATCTATAGACACCAAAACAGCACCAATCCGATTATGTGACTGCAAACACTGATCGCTTTGGCAAACACAGCCCCCATGGCAGCCCTCAGAGGTTAAACAGTGGTCTTAACCACTTTCATAGCAATTTTGTAAGGTCAAGAAGCAAATTGGCACACTTGGACACTTTGCCCAGTATTCGTCTCACCCAAGGACTAATTCAAAATAGGATCCGTCCCACCCCAGGACGAATTCTGAATCCGTCCCTGGGTGGGACGAATTCTAAGCTTAACGGGCAAAAAGGCAAATGGTGCCAAGTGGCAGCCCAGAATAGTCAGTTAAGGACTCCTGCCTTGCACGCGTGTGTAAGTGGACAGAGGGCCGTTAGAGGACTCGTTACAAAAAGCATTTATCAAAGCTCAAGTCAATGGAGGACTCCCCTCCCTCATGGGAAGACAAGACTGCCACATGGCGCCTATGGCCAACACATGGCATTTGTGCTTCCCTCCCAAAAGAGACCCCTTGGGTCTATAAAAGGTGGGACTTTTCTCACCCAAAAGATACAGGTTGAAGGAGTTTTCAAGCAACGAAGTGCTGCCGAATTGAAGACCTACTTGCATCCCTCTTGGTTCACCTTCCCACATCCACCAATCTCTTTTGCAAGGGAGGTTGTTGGGTGGCCTTTGGAAGCTCGAACCTTACCCAAATCCGATGCATGGACACCTGAACCAACCAATTTGCCGACCCCCCAATCCTAAGAGGTTTTGGGCCCATCCTTGGTGGATTGGCTCCAAAATCAAGTGCCAACGGTGGGAGGCCCACTTGGGCACCCCCGCACCTCCCAAGTCCTATTTTTAGTTTTTGAGCATTTTAGATCATTTTTTAGATTGCATTTGGTGTTATTAGGTTTGATTAATCCATAGCTGCAATTTTGTAACTTTTGGTCAGATTTTAGTATGTTTTGTGTTGCTTTGTCGTTTCGCTAACTTGCAGGTGTCAAGGTCAAATTCCCGAGGGTGGAGGCCAAATTGGGAAAATCCGACCATCTGGGTCGTCCCAAAATGGCCCCAATTACATAACCCCCTGTTTGCAGGCATTTTGCAGGTCTCAGGATCTGACATTGGAGCAGCAGCAAGTCGGTTTCTTCACCACAGAAGAATTCGTCCCACCCAGGGACGAATTATAGTCAGAATTCGTCCTGCCCAGGGACGAATTCCAGTTGAAGGTGGATTGGCCAGTTGCCTCAGTGGCAGTGGCCTTCTGGTAACTTTTCTTACCTTTTGTCAAGTTTTGAAGCAATTTGGACTCACCGTATTCTCTTGTTTCGGCAAATATTTACATGCATATTTTGTTAGTTTTAGAGAGAAAACGCTTTTCATTTGTAGCAGGTGCTACTGACATCTTGGTAATTTCTTTGTTTGTAGGAGAAGAAACAGAGGTGAAGAACTCATCGACATCAGTGGCAGCATCATCTTGGCCCGCCCATTGCAATCGTGGGCACGCGAAAAGAGGAATCATTCAGTGATTGTAATCAAACTCTATTTGCGCTCCTAGCCCCGAAAAGGGAGGAGACGTCATTGTAACGGAGATCAAGGGAAATTAATGAAAGGGCTGTGTTTTCTCTATTTGATTGTGTCTCTTCCAATGTGTTTCTTTTCCATTTCATGCAATTTACATTTCTAGGACTTAAGCGTACTTAATTTTGAATGCAATCGCACTTGGTGTTTCCTTTGCCCAGAATCTCGTGCTTTCACCTTCCACCCAAATCTTATACAAAAAGCATAAAAGACACAAAATAAAATGTATATAAACATTGATATTTGGGGGAATCCATGGGACCATAAATAGTCATTATACAATCTAGACATTGCATTTACAATATTATGATCCATTAAATGAGGAGTTGGAGGAGGATATTTATAGCAATATCAAAAACCCATTTACATATAAAATTTTGACCTTAGTGGACATAACAAGGGGGATTAAGGTTAATTACAATTTATAAAGTGGGTTTAACCATGAAAAGGTTAATTGGATCCCATACTACTTAGATAATAAACTATTAGAATTAATTAATATATTGTATAGTGAATGCATTTAGGCATATTAATTTTACATCATATAATGTCGACCTTGGCCATGAATTGATTATATTGTCAACAAAAGGTAGATCAATTATAATAACTATAAGTTCATACAATTAACCACAATGCAAAAAATGACCTTTTGTATTATATTCTTATTATAAAAGAAATAATAGGTAAGACATTACTAGGTGATAAATAAAAGAGAAAAAATATAGTTCTTTTATCATCGATCTTAGAATATTGTAAATAGACAAATAAGAGGTATATTCAATTCTCTTTATAATTAAGATATAAGGATATAGACCCTAATGGATTACCTCCTAGTTTACTTTATGATATTTAGTATAATATAGAGGACGGAGTGGTGGCTAGGGTTTTTTCCATTAACACTATCCTTTATTTATAATGGACTCTTATAGATAATTTAGGGTTTAAAGTTGAAATTTCCATTAACATGTTTCCATATTCCTTCATATAATAAAGGAAATAACATGAGGATTTGGGACTCAATTTTACAAAGAATAAAATCATGTTTTGCAAGTTGAAAACGTAAGTTTATAAAAATAGATAAAACAAACTACAACTCATAAAGTCTACATTGCAATCCATCCCTATATATATGATTTCACTTTCAATACTATCAATATAGCATCTAAATTTGATATAATTTAAATATATCTTTGTTGGAAATGATGTGAGGAAAAAATAGTTTTTCCCATTATAAATGGTATAGGGTTTTTGTAAAAGAAAAAATAGTGGGGAGGAAAGTTTACAACATTATAAACTTGTGATTTTGGTGTTAGTACAAAAATATTAGCTGATGATTATTAAAAAACCAAGGAAATAGGTGGGGAAATATTATTTTAAAAATATATCCATTCTATTGATGCAATAAATTTTTTTAGGAAATGACCCCTACCTAGAGGATTGTTAACATGGAACTTCATATCAAATAATATGTAATTGCTCAAGAAATATATTAATACGGTCAAACAATATGGGAGATTCTTTAAGATTTTTATTAGGATGCTTAGTTTATGTTTGATCGTTTATTTTTTATTCAAAATAAAAAAACACTAGCTTGGCCACGTCTAGTTTCTAAAGATTCAAAAGTAAATAATATTGTTAATGTGAGTGAAAAATCTAGATCATAGACTTCTATTAGTAACGTGTTGAAGGAACAGAGCTAAAATAAATAGAAAATAAGATCCAAATGATGCCTCATGTTCTATTTGTCTTTTT
Source organism: Wollemia nobilis (assembly GCA_028583015.1). Classification (NCBI taxonomy): domain Eukaryota; kingdom Viridiplantae; phylum Streptophyta; class Pinopsida; order Araucariales; family Araucariaceae; genus Wollemia; species Wollemia nobilis. The sequence continues at coordinate 43,770 of JAQPPZ010000762.1, forward strand.
TTGGAGAACAATAATTAAATTTGTAATCTATCAAAAAAAGATGGATACTCGATCGATTTGAGATATGAGTATTATAGCAATTAAAATTCTCCACTCCTATTGATTTCTCTGGAAATAATATTTGGTCACTAGAGGTTATCTTTGATGCCTCAACATTCATTTGGTTAGCAATCTAATGTAAGATTCTTATAGGAGAGAGCATAGACAAAAATTGATATCATGGACCTTACAAGTGTACCTTATGTGAAGAGGATCTAAAAGCATCATATACTTTACTTCTTGATTAATACTTTACTTGCAACATTGGGATCACTTGTTGAAAAAAATGTGAAAATATATTGGGTAGCTCCATCAACAGTGAAAGAATGAATACAATATTAGATTATTTTTTAAATCTAAAGATTTATGAATTCTATGGAGGATTTTTCTTATGATTATTTGATGTAATTTATGATTTAAAAGAAATAAGAATTTTTCAAAATAAATCTCAAAATCATACCCATATTTAGAACTACGTTATTGTCTCTCTTGCATAAAATTATAGAAATGGTGCACATAATGAAACATATCATCTATAGAGGAATATGCAGGAAAGAGTCATCTAGGAGAATGTAATATACAAAAATTATTTCTTGTGGTCTATCTTAAAATGGAAACATATTTTGCTTGAGTTTATCAAAATTAAAGAGTCATCAATGAGAATGTAATATACAAAAATGATTTTTTGAGGTCTATCTTAAAATGGAAACATATGGAAACTGAGTTGATCAAAATTAATGTTGATGGTGCTTCTAAAGGAAACCCATAAAAATCTAACGAAGATGTTTCTTGAAATAATAAAAGAAAAATTCTCTTTGCTTACTTAAAATCATATTGAAATTCGACAAATAACTATGTAGAGGTTGGGACAATTCTTCTTGGCATTAAAATTATAACAAAAAAAGAATGAAAACATGTTTATATTAAAAAACATACACAAATTGGATAAAAATTAAAATTATTGTTAAGGTTCATGAATTAGCTAAGGAAAATTTTATCTCTTAATAAAAATGATGTCTGCAAAAATATAATGCTTTGAGAAAGATAATATATATATAAAAAATAACTTCAATGAAAAAATAAGCTTCATATGATTTAGTTGAGCTCGCAACAAATGTAATATTTTACTATTTGGATAAAAATACCCTAATGAAAACCATCATGCAAAAAAGTACTACTAAATTTTAAAAATAAGAAAAATTAACAATGAATTTAAAATCCAATATTGTTTAAAATCTTATAATATAAATTAGAAATTTTTAAGTGAAAGTCTAATAATATTATTGTTTTTAACCATAGCTAATAAGTTGCTTGTCAAAAGGACAAGTTTTGTTCATAAATCACACTTAGGTGTGTTTTTGGAACCTTTCATTGAATCTTTGAATCCAAAAAGCGCTTTAGATGTCTCACTTAACTCATCACATCAAGCTGAGCATGTCACTTACTAGATAAAAATAAAGTGAAACAATATCATTAAATATATATTTTTATTATATTAGATGAATCATTGGTAACTATTACAATTTTCTATGTCTCTTCATGGGTTCTAATCTTGCTCCTTGCTCTCATTATAACATTTAATAGGGTTAAGTAAACTTTCTCTCATCATAACATTTAATCCGGTTGAGTAAACTTTTTTATGTAACTGGCGGAGCTAACATGGGACGTCCTTCAACACTATGGGGCCTGAACGATTGGAACTGCAGTGCTCCCATGGGAGCGTTTTGACCATTGGAACATGGACCATACCCTCGAACCTAACAATGCCATTAAAGATTATAAAACACATATAGTAATAGATTAAAAATAAATATAAATTGTTTAAAGACTATTTTTTTTTGGTAAGCTTTTATACTTTTAATTTAAAAACAAAAATAAAATAAATACAATCAAAGTTAAATTATTAAATTATATATATGTTTAATTATTTTAAAAATATATTCAATTGTTTGAAAAGTGGACAGCTAAAGAAAAACAAATTATTATTTATAATGGGTAATTACATTTTGTATTGTATTGATTGCGTATTCAGACGCATCCAACCCAAGGTAATAAATATGCGGAGATTTTACAAAGTTCACAGAATCCAAACCATACAGAGGTTCAAAGATCTAACAAGGGGTTTCTTATCGTAATTACTTCCACAACATAAACTTCCTACAGCAAAATTAATGATTTATTTAATTCTAAGACACGATGTAGATTTGCTATGGTGCGGATCGTTCAACCAGCCATATTCACACACACTGTTCTAATATGTTTCACGACACAGGACGCTTCTAACCATGGCATCGTATCCACCTCATTACTTCCAGTTACTTTGTCTTAGCAAGGTCAGACGTTTCAGGTCCAGCTGCATAATTCTTCTTCCTTATTGGATAGGATGCCTCCATGGCAATCCCGCACTTCCCAGATGAGGTGTTAATATTCCGTTCCATCCTAATATACCCATTCTCTCCCCAGCTCGTTCCCCACGAGTTTTTCACAATCCAATAGTCTTTGCCTGCTGAGCCATAACCCACCAATGTCACGCCATGATCCAGATCCGTTCCGCATTCGCCCGTGAATATACCCTGTTATCCGCAACATGTTATAAAGTCGATTGTAGGAACTAAACAAAAAGAAGAAACGCATAAAACATTTCTAGGAAGACCTACAGATTTGTAGAACTGGAAATCCATGCCGGAGGCTTCAATGGCCACACTTATTGGCTGAGAGGTTGCAGCCTTTTGTAACGATAGTTCATCGTTGGGCGGCACATCTTCGAAGTCATCAATTGTCACTGCATGGGATTTTTTCTGAAAACCATCCTCACGCAAATAAATTAGGTTAGAAAAACACCTAGACGCGTTCCAATTAGTGAACTCAGCCCAATACCTATACCCTTAGGAATAATTGTATCGCCTAGATCACGAAAATAACCTTACTACCATACCTTCTTGATATCACAGATACTGTCGCGAGCCTGGTAAGGATAATCGGCCTCACTGTCGATACCGCCATTGTCGATCATAAATTGAAACGCATCATCCATCAGACCTCCATTACACCCCTGGTTGGAAGAAGTGTCACAGTCCACAAGTTCTTGTTCCGACAAAGATATCAATTTATTTGTCGCAATGTAATTAATCCCTTCAACAGCTCCAATTGCTGAGAATGCCCAGCAACTTCCTGTAGAACAACGAAAACCGTAACACAGCACACTCATGAGCAAAAATCGAAACTGGTCAATGAAGATTTAAGAAAGCAGTTCTTCCTTACCGCAAGAGCCCTGATCCTTCACATTCGTCACAGCGCCTTTATTCCTCCAGTCCATACTCTCAGGTAGGTGGACGCCTTGTGTATACTGATAACGGTGGCTCAGAGAGCTTTTGGCACGGCGTGTGGACGGACGGAAAAGGGTACCCAAGTACATGCTCTTGAATTCGTCATGGGTGAGGTCTGCGAACTTGTTGAGGCCGAGCAAATACGATTGATTTTTCTGGTTCTGAGAGTCGATGTGGAGCAAATTGTTTTTGAATATGTGGAAGCGCGTCTGCTTCTCATCCAAACCATTGTAGGTTTTCCCATGCTCGTTCAGCCAGCTTTCGTAAATCTGGAAGATTGATTCATCAGAAGCCAAATCATTGGGATCATATCCTACTGCTAAATATTCGCTGGCGCAATTCGACCTTTCAATGCAGAGGAGAAGCAACACCGCGCACAGAGCAAATAATGAATTGCCCATTGAAATTACAGATTTAAATCACCTGAGTCGCGTTAAAAATTATACTGACGGATTTAGCTATTTGGCGTTTCCCAACCTCAAAACAAAAGGCTGCGGATCCAATGCTTTGAAAGAGGAGTGAGCAGAGTCTGTGCTGTATAAGCAGATGTTGCTTGCATAACAGTCCAAGTGCAAATAACGAGGTCCTGGTAAACGGCTGATGATTGGCTGATGTTTGATGTGCGACAGTATTCTTTCTAATCTCAGGTCCCTCTGTTTTCACATAAATACAATTCAAAATTAAGCCTACAATTTTTTAATAGTGGGGTTTCCAATCAACTCCTATACGTGTAGAACAAGGCCACATAAACCAGGTAGACCACGTCTATTTTGGTTGATATTTTGCTAACTGATTTGAATCTTTGTTCCATGTACAAAGGGCGAGATTGGGATGGACTGGTCGAAAGTTCAAGGTGACATCGATGACTCCTACACGCAAACTCCAAAACGCAATCACTAGTTATACGTGTAAACCGCGCTCACTTGGATTAGTGTTCTTAATTGCTTATGATGTGCACCCTTCATCTTTTATATAGGAAGGAAACGGATTTAACAACACCATCACAGTTACGGAGGGCATCAACGATTTTTTCCTCTTTCCGTTATATCTCCATGGAATGCAAGAAAAGAATCTGTGTTAGTGTACAATATATAAGATAGATAATGGTTGGAAAACAAATTCCCCATCACCGAATAAAAGCTATTTCATTCAATTACAACTATTTTGGAATGAAGGAAAGAATCGGTGTCAGCATACAATATGTAGGACAAATAAAGGTTTAAAAACAAATTTCCAATCACCTAACGAAAACTATTTAATTCAGTTACAAATTAAAGCATGGAAAGAAAATTAACGAAGGATCTAAAACATCACACCATGAACCCCATGATCATGGATCTTAAACATCACACCATGCACCCCATAATCATCAACTGGAGAAGGGAAAAAAGGCATGCCGTAGTAGTTAATTTTATTAGTAATATCATCTAGTGTAAAAATTGTCGTCTTTGAATGATTTTTAACATAATTTATTTTATAACAAATTTAACGAAGGTATACTTAGTTAACACAAAGTAGTTTTTATCTTTTACTAATGTCATAGTTTATATAGTCATTACAAAGTAGTTTTTATCTTTTACCATGAAATGTTATTTATTTATATAAAAGTATGTTATACAACCTATTTTGTCTGTATTAGAGCACATTAAAAGCCTAAACCATTAGGTCCATTAGAGTTGGACCTAATGGACCTAAAAGGAAAATATATTATTTTTTAAGAATGTTTATTTTTTCATTAAAAAAATAAAAAATGTGAAGGCAAAAAGAGCTTTTAAGGTTCCAAATTGTCTACAACAAATTTTCATAAGAGTAAATCATGTCCATGAAGACGTAAAAGTGTGGAATGAAATTCCATCATAAGAATTCAAGAGTAATAGATGTTATCTTGCATTTACAATACTGAGATTATGAAATGTGACTACTAACCAATTATGATGAATCTTATAGAGAATTTACAACCCAACGACCCCTATTTTAAATATAAACTAATTTAATTCTTTCCTTAAAATTATGAATGACATTAAAGAATAAAAGACACAATGCTTACAAACTATAGCATCTAAAATGTATAACCTTGTACAAAAACCAATAATCAACAAGTGATCCAAGCATGTGAACTTTTTCAGAATAACTTTGTCCTTCGGACTTTGTTTTATCTATTCAAAATATTAGAGAAAGAACTAGAACATTTTGTTATGACTTTATACCCATAAACATTAAAAAATATTGAAAAACTTTTTTTTGTTGTCCTATCAATACTATTGGGGTATAACTTTGTCGTGATGACTTTATTTTGATCCATTTAAGACGCATTGCCAAGCTTAGAGGAAGATTTGAAACTTTGAAGGAGAAATACATGCTAAAGAAACTGTATGGAAACAAAATGAGCATGAGAATACCTTCACTTACAAAATAAAACATTTTGCAAAGATAGTATTTTATGATTTTAGATATTCAAAACAAAAACGCACTTTTAGTCATGCTAACACATTAGTAGAAAATAAGATATAAAATTATAAGTCACATATCTATAGTTTTTATTTTCTATGCATAACATTGGGAGGGTGGACCATCATATTTCCATTTACATGATCTTCCATATGTAATACGATGGGTTTTAAACATACCAAATAGTGTATAAGATAGACACACCTCAAAATATAAAAGGTATAAATAATGGATGTAATATGATAGCATCGGTCCTCTTAGAAATTGGTTGCATTGTATTCTTTATTCTAAAAATATGAAATTATGATATTTTGGTTATGTATTTTTATGTTTTATCCTGTTATACATTTTATCTTTTTTTTTTAAAGTAATACAAATTACAACGAGTGGAACAAATGAAGGTCACACTCCTTAGGGGCACAACCATAGGGGTCTCCATCCTCATGATTCAAACTAATATCATGGAGACAAAATGCCAATGATATACCGTTGAGGTGTCCCTATAGGGACATACACTATTATTTTTTAATTGCACTTTTTCTCGATGTTTTATAACTCAAAATTATTTGTTTTGGTTCAACTAGTCCTTTGGCTAAGATCACTAACTAAATGTCCAAATTTAAAAATATATTAGATCACTATAATAAGGGGATAAATATTCTAATAACATCCACTAAAAAAAAAGAAACTTCTAAGTGAAAATATTGTTATGGTCTTTGTATAAAGAGGGATGTTTAAAGTGGCTAATACTATACAAGTAGAAAAGGAGAGAAGGTCAAAAGAAATCACAAAAATAATTTTGTAAAACATTCTCATATTTTATAAAAACAAATAGAAGCAAACCATCCACTCAAATATTATATAGAAACCATAAAAGTGATGAAAGAAAAAAAATGAGAGACACAAAGATTTTATGGTGGTCATAGGCATCGTAAATAATCTCTATCTATGTCATAGATTATATTCACAACACTCTGATCCATCAATGAAGAGTGGAAGTGGGTATATATACCAATACCAAAACTTTAAATACCTAATAAAATCTAACCTAATTCAACATTATAAGGAGGATTAAGGTTAATTATAAGTTATAAGGTGGGTCTAGCCATAACCAGGTTAATTATGACTCACAAGACTTAATATAAAAAAATTATATAATGAATGAATACATTGTACAAAGAATGCCCTTATGCCTGTCAATATTATATCATATAATGTTAGTATTGCCCAATGAATCAAATTACACCTTTGAAAACCCCTTATAATTTAATTTGAAAAGTCAAGGATAGAAGACATTAGTGATAATAATATCTTCAACCCATAATGGATCCTCTAATGTACCTCTACAATTGAGAAAAATCCTTTAATATCCCCCTCATGACCTAGGAAATATCCATCAATATTTAAGAACTGAGCTTCAATCCTTTGTAATTTTAAAAAATTCTGCATTACGTGTCCCTTACTCTAACAATATCTATAAGTGGTATTTTAATTCTTTAAAGACATACCCTATCCCTTGAGCCCTTATGTATTATCCTCCTTAAATTTAAATTCCTTTGCATGATCTTGTATTTGTGGAGACCAACCACAATTTGACATTGCCCCCTAAAAATAAACTAGAAGAGAAAATGTTGATAAAGAGTATATATTTTGATACTTCAAGATTATAGGAATTATATAAACCATTAGGTTTAACAATTGAAAAGAGGGATAGGGATTTTCAAGGGCATATTCCATACTTTACATCATCCTTTTGTTTAAATTGAGAAAATGCAATATATGCTCTTATGCCTTGAATCTCGTAGTATAGTCCTTAACATTTTCAAACCTAACAAAATTGAAGAGACAAAAACTCTCATTTGAGATGACTTACTTTGGTAGTATATACTTTCACAAAAAGCTCATCCAATTTTGACCATACTTTAAAAACATTGCTCTTGTATTTGATGTGCAAAAGCAACTCTAGGTCAATTGGAAAGGAAAATAAATCAAAAGCCTCTTCTTCTCCTTGATGGTGGGTGTTTTCACAAGGAACAAATATTTTATCCTCTTGAAATATGCATGAAAAGTTCTTACTACATAACATGACAATCATTTTGGTTCACCAAATTCTATAATTATACCCATTAATATGAGTAACTAGGGCTTTGTGATCCATCTTCCACAACTTTAATTCCAACACCATAATAAGCCTATGTACTCATGTTACTAATATATAAAGCTCAATAAATCATATAATTTTAAATATGGGCTCAAAACACTTTTGCATGCAAAAATTATAGCCTCCGAAATATAGTGTATCCAAAAAATAAAAATTTCAAATCTCTAAAATGTAGAGATAAGAATAATATAAAAGTGTATTAGGTCCATTAGAGTTGGACCTAAACCTAAACCATTAAAAGCCTAAACCATTAGGTCCATTAGAGTTGGACCTAATGGACCTAAAAGGAAAATATATTATTTTTTAAGAATGTTTATTTTTTCATTAAAAAAATAAAAAATGTGAAGGCAAAAAGAGCTTTTAAGGTTCCAAATTGTCTACAACAAATTTTCATAAGAGTAAATCATGTCCATGAAGACGTAAAAGTGTGGAATGAAATTCCATCATAAGAATTCAAGAGTAATAGATGTTATCTTGCATTTACAATGCTGAGATTATGAAATGTGACTACTAACCAATTATGATGAATCTTATAGAGAATTTACAACCCAACGACCCCTATTTTAAATATAAACTAATTTAATTCTTTCCTTAAAATTATGAATGACATTAAAGAATAAAAGACACAATGCTTACAAACTATAGCATCTAAAATGTATAACCTTGTACAAAAACCAATAATCAACTAGTGATCCAAGCATGTGAACTTTTTCAGAATAACTTTGTCCTTCGGACTTTGTTTTATCTATTCAAAATATTAGAGAAAGAACTAGAACATTTTGTTATGACTTTATACCCATAAACATTTAAAAATATTGAAAAACTTTTTTTTTTTATCCTATCAATACTATTGGGGTATAACTTTGTCGTGATGACTTTATTTTGATCCATTTAAGACGCATTGCCAAGCTTAGAGGAAGATTTGAAACTTTGAAGGAGAAATACATGCTAAAGAAACTGTATGGAAACAAAATGAGCATGAGAATACCTTCAATTACAAAATAAAACATTTTGCAAAGATAGTATTTTATGATTTTCGATATTCAAAACAAAAACACACTTTTAGTCATGCTAACACATTAGTAGAAAATAAGATATAAAATTATAAGTCACATATCTATAGTTTTTATTTTCTATGCATAACATTGGGAGGGTGGACCATCATATTTCCATTTACATGATCTTCCATATGTAATATGATGGGTTTTAAACATACCAAATAGTGTATAAGATAGACACACCTCAAAATATAAAAGGTATAAATAATGGATGTAATATGATAGCATCACTCCTCTTAGAAATTGGTTGCATTGTATTCTTTATTCTAAAAATAAGAAATTATGATATTTTGGTTATGTATTTTTATGTTTTATCCTGTTATACATTTTATCTTTTTTTGTTAAAGTTGTAGACACCAAAACAGCACCAATCCGATTATGTGACTGCAAACACTGATCGCTTTGACAAACACAGCCCACAGGGTAGACCTCAGAGGTTAAACAGTGGTCTTAACCACTTTCATAGAAATTTTGTAAGGTCAAGAAGCAATTTGGCACACTTAGACACTTTGCCTAGTATTCGTCTCACCCAGGGATGAATTCAAAATAGAATCCGCCCCACCCCAGGACAAATTCTGAATCTGTCCCTGGGTGGGACGAATTCTAAGCTTAATGGGCAAAAAGACAAATGGTGCCAAGTGGTAGCCCAGAACAGTCAGTTAATGACTCCTGCCTTGCACGCATGTGTAGGTGGACGGAGGGGCCGTTAGAAGACTGTCACAAAATGCATTTATCAAAGCTCAAGTCAATGGAGGACTCCCCTCCCTCATGGGAAGACAAGACTGCCACATGGCGCCTATGACCAACATATGGCATTTGTGCTTCCCTCCCAAAATAGACCCCATGGGTCTATAAAAGGTGGGACTTTTCTCACCCAAAATAGACAGATTGAAGGAGTTTTCAAGCAACGAAGTGCTACCGAGTTGAAGACCCACTTGCATCCCTTTTGGTTCACCTTCCCACATCCACCAATCTCTTTTGCAAGGGAGGTTGTTGGGTGGCCTTTGGAAGCTCGAACCTGACCCAAATCCAACACATGGACACCCGAACCAACCAATTCGCCGACCCCCCAATCCTAAGAGGTTTTGGGCCCATCCTTGGTGGATTGGCTCCAAAATCAAGTGCCAACGGTGGGAGGCCCACTTGGGCACCCCCGCACCTCCCAAGTCCTATTTTAAGTTTTAGAGCATTTTAGATTACTTTTTAGATTGCATTTTGTGTTATTAGGTTTGATTAATCCATAGCTGTAATTTTGTAACTTTTGGTCAGATTCTAGTATATTTTGTGTTGCTTTATCGTTTCGTTGACTTGCAGGTGTCGAGGTCAAATTCCTGAAGGTGGAGGCCAAATTGGGAGAATTCGACCATCTGGGTCGTCCCAAAATTGCCCCAATTACATAACCCCCCTGTTTGCAGGCATTTTGTAGGTCTCAGGATTCGACATTGGAGCAGCAGCAGGTCGATTTCTTCAACACAGAAGAATTCGTCCCACCCAGGGACGAATTGCAGTCAGAATTCATCCTGCCCAGGGATGAATTCTAGTTGAAGGTAGATTGGCCAGCTGTCTCAGTGGCAGTGGCCTTCTGGTAACTTTTCTTATCTTCTGTCAAGTTTTGAAGCCATTTGGACTCACTGTATTTACTGTTTCAGGCAAATGTTTACATGCATAGTTCGTTAAATTTTAAAGAACAAACACCTTTCATTTGCAGCAGGTGCTACTGACATCTTGGTTGTTTCTTTGTTCGTAGGAGAAGCAGCAGAGGTGAAGAACTCATCGACATCAGCGGCGACATCATCTTGGCCCGCCCATTGCAATCATGGGCACACAAAAAGAGGAATCATTCAGTGATTGTAATCAAACTCTATTTGCGCTCCTAGCCCCTGAAAAGGGAGGAGACATCATTGTAACAGATATCAAGGGATATTAATGAAAGGGCTGTGTTTTCTCTATTTTCTTGTGTCTCTTCCAATGTGTTTCTTTTCCATTTCATGCAATTTACATTTCTAGGACTTAAGTGTACTTGATTTTGAATGCAATCACACTTAGTGTTTCCTTTGCCCAGAATCTCGTGCTTTCAGTGGCGATCACGGTGGGACCCTGTTCCCTGGTTTTTAAAATCACAAAAACTGATCAAAGTTTTGTGTTTGTGCTTGACAGGTACATTTTTTTTTGTTGCAGACTGCTATTCATCTCTGACAGGGACGAATTCTTTTCTGCAATTTGTCTGACCCTGGGACGAATTCAAATTCGTCTCTAGGAGGGACGAATTCTGTTCTGCAATTCGTCTCCCAGAGGGACGAATTCCTATCTGTGGATTTTCAGAGCAAAAATTCAGAAGCAACTGGAGCAGGCAGAGAAGAGGTAGGGATTTTTATCATCTCTGTTAAATTTTTTGTTTTTGTTTCTATTTCTTTAATTGTTTTCATTTAATCCTGCATTGCATTAGGAAAATTCAGGTATGCTAGTTTCATTTTTGTTGAATAAAATGAATCCCACACACATCACGAAACGATTTTAAACCAAGGAGCTGGTCGTAAGACCCCAGCCCTTGATCAAGACCATTGGTGGATTTCATCACCACCTTGGCTTGATTTGCATCCATTTCCCGATTGTCAACTGTTGTTAGGCGTAAATCCTGACGAAGACAGACCGAGCATAGTTGGGGTGATTCCCATGCACGCGAGGATAAGTTTTCTATGGTAGGTGCCATTAACAGGACAATCCCCCTTCCGTACCGCCTACGTACCACGTACCTTCTGCTCTCATGTACCTATAGTCTCCCTCTCGTAAGGGCGGGTATATAGAGAGGTTGGTATATCGACCTGGCTGGTATATTGAAGGGGCGACCTTCTTGGAGTTATAAGAGCCTACATGATGCATTTAAACGTTCTACAAAACCTACAAAAACAAAACAAAACACCAAAATGCACTAAACCAGTTTAGGGCACACCAATAATCCTTAAAAGAGATAATCATGGTTTTGTGAATGTGTGTGCTTAATTCTGCTCAGTGTAGACAAAAAAAAAGAAAATCATAAAAACGAGATAAAAACTTATTTAGATAGCATAGAAGCACCGCAATGGTGTACACCCGCAGTCAAGCCCAATCAAGGGCGTAAGCTCCGAAAGGTACACAAAAAGCAGGCACAAGTTGCCTTCACTTCAGTCCTGAGGATTTGGTCATACCGCCTTATAGGTCTAACCTACAAAAGAATCCAATTTAGAATCCTCGGTGGGGTATGCCTATTCAAAACAACCCCTTTCGGGAAGATGCCTTACATGTAGACCTTGACATAAATAGAGAATCACCTCTTGAAGTTAGGCATGAGTGGCCACCGTGCGATGAAGCGTTAAACGGGCACACCGTCCATTTGGAGGGGCAACGTGGATATGGCGTCCCTTCTTTACCTATCATCAGAACAGAGAGACCAAATTCGGAGCGCAGGGCTCCTTACATAGGGCGACCTAACTCCGCCCACCCCATTTACACCCGTGAAAGGGAGTATGAGGAAAACCATCGCATTCATCGAGGGCAATAAACAATGCGGGAACCTTGCATTTCCACACCAGCAGGATATCATGATCACCCCTTGAGGCTAGAACCTCGAGCACATACCGCCTACCTCGACAGAGGGAAGCGACTCCTTGAGATTTTAGAACATCAAAACCAAGGTAAACCCATAGGAGGAACATTTGAACCTTCTGAACAAAACAGGGTAGATCAAATTGACCCGGCTGTCGCCAGATATACCACCCGTCAAGCCCAAATCATGCGGCTTAAACAAAGTCAGCAAGAGATATAGTATCAATACCGCTTGGATAAAGAACGCATGCAATGCGAAGCGGATGAGTTACGCTATGAAATACCTGAGAGGGGGCCAACCCCTCGCATCCAAAGAGTTGAATAGTATGAGAGGCATAATCCGTTGGCGCAAGACAGGTCTCCATGACCTCGTCAAGCTCTCCCCCCAAGACCTCATAGATTTGAGAGGGAGGCAACTCCCCGAAACAATGATGGGTACCTTCAGCAAGAGCTTGATCAGGGTCATAGGTTTCGCCCAGAGACTCCTCAACAATTTTACGAGGAGTATGAACCAGAAGAGGAATATATTGAAACTCCCCATCAAGGCAGGAAGGATGCCATTCGGCCACCCCTCCATAGGCCTCCAGTTTACCGTAACTTGCAACAAGGGCGAACAAGAGAGGAAGAAATAAAATCTTCCGATGCATACCAAGCGCTATTGGAGCGTTTGGAGTCTGTGGAGACAAAAGCTGTTGGGCATCAAAAACCCACATTACGTCTACTCCGCAATAATCCGGTGCATCCCTCAGTGCCTACACCTCTTTATCCCAAACACTTCAAGTTGCCTCAATTGGCAGTTTTTAAAGGTGAAGAGGACACACAGGAACACGTCACACGATTTCTAAGCCAATGCTTCGGCATCCAAGATAATGATGCATTATTGCTTAGAAAATTCATAACCACATTCGTAGGCCCTACCTCGGATTGGTTCACACAACTGCCCAAACACAACATAAGCAACTTAGATCAGCTAGTAGATGCGTTTCTTGAACGTTTCGCCTTCAACACAAGGAAGAAGGCATCACTTAGTGATCTTGCTAGCCTTAAACAATTTGAGGAGGAAACAATGGCAGCATACGGGAACCGATGGAGAGCTTTGCTTTCTAAGTTACCCTACCGTCCTCCCATGTCGGACCTCACGCAAATGTTCGCAAAAAGTTGCTTAAAATCAATCTCTGGTCTATTGTTACTGCGACAATACGACAGCTTAGAAGAATCTTTGGTGTAAGCCAGAGTCATAGAAGAGATTAAGATAGGCGAAGGCGCAATTGCCAAGCCTAAGAAGAAAGAGTGGAATAAAACCACTAAAACTGGGACAACGCAACCACAACACGCTGCAGTCAACCAAGTTGCAATAAATGTCCCCGCACCTATGCAAGAAACGCAGCCTCAAAAGGCTAACTACTAGGCAGTGCCTCCTGCTTATGAAAGAGATAACAGAATACAGGAGCAGTATCAGCAGCGTCGCCCTAGGCGATAATTCACCCCGTATGCGGAGTCTAGGGACTCCTTATTTGACCGCTTGTCAACGGAAAATTTAGTTACTCTGCCAGAAATCCAAATTTTTGACCCTAACATTCCCAAGCCTAAGGGGTATAGGGAGGAATTGTATTGCAGATTCCATAGGCACAGAGGACATGACCTAAATGGGTCCTGAAAATTCAAAGAAATAGTCCAGGATTTGATCGATAACAGAACATTGGTCGTGGACAACCCCATCGCACCAAACAACCAACAAATGGGGGTATTTAAGGACCCCTTGCCTACCCATGAGGCACAGACAAAACCGCTCCAGATTAACGAGGTGCGACAAGATATTCTCGCGCAAGGATTTGTGGGAATGATTAGCATTGTAACAAGGAACATAAAATACCCAACAGTTGCCCCCAAGGTAGCTGCGAGGGAAGTTCCGTCGACATCGCAACCTCAATAATGCCCAACACAGTTACCTCCACCTAGACCTGAGGTCACGATACGAACCAAACTCACGCAGAGTTTGTGGACCACGTTGGCTATGCTGTCCATCTACGAGCTTATTCAATAATCAGCTCCCCAAAGAGAAGCTCTTATGGACATTTTAAAAGCCATTGAAGTACAACCCCACGAAGCAAATTCTTTCAATGCCTTCGTGGGACATGTGAAACAATGTACGAAGCCTGTCATCACATTCAGAGAAGACAAGGTCAAAATGATATCAAATGACATGCCGGATCCACCCTTGCACGTTATCATGTGGGTCAACGGGATCCCGTACAAGAGAGTGCTGATAGATACTGGCTTGTCCAGTAACATTATAACCATTGCAGCGTTGAAACATTTAAAACTGCCAGCCTCTCACATCACCGCTTCCACGTACACACTGCGAGCTTTTAACGATGCAATTTGCTCGACAGTCGACATGGTTGTTCTACCTATACAAGTAGGACAAAAGTCAATACCCACACTGTGGCATGTGCTGGAAGGCAAAATGGCTTATAATATACTGCTAGGGCGGCCTTGGATCAGGGACATGAAGTGTGTCCCCTCGATCGCACACCAGTGCTTGAAGTATGCCTATGAAGGGCAAATACATGTAGTCCCAATGGACTTAGAGCCCTTCAAGTATTGCAATGCGGTACAATTCATACCTCAATCGACCCTCCCATCAACGCATTTGGATTTTCAATTAAATCCATCTAAACAGGGTCCGATACCGCAAGTACCACTGGTGGCCAACAAGGCAAAATCCCGGCCAGGTGAGACTTCATCACCTACTCCTTCATCATCAACGCCACCTATCGTGGCCCAATAGAATGAAAAGGGAAAGCAAATCATGGAAGAGGTTAAGCCTCTAGAAGAGGGGTTGCCCACGATTTCAATGATATCAACAGAGGAAGCACCCAACGTAATGGAAACCAAGATTCCTGAACCACCAAACATGGAATGGACTCAGGAAGGACTACCGTTTCCTCCCACCCAATCATCAACAATCACTGTTGAAATGGCCAGTACAGGCCTGGGGGAATATTTAGTGCAAAATGTTGTGGCAACCCCCACACTGGAGTCAGTACAAGACATGGGAAGACCTCGCCTTCCCATTGGAACAATCGTCCCTCTAGGCTACCCATCGAACCAAACGAATTTTGTGTATGGGGGCCTTGATCATGGTTCTGAACCATGCGAACAAAAGGAAACAGATGAAGAGCCTTTTGTCAAAAACATTAATTATCTGTCGAACCCAGAATTTGCCCTAAAATATCTCAAACAATGCAATTGGCATGGGTATGGGCTAGGCAGATATGAGCAAGGGATGCGGATCCTTTGCCAACCAAGAAATCAGATGCCATATGAAAAGTCAGGGGTAGGGTTCAACCATCCCCTGCCATTAGACATCTTGGTTGAAAATATGCAAGGCCTAGAAATATGCAACAAGGGGGGATTAGCACAAGACCCGTACGCCAATCCAAACACAAAATACACATTAGGGGATTATCTCCCATGGTCTACAAAAACCCCTGGAAATAGCAATAATCCCTCTCCTTTGCTAGAGAGAGGTGAAAGTTCAGAGAGCAATCCTCAAAGAGAACAACAACGGCTTCCAGAAATTTTTCTGAAATTGTTCCCCTTAGAGGTTCCAGATGAAATAACACAGTCTCAAAATGAAAGCACGAGATTCCGGTCAAAGGAAGCACCAAGTGCAATTGCATCCAAAATTAAGTACGCTTAAGTCCTAGAAATGTAAATTGCATGAAACGAAAAAGAGACACATTGGAAGAGACACAATCAAATAGAGAAAAACATAGCCCTTTCATTAATTTCCCTTGATCTCTGTTACAATGATGCCTCCTCCCTTTTCAGGGGCTAGGAGCGCAAATAGAGTTTGATTACAATCGCTGAATGATTCCTCTTTCCGCGTGCCCACGATTGCAATGGGCGGGCCAAGATGATGCCGCCGTTGATGTCGATGAGTTCTTCGCCTCTGCTGCTTCTCCTATGAACAAAGAAATGACCAAGATGTCAGTAGCACCTACTGCAAATGAAAAGCGTTTGCTCTCTAAAACCAACAAAATATGCATATGAATATTTGCCTGAAATAGTGAAAATAGTGAATCCAAATTGCTTCAAAACTTGACAGAAGGTAATAAAAGTTACCAGAAGGCCACTGCCACTGAGGCGGCTAGCCAATCCACCTTAAACTGGAATTCGTCCCGGGCAGGACGAATTCTGACTGTAATTCGTCCCTGGGTGGGACGAATTCTTCTGAGTTGGAGAAATCGACCTGCTGCTGCTCCAATGTCGGATCCCGGGACCTGCAAAATGCCTGCAAATAGGGGGGTTAGGTAATTGGGGCCATTTTGGGACGACCCAGATGGTCATATTTTCCCAATTTGGCCTCCACCCTCGGGAATTTGACCTTGACACCTGCAAGTTAGCGAAACAACAAAGCAATACAAAACATCCTAAAATCTGACCAAAAGTTACAAAATTGCAATTATGGACTAATCAGACCTAGTAACATAGAATGCAATCTAAAAAATAATCTAAAGTGCTCAAAAACTAAAATTAGGACTTAGGAGGTGCGGGGGTGCCCAAGTGGGCCTCCCACCGTTGGCCCTCGATTTTGGAGCCAATCCACCGGGGATGGTCCCAAAACCTTTTAGGATTGGGGGGTCGGTGAATTGGTAGGTTCAGGTGTCCATGCGTTGGATTTGTGTAAGGTTCGAGCTTCCAAAGGCCACCCAACAACCTCCCTTGCGAAAGAGATTGGTGGATGTGGGAAGGTGAACTAAGAGGGATGCAAGTGAGTCTTCAATTCGACAGCACTTCGTTGCTTGAACACTCCTTCAACCTGTATGTTTTGGGTGAGAAAATTCCCACCTTTTATAGACCCAAGGGGTCTCTTTTGGTAGGGAAGCACAAGTGCCATGTGTTGGCCATAGGTGCCATGTGGCAGTCTTGTCTTCCCATGAGGGAGGGGAGTCCTCCATTGACTTGAACTTTGATAAATGCTTCTTGTAACATTCCTCTAACGGCCCCTCTGTCCACTTACACATGCGTGCAAGGCAAGAGCCCTTAACTGACTATTACGGGCTGCCACTTGGCACCATTTGCCTTTTTGCCCGTTAAGCTTGGAATTCGTCCCACCCAGGGACGGATTTAGAATTCGTCCTGGGGTGGGACGGATTCTATTTTGAATTCGTCTCGGGGTGAGACGAGTACTGGGAAAAGTTTCCAAGTGTGCCAAATTGCTTCTTGACCTTACAAAATTGCTATGAAAGTGGTTAAGACCACTGTTTAGCCTCTGAGGGCTGCCCTGGGGGCTGTGTTTGTCAAAGTGATCAGTGTTTGCAGTCACATAATCGGATTGGTGCTATTTTGGTGTCTACACAAAAGAATCAGGTCCCTCCACTAAGAGTGGAACAACCGCAATGGGACCAGATTAATTCACTGGAACAGGAAGAGTCCTCAATGTCGCAAGCAACAGATGTTGAAGAGGATGAAAAATTTTGGATCTATGAAAGCGATTCAGAAGACAAAACTGAAATGGACTATCTCAGACATGCGTGACGACATCACCGCGCTCTAACTCATGAAGATCTAATGGGACAAATGGGTATACGGTTAGGACATGAATGGCACGTAGACCCAACGAGGTGGGACCAAGTGTTAGGCCTATGGCTCCAAATTCAAGATGAGCATCGTCCACCTCGAGATCCCATCATGACAACAGTGCCAAGGGAAGACCCCGCCTTCATTTTCACACATAGAGATGAATTTGCACCTAGAGAGGATCCATTCGTGCCTATTCCCGTAGAGCCAGATCCAAAGTATAGGGAACATCTAAAAGAATCAAGTCATCACACCCACGGTTTTGGAGACCAAATTCATTCCATCCACATGATCTCCATTGATTTGACCGCACCCATCCGCAATCCGACCAATCCATCATGGTCATTGCATCTAGACATGGATGCCATCGACTGGGATCGCGTCAATTCACCATTGTCACCATCAGAGTATTGGCCTTTCGATGAAATGCTTCATTTCACCCCAAGGACAACTCAAGATATTTTTCAAGCTGAAGAGGGACCCGAGGTTCCAAACGTAGATCTTAACTTAGCTGATGATATCCATTTAATCCCAACTCCACATCAGTTGGAGGATGGATCCCACATGTCAGTCGAAGAGACGACTGACGTAGACATCGGCACAGATCCAATGAATCCACGGATTCTCAAGCTGGGGGTAAGCATTTTCCCCGAGGAGCAAGCTGATTACATTACCCTTCTTAAAGAAAAGAAGGAGGTTTTTGCATGGTCGTACAAAGATATGCCAGGACTAGACCCGCAGCTAGTCATGCACAATTTAACGCTTGATCCGAAAATCAATCCTGTAAAGCAAAAACTAAGAAAGATGCACCCAACAGTAGCCTTGATGGTCAAAGATGAATTGCAAAAGCTGTTGGATGCATAATTTGTCATCTGCGTGGATTATCTGCCATGGTTGTCCAACATGGTTCCCATCAATAAGCCCGACGGGAGGATTCACATATGCACTGAATTTCGAGACCTAAACAAAGCGAGTCCTAAGGATGATTTCCCCTTGCCAAGCATTGACACATTGGTAGACGCTACAGCAGGTCACGAAATGCTCTCCCTAATGGACGGTTTCTCAGGATACAATCAAATTCGTATCAATCTTGAAGACCAACTCAAAACGACATTCACAATGCCTTGGGGGACATTTTGTTATAAGGTCATGCCTTTTGGCCTTAAAAACGCTGGCGCTACATACCAACATGCTATGACTTATATCTTCCACGATTACATGCACAAAACATTGGAAGATTACATGGATGATTTGTTAGCCAAGTCTCTCTTGCGCTCAGATCATCTCGGTGACTTAAGCAAGATTCTCGATCGCCTCATAGAGCATAAGGTCAGAATGAATCCCAAGAAGTGTGTGTTCGGCGTCACATCTGGAAAACTCTTGGGTTTTATAGTCTCCAATAGAGGCATCGAAGTGGACCCAAACAAAGTCAAGGCAATCCTTGAAATGGCTCCCCTAACCACTATCAAGCAGCTCAGAAGTCTGCAAGGAAAGGTCACGTCGATTAAATGCTTCATAGCGCAATTATCTGACAAATGCCGACCAATGAACAAATTATTGCACAAGGGGGTCACATTTCATTGGGATGACGAGTGCCAATCAACCTTTGACGAAATCAAACAATACTTGGCTTCGTCGCCAGTATTGGCACCGCCTAGACCAGGTGTGCCGTTCTACTTATACATCTCAGCTACTGAGGTGGCACTGGGCGCAATGCTAGCCCAGAAGAATGAACTTCACAAAGAATAGGCTACTTATTATCTTAGCCGCACCCTGGTCAGTTACGAACTTAACTATGCATATGTTGAAAAACTCCGCTGGCGAGTGGTGTTTGCTACCAAAAGGCTACGCCACTACATGTTGAGCAACACTACGTATGTTGTGTCTAAGGAGAATCCATTGCGATACATGATGAGTCATACTTATCATAGTAGTCGCACGACGAAATGGATCATGTTGTTGACGAAATTTGACATTGAGTTTATTGGGCAAAAATCTATAAAAGGACAAGTCATAGCCGATCAACTAGCAGAGGCTCCTCTTGAAGACGATCAGCCTCTAGTCATAGAACTACCCGATGATGAGGTCTTCCATGTCTCAGAATCACCAGATCTCGAAGAGCCCGAGTCTCGAGCCGACATAACCTTATTTTTTGATGGTTCTAAATGCGAGCAAGGTGGTGGCACAGGAATTGTATTCTTCACACCGCAGGGCTCTCCAATGTCCCCTGTCATTTAAATTAAACTTTCGATGCACCAACAACAATGCGAGAATATGAAGCCTTGCTCCTAGGTCTTCAAACAACAATCGCCATGAATATCAAAAGACTGAACATCTTTGGTGATTCGCTATTAATCGTCAATCAAGTCAAGGGGGTATATCAATGCAAATTTCCAGTTCTGAAGGCCTATAATGCCCTCGTGGATAAATTCTTGGCAAAACTTGAGTGGTATGACATCGAGGCACTCCCTTGATCATCGAATTGTTTTGCGGACACAATGGCCTCCTTAGGGTCACTAATCCCGCAAGACCTTTTCGGTGATATAACAACCATTCAAGTCAAAACCTTATCGCAACCCGCGATGGAGCGCGCAAGCTCAGACTTGACGCTAGGAATCCGCATGATCCAGATCGAACCATCTTCGGATAAGTTCTTTCGAATCCCAGACTATTTGAAACATGCCAACTGGGGGTCTTTGTTCTCCCCCACTCCCATTAATAGCAACACAATGCTATTCTTACAAGTTCTATCCCAATCAGCATTTGTTAGGGAAGAACTCCAAAAGGGATTGGCTGTTCAAACTGTCGAGGTATCCGATCAACAGATCGGTATTTACCCATAAGAGACTACCTCAAGTTAGGTAATCTACCCTTTGGATTGACGCAAGCCGCAAAACGAACATTCAAACATAAAGTGACAAAATATGTCTTGATAGGAGATATTTTGTATCGTCGCAGCTACGACAAAATTCTTCTTCATTGCTTGGACCTGCAAGAGTCCACTTGGGCAGTCACCCAAGCGCATGACGATACATGTGGTGGCCACTTTAGTGGTATGGCCATTGCAAAGCGCATTCTTCGCATGGGCTATTATTGGCCATCTTTAGAGCAATATTGCTGCGCTTATGTCAAGAGGTGCATAAAATGTCAACATCATGCCAATTTAATGCACGCACCTTCCCAGGACCTACAGACAGTCCAGTTTGCTTGGCCATTTTCGTAGTGGGGTCTCGATCTAATCAAAAAGATCTCCCCTGCATCATCAGGCCGTCACAAGTTTATCTTAACGGCCACAAAATATTTTACCAAATGGGTGGAAGCAATTCCGTTAACCTCTACAACAGGACCCCGCATTGCGGAGTTCATTTTGCATTACATCATATGTTGTTTTGGTATTCCATCCAAAATAATCTCGGATAATGGGCCATCATTCAAGAACAAAGACGTGCGTGCTTTAACCACAAAGTAGAAAATTCAGCACAACTTTTCAACACCCTATTATCCGCAAGCAAATGGGCAAGCAGAGGCGTCAAACAAAATGCTAGTCGCCATCCTTAAAAAGACCGTCGTAGACAGTCATAAGGATTGGCACATACAAATCCCACTTGCCCTTTGGGCTTATCGCACTAGCATTCGGACACCTACTGGGGCAACTCCATTTTCACTAGTGTATGGCTCAGAGGCAGTAATGCCTCTCGAGTTGGAAATTCCTTCCCTCCGCATATCAATGCAGGAATTCATCGATGATGACACTGCATGGCAGGCCCGGTTAGACCAACTTACGTTGCTTGACGAAAGACGCGTTAATGCTCTCGAGCACTTACGTATCTATCAAGAGCGGCTTAAGAGATCTTACAACATGAAAGTTCACCTAAGAGACTTTCGGGTTGGTGATTTGGTTCTGAAGGAAAACCAACAAAACTCTAATTTACCGTCCCATATGAGAGACAAATTCGCGGCAAATTGGCTAGGTCCTTATGTCATTGATAGCAAAATAGGACCGGGAACATACAGGCTAGCTTCTCTTGACGGTATCAAGGAAACAGAACCCTTGAATATCAGTCATTTGCGACCATTTCATATCTAAGAAAGCCATATACCAAAAAAAAAAAAAAAAAAAAGCTCCAAGGATTATCGCAATCTCTTGGTCAATCCAAAAAGCTCCAAGGATTATCACAATCTCTTGGTCAACCTAAAAGCTCCAAGGATTATCGCAATCTCTTGGTCAATACAAAAATCTCCAAGGATTATCGCAATCTCTTGGTCAATCTAAAAAGCTCCAAGGATTATCGCAATCTCTTGGTCAACCTAAAAGCTCCAAGGATTATCGCAATCTCTTGGTCAATACAAAAAGCTCCAAGGATTATCGCAATATATTGGTCAACCCAAAAAGCTCCAACGATTATCGCAATCGTTTGGTCAAAAAAAAATCAAGAAATTCAACAAAAAAAAAACAACAAAAATCATCAAAAACAACAAATATTTGCATCTCAATTCTAGGCATATTCGAATTCATCAAAAACAACAAAAACACCAAGCATAACTTTTACCACACTACAGTCAGTGGTCTGGGAATGTACCAAGAGTTTCAGTGATTCAGTCATCATTTTCATCTTTAGCCATGTAGTGTATCAAGTCGAACAGATTTTACGAAGGTAGAGTCATACTTGAAATACACCTTGTTACATAACATCCCAACACAAATCAAAACACTAAAATTCCCAAATTGTGTGAACAAAAGACGAAACCTGTAAAATAATCTAGATCACCACAAGTGAAATGGTTATATTTCTCATCCCCCTGTGTGAATGACCCTTAGAATGCTGAGAGTTGGCAAAAGGACAAGCATCCTCCCTACCCAATTCCCTAAGAATCCCTAAAGTTCTCAACAGTTGCAAAACACAAAATATTTGCAAAATGTCAAAACTCAAAAATTTGACAAACTACAATGCACACATCAAAAGGCACAAACAACAATGATTTTGGTCACTCCATAACCCCAATCCCTTGCTCGAAAGAAAAACAAATCAAAATAAACAGTGATCTCATCACTACAATGAGCAAGTATCCCAATACAATTGAAGAAAAGAAGGGAGTTGACCTTGAATCCCTGGAACTCTCGACATTCTATAGGTCATAAGGCAAGCTTCAGTACCAATTTGGTTGATATCCTATCGGTAACAGAAGTAAACCTCTCGCATGATGATATATCTGTCACATTAACTTGCATACAAATCAATGTTTGCATGTGGATGAGCTAGCTTATGGCATCCTGGATTACACCGTAGATTAATCTTAGTACATACAACAAAGGAATTCGTGGAGCTAATTAGGTGATCCTCAGTACAGGTTCGGTTGAAAGCCCACCTGGCACTGGAAGTATCCTAAAAAATACCACTAAATGAACTCAATTGCACACACAGGGATGTGAAATAGCTCGGTCAAAAACAAGTTCGATTCATACCTTGTTCAAAAGTCTTGTAAGATAAAGTACAGTCATGGCTAGTGAGTTAAAACCGTCTGAGTCTCAGAAAACCTTAGCTACATTTCTAAACCAACTGCGCTACTTTTCATCCTTACAATACCATCAAAAAAATACAAAAAAGAAAAACCACATGTATACATACAAAGTCATGCATCGCAACAATCGCCTAAAAACAAAATAACAGAGTTCTAAACAGTCCTTGGTTCCATAGCCAAACATCACAAACCCCATTCATCCATTTCATATCTGCATATCACATATAAATCAAAACCATTTGCATTCATCATAGCATATGCATCCATCAAAATAAATCAACATGCATACATCCATATTCATCAACCATCATGCACAAGATCAAAGAAAATCAAAACAACAAAAAAAAACAAAAAAATGCAACACAAACACATAGCAATAAACATTGCCAGACACAAGTGCTCTTGCACTTAAACTCTTGGCATGGAAAATCGACATCAGGGTCACAAATTATCACTATCCTACTCCCTAAGAAGGCTACCATAGCCGGACCGCTCCACGGGAAGACAAATTTTTGACAATTTAATCACCAAATGGTGTCACAAAAACAACAAAAACAAGAAAAAAATGCAACAAACACAAAACCAACAATAAACATTGCCAGACACAAGTGCTCTTGCACTTAACCTCTTGGCATAGCAAAATTGATGTCGGGGTTTACATTGTCACTATCCTACTCCCGAAGAAGGCTACCATAGCCGGACCGCTCCACGGGAAGACGAATTGCCGACAATTTAATCACCAAATGGTGTCACAAAAAAAACAAAAACAAGAAAAAATGCAACAAAAACAAACAGCAATAACATTGCCGGACAAAAGTGCTCTCGCACTTAACCTCTTGGCAAAGAAAATTGATGTCGAGGTCCAAATTATCGCTCTCCTACTTCCCCAAGAAGGCTACAATAGCTGGACCGCTCCACGGGAAGTTAGGTTTTCGATGATTTCACCCCATTCAGGCATCACCAAAAGGGTTAACACCCACCAAAAATAGGTCCAAATGTTGGAAAAATTGCACACGCTTAACGGTAAACCCTCTAAAGGCAACCTTGCACAAGTCATCTTGGGTCAAGCGACTCGTCGCTTCTCTCACGAAGGTCATTCCCTCATTGATTCATCGCTTGAGGGGGTAGTCACACTTAGTCACCAATCAACAATCACACACCCAATTAAGGAAAAAGACATGCATTCAAAGAATCATTGAAAAAGACAATCACGCTCCTGCTTGGGGCAGTAAAAAAGCAACAATCAAATCAATCAAACACTTGGCATTTCGTGAATCATGAACACAAGGTTCCCCCTGAGGATAAAAACGCCCTTCACTTGTTCATGACTGATCAATGTCTAAGTTCAAGTCACACCTCACCAAAACAGGTTAATACTTGAAATCAAATTCCTTAGCTCGTCAGAAGCAAGGATTCAAGAATGCATGCCCTTTCCATACTTGGGGCATCAAAATTTGGTTAGGTTACCAAGAAACCCTAATCATTAGTGCTTTGGTTATCTATTTTTGCTCAGCACTGCATCACCCGCAGCGCTTCCAAAAAAGGGGCATCTGTAAACACCAAAACAACACCAATCCGATTATGTGACTGCAAACACTGATCACTTTGACAAACACAGCCCACAGGGCAGCCCTCAGAGGTTAAACAGTGGTCTTAACCACTTTCATAGAAATTTGTAAGGTCAAGAAGTAATTTGGCACACTTAGACACTTTGCCTAGTATTTGTCTCACCCAGGGACGAATTCAAAATAGAATCCGTCCCACCCCAGGATGAATTCTGAATCCGTCCCTAGATGGGACGAATTCTAAGCTTAACGGGAAAAAAGACAAATGGTGCCAACTGGCAGCCCAGAACAGTCAGTTAATGACTCCTGCCTTGCATGCGTGTGTATGTGGACAGAGGGGTCGTTAGAATACTGTCACAAAAGGCATTTATCAAAGCTCAAGTCAATGGAGGACTCCCCTCCCTCATGGGAAGACAAGACTGCCACATGGCGCCTATGACCAACACATGGCATTTGTGCTTCCCTCCCAAAAGAGACCCCATGGGTCTATAAAAGGTGGGACTTTTCTCACCCAAAATAGACAAAGTTGAAGGAGTTTTCAAGCAACGAAGTGCTGCCGAGTTGAAGACCCACTTGCATCCCTTTTGGTTCACCTTCCCACATCCACCAATCTCTTTTGCAAGGGAGGTTGTTGGGTGGCCTTTGGAAGCTCGAACCTCACCCAAATCCAACATTGGTATGGCCATTGCAAAGCGCATTCTTTGCATGGGCTATTATTGGCCATCTTTAGAGCAAGATTACAGAGCGTATGTCAAGAGGTGCGCAAAATGTAAACATCATGCCAATTTAATGCACGCACCTTCCTAGGACCTACAGAAAGTCCAGTATGCTTGGCCATTTTCGTAGTGGGGTCTCGATCTAATCGGAAAGATCTCCCCTGCATCGTCAAGCCGTCACACATTTATCATAACGACCACAAAATATTTTACCAAATGGGTGGAAGCAATTTCGTTAACCTCTACGATAGGACCCCGCATTGCGGAGTTCATTTTGCATTACATCATATGTCGTTTTGGTATTCCATCCAAAATAATCTCGGATAATGGGCCATCATTCAAGAACAAAGACGTGTGTGCTTTAACCACAAAGTACAAAATTCAGCACAGCTTTTCAACACCCTATTATTCGCAAGCAAATGTGCAAGCAGAGGCGTCAAACAAAATGCTAGTCGCCATCCTTAAAAAGATCATCACAGACAGTCATAAGGATTGGCACATACAAATCCCACTTGCCCTTTGGGCTTATCGCACTAGCATTCGGACGCCCACTGGGGCAACTCCGTTTTCACTAGTGTATGGCTCAGAGGCAGTAATGCCTCTCGAGTTGGAAATTCCTTCCCTCCGCATATCAATGCAGGAATTCATCGATGATGACACTGCACGGCGAGCTCGGTTAGACCAACTTACGTTGCTTGACGAAATATGCGTTAATGCTCTCGAGCACTTACGTATCTATCAAGAGCGGCTTAAGAGAGCTTACAACATGAAAGTTCACCTAAGAGACTTTCGGGTTGGTGATATGGTTCTGAAGGAAAACCAACAAAACTCTAATTTGCCATCCCATATGAGAGACAAATTCTCGGCAAATTGGCTAGGTCCTTATGTCATTGATAGAAAAATAGGACCGAGAACGTACAGGCTAGCTTCTCTTGACGGTATCAAGGAAACAGAACCCTTGAATATCAGTCATTTGCGACCATTTCATATCTAAGAAAGCCATATACCAAAAAAAAAAAAAAAAAGGCTCCAAGGATTATCGCAATCTCTTGGTCAATCCAAAAAAGGCTCCAAGGATTATCGCAATCTCTTGGTCAATCCAAAAATCTCCAAGGATTATCGCAATCTCTTGGTCAACCTAAAAGCTCCAAGGATTATCGCAATCTCTTGGTCAATACAAAAAGCTCCAAGGATTATTGCAATCTCTTGGTCAATCCAAAAAGCTCCAAGGATTATCGCAATCTCTTGGTCAACCTAAAAGCTCCAAGGATTATCGCAATCTCTTGGTCAATACAAAAAGCTCCAAGGATTATCGTAGTCTCTTGGTCAAAAAAAATCAAGAAATTCAAAAAAAAAAAAAAACAAAACAAAACAACAAAAATCATCAAAAACAACAAAGATTTGCATCTCAATTCTAGGCATACTCGAATTCATCAAAAACAAAAAAAAAAACACCAAGCATAACTTTTACCACACAACAGTCAGTGGTCTGGGAATGTACCAAGAGTTTTAGTGATTCAGTCATCATTTTCCTCTTTAGCCATGTAGTGTACCAAGTCGAACAGATTTTACGAAGGTAGAGTCATACTTGAAATACACCTTGTTACGTAACATCCCAACACAAATCAAAACACTAAAATTCCCAAATTGTGTGAATGAAAGACGAAACCCTGCAAAATAATCTAGGTCACCACAAGCAAAACGATTATCTTGCTCATCCCCCTGTGCGAATGACCCCTATAATGCTGAGAGTTGGCAAAAGGACAAGCATCCTCCCTACCCAATTCCCTAAGAATCCCTAAAGTTCTCAACAGTTGCAAAACACAAAAAATTTGCAAAATGTCAAAACTCAAAAATTTGACAAACTACAGTGCACACATCAAAAGGCACAAACAACAATGATTTTGGTCACTCCATAACCCCAATCCCTTGCTCGAAAGAAAAACAAATCAAAATAAACAGTGATCTCATCACTACAATGAGCAAGTATCCCAATACAATTAAAGAAAAGAAGGGATTTGACCTTGAATCCTTGGAACTCTCAGCATTCTATAGGTCATAAGGCAAGCTTCAGTACCAATTTGGTTGATAGCCTATCGGTAACAGAAGTAAACCTCCCGCATGACAATATATCTGTCACATTAACTTGCGTACAGATCAATGTTTGCATGTGGATGAGCTAGCTTATGGCATCCTGGATTACACCGCAGATTAATCTTAGTACATACAACAAAGGAATTTGTGGAGCTAATTAGGTGATCCTCAGTACAGGTTCGGTTGAAAGCCCATTTGGCACTGGCGGTATCCTAACAAATACCACTAAATGAACTCAATTGCACACACAGGGATGTTAAATAACTCGGTCAAAAATAGGTCCGATTCATACCTTGTTCAAAAGTCTTGTAAGATAAAGTACAGTCATGGATAGTGAGATAAAACTGTCTGAATCTCAGAAAATCATACATTCATCCCAAAACCATCTGCGCTACTTATCATCCTTATGATACCATCAGAAAATACAAAAACAGAAAAAACCAGGTAAATAAAGAGCTTCTTAAACAGCCTACAGTGCAATCACCACAAATATCATTCATCCATTTCAACTTGCATACCAAATAGACATCAAAAGCATATACATTTATCATAACATCTGCATTCATCAAAATAAATAAACATGCATAACAAAAAAAATCACATCATCACATGTATAAAACTAAAAATAAAACCGGTATATATATATATATATATCGTCAAAAAGATGCCCGCAGGCTACAAAACCGGTCCTCAGACCCCGCAAGCATATCCAAAAACCCAACCTAAGGCGTCGACCACCATGATCACGCAGGATCGGTGCGACGGGAACTACCCCCCATGGTGTGGGTCCGACGGGACCCTGCAGGGCGGCTACTGCTAGCCCCCGCATCATGCCTACTACCACCCCCCTCATCTAACCGCCTACGACAAGATGATGTTGACTACTCAGTCAAACTATCCCTCGTTCGTCGAGAAGATCTACTGATCGAAGGTTCAGGGAACCGCCCGCCAAGGCGGATGACCTCCCTCTCCAAGTCTATCCGGTACAGACACCACTCTGCCTCTCACCGATGATAGATAGACAATGCATCATCGCGCTGTGCCAAAACTCTATCCCGCTCTGCCAACTAAGCCCGTAGAAGATCCCTCTCTAGATCCCGCATCCGTAGCAGCTTTGTAAGTCGTGCAACCTCATCGCCTACATCCGACCCCACCTCCTCTGTATCTGTCGGATGCATAGGACTCGCGAGGACAGTAGCCTGCTCAGGCTCCAACTGCTCCTCCACATCCTGCATGTTCGACTGCTCCGGAACACCCAAGTCCACATCCTCATCTCCCACATCCACCATGTCTGCATCATCCAACGGCCCCCCCAATCACCCCCTGTCGCCTCAGCATCCTCCACTGCCGCCTCCGTGCCTCCTAGTGGACCCTCTCCTCTCCAGCGCCGCAATACCCACCACGAGTCATACTCAGTGGTAGTACCGACGTCATCCACATCCGGGACCTCAATCATCGCATCCGACTCCTCGCCCAATGGCATGGTGACCGGTGGCTCCAGATCCCTCTCATCTCCCCGACGTCGATAGCCTACGGGCTCACCAGGCAACCCCTGGTGCACCCCAAACTGTCATGTAACCCGGTGGTACGAAAAGAACTCATGCTCCGTCCCGTGCCGCCCAGTCAACCATCGCTCCCTCCGTACCCGTCGAAGCCACTCTCCAGCCTCAGGCCAGGCTGGACAGTCCCGATAGGGACGCCAAAACACCTCCCCTGGAGTGAGCCGAGAAAAGGCATCAATGTAGTGCTCAACGGCACCTGCCCATTGCCGACTCTGCCCCTACTCCGCAGACCGTCGCCACAAAGCTGCATAACCAATATCCTCATCCTCCATCGTCGCCCGAGTCATCCACGGTAACCCGGTAGGCCTCTCAACAGCTATGTGCTGCCAACCCCAGCACTGCAACAAAAAGCTGCAACTGACACCCTTCCGCTGTCGACAACGGACCCCGTACAGCTCCCCGTAAAGCTATGCCAACAAAGTCTATCCCCATCTCAGAATCAACGGTGCCTCTATCGGGCACTCTGCCAACTGCCACACCAAATCCAGTAGGTTCCACGGGAACCTTGCGCCTGACGAATCAGGGAGAAGAATGTTAGAAATGAGGCCCATCAAGAATGCGTGCCTCACTCCCTAACACCCCCCTCTCCTTCCACCAGCTAACCAAAATCCCGCCAGCCTGGAAATCCGCCTCGGCTGTCTACACTGGGTTTGCTACACCCAACTCTCCCCCATGCCCAAAACATCTCGTAAGTATAGCAGTCCGCTGATCAAACGGAGATGTCCTAATAGGCAGACCATCTATCGGAATCCGAAGCAACCGATAGACGTCCTCAAGAGTCACAGTCATCTCCCCTGTCGTGATATGGAAAGTATTGGTCCACGGATCCCAAATCTTGATCAGGGCCGTCAGATAGGCCTGATCCGAAACCACGAGCTCCGGTCCGAGCCACCTGCTTGAGCCCAAGGGCATCAAGCCATTCCCAGTCATCATCGGTCAATGCCAACCGCGCCTCAGTAAATGCAGCGGGTACACGGTACCGGCTCCTAACAACCTGCAAGCATAAAAAATAAAAATAAAAATAAAATAACAGATCAAATTTTTAGTTCTAGGATTTCTAAGCTTAAATGTTAAACAAAAACATCACAAAAAAAATATTAAAGTTTTGAAAAGCGTCAACACAAAAACAATGCATCAAATTAAAGCAAAATAAACCCTAGGGTCACTTACAGGTCTCGCCTCGGCTCCGCCGCTCGAACCAGTTTGTGCACTCATGATGGCAGAGAGAATTCCAGTAGCGCTTCACTTCGCAGAATTACCTCCTCCTCCCAGAGCTCCAAAATCGCAAGAAAATAATGACACAAATGAGCCCAAAATCAAGTTTTGGCCATTAAATAGGCCTTTTGCACTAGAATTCATCCTTGACTGGGATGAGCGCTCTGATCAGCGCTCCTCCCACCCAAGGACAAATTCTCCAGATGGAATTCGTCCCACCCATGGACGAATTCAGGCTAGAACAAAAAAAAATCAACAAAAATGACTAAAAATGCACTAAAAACAAACAATAAAATTGCCCGACAGGATTACTACTGCACCTGACAACAAGGGCATACAAAATCGACATTGGAGTCACAAATTGTCACTATCAAACTCCCTAAGAAGGCTACCATAGCCGGACCGCTCCACGGGAAGACGAATTTTAGACAATTTCATCCCCAAATGACATCACCAAAAGGGTCAAAGCCCACTCAAAAACAGTACAAAATTCAACAAAAATACAAAAAAAACATTGCCAAACATAAGTGCTCATGCACTTAACCTCTAGGCAAAGAAAATCGATGTCGAGGTCCAAATTATCGCTCTCCTACTTCCCCAAGAAGGCTACAATAGCCGGACCGCTCCACGGGAAGTTGGATTTTCGATGATTTCACCTCATTACGACATCACCAAAAGGGTTAACACCCACCAAAAACAAGTCCAATTGTTGGAAAAATTGCACAAGCTTAATGGTAAACCCTTTAAGGCATACCTGCACAAGTCATCTTGGGTCAAGCGACTCGTCGCTTCTCTCACGAAGGTCATTCCCTCATCGATTCGTCGCTTGAGGGGGTATTCACACTTAGTCACCAATCAACAATCACACACCCAATTAAGGAAAACGACATGCATTCAAAGAATCATTGACAAAGACAATCACGCTCCTGCTTGGGGCAGTAAACAAGCAACAATCAAATCAATCAAACACTTGGAATTTCGTGAATCATGAACACAAGGTTCCCCCTGAGGATAAAAACGCCCTTCACTTGTTCATGATCGATCAATGTCTAAGTTCAAGTCACACCTCAACAGAACAAGGTTAATACTTGAAATCAAATTCCTTAGCTCGTCAGAAGCAATGATTCAAGAATGCATGCCCTTTCCATACTTGGGGCATCAAAAGTTGGTTAGGTTACCAAGAAACCCTAATCATTAGTGCTTTGGTTATCTATTTTTGCTCAGCACTGCGTCACCCGC
The DNA here is from genome assembly GCA_028583015.1 of Wollemia nobilis. Lineage (NCBI taxonomy): Eukaryota > Viridiplantae > Streptophyta > Pinopsida > Araucariales > Araucariaceae > Wollemia > Wollemia nobilis. Next base: position 75,884 of record JAQPPZ010000762.1, read on the forward strand.
AGTGCTTCCCAAAAATGGGCATCTGTAGACACCAAAACAGCACCAATCTGATTATGTGACTGCAAACACTGATTGCTTTGACAAACACAGCCCACAAGGCAGCCCTCAAAGGTTAAACAGTGGTCTTAACCACTTTCATAGAAATTTTGTAATGTCAAGAAGCAATTTGGCACACTTGGACACTTTGCCCAGTATTCGTCTCACCCAGGGACGAATTCAAAATATAATCCATCCCACCCCAGGATGAATTCTGAATCCGTCCCTGGGTGGGACGAATTCTAAGCTTAACGGGCAAAAAGGTAAATGGTGCTAAGTGGCAGCCCAGAACAGTCAGTTAATGACTCCTGCCTTGCACGCGTGTGTAGGTGGACGAAGGGGCCGTTAGAAGACTGTCACAAAAGGCATTTATCAAAGCTCAAGTCAATGGAGGACTCCCCTCCCTCATGGGAAGACAAGACTGCCACATGGCGCCTATGACCAACACATGGCATTTGTGCTTACCTCCCAAAAGAGACCCCATGGGTCTATAAAAGGTGGGACTTTTCTCACCCAAAATATACAGGTTGAAGGAGTTTTCAAGCAACGAAGTGTTGCCGAGTTGAAGACCCACTTGCATCCCTTTTGGTTCACCTTCCCACATCCACCAATCTCTTTTGCAAGGGAGGTTGTTGGGTGGCCTTTGGAAGCTCTAACCTGACCCAAATCCAACGCATGGACACCTGAACCAACCAATTCGCCGACCCCCCAATCCTAAGAGGTTTTGGGCCCATCCTTGGTGGATTGGCTCCAAAATCAAGTGCCAACGGTGGGAGGCCCACTTGGGCACCCCCGCACCTCCCAAGTCCTATTTTAATTTTTAGAGCATTTTAGATCATTTTTCAGATTGCATTTTGTGTTATTAGGTTTGATTAACCCATAGCTGCAATTTTGTAACTTTTGGTCAGATTCTAGTATGTTTTGTGTTGCTTTGTCGTTTCGCTGACTTGCAGGTGTCGAGGTCAAATTCCTGAGGGTGGAGGCCAAATTGGGAAAATCCGACCATCTGGGTCGTCCCAAAATGGCCCCAATTACATAACCCCCTTGTTTGCAGGCATTTTGCAGGTCTCGGGATCCGACATTGGAGCAGCAGCAGGTCGGTTTCCCCAACACAGAAGAATTCGTCCCACCCAGGGACGAATTGCAATCAGAATTCGTCCTGCCCAGGGACGAATTCTAGTTAAAGGTAGATTGGCCAGCTGTCTCAGTGGCAGTGGCCTTCTGGTAACTTTTCTTATCTTCTGTCAAGTTTTGAAGCCATTTGGACTCACTGTAATTACTGTTTCAGGCAAATATTTACATGCATATTTCGTTAGTTTTAGAGAGAAAACGCTTTTCATTTGTGGCAGATGCTACTGACATCTTGGTTGTTTCTTTGTTCGCAGGAGAAGCAGCGGAGGTTAGGAACTCATCGACATCAGCGACGGCATCATCTTGGCCCGCCCATTGCAATCGTGGGCACGCGGAAGGAGGAAGACTAAATCGCACATTGTAACAATGACAAATTTAATGCTCCTAGCCCCTAAAAAGGGAGGAGACGTCTATGTAACCGAGGATAAGATATTTGAATAAAGAGGGCTGTGATTTATTTACATCTTTTCTCTCCTTTCCAAATTGTCTCTTTCCTTTGTTTTGGTGCATAAGGTTAAAGCGTTATATTTCGTCTTACATTACATAAATTAGTGTTTCCTTTTCCCGAAATCTCGTGCTTTTAGTTTCAATGGTATCTTTCACTTATTACATGCCATATGCGGTCCTCTCAACATATGTGACTGTGAGATTTGATTTTTTGTAATTCATTAAGTTGATATACATATGACAAAAATTTGTTTAGCATCATATAAAAGAGGACCATGTCAATTTCCATGTTAGATGAATCTTCATTATACAAATTAGATATTTTGAAGAATATTAATCAAACGTAGGTCTCATGAATATTGGGTGCTTTGGTCTAGCTAGGGCATGAAACATACGCTGGAGAATAGTGGTACTTTGGAGTATGCATATGCCTTGAATCCTAGTGATAATACAATATAGAACCTCAATTAGTTTCCTCATCAATATTTGAGCTAGGGACACTAGAGGCATAAACGACGTAGGTAAGAAATAGTGACTGATTAGGATATGCACCCAATTGGAACCCATGACATGATGCCTCTATAAATAACACTATTAGATACAAGAGGAATATTTTTAAGCATAAAAAATTTTGATTCAAATCCTAAACCATGTGCTACATAGGTATAATATCTTCCTCATCTGAATAATCAAACTCTCTAATCTATAATTTTGATTATCCAAAGTTCTTTATCTCATCCATGAAGTATCTTGTCCCACTAAATGAATGTATGCCAATGATTTGACCTCACAACCTCCCACATATAATGCCTTACAATCATTTCCACTAGCATCCTTGGTATCTCTACAAAATTCTATAAATAATACCTACTCCTTGTGAAGAACAACATTAATGTTACAACTTCTATTAATGACCAACGTAGTTGGGGCAGTGCAAAGTTGTCAATGTGTCCCAAAAATAAGACACCAAAATCTATTTTAATTTTCAAAAGTTCCCCTTATCTCTTTTTATGATTTATTTGTTTTAAAAAAATTGAGGATGTGAAAGATGAAAGTGAGTTTTTGTAAAGGGGTTTGGCAATACCTTAATGATAAACGAAGAGAGAGAAAATAAAACTTCTCTTTTTCTTGTGTTAAATTTTTTTATGAAGCCTTGAAAATAAATATGTCCAAGAATTCAAAAGAAAAATTTGAGGCTCTAAATAAAATTTCTATGTGACCAAGTGAAACTGCTCCTCACATACCCAGATACCATATTGAAATTCATAATATTTTATAGAAATGAACATAAGTGATCCTTCCACCCAAATCTTATACAAAAAGCATAAAAGACACAAAATAAAATGTATATAAACATTGATATTTGGGGGAATCCATGGGACCATAAATAGTCATTATACAATCTAGACATTGCATTTACAATATTATGATCCATTAAATGAGGAGTTGGAGGAGGATATTTATAGCAATATCAAAAACCCATTTACATATAAAATTTTGACCTTAGTGGACATAACAAGGGGGATTAAGGTTAATTACAATTTATAAAGTGGGTTTAACCATGAAAAGGTTAATTGGATCCCATACTACTTAGATAATAAACTATTAGAATTAATTAATATATTGTATAGTGAATGCATTTAGGCATATTAATTTTACATCATATAATGTCGACCTTGGCCATGAATCGATTATATTGTCAACAAAAGGTAGATCAATTATAATAACTATAAGTTCATACAGTTAACCACAATGCAAAAAATGACCTTTTGTATTATATTCTTATTATAAAAGAAATAATAGGTAAGACATTACTAGGTGATAAATAAAAGAGAAAAAATATAGTTCTTTTATCATCGATCTTAGAATATTGTAAATAGACAAATAAGAGGTATATTCAATTCTCTTTATAATTAAGATATAAGGATATAGACCCTAATGGATTACCTCCTAGTTTACTTTATGATATTTAGTATAATATAGAGGACGGAGTGGTGGCTAGGGTTTTTTCCATTAACACTATCCTTTATTTATAATGGACTCTTATAGATAATTTAGGGTTTAAAGTTGAAATTTCCATTAACATGTTTCCATATTCCTTCATATAATAAAGGAAATAACATGAGGATTTGGGACTCAATTTTACAAAGAATAAAATCATGTTTTGCAAGTTGAAAACGTAAGTTATTAAAAATAGATAAAACAAACTACAACTCATAAAGTCTACATTGCAATCCATCCCTATATATATGATTTCACTTTCAAGATTATCAATATAGCATCTAAATTTGATATAATTTAAATATATCTTTGTTGGAAATGATGTGAGGAAAAAATAGTTTTTCCCATTATAAATAGTATAGGGTTTTTGTAAAAGAAAAAATAGTGGGGAGGAAAGTTTACAACATTATAAACTTGTGATTTTGGTGTTAGTACAAAAATATTAGCTGATGATTATTAAAAAACCAAGGAAATAGGTGGGGAAATATTATTTTAAAAATATATCCATTCTATTGATGCAATAAATTTTTTTAGGAAATGACCCCTACCTAGAGGATTGTTAACATGGAACTTCATATCAAATAATATGTAATTGCTCAAGAAATATATTATACGGTCAAACAATATGGGAGATTCTTTAAGATTTTTATTAGGATGCTTAGTTTATGTTTGATCGTTTATTTTTTATTCAAAATAAAAAAACACTGGATTGGCCACGTCTAGTTTCTAAAGATTCAAAAGTAAATAATATTGTTAATGTGAGTGAAAACTCTAGATCATAGACTTCTATTAGTAACGGGTTGAAGGAACAAAGCTAAAATAAATAGAAAATAAGATCCAAATGATGCCTCATGTTGTATTTGTCTTTTTTTGGAGAACAATAATTAAATTTGTAATCTATCAAAAAAAGATGGATACTCGATCAATTTGAGATATGAGTATTATAGCAATTAAAATTCTCCACTCCTATTGATTTCTCTGGAAATAATATTTGGTCACTAGAGGTTATCTTTGATGCCTCAACATTCATTTGGTTAGCAATCTAATGTAAGATTCTTATAGGAGAGAGCATAGACAAAAATTGATATCATGGACCTTACAAGTGTACCTTATGTGAAGAGGATCTAAAAGCATCATATACTTTACTTCTTGATTAATACTTTACTTGCAACATTGGGATCACTTGTTGAAAAAAATGTGAAAATATATTGGGTAGCTCCATCAACAGTGAAAGAATGAATACAATATTAGATTATTTTTTAAATCTAAAGCTTTATGAATTCTATGGAGGATTTTTCTTATGATTATTTGATGTAATTTATGATTTAAAAGAAATAAGAATTTTTCAAAATAAATCTTAAAATCATACCCATATTTAGAACTACGTTATTGTCTCTCTTGCATAAAATTATAGAAATGGTGCTCATAATGAAACATATCATCTATAGAGGAATATGCAGGAAATATTCATCTAGGAGAATGTAATATACAAAAATTATTTCTTGTGGTCTATCTTAAAATGGAAACATATTTTGCTTGAGTTTATCAAAATTAAAGAGTCATCAATGAGAATGTAATATACAAAAATGATTTGTTGAGGTCTATCTTAAAATGGAAACATATGGAAACTGAGTTGATCAAAATTAATGTTGATGGTGCTTCTAAAGGAAACCCAATGTTGATGGTGCTTCTAAAGGAAACCCATAAAAATCTAACGAAGATGTTTCTTGAAATAATAAAAGAAAAATTCTCTTTGCTTACTTAAAATCATATTGAAATTCGACAAATAACTATGTAGAGGTTGGGACAATTCTTCTTGGCATTAAAATTATAACAAAAAAAGAATGAAAACATGTTTATATTAAAAAACATACACAAATTGGATAAAAATTAAAATTATTGTTAAGGTTCATGAATTAGCTAAGGAAAATTTTATCTCTTAATAAAAATGATGTCTGCAAAAATATAATGCTTTGAGAAAGATAATATATATATAAAAAATAACTTCAATGAAAAAATAAGCTTCATATGATTTAGTTGAGATCGCAAAAAATGTAATATTTTACTATTTGTATAAAAATACCCTAATGAAAACCATCATGCAAAAAAGTACTACTAAATTTTAAAAATAAGAAAAATTAACAATGAATTTAAAATCCAATATTGTTTAAAATCTTATAATATAAATTAGAAATTTTTAAGTGAAAGTCTAATAATATTATTGTTTTTAACCATAGCTAATAAGTTGCTTGTCAAAAGGACAAGTTTTGTTCAGAAATCACACTTAGGTGTGTTTTTGGAACCTTTCATTGAATCTTTGAATCCAAAAAGCGCTTTAGATGTCTCACTTAACTCATCACATCAAGCTGAGCATGTCACTTACTAGATAAAAATAAAGTGAAACAATATCATTAAATATATTTTTTTATTATATTAGATGAATCACTGGTAACTATTACAATTTTCTATGTCTCTTCATGGGTTCTAATCTTGCTCCTTGCTCTCATTATAACATTTAATAGGGTTGAGTAAACTTTCTCTCATCATAAAATTTAATCCGGTTGAGTAAAAGTAAACTTTTTTATGTATCTGGCGGACACACTTAGGTGTGTTTTTGGAACCTTTCATTGAATTTTTGAATCCAAAAAGCGCTTTAGATGTCTCGCTTAACTCATCACATAAAGCTGAGCATGTCACTTACTAGATAAAAATAAAGTGAAACAATATCATTAAATATATTTTTTTATTATATTAGATGAATCACTGGTAACTATTACAATTTTCTATGTCTCTTCATGGTTTCTAATCTTGCTCCTTGCTCTCATTATAACATTTAATAGGGTTGAGTAAACTTTCTCTCATCATAACATTTAATCCGGTTGAGTAAACTTTTTTATGTAACTGGCGGAGCTAACTTGAGATGTCCTTCAACACTATGAGGCCTGAACGATTGGAACTACAGTCTTCACGCTCCCATGGGAGCGTTTTGACCACTGGAACATGGACCATACCCTCGAACCTAACAATGCCATTAAATATTATAAAACACATATAGTAATAGATTAAAAATAAATATAAATTGTTTAAAGACTATTTTTTTTGGTAAGCTTTTATACTTTTAATTTAAAAACAAAATTAAAATAAATACATTCAAAGTTAAATTATTAAATTATATATATGTTTAATTATTTTAAAAATATATTCAATTGTTTGAAAAGTGGACAACTAAAGAAAAACAAATTATTATTTATAATGGGTAATTACATTTTGTATTGTATTGATTGCGTATTCAGACGCATCCAAACCAAGGTAATAAATATGCGGAGATTTTACAAAGTTCACAGAAACCAAACCATATAGAGGTTCAAAGATCTAACAAGGGGTTTCTTATTGTAGACACCAAAACAACACCAATCCGATTATGTGACTGCAAACACTGATCGCTTTGACAAACACAGCCCCCAGGGCAGCCCTCAGAGGTCAAACAATGGTCCTAACCACTTTTATAGCAATTTTGGAAGGTCAGAAGGCAATTTGGCACCTTCGGACAACCTACTCCAAATTCGTCCCACCCTGGGACGAATTCAAATTGGAATCCGTCTCACCCAGGGATGAATTCTGAATTCGTCCCTGGGTGGGACGAATTCCAAGTTTAATGGGCAAAAAGAAGAATGGCGCCAAGTGGCAGCCTAGGACAGTCAGTTGATGACTCCTGCCTCGCACGCGTGTGTGGGTGGACAGATAGGCCGTTAGAGGACTGTCACAAGGGCAGTTATGAAAGCCCAAGTCAATGGAGGACTCCCCTCCCTCATGGGAAGACATGATCGCCACATGGCACCTATGACCAACACATGGCACTTGTGCTTCCCTCTCAAAAGAGACCCCATGGGTCTATAAAAGGTGGGACTTTTCTCACCCAAAAGGACAGGTTGAAGGAGATTTCAAGCAACGAAGTGCTGCCGAGTTGAAGACCCACTTGCATCCCCTTTGGTTCACCTTCTCGCATCCACCAATCTCTTTTGCAAGGGAGGTTGTTGGGTGGCTTTTGGAAGCTTGAACCTGACCCAAATCCAACACATGGACACCCGAACCAACCAATTCGCCGACCCCCCAATCCTAAGAGGTTTTGGGCCCATCCCTAGTGGATTGGCGCCGAAATCAAGTGCCAACGGTGGGAGGCCCACTTGGGCACCCCCGCACTTTCTAAGTTTTAGAGCATTCTAGATTACTTTTTCAGGTTGCATTTTGTGTTATCATGTTTGGTTAACTCATAGCTGCAAGTTCATAACTTTTGATCGGATTCTAGTATGTTTTGTGTCGCTTTGTTGTTTCACTAACTTGCAGGTGGCGAGATCAAATTCCCGAGGGTAGAGGCCAAATTGGGAGAATCCGACCATCTGGGTCATCCCAAAATGGCCCCAATTACATAACCCCCTTGTTTGCAGGTGTTTTGCAGGTCTCGGGAATCGACATTGGAGCAGCAGCAGGTCGGCTTCTTCAACACAGAAGAATTCGTCCCACCCAGGGACGAATTGCAGTCAGAATTCGTCCTGCCCAAGGACGAATTCCAGTTGAAGGCAGATTGGCCAACTGTCTCAGTGGCAATGGCCTCTGGTAACTTTTTCTGTCTTCTGTCAAGATTTCAAGCCATTTGGACTCACCGTATTTACTGTTTCAGGCAAATATTTACATGCATATTTCGTTAATTCTAGAGAACAAACACTTTCCATTGCGAAGGAATGAAAGAACAAACACCTTTCATTTTGCTACCGACATCTTCGTTGTTTCTTTGTTCGCAGGAAGAGCAGCAGAGGTGAAGGACTCATCGACATCGACGGCGGTGGTCATCTTGGCCCGCCCATTTCAATCGTGGGCACGCGGAAAGAGGAACATTAAGTGATTGTAATCAAATTCTTTTAGCGCTCCTAGCCCCCGAAAAGGGAGGAGGCGTCATTGTAACAGAGATCAAGAAATTTTAATGAAAGGGCTGTGTTTTCTCCATTTGCTTGTATCTCGTTTTAATGCGTCTCTTTCGTTTCATGCATTTTACATTTCTAGGACTTAAGCGCATTTGATTTTGGTTGCATCGCAATTAGTGTTTCCTTTTCCCGAAATCTCGTGCTTTCAGTGGCGATCACGGTGGGACCCTGTTCCCTGGTTTTTAAAATCATAGAAACTGATTAAATTTTTGTGTTTTGTGCTTGACAGGTACATTTTTTTGTTGCAGACTGCTATTCGTCTCTGGCAGGGACGAATTCTGTTCTGCAATTCGTCTGACCCTGAGACGAATTCAAATTCGTCTCTGGGAGGGACGAATTATGTTCTGTAATTCGTCTCACCAAGGGACGAATTTCTGTCTGCAACTTTTCAGAACAAAAATTCAGAAGCAACCGGAGCAGGCAGAGAAGAGGTAGGGATTTTTATAATCTCCGTTAAATTTTCTGTTTCTGTTTCTGTTTCTTTGATTGTTTTCATTTTATCCTGCATTGCTTAGGGAAAAGTCATTTATGCTTGTTTCATTTTCGCTAAATAAAATGAATCCCACACACTTCACGCAATAATTTTAAACCAAGGAGCTGGTCGTAAGACCCCAGCCCTTGAGCAAGACCAACGGTGGGTTCATCACCACCTTGGCTTAGCTTTGCATCCATTTCTCGATTGTCAACTGGTTGTTAGGCGTAAATCCCGACGAAAGCCGACCGAGTGTCGCCGGGGTGATTCCCATGCGCGCGAGGATAAGTTTTCTATGGTAGGTGCCATTAACAGGACAATCCCCCTTCCGTACCGCCTACGTACCATGTACCTTCTGCTCTCACGTACCTATAGTCTCCCTCTCGTAAGGGCGGGTATATAGAGAGGTTGGTATATCGGCCTGGTTGGTATATTGAAGGGGCGACCATTTTGGGAGTTATATGAGCCGTCATAATGCATTTAAACGTTCTTCAAAACCTACAAAAACAAAACAAAACATCAAAATGCACTAAACCAGCTTTAGGGCACACCAATTAAACCCTTAAAAGAGATAATCACGGTTTGCGCATGTGTGTGTTCATTTCTGCTTAGTGTAGACAAAAAGAAAAAATCATCATAAACAAAAAGATAAAAATCTACGCATTTTGTCATTTTCTCCAAAAAGCTCCAAGGATTCCCGTAATCGCTTGGTCACTCCAAAATGCCCCAAAGGTGTCCATGAACCCTTTGGTCAACCCAAAATCACCCCAAATGTGCCCATAAGTGATGCAAGAGCATCCAACAAAATATGGGAAATCTTATATTTTTCCCTAAATTTTAGTGCATCTTGTCGGGGCCATAACTTCTCAACCGTAGCTCCGATTGACACGAAATTTTACAGGGAGTTAGTTGGGATAATTTTAAACAAATATGATTCCCTAGAATCCTATTTTCCCAAAAAAGTCAGTTTTCGGGGCCAAATTCCATCATCTAGTGCCCCAAAATTAGGTTTTAAAATTGGGCACGCATTTTTTTGCACTTTTTGAGCTGTTCGGATGTCAATATCTCCTAATGTATTCAGAGCTAGGACTTGAAACTTCATTTTTGTCTTATCTACTATAAGAGGGATGCACACACCAATTTTGGGCCCCATCTGACTCATTTCAAATTTTTAGGGTTTTTAGAGAGACATCGTCATGGTGCTCACCCGTAGCCAAGCCCAATCACGGGCGGAGGCTGTGGGGAATGTCCAAGGAGGCATGAGTCATCTCCATTACAATCCCAAGGATTTGGTCATACCACCTTGGTGACCTAACACACAAGGCAGTCCCCTCCACACCTTAAAGGAAAGGGACTACAGGGACACCTCTTCGAGGAGCACTCCTATTCAGCATAGCATTCAGCACACACCCTTCCATGAGGGGTACAGTCATAGGAGAGCTCCCTTAGATGCTCGCTATGAGCGGTCATCGCGCGATGAAGCGCTAGGTCAACATAGGGTTCGACGGGAGGAACCACATGATTACATTATCCCTCCTTCACCCCCTCTAGTTGTCAGGACTACAAAGAAAAATCTAGAGCACAAGGCTCCTCAGGAGGGGCGAACTAACTCCGTCCATCCCTTTTTCACTTATGAAAGAGAGCAAGAGGAAGATCCCTACCTTCCTCAAAAACAATACACATCGCGGGAGCAACATGCCTCCGCACCTGCTATCTATCAAGACCACTCACTGAGGCCAAAGCCCCGAGGGAATGCCGCTACCCCCAACAAAGGGAGGTCACCTATAGAGATATTGGATCACTACGATCGAAAATATCTAAGAGAGGCATCTAGGCCTTCTAGACATGAGGCGACAAGACCAACTATCTTAGAATCTGTCGAGCACATCGCATGTCGGATGCGACGCACGCAACTTGAGCTAGAACGACAACAGTCAGAGAAATGGTATCTTCTAAATAAAGAGCACCTTCAGTGCCAGAAGGATGAGTTGTTCCAACACACTATGCAGGAGAGCCAACATGAAAGGGAGTACGAGGAAAGCCATCGCATTCCTCGAGGACAACAAATAGTGCGGGAGCCTTGTGTTTCCACACCTGCTAGATATAATAGTCATCCATCAAGACCAGAGCCTCAAGTACATGCCGCCTACCTCGATAGAGGGAAGCGACCCATTGAAATTTTAGATCATCAAGATCGAGGCAAACACATAGGAGAAACATTCGAACCTCCTAAGCAAAATAGGGTAGACCAAATTGACCCGATAGTCGCCAGACATGCCGCCCGCCAAGCTCGAATTACGCAGCTTAAACAAAGTCATCAGGAGATGGAGTATCGACACCGCTTGGATAGAGAGCGCATGCAATGCGAAATGGATGAGTTGTGCTATAAACTATCGGAGAAGACTCCAACCCCTCACACGCATAAGACAAAACATTTTGAGGGGCATAACCCATGGGGGCAAGACAGGTCATCGCGACCTCATCAAACGCTACCCCCAACACCTTCTAGATAGGATCAGGAGGCTACACTCTTGATTCTTGAAGCACCACCCCTGACGCCTCCTAGACATGAGCGGGAGGCCGCTCCTATAACCAATGATGGGCGCCTTCCTCAGGAACCCACTCAGGTTCGTGGGCCACCCTTAGAAAGTCATCAAGAAGCCTCTAAGGAATCAGAGCAAGAAGAAGAGCGGGATGAAAAGCCCTACCAAGGCATGGGGGGTGCCATCAGGCCACCCCTCCATAGGCCCCAAGTTCCTCCACAAGAACCAACCAAAGAGGAGGAGTTCCAATCCACCGATACATGCAAAGTGCTAGAGCACTTAGAGTCGGTAGAGACCAAGATTTTGGAGCTCCCAAGGCCCAACTTACATGAAGCTCCTTTCAAAGAGGATCAACCTTTAACCATAGGGCTACCTGATGATGCAGTCCTCCATGTCTCAGAATCTCCAGATTCCGATGATCTGTACTCACTAGTTGAAAGTGAAGATGAAACAGAGATAGCCCACAACAATCACATAAGACAACATCGGCATCCCATAAAATTTGAGGAAGCATGTCAACAGATAAACATAATACTAGGGCATGAGTGGCGCGTTAACTCACCACAATGGGACCAAGCATTACATCCACCACGTTGGGCACACAAAGAGCAACTTCCACAAAGAGACATCATAGCAACATCAGTGCCGCGGGCGGACCCTGTCCTCATCTCCGTGCATAGGGCCGATCCATTCATGCCCATACCTCTAGAGCCAGATCCGGAGTGCAAAGACCATCAAGTTGGGGGTACCTCTATCCCCTAAAGAACCATAATTCAAACCCAAAATGCTCCAAGGATTATCGCAATCACTTGGTCACCCCAAAAAGCTCCAAGGATTATCGCAATCACTTGGTCACCCAAAAAGCTCCAAGGATTATCGCAATCACTTGGTCACCCAAAAAGCTCCAAGGATTATCGCAATCACTTGGTCACCCCAAAAGCTCCAAGGATTATCGCAATCACTTGGTCAACCCAAAAAGCTCCAAGGATTATCGCAATCACTTGGTCAAACCAAAAAGCTCCAAGGATTATCGCAATCACTTGGTCATCCCAAAAAGCTCCAAGGATTATCGCAATCACTTGGTCACCCAAAAATCTCCAAGGATTATCGCAATCACTTGGTCACCCAAAAGCTCCAAGGATTATCGCAATCACTTGGTCACCCCAAAAGCTCCAAGGATTATCGCAATCACTTGGTCACCCAAAAAGCTCCAAGGATTATCGCAATCACTTGGTCACCCAAAAAGCTCCAAGGATTATCGCAATCACTTGGTCACCCAAAAAGCTCCAAGGATTATCGCAATCACTTGGTCACACCAAAAGCTCCAAGGATTATCGCAATCACTTGGTCACCAAAAAAGCTCCAAGGATTATCGCAATCACTTTGTCACCCAAAAAGCTCCAAGGATTATCGCAATCACTTGGTCAAAACCCAAAAGCTCCAAGGATTATCGCAATCACTTGGTCAACCAAAAAGCTCCAAGGATTATCGCAATCACTTGGTCAACCAAAAAGCTCCAAGGATTATCGCAATCACTTGGTCAAACCCAAAAAGCTCCAAGGATTATCGCAATCACTTGGTCAAAAATCCAAAAAAGCTCCAAAGATTATCGCAATCTCTTGGTCACCAAAAAAAAAGCTCCAAGGATTATCGCAATCACTTGGTCAACCCAAAAAGCTCCAAGGATTATCGCAATCACTTGGTCACACCAAAAAGCTCCAAGGATTATCGCAATCACTTGGTCATCCCAAAAGCTCCAAGGATTATCGCAATCTCTTGGTCACCCAAAAAGCTCCAAGGATTATCGCAATCTCTTGGTCACACAAAAAGCTCCAAGGATTATCGCAATCTCTTGGTCAACCCAAAAAGCTCCAAGGATTATCGCAATCTCTTGGTCACCCAAAAAGCTCCAAGGATTATCACAAATTCTTGGTCACCCAAAAAGCTCCAAGGATTTTCGCAATTTCTTGGTCAAAACCTAAAAAGCTCCAAGGATTATCGCAATCACTTGGTCACCAAAAGTCTCCAATGATGTCCACAACCACTTGGTCAAAAATAAAAAACAATCAAAAACAACAAAAATTTGCATCTCATTTCTAGGCATAATCAAATTCATCAATAGAGAGTTCGTCTAGCACCGCATATTCACATTCACAAAATCAATCCATCAAAAATACAAAAATATGTAGCTACATTAAGCATTGCATCCACACATTGCATATTCATGGTTGTATAGGTCAAAGGCACCATAGGCTGCAATTGCTCTACTAGTCCATCTTGTTCCGCATTGTTCCATTTTACAAAAACAACAAAAACACCATGCATAACTTTTACCGCACTACAGTCAGTGGTCTGTAAATGTACCAAGAGTTTCAGTGATTCAGTCATCATTTTCCTCTTTAGCCATGTAATGTATCAAGTCAAACAGATTTTACGAAGGTAGAGTCATACTTGAAATACACCTTGTTACGTAACATCCCAACACAAACTGAACACATTAAACAATTCCCGAGTTGTGTGAACGAAAGATGAAACCTGCGTAGTAATCCAGGTCACCACAAGCGAAACGGTCATCTTGCTCATCCCCCGTGCGAATGACCCCAAGAATGCTCGAGAGTTGGCAAAAGGACAAGCATCCTCCCTACCCAATTCCCTAAGAATCCCTAGTTCTCAATAGTTGCAAAACATCAAAAATTTGCAAAATGTCAAAAATCAAATACTTGACATCTTACATTGCAAAAATAAAAGGGCACAAACGATAGTGATTTTCATCACTCCATATCCCCAATCCCTTGCTCAAAAGAAAAACAAATCAAAATAAACAAGTGATCTTATCACTACAAACGAGCAAGTATCCCAATACAATTGAAGAAAAGAAGGGAGTGGAACTTGAATCCTTGGAACTCTCAGCATTCTAAAAGGTCATAAGGCAAGCCTCAATATCGGTTTGGTTGATAGCCTATCGATAACTGGCGGTAAACCTCTCGCATGACGATATATCTATCACATTAACTTGCGTACAGATCAATGTTTGCATGTGGACGAGCTAGCTTATGGTATACTGGATAGCACCGCAGATTAATCTAACTGAATACAACAAAGGAGTTAGTGGAGCTAATTAGGTGATCCTCAGTACAGGTTCGGTTGAAAGCCCATCTGGCACTGGCGGTATCCTGATAAATACCACAATAATGAACTCAATTGCACACACAGGGATGTGAAATAGCTTGGTTAAAAACAAGTCTGACTCATACCTTGTTCAAAAGTCTTGTAAGACAAAGTACAGTCTTGGCTAGTGAGTTAAAACCGTCTGAGTCTCAGAAAACCTTAGCTACATTTCTAAACCAACTGCGCCGCTTTTCATCCTTACAATACCATCAAAAAATACAAAAAAAAGAAAAACCATGTATACATGTAAAGTCATGCATCACAGCAATCGCCTAAAAACAAAATAACAGAGTTCTAAACAGTCTATGGTGCCATAGCCAAACATCACAAATCCCACTCATCCATTTCATATCTGCATATCACATATAAATAAAAAAAACATGTGCATTCATCATAGCATATGCATCCATCAAAATAAATCAACATGCATACATCCATATTCATCAACCATCATGCACAAGATCAAAGAAAATCAAAACAACAAAAACAACAAATAAATGCAACACAAAAACAAAAAGCAATAAACATTGCCAGACACAAGTGCTCTTGCACTTAACCTCTTGGCATAGAAAAACTGATGTCAGGGTCTACATTGTCGCTATCCTACTCCCTAAGAAGGCTACCATAGCCGGACCGCTCCACGGGAAGATGGATTGTCGACACTTTCACCCCATTACGACGTCAAAAAAAAAAGGTCAAAACCCATTCAAAAACAACAAAAAAACAATCAAAATGCAACACAAACAAAAAGCAATAAACATTGCCAGACACAAGTGCTCTTGCACTTAACCTCTTGGCATAGAAAAATTGATGTCGGTCACATTGTCGCTATCCTACTCCCTAAGAAGGCTACCATAGCCGGACCGCTCCACGGGAAGACGGATTTTCAACAATTTCATCCCCAAACGACGTCAAAAAAAAAAAAGGTCAAAACCCATTCAAAAACAAAAAAAAAATGCAACACAAACAAAAAGCAATAAACATTGCCAGACACAAGTGCTCTTGCACTTAACCTCTTAGCATAGAAAAATTGATGTCAGGGTTTACATTGTCACTATCCTACTCTCTAAGAAGGCTACCATAGCCGGACCGCTCCACGGGAAGACGGATTTTCGACAATTTCATCCCCAAATGATGTCACAAGAAAATCAAAACAACAAAAATAGTAATAAACATTGCCAGACACAAGTGCTCTTGCACTTAACCTCTTGGCATAGCAAAATTGATGTTGGGGTTCAAATTGTCACTATCCTACTTCCCTAAGAAGGCTATCATAGCCGGACCGCTCCACGGGAAGATAGGTTTTCGATGATTTCACCCCATTCAGGCATCACCAAAAGGGTTAACACCCACCAAAAATAGGTCCAAATGTTGGAAAAATTGCACACGCTTAACGGTAAACCCTCTAAAGGCACCCCTGCACAAGTCATCTTGGGTCAAGCGACTCGTCGCTTCTCTCACGAAGGTCATTCCCTCATCGATTCGTCGCTTGAGGGGGTAGTCACACTTAGTCACCAATCAACAATCACACACCCAATTAAGGAAAATGACATGCATTCAAAGAATCATTGACAAAGACAATCACGCTCCTGCTTGGGGCAATAAACAAGCAACAATCAAATCAATCAAACACTTGGCATTTCGTGAATCATGAACACAAGGTTCCCCTGAGGATAAAACGCCCTTCGCCTATTCATGACTGATCAATGTCTAAGTTCAAGTCACACCTCACCAAAATAGGTTAATACTTGAAATCAAATTCCTTAGCTCGTCGAAGCAAGGATTCAAGAATGCATGCCCTTTCCATGCTTGGGGCATCAAAAGTTGGTTAGGTTACCAAGAAACCCTAATCATTAGTGCTTTGGTTATCTATTTTTGCTCAGCACTGTGTCACCCGCAGCGCTTCCCAAAAAGGGGCATCTGTAGACACCAAAACAGCACCAATCCGATTATGTGACTGCAAACACTGATCGCTTTGACAAACACAGCCCCCAGGGCAGCCCTCAGAGGTCAAACAGTGGTCCTAACCACTTTCACAGCAATTTTGGAAGGTCAGAAGGCAATTTGGCACCTTCGGACAACCTACTCCAAATTCGTCCCACCCTGGGACGAATTCAAATTGGAATTCGTCTCACCCAGGGACGAATTCTGAATTCGTCCTTGGGTGGGACGAATTCCAAGTTTAACGGGCAAAAAGAAGAATGGTGCCAAGTGGCAGCCTAGGACAGTCAGTTGATGACTCCTGCCTCGCACGCGTGTGTGGGTGGACAGATAGGCCGTTAGAGGACTGTCACAAGGGCAGTTATGAAAGCCCAAGTCAATGGAGGACTCCCCTCCCTCATGGGAAGACATGATCGCCACATGGCACCTATGACCAACACATGGCATTTGTGCTTCCCTCTCAAAAGAGACCCCATGGGTCTATAAAAGGTGGGACTTTTCTCACCCAAAAGGACAGGTTGAAGGAGATTTCAAGCAACGAAGTGCTGCCGAGTTGAAGACCCACTTGCATCCCTTTTGGTTCACCTTCTCGCATCCACCAATCTCTTTTGCAAGGGAGGTTGTTGGGTGGCTTTTGGAAGCTTGAACCTGACCCAAATCCAACACATGGACACCTGAACCAACCAATTCGCCGACCCCTCAATCCTAAGAGGTTTTGGGCCCATCCCTAGTGGATTGGCGTCGGAATCAAGTGCCAACGGTGGGAGGCCCACTTGGGCACCCCCGCACTTTCTAAGTTTTAGAGCATTCTAGATTACTTTTTAGGTTGCATTTTGTGTTATCATGTTTGGTTAACTCATAGCTGCAAGTTCATAACTTTTGATCAGATTCTAGTATGTTTTGTGTCGCTTTGTTGTTTCACTAACTTGCAGGTGGCGAGATCAAATTCCCGAGGGTAGAGGCCAAATTGGGAGAATCCGACCATCTGGGTCATCCCAAAATGGCCCCAATTACATAACCCCTTTGTCTGCAGGTGTTTTGGAGGTCTCGAGAATCGACATTGGAGCAGCAGCAGGTCGGCTTCTTCAACACAGAATTCGTCCCACCCAGGGACGAATTGCAGTCGAATTCGTCCTGCCCAGGGACGAATTCCAGGTGAAGGCAGATTGGCCGACTGTCTCGGTGGCAGTGGCCTCCTGGTAATATTTTCTTTCTTCTGTCAAGTTTTCAGGCCATTTGGACTTACTTTACCCACTGTTTCAGACAAATGTTTACATGCATCTTTGATGATTTTAGAGAACAAACACCTTTTATTTGCAGCAGATGCTACTGACATATTCGTTGTTTCTTTGTTCGCAGGAGGAGCAGCAGAGGTGAAGGACTCATCGACATCAGCGGCGGCATCATCTTGGCCCGTCCATTTCAATCGTGGGCACGCGGAAAGAGGAACATTAAGTGATTGTAATCAAATTCTTTTAGCGCTCCTAGCCCCCGAAAAGGGAGGAGGCGTCATTGTAACAGAGATCAAGAAATTTTAATGAAAGGGCTGTGTTTTCTCCATTTGCTTGTATCTCGTTTTAATGCGTCTCTTTCGTTTCATGCATTTTACATTTCTAGGACTTAAGCGCATTTGATTTTGGTTGCATCGCAATTAGTGTTTCCTTTGCCCGGAATCTCGTGCTTTCACTTATCGTAATTACTTCCACAACATAAACTTCCTACAGCAAAATTAATGATTTATTTAATTCTAAGACACGATGTAGATTTACTATGGTGCGGATCGTTCAACCAGCCATATTCACACACACTGTTCTAATATGTTTCACGACACAGGACGCTTCTAACCATGGCATCGTATCCACCTCATTACTTCCACTTACTTTGTCTTAGCAAGGTCAGACGTTTCAGGTCCAGCTGCATAATTCTTCTTCCTTATTGGATAGGATGCCTCCATGGCAATCCCGCACTTCCCAGATGAGGTGTTAATATTCCGTTCCATCCTAATATACCCATTCTCTCCCCAGCTCGTTCCCCACGAGTTTTTCACAATCCAATAGTCTTTGCCTGCTGAGCCATAACCCACCAATGTCACGCCATGATCCAGATCCGTTCCGCATTCGCCCGTGAATATACCCTGTTATCCGCAACATGTTATAAAGTCGATTGTAGGAACTAAACAAAAAGAAGAAACGCATAAAACATTTCTAGGAAGACCTACAGATTTGTAGAACTGGAAATCCATGCCGGAGGCTTCAATGGCCACACTTATTGGC
The DNA here is from genome assembly GCA_028583015.1 of Wollemia nobilis. Taxonomy (NCBI): domain Eukaryota; kingdom Viridiplantae; phylum Streptophyta; class Pinopsida; order Araucariales; family Araucariaceae; genus Wollemia; species Wollemia nobilis. The sequence continues at coordinate 94,875 of JAQPPZ010000762.1, forward strand.
TGAGAGGTTGTAGCCTTTTGTAACGATAGTTCATCGTTGGGCGGCACATCTTCGAAGTCATCAATTGTCACTGCATGGGATTTTATTTGAAAACCATCCTCACGCAAATAAATTAGGTTAGAAAAACACCTAGACGCGTTCCAATTAGTGAACTCAGCCCAATACCTATACCCTTAGGAATAATTGTATCGCCTAGATCACGAAAATAACCTTACTACCATACCTTCTTGATATCACAGATACTGTCGCGAGCCTGGTAAGGATAATCGGCCTCACTGTCGATACCGCCATTGTCGATTATAAATTGAAACGCATCATCCATCAGACCTCCATTACACCCCTGGTTGGAAGAAGTGTCACAGTCCACAAGTTCTTGTTCCGACAAAGATATCAATTTATTTGTCGCAATGTAATTAATCCCTTCAACAGCTCCAATTGCTGAGAATGCCCAGCAACTTCCTGTAGAACAACGAAAACCGTAACACAGCACACTCATGAACAAAAATCGAAACTGGTCAATGAAGATTTAAGAAAGCAGTTCTTCCTTACCGCAAGAGCCCTGATCCTTCACATTCGTCACAGCGCCTTTATTCCTCCAGTCCATACTCTCACGTAGGTGGACGCCTTGTGTATACTGATAACGGTGGCTCAGAGAGCTTTTGGCACGGCGTGTGGACGGACGGAAAAGGGTACCCAAGTACATGCTCTTGAATTCGTCATGGGTGAGGTCTGCGAACTTGTTGAGGCCGAGCAAATACGATTGATTTTTCTGGTTCTGAGAGTCGATGTGGAGCAAATTGTTTTTGAATATGTGGAAGCGCGTCTGCTTCTCATCCAAACCATTGTAGGTTTTCCCATGCTCGTTCAGCCAGCTTTCGTAAATCCGGAAGATTGATTCATCAGAAGCCAAATCATTGGGATCATATCCTACTGCTAAATATTCGCTGGCGCAATTCGACCTTTCAATGCAGAGGAGAAGCAACACCGCGCACAGAGCAAATAATGAATTGCCCATTGAAATTACAGATTTAAATCACCTGAGTCGCGTTAAAAATTATACTGACGGATTTAGCTATTTAGCGTTTCCCAACCTCAAAACAAAAGGCTGCGGATCCAATGCTTTGAAAGAGGAGTGAGCAGAGTCTGTGCTTTATAAGCAGATGTTGCTTGCATAACAGTCCAAGTGCAAATAACGAGGTCCTGGTAAACGGCTGATGATTGGCTGATGTTTGATGTGCGACAGTATTCTTTCTAATCTCAGGTCCCTCTGTTTTCACATAAATACAATTCAAAATTAAGCCTACAATTTTTTAATAGTGGGGTTTCCAATCAACTCCTATACGTGTAGAACAAGGCCACATAAACCAGGTAGACCACGTCTATTTTGGTTGATATTTTGCTAACTGATTTGAATCTTTGTTCCATGTACAAAGGGCGAGATTGGGATGGACTGGTCGAAAGTTCAAGGTGACATCGATGACTCCTACACGCAAACTCCAAAACGCAATCACTAGTTATACGTGTAAACCGCGCTCACTTGGATTAGTGTTCTTAATTGCTTATGATGTGCACCCTTCATCTTTTATATAGGAAGGAAACGGATTTAACAACACCATCACAGTTACGGAGGGCATCAACGATTTTTTCCTCTTTCCGTTATATCTCCATGGAATGCAAGAAAAGAATCTGTGTTAGTGTACAATATATAAGACAGATAATGGTTGGAAAACAAATTCCCCATCACCGAATAAAAGCTATTTCATTCAATTACAACTATTTTGGAATGAAGGAAAGAATCGGTGTCAGCATACAATATGTAGGACAAATAAAGGTTTAAAAACAAATTTCCAATCACCCAACGAAAACTATTTAATTCAGTTACAAATTAAAGCATAGAAAGAAAATTAATGAAGGATCTAAAACATCACACCATGAACCCCATGATCATGGATCTTAAACATCACACCATGCACCCCATAATCATCAACTGGAGAAGGGAAAAAAGGCATGCCGTAGTAGTTAATTTTATTAGTAATATCATCTAGTGTAAAAATTGTCGTCTTTGAATGATTTTTAACATAATTTATTTTATAACAAATTTAACGAAGGTATACTTAGTTAACACAAAGTAGTTTTTATCTTTTACTAATATGTCATAGTTTATATAGTCATTACAAAGTAGTTTTTATCTTTTACCATGAAATGTTATTTATTTATATAAAAGTATGTTATACAACCTATTTTGTCTGTATTAGAGCACATTAAAAGCCTAAACCATTAGGTCCATTAGAGTTGGACCTAATGGACCTAAAAGGAAAATATATTATTTTTTAAGAATGTTTATTTTTTCGTTAAAAAAATAAAAAATGTGAAGGCAAAAAGAGCTTTTATGGTTCCAAATTGTCTACAACAAATTTTCATAAGAGTAAATCATGTCCATGAAGACGTAAAAGTGTGGAATGAAATTCCATCATAAGAATTCAAGAGTAATAGATGTTATCTTGCATTTACAATACTGAGATTATGAAATGTGACTACTAACCAATTATGATGAATCTTATAGAGAATTTACAACCCAACGACCCTATTTTAAATATAAACTAATTTAATTATTTCCTTAAAATTATGAATGACATTAAAGAATAAAAGACACAATGCTTACAAACTATAGCATCTAAAATGTATAACCTTGTACAAAAACCAATAATCAACTAGTGATCCAAGCATGTGAACTTTTTCAGAATAACTTTGTCCTTCGGACTTTGTTTTATCTATTCAAAATATTAGAGAAAGAACTAGAACATTTTGTTATGACTTTATACCCATAAACATTAAAAAATATTGAAAAACTTTTGAGACTAAAGAGTATATATTTTGATAAAGAGTATATATTTTGATAAAGAGTATATATTTTGAGACTTCAAGATTATAGGAATTATATAAACCATTAGGTTTAACAATTGAAAAGAACAGGTGACTGTGCCAGCTGAGTACCTGCAGTCAGAGAATCCAGGGGCCTTGGTTATACACTCCCCAACACAGCCGGCTATAAAAGATGTTACCATGGGAAATGCAGATAAAAACAGAGAGAGGCCTGCTTTAGGGATTTCCCAGGTGGAAAAGAGATCAAGAAACAATAACTCTCAAGGAGCGGGAAGAAAATCCAATAAGGAATTACTAATAGCCCAAGGAGATAAGTTAATCAATGAAGGATTGGTGAGGTCCATTGATTCTTACTCCTCACAAGGTTTTCAATGATTATTCAATCTTGGAATATTAGGGGTTTAAACAGTAGAACCCATCAATCTGCTGTTCAAAGACTCTTAGAAAATCGAAAAACAGATTTTTTGCTTCTTCAGGAGACCAAAATGTCTTTAGATATTATGAGTAAAACCGCTACTAAAATCTGGCGGGGAGCTGGGTATATGGACGTGGCTGCCCAAGGAGCTTCAGGGGGAATTGTTACCCTTTGGAACCCTCTGGTCTGGACTGCTTTAGAACATGTAGCTTGTAGGGGTGTTCCTACTTCTCTCTTCAGAAATAACTTCAATTCTGAGCTGGTCCTTATAACCAACTTTTATGGGGCCCAAGATCTTGATGGCCAGAGGCTCCAATGGGACGCTGTTCACAACATGAGAGCATACAGGGAGTGTTATGACTGGATTATTGCAGGGGATTTTAATGCAAAATTATCTGTTCGGGACCAGGAAGGTGGCTCCCCTACTTTGGATCCAGGGGATCGGCTTCTGATTGCCCAAGTTCAGGCCTTTAATCTAGTGGACGTTCAAGGCCCTAGTGTTTTTTTCACTTGGACAAACAAGAGAAAGGAGCCACATAGCAGGAAGGTCAAGTTAGATCGCTTTTTGGTCTCGAAGGAGGCTTTTGTTAAATGGACTTTTAAGTTCCAGATTTTGGAGGGCCCTATTTCGGATCATTTTCCCATCTTGCTTGAGGGAGGGACTTCGAGAGGACAGCACTATAGGCCTTTTAAATTTGAGAATTTTTGGTTACAAAAGGAGGACCTTCGACAAAAAATTTCTCATTGGTGGACAGAAGGCCGTCCACCTTTTGGGACAGCAATGTTCAAATTTCATAAACAGCTTCAATTTGTCAAATTTCAATTGAAACAGTGGAGGAAAGGAAACAAGTCGGATTTCCAGTCCCAAAGGGCTCCCTTGGTGGCTAGATGGGAGGAGGTTCAGAAACTTTTTAGGGAAGGATCAATTACTGAGCAACTCAAATCTGAAGATGACGAACTGCGTAAAGCGGTTGAGGACATTGACAACCAAGAGGAGTTATACTGGAAACAGAGGGCTAGAAATACTTGGTTATTAGAAGGGGACATAAATACCAAAATTTTTCATCGGTCAGCTTGTGCTAGGAGACAGATGAACAATATGGAAGTTCTCAAAGATGAACAGGGAAATGTCTTCGATACTATTCCTGGTATGCACTCCCATGCTATCGATTACTTTTCTAAACTTTTTAAGGAAAGTATGCAGCAAGATATTGAGGCTCGTAACGAAGTTCTTAATGTTATTCCTCCTATTATCTCTGAAGAGGACAATCAGACCCTGCTTAGACCCATTGAAAGGGATGAACTGAGAAATGTGGTCTTTGGTATGAGTACTGGAAAATCTCCTGGTCCAGATGGCTTTCCTATTGAATTTTTTCAGGATTTCTGGGATACCTTGGAGGAGGATGTTCTGGCTGTTACTGAGGAATCCAGATCCAATCGAAGAATGCTCAGGGCGATCAATCACACCTTCATTGCTTTAATTCCGAAAGGGGAAGCGGGGACTCATATCTCTGATTTCAGGCCTATTGCTTTATGCAATGTGATTTACAAAATCATCACTAAGATAATGGCTGAGAGGCTTAAACCCCTTCTTCATAGCATCATTTCTCCTGAACAGGGGGGCTTTGTTGAGGGAAGACAAATATTGGATGGGGTGATTTTGGCCCAGGAGGCCATCCATTCAATGCAAACTTCGGGCAACAAAGGCATGTTCATTAAACTGGATATGTCCAAGGCTTATGACCGGGTGGAGTGGTGCTTCTTGTCGAAAATGCTGGCTGCCTTTGGCTTCTCTCAGGAATGGATTGATTGGGTTATGAGTTGTGTTTCTTCTCCCTCTTTTTCTGTTCTCATTAAGGGCCTTCCCTCGCTTCCTTTCGGCGCCTCCCGTGGGCTCCGCCAGGGAGACCCTTGTTCTCCCTATCTCTTCCTTCTCTTGGTCGAAGGTTTGGGAAGACTCGTTTTTGAGGAGAATGCAACAAGGCCTGCTTTCTGGTATCAAGGTTGGGGAGGAAACTCGACTCACTTACAATTTGTGGATGATACGGGTCTGGTTGGTGCGGCCACTCTTCGGGAAGCTAGAGGAATCAGAGATACTTTGAATGTCTACCTAAGGGCTTCAAATCAGGTTCTAAATGACAGGAAGTCCAAAGTGGTCTTTTTCAATCTCGACCAACGGCTTCAGGAGCGCGTTATTGAGATCCTGGGCTTCACAAGGACCTCTCTTCCAATTGTTTACCTGGGGGTTCCCCTTCATTTCAAAAAGTTAAATATTGATATTTGGAAGAACCTGTTAGCAGGCATCAAAGACAGAATGAATCATTGGGCCCATAAATGGCTAAGCTACGGGGGTAGATTAACCTTCTTAAAATCAGTTATTCAGGCTTTGCCGATCTATAAATTCTCAATACTGGTGCCCCTCATACCATCTGGAAAGAGCTGGACAAAATGGCTAGAAGATTTTTATGGGAAGGCGCAAAAGGGAAGAAAAAATGGGCCTTGGTTGGGTGGGACAAAGTTACCCAGCCTAAGGATAAAGGAGGGCTGGGCTTGAGATGCTCTATGCTTAATAACAGGGCTTTGGCTGGAAAACTGTATTGGAGGTGGGTTTCTCAGCCATCCTCTCTCTTCAGCAGAATTCTTTCCAGTAAATATTTGGGGCATGTCCATCCCAATGAGGTGGGTCGCTTTCCCTTGGAAGGTCCTGGTTCCTTAGTGTGGCAGACTCTCAAGATTGGGTCCCAGATCATCAAAGATCAATTATTCTGGAAAGTGGGGAAAGGAGACAAGGCTCACTTCTGGACAGACTCTTGGGACCAGCATCCGCACATTATTGTTATGTTCCCCGAGCTACAACCTATCATGACCGCCTTAGAAGCCCATGGTTTGATCCTTATTGATAAGTATCTTCTTACCAGTCATTTGGGGGGGGTATACTTTTAAAAAGTTTAAGCGATGGGAGGAGTGGCCAATCATCGTCTCTCCGGAGTTGGCGCCTATCCCGCAAAAAAATATTGTCGTGAAAGGTTCCTCACGGGGAAGGATGAGGAAGATGAATTAGCCTGGGGCTATGGAAGCCTTGGGGTCTACTCAGTTAAGGCTGGATATGAAGAGATCCTCCCTGAGCCTCCCCCACACTCTTTTCTGGTTCAGCATTGGAGAAGGATTTGGCATTCAAAGGGTTGGCCGAAAGTGAACTTCTTCGCTTGGCAACTTATGCATAATGGTCTTCTCACCTTTGACAATCTCAGACGTAGGGGTTTCAATGGCCCCTCTCAATGTGCTTTATGCCTCCAACATGAGGAAACTGCAGACCATTTGTTTTTTGAGTGTCCTTTTACTCATCAGATTTGGGAACGCTGGTTCTCTCAATTTAAACTCCAAGCTAATGGTGTTCTCAATCGTACCAATATTTGGGAAAAATGGAAATGGGGCAGGTTCAATTCCATAGCTCTCCGAACTGGCTGGCGCTAGGCTTTCTCTTCATTTGGTGGCAAGTTTGGTTGGAGAGAAACGCCCGGATCTTTAGAAACACTTTCTCCTCGATTGACGGCGTTTGGCAGGTCATCTGGAGCAAAGTCACAGAAACTGTTGCTACTTTTGTCAATGAAAAGAATCAGGCTACTCTTGGGCATCCTGAAGAGGGGGTTGAGGGTCTTGAGAGGCAAGACAGATCATGCTGGAAACCTCCCCCTGAAGGCTGGATCAAGATCAATACTGATGGGGCTGCAAAAGGCAACCCGGGCAACGCAGGAATTGGTGTTGTTTGTCGGGATCACTCGAGTGCGGTTCTTTACTGGGAATTGTAGGGATTGGGCAGAGCCACGAACAATGAAGCCGAAGCCTTGGCCATTAAGTCCGCGTCTATCTGGGCTGTTAAGCAGGGTCACCGGAGGATAATTCTTGAATCTGATTCTCAAGTCCTGATCGGCGCTCTAGATTGCTTGCGGAATTTCTCTTTAAAAGCCTGGAGACTGCGGATGTTGATATCTCAAATCAAGGAGTTATGGAGGGAGTTAGATGATGTCATCCCCGTGTATGTGAGTAGAAATCGAACACGGTTAGCCGACTTCCTTGCGAAGATGGGTGCCGAGAAAGAGGTAGGTGTTCAGCTGCACAGTGATATGCCTATGATAGATGAAGTGATTCGGAGTGGTCTGGAACGATCCCTACATCCATGAGCTCAAAAATGACTAAGGCTAGTTTCTGTCGTGATATCGCGACATATTGCGTCGTCGCAACCCTGTTTGGTTTTCTGTCGCGATTTCGCGACATGTTGCTCTGTCGCGACATGTCGCTCCGTCGCGACATGTTGCTCGTCGCGACCTATCCTGGAAAACTGTAGCGATTTCGCTACCCTTCTGGTTGCTGCGGCCTTGGGAGGAATATTGTAGCGATTTCGCGACATGTTGCGTCGTCGTGGTCGTTGATGAGAAGGTGTCGCGATGTCGCGACCTTTTTGGTTGGTTTTGCTGCTGGAGGAAAAGTGTCGCGATATCGCGACGCTTTGAGAAAAATTGCATGAAAGGGAAAAACCGTCGCGATATCGCGACAATTTGTGTGAAAAGCTACTCAAAGGAAAATTCGTCGCGATTTCGTGCCTTTTTTGAGGAAAGGACTCATAGGGGCATCCTTGTTGCGATTTTGAGATGTTTTGAGCAAAATTTAGTTAAGGGGGAAAAACCGACGCGTTATCGCGACCTTTTTGAGAAAAGCCTCCCAATGGATAACCTGTCGCGATTTCGCGACATGTTTATGGAAAGGAAGCACAGGGGCAAACCTGTAGCGATTTCGCTACAGTTCTGGAGAAAAACAACTTGCGTAGAAAACATCGCGATATCGCGACTTGTTTTGGTAATGGGCACCTCGGGGATGAACATGTCACGATTTCGCAACACTTTTACGGATGGGGCGCCCATTGGTTTTCTTGTCGCGATTTCGCTACACTTCCGGCCAAGTGGGGCTCCAAGGAAAGTCGTCGCGATGTCGCGACACTTTCTCAAAGTTGCTGATCAAAGGGGTCCTTGTCGCGATTTCGCAACAGTTTCGGGGAGCAGGTGCCTTAAGGCTTTCTCATCATGATTTCATGATGCTTTTGGCGTTTGGGTGATTTGGTGCTGTAATGTCGTGATTTCATGACTTTTTTCGTGTGTTGTGGTTCCGGCGCTTTTTGTCGCGATATCGCGACATGTCGCGATTTCGCGACTTGTCGCGTTATCGCGACTGGTTGTTGTGGCGCGGCGGTTGTTTGGTTTGGTGTCGCGATTTCGCGACATGTCGCGTTTTCGCGCCCTTTGTACTTCTGGTCTCTTTGCGCTTGGTTGGGATGCCCTTTCTCCCTCTTGTAACTGTCTTTTGTTTTAATACAAGTTTTTTCATTTTTTTCAAAAAAAATAATTGAAAAGAGGGATAGGGATTTTCAAGGGCATATTCCATACTTTACATCATCCTTTTGTTTAAATTGAGAAAATGCAATATATGCTCTTATGCCTTGAATCTCGTAGTATAGTCCTTAACATTTTTAAACCTAACAAAATTGAAGAGACAAAAACTCTCATTTGAGATGACTTACTTTGGTAGTATATACTTTCACAAAATGCTCATCCAATTTTGACCATACTTTAACAAAATTGCCCTTATTCCTGTCAATATTATATAAAAAAATTATGACTCACAAGACTTAATATAAAAAAATTATATAATGAATGAATACATTGTACAAAGAATGCCCTTATTCCTGTCAATATTATATCATATAATGTTAGTATTGCCCAATGAATCAAATTACACCTTTGAAAACCCCTTATAATTTAATTTGAAAAGTCAAGGATAGAAGACATTAGTGATAATAATATCTTCAACCCATAATGGATCCTCTAATGTACCTCTACAATTGAGAAAAATCCTTTAATATCCCCCTCATGACCTAGGAAATTCCATCAATATTTAAGAACTGAGCTTCAATCCTTTGTAATTTTAAAAAATTCTGCATTACGTGTCCCTTACTCTAACAATATCTATAAGTGGTATTTTAATTCTTTAAAGACATACCCTATCCCTTGAGCCCTTATGTATTATCCTCCTTAAATTTAAATTCCTTTGCATGATCTTGTATTTGTGGAGACCAACCACAATTTGACATTGCCCCCTAAAAATAAACTAGAAGAGAAAATGTTGATAAAGAGTATATATTTTGAGACTTCAAGATTATAGGAATTATATAAACCATTAGGTTTAACAATTGAAAATAGGGATAGGGATTTTCAAGGGCATATTCCATACTTTACATCATCCTTTTGTTTAAATTGAGAAAATGCAATATATGCTCTTATGCCTTGAATCTCGTAGTATAGTCCTTAACATTTTCAAACCTAAAAAAATTGAAGAGACAAAAACTCTCATTTGAGATGACTTACTTTGGTAGTATATACTTTCACAAAAAGCTCATCCAATTTTGACCATACTTTAACAAAATTGCTCTTGTATTTGATGTGCAAAAGCAACTCTAGGTCAATTGGAAAGGAAAATAAATCAAAAGCCTCTTCTTCTCCTTGATGGTGGGTGTTTTCACAAGGAACAAATATTTTATCCTCTTGAAATATGCATGAAAATTTCTTACTACATAACATGGCAATCATTTTGGTTCATCAAATTCTATAATTATACCCATTAATATGAGTAACTAGGGCTTTGTGATCCATCTTCCACAACTTTAATTCCAACACCATAATAAGCCTATGTACTCATGTTACTAATATATAAATCTCAATAAATCATATAATTTTAAATATGGGCTCAAAACACTTTTGCATGCAAAAGTTATAGCCTCCGAAATATAGTGTAACCAAAAAATAAAAATTTCAAATCTCTAAAATTTAGAGATAAGAAATTCAATTGCCTACAACAACTTAGCAACCTATGTTTCAATGGTATCTTTCACTTATTACATGCCATATGCGGTCCTCTCAACATATGTGACTGTGAGATTTGATTTTTTGTAATTCATTAAGTTGATATACATATGACAAAAATTTGTTTAGCATCATATAAAAGAGGACCAAGTCAATTTCCATGTTAGATGAATCTTCATTATACAAATTAGATATTTTGAAGAATAATAATCAAACGTAGGTCTCATGAATATTGGGTGCTTTGGTCTAGCTAGGGCATGAAACATACGCTGGAGAATAGTGGTACTTTGGAGTATGCATATGCCTTGAATCCTAGTGATAATACAATATAGAACCTCAATTAGTTTCCTCATCAATATTTGAGCTAGGGACACTAGAGGCATAAACGACGCAGGTAAGAAATAGTGACTGATTGGGATATGCACCCAATTGGAACCCATGACATGATGCCTCTATAAATAACACTATTAGATACAAGAGGAATATTTTTAAGCATACAAAATTGTGATTCAAATCCTAAACCATGTGCTACATAGGTATAATATCTTCCTCATCTGAATAATCAAACTCTCTAATCTATAATTTTGATTATCCAAAGTTCTTTATCTCATCCATGAAGTATCCTTTCCCACTAAATGAATGTATGCCAATGATTTGACCTCACAACCTCCCACATATAATGCCTTACAATCATTTCCACTAGCATCCTTGGTATCTCTACAAAATTCTATAAAGAATACCTACTCCTTGTGAAGAACAACATTACTGTTACAACTTCTATTAATGACCAACGTAGTTGGGGCAGTGCAAAGTTGTCAATGTGTCCCAAAAATAAGACACCAAAATCTATTTTAATTTTCAAAAGTTCCCCTTATCTCTTTTTATGATTTATTTGTTTTAAAAAAATTGAGGATGTGAAAGATGAATGTGAGTTTTTGTAAAGGGGTTTGGCAATACCTTAATGATAAACGAAGAGAGAGAAAATAAAACTTCTCTTTTTCTTGTGTTAAATTTTTTTATGAAGCCTTGAAAATAAATATGTCCAAGAATTCAAAAGAAAAATTGGAGGCTCTAAATAAAATTTCTATGTGACCAAATGAAACTGCTCCTCACATACCCAGATACCATATTGAAATTCATAATATTTTATAGAAATGAACATAAGTGATCCTTCCACCCAAATATTATACAAAAAGCATAAAAGACACAAAATAAAATGTATATAAACATTGATATTTGGGGGAATCCATGGGACCATAAATAGTCATTATACAATCTAGACATTGCATTTACAGTATTATGATCCATTAAATGAGGAGTTGGAGGAGGATATTTATAGCAATATCAAAAACCCATTTACATATAAAATTTTGACCTTAGTGGACATAACAAGGGGGATTAAGGTTAATTACAATTTATAAAGTGGGTTTAACCATGAAAAGGTTAATTGGATCCCATACTACTTAGATAATAAACTATTAGAATTAATTAATATATTGTATAGTGAATGCATTTAGGCATATTAATTTTACATCATATAATGTCGACCTTGGCAATGAATCGATTATATTTTCAACAAAAGGTAGATCAATTATAATAACTATAAGTTCATACAGTTAACCACAATGCAAAAAATGACCTTTTGTATTATATTCTTATTATAAAAGAAATAATAGGTAAGACATTACTAGGTGATAAATAAAAGAGAAAAAATATAGTTCTTTTATCATCGATCTTAGAATATTGTAAATAGACAAATAAGAGGTATATTCAATTCTCTTTATAATTAAGATATAAGGATATAGACCCTAATGGATTACCTCCTAGTTTACTTTATGATGTTTAGTATAATATAGAGGACGGAGTGGTGGCTAGGGTTTTTTCCATTAACACTATCCTTTATTTATAATGGACTCTTATAGATAATTTAGGGTTTAAAGTTGAAATTTCCATTAACATGTTTCCATATTCCTTCATATAATAAAGGAAATAACATGAGGATTTGGGACTCAATTTTACAAAGAATAAAATCATGTTTTGCAAGTTGAAAACGTAAGTTATTAAAAATAGATAAAACAAACTACAACTCATAAAGTCTACATTGCAATCCATCCCTATATATATGATTTCACTTTCAATATTATCAATATAGCATCTAAATTTGATATAATTTAAATATATCTTTGTTGGAAATGATGTGAGGAAAAAATAGTTTTTCCCATTATAAATAGTATAGGGTTTTTGTAAAAGAAAAAATAGTGGGGAGGAAAGTTTACAACATTATAAACTTGTGATTTTGGTGTCAGTACAAAAATATTAGCTGATGATTATTAAAAAACCAATGAAATAGGTGGGGAAATATTATTTTAAAAATATATCCATTCTATTGATGCAATAAATTTTTTTTAGGAAATGACCCCTACCTAGAGGATTGTTAACATGGAACTTCATATCAAATAATATGTAATTGCTCAAGAAATATATTATACGGTCAAACAATATGGAAGATTCTTTAAGATTTTTATTAGGATGCTTAGTTTATGTTTGATCGTTTATTTTTTATTCAAAATAAAAAAACACTGGCTTGGCCACGTCTAGTTTCTAAAGATTCAAAAGTAAATAATATTGTTAATGTGAGTGAAAACTCTAGATCATAGACTTCTATTAGTAACGGGTTGAAGGAACAGAGCTAAAATAAATAGAAAATAAGATCCAAATGATGCCTCATGTTGTATTTGTCTTTTTTTGGAGAACAATAATTAAATTTGTAATCTATCAAAAAAATATGGATACTCGATCGATTTGAGATATGAGTATTATAGCAATTAAAATTCTCCACTCCTATTGATTTCTCTGGAAATAATATTTGGTCACTAGAGGTTATCTTTGATGCCTCAACATTCATTTGGTTAGCAATCTAATGTAATTCTTATAGGAGAGAGCATAGAAAAAAATTGATATCATGGACCTTACAAGTGTACCTTATGTGAAGAGGATCTAAAAGCATCATATACTTTACTTCTTGATTAATACTTTACTTGCAACATTGGGATCACTTGTTGAAAAAAATGTGAAAATATATTGGGTAGCTCCATCAACAGTGAAAGAATGAATACAATATTAGATTATTTTTTAAATCAAAAGATTTATGAATTCTATGGAGGATTTTTCTTATGATTATTTGATGTAATTTATGATTTAAAAGAAATAAGAATTTTTCAAAATAAATCTCAAAATCATACCCATATTTAGAACTACGTTATTGTCTCTCTTGCATAAAATTATAGAAATGGTGCTCATAATGAAACATATCATCTATAGAGGAATATGCAGGAAAGAGTCATCTAGGAGAATGTAATATACAAAAATTATTTCTTGTGGTCTATCTTAAAATGGAAACATATTTTGCTTGAGTTTATCAAAATTAAAGAGTCATCAATGAGAATGTAATATACAAAAATGATTTGTTGAGGTCTATCTTAAAATGGAAACATATGGAAACTGAGTTGATCAAAATTAATGTTGATGGTACTTCTAAAGGAAACCCAATGTTGATGGTGCTTCTAAAGGAAACCCATAAAAATCTAACGAAGATGTTTCTTGAAATAATAAAAGAAAAATTCTCTTTGCTTACTTAAAATCATATTGAAATTCGACAAATAACTATGTAGAGGTTGGGACAATTCTTCTTGGCATTAAAATTATAACAAAAAAAGAATGAAAACATGTTTATATTAAAAAACATACACAAATTGGATAAAAATTAAAATTATTGTTAAGGTTCATGAATTAGCTAAGGAAAATTTTATCTCTTAATAAAAATGATGTCTGCAAAAATATAATGCTTTGAGAAAGATAATATATATATAAAAAATAACTTCAATGAAAAAATAAGCTTCGTATGATTTAGTTGAGCTCGCAACAAATGTAATATTTTACTATTTGGATAAAAATACCCTAATGAAAACCATCATGCAAAAAAGTACTACTAAATTTTAAAAATAAGAAAAATTAACAATGAATTTAAAATCCAATATTGTTTAAAATCTTATAATATAAATTAGAAAATTTTAAGTGAAAGTCTAATAATATTATTGTTTTTAACCATAGCTAATAAGTTGCTTGTCAAAAGGAAAAGTTTTGTTCATAAATCACACTTAGGTGTGTTTTTGGAACCTTTCATTGAATCTTTGAATCCAAAAAGCGCTTTAGATGTCTCACTTAACTCATCACATCAAGCTGAGCATGTCACTTACTAGATAAAAATAAAGTGAAACAATATCATTAAATATATTTTTTTATTATATTAGATGAATCACTGGTAACTATTACAATTTTCTATGTCTCTTCATGGGTTCTAATCTTGCTCCTTGCTCTCATTATAACATTTAATAGGGTTGAGTAAACTTTCTCTCATCATAACATTTAATCCAGTTGAGTAAACTTTTTTATGTAACTGGCGGACACACTTAGGTGTGTTTTTGGAACCTTTCATTGAATATTTGAATCCAAAAAGCGCTTTAGATTTCTCACTTAACTCATCACATCAAGCTGAGCATGTCACTTACTAGATAAAAATAAAGTGAAACAATATCATTAAATATATTTTTTTATTATATTAGATGAATCACTGGTAACTATTACAATTTTCTATGTCTCTTCATGGGTTCCAATCTTGCTCCTTGCTCTCATTATAACATTTAATAGGGTTGATTAAAATTTCTCTCATCATAACATTTAATCCGGTTGAGTAAACTTTTTTATGTAACTGGCGGAGCTAACTTGAGACGTCCTTCAACACTATGAGGCCTGAACGATTGGAACTGCAGTCTTCGCGCTCCCATGGGAGCGTTTTGACCACTGGAACATGGACCATACCCTCGAACCTAACAATGCCATTAAATATTATAAAACATATATAGTAATAGATTAAAAATAAATATAAATTGTTTAAAGACTATTTTTTTTGGTAAGCTTTTATACTTTTAATTTAAAAACAAAAATAAAATAAATACAATCAAAGTTAAATTATTAAATTATATATATGTTTAATTATTTTAAAAATATATTCAATTGTTTGAAAAGTGGACAACTAAATAAAAACAAATTATTATTTATAATGGGTAATTACATTTTGTATTGTATTGATTGCGTATTCAGACGCATCCAAACCAAGGTAATAAATATGCGGAGATTTTACAAAGTTCACAGAAACCAAACCATATAGAGGTTCAAAGATCTAACAAGGGGTTTCTTATTGTAGACACCAAAACAGCACCAATCCGATTATGTGACTGCAAACACTGATCGCTTTGACAAACACAGCCCCTAGGGCAGCCCTCAGAGGTCAAACAGTGGTCCTAACCACTTTTACAGCAATTTTGGAAGGTCAGAAGGCAATTTGGCACCTTCGGACAACCTACTCCAAATTCGTCCCACCCTGGGACGAATTCAAATTGGAATCCGTCTCACCCAGGGATGAATTCTGAATTCGTCCCTGGGTGGGACGAATTCCAAGTTTAACGGGCAAAAAGAAGAATGGCGCCAAGTGGCAGCCTAGGACAGTCAGTTGATGACTCTCGCCTCGCACGCGTGTGTGGGTGGACAGATAGGCTGTTAGAGGACTGTCACAAGGGCAGTTATGAAAGCCCAAGTCATGGAGGACTCCCCTCCCTCATGGGAAGACATGACTGCCACATGGCACCTATGACCAACACATGGCACCTATGCTTCCCTCTCAAAAGAGACCCCATGGGTCTATAAAAGGTGGGACTTTTCTCACCCAAAAGGAGAGGTTGAAGGAGATTTCAAGCAACGAAGTGCTGCCGAGTTGAAGACCCACTTGCATCCCTTTTGGTTCACCTTCTCGCATCCACCAATCTCTTTTGCAAGGGAGGTTGTTGGGTGGCTTTTGGAAGCTTGAACCCGACCCAAATCCAACACATGGACACCTGAACCAACCAATTCGCCGACCCCCCAATCCTAAGAGGTTTTGGGCCCATCCCTAGTGGATTGGCGCCGAAATCAAGTGCCAACGGTGGGAGGCCCACTTGGGCACCCCCGCACTTTCTAAGTTTTAGAGCATTCTAGATTACTTTTTCAGGTTGCATTTTGTGTTATCATGTTTGGTTAACTCATAGCTGCAAGTTCATAACTTTTGATCAGATTCTAGTATGTTTTGTGTCGCTTTGTTGTTTCACTAACTTGCAGGTGGCGAGATCAAATTCCCGAGGGTAGAGGCCAAATTGGGAGAATCCGACCATCTGGGTCGTCCCAAAATGGCCCCAATTACATAACCCCCTTGTTTGCAAGTGTTTTGGAGGTCTCGGGAATCGACATTGGAGCAGCGACAGGTCAGCTTTTCCAACTCAGAAGAATTCGTCCCACCCAGGGACGAATTGCGCCAGAATTCGTCCCGCCCGGGGACGAATTCCGATTGAAGGCAGATTGGCCATTGTCTCGATGGCAATGGCCTCCGGTAACTTTTCTATCTTCCGTCAAGATTTCAAGCCATTTGGACTCACTATTACCTTAAGCAAATGTTTACATGCATCTTTTGATTTTAGAGAACAAACACTTTTCATTTGCGACAGGTGCTACTGACATCTTCGTTGTTTCTTTGTTCGCAGGAGGAGCAGCAGAGGTCAAGGACTCATCGACATCAACGGCGGCATCATCTTGGCCCGTCCATTTCAATCGTGGGCACGCGGAAAGAGGAACATTAAGTGATTGTAATCAAATTCTTTTAGCGCTCCTAGCCCCTGAAAAGGGAGGAGGCGTCATTGTAACAGAGATCAAGAAATTTTAATGAAAGGGCTGTGTTTTCTCCATTTGCTTGTATCTCGTTTTAATGCGTCTCTTTCGTTTCATGCATTTTACATTTCTAGGACTTAAGCGCATTTGATTTTGGTTGCATCGCAATTAGTGTTTCCTTTGCCCGAAATCTCGTGCTTTCAGTGGCGATCACGGTGGGACCTTGTTCCCTGGTTTTTAAAATCATAGAAAACTGATTAAAGTTTTGTGTTTTGTGCTTGACAGGTACATTTTTTTGTTGCGATCGCTATTCGTCTCTCGGCGGGACGAATTCTGTTCTGCAATTCGTCTGACCCTGGGACGAATTCAAATTCGTCTCTGGGAGGGACGAATTCTGTTCTGTAATTCGTCTCACCGAGGGACGAATTTCTGTCTGCAACTTTTCAGAGCAAAAATTCAGAAGCAACTGGAGCAGGCAGAGAAGAGGTAGGGATTTTTATAATCTCTGTTAAATTTTATGTTTCTGTTTCTGTTTCTTTGACTGTTTTCATTTTATCCTGCATTGCTTAGGGAAAAGTCATTTATGCTTGTTTCATTTTCGCTAAATAAAATGAATCCCACACACTTCACGCAATAATTTTAAACCAAGGAGCTGGTCGTAAGACCCCAGCCCTTGAGCAAGACCAACGGTGGGTTCATCACCACCTTGGCTTAGCTTTGCATCCATTTCCCGATTGTCAACTATTGTTAGGCGTAAATCCTGATGAAAGCAGACCGAGTGTCGCTGGGGTGATTCCCATGCGCGCGAGGATAAGTTTTCTATGGTAGGTGCCATTAACAGGACAATCCCCCTTTCGTACCGCCTACGTACCACGTACCTTCTGCTCTCACGTACCTATAGTCTCCCTCTCGTAAGGGCGGGTATATAGAGAGGTTGGTATATCGGCCTCGGTTGGTATATTGAAGGGGCGACCGTTTTGGGAGTTATATGAGCCGTCATAATGCATTTAAACGTTCTTCAAAACCTACAAAAACAAAATAAAACATCAAAATGCACTAAACCAGTTTAGGGCACACCATTTAAACCCTTAAAAGAGATAATCACGGTTTGCGCATGTGTGTGTTCATTTTCGCTTAGTGTAGACAAAAAAAAAAAAAAATCATAAACAAAAAGATAAAAATCTACGCATTTTGTCACTTTCTCCAAAAAGCTCCAAGGATTCCCGTAATCGCTTGGTCACTCCAAAATGCCCCAAAGGTGTCCATGAACCCTTTGGTCAACCCAAAATCACCCCAAATGTGCCCATAAGTGATGCAGGAGCATCCAACAAAATATGGGAAATCTTATATTTTTCCCTAAATTTTAGTGCATCTTGCTGGGGCCATAACTTCTCAACCGTAGCTCCGATTGACATGAAATTTTACAGGGAGTTAGTTGGGATAATTTTAAACAAATATGATTCCCTAGAATCCTATTTTCCCAAAAAAGTCAGTTTTTGGGGCCAAATTCCATCATCTAGTGCCCCAAAATTAGGTTTTAAAATTGGGCACGCATTTTTTTGCACTTTTTGAGCTGTTCGGATGTCAATATCTCCTAATGTATTCAGAGATAGGACTTGAAACTTCATTTTTGTCTTATCTACTATAAGAGGGATGCACACACCAATTTTGGGCCCCATCTGACTCATTTCAATTTTTAGGGTTTTTAGAGAGACATCGTCATGGTGCTCACCCATAGCCAAGCCCAATCACGGGCGGAGGCTGTGGGGAATATCCAAGGAGGAATGAGTCATCTCCGTTACAATCCCAAGGATTTGGTCATACCACCTTGGTGACCTAACACACAAGGCAGTCCCCTCCACACCTTAAAGGAAAGGGACTACAGGGACACCTCTTCGAGGAGCACTCCTATTCAGCATAGCATTCAACACACACCCTTCCATGAGGGGTACAGTCATAGGAGAGCTCCCTTAGATGCTCGCTATGAGCGGTCATCGCGCGATGAAGCGCTAGGTCAACATAGGGTTCGACATGAGGAACCACATGATTACACTATCCCTCCTTCACCCCCTCTAGTTGTCAGGACTACAAGGAAAAATCCAGAGCACAAGGCTCTTCAGGTAGGGCGAGCTAGCTCCATCCATCCCTTTCTCACTTATGAAAGAGAGCAAGAGGAAAATCCCTACCTTCCTCAAGAGCAATACACATCGCGGGAGCAACATGCCTCCGCACCTGCTATCTATCAGGACCACTCACTGAGGCCAAAGCCCCGAGGGAATGCCGCTACCCCCAACAAAGGGAGGTCACCTATAGAGATATTGGATCACTACGATCGAAAATATCTAAAAGAGGCATCTAGGCCTTCTAGACATGAGGCGACAAGACCAACTATCTTAGAATCTGTCGAGCACATCGCATGTCGGATGCGACGCACGCAACTTGAGCTAGAACGACAACAGTCAGAGAAATGGTATCTTCTAAATAAAGAGCACCTTCAGCGCCAGAAGGATGAGTTGTTCCAACACACTATGCAGGAGAGCCAACATGAAAGGGAGTACGAGGAAAGCCATCGCATTCCTCGAGGACAACAAACAAGTGCGGGAGCCTTGTGTTTCCACACCGCTAGATATAATAGTCATCCATCAAGACCAGAGCCTCAAGTACATGCCGCCTACCTCGATAGAGGGAAGCGACCCATTGAAATTTTAGATCATCAAGATCGAGGCAAACACATAGGAGAAACATTCGAACCTCCTAAGCAAAATAGGGTAGACCAAATTGACCCGACAGTCGCCAGACATGCCGCCCGCCAAGCTCGAATTACGTAGCTTAAACAAAGTCATCAGGAGATGGAGTATCGACACCGCTTGGATAGAGAGCGCATGCAATGCGAAATGGATGAGTTGTGCTATAAACTATCGGAGAAGACTCCAACCCCTCACACGCATAAGACAAAACATTTTGAGGGGCATAACCCATGGGGGCAAGACAGGTCATCGCGACCTCATCAAACGCTACCCCCAACACCTTCTAGACAGGATCAGGAGGCTACACTCTTGATTCTTGAAGCACCACCCCTGACGCCTCCTAGACATGAGCGGGAGGCCGCTCCTATAACCAATGATGGGCGCCTTCCTCAGGAACCCACTCAGGTTCGTGGGCCACCCTTAGAAAGTCATCAAGAAGCCTCTAAGGAATCAGAGCAAGAAGAAGAGCGGGATGAAAAGCCCTACCAAGGCATGGGGGGTGCCATCAGGCCACCCCTCCATAGGCCCCAAGTTCCTCCACAAGAACCAACCAAAGAGGAGGAGTTCCAATCCACCGATACATGCAAAGTGCTAGAGCACTTAGAGTCGGTAGAGACCAAGATTTTGGAGCTCCCAAGGCCCAACTTACATGAAGCTCCTTTCAAAGAGGATCAACCTTTAACCATAGGGCTACCTGATGATGCAGTCCTCCATGTCTCAGAATCTCCAGATTCTGATGAGCTGTACTCACTAGTTGAAAGTGAAGATGAAACAGAGATAGCCCACAACAATCACATAAGACAACATCGGCATCCCATAAAATTTGAGGAAGCATGTCAACAGATAAACATAATACTAGGGCATGAGTGGCGCGTTAACTCACCACAGTGGGACCAAGCATTACATCCGCCACGTTGGGCACACAAAGAGCAACTTCCACAAAGAGACATCATAGCAACATCAGTGCCGCGGGCGGACCCTGTCCTCATCTCCGTGCATAGGGCCGATCCATTCATGCCCATACCTCTAGAGCCAGATCCGGAGTGCAAAGACCATCAAGCTGGGGGTACCTCTATCCCCTAAAGAACCATAATTCAAACCCAAAATGCTCCAAGGATTATCGCAATCACTTGGTCACCCCAAAAGCTCCAAGGATTATCGCAATCACTTGGTCACCCAAAAAGCTCCAAGGATTATCGCAATCACTTGGTCACCCCAAAAAGCTCCAAGGATTATCGCAATCACTTGGTCACCCCAAAAGCTCCAAGGATTATCGCAATCACTTGGTCACCAAAAAGCTCCAAGGATTATCGCAATCACTTGGTACACCAAAAAAGCTCCAAGGATTATCGCAATCACTTGGTCACCAAACACACGTCACCCAAAACTCCAAGGATTATCGCAATCACTTGTCACCCAAAAAGCTCCAAGGATTATCGCAATCACTTGGTCACCCAAAAAACTCCAAGGATTATCGCAATCACTTGGTCACCCAAAAAGCTCCAAGGATTATCGCAATCACTTGGTCACCCAAAAAGCTCCAAGGATTATCGCAATCACTTGGTTCACCCAAAAAGCTCCAAGGATTATCGCAATCACTTGGTCACACAAAAAGCTCCAAGGATTATCGCAATCACTTGGTCACCCAAAAAGCTCCAAGGATTATCGCAATCACTTGGTCAAAACCCAAAAGCTCCAAGGATTATCGCAATCACTTGGTCAAAAATCCAAAAAGCTCCAAGGATTATCGCAATCACTTGGTCAACCAAAAAGCTCCAAGGATTATCGCAATCACTTGGTCAACCAAAGAATCCAAGGATTATCGCAATCACTTGGTCAAACCCAAAAAGCTCCAAGGATTATCGCAATCACTTGGTCAAAAATCCAAAAAAGCTCCAAAGATTATCGCAATCTCTTGGTCACCCAAAAAAAAAGCTCCAAGGATTATCGCAATCGCTTGGTCAACCCAAAAAGCTCCAAGGATTATCGCAATCACTTGGTCACACCAAAAATCTCCAAGGATTATCGCAATCACTTGGTCATCCCAAAAGCTCCAAGGATTATCGCAATCTCTTGGTCACCCAAAAAGCTCCAAGGATTATCGCAATCTCTTGGTCACCCAAAAAGCTCCAAGGATTATCGCAATCTCTTGGTCACCCAAAAAGCTCCAAGGATTATCGCAATCTCTTGGTCACCCAAAAAGCTCCAAGGATTATCACAAATTCTTGGTCACCCAAAAAGCTCCAAGGATTTTCGCAATTTCTTGGTCAAAACCTAAAAAGCTCCAAGGATTATCGCAATCACTTGGTCACCAAAAGTCTCCAATGATGTCCACAACCACTTGGTCAAAAATAAAAAACAATCAAAAACAACAAAAATTTGCATCTCATTTCTAGGCATAATCAAATTCATCAATAGAGAGTTCGTCTAGCACCGCATATTCACATTCACAAAATCAATCCATCAAAAATACAAAAATATGTAGCTACATTAAGCATTGCATCCACACATTGCATATTCATGGTTGTATAGGTCAAAGGCACCATAGGCTGCAATTGCTCTACTAGTCCATCTTGTTCCGCATTGTTCCATTTTACAAAAACAACAAAAACACCATGCATAACTTTTACCGCACTACGGTCAGTGGTCTGTAAATGTACCAAGAGTTTCAGTGATTCAGTCATCATTTTCCTCTTTAGCCATGTAATGTATCAAGTCAAACAGATTTTACGAAGGTAGAGTCATACTTGAAATACACCTTGTTACGTAACATCCCAACACAAACTGAACACATTAAACAATTCCTGAGTTGTGTGAACGAAAGATGAAACCTGCGTAGTAATCCAGGTCACCACAAGCGAAACGGTCATCTTGCTCATCCCCCTGTGCGAATGACCCCAAGAATGCTGAGAGTTGGCAAAAGGACAAGCATCCTCCCTACCCAATTCCCTAAAAATCCCTAGTTCTCAATAGTTGCAAAACATCAAAAATTTGCAAAATGTCAAAAATCAAATACTTGACATCTTACAGTGCAAAAATCAAAGGGCACAAACGATAGTGATTTTCATCACTCCATATCCCCAATCCCTTGCTCAAAAGAAAAACAAATCAAAATAAACAAGTGATCTTATCACTACAAACGAGCAAGTATCCCAATACAATTGAAGAAAAGAAGGGAGTGGAACTTGAATCCCTGGAACTCTCAGCATTCTAAAAGGTCATAAGGCAAGCCTCAGTATCGGTTTGGTTGATAGCCTATCGATAACTGGCGGTAAACCTCTCGCATGACGATATATCTGTCACATTAACTTGCGTACAGATCAATGTTTGCATGTGGACGAGCTAGCTTATGGTATACTGGATAGCACCGCAGATTAATCTAACTGAATACAACAAAGGAGTTAGTGGAGCTAATTAGGTGATCCTCAATACAGGTTCGGTTGAAAGCCCATCTGGCACTGGCGGTATCCTGATAAATACCACAATAACGAACTCAATTGCACACACAGGGATGTGAAATAGCTTGGTTAAAAACAAGTCTGACTCATACCTTGTTCAAAAGTCTTGTAAGACAAAGTACAGTCTTGGCTAGTGAGTTAAAACCGTCTGAGTCTCAGAAAACCTTAGCTACATTTCTAAACCAACTGCGCCGCTTTTCATCCTTACAATACCATCAAAAAAATACAAAAAAAAGAAAAACACATGTATACATGTAAAGTCATGCATCACAACAATCGCCTAAAAACAAAATAACAGAGTTCTAAACAGTCTATGGTGCCATAGCCAAACATCACAAATCCCACTCATCCATTTCATATCTGCATATCACATATAAATAAAAAAACATGTGCATTCATCATAGCATATGCATCCATAAAAATAAATCAACATGCATACATCCATATTCATCAACCATCATGCACAAGATCAAAGAAAATCAAAACAACAAAAACAACAAATAAATGCAACACAAAAACAAAAAGCAATAAACATTGCAAGACACAAGTGCTCTTGCACTTAACCTCTTTGCATAGAAAAACTGATGTCGTGGTCTACATTGTCGCTATCCTACTCCCTAAGAAGGCTACCATAGCCGGACCGCTCCACGGGAAGATGGATTGTCGACAATTTCACCCCATTACGAAAAAAAAAAGGTCAAAACCCATTCAAAAAAAAAAAAAAAAAATGCAACACAAACAAAAAGCAATAAACATTGCCAGACACAAGTGCTCTTGCACTTAACCTCTTAGCATAGAAAAATTGATGTCGGGGTTTACATTGTCACTATCCTACTCTCTAAGAAGGCTACCATAGCCGGACCGCTCCACGGGAAGACGGATTTTCGACAATTTCATCCCCAAACGACGTCACAAGAAAATCAAAACAACAAAAACAGTAATAAACATTGCCAGACACAAGTGCTCTTGCACTTAACCTCTTGGCATAGCAAAATTGATGTCGGGGTTTACATTGTCACTATCCTACTCCCTAAGAAGGCTATCATAGCCGGACCGCTCCACGGGAAGATAGGTTTTCGATGATTTCACCCCATTCAGGCATCACCAAAAGGGTTAACACCCACCAAAAATAGGTCCAAATGTTGGAAAAATTGCACACGCTTAACGGTAAACCCTCTAAAGGCACCCCTGCACAAGTCATCTTGGGTCAAGCGACTCGTCGCTTCTCTCACGAAGGTCATTCCCTCATCGATTCGTCGCTTGAGGGGGTAGTCACACTTAGTCACCAATCAACAATCACACACCCAATTAAGGAAAATGACATGCATTCAAAGAATCATTGACAAAGACAATCACGCTCCCGCTTGGGGCGATAAACAAGCAACAATCAAATCAATCAAACACTTGGCATTTCGTGAATCATGAACACAAGGTTCCACTGAGGATAAAACGCCCTTCGTCTATTCATGATCGATCAATGTCTAAGTTCAAGTCACACCTCACCAAAACAGGTTAATACTTGAAATCAAATTCCTTAGCTCGTCGAAGCAAGGATTCAAGAATGCATGCCCTTTCCATGCTTGGGGCATCAAAAGTTGGTTAGGTTACCAAGAAACCCTAATCATTAGTGCTTTGGTTATCTATTTTTGCTCAGCACTGCGTCACCCCAAGCGCTTCCCAAAAAGGGGCATCTGTAGACACCAAAACAGCACCAATCCGATTATGTGACTGCAAACACTGATCGCTTTGACAAACACAGCCCCCAGGGCAGCCCTCAGAGGTCAAACAAGTGGTCCTAACCACTTTTACAGCAATTTTGGAAGGTCAGAAGGCAATTTGGCACCTTCGGACAACCTACTCCAAATTCGTCCCACCCTGGGACGAATTCAAATTGGAATCCGTCTCACCCAGGGACGAATTCTGAATTCGTCCCTGGGTGGGACGAATTCCAAGTTTAACGGGAAAAAAGAAGAATGGCGCCAAGTGGCAGCCTAGGACAGTCAGTTGATGACTCCTGCCTCGCACGCGTGTGTGGGTGGACAGATAGGCTGTTAGAGGACTGTCACAAGGGCAGTTATGAAAGCCCAAGTCATGGAGGACTCCCCTCCCTCATGGGAAGACATGACTGCCACATGGCACCTATGACCAACACATGGCACCTATGCTTCCCTCTCAAAAGAGACCCCATGGGTCTATAAAAGGTGGGACTTTTCTCACCCAAAAGGACAGGTTGAAGGAGATTTCAAGCAACGAAGTGCTGCCGAGTTGAAGACCCACTTGCATCCCTTTTGGTTCACCTTCTCGCATCCACCAATCTCTTTTGCAAGGGAGGTTGTTGGGTGGCTTTTGGAAGCTTGAACCTGACCCAAATCCAACACATGGACACCTGAACCAACCAATTCGCCGACCCCCAATCCTAAGAGGTTTTGGGCCCATCCCTAGTGGATTGGCGCCGGAATCAAGTGCCAACGGTGGGAGGCCCACTTGGGCACCCCCGCACTTTCTAAGTTTTAGAGCATTCTAGATTACTTTTTCGGGTTGCATTTTGTGTTATCATGTTTGGTTAACTCATAGCTACAAGTTCATAACTTTTGATCAGATTCTAGTATGTTTTGTGTCGCTTTGTTGTTTCACTAACTTGCAGGTGGCGAGATCAAATTCCCGAGGGTAGAGGCCAAATTGGGAGAATCCGACCATCTGGGTCGTCCCAAAATGGCCCCAATTACATAACCCCTCTGTCTGCAGGTGTTTTGCAGGTCTCAGGATTCGACATTGGAGCAGCAGCAAGTCGGCTTTTTCAACACAGAAGAATTCGTCCCACCCAGGGACGAATTGCAGTCAGAATTCGTCCTGCCCAGGGACGAATTCCAGTTGAAGGCAGATTGGCCAGCTGTCTCAGTGGCAATGGCCTTTTGGTAACATTTTCTGTCTTCTGTCAAGTTTTCAAGCCATTTGGACTCACTGTACTTACTGTTTCAGGCAGATGTTTACATGCATATTTTGATGATTTTAGAGAACGAACACTTTTCATTTGCAGCAGGTGCTACTGACATCTTGGTTGTTTCTTTGTTCGCAGGAGGAGCAGCAGAGGTGAAGAACTCATCGACATCAGCGGCGGCATCATCTTGGCCCGTCCATTTCAATCGTGGGCACGCGGAAAGAGGAACATTAAGTGATTGTAATCAAATTCTTTTAGCGCTCCTAGCCCCCGAAAAGGGAGGAGACGTCATTGTAACTGAGATCAAGAAATTTTAATGAAAGGGCTGTGTTTTCTCCATTTGCTTGTATCTCGTTTTAATGCGTCTCTTTCGTTTCATGCATTTTACATTTCTAGGACTTAAGCGCATTTGATTTTGGTTGCATCGCAATTAGTGTTTCCTTTGCCCGGAATCTCGTGCTTTCACTTATCGTAATTACTTCCACAACATAAACTTCCTACAGCAAAATTAATGATTTATTTAATTCTAAGACACGATGTAGATTTACTATGGTGCGGATCGTTCAACCAGCCATATTCACTGTTCTAATATGTTTCACGACACAGGACGCTTCTAACCATGGCATCGTATCCACCTCATTACTTCCAGTTACTTTGTCTTAGCAAGGTCAGACGTTTCAGGTCCAGCTGCATAATTCTTCTTCCTTATTGGATAGGATGCCTCCATGGCAATCCCGCACTTCCCAGATGAGGTGTTAATATTCCGTTCCATCCTAATATACCCATTCTCTCCCCAGCTCGTTCCCCACGAGTTTTTCACAATCCAATAGTCTTTGCCTGCTGAGCCATAACCCACCAATGTCACGCCATGATCCAGATCCGTTCCGCATTCGCCCGTGAATATACCCTGTTATCCGCAACATGTTATAAAGTCGATTGTAGGAACTAAACAAAAAGAAGAAACGCATAAAACATTTCTAGGAAGACCTACAGATTTGTAGAACTGGAAATCCATGCCGGAGGCTTCAATGGCCACACTTATTGGCTGAGAGGTTGCAGCCTTTTGTAACGATAGTTCATCGTTGGGCGGCACATCTTCGAAGTCATCAATTGTCACTGCATGGGATTTTTTCTGAAAACCATCCTCACGCAAATAAATTAGGTTAGAAAAACACCTAGACGCGTTCCAATTAGTGAACTCAGCCCAATACCTATACCCTTAGGAATAATTGTATCGCCTAGATCACGAAAATAACCTTACTACCATACCTTCTTGATATCACAGATACTGTCGCGAGCCTGGTAAGGATAATCGGCCTCACTGTCGATACCGCCATTGTCGATTATAAATTGAAACGCATCATCCATCAGACCTCCATTACACCCCTGGTTGGAAGAAGTGTCACAGTCCACAAGTTCTTGTTCCGACAAAGATATCAATTTATTTGTCGCAATGTAATTAATCCCTTCAACAGCTCCAATTGCTGAGAATGCCCAGCAACTTCCTGTAGAACAACGAAAACCGTAACACAGCACACTCATGAGCAAAAATCGAAACTGGTCAATGAAGATTTAAGAAAGCAGTTCTTCCTTACCGCAAGAGCCCTGATCCTTCACATTCGTCACAGCGCCTTTATTCCTCCAGTCCATACTCTCAGGTAGGTGGACGCCTTGTGTATACTGATAACGGTGGCTCAGAGAGCTTTTAGCACGGCGTGTGGACGGACGGAAAAGGGTACCCAAGTACATGCTCTTGAATTCGTCATCGGTGAGGTCTGCGAACTTGTTGAGGCCGAGCAAATACGATTGATTTTTCTGGTTCTGAGAGTCGATGTGGAGCAAATTGTTTTTGAATATGTGGAAGCGCGTCTGCTTCTCATCCAAACCATTGTAGGTTTTCCCATGCTCGTTCAGCCAGCTTTCGTAAATCTGGAAGATTGATTCATCAGAAGCCAAATCATTGGGATCATATCCTACTGCTAAATATTCGCTGGCGCAATTCGACCTTTCAATGCAGAGGAGAAGCAACACCGCGCACAGAGCAAATAATGAATTGCCCATTGAAATTACAGATTTAAATCACCTGAGTCGCGTTAAAAATTATACTGACGGATTTAGCTATTTAGCGTTTCCCAACCTCAAAACAAAAGGCTGCGGATCCAATGCTTTGAAAGAGGAGTGAGCAGAGTCTGTGCTTTATAAGCAGATGTTGCTTGCATAACAGTCCAAGTGCAAATAACGAGGTCCTGGTAAACGGCTAATGATTGGCTGATGTTTGATGTGCGACAGTATTCTTTCTAATCTCAGGTCCCTCTGTTTTCACATAAATACAATTCAAAATTAAGCCTACAATTTTTTAATAGTGGGGTTTCCAATCAACTCCTATACGTGTAGAACAAGGCCACATAAACCAGGTAGACCACGTCTATTTTGGTTGATATTTTGCTAACTGATTTGAATCTTTGTTCCATGTACAAAGGGCGAGATTGGGATGGACTGGTAGAAAGTTCAAGGTGACATCGATGACTCCTACACGCAAACTCCAAAACGCAATCACTAGTTATACGTGTAAACCGCGCTCACTTGGATTAGTGTTCTTAATTGCTTATGATGTGCACCCTTCATCTTTTATATAGGAAGGAAACGGATTTAACAACACCATCACAGTTACGGAGGGCATCAACGATTTTTTCCTCTTTCCGTTATATCTCCATGGAATGCAAGAAAAGAATCTGTGTTAGTGTACAATATATAAGACAGATAATGGTTGGAAAAAAAATTCCCCATCACCGAATAAAAGCTATTTCATTCAATTACAACTATTTTGGAATGAAGGAAAGAATCGGTGTCAGCATACAATATGTAGGACAAATAAAGGTTTAAAAACAAATTTCCAATCACCCAACGAAAACTATTTAATTCAGCTACAAATTAAAGCATGGAAAGAAAATTAATGAAGGATCTAAAACATCACACCATGAACCCCATGATCATGGATCTTAAACATCACACCATGCACCCCATAATCATCAACTGGAGAAGGGAAAAAAGGCATGCCGTAGTAGTTAATTTTATTAGTAATATCATCTAGTGTAAAAATTGTCGTCTTTGAATGATTTTTAACATAATTTATTTTATAACAAATTTAACGAAGGTATACTTAGTTAACACAAAGTAGTTTTTATCTTTTACCATGAAATGTTATTTATTTATATAAAAGTATGTTATACAACCTATTTTGTCTGTATTAGAGCACATTAAAAGCCTAACCCATTAGGTCCATTAGAGTTGGACCTAATGGACCTAAAAGGAAAATATATTATTTTTTAAGAATGTTTATTTTTTCGTTAAAAAAATAAAAAATGTGAAGGCAAAAAGAGCTTTTAAGGTTCCAAATTGTCTACAACAAATTTTCATAAGAGTAAATCATGTCCATGAAGACGTAAAAGTGTGGAATGAAATTCCATCATAAGAATTCAAGAGTAATAGATGTTATCTTGCATTTACAATACTAAGATTATGAAATGTGACTACTAACCAATTATGATGAATCTTATAGAGAATTTACAACCCAACGACCCCTATTTTAAATATAAACTAATTTAATTATTTCCTTAAAATTATGAATGACATTAAAGAATAAAAGACACAATGCTTACAAACTATAGCATCTAAAATGTATAACCTTGTACAAAAACCAATAATCAACTAGTGATCCAAGCATGTGAACTTTTTCAGAATAACTTTGTCCTTCGGACTTTGTTTAATCTATTCAAAATATTAGAGAAAGAACTAGAACATTTTGTTATGACTTTATACCCATAAACATTAAAAAATATTGAAAAACTTTTTTTTTTTGTCCTATCAATACTATTGGGGTATAACTTTGTCGTGATGACTTTATTTTGATCCATTTAAGATGCATTGCCAAGCTTAGAGGAAGATTTGAAACTTTGAAGTAGAAATACATGCTAAAGAAACTGTATGGAAACAAAATGAGCATGAGAATACCTTCAATTACAAAATAAAACATTTTCCAAAGATAGTATTTTATGATTTTAGATATTCAAAACAAAAACGCACTTTTAGTCATGCTAACACATTAGTAGAAAATAAGATATAAAATTATAAGTCACATATCTATAGTTTTTATTTTCTATGCATAACATTGGGAGGGTGGACCATCATATTTCCATTTACATGATCTTCCATATGTAATACGATGGGTTTTAAACATACCAAATAGTGTATAAGATAGACACACCTCAAAATATAAAAGGTATAAATAATGGATGTAATATGATAGCATCACTCCTCTTAGAAATTGGTTGCATTGTATTCTTTATTCTAAAAATAAGAAATTATGCTATTTTGGTTATGTATTTTTATGTTTTATCCTGTTATACATTTTATCTTTTTTTGTTAAAGTAATACAAATTACAACGAGTGGAACAAATGAAGGTCACACTCCTTAGGGGCACAACCATAGGGGTCTCCATCCTCATGATTCAAACTAATATCATGGAGACAAAATGCCAATGATATACCGTTGAGGTGTCCCTATAGGGACATACACTATTATTTTTTAATTGCACTTTTTCTTGATGTTTTATAACTCAAAATTATTTGTTTTGGTTCAACTAGTCCTTTGGCTAAGATCACTAACTAAATATCCAAATTTAAAAATATATTAGATCACTATAATAAGGGGATAAATATTCTAATAACATCCACTAAAAAAAAATAAACTTCTAAGTGAAAATATTGTTATGGTCTTTGTATAAAGAGGGATGTTTAAAGTGGCTAATACTATACAAGTAGAAAAGGAGAGAAGGTCAAAAGAAATTACAAAAATAATTTTGTAAACCATTCTCATATTTTATAAAAACAAATAGAAGCAAACCATCCACTCAAATATTATATAGAAACCATAAAAGAGATGAAAGAAAAAAAATGAGAGACACAAAGATTTTATGGTGGTCATAGGCATCGTAAATAATATCTATCTATGTCATAGATTATATTCACAACACTCTGATCCATCAATGAAGAGTGGAAGTGGGTATATATACCAATACCAAAACTTTAAATACCTAATAAAATCTAACCTAAGTCAACATTATAAGGAGGATTAAGGTTAATTATAAGTTATAAGGTGGGTCTAGCCATAACCAGGTTAATTATGACTCACGAGACTTAATATAAAAAAATTATATAATAAATGAATACATTGTACAAAGAATGCCCTTATGCCTGTCAATGTTATATCATATAATGTTAGTATTGCCCAATGAATCAAATTACACCTTTGAAAACCCCTTATAATTTAATTTGAAAAGTCAAGGATAGAAGACATTAGTGATAATAATATCTTCAACCCATAATGGATCCTCTAATGTACCTCTACAATTGAGAAAAATCCTTTAATATCCCCCTCATGACCTAGGAAATATCCATCAATATTTAAGAACTGAGCTTCAATCCTTTGTAATTTTAAAAAATTCTGCATTACGTGTCCCTTACTCTAACAATATCTATAAGTGGTATTTTAATTCTTTAAAGACATACCCTATCCCTTGATCCCTTATGTATTATCCTCCTTAAATTTAAATTCCTTTGCATGATCTTGTATTTGTGGAGACCAACCACAATTTGACATTGCCCCCTAAAAATAAACTAGAAGAGAAAATGTTGATAAAGAGTATATATTTTGAGACTTCAAGATTATAGGAATTATATAAACCATTAGGTTTAACAATTGAAAAGAGGGATAGGGATTTTCAAGGGCATTTTCCATACTTTACATCATCCTTTTGTTTAAATTGAGAAAATGCAATATATGCTCTTATGCCTTGAATCTCGTAGTATAGTCCTTAACATTTTCAAACCTAACAAAATTGAAGAGACAAAAACTCTCATTTAAGATGACTTACTTTGGTAGTATATACTTTCACAAAAATCTCATCCAATTTTGACCATACTTTAACAAAATTGCTCTTGTATTTGATGTGCAAAAGCAACTCTAGGTCAATTGGAAAGGAAAATAAATCAAAAGCCTCTTCTTCTCCTTGATGGTGGGTGTTTTCACAAGGAACAAATATTTTATCCTCTTGAAATATGCATGAAAAGTTCTTACTACATAACATGGCAATCATTTTGGTTCACCAAATTCTATAATTATACCCATTAATATGAGTAACTAGGGCTTTGTGATCCATCTTCCACAACTTTAATTCCAACACCATAATAAGCCTATGTACTCATGTTACTAATATATAAAGCTCAATAAATCATATAATTTTAAATATGGGCTCAAAACACTTTTGCATGCAAAAGTTATAGCCTTCGAAATATAGTGTATCCAAAAAATAAAAATTTCAAATCTCTAAAATTTAGAGATAAGAAATTCAATTGCCTACAACAACTTAGCAACCTATGTTTCAATGGTATCTTTCACTTATTACATGCCATATGCGGTCCTCTCAACATATGTGACTGTGATATTTGATTTTTTGTAATTCATTAAGTTGATATACATATGACAAAAATTTGTTTAGCATCATATAAAAGAGGACCAAGTCAATTTCCATGTTAGATGAATCTTCATTATACAAATTAGATATTTTGAAGAATAATAATCAAATGTAGGTCTCATGAATATTGGGTGCTTTGGTCTAGCTAGGGCATGAAACATACGCTGGAGAATAGTGGTACTTTGGAGTATGCATATGCCTTGAATCCTAGTGATAATACAATATAGAACCTCAATTAGTTTCCTCATCAATATTTGAGCTAGGGACACTAGAGGCATAAACGACGCAGGTAAGAAATAGTGACTGATTAGGATATGCATCCAATTGGAACCCATGACATGATGCCTCTATAAATAACACTATTAGATACAAGAGGAATATTTTTAAGCATACAAAATTGTGATTCAAATCCTAAACCATGTGCTACATAGGTATAATATCTTCCTCATCTGAATAATCAAACTCTCTAATCTATAATTTTGATTATCCAAATTTCTTTCTCTCATCCATGAAGTATCCTGTCCCACTAAATGAATGTATGCCAATGATTTGACCTCACAACCTCCCACATATAATGCCTTACAATCATTTCCACTAGCATACTTGGTATCTCTACAAAATTCTATAAAGAATACCTACTCCTTGTGAAGAACAACATTAATGTTACAACTTCTATTAATGACCAACGTAGTTGGGGCAGTGCAAAGTTGTCAATGTGTCCCAAAAATAAGACACCAAAATCTATTTTAATTTTCAAAAGTTCCCCTTATCTCTTTTTATGATTTATTTGTTTTAAAAAAATTGAGGATGTGAAAGATGAAAGTGAGTTTTTGTAAAGGGGTTTGGCAATACCTTAATGATAAACGAAGAGAGAGAAAATAAAACTTCTCTTTTTCTTGTGTTAAATTTTTTTATGAAGCCTTGAAAATAAATATGTCCAAGAATTCAAAAGAAAAATTGGAGGCTCTAAATAAAATTTCTATGTGACCAAGTGAAACTGCTCCACATACCCAGATACCATATTGAAATTCATAATATTTTATAGAAATGAACATAAGTGATCCTTCCACCCAAATCTTATACAAAAAGCATAAAAGACACAAAATAAAATGTATATAAACATTGATATTTGGGGGAATCCATGGGACCATAAATAGTCATTATACAATCTAGACATTGCATTTACAATATTATGATCCATTAAATGAGGAGTTGGAGGAAGATATTTATAGCAATATCAAAAAACCATTTACATATAAAATTTTGACCTTAGTGGACATAACAAGGGGGATTAAGGTTAATTACAATTTATAAAGTGGGTTTAACCATGAAAAGGTTAATTGGATCTCATACTACTTAGATAATAAACTATTAGAATTAATTAATATATTGTATAGTGAATGCATTTAGGCATATTAATTTTACATCATATAATGTCGACCTTGGCCATGAATCGATTATATTGTCAACAAAAGGTAGATCAATTATAATAACTATAAGTTCATACAATTAACCACAATGCAAAAAATGACCTTTTGTATTATATTCTTATTATAAAAGAAATAATAGGTAAGACATTACTAGGTGATAAATAAAAGAGAAAAAATATAGTTCTTTTATCATCGATCTTAGAATATTGTAAATAGACAAATAAGAGGTATATTCAATTCTCTTTATAATTAAGATATAAGGATATAGACCCTAATGGATTACCTCCTAGTTTACTTTATGATATTTAGTATAATATAGAGGACGAAGTGGTGGCTAGGGTTTTTTCCATTAACACTATCCTTTATTTATAATGGACTCTTATAGATAATTTAGGGTTTAAAGTTGAAATTTCCATTAACATGTTTCCATATTCCTTCATATAATAAAGGAAATAACATGAGGATTTGGGACTCAATTTTACAAAGAATAAAATCATGTTTTGCAAGTTGAAAACGTAAGTTATTAAAAATAGATAAAACAAACTACAACTCATAAAGTCTACATTGCAATCCATCCCTATATATATGATTTCACTTTCAATATTATCAATATAGCATCTAAATTTGATATAAAGATGCACCCAACAGTGGCCTTGATGGTCAAAGACAAATTGCAAAAGCTGTTGGATGCACAGTTTGTCATCTGTGTGGATTATCTGCCATGGATGTCCAACATGGTTCCCGTAAAGAAGCCCGATGGGAGGATTAGCATATGCACCGATTTTTGAGACCTAAACAAAGCGAGTCCTAAGGATGATTTCCCCTTGCCAAGCATCGACGTGCTAGTAGACGCTACAACAGGTCATGAAATGCTCTCCCTAATGGATGGCTTCTCAGGATACAACCAAATTCGTATCAATCCTGAAGACCAACTTAAAATGGCATTCACAACGCCTTGGGGGACATTTTGTTATAAGGTCATGCCTTTTGGCCTTAAAAATGCTGGCGCTACCTACCAACGTGCCATGACATATATCTTCCATGATTACATGCACAAAACTATGGAAGATTACATGGATGATTTGTTAGCCAAGTCTCTTTTGTGCTCAGATCATCTCGGTGACTTAAGCAAGATCCTCGATCGCCTCATAGAGCATAAGGTTAGACTGAATCCCAAGAAGTGCGTATTTGGCGTCACATCTGGAAAACTCTTGGGTTTTATAGTCTCAAAATGAGGCATCGAAGTGGACCCAAAGAAAGTCAAGGCAATCCTTGAAATGGCTCCCCCAACTACCATCAAGCAGCTCAGAAGTCTGCAAGGAAAGGTCACGTCGATTAAACGCTTCATAGCGCAATTATCTGACAAATGCCGACCCATGAACAAATTATTGCACAAGGGAGTTACATTTCATTGGGATGACGAGTGCCAGTCAGCCTTTGATGAAATCAAACAATACTTGGCTTCGCCGCCAGTATTGGCACCACCTAGACCAGGAGTGCCGTTCTACTTATACATCTCAGCTACTGAGGTGGCACTGGGTGCCATGCTAGCCCAAAAGAATGAACTTCACAAAGAACAGGCTACTTACTATCTTAGCCGCACCCTGGTCAGTTACGAACTTAACTATGCATACGTTGAGAAACTCTGCTTGGCAATGGTGTTTGCTACCAAAAAGCTACGCCACTACATGCTGAGCAACACTACGTATGTTGTGTCTAAGGAGAATCCATTGCGATACATGATGAGTCGTACTTATCATAGTAGTCGCACGGCAAAATGGATCATGTTGTTGACGGAATTTGACATTGAGTTCATTGGGAAAAAATCTATCAAAGGACAAGTCATAGCCGATCAACTAGCAGAGGCTCCTCTTGAAGACGATCAGCCTCTGGTCATAGAACTACCCGATGATGGGGTCTTCCATGTCTCAGAATCGCCAGATTCTGATGAGCCCGAGTCACGGGCCGACATAACCCTATTCTTCGATGGTTCTAAATGCGAGCAAGGTGGTGGCATGGGAATTGTATTCTTCACACCGCAAGGCGCTCCAATGCCCCTGTCATTTAAATTAAACTTCCAGTGCACCAACAATAATGCAGAATATGAAGCCTTGCTCCTAGGTCTTCAGACAACAATCGCCATGAACATCAAACGATTGAATATCTTTGGTGATTCGTTGTTAATAGTCAATCAAGTCAAAGGGGTATATCAATGCAAATGCCCAGTTCTGAAGGCCTATAAAGCCCTCGTGGACAAATTCCTGGAAAAACTTGAATGGTACGACATCGAGGCACTCCCTCGATCATCGAATCATTTTGCGGACACAATGGCCTCCTTGGGGTCACTAATCCCGCAAGACCTTTTCGGTGATATGACAACTATTCAAGTCAAAACCTTATCGCAATCCGTGATAGAGCGCGCAAGTTCAGACTTGACGCCAGGAATCCACATGATCCAGATTGAACCATCATCGGATAAGTTCTTTCGAATTCGAGATCGTCTGAAACGTGCCAACTGGGGGTCCTTGTTTTCCCCCACTCCCACTAATAGCAACACAACGCTATTCTTACAAGTTCTATCCCATTCAGCATTTGTTAGGGAAGAACTTCGAAAGGGATTGGTTGTTCATACTGTCGAGGTTTCTGATCAACAAGACTGGTATTTACCCATAAGAGACTACCTCAAGTTAGGTAATCTTCCCTTTGGATTGACGCACGCCGCAAAACGAACATTCAAGAAGAAAGCGGCTAAGTATGTCTTGATAGGAGACATTTTGTATCGTCGCAGTTATGACGGAATTCTTCTTCGTTGTTTGGACCAGAAAGAGTCCACTTGGGCAGTCGCCCATGAGCACGACGGTACATGTGGTGGTCACTTTAGTGGTATGGCCATCGCAAAGCGCATTCTCTCCATGGGCTATTATTGGCCATCTTTAGAGCGAGATTGTTGCGAATATGTCAAGAAGTGCATGAAATGTCAACATCATGCCAATTTGATGCACGTACCTTCCCAGGCCCTACAGACAGTCCAGTATGCTTGGCCATTTTCGTAGTGGGGCCTCGATCTAATCGAAAAGATCTCCCCTGCATCGTCAGGCCGTCACACGTTTATCATAACGGCCATAGAGTATTTTACCAAATGGGTGGAAGCAATTTCGTTAACCTCAACGAAAGGACCCCGCATTGTGGAGTTCATCTTGCATAACATCATATGTCATTTTGGTATTCCATCCAAAATAATATCGGATAATGGGCCATCATTCAAGAACAAAGACGTGCGTGCTTTGACCACAAAGTACAAAATTCAACACAGCTTTTCAACGCCCTATTATCCGCAAGCAAACGGGCAAGCAGAGGCATCAAACAAAACACTAGTGGCCATCCTTAAAAAGATAGTCGCAGACAGTCATAAGGATTGGCACATACAAATCCCACTTGCCCTTTGGGCTTACCGCACTAGCGTTCGGACGCCAACTGGGGCAACTCCATTTTCGCTCGTGTATGGCTCAGAGGCAGTAATGCCTCTCGAGTTGGAAATTCCTTCCCTTCGCATATCAATGCAGGAGTTCATCGATGATGACACTCGCACGGCAAGCCCGGTTAGACCAACTTACGTTGCTTGACGAATGACGCGTGAATGCTCTCGAGCACTTACGTATCTATCAAGAGCGGCTTAAGAAAGCTTACAACATGAAAGTTCACCTAAGGGACTTTCGGGTTGGTGATTTGGTTTTGAAGGAAAACCAACAGAACTCTAATTTGCCGTCCCACCTAAGGGACAAGTTCACGGCAAATTGGTTAGGTCCATATGTCATTGATAGCAAAATAGGACCCGGGACGTACCGGCTAGCTTCTCTTGACGGTATCAAGGAAACAGAACCCTTGAATATCAGTCATTTGCGACCATTTTATATCTAAGAGAGCCATATCCCAAAAATGCTCCAAGGATCCATAAAATCGCTTGGTCAAAAACACAAAAGCTCCAAGGATTATCGCAATCACTTGGTCCAAAACAGATCCAATCACTTCAAACCAAAACTCCAAGGATTATCGCAATCACTTGGTCAACCCAAAAGCTCCAAGGATTATCGCAATCACTTGGTCAAACCAAAAAGCTCCAAGGATTATCGCAATCACTTGGTCAAACCAAAAAGCTCCAAGGATTATCGCAATCACTTGGTCAACCCAAAACTCCAAGGATTACAAATCACTTGGTCCCAAAAACCAAGGATTATCCAATCACTTGGTCCCAAAAGCTCCAAGGATTATCGCAATCACTTGGTCAACCCAAAAAGCTCCAAGGATTATCGCAATCACTTGGTCAAACCCAAAAAGCTCCAAGGATTATCGCAATCACTTGGTCAAACCCCAAAAGCTCCAAGGATTATCGCAATCACTTGGTCAAACCCAAAAAGCTCCAAGGATTATCGCAATCACTTGGTCAACCCAAAAAGCTCCAAGGATTATCGCAATCACTTGGTCAACCCAAAAAGCTCCAAGGATTATCGCAATCACTTGGTCAACCCAAAAAGCTCCAAGGATTATCGCAATCACTTGGTCACCCAAAAAGCTCCAAGGATTATCGCAATCACTTGGTCACCAAAATGCTCCAAGGATGTCCACAATCACTTGGTCAAAAAAAAAAAAATAATCAAAAACAACAAAAATTTGCATCTCATATCTAGGCATACTCAAATTCATCAATCGAGAGCTCTTCTCGCACCTCATATTCATATTCACAAAAATAAATCCATCAAAAATACAAAAACATGTAGCTGCATTAAGCATTGCATCCATACATTGCATATTTGTGGTTGTATAGGTCAAAGGCACCATAGGCTGTAATTGCTCTGATAGACCATCTTGTTCCACACTGTTCCATTTTACAAAAACAACAAAAACACCATGCATTGCTTTTACCACACTAGAGTCAGTGGTCTTTTAATGTATCAAGAGTTTTCATGATTCAGTCATCATTTTGCTCTTTAGCCATGTAATGTACCGAGTCAAACAGATTTTACGAAGGTA
Organism: Wollemia nobilis; assembly: GCA_028583015.1. Lineage (NCBI taxonomy): Eukaryota > Viridiplantae > Streptophyta > Pinopsida > Araucariales > Araucariaceae > Wollemia > Wollemia nobilis. Next base: position 133,971 of record JAQPPZ010000762.1, read on the forward strand.
GAGTTATACTTGAAATACACCTTGTTACGTAACATCCCAACACAAATTAAAACACATAAAACAATTCCTAAGTTGTGTGAACGAAAGATGAAACCTGCACAGTAATCCAGGTCACCAAAAGCGAAACGGTTATCTTGCTCATCCCCCTGTGCGAATGACCCCAAGAATGCTGAGAGTTGGCAAAAGGACAAGCATCCTCCCTACCCAATTCCCTAAGAATCCCTAGTTCTCAATAGTTGCAAAACATCAAAAATTTGCAAAACGTCAAAAATCAAATATTTGACATCATACGGTGCACACATCAAACGGCACAAACGATAGTGATTTTCATCACTCCATCTCCCCAATCCCTTGCTCAAAAGAAAAACAAATCAAAATAAACAGTGATCTTATCACTACAAACGAGCAAGTATCCCAATACAATTGAAGAAAAGAAGGGAGTGGAACTTGAATCCCTGGAACTCTCAGCATTCTAAAAGGTCATAAGGCAAGCCTCAGTACCGATTTGGTTGATAGCCTATCGATAACTGGCGGTAAACCTCTCGCATGACGATATATCTGTCACATTAACTTGCGTACAGATCAATGTTTGCATGTGGATGAGCTAGCTTATGGCATCCTGGATAACACCGTAGATTAATCTAACTAAATACAACAAAGGAGTTAGTGGAGCTAATTAGGTGATCCTCGATACGAGTTCGGTTGAAAGCCCATCTGGCATTGGCGGTATCCTGATAAATACCACAATAATGAACTCAATTGCACACACGGGGATGTGAAATAGCTTGGTCAAAAACAAGTCCGATTCATACCTTGTTCAAAAGTCTTGTAAGACAAAGTACAATCGTGGCTAGTGAGTTAAAATGTTTGAGTCTCGAAAAACCTTAGCTACATTTATAAACCAACTGCGCTACTTTTCATCCTTACAATACCATCAGAAAATACAAAAAGAGAAAACCACATGTATACATACAAGAGCCATACATCATAGCAATCGCCTAAAAATGAATTAAAGAGCGTCTTAAACAGCCTATGGTGCCGTAACCAATCACCACAAATATCATTCATCAATTTCACTTTGCATATCAAAAAGAAATCAAAAACATTTGCATTCATCATAACATAAGCATTCATCAAAATAAATAAACATGCATACATCCATAGTCATTAGCCATCATGCATAACAAAAATCAAATCATCACATGTAAGAAACCACAATAAAACCGGTATATATATATATATATATATATATCGTCAAAAAAAATGCCCGCAGGCTACAAAACTGGTCCTCAATCCCCGCAATCATATCCAAAAACCCAACCTAAAGCGTCGACCACCATAATCACGCAGGATCGGTGCGACGGGAACTACCCCCCGTGGTGTGGGTCCTATGGGACCCTGCAGGGCGGCTACTGCCAGCCCCCGCATCATGCTTGCTACCGCCTCCCTCATCTAATCGTCGGCGATGAGATGATGCTGACTGCTCAGTCGCACTATCCCTCGTCCGCCGTGAAGATCCACTGACCGAGGGCTCAGGTAGCCGCCCACCAAGGCGGATGACCTCCCTCTCCAACTCTATCCGGTGCCGACACCACTCTGCCTCTCGTCGATGATAGTATGACACCGCATCGTCGCGTTGTGCCAGAACCCTATCCCGCTCTGCCAGCTCAGCCCGTAGGAGATCCCTCTCCCGTAGCGCGTCCCCCAGCTCCCGCCTCGCATCCCCCAACTCCAGATCCCGTATCCGTAGTAGCTCTGTCAGTCGTGCATTTTCAGCGCGTATCTCAGACTCCACCTCCTCTGTGTCTGCCTGACGAACAGGACCCTCTGGAACAGCAGCCTGCTCTGGCTCCCACTGCTCCTCCACGTCCTGCATGTCCGGCTGATCCGGAGCGCCCAAGTCTACATCCTCATCCCCCACATCCAACATGTCCGCATCATCCAACGGACCTCCCCAATCATCCCTTGCTGCCTCAGCACCCTCCACTGCCGCCTCCGTGCCTCCCAGTGGCCCCTCTCCTCTCCATCGCCGTAGTACCCACCACGAGTCATACTCAGTGGTAGTCCCGACGTCATCTACGTCCGGGACGTCAATAACCACATCTGACTCCTCGCCCAATGGCACGGTGACCGGTGGATCTAAATCCCTCTCATCTCCCCGTCGTCGATAGACCACGGGCTCACCAGGCAACCCCTGGCGCACCCCAAACTGTCGTGTAACCCGGTTGTATGAAAAGAACTCATGCTCCGTCCCGTGCCTCCCAGTCAACCACCGCTCCCTGCGTACCCGACGGAGCCACTCTCCAGCCTCTGGCCAGGCTGGACAGTCCCGATAAGGGTGCCAAAACACCTCCCCTGGAGTGAGCCGAGAAAAGGCATCGGTATAGTGCTCTACAACACTCGCCCATCGCCGACTCTGCCCCTGCTCCGCAGACCGCCGCCACAAAACTGCATAGCCTATCTCCGTGTCATCCATCGCTGCCCGAGTCATCCACGGTAACCCGGTCGGCCTCTCCACTACTATGTGCTGCCAACCCCAGCACTGCAGCAGATAACTGCAACTGACGCCCTTCCGCTGCTGACAGCGGACCGCATACAGCTCCCCGTAGAGCTGTGCCAACAATGTTTGTCCCCATCTCAAAATCAGTGGTGCCTCTATCGGGCACTCTACCAACTGCCATACCAAATCCAGCAGGTTCCACGGGAACCTCGCACTTGACGAATCAGGGAGAAGCATGTTAGAAATAAGGCCCATCAAGAATGCGTGCCTCACTCCTAACACCCCCCTCTCCTGCCACCAACCAACCAAAATCCTGCCAGTCTGGCAGTCCACCTCAGCTGTCTCCACTGGGTTCGTTACACCCAGCCGCTCCCCATGCCCAAAGCATCTCGTAAGTACAACAGTCCGCTGATCACGCGGCGATGTCCTAATAGGCAGTCCATCTATCGGAATCCGAAGCAACCGATAGACATCCTCCAAAGTTACAGTCATCTCCCCTGTCGGAAGATGGAACGTGTTGGTCCGAGGATCCCAAAGTTTGATCAAGGCCGTCAGATAGGCCTGATCCGGGACCACAGGCTCCAGTCGAGACACCTGCTTGAGCCCAAGGGCATCAAGCCATTCCCAATCACCATCAGTCAGTGCACCCCGCGCCTCAGTAAAGGCGGTAGGTACACGGTACCGGCTCCGAACCTGCAAAAGAAAACAATTCAACAAAAAAAAATTAAAAATCATGGAAAAGAACTGTACAGCATAAAAAGAAAATTCAAGTAGTTGTCTTCAATCCAGTTTCAGGATTTAAGTTTTAAAACACATTTTGAAAAACAGCATCACAAAAACAATTAAATAAAACAAGTGCAAATTTAAACAAAAATAAGCTCTAGAAGACACTTACAAGTTTCGCCTCGGCTCCGCCGCTCGAACCAGTTTGTGCACTCATGATGGCAGAGAGAATTCCAGCAGCGCTTCGCTTCGCAGAATTACCTCCTCCTCCCAGAGCTCCAAAATCGCAAGAAAAAAAATGACACAAATGAGCCCAAATGCAAGTTTTGGCCCTTAAATAGGCCTTTTGAGCTGGAATTCATCCTTGACTGGGACGAGCGCTCAGGTTAGCGCTCGTCCCACCCAGGGACGAATTCTACAACTGGAATTCGTCCCACCCAGGGACGAATTCAAACCAGCACTTCAAAAACATCAAAAAATGATCAAAAATGCACTAAAAACAGACAATAAATTTGCCCGATAGGAGTGCTATTGCATCTGACATCCAGAGCATACAAAATAGACATTGGAGTCACAAATTATCACTATCCTACTCCCTAAGAAGGCTACCATAGCCGGACCGCTCCACGGGAAGACGGATTTTCGATAATTTAATCCCCAAATGGTGTCACAAAAAAACAACAAAAACAACAAATAAATGCAACACAAAAACAAAGCAATAAGCATTGCCGGACACAAGTGCTCTTGCACTTAACCTCTTGGCATAGAAAATCGATGTCGGGGTTCAAATTGTCACTCTCCTACTTCCCCAAGAAGGCTACCATAGCCGGACCGCTCCACGGGAAGATGGGTTTTCGACGATTTCACCCCATTATGGCATCACCAAAAGGGTTAACACCCACCAAAAATAGGTCCAGATGTTGGAAAAATTGCACATGCTTAACGATAAACCATCTAAAGGCACCCTTGCACAAGTCATCTTGGGTCAAGCGACTCGTCGCTTTTCTCATGAAGGTCATTCCCTCATCGATTCGTCGCTTGAGGGGGTAGTCACACTTAGTCACCAATCAACAATCACACACCCAATTAAGGAAAACGACATGCATTCAAAGAATCATTGACAAAGACAATCACGCTCCTGCTTGGGGCAGTAAACAAGCAACAATCAAATCAATCAAACACTTGGCATTTCGTGAATCATGAACACAAGGTTCCCCTGAGGATAAAAGGTTGCGCCCTTTGCCTAATCATGACTGATCAATGTCCAAGTTCAAGTCACACCTCACCAAAATAGGTTAACACTTGAAATCAAACTCCTTAGCTCGTCAGAAGCAAGGATTCAAGAATGCATGCCCTTTCCATGCTTGGGGCATCAAAAGTTGGTTAGGTTACCAAGAAACCCTAATCATTAGTGCTTTGGTTATCTATTTTTGCTCGGTGCTGCGCTATGCACAGCGCATCCCAAAAAGGGGCATCTCGTAGACACCAAAACAGCACCAATCCGATTATGTGACTGCAAACACTGATCGCTTTGACAAACACAGCCCCCAGGGCAGCCCTCAGAGGTCAAAGAGTGGTCCTAACCACTTTCATAGCAATTTTGTAAGGTCGGGAAGCAATTTGGCACATTTAGACACTTTGCTCGGTATTCGTCTCACCCGGGGACGAATACTAAGCTGGAATTCGTCTCACCCGGGGACGAATTCTGGAATTCGTCTCACCGTAGGGACGAATTCCAAGTTTAACGGGCAAAAAGAAGAATGGTGCCAAGTGGCAGCCCGGGACGGTCGGTTGATGACTCTCGCCTCGCACACGTGTGTGGGTGGATAGATAGGCCGTTAGAGGAGCTGTCACAAGGGCGGTTATGAGAGCCCAAGTCAATGGAGGACTCCCCTCCCTCATGGGAAGACATGACTGCCACATGGCACCTATGACCAACACATGGCATTTGTGCTTCCCTCTCAAAAGAGACCCCATGGGTCTATAAAAGGTGGGACTTTTCTCACCCAAATGGAGAGATTGAAGGAGATTTCAAGCAACGAAGTGCTGCCGAGTTGAACACCCACTTGCATCCCCTTTGATTCACCTTCTCACATCCACCAATCTCTTTTGCAAGGGAGGTTGTTGGGTGGCTTTTGGAAGCTTGAATCTGACCCAAATCCAACATATGGACACCTGAATCAACCAATTTGCCGACCCCCCAATCCTAAGAGGTTTTGGGCCCATCCCTAGTGGATTGGCGCCAAGATCAAGTGCCAACGGTGGGAGGCCCACTTGGGCACCCCCGCACTTTCTAAGTTTTATTCCAAAAGCATTCTAGATTATTTTTTCAGGTTGCATATCATGTTATTCTGTTTGGTTAACTCATAGCTTCAATTTCATAACATTTTGATCAGATTTTATCATGCTTTGTGTCGCTTTGTTGTTTCACTAACTTGCAGGTGGCGATATCGAATTCCCGAGGATAGAGGCCAAATTGGGAGAATCCGACCATCTGGGTCGTCCCAAAATGGCCCCAATTACATAACCCCTCTGTTTGCAGGCGTTTTGGAGGTCTCGAGATTCGACATTGGAGCAGCATCAGGTCGGCTTTTCCAACACAGAAGAATTCGTCCCACCCAGGGACGAATAGCAGTCGGAATTCGTCCCGCCAGGGACGAATTCCGAGTTGAAGGCAGATTGGCCGACTGTCTCGATGGCAGTGGCCTTCTGGTGATGTTTTCTGTCCTCTGTCAGGTTTTTAGGTCATTTAGAGTCATTTTACTCACTGTTTCAGACAAATGTTTGCATGCATCTTTTGGCGATTTTAGAGAACAAACACTTCTTATGTGCAGCAGGTGCTACTGACATCTTCGTTGTTTCTTTGTTCGTAGGAGGAGCAGCAGAGGTCAAAGACTCATCGACATCAGCGGCGGCATCATCTTGGCCCGTCCATTTCAAGTGTGGGCACGCGGAAAGAGGAACCTTAAGTCTCGATTGTAGTCAAATTCTTTTAACGCTCCTAGCCCCTGAAAAGGGAGGAGGCGTATTTGTAACAGAGATCAAGAAAGTTTAATGAAAGGGCTGTGTTTTCTCCATTTGCTTGTGTCTCTTCCAATGCGTTTCTTTCATTTCATGCAATTTACATTTCTAGGACTTAAGCGTATTTGATTTTGAATGCATCGCAATTAGTGTTTCCTTCGCCCGGAATCTCGTGCTTTCATTAAAAATATATTAGATCACTATAATAAGGGGATGAATATTCTAATAACATCCACTAAAAAAAAAGAAACTTCTAAGTGAAAATATTGTTATGGTCTTTGTATAAAGAGGGATGTTTAAAGTGGCTAATACTATACAAGTAGAAAAGGAGAGAAGGTCAAAAGAAATTACAAAAATAATTTTGTAAACCATTCTCATATTTTATAAAAACAAATAGAAGCAAACCATCCACTCAAATATTATATAAAAACCATAAAAGTGATGAAAGAAAAAAAATGAGAGACACAAAGATTTTATGGTGGTCATAGGCATCGTAAATAATCTCTATCTATGTCATAGATTATATTCACAACACTCTGATCCATCAATGAAGAGTGGAAGTGGGTATATATACCAATACCAAAACTTTAAATACCTAATAAAATCTAACCTAAGTCAACATTATAAGGAGGATTAAGGTTAATTATAAGTTATAAGGTGGGTCTAGCCATAACCAGGTTAATTATGACTCACAAGACTTAATAGAAAAAAATTATATAATAAATGAATACATTGTACAAAGAATGCCCTTATGCCTGTCAATATTATATCATATAATGTTAGTATTGCCCAATGAATCAAATTACACCTTTGAAAACCCCTTATAATTTAATTTGAAAAGTCAAGGATAGAAGACATTAGTGATAATAATATCTTCAACCCATAATGGATCCTCTAATGTACCTCTACAATTAAGAAAAATCCTTTAATATCCCCCTCATGACCTAGGAAATATCCATCAATATTTAAGAACTGAGCTTCAATCCTTTGTAATTTTAAAAAATTCTGCGTTACGTGTCCCTTACTCTAACAATATCTATAAGTGGTATTTTAATTCTTTAAAGACATACCCTATCCCTTGAGCCCTTATATATTATCCTCCTTAAATTTAAATTCCTTTGCATGATCTTGTATTTGTGGAGACCAACCACAATTTGACATTGCCCCCTAAAAGTAAACTAGAAGAGAAAATTTTGATAAAGAGTATATATTTTGAGACTTCAAGATTATAGCAATTATATAAACCATTAGGTTTAACATTTGAAAAGAGGGATAGGGATTTTCAAGGGCATATTCCATACTTTACATCATCCTTTTGTTTACATTGAGAAAATGCAATATATGCTCTTATGCCTTGAATCTCGTAGTATAGTCCTTAACATTTTCAAACCTAACAAAATTGAAGAGACAAAAACTCTCATTTGAGATGACTTACTTTGGTAGTATATACTTTCATAAAAAGCTCATCCAATTTTGACCATACTTTAACAAAATTGCTCTTGTATTTGATGTGCAAAAGCAACTCTAGGTCAATTGGAAAGGAAAATAAATCAAAAGCCTCTTCTTCTCCTTGATGGTGGGTGTTTTCACAAGGAACAAATATTTTATCCTCTTGAAATATGCATGAAAATTTCTTACTACATAACATGGCAATCATTTTGGTTCACCAAATTCTATAATTATACCCATTAATATGAGTAACTAGGTCTTTGTGATCCATCTTCCACAACTTTAATTCCAACACCATAATAAGCCTATGTACTCATGTTACTAATATATAAAGCTCAATAAATCATATAATTTTAAATATGGGCTCAAAACACTTTTGCATGCAAAAGTTATAGCCTCCGAAATATAGTGTATCCAAAAAATAAAAATTTCAAATCTCTAAAATTTAGAGATAAGAAATTCAATTGCCTACAACAACTTTGCAACCTATGTTTCAATGGTATCTTTCACTTATTACATGCCATATGCAGTCCTCTCAACATATGTGACTGTGAGATTTGATTTTTTGTAATTCATTAAGTTGATATACATATGACGAAAATTTTTTTAGCATCATATAAAAGAGGACCAAGTCAATTTCCATCTTAGATGAATATTCATTATACAAATTAGATATTTTGAAGAATAATAATCAAACGTAGGTCTCATGAATATTGGGTGCTTTGGTCTAGCTAGGGCATGAAATATACGTTGGAGAATAGTGGTACTTTGGAGTATGCATATGCCTTCAATCCTAGTGATAATACAATGTAGAACCTCAATTAGTTTCCTCATCAATATTTGAGCTAGGGACACTAGAGGCATAAACGACGTAGGTAAGAAATAGTGACTGATTAGGATATGCACCCAATTGGAACCCATGACATGATGCCTCTATAAATAACACTATTAGATACAAGAGGAATATTTTTAAGTATACAAAATTGTGATTCAAATCCTAAACCATGTGCTACATAGGTATAATATCTTCCTCATATGAATAATCAAACTCTCTAATCTATAATTTTGATTATCCAAAGTTCTTTCTCTCATCCATGAAGTATCCTATCCCACTAAATGAATGTATGCCAATGATTTGACCTCACAACCTCCCACATATAATGCCTTACAATCATTTCCACTAGCATCCTTGGTATCTCTACAAAATTCTATAAATAATACCTAATCCTTGTGAAGAACAACATTAATGTTACAACTTCTATTAATGACCAACGTAGTTGGTACAGTGCAAAGTTGTCAATGTGTCCCAAAAAGAAGACACCAGAATCTATTTTAATTTTCAAAAGTTCCCTTTATCTCTTTTTATGATTTATTTGTTTTAAAAAAATTGAGGATGTGAAAGATGAAAGTGAGTTTTTGTAAAGGGGTTTGGCAATACCTTAATGATAAACGAAGAGAGAGAAAATAAAACTTCTCTTTTTCTTGTGTTAAATTTTTTTATGAAGCCTTGAAAATAAATATGTCCAAGAATTCAAAAGAAAAATTGGAGGCTCTAAATAAAATTTCTATGTGACCAAGTGAAACTGCTCCTCACATACCTAGATACCATATTGAAATTCACAATATTTTATAGAAATGAACATAATTTATCCTTCCACCCAAATCTTATACAAAAAGCATAAAAGACACAAAATAAAATGTATATAAACATTGATATTTGGGGGAATCCATGGGACCATAAATAGTCATTATACAATCTAGACATTGCATTTACAATATTATGATCCATTAAATGAGGAGTTGGAGGAGGATATTTATAGCAATATCAAAAACCCATTTACATATAAAATTTTGACCTTAGTGGACATAACAAGGGGGATTAAGGTTAATTACAATTTATAAAGAGGGTTTAACCATGAAAAGGTTAATTGGATCCCATACTACTTAGATAATAAACTATTAGAATTAATTAATATATCGTATAGTGAATGTATTTAGGCATATTAATTTTACATCATATAATGTCGACCTTGGCCATGAATCGATTATATTGTCAACAAAAGGTAGATCAATTATAATAACTATAAGTTCATACAATTAACCACAATGCAAAAAATGACCTTTTGTATTATATTCTTATTATAAAAGAAATAATAGGTAAGACATTACTAGGTGATAAATAAAAGAGAAAAAATATAGTTCTTTTATCATCGATCTTAGAATATTGTAAATAGACAAATAAGAGGTATATTCAATTCTCTTTATAATTAAGATATAAGGATATAGACCCTAATGGATTACCTCCTAGTTTACTTTATGATATTTAGTATAATATAGAGGACGGAGTGGTGGCTAGGATTTTTTCCATTAACACTATCCTTTATTTATAATGGACTCTTATAGATAATTTAGGGTTTAAAGTTGAAATTTCCATTAACATGTTTCCATATTCCTTCATATAATAAAGGAAATAACATGAGGATTTGGGACTCAATTTTACAAAAAATAAAATCATGTTTTGCAAGTTGAAAATGTAAGTTATTAAAAATAGATAAAAAAAACTACAACTCATAAAGTCTACATTGCAATCCATCCCTATATATATGATTTCACTTTCAATATTATCAATATAGCATCTAAATTTGATATAATTTAAATATATCTTTGTTGGAAATGATGTGAGGAAAAAATAGTTTTTCCCATTATAAATGGTATAGGGTTTTTGTAAAAGAAAAAATAGTGGGGAGGAAAGTTTACAACATTATAAACTTGTGATTTTGGTGTTAGTACAAAAATATTAGCTGATGATTATTAAAAAACCAAGGAAATAGGTGGGGAAATATTATTTTAAAAATATATCCATTCTATTGATGCAATAAATTTTTTTAGGAAATGACCCCTACCTAGAGGATTGTTAACATGGAACTTCATATCAAATAATATGTAATTGCTCAAGAAATATATTATACGGTCAAACAATATGGGAGATTCTTTAAGATTTTTATTAGGATGCTTAGTTTATGTTTGATCGTTTATTTTTTATTCAAAATAAAAAAACACTAGCTTGGCCACGTCTAGTTTCTAAAGATTAAAAAGTAAATAATATTGTTAATGTGAGTGAAAAATCTAGATCATAGACTTATATTAGTAACGGGTTGAAGGAACAAAGCTAAAATAAATAGAAAATAAGATCCAAATGATGCCTCATGTTGTATTTGTCTTTTTTTGGAGAACAATAATTAAATTTGTAATCTATCAAAAAAAGATGGATACTCGATCGATTTGAGATATGAGTATTATAGCAATTAAAATTCTCCACTCCTATTGATTTCTCTGGAAATAATATTTGGTCACTAGAGGTTATCTTTGATGCCTCAACATTCATTTGGTTAGCAATCTAATGTAAGATTCTTATAGGAGAGAGCATAGACAAAAATTGATATCATGGACCTTACAAGTGTACCTTATGTGAAGAGGATCTAAAAGCATCATATACTTTACTTCTTGATTAATACTTTACTTGCAACATTGGGATCACTTGTTGAAAAAAATGTGAAAATATATTGGGTAGCTCCATCAACAGTGAAAGAATGAATACAATATTAGATTATTTTTTAAATCTAAAGCTTTATGAATTCTATGGAGGATTTTTCTTATGATTATTTGATGTAATTTATGATTTAAAAGAAATAAGAATTTTTCAAAATAAATCTCAAAATCATACCCATATTTAGAACTACGTTATTGTCTCTCTTGCATAAAATTATAGAAATGGTGCTCACAATGAAACATATCATCTATAGAGGAATATGCAGGAAAGAGTCATCTAGGAGAATGTAATATACAAAAATTATTTCTTGTGGTCTATCTTAAAATGGAAACATGTTTTGCTTGAGTTTATCAAAATTAAAGAGTCATCAATGAGAATGTAATATACAAAAATGATTTGTTGAGGTCTATCTTAAAATGGAAACATATGGAAACTGAGTTGATAAAAATTAATGTTGATGGTGCTTCTAAAGGAAACCCAATGTTGATGGTGCTTCTAAAGGAAACCCATAAAAATCTAACGAAGATGTTTCTTGAAATAATAAAAGAAAAATTCTCTTTGCTTACTTAAAATCATATTGAAATTCGACAAATAACTATGTAGAGGTTGGGACAATTCTTCTTGGCATTAAAATTATAACAAAAAAAGAATGAAAACATGTTTATATTAAAAAACATACACAAATTGGATAAAAATTAAAATTATTGTTAAGGTTCATGAATTAGCTAAGGAAAATTTTATCTCTTAATAAAAATGATGTTTGCAAAAATATAATGCTTTGAGAAAGATAATATATATATAAAATAACTTCAATGAAAAAATAAGCTTCATATGATTTAGTTGAACGTTTAAAAATAAGAAAAATTAACAATGAATTTAAAATCCAATATTGTTTAAAATCTTATAATATAAATTAGAAATTTTTAGGTGAAAGTCTAATAATATTATTGTTTTTAACCATAGCTAATAAGTTGCTTGTCAAAAGGACAATTTTTGTTCATAAATCACACTTAGGTGTGTTTTTGGAACCTTTCATTGAATCTTTGAATCCAAAAAGTGCTTTAGATGTCTCACTTAACTCATCACATCAAGCTGAGCATGTCACTTGCTAGATAAAAATAAAGTGAAACAATATCATTAAATATATTTTTTTATTATATTAGATGAATCACTGGTAACTATTACAATTTTCTATGTCTCTTCATGGGTTCTAATCTTGCTCCTTGCTCTCATTAAAACATTTAATAGTGTTGAGTAAACTTTCTCTCGTCGTAACGTTTAATCCGGTTGAGTAAACTTTTTTATGTAACTAGCGGAGCTAACTTGAGACATCCTTCAACACTACGGGGGCCTGAACGATTGGAACTGCAGTCTTCGTGCTCCCATGGGAGCGTTTTGACCACTGGAACATGGACCATACCCTTGAACCTAACAATGCCATTAAAGATTATAAAACACATATAGTAATAGATTAAAAATAAATATAAATTGTTTAAAGAATTTTTTTTTGTAAGCTTTTATACTTTTAATTTAAAAACAAAAATAAAATAAATACAATCAAAGTTAAATTATTAAATTATATATGTGTTTAATTATTTTAAAAATATATTCAATTGTTTGAGAAGTGGACAACTAAAGAAAAACAAATTATTATTTATAATGGGTAATTACATTTTGTATTGTATTGATTGCGTATTCAGACGCATCCAAACCAAGGTAATAAATATGCGGAGATTTTACAAAGTTCACAGAAACCAAACCATACAGAGGTTCAAAGATCTAACAAGGGGTTTCTTATCGTAATTACTTCCACAACATAAACTTCCTACAGCAAAATTAATGATTTATTTAATTCTAAGACACGATGTAGATTTGCTATGGTGCGGATCGTTCAACCAGCCATATTCACACACACTGTTCTAATATGTTTCACGACGACACAGGACGCTTCTAACCATGGCATCGTATCCACTTCATTACTTCCAGTTACTTTGTCTTAGCAAGGTCAGACGTTTCAGGTCCAGCTGCATAATTCTTCTTCCTTATTGGATAGGATGCCTCCATAGCAATCCCGCACTTCCCAGATGAGGTGTTAATATTCCGTTCCATCCTAATATACCCATTCTCTCCCCAGCTCGTTCCCCACGAGTTTTTCACAATCCAATAGTCTTTGCCTGCTGAGCCATAACCCACCAATGTCACACCATGATCCAGATCCGTTCCGCATTCGCCCGTGAATATACCCTGTTATCCGCAACATGTTATAAAGTCGATTGTAGGAACTAAACAAAAAGAAGAAACGCATAAAACATTTCTAGGAAGACCTACAGATTTGTAGAACTGGAAATCCATGCCGGAGGCTTCAATGGCCACACTTATTGGCTGAGAGGTTGCAGCCTTTTGTAACGATAGTTCATCGTTGGGCGGCACATCTTCGAAGTCATCAATTGTCACTGCATGGGATTTTTTCTGAAAACCATCCTCACGCAAATAAATTAGGTTAGAAAAACACCTAGACGCGTTCCAATTAGTGAACTCAGCCCAATACCTATACCCTTAGGAATAATTGTATCGCCTAGATCACGAAAATAACCTTACTACCATACCTTCTTGATATCACAGATACTGTCGCGAGCCTGGTAAGGATAATCGGCCTCACTGTCGATACCGCCATTGTCGATTATAAATTGAAACGCATCATCCATCAGACCTCCATTACACCCCTGGTTGGAAGAAGTGTCACAGTCCACAAGTTCTTGTTCCGACAAAGATATCAATTTATTTGTCGCAATGTAATTAATCCCTTCAACAGCTCCAATTGCTGAGAATGCCCAGCAACTTCCTGTAGAACAACGAAAACCGTAACACAGCACACTCATGAGCAAAAATCGAAACTGGTCAGTGAAGATTTAAGAAAGCAGTTCTTCCTTACCGCAAGAGCCCTGATCCTTCACATTCGTCACAGCGCCTTTATTCCTCCAGTCCATACTCTCAGGTAGGTGGACGCCTTGTGTATACTGATAACGGTGGCTCAGAGAGCTTTTGGCACGGCGTGTGGACGGACGGAAAAGGGTACCCAAGTACATGCTCTTGAATTCGTCATGGGTGAGGTCTGCGAACTTGTTGAGGCCGAGCAAATACGATTGATTTTTCTGGTTCTGAGAGTCGATGTGGAGCAAATTGTTTTTGAATATGTGGAAGCGCGTCTGCTTCTCATCCAAACCATTGTAGGTTTTCCCATGCTCGTTCAGCCAGCTTTCGTAAATCTGGAAGATTGATTCATCAGAAGCCAAATCATTGGGATCATATCCTACTGCTAAATATTCGCTGGCGCAATTCGACCTTTCAATGCAGAGGAGAAGCAACACCGCGCACAGAGCAAATAATGAATTGCCCATTGAAATTACAGATTTAAATCACCTGAGTCGCGTTAAAAATTATACTGACGGATTTAGCTATTTAGCGTTTCCCAACCTCAAAACAAAAGGCTGCGGATCCAATGCTTTGAAAGAGGAGTGAGCAGAGTCTGTGCTTTATAAGCAGATGTTGCTTGCATAACAGTCCAAGTGCAAATAACGAGGTCCTGGTAAACGGCTGATGATTGGCTGATGTTTGATGTGCGACAGTATTCTTTCTAATCTCAGGTCCCTCTGTTTTCACATAAATACAATTCAAAATTAAGCCTACAATTTTTTAATAGTGGGGTTTCCAATCAACTCCTATATGTGTAGAATAAGGCCACATAAACCAGGTAGACCACGTCTATTTTGGTTGATATTTTGGTAACTGATTTGAATCTTTGTTCCATGTACAAAGGGCGAGATTGGGATCGACTGGTCGAAAGTTCAAGGTGACATCGATGACTCCTACACGCAAACTCCAAAACGCAATCACTAGTTATACGTGTAAACCGCGCTCACTTGGATTAGTGTTCTTAATTGCTTATGATGTGCACCCTTCATATTTTATATAAGAAGGAAACGGATTTAACAACACCATCACAGTTACGGAGGGCATCAACGATTTTTTCCTCTTTCCGTTATATCGCCATGGAATGCAAGAAAAGAATCTGTGTTAGTGTACAATATATAAGACAGATAATGGTTGGAAAACAAATTCCCCATCGCCGAATAAAATCTATTTCATTCAATTACAACTATTTTGGAATGAAGGAAAGAATCGGTGTCAGCATACAATATGTAGGACAAATAAAGGTTTTAAAACAAATTTCCAATCATCCAATGAAAACTATTTAATTCAGTTACAAATTAAAGCATGGAAAGAAAATTAATAAAGGATCTAAAACATCACACCATGAACCCCATGATCATGGATCTTAAACATCACACCATGCACCCCATGATCATCAACTAGAGAAGGGAAAAAAAGGCATGCCGTAGTAGTTAATTTTATTATTAATATAATTTATTTTATAACAAATTAACGAAGGTATACTTAGTTAACACAAAGTAGTTTTTATCTTTTACTCGTATGTCATAGTTTATATAGTTATTATAAAGTAGTTTTTATCTTTTACCATGAAATGTTATTTATTTATATAAAAGTATGTTATACAACCTATTTTGTCTATATTAGAGCACATTAAAAGCCTAAACCATTAGGTCCATTAGAGTTGGACCTTCTATATGAGTTATGAGATTCACCAAAAGGAAAATATATTATTTTTTAAGAATGTTTATTTTTTCATAAAAGTTAAAATTGTGAAGGCAAAAAAGAGCTTGTAAGGTTCCAAATTGTTTACATCAAATTTTCATAAGAGTAAATCATGTCCATGAAGACGTAAAAGTGTGGAATGAAATTCCATCATAAGAATTCAAGAGTAATAGATGTTATCTTGCATTTACAGTGTCGAGATTATGAAATGTGACTACTAACCAATTATGATGAATCTTATAGAAAATTTACACCCCAAGGACACCTTTTTCAAATATAAACTAATTTAATTCTTTCCTTAAAATTATGAATGACATTAAAGAATATGCAATGCTTATAAACTATACCATCTAAAATGTATAACCTTGTACAAAAACCAATAATCAACTAGTGATCCAAGCATGTGAACTTTTTGAGGAATAACTTTGTCCTTCGGACTTTGTTTTATCTATTCAAAATATTAAAGAAAGAACTAGAATGTTTTGTTATGACTCTCCTGAGCATCTACAGCTTCACCAACTTCACTTTGTCGGTGCCCTGATACGAACTCACCAGGGTTTCCCAGGCCTACTTGGCCTTGGTGGCTGATGCAATCCATGGGAATATGGTCTCCTCGATCACTTGCATGATGTAGAAGAGGGCCTTCTGGTCCTTCTTCTTGTGCTCTTTCAACAGATCCCTGTCTGCTTGAGAGAGGGCGGCCAGTGCTACTGCATCTGCCAGTTCTAGGTAGCCGGTCTCGACCAACTCCCATAGCTTTTGAGATCCAAACAGGATCCTCATCTAGATGCTCCAGTAATCGTAGTTCTTGCCGTTAAATTGCGAGATCTGCAACTGCAACGAGTTTCTATCGAAAGCCATGCTTCTATCTTCGTGTCACGGTACTATCAGCTCTGATACCAATTTGAAGGAATAATGGCGATTTTCTTTCGTCGAAGACCATCTGCTCAGACCATGAAGGCCAAGCTCCAGGCGACGGAGTGAAGTGCAGATAGCGCAGGCCTAGCCACCGAAGTCCGACACCCTCGCGAAGTGCGGACTGCACTAGGCAGAGCAGCCGAAGTGCGAACTTCGCACAGGCAAGCTACTGAAGTTCGGCACTTGCACGGACTGTGCTGGGCTGTGCAGTCGAAGTGTGGACTTCGGTCGAAGTGCGAACTTCGCATGGGCAAGCTGCCGAAGTGTGGCTGTTGCAGCGAAGTGACTTACTTCACTTGGCATCCAACTTTGCACGACAACGAACTTCTTTGTCTTTCGTGACTGCTGCTAGGTTTGCCCGACTTGGCAAGACCTGAATGAATGGAGAGAAACACCGAAACAGAGAACAACAAGGTTAACACCTAAACAATTGCAAACCCTAAATATGTCACACATAAACAGCAAACTTTATTCATTTGAACAACTAGGGTTACAGTAAATTCCTCAACCGAGGAAGTAACAACATCTGCAGGCTACGCTGTAGGTTAAACTGAACAAGGGAAATGTCGAGTCTGCTGCTTGGACATTTATCAGCTGAGCCACACTGCTCACTGAATCACTCGCCCTTATTCTCTGCTCACTTTCATGAACTTCTCTCACACCCGCTTTGCTTCCTTCTTCTACGCACTCTCTCGTCTTTGTCTGTAGACTCGAACCGTCCTTTTATAGCCACGGGGAGAGGAGGATAAGTGTTATCCTCTGATAGCTCCGGATAAGGGTTATCCTCGGACTGACCCTCATCTAGGGTTTTTGACAAACGCTAATTAGGCATTAACTCCTACGGAGATCGGATCTGCCAGGTGTCATATCTGTCAGAAGATAAGTGCGATGTCATGTCACACTTGTCGGGATCCCGGATTACGGTAGCGCAGTTGGGCACAGGCGTGAAATCTAGGTTTATTTTTCTAACACCCTCCTTTAAACCTGATTTCACAAGCACTTTGACTCCAAGCTGCTCTTGCAATCTATTGAAGTCTTCCTCCTTCAAAGGCTTCATGAAAATATCTGCCAACTGCTCCTTGGATCTGCAAAACTATAGATGAATTTCTCTAAACTTCACCAACTCTCTGATGAAGTGATAACGAATATCAATGTGCTTCGTCCGGCCATGGAAAACAGGATCCTTTGACAGTGCAATGGCCGAATTGTTGTCCACTTTCCAATTTTCTTCTTGACTTTGTCCAAAAACCAATTCTAATCTTTATTTTTCTGCCTTTGAATATTTATAGGAATACTTAAATAAGTGATTGGAAGAGAGGTCTTCTTATATCTTAATTTATCCAAGACCTTGGATTCCTGTCTAGCAGAGCAGTGAAAGAAAATAACATTAGATTTATCTTCATTGATCAACTTCCCAGTAGCCTTAGAAAAATAGCTAATGATTTTCTTAATATTAGAAGCTTCCTTAACTGCAGATTTACCTAAAAGAGTAGAGTCATCCACAAATTGGAGATGAGATATAGGTCTAGATCCATGAGCAATGGTAACTCCCTCAAGGGTTTTGTTTTCCATCTTTTTGGTTATAGTCCTACCCAAGCATTCAACAAGAATGATGAATAAATAAGGGGATAGTGGGTCACCTTGCCTAATACCTCTGGAAGCTGGAAAAGACTGAGAAGGCCTGCCATTGATAAGAACTAAGTAGGAAACTGGAGAGATACATCCCATAATCCAATCCATCCAATTCTTAAAGAAACCAAATTGCCTCAAAACTTTGATAAGGAAGTGCCAATCCACTTTGTCATAAGCTTTGGATAAGTCTAACCGAATGAACATGGAAGGAGAATTTTGCATATCCATGGAATGGATGGTTTCCTGAGTAAGAACTATCTCATCTACTATTTGACGTCCTTCCACATAACCCCCTTGCTCTAGGGAAATAATCTTATGCAAAAGAGGCTTCAACATTTCTGCCATGATTTTAGTAATGATTTTGAGAAGAATATTACATAAAGCAATAGGTCTAAAAGCTGAGATATGATCAACCTCTTTAGATTTTGGAACAATAGTAATATAAGTTTTGTTGATAACCTTCAAAATTTCTTTGGCTTTCCTGGATTCTTCCACCACCTCTAATAAATCAACATGAAGGATATCCCACAACTCTTGGTAGAACTCAATAGGAAAAACATTAGGACCTGGGGTTTTCCATTTTTGTATTTTAAAAACTACTTGTTGAAGCTCATTGATATTAACATGAGCAGTCAAAATAGATTTCTCCTTAGAAGTGATAAGAGAAGGGATTGCTTGAAGAACATTATGTTGAGAAGCTGAGTCAAGAGGAGTAGCAACAAAAATATTTGAAAAGTAATCAACAACAATAGAGTTCATGCCATCCCAAGTATAAACAACATCTCCAGAATCTAATTTTAAGGAAGAAATAAAGTTGTGAGATCTTCGAGCTAGAAGAGATTTGTGGAAGAAATTTGTGTTTCGATCTCCTTCTTTGAGCCATTGAATTCTAGATTTTTGCTTCCATAAGATTTATTCTCTTTTTTCCCATTCCTCTAACTGAGTTGTGAGTTTAATTTCATTTGCACTTCTCTTCTCTATGAGGCCATCTAAATGGATTTTCTTATTCAAATTTTCAAGATGAGCAATAACTTCATGTTTTTTTTTATGAACATCCCCAAACTCTTTCCAGTTCCAAGTCTTGATTTTGGGTTTAATGTATTACAGTATTTTAGAAAAATAGAACATCTTAGTCCCATGCCTAGGTTTACCTTCCTTCCACCATTTTTGCACATGAGGTTTGAAGGAAATGTCTCTAAGCCACATTAATTGAAAACAAAAAGGAGAGAAACTCACATTGCTTTTCCACATTTCCACCATGACTGCCCAATGATCCGAACCAGAATTATTAAGAGTCTTCACTTTAGGAATGTGACCATGGATTAAGAAATTTTTAGAGAGCAAAAACCTATCCAATCTCTCCATTATACAAGCTAAGCCTTGCCTTCTGTTAGACCAAGTCATAAGGCCATTATCTGGTTGGATATCCACAAGATGAAGGTTTGCAATATATTCAGTCATTTTGTCTAAATTTCTATTTCCCCCTATTTTCTCATCCAGATAGGATGGTATTGAAATCTCCTCTGATCAAGATCCAAGATTTAGGAAAATGAGAGATAATATGAGTAATATCCTTCCATTGTCTTCTTTTTTCCTCCAAAGAAGTCGAAGCATAAATAGTAATGCAGAGCATAATCTGGTTGGAATGTCTACTTTGAATAGCTATAGCCAACAAACCCCAACTCCCAATCATATGGTGAATAACTACCTCTTTTGGGTCCCAAATACAAGCAATGCCACCTGAAGTCCCTTGGGAACTGAGGGAAACCACTTTTCCAGCTGGCAAAATTTTACTGGCAATTAAGTCCATATCCTCCATTGACATCTTTGTTTCTTTAAGGAAAACAATATGTGGATGATTTATTTTAATGATTCTTCAAATTTCATTTTGTTTTGAAAGACTCCCTTTGAGTCCTCTAATATTCCAAGTGATGATCTTCATTAATACTAGGGCTAAAAAAGTTGGGAAGTGTATTGATCTTACCTTCCTCTACAAGCTTTTCATCTTCTTTTACCATATGATATTGATTGGTCTTGCGACCTACTTTTTGATTAGAATCCATCTTCAATTTTTTTTCCCCATTTCTTGACTTATTCCAATTGAATCTGAGATGGCTTCTAACCTTGAAGAATGCTCGTACACAATCAAAATTTTACTAGATGGT
Organism: Wollemia nobilis; assembly: GCA_028583015.1. NCBI lineage: Eukaryota > Viridiplantae > Streptophyta > Pinopsida > Araucariales > Araucariaceae > Wollemia > Wollemia nobilis. The sequence continues at coordinate 154,603 of JAQPPZ010000762.1, forward strand.
TCAACAGAGTATATATTGGGACCTGCATTATTTGAAGTTTTGATATTTGAAATATTGTTTTTCTTGTGTAAATTTTCTCCTTTTTTTTTCTGTTGAAAACCTTTTATTTGTTGGTTTGTCTCTGAGTTCTTCCCTTCATATTTAAATTGTGTTTCTAAGATTTCAGTTTCCATTATTTCCTCTTCCTCACTTGGGACATCATTTGTGGAAAGGATTTCAAACATATTAGCAGATGACTTTGATTGATCCTTCATAACTGGTTTTTTTTAGTGTTCTTCTTCTTAGGTATTTGGAAACCTGTTAAGTTTATATCTTCTTTCTTTTGATCAAGAATTTTATTTGGGCAAGCATTGGCCAAATGACCATATTCATGGCAAATTCTACAACGAAAAGGAATGTTCTCATAGTCCACTACTTGCTCCCAAGTGTCTTACCCAAATTGTAATGTGATTTATTTTAGGTAGGGGTTTGTCAAAATCCATTAAAACACAAATCCGAGCATAAATAATATGTTCAAAATTTTGAGTACAATCAATAGTCATCATAAAATTTCCTAAAGAGTTTCCAATTGAAGAAAAAATAGTAGGATTCCAAAATTCAATAGGGAGGCCAAAGAGTCTAACCCACAAGGGAGCTATAGAAGGCATCTCTTCTTCAGATTTAAATTTAGTATTCCAGGGCTTCATGAAAAGCCCTGCCTTTCCAAAAAACCAAGGAGCCCCTTGAAAAGTTTTCTCTCTATATTCATTATTAGCAAATAAAACAAGAAAATAACCATTTGGATAAATACAGATTTGTAACTCACCTTTAGTTTTCCAGCTTTTTGCAGCCTAAACATTGAAAGCAGATAAACTCGACCGAAAACCCATGGACCGAAAAATTAGTCCTCTTTTTTCCAAATCTTCAATGTCAGTCTGAATGTTACCCATATCAAGCTTAACAATAGGAGTTCCATCAGCTGCTTTAAGACATCCTGACTCCATTTTCCTAGGATCAATCTTAGGCATTCTTAGAGGTTTATGGGAAGCCCTAATATTGATATTAGCATTGGGATGAGGTTTTCCACCATGAAGGACATCCCTAAAATTCATTTTTGGGACTGAGTATTTGAAATTCTTACCCTTGATAGGGGTTTTCACAATAGAATTATTTTGTGGGTGCACCCTAGCACCAGATTCACTTGAGATATGAGCTATTTTTTGATCAACTACTTGAAACTTGTTTCGTGATCTCTTTAATCCTTGTCCTAGACATCGTGGAAAGGTATGGTTTTCACTTTTCTTTTGTGCAACAAATTGGAAGCCGTTGTCACTCAAGTTCACAGTATGATCTGTTGAAAGACAAATTTCTAACCTATATTTTATTCCCTGCAACATTTCTTGCTAAAATATTGAGCATAAACCACAAAAATATTGGTCGCTAGGGCCCGAAGGACCTAAAAACCAACCTCTAGAGCTGCTTGCACTCAACCCAGATGAAACCCTCACATAGCCGCTTGCCAAATATATCATTCACACATAGGGATGTGCTAGGATCTATGTTGCTCCAAATGATATGAAAATTTGTGGAGATGTTCTAGGGTTTTTCAGGCATCTACCCTCAAAATTTCAGCTCAATCCGAGTCTTGATGAGTGAGATATGGCCGAAATGAGTTCGAAAGTTTGGGCAGTCCTGCAAAAAACGTCTAATCAATTTCCATTCCGCATTTCTTTCTTTTTCTCTCTTTATCCAACATAATTTTTACCCTAGTTATACTTCTCAAGATTATAGGGAAAAATCAGTATATTATAATTTTAATTATATATATAAATATATATAATTTCTAAATTATAGAATTTAATCTATTTTTAGTTTAATTTTACAAAATATAACAAACATAATCTTATAATAATAAATTTAAGTTTCCATAAACCTTGTGCTTCATAAATCAGGTTAGACACCTTCAAGTTAGACTCCTTCACCTCTAGATTTTAAATATAAATAAATATGATTTTCAATTATATAATATATAATTTTTTAATAATATTACATTCATAATAAATTAAAACAAAATTAATTTTTTTATTATAAATTTTAAACATAAATTAAATATATTATAGTTTGATTCTAAACGAACACCTCATCCAACGCTTACTATACCTAAAGATTCTCATCCTAACCTCCATTTTAAGATTCAAAATATAATACTTAAAGATTCTCATCCTACCCTCTTCATAAATTCAAGATATAATACTTAAAGATTCTCATTCTATTTTTTTAAAGAAAATCTTACCTTTTTTAAAATTCAACATATAATAACTAAATATTCTCATCCTACCCTCTTTGAAGCGTCTTTTAAAGCTTCAAATAGATAACCAAATTTGATCGTCTATGGAACATAACAATTTTGTTTTCTTGAATAGGGTGCATATTTTCCTAAAAAAAATGAAGTGTGAATCGGTGACCTTTGTAATGTCGAAACAAGTAGGCACTTCTACAAGCAGATCATGTTTAAAATTTGGTGTAGCATACCCTCGAGGAGAAAAAATGTCTAGAGTCAATGCATGGCCTTTGTAATTCAATACAAAACAAATTTGTTATTGATTACTCGATAATCACATATGGTAAATCGTCACTCCTTTATTACAAATAAATAGATAAAAAATTTATAACAATTAAAATCGATGATAAAAATTATCATAAAAATTAATTAGATACTCAATCGCCAACCTTGCAAGTAAGTTATACAAAAGCAACTGATAGAATCAATATAAAAAAGAAATCAGCAGCCAATTATAGATGAATTCAGTTTTTGTTAGAATCTTTCATGAGACAAGATGGGTTTTGGGCAGTAAGCAAGGGCACTCTACACTGTAAACGACAGAAAATAAGATTTATTCATCCAATTTGACAAGTAATCTCCCTCTTCCAACACAGCCCCATGGAGCCTAGCACGAGTACGCTTCAGCATCCCAAGTCCAAATGCATGATTCTTACTCTGTAAATACACTACAGGATAAATAAGCAGTATCATGTAAGTATGAGATATTATAAGGTTAGCAATCGAAATCTGAGTATACATAACTTCATTATAGCCAAGAATAAAAAATGTCCACAATAGAGTTCAAATATAAATGGAAGTGGGGATAGTTCTATAAAAAATGAAACAGAAGATTACATAGTTGGACTAGTGACTAGTGAATAAATAAGTTAAAAACTAATTCTTAATGTTTGTGGTCTGTATTTACTTTGAAAAATTATTTTATATAAGATGGTCTGTGCATGTGGGATGGGACAAGTTGTATGAGGGTATTATGTGAGTGTGTGGAGACACAAACTCAATTGAGTCTGTCTTTGGCTGTTGTCCCTTCTACATATAGCTAGCCAAAGCTCAAGGGGACTGTAATTTAGTCCCTGTGGTGACGCTCTCACTACAGTTAAGGCTCAAGGAGAATGCTACAGTATAAATTCAAAGACAAAAACAAGACTGACATGGTTATAAACCAAATCCAAGTTCGTGTAAAAAAGACCAACCATATGCCTCCGCTCAAATTAAAAAGCTACGAAAGAAATGAGAGATAACTTACCTTAAGACACATGCCTCTAGCCAAGTCACAGACCGGAAAATCCTGTGGGCAGCGGCTGTGTTGATTGTCACAGCATATAACTGATTCATGATGACAGCAACCCCATTGCAAGCAGAGTAAACGGAAACCGAAGGTACAGCAGCAGATGGTGCTAGCAGGGCACGAATAAAAGTCATCACACTTCGTCGAAGGCTTAGCTGGAGATGGAGGAAGAGGAGAAGGATCAGGCTTGGGAGGGTTGATCCCATTCTTTACTGGATACGATGGTTGCATGGCAATCCCACATTTTCCAACTGATCTCTTAATGTTTCTTTCCAGCCTGATGTATCCCTTCTCACCCCATGTCGGTCCCCAAGAGTTTTTAACAATCCAATAGTCCTTATGAGACGACCCATAACCAACCACTGTCACGGCGTGGATCCAGGTTTGTTCCGCATTTACCAGTGAACACACCCTGTTATTGTTAAAAAGGAAATAATAATCCTATTTAGTAATTGAAAAACAAAAACTGTGCCCTTACAAATCAATGCAATAGATACCCGTTAGAATTTCTAGACTTTAAAAGTAATCGGAGTTCGAATTCGTGTGTGCTGTGATAATAAGATTTGTAGTAATATTAACGTAATTTATTAAGGTTGAAGGAGCATCGTTGTTGAAGTTGAAGGAGCGTGGGCTCACGAAAAAAAAATCAATTAGGGTTGGAATGAAATGGTAAATATTTGTTAATTAGGGTTTTAAGTAGGGGTGAAGTTTTGACATTGTGAAGATTGTTATAAAAAAATATCAAGAAAGATGTTAATGTGGAATAATTGTGTCATAAAATTGAAAATATCAATATGTATATATATACATATGAAAATCAAGAATACAAATATACAAATATTTAATGTAAAATGATGTAGGTTCACTTAAATTAAGATAAAAATGTATTTATTTATAGACTCTCAAAAATAAAGTTATAATTTATTAAGGGTGGAAAACTTAAATACAATATCTTTTTATCAAATTAAAAATAATAATAATAATTTATTAATATAATATTAATTTATTTCGAATTAGAATGCTGGAATAGACAATATCGCATGTAATCTAAACCACTCCTTTAAATCCATCTAACCAATTTCTAAAATGAAATAATAATAATAATATTTAAAAAACTGTGAGATTCAAACTCGTGATAATGAAGACTCACTGATTTGTAGAACTGAAAGTCTCTTCCACCCGCTTCGATAGCCACGCTGATCGGTTGATGTGCTGCAGCCTTTTGCAACGACATCTTGTCGTTGTTGGGCAAATCTTCATATCCATCTATTGTTACCCGGTGGGTATTTTTCTGCGTCATACAAGTTCTTAATCACATAGTATGGCAGACTTTTTGAAATATATCGATTTGTATTGCTCATTATAGAGCATCACTAAGTAAGCAAACCTATCGCATGATGCTTTCACATTAACTTATTAATTTCACCTCCACCTAACAACCCAGAAACATATCCAAAAGTCATGAAATCGAGGACGACCATGTTTTGAGCATGTCAATCATGATGCCAATAAAAAATTATACTGATAGGATAAGAACCAAATTGTTTTTTTAGTTTTAAAATTTAAATAAAACTGAAATTAACATTTTCAAAAAAATAAAAAAAATTGAGTATCATTTACACAATTTTTTTTTTTGAACCTGTTCCCACTTTTGCTTTACATTTGATATTAAAAAACCTAACAAAATTGACACTACCCCTGCTATTCTTAAAAAAAACCAAAAAATATTACAAAAGTAAAAAAACCCAACAAATAACTAATCATCTTCCATTAATTCATAAAACTCAATAAATTTTAAACATATCTTTATCCTTAACTAATTTTTTAATAACCAATTTAAAAACCATGAAATCATGTCGATTGAACTATGTAAGCTATAAACTATTAACCTGGACTTACCCCAGCTAATATTGCCTCAAATTTTCTAAAAAAAATAATCAAAACAAGTAGCGTACCCGGGTTATGTCACAGATACCATCACGAGCCTTGTAGGGGTAATCGGCCTCGCTATCAATACCACCATTCTCCATAATAAATTGAAAAGCATTCTCCATGAGACCTCCATTGCACCCATGGTTCGAAGAAATGTCACAGTCCACAAGCTCTTGCTCCGAGAGAGCCACCGATTCATTAGTCACAATGTAATTAATTCCTTCAACCGCTGCAACCGTCGAGAAAGCCCAGCAACTCCCTGTAAAACAAGAAACCAAACCATAAGACAACTCACTTAAAGTCCCAGGAAAAGGAGAAAAAGAAATTGATTAGAAGCAAAAGATATACCGCAAGAGCCCTGGTCCTTGACATGGGTAATAGCGCCATTCTTTCTCCAGTCCACAGACTTAGGTAACTCATCGCCTTCTCTGTACAGATAACGAAGGCTCACAAAGTTTTGGGAGGAACGGAACATGGTACCCAAGTACATGTTCTTGAACTCGTCTTGGGTGAGGTCTGCGAACTTGTTGAGGCAAAGCAAATACATTTGATTTTTCTGGTTGTGAGAGTCGATGTAGAGCAAATTGTTTTTGAATATGTGGAAGCGCGTCTGCTTCTCCTCCAAGCCATTGTAGGCTTTCCCATGCTCGTTCAACCATCGTTCGTAAATCTGAAAGACCTTTACATCAGAGGTCAAATCACTGGGATCGTATCCAATCATGGAAGGTTCGCTGGAGCAAGAAATCCTCCCAAAACACAGCAGAAGGGCCAATAAAGCAAACATTGTATTCCCCATTACGATCGAGTAGATAATACTATGCTGTTAAAGAAGTTATATGGGACTTGCGTTTTATAGGGGAACGCTTCCTCAAATTTCGATAACCCGCCCGGGTGGCAATTGGGCCTATGCGTGGATCGACCCTATCCTTCTAGAATTTAAACATAGGATTTAAATAATTTTATAATAATTATTTAAAGAATTATAAATATTATAATATTTTAAAATATGGAAGATTATCTTGACCGCTAACGGCTACTACCTGAATAGAAATCTGCACTTATTAAAAAGAAAAAGATATCAACTTAATATTTTAAGTGTTTGTGCCAAAGGAACGTTCATAAATGAAAATAATAATGATAATTTTAGTAATAACATTGACAACATCACCCATCAGTGTAGATGATACAACCCGTTTTGGAAGAGCAAGGATAAATGAGTTCAAAGTTTTCAATAAATTTTTGAAGAAATAAGAAAGAGCATTAGGTTAAAAGATTAATAGGACAAAATCCAAAGTTTACTTCCTTAACACTAGCTAATATTAAAGAAAAAATCTATAGGTTACTTCAAATAGAGGAAGTAAATTTTTTAACAACTTATCTAGGGGTGCCCTTATTTGAGAGGAAAATGAGGATAGAATTATGAAATCTAGTTATTAGTAAAGTTTAAAATAAACTACCATCTTGTAAAGGTAGATGGTTATCATTAGCAGGAAGATTGCGGTTAATTAAGTTAGTCTTGTAGGCCATTCCAACATATTATATGTCATTGTACACTATGCCAAAATCAGTTGAAAAAAGTTTAATCTATATTATGTGATCATTTTTATGGTCAGGCTTACATGATAAAATAAAATTCCCTTTGTTGAAATATAGCAAGGTGTATGATGATAAAACTAGGGGAGGTATTGGTTTAAGAGTTCTTACAAATGTAAATGTAACTCCTAGGAAAAAAGTAATCTGGAGATTGTACAAAGAGAGTCAAAGAAAATGGGAAAGAATTCTTCTAAGTATGTTGAACTCAATAACCAAATTTAATATTTATTGTATTCTCTCTACCAAATGGTTCTGCTCTTTGGAATGGTTTAAAAAGATATATTGATCTAATGATTAAAGGTTTAACATAGATGGTGGGTACTAGAGAAATTATTTTATTTATATGGATACATGGTGTGATAAAAAACCACTCAATTTAGATCTACTTTTGAAACCTTGGATGAGATTGCTTCAATATAAATATGGTGATAGGATTTCAAATATTTTATACGGGTTAGGAAGGAAGATACAAATGGAAAGAAGATTTTTTTACAAGTATACAAGTGTAATATTCCTATTTTTTCAATTCCTAACCCCATTTTTTTAACATATATAAACCTCCTTGACGTCTACACTTCAAGTTAAGGTAAAGGATCAACATACCCAAGCTTACTTGGTATTCACTAAAATATTTATGGACTTACCAATCTCTATTGATCACATAGTTCCTTTAATGCAAGAGTACTATGTGACACACCAATCTCTACTACTTACATAATTCCTTCTATGCAAGAGTACAAGGTGATACAACAATCATTTATGCTATCGATCTCATTGGACACTTACTTAGCTTATCTATTATTCTAGTCCTATGAAAGGTTTAAGCTAAAAACCACCCCCACACAAGTCCATTTGCATGAGTGTGCTTAGTATTTTTGGTGTTGACTAATCCTCTCATTCAATCAAGTTAGTTTAGTCTACATTCCCTTGTCTATTTTGTTCTCTTATTACTTAAGGAACTATTTTATATATTATCCACCCTAAGTTTTTATTAAATCTTATTTAGTAAAACTAATTTTACTTAAATACATTCTATTTATATCCTTAAATAGAGCTTAATGAAGTGATTATCAAAAGGTGAAGATTATTGCAAAGCAGCAACCCCCTTTAATAATCCATTTTCTATTAACAAATATAATCTAATTCTATACATACGAAGATAAAGTTAACAAGAAAGTTAATTCATGGGTTATTACTATTTACATACTTATACTCAAGCGGCATAAAATATTTTTTCAATCGAGGTTCCTCCTCTAGGGTTGAAAATTCCATCAATAAGATGCTCTCAATAGAGTTCTTTTAGAGCGATATTGCAGCTAGAAATCTTCATATTGAAAGTTCACATCAAGAAAACTTTTATTTATAAAATTATATTACTCAAATACTAAAATAATTAGCATTAATTTCCACCACAATATTGAGTTAGCTACATCTTGTGAATCTACCATAATTATTGATTATCACTATCGATGATAAGAAACCATTGCAAAAGAATTATAAATAAATGTATTTTACATCTTGAAAATCAGATAAATAGCCCAACTAAAATAAACAAATTTTCTTTTAAGTTATAGCAATTATACCTCACAACTGAGAATATGCTTATCTACCGGAATGGCATACATACTCTTATAATAGAATCTCCTCTTTATAAGCACAAGCTTTCTACAAGAAAAAGACCATAACCCTTCAAATAAAATTGCACTAAAATACAATCAGATAAAGTGGACTTGGTCATGTTAGATCTCTTGATAACATAATATTGAAAATCAAAGTTCACCATTCCTTGTTCTTCCAACCTAGGTTTCCAAGCCCTTCTTAGAAAATAACCATTTATAACAAGATAACCTTTGGTCAGGGATCAAATATGGCTCCACTAAATAATGCAACTCTATTTGCATTCAATGCTTCCACTAAAGTATTATTAAAGCAAGTACTAGTATCTCATATAAAATTTTTAGCAAAATATAGTTTCTTTTTGGCAAAGCATATTTCATCAACAAATCAAAAGCTATGAGATATCAGGAAGTTCCTTTTGCTTAATATTCTACTCTTTCAACAAGCAGTCATATACATTTTTAATATTTACTAAAAATAAATTTAAACCAAGCAAGTCAATAATACAAAAGCAAGCATTTCATTTTTTCAACAAGCTAAAAACGTAAATTACTTTCAAGGTAAACACCATAGCATCAACCAATATTTCTTTAATTTACGTTTTCCATGTAGAACGAGTTTGGAAATCATTTCAAACAATGAATATTTTTTTTTTTCTACATAAATGATATATAAATGTTTTCATAGAATTCAAATATAGAACTCATTTGTTCTTATCTTTCATTTTCAATCAAACAACAAGCTTGAACCACTATCTCATTGCTTTATTTTATAAATTAAACCAAAAAAATGGTGAATTATTAATAGGTTTACTGCTTCCTATCAATATAAGGTTTTAGTTTAAACCCAAACTCTCCAAATATTCACTCAAGCATACCTACCTAACGCACTCAATATTATTGTTGGTTAAGCAAAGGTAAAGTTAGAGTGTTTGTAGGATTACCAATTTACCTAAAGAATTCCACAAGATACTAAATGAATTCATATCTAATATAGACACATAACCAAGACTAATTTTGGAGTTAGATTTAATCTAGTGAATTTCTGGAAACATACCAATAGTCTCTAAACTTAATAACACACAAAATTTGTTGATACAAAGTGGTTATTTAATAGAATCTCTAGTTTTAATATTGGTTTAAAATTATTACTTGGATCCTCTAAAAGTTTCTAAGAGGTGATAGGAAAGGTTTTTCAAAGAAATATTAAAACAATATAACCATATGAATTATAAACCATTCACAAACTACTCGTCCCAACTCAATACAGATCAGACATATCTAAGTAAGATACAAGATGATTTCCACTAATATATTTTTAAATATTAAGTTGGAAATCTCCAATAGAAATTATAGAATGCCATATTGAATAATAACACATCTAATTGAACATAAAGAAAAACCATCTATAGTTAACAATACGTCTAGGTAAGGTTTCTTTTTACTTACCATCAAAAAAGTATTCATTACCAATAATTTTTACCCGATAGTGATATTTTGTGCAGTAATCAGTGCGAACCAAAATCACTCTTCACAAAGTTTTCTTCCATCATACTCCTACTTCCAAAATTAGCCAACCTCCTCTTTCGTTCCTTTCTTCCTTTTCTTTTCCAAAAAGAACCAGAAAAACTCCCACTAACCAATCTCTTTAGGAAGATCTCGTGCATGCATTTTCTCCCTCCAACACTTAGCATCCCCACTCCAATTGAAACATAAAGTAAACAATCAATTCAAACACCATAACCCACAACAATAACATCATTACCACATTCCACTTATTTTTCTATTAATAAAATGAGTTCCTTTAAATTAAGCTACAAATAAAGCATATTCTTGCATTAATAATAAGAAATATATTAAATTATTTTCTTGATATGATTCTATTTTACTTTTCATTTTGTCTATTATGCTAACATTGACAAACATAACTAGATTATTCATGTGCCATTTTATTTTGATAGAATATAAATAAATAAATTGAACATCCATTTTCCTACATTATGGCTCTTATACCTAATACGATCTCATTATAAAGAATACTATTTTGCAACATACAAATGCAACTAAAATTGGTATTTTATTTTCCTATGCAAAATATGATATGCATATTCATGAAAGGGATATTCATCCATGTTGCCTCTCAAAATATTTCAATAAATAACCCATCACATCATTTTTCCAATACATCTTATTCTCGGTGGTTAATTCCTTCTTCCACCTACAAGAAACCCAATCACAAATACATATTTTATTAGAAGTATCATATTATAACATAAAATATTTATTTTATAGAATATAACATGTCATTATCCAATATTCATTAATAAATACAAATATCATATTCTTCCATGAAATTCATATGTTTTTGCATAATTATCTAGAAACAACCAATTATTCCATAAATAAGTAATCATTGGTAGACATAAATTCACCAAATAAAAAGTCTACCAAGGGAGGTTCATGACATCCTCCCCCATTAATCTTAACATAATCCTCTATGTATCATCATAGCATAAACATGAAAAAAATATTTAAACAAATATTTAAATTGCATATTCAAATAGAAATGAAATTTGTTTTTGAATGTCTACTACTTTTTCCCAAGTAGTGTTTCTTTAAAAATAATGGTTCCATTGAATCTTGCACTGCTCTAAGGTTCCTTTCCTCATTGATTTAGAATAGAAATCAAGTATCCTTATTGATATAACCTCTATAGCCTATGTATTCACCATATAAAAATTAGACAAGTCCCACACATGTTTAGGATTAGCAATGTACTTTCTAAGCAAAGAAATGTGAAATGTGTCATTATTCTTGGATAAACTAGGTGGTCAGGCAAGTTGATATGCCATAGGATTGAAATTATCTATAATTTCAAAAGGTCTATCATTTTGGTGCAAATATAACTATTACAAAGAACCTCTTTTATTCCTTCAAAAAAAGGATAAAAATATCTCTCTTTATAGGAAGCACCATAGTCATCATCTCAATAGGTATTAGGGTAGAGTTCGAGCAAAAAGAAAGATCCAATGAAGAGCTCACACTTCTAAAAAATCAATGTGTTTAAAAATATCATTTCTTCACATCTAATCCAGCCCTAGAAACAAGCATTTCACCTATAATATTGAAACTATTACAAGAGGCTATTATCATATGAGTCTACATAGAGAAAGGATAGCATACATAAGGAGATTATCTACGTGGAATAGAAATATCGAGTTAAGCACAAGGGGCTACTATAATGGATACAAATAAGCATTTAAATAGGTTACAAAAGCTACACAAATAATATATTATAAGCATCAAGGTATAATGGAAAAATGCTATATCCAAGGCCATTACTTGGAGAGAACGACCACCAGAAAAGAGCATAAAAAGCTGCTAAAATACCACCACTAGAAGCATCATAGAATCTTGGAGAATTACAGCTAGAGCCACCCATTATCCTTATCAAGATAACGTGTAAAAGGAGAAGAGGAAACACTTTTATTCCAAGAAACATAGCAATCCTACATACAATATAAAGATATAGGTAAATATAGGGTTACAAAGCTCATCCTTGGAGTGTTAGAAGAAAGGCTTATATGCACAAGCCTTGAGTGCCACTTTGCACAAGATTTTTAAGAACCTTAATATTCATGAATATTTAAGAGTAAAATAATAAATAAATGAGCATGGAGAAAGCCTATAACAATTTAGATTTTTAAGGGAAAAAAATAATGTATTTTATTTAGAAAATCATCCTTGCATTTTAGGGTTTCTAGGGCAATATAAATAAGAATATGTTTTTAATGTTATTCCTTGTGTTGAAGATAAACCAATAGATGATAAGTGTTACTTTGAGTAGTATGAGAAGATTAAAGAGATTTATGAAGATAAAAGTATTGGTGGGAACAAAGAAAAGAAAGGAAGACCTAAGAAGAAAAATAAAGATAAAAAGAAACCTAGAGGGATATTGATATGGAAAAACAAAAGCAAATATTACAGGTGTTAACAATAAGTGAGGCTAAATGCACAAATAAAAACAAAATATAACAATGAAAATAATATCTTGGAATACTAGGAAAATAAATAAGAACCCTATAAGAAGGCATTAAGAAACTCTCAAGTTGCTATAGAAAATGTATTTATATTTGTAGATATGGAAACTGGATAACACATATTTAAGTCATTCATAATGTTGAATTGTATCTTGAAAAATTTTAAATTTTAAATTTCAGAAGGCTTTTGTATGAAATGATATAAAGGAGTTTATTATGAAAAATTAACAAAGAGGAAGATGAAAAATCCCTTTGATAAGAATGGAAGATGAAGAATACTTTTAGAAAAGCAATTTTATAGAACGTAATGAGAGCAATATAATATTTTGTTTTTGTAATGGTAGTGCCCCCATAGAAGCCATGCATAGTTTTTTAATCATATTAATATTAGCTTTTTAATTTATATGGGATTGAAATTATCCCCATTCATATTACATATTGCATCATAACCACATAGTGGTACTAAAACAACTTGACAATTATGTGTATCACTTGGTCGTATTGGAGCATTGTTCTTCTTCATGAAAGTTGAGGAATTTAACTAATTTAGTTAATGATATTATTTACTAATTATATTTGCCTTGTTTCTACATTTCAATTTATTTACTTCTAAAATATATATGAATATTGTATTATATATTATGATTGAATTTTGGTCAAATATTTATATATTTAATCTTGGTTGTATAACATACAATAAAACTCTTTGATAATAGCTTATATGCTTAGTATAAAATAAACAATCGACTAACTTATAACTAGCACATTATATAATACATCATTATTTCATATTTTTCAATATATTGTTATCTAACAATATTATAAAATTATTGTAAAGAGGTGGTTAATGATAACACTATAGTGAAATTATGTAAAAGCTCTATATTTCCACATAATGTTTTTTCAAATAAATATATTTTTTGGTGATAGGATGGTGCCCTAGTAGGCCACAAGAACTCTATGAGTGACATACAAATATTTTAGTAGTTTTGCACCTTGTTGTATCTCAATACTTTGACTAAAATTAAGGTAAATTGAGTCTAATCAATCTATTTAAGTTCAAGTAACATCTTATATATTGTAGAGCAATGGATTATGGTTATATTTGCATCCTATTTCAAAATGTCAATGCTTTAAAGGTATATAATGTCTATGATTTCATGAATTATCTCCTAATTGTGCTACATCACTATTGATTGTAATGTATCCAATCTATAATCTCAATGAGACAATTCCCATAGACTTGTGATTCCAAATGCTAATGGGTGTGAATAAATAATGCAAGGGTCATGATTGATACTTGGAAATGTTTATTGAGTACCAAATCATATTTTGTAATTGTATCATAACATATCCCCTAAAATTTTCAAATTTAGAATTGATTATTAATGATTATATAACATTTATAATGGCATCATAAAATTTCCTTCAAAATTTACATTTAGTGTAAGCTCATGACATTACATGGCTTACAAATTTATTCATTGACAATTTAATTATAAAAAATACTAGAAAAATAAAAAAAAATTGATCATTAAACTATAAATTCTTAAATTTAATCAATCTACTACTCTAATATATTATAATTTTAATTATATATAAATATATATAATTTCTAAATTATAGAATTTAATCTGTTTTTAGTTTAATTTTACAAAATATAACAAACATAATCCTATAATAATAAGATTAATTTCCATAAACCTTGTGCTTAATAAATCAGGTTAGACACCTTCAATTTAGACTCCTTCACCTCTAAATTTTAAATATAAATAAATATGATCTTAAATTATATAATATATATAATTATTTAATAATAAAATTTGCATTTATAATTAATTAAATATTATTTAAAAAAAATAAAATTATTATTTTTATTATAAATTTTAGACTTAAATTAAATATATTATAATTTGATTCTAAACCAACACCTCAATACCCACATATTCTCATCCTACCATTCATTTTAAGATTCAAAATATAATACTTAAATATTCTCATCCTCATAAATTCAAGATATAATACATAAAGATTCTCGTCTACCTCTTTTTAAGATTCAAGATATAATACTTAAATATTCTCATCCTACTTTTATAATAACTAAAGATTCTCATCCTACCCTCTTTTAAAGATTCAAGCAAATTTGATCGTCGATGGAACATAACAATTTTTTTTCTTGAATAGGGTGCATATTTTCTTTAAAAAATTAAACTGTGAATCGGTGACCTTTAAAATGTCTAAACAAGTAGGCACTTCTACAAGCAAATCATGTTTAAAATTTGGTGCAGCATATGCATGGCCTTTGCAATTCAATACAAAACAATTTTTTTATTGATATCTCGACAATCACATATGGTAAATCGTCACTCCTTTATTACAAATAAATAGATACAATATTTATAGCAATTATAATCGATGATAAAAATTATCATAAAAATTAATTAGACACTCAATCGCCAACCTTGCAAGTATTTTATACAAAATCAATTGATAGAATCAATATTAAAAAGAAATCAGCAGCCAGTTATACATGAATTCAGTTTTTGTTAGAATCTTTCATGAGACAAGATGGGTTTTTGACAGATAACAAGGGCAATCTACACTGTAAACGACAGAAACTAAGATTTATTCATCCAATTTGTCAAGTAATCTCCCTCTTCCAACACAGCCCCATGGAGCCTAGCACGAGTACGCTTCAGCATCCCAAGTCCAAATGCATGATTCTTACTCTGTAAATACACAACAGGATAAAATAGCAGTATCAAAAAAGTATGAGATATTATAAGGTTAGCAATCGAAATCTGAGTTTACATAACTTCATTATGGCCAAGAATAAAAAATGTCCACAATAGAGTTCAAACATAATGGAAGTAGGGATAGTTCTATAAAAAATAAAACAGAAGATTACATAGTTGGACTACTGAAAAAATAAGTTAAAAACTATTTTTTAATGTTTGTGGTCTGGCTTTACTTAAAAAATTATTTTATATAAAATAGAACAGAAGATTAAGTTAAAAATTAATTTTTCTGTTTTTACTTAGAAAGATTATTTTATATAAGATGGTTTGGAATGGTTGAAGTTGGATGATAGATAAACAAATAAATATCAACGTAGAAGCAAATTTCAATTATAAAAAATTATCTGTGGAGACACAAACACAATTACGTCTGTCTTTGGCTCTAGTCCCTTCTACATATAGCTAGCTAAAGCTCAAGGGGACTGTAATATTGTCCATGTGGTGACGCTTTCACTACAGTTAAGGCTCAAGGAGACTGCTACAGTATAAATTGAAAGACGAAAACAAGACTGACATGGTCATAAACCAAATCCAAGTTCATCTAAAAAAGACCAACCATAAAATGAGAGATAACTGACCTTAAGACACATGCCTCTACGCAAATCACAGACTGGAAAATCTTGTGGGCAGCAATTGTATTGATCGTCACAGCATATAGCTGATTCATGAGGACAGCAACCCCATTGCAAGCAGAATAAACGGAAACCGAAAGTACAGCAGCAAGTGGTGCTAGCAGGGCACGAATAAAAGTCATCACACTTCGTCGAAGGCTTCGCTGGAGATGGAGGAGGAGGAGAAGGATCAGGCTTGGGAGGGTTGATCCCATTCTTTACTGGATACGATGGTTGCATGGCAATCCCACATTTTCCAACAGATCTCTTAATGTTTCTTTCCAGCCTGATGTATCCCTTCTCACCCCATGTCGGTCCCCAAGAGTTTTTCACAATCCAATAGTCCTTATGAGACGACCCATAGCCAACCACTGTCACGGCGTGATCCAGGTTTGTTCCGCATTTACCAGTGAACACATCCTGTTATTAGAAAAAAGGAAATAGTAATATTATTTAGTAATTGAAAAACAAAAACTGTGCACTTACAAATCAATGCAATAGATGCCCGTTAGTATTTCTAGAAGTTAGAGCTAATTGAAGTTCGATTTCGTGGGTGATGACATAATAAGATTTGTAGTAATATTAAGGTAACCTACTGTTGGACGATGATATAATATTAATATAATTGAAGTTCGATTTCGTGGGTGATGACATAATAAGATTTGTAGTAATATTAAGGTAACCTACTGTTGGACGATGATATAATATTAATATATTTGGAATTTGAATGCTGGAATAGGCAATATGGCATGTAATCTAATAAATCCATCTAACCAATTTCTAAAATGAAATAATAATAATATTTAAAAATTGAAGATTTAAGATTCAAGTGAAGAGATATGTATAATTGTGTATTTAAGAGCAATTCTCTTATCTCAATCTTAAAAATTTCTAAAACTAACAAATTAAAAGTCGTGATAATGAAGACTCACTGATTTGTAGAACTGAAAGTCTCTTCCACCCGCTTCAATTGCCACGCTGATCGGTTGATGTGCTGCAGCCTTTTGTAACGACATCTCGTCGTTGTTGGGCAAATCTTCATATCCATCTATTGTTACCAGGTGGATAATTTTCTGCGTCATAGACCCATATAAGTTCTTAATCATATAGTATGACATACTTTTTGAAATATATATGTTTGTATTTGTCATTATAGAGCATCACTGAATAAGCAAACCTATCCCATGATGGTTTCACATTAACTTATTAATTTCACATCCATGTGAACAACCCAGAAACATATGTAGCCGGATTTCGCTCGCCAAAAACAGCGAAGCTGGGCGTTCCACAAAATTTTCCGATGTGACGTCGCATGTACCATCTGACATCCGTCCAATTAGCATTGATCTCTTTCGTGCGGAGTAGGTGATTGGTTAATTTCATCCGTGCGGTAGTTGGTGATTGGGTACTCAGCCCGTGCTATATAAACCCTAGCCTGGGGTGCATTCGGTAGCGGGAGAAAGCAGAGAACAGTGAGAGGGATTTTCGAAGAAAGAAAAGAGCGGGCGTCAGTTGAGTTTGTAGCAGATAAGTGCAGAGCAGATCAGTGAGCAATAGAGCTCATTTTGCTTAATGTCCGAGCAACGGTCTCAGCATTCAGTCTGTTTCGTTGTTTATCCTGCAGAGTTGTCTATAGAAGTTTGTACTTCCTCGTTTGAGGAACTTTGTAACCCTCATCTCAGATAAATAAAATTTATTGTAGTTTGAGGCATTTGTAGGGTTTGAGTTTATATCTATCTGCATGTTGTATGTCTTGTTTATCTATTTACATAGTCGTTGTTCTGTTGCAGTCATCTTATAATAACTGGTTGTTTGCTAACCTTTGCTAACAACACTTAGTTTGTTGTATTTTGTATAACTTGTACAACCACCTCGGAGAAATTTAGTATTTTGTTAAATGGTGGAGATCAGATCCCGAAAAATTACCATCATATTTGGTGTCTCTCTCCTGTCTGCATAGCTCTTGTTAGGCTAAGCAAGCCATCGCTAGAGTTGCACGAGCCTCAAAACTGTGAAGTTCGATAGGCAAAAAATTGCCTAAGTGTGGGACTATCCACCCGACTACGCAGCGCAGTCTGACTACGGAAGCAATGTTGAGCGCAGTCCGATGAGACAGCCCAAAGGAGGGGCAACACAGTTTGTTAGAAATTTTGGCTAAGTGCCAAGCACCCGCCCGCTTGCACATCGAAGTACGACTGCGCAAGGTTTGTTTTGCGTAGCCAAATGAGAGCCAATATTGGCTAAGTCCCTGGGCCACCACCCGACTATGCAATGCAGTTGGACTCCCTGCCCTTTGACTAGTGCAGCTAGGCGTTGACTTCCCAGATTCACCCTTTGTCACAAGCTTGAGGTGCACAGCCCGACTGCGCAATCTTGTGCGTGTGCAGCCCAACTGCGCAAGCTTGGCATGCGTAGCCTGACTGCAAAATCTTGGGCATGCATAGCTTGACGTCGTAACCTTCACCTGTGACATCCGCTATCACTGGAATTCCCAAAGATTAAAAAAATAATAATAAATAAATAAATTGAAACTTCAAATTGATATTAGAGCAATAGTACCTTGATGCGGAGACTAAAGCAGAATGGCTTCCTGCAACAACCATTCATCGCAGTTGCAAATCCCGTACTTCAACAGTAAGAATTACGATTACTAGAGCATCCAAATGAAGATCCTATTCGTATCTCAGGAGTTATGGGAGTTAGTCAAGAACGGCTACCCAGAACCAAAAGATGCAGCAGCACTGGTTGCTCTCTCCCAAGCTGACAAGGATTTGTTGAAGAAGAACACGAAGAAGGACCAGAAGGCCCTATTTTACATCATGCAAGTGGTCGAAGAGACCATATTCCTGCGGATCACATCAGCCACCAAGGCAAAGTAGTCCTAGGAGATTCTAGCCAGCTCATATCAAGGCA
This sequence comes from Wollemia nobilis, assembly GCA_028583015.1. NCBI lineage: Eukaryota > Viridiplantae > Streptophyta > Pinopsida > Araucariales > Araucariaceae > Wollemia > Wollemia nobilis. The sequence goes on from JAQPPZ010000762.1 coordinate 173,714, forward strand.
CCAACAAAGTAAAATTGGTGAAGCTACAGATGCTCAGGAGGGAGTTCGAGAACCTACAGATGACTGAGTCTGAGTCCATGAGCGACTTATTCACCCAGATGATAGACATAATCAACTAGATGTGGTTGAACAGAGAAATAGTGCAGAGTTAGAGAATCGTGGAGAAGATTCTCAAAAGTCTACCTAAAAAATTCAACTCTGTCATAATTACGATAGAGAAGTCGAGGGATTTGACAACCCTCTCGATAGACAATCTCATGGGTTCGTTGCAGATACATGAGCAGATGCTGAGTCATTCATCTCAGACCTCTCTAGAGCAAGCATTCAAAGCTTAGGTCTCATTTTGAGATAGCGGTAGACAAGACTCCCACGAAGGCGCTTCTAGCTCTCAAAGAGGAAGAGGCAGAGGCAGGCATGGGAGAGGCAATAAGTTAGGAGTATGATCAAACCCTAGTGAGTGAGAGACCAACTACAACTTCCATAAGCAAGGAGGAAGAGGCGGTGTAAAGAACCAACAAGACGAATCTAGTCATAAAAATGACATTTCAAAGATCCAGTGCTACTATTACAAGAAGTTCAGCCATTACATCTCATAATGTAGAAAATGGATGGCCAAGGAGAACCAGCATCAGAACTATTACATGGATGAATCCAAAAATGTGGTAGGAGGAAATGTGCTACTGACTTGCAATATCGAGGAGGAGTGCTAGAAAAATGTTTGGTATCTCGATAGTGGGTGCAGCAACCACATGAAGAAGAACAAGGAGATGTTCTCACAATTGGATGAAATAGTCCAATCCAAAGTCAATATGGGGAACAACAACAAGGTTCCCATGATGGGGAAAGGAAAGATCCTCATCTACACCAGGCATGGTGAACGAAAGTAGATCTATGACATCTATTATGTGCTTGGTCTAAAGCACAACCTACTAAGGATTGGACAACTCGTGTAGAAGGGGCATATGGTCTAGTTCAAATACAAAGTATGCACCATTAGAGACAAGTCGTATGGGTAGATTGCAACCGTGTCCATGATGAAAAACAAAATGTTTCCACTGCATATTCAAAACAGATCGTTGATGACTCTAAGTGCAGTTGTGAAGGATGCTACCTAGTTGTGATATCTCATGTTTGGTCACTTGAGTTTCAGTGGCCCGAATCTACTGCATAAGAAGCAGATGGTGAAGGGTTTACCCCTGATAGAGTAGCAAAATCAAGTTTGTGAGGGATACTTAGTTGACAAATAGCACAAGGATTCAGTTCCTATTAGGTAGTCTTGGAGAGCATCATAGCCATTGGAGCTAGTGCACTCAGACATCTACGGTCTAACTTAGATGAGCATGTTTGCGAATAACAAATACTTCTTGACATTCATTGACGACTTCAGTCGCGAGACCTGGGTTTATCCCATCAAGCTGAAGTCAGAAGCATTAACCAGATTAAAGGAGTTCAAGGCTCTGGTGGAGAAACAAAGCAGATACCAAATTAAAACTCTCAAGACAGATGGTGGAGGTGAATACATCTCCAATGAATTCCATAACTTTTGTAAGCAGCATGAATTTTGGAGGCAACTCACTACCAAATACACACCGCAGCAGAATGGCATAGTTAAGAGGAAGAACTGAACCATCATGGAGATGCCACGTAGCATGATGAAGGCAAAGGGATTGCCGCATGATTTATAGGTAGAGGTTGTAACCTGTGCGGTCTACGTGCTGAACAAATGTCCCACCAAAAGTGTGAAGGATAAAATCTCGAAGGAGGCCTAGAGCGGTCTAAAGCCATGTGTGGCTCATTTACGTGTTTTTGGGTGCATTGCATATGCACATGTTCCAGAAGAGAAGAGACAGAAGCTAGATGATAGAGCAAAGAAGTGCATTTTCATAGGGTACAATGAACAAGAAAAGGCATATCGGTTGTACAATCCTATGACGAAGAAGCTCATCACCAACCGCGATGTGAAGATCTTGGAAGATGAAGCCTGGAACTGGAAATCAAAGACTAGCTAGCCTGAGCCAGCAGTTGTTGAGTTTTTTGACTTGGAGGAGGGCAGTGTACAAACACCTGTAGCCTCAAGTAGTAGCAACGGTGCCAATAGTAGCACGGTCTCACCATCTTGGTCGCCTCCACTTGCAAGCAAAATCTAGAACCTGGTGATGCCAGCGAAGACAAGGAGCTTGCAAGACATTTATGAGGCAACCCAAACTCATCAAGATGAGGAATACTTTGACTTTGCATTCTTCACTGAGTGTGATCCAGTGGAGTTCAAATACGCAAGTCAAAATCAAAAGTGGGTGAAGGCGAAGGATGAGGAGATAGAAGCCATTGAGAAAAATTATACATGACAACTGGTAGATCTTCCAGTAGGAAAGAAGACCATTGGGGTCAAATGGGTGTATAAGACAAAATTTAATGCCCAAGGAGAAGTGGATAGGCATAAGTCCAGACTAGTGGTGAAGGGTTACAAGTAGAAGTCAAGAATTGATTACCATGAGGTATATGCACCTGTAGCCTGACTTGACACATTCAGGATGATCCTGGCACTGATAGCTCGAAGGGCTAGAGAGTTTACCAGATGAACGTCAAGTTAGCCTTCCTCAACGGTGTGTTGGAGGAGGAGGTCTACATAGACCAGCCACTAGGTTACGATATTGAAGGCCAAGAGGGCAAAGTCCTGAAGCTGAAGAAGGCCCTGTACAATTTGAATTAGGCACCCCGGGCTTGGTACAGTCGAATTGATAGTTATTTTCAGGATAGTAGGTTTGTAAAACACCCATATTAGCACACCTTGTACATGAAGACAATTGAAGTAGGAGATCTCATAATCGTCTACCTATATGTGGATGATATGATTTACACTAGAAATTGTGTAATGTTGTTTGACTAGTTCAGAACAACCATGAAGAAAGAGTTCAAGATGATGAACTTAGGGCTGATGAAATATTTCCTTGGCATTGAAGTTGACCAATCAGTAGATGGCATATTCATTTCTTAGGGCAAGTATGCAAACGATGTCCTGAAGCAGTTCAAAATGGAGGACAACAAACCTGCCATCACACCTGTTGCCACAGGTCTGAAGTTGAGTAAGTTTGACTCTGGGAGGAACGTCGATCCAACTTTGTTCAAGCAGCTGGTTGGCAGTTTGATGTATTTGACTACAACTCGACCAGATCTAATGTTCGGAGTGAGTCTGATCAGTCATTTTATGGAGACTCTGAAGGACATGCACTCGAAAGTAGGCAAGAGGATCCTATGATATGTCAATGGGATGCAAAACCATGACATATTTTATGCCAGATAGGACCAGTTGGAATAGGTGGGCTACAAAGATAGTGACTAGGCTAGCAGCACCGATGATTGAAAGAGCACCTTCGAGTATGCTTTCCATATCAAATTTGGAGCTATGTCATGGGTGTACAAGAAGCAACCAATAGTTGTGTTGTCTACTACTGAAGTAGAGTATGTCATCGTCACATCAACCGCATGCCAAGAAGTTTGACTGCAAAGAGTTCTAGGTGAAATAAACTATCGTTCAGAAGGCACGACAATAGTCTTCTATGACAACAATTTTGCCATTGCACTATTGAAGGATCCAATATTCCATGTCAGACAGAGCACATTGACATCTATTTTCACTTCATCAGAGAGCTGGTGAAGTTCGAGGAAATTCAATTGCATTTTTGCAGATCCAAGGAGCAGTTAGAAGATATTTTCACGAAGCCTTTGAAAGAGGAAGACTTTAGCAGTTTACGAGAATAGCTTAGAGTGAAAGCGCTCGTGAAATCAGGCTTAAAGGAGGGTGTTAGAAATATTAATCCTGCCATTCACGAGTCACCCAACTTCGCATGAAAATTGAGCATAGCTAGACTTCGCTCACCAAAAATAGAGAAGTTGGGCATTCCGCAAAATTTTTTGATGTGACATCGAATGTACCATCTGACATCCACCAAATAAACATTGATATATTTTGTGCAGAGTAGGTGATTGGTTAATTTCTTCCATGCGGTAGTTGGTGATTGGGTACTCAACCCGTGATATATAAACCCTAGTGTGGGGTGCATTCAATAGTGGGAGAAAACAAAGAGCAGTAAAAGGGATTTTTGGAGAAAGAAGAGAGCAGGCATCAGTTGAGTTTGTAGCAGAAAAGTGTAGAGTAGATAAGTAAGCAATAAAGCTCACTTTTATTAATGTTCATGCAGCCATCTCGACATTCAATCTATTTCGTTGTTTATCCTATAGAGTTGTCTGCAAAAGTTTGTACTTCCTCGTTTGAGGAACTTTGTAACCCTCATCTTAAATAAATAAAATTTGTTGTAGTTTGAAGTATTTGTAGGGCTTGAGTTTATATCTATCTGCATGTTGTATGTCTTACTTCTTTGTTTACATAGTCGTTCTGTTGCAGTCATCTTATAATAATTGGTTGTTTGCTGACCTTTGCTAACAACACTTACTTTGTTGTATTTTGTATAACTTGTACAACCACCTCAAAGCAATTTATTATTATGTTAAATGGTGGAGCTCAGATCCCAAAACATTGCCATCAGATTTGGTGTCTCTCTACTATTACCACAACTCTTGTCAAGCTAAGCAAGCCATCGCTAGAGTCATGCGAGCCTTAAAACAACGAAGTTTGATAGGCAAAAAATTGCTAAAGTGTGGGACTATGCACCCGACTACGTAGTGCGGTCCAACTACGCAAGTGGTGAGTGTAGTCCGACAAGACAAACCAAAGGAGGGACAACATAGTTTGTTAGAAATTTTGGATAAGTGCCAAGCACCCGCATGCTTGAGCAGTGAAGTCCGACTACGCAAGGTTTGTTTTGTGCAGTCGAATGGGACAACCAATATTGTCTAAGTCCCTGGGCCACCACCCGACTGCATAGCGTAGTTGGACTCCCTGCACTTTAAACAGCGTAGATAGGCATTGACTACCCCGCTTTGCCCTTTATCGTAAGCTTGAGGTGTATAGCCTGACTACACAGTCTTGCACATGCGTAGCTTGACTACGCGAGCTTGGCGTGCGCAACTCGACTACACAGTCTTGGGCATGCATAGCTTGACATCGTAGCCTTCACCTGTGATGTCCGTTGTCACTGGAATTTACCTCCCACTCCTAGCGATTAAAAACAAATAAAAAAATAAACTAAAACTTCAAATTGGTATCAGAGCAATAATGCCTTGATGCGGAGACTGAAGCAGAATGGCTTCCAACAACAACCATTCGCTGTATTTGTAGATATCGCACTTCAATGACAAGAATTATGATTACTAGAGCATCCAGATGAAGATCCTATTTGGATCTCAAGAGTTGTGGGAGTTAGTCGAGAATGGCTACCCAAAATCAGCAGATGTAGCAACACTAGCCGCCCTCTCCCAAGCTGACAAGGATTTGTTAAAGGAGAACACAAAGAGGGACCAAAAGGTCCTGTTTTACATCATGCAAGAGGTCAAAGAGACCATATTCCTATGAATTGCATTGGCCATCAAGGCAAAGCAGGCCTGGGAGATTCTGGCCAGCTCATATCAGGGCACCAATAAAGTGAAACTGGTGAAGCTATAGGTTCTCAGGAGGGAGTTTGAGAACCTACATATGACTCAGTCTGAGTCCATAAGCAACTTCTTCACCCAGATGATAAACATAATCAACCAGATCTGGTTGAACAGAGAAATAGTGTAGAGTCAAAGAATCGTGGAGAAGATTTTCAAAATTTTGCCTACAAAATTTGACTCTCTTATGATTGCGATAGAGGAGTCGAGGGATTTGACAACTCTCTGGATAGATGAGCTCATGGGTTCATTGCAGACACATGAGCAGAGGCTGAGTCGTTTGTCTTAGACCTCTCTAGAGAAAGAATTCAAAGCTTAGGTTTGATTTTGAGACAACGGTAGACAAGACTCCCACCAAGGCACTTCTAGCTCTCAAGGAGGAAGATGTAGAGGCAACAAGTTAGGAGGACAATCAAACCCTAGTGAGGGAGAGACCAAGTGCAACTTTCATAAGCAAGGAGGAATAGGCGGTGCAAAGAACCAGCAAGCCGGATCTAGTCAGAAAAAGGATATGTCAAAGATTCAGTGCTACTATTGCAAGAAGTTCGGCCATTACATCTCACAATGCAAAAAATAGATGGCCAAGGAGAATAAGAAGCAGGTCCATTAAACGGATGAAGCAAAAAATATGATAGAAGGAAACATTCTACTGAGTTGCAATATCGAGGAGGAGTGCAAGAATAACGTCTAGTATGTCGACAGTGGGTGCATCAACCACATGACGGGGAACAAGGAGATATTCTCACAACTGGATGAAATAGTCCAGTTCAAAGTCAAGATGGGGAACAACAACAAAGTTCTCATGATGGGGAAAGGAAAGATCCTCATCTGCACTAGGAATGAACTCAAGTATATCTATGACATCTATTTTGTGCTTGGTCTAAAGCACAACCTACTGAGCGTTGGACAGCTGGTGCAGAAGGGGTATATAGTACAGTTCAAATACAAAGTATGCACTATTAGAGACAAGTCATATGAGTAGATTGCAACCGTTTCCATGACAAAAATAAAATGTTTCCACTACAGATTCAAAATGAATCATTGATGTCTCTAAGTGTAGTTGTGAAGGATGCTACCTGGCTGTGGCATCTCAGGTTCAGTCACTTGAGTTTTAGTGGCTTGAATCTGCTGCACAAGAAGAAGATGGTGAAGGATTTAGCCTTGATAGAGCAGCAAAATCAAGTTTGTGAGGGCTGCTTAGTCGGCAAACAACATAGGGATTCATTACCTATTGGGAAATATTGGAGAGCATCACAACCATTGGAGCTGGTGCACTCAAACATCTACATTTTGATGCAGAAGAGCACATTTATCGGTAAAAAATACTTCCTGATATTCATTTATGAATTCAGTCGCAAGACCTGGGTTTATCTCATCAAGCTGAAGTCAGAAGCATTAGCCAGATTCAAGGAGTTGAAGGCTCTTGTGGAGAAATAGAGCAGACACCAGATTAAAACTCTCAGGACAGATGGTGGAGGTGAATATATCTCCAATAAATTACATAACTTCTGCAAGCAACATGGAATTTGGAGGCAGCTCATTACTAGATACACGCTGCAAAAAAATGGTGTAGCTGAGAGGAAGAATTGGACCATCATGGAGATGGCACGCAACATGATGAAGGTGAAGGGATTACCGCATAAGCTTGATGATAGAGCGGAGAAATGTATTTTTACAGGGTACAGTGAACAGGCAAAGTCATATCGGCTGTACAATCCTATGAAGAAGAAACTCATCATCAGTCATGATGTGAAGATCTTGGAAGATGAAGCCTGGAACTAGAAATCAAAGACTAGCCAACCTGAGCCAATAGTTGTTGAGTCTGTTGACTTGGAGGAGGGCAGTGTACAACCACCTGTAGCCTCAAGCAGTAGCAGTAGTGCCAGCAATAGCACAACCTCACCATCTTGGTCGCATCCACTTGCAAGCAGAATCCAGAACGTGGTGACGCCAACAAAGACAAGAAGCTTGCAAGACATTTACGAGGTAACCCAAACTCATCAAGATGAGGAATACTTTGAATTTGCATTCTTCACTGAGTTTGATCCAATGGAGTTCAAAGACGCAAGTCAGAATCAGAAGTGGGTGAAGGCGATGCTAACAACACTTAGTTTGTTGTCTTTTGTATAACTTGTACAACCGCCTCGGAGCAATTTAGTATTCTGTTAAATGGTGGAGCTCAGATCACGAAACATTGCCATCAAATTTGGTGTCTCTATCCTGTCCGCATAGCTCTTGTCAGGCTAAACAAGCCATCACTGGAGTCGTGCGAGCCTCAGAACAGCGAAGTTTGATAGGCAAAATTTTGCCTAGGTGTGAGACTGTCTGCCCGACTGTGCAGCGCAGTCCAACTGCGCAAGCAGTGTTGAGCGCAATGCGATGAGACAACCCAAAGGAAGGGCAACGCAGTTTGTTAGAAATTTTGGCTAAGTGCCAAGCACCCGCCTGCTTGCGCAGCGAAGTCCGATTGCGCAAGGTTTGTTTTGTGCAGCCGGACGGGACAGCCAATATTGGCTAAGTCCTTGGACCACCGCCCAACTGCGCAGTGCAATTGGACCCGTGCCCTTTGACCAGCGCAGCCGGGCATTGACTGTCCAGCTTCGCCCTTTGTCGCAAGCTTGAGGTGCATAGTCCGACTGCACAGTCTTGCGCGTGCGCAGCCCGACTGCCTAGTCTTAGGCGTGCGCAGCCTTCATGTGCAACTGTAGCTGGAATTTACCTCCTACTCCCGACGATTAAAAAATAAAAATAAAAAAATAAATAAACTGAAACTTCATTAAAGTCCCAGGAAAAGGAGAAGAAGAAATTGATTAGAAGAAAAAGATATACCGCAAGAGCCCTGGTCCTTGACATGGGTAATAGCGCCATTTTTTCTCCAGTCCACAGATTTAGGTAACTCATCGCCTTCTCTGTACAGAAAACGAAGGCTCACAAAGTTTTGGGCGGAACGGAACAAGGTAACCAAGTACAAGTTCTTGAACTCGTCATGGGTGAGGTCTGCGAAAGTGTTGAGCCCGAGCAAATAAGACTCATTCCTCCTGTTGTGGGCATCGATGTAAAGCAAATTACTTTTGAATATGTGGAAGCGCGTCTGCTTCTCATCCAATCCATTGTAGAACTTCCCGTGCTCGTTCAGCCATCGTTCGTAAATCTGAAAGACCTTTTCATCGGAGATCAAATCACTGGGATCGTATCCAATCATGGAAGGTTCGCTGGAACAAGAAATCCTCCCAATGCACAGGAGAAGGGTCAGTAAAGCAACAATTGTATTCCCCATTACGATCGAGTAAATAATACTATGCTGTGAAAGAAGTAATATGGGACTTGCGTTTTATAGGGGAACGCTTCCTCAAATTTCGATTGCTGTGAAAGAAGTTATATGGGACTTGCGTTTTATAGGGGAACGCTTCCTCAAATTTCGATAACCCGTCCGAGTGGCAATTGGGCCCATGCGTGGATCGACCCTATCCTTCTAGAATCTATAGTATTAATCCGAATAGAATTTCAATGTTATTAGGCTTGGTTAATCAAACAGAAAGGGAGCCTCCATATATATCCAAACTTGCAATGTTAATAGGTGAAGAATCTCATAAAATAAAACCAAACACATAAGATTTAAATAATTTTATAGTAATTTTTAAAAAAATTATAAATATTACGATGTAAAATCCTTTAAGAAACCAAAGGGACCTCTCAATAAATTTTTAATTAAATTTAAAAAATATTTTAATATTTTAAAATATGGAAAATTATCTTCACCACTAACGGCTACTACTTGAATAGTAAGAAGTATTTATTCAATAAAAAAAATTAATGTTTTATTTGAAGTGAGCCCTCACACTAGGATTAAAGAAGTTTTAAATATACTTATTTAATGATAAAATTTGTTCACACTGCCTTATGGGTATACAATGATTTTATGGCCCTTAATTTATTGGCATATTCATTGGAGAATGTAAAATAAAATATGTTTTTTTAATTAAAATTAATATATTATTTTATGATATATTAATTAAATATAATTGTTTAATTTTCTTATACCCATAAGTTTATGTAACATGGCATATAAAATTATCTATTGTGAACCTATTAAAGTCATTGTTAGACAAAAACTATTTACCTGGACTTACCTCAGCTAATATTCCCTCAAGTTTTCTAAAAAAATAATCAAAACAAGTAGCGTACCCAGGTTATGTCACAGATACCATCACGAGCCTTGTAGGGGTAATCGGCCTCGCTATCAATACCACCATTCTCCATAATAAATTGAAAAGTATTCTCCATGAGACCTCCATTGCACCCCTGGTTCGAAGAAATGTCACAGTCCACAAGCTCTTGCTCCTGAAGAAATAAAAACGGTACTTGAGACGACGATCGCTGGCGATATGCCTGCTTACGGCAGTCGCAAATAAAATGGAGCGACCAAGGTAAATATGACCTTGGACGGCGATCGCTGTCAATTTGCGTGTTTCCGAAAGTCGCAATGAGAATGGAGCGACAAAGGTCAAACTAACCTTGGATAGCGATCGCTGGCAAAGTGAATATTTCCGGGAGTTGCAAATAAAAACGAGCGAGAGCGGGCAGGAAGTCTTAGAGATGGCGATCGCTGGCACAGTGCACTTATCCGAAATATCACAAACAAAATGAAACGACCGAGGGAAGGGTTTGCGACGGCGGGAGAAATAAAATCGACCCCCTCGCCGCGGATCGCTGTCGCTCATGAGCGACAACAAGGGTTGGTCGAAATTTGAGCGACCGCGGGAGAGAAGGGGAATAACCCCGCCCAAAATCGCTGTCGCAAGGCCGAATTAGAAAGAGAACAAGCCAATTTTTAACGACAGGGAGAACCAGTTTACTTGGAAAACAAGACAAACAAAATACAAGTTTAAATGCTCTAAATTAAATGATGAAAAATGAGTCTTTGATGGAGATCACTCAAACTGTAAGCGCTCCCCAATATCGCTCACCAAAATGAGCGATGGCGGGATAACTGTGGATTCGCTTGAGAGAAAGTGCGAGGATCGATCATGCAAATGAGAGATAGGGAGACACTAAAAAACAAATACAAAGTTTTGCACAACAAAATACAGATTTATCATTATATATCATAAAACTAAGAGGGATTACAGTTATCTGCAAGAAACTTTGCACGATAAACTCAAAAATGAAGAGCACTTCGAAACTGCGGTTCGGTGTTGCAATCTGCTCTGATCTGCTCCTCTTCACCTCTCGCTTCTCTGGCTTTGCTCAAACATGTATTGTTGTGCACTACTCCGATATACCCCGATATCTTTTTTGAAAATCTGCTCTACCTTATATAGCCTGGCAGAAGGCAGCATAAGGCTTATCCTCTGACAAGCTTATCCTCTGACATGCTCTAAACTAGGGTTTATGACCACCAAAGTAGGGTTTTTGGCCAATCGTCGAACTACAACTACCGGTATTAATTGAGCATGCTTGACAAAATATGGTGATTAGATTTATGGCAATCCAATCTGTCAAGCATCAAATCACCCCAGTCTTGGTGGTGTTGAGTGATTCCTGGGATTGTCGTCGCAAGCGAGTGAATCTCATATTTACTGCTTGCTTCAAGTGATAGCGATATGGGGATCAGGTTTACTTTTTATAACATCCTCCTTTAAACCTGATCTCACAAGCTCTTTGATCCCCAACTGCTCACACAATTTGCTAAAGTCTTCCACCTTCAAAGGCTTCATGAAAATATCAGCTACCTGCTCCTTGGATCTGCAAAATAGTAGCTAGACTTCGCCCAACTTCGCCAACTCTCTGATCAAGTAATACATGATGTCGATGTGCTTTGTCCGCCCATGAAACATTGGATCCTTCAACAGTGCTATGGCAGAATTGTTGTCACAGAATACTCTTGTCGTACCTTTTGATGGATGATTTAGCTCATCCAAAAATCTTCATACCCAAACTGCTTGACATACAACCGATATGGCGATGACATATTTAGTTTCAATAGTGGACAATGTAATGATAGGTTGTTTCTCGGACACCCATGAGACTACTCCCATTCCAAGATGGAATGCATACCCGAAAGTGCTCTTTCGATCATCAGTGCTACCAGCCCAGTCGCTATTTGTGTAGCCCACAAATTCCAACTAGTATCGCCTGGTATAGAAGATGGCATGGTTTTGCGTCTCATTGACATAGCGCAAGATCCACTTGCCTGTTTGCCAATGTGTGTCCTTTGGAGTCTCCATAAACCGACTGATCAAGCTCACTCCAAACATCAAATCTCATTGAGTTGCAGTCAAATACATTAGACTGCCAACCAACCACTTGAACAGAGTTGGATCAACATTTCTCCTAGAGTCCAACTTGCTCAGCTTCAAACCTTTGGCAATAGGTGTGATGGCAGGTTTGCTATCCTCCATCTTCAATTGCTTCAAGACATCCTTCGCATACTTACCTTGAGAAATAAATATGCCATCTACTGATTGATCAACTTCGATGCCAAGAAAATACTTCATCAACCCTAAATCCATCATCTCGAACTTCTTCTTCATGGCTATTCTAAACTGATCAAATAGGGTATTATTGTTGCCAGTGTAAATCAGATCGTCCACATACAGGCAAAAGATTTTGAGCTCCCCTGCTTCAATTGTCTTCAAGTACAAGGTGTGATCATATGGGTATTTTATGAACCTGTTCTCCTAAAAATAGCTATCAATCCGGCTATACCAAGCCCGAGGCACCTGCTTTAATTCATATAGGGCCTTCTTTAGTTTTAGGATATTGCCCTCCTGTCATTCAATCTTGTAACCAGGTGGCTGGTCTATGTAGACCTCTTCGTACAAAACATCGTTGAGGAAGGTTGACTTGACGTCCATCTGGTAAACACTCTAGCCCTTCTGAACTGTAGTGCTAGGATCATTTGACTATGTCAAGTCAGGACACAAGCACATATACTTCATGGTAGTCGATGCCTGGCTTCTGCTTGTAGCCCTTCGCTACCAATCTAGCCTTATGTCGATCAACTTCACCTTGGGTGTTGAACTTGGTCTTATACACCCACTTGAACCCAATGGTCTTCTTCCCTACTAGAAGATCTACTAGCTACCATGTATCATTCTTCTCAATGGCATCTATCTCCTCATCCATCGCCTTCACCCACTTCTAATTCTAACTTGCATCTTCAAACTCAATTGGATCACACTTAGTAAAGAATGCAAAGTCAAAATGCTCCTCATATTCATGATTTTGGGCTACCTCATAGATGTCTTGCAAGCTCCTTTGCTTCACAGGTGTCTTCAAATTTGGAATTATGCTTGCAAGTGGAGGCAACTGAGATGGTGAGGCTATGCTACAACTGGCATCGCTACTGCTGCTTGAGGCTACAGGTGGCTGTAAACTATCCTCCTCCAAGTCAATGGACTCAAAAATTGCTACCTTAGTCTGACCAGTCTTAGACTTCTAGTTCCAAGCTTCTTCTTCCAAGATCTTCACATCGTGGATGATGATGAGCTTCTTCATCACAAGATTGTATAGCCTGTACGCTTTTGTTTGCTCACTATATCCTATGAAGATACACTGTTATGCCCTATCATCTAGCTTCTACCTCTTCTCTTCTGAAACATGTGCATATGCAATGCACCCAAACACATGCAAATGAGCCACACACAGCTTCTGATCGCTCCAGGCATCCCGAGGGATCTTGTCCTTCATACTTTTGGTGGGACATCTGTTCAGTAGATAGACTACACAGTTTACAACTTCTTCCTAGAACTCGTGTGACAATCCCTTCACCTTCATCATGCTACGTGCCATATCCATGATGGTTATGTTCTTCCTCTCAGCTATGTTGTTCTACTACAATGTGTATCTAGAAGTGACATGCCTCTGAATTGCACTCACATTGCAAAAATTATGGAATTCATTGGAGATGTATTCACCTCCACCATTTGTCTTGAGAGTTTTCACTAAATATCCACTTTGTTTCTCCACTAGAGCCTTGAACTCCTTGAACCTGGAAAATGCTTTTGAATTTAGCTTGATGGGATAAATCCATGTCTTTCAGTTGAAGTCATCAATGAAGTTTAGGAAGTACTTGTTATCGGTAAACGTACTGGTGTGCATCAAACCACAGATACCTGAGTGCACCAGCTCTAGTGGCTATGATGCTCTCCAAGATTACCCATAAGGGAACAAATACCTATATTGTTTTTTGACCAAACAACCCTCAAAAATCTGATTTGACTGCTCAATGAGGGGTAAGCACTTCACCATCTGCTTCTTGTGCAGTAGGTTTAGGACACTAAAACTCAGGTGACTAAATGTGAGATGCCACAACCTTGTAGCATCCTTCACAACTATACTCAGAGATATCAGAGACTCATTATGAATCTGTAGTAGAAATATCTTATTCTTCATCATGGATACAATTGCAATTTTCCCATGCGCTTTATCTCTGATGGTGCAGGTTTTATCTTTGAACTGGACAGTGTATCCCTTCTGCACGATCTATCCAATACTCAGCAGGTTGTGCTTTAGGTTAGGCACATAGTAGACATCACTGATCTATTTTATTTCATTGTGCCTAGTGTAGATGAGGATTTTTTATTTCCCCATCATGGGAACCTTACTGTTGTTCCCCATCTTCACCTCGGACTGGAATTTATCATCCAGTTGTGAGAACATCTCCTTGTTCCCCATAATATGGTTTCTACACCTATTTTCAAGATACCAAACGTTCTTCTGGCTCTCCTCCTCAATATTGCAAGTCAGCAACACATTCCCACCTGTCGCATTTCTAGCTTCATCAGTGTAGTGGGTTGGCTGTTGGTTCTCCTTGGCCATCCTTTTTCTGCATTTGGGTATGTAATGGCCAAATTTCTTGCAATAGTAGTATTGGACCTTCGACTTGTCCTTCTTCTGACCAGATCCACCTTGTTGGTTCTTCACACCACCTTTTCCTCCTTGCTGATGGAAATTATAGTTGGTCTCTTCCTCATTAGTATTTGACTATCCTCCTTGCTTTTTTTTTTCTCACACCTACCTCTGCCTCTTCCTCCTTGAGAACTAGAGGTGCCATGGTGGGAATCTTACCTGCCACTACCTCAGAATGAGACTTGCACCTTGAATGCCTACTCTAGAGAGGAGTGATATGAGTAGCTCAGCATTTGCTCATGCGTCTGTAAGGCTCATTAGTATTTGACTGTCCTTGATTGATATCACAATCGAGTTGAAATTAGTAGGAAGGCTTCTCAAAATCTTCTCCATGATTCTTTGGCTCTGCATGATCTCTCCATTCAACTGCATCTGGTTGATGATGTCTATTGTTTAGGTGAAGAATTTTCTCATGGACTCTGATTCGCTCATCTACAGGTTCTCGAACTCCCTCCTTAGCATCTATAGCTTCACCAACTTCACCTTGTTGGTACCCTAATACAAATTGGCCAAAATTTCCTAGGACTGCTTCACCTTGGTTGTAGATAGGAAGATTGTCTCCTCAACCTCTTGCATAATATAGAACATGGCCTTCTGGTCCTTCTTGGTGTTCTCCTTCAACATATCCTTGTCTACTTGGGAGAGGGAGTCCAATGCCACTGCATATACCAATTCTGGGTAGCCCTTCTCAACCATGTCCCACATCTCCTGAGATCTGAATAGGATCTTCATCTAGATGCTCCAGTAGTCGTAATTCTTATCATTGAAGCAGGAGATCTACAACTACAGAGAATGGTTGCTACTAAAATCCATACTTTAGTCTCTGCATCAAAGGCACTAATCAGCTCTGATACCAATTTGAAGAAATAAAAATGATACTTGAGATGACGATCGCTAGCAATATGCCTGTTTATGGTAGTCGCAAATAAAATGGAGTGACCAACGTAAATATGACCTTAGACATTGATCATTGTTAATTTATGTGTTTTCAAAAGTCGCAATGAGAATGGAGCGACAAAGGTCAAACTAACCGTGGATAGCGATCGCTAGCAAAGTGAATATTTTGGGAGTTGCAAAGAAAAGTGAGCGAGAGTGAGCAGGAAGTCTTAGAGATGATGATTTCTGGCACAATGCACTTATCCAAAAAATCACAAACAAAATGAAACGATCGAGGGGAGTGTTTGCGATGGTGGGAGAAATAAAACCGATCTCCTCATCGTGGATCGTTGTCGCTCATGAGCGACATCAAGGGTTGCTCAAAAATTGAGGGGCTGCGGGAGAGAAGGGGAATAACCCCACCCAAAATTGTTATTGCAAGGTTGAACTAGAAAGAGAACAAACCAATGTTTATTGATAGCGAGAACCAGTTTACTTGGAGAATAAGACAAATAAAATACAACAAGTTCAAATGCTCTAAATTAAATGATGAAAAATTAGTCTTTTATGGAGATCGCTCAAACTGTAAGCGCTGCCCAATATCGCTCACAAAAATGAGCGATGGCGGGATAACTGTAGGATAACTGCGGATTCACTTGAGAGAAAGTGTGAGGATCGATAATGCAAATGAGAGATAAGGATACACTAAAAAAAATACAAAGTTCTGCACAACAAAATACAAATTTATCATTATATATCATTAGTCAGAACATAGTCCATCCTCCTAAGAGGGATTACAGTCATCTGCAAGAAGCTTTGCAGGATAAACTCAAAAACGAATAGCACTTTGAAACTGCGGTTCGGTGCTGCAATATGCTCTGATTTGTTCCTCTTCACCTCTCGCTTCTCCAGATTTTCCCAAACTTGTATTGTTGTGAACTACTTTGATATACCCCGATATATTTTCTGAAACCTGCTCTGCCTTATATAGCCTGCTGAAAGGCATGATAAGGCTTGTCCTCTGACAAGCTTATCCTCTGACATGCTCTGAACTAGGGTTTCTAACCACCAAAGTAGGGTTTCTGACCAATCGCCGAACTGCAACTACCGGTATTAATTGAGCACGCTTGACAAAATGTGGCGATCAGATTTGCGGCGATCCAATCTGTTAAGCATCAAATCACTCCAGTCTTGGCGGTGTCAGTGATTTCCGGGATCGTCGTTGCAAGCGAGCAAATCCCGTCTTTGCTCTTGCTTCGAGTGATAGCGATAGGGGATCAGGTTTACTTTTCTAACAGCTCCGAGAGAGCCACCGATTCATTCGTCACAATGTGATTAATTCCTTCAACCGCTGTAACCGTCGAGAAAGCCCAGCAACTCCCTGTAAAACGAAGAAACCAAACCATAAGACAACTCACTTAAAGCCCCAGGAAAAGGAGAAAAAGAAATTGCTTAAAGCCCCAGGAAAAGGAGAAAAAGAAATTGATTAGAAGAAAAAGATATACCGCAAGAGCCCTGGTCCTTGACATAGGTAAGAGCGCCATTCTTTCTCCAGTCCACAGATTTAGGTAACTCATCGCCTTCTCTGTACAGATAACGAAGGCTCAGAAAGTTTTGGGAGGAACGGAACATGGTACCCAAGTACATGTTCTTGAACTCGTCATGGGTGAGGTCTGCGAACTTGTTGAGCCCGAGCAAATACCATTGATTTTTCTGGTTCTGAGAGTCGATGTGGAGCAAATTGTTTTTGAATATGTGGAAGCAAGCCATTGTAGAACTTCCCGTGCTTGTTCAGCCATCGTTCTTCTCATCCAAGCCATTGTAGAACTTCCCGTGCTCGTTCAGCCATCGTTCGTAAATTTGGAAGACCTGATCGTATTCAATCACGGAAGGTTCGCTGGAGCAAGAAATCCTTCCAAGGCACAGCAGAAGGGACAATAAAGCAAACATTGTATTCCCCATTACGATCGAGTAAATAATACTATGCTGTTAAAGAAGTTATATGGGACTTGCGTTATGGAGGGTAACGCTTCCTCAAATTTCGATAACCCACCCGGTGACAATTGGCCCATTGAAAGAAATTTTAATTATTGAATATGTTATTAGATTTGCATACATCTATATAATTTTATAATAATTATTTAAAAAATTATAAATATTATTATGCTAGAGGATGTAAAACTTATTCTTAAACTAAAATTTCACTAAATTCAAAAAAAATATTGTAATATTTTAAAATATGGAAGATTATCTTGACCGCTAACGGCTACTACCTGAATAGAAATCTGCACTTATTAAAAAGAAAAAGAAATCAATGTTTTATTTGAAATGTTTCTGCCAAAGGAACCTTCATAAATGAAAATAACAATGATAATTTTAGGTTTTAAATTAGCCCTCACACTAGGATTAAAAAAGTTTTATTGGCATTGCCACATGGTATAGAATGACTTTATGGCCCGTAATTTATTGGCATATCCATTAGAGAAAGTAAAATAAAATATATATTTTTAAATTAAAATTAATATATTATTTATGATATATTAATTGAATATAATTGTTTAATTTTTTTTAGACCAATAAGTTTATGTAACATGATATTTAAGATTATTTTTAAAAGTGATGGTGAAAATATTAAAGTTATTGTTAGACAAAATTATTTTAGAAGAGCAAGGAGGATTTTTGAAGGGGGAACAAATTCTAGACGGGACTATAGTAGCTCATGAAGTTATATATTAAGCAGCTTCAAGAAAAGAGAAAGCAATGATCTTAAAACTTGATATGGTTAAAGCCTATAATAGGGTTAAATGAGATTTTCTTTTTGCATTTTTAGAAAAGTTTAGATTCAGAAAGAAATGGTTTAGATGGATTAAAACTTGTGTCTCTAAATTTTTTTATTCAGTTTTAATCAATGGGTTAGTAACATAATAATAAAAAAGCCAAGAGAGGCCTTATATAAGGAGATCCTCTATCTCCTAATTTGTTCATTATTATTATGGTAGATGTTTTTAGGAACTTAAAAAAGACTTACAAATATGGGCTTATAAGTGGACTTAAGGTTAGTAATAATATTAAAAACATCACCCATCAATAATTTTTAGATGATACAACCCTTTTTGGAAGAGCAAGGTTAAATGAGGCCAGAGCTTTGAATAAATTTTTAAAGGAATAAGAAAGAGCATCAGGCTAAAAGGTTAATAGGACAAAATCTAATGTTTACTTCCTTAAAACTCTAGCTAATAGCAAATCAAGAATCCATAGGTTACTTCAAATAGAGGAGGTAAATTTTCCAACAACTTATCTAGGGATGCCTTTATTTGAGAGGAGAATGATGATAGAATTATAGAATCTAGTTATTAGTAAAGTTTAAAATAAACTATTAGCTTGGAGAGGTAGATGGTTATCATTAGCAGGAAGAGTGCAGTTAATTAGTTTAGTATTGCAGGCCATTCCAACTTATTATATGTCATTATATACTATGCCAAAATCAGTTGAAAAATTCTTAATCTATATTATGTGATCCTTTTTATGGTCGAGCTTACATGATAAAAGAAAATTTCCTTTGGTGAAATGGAGCAAGGTGTGTGATGATAAAACTAGGGGAGGTCTTGGTTTAAGAGTTATTACAAATGTAAACTTAGCTCTTAGGGAAAAGGTAATATGGAGATTGTACAAAGAGAGTCAAATAAAATGGGAAAGAATTCTTCTAAGTATGTTGAGCCCAATGACCAAAGTCTAATTGTATCGCTCCAAATGTTTTGCATCCCTACCTTCAGGCTATAGGATCCGCGCCCGGAAGGAGGATGGGAAAAGGATGATGCGGTACCTCGGACGAGAGGACTTTGCGAAGGTCCCGCATCTCAAGGGAGGTGTATTTTGGTGATTTTTCGACGGATGGTGGGTTCACCAGGAAACATTTAATGGCAGTTTCCATGCCTAGGTTTTGGAATGTGTTTAATGAGTTTGTTTTAACCTTAAACATTCATCCTAGGTTTGGCCGAATGAAACTAAATTAAACTATATGAAAATGCAATTTTTCATGAATACAATAGAAATATTTGAAAGCAGAGAATAGAGAATTTATAGGAGGAAAACGGAGAATACCTGATCCGGATGTCTGAAGAAGATTCTAATTTTGAAGCAGTCCCGATCGTCTGAGATTCAACAGAATCGTCTGCAATCAGACGAGATCGTCTGAGATCTGACGAATTCGTCAAACGAATCCGTCAGAAACCTGCAAAACAGAGAATAGATGCAAAATGCAAGAGATAACACTATGCTAACAGAGGCAAATTACACCAAATGATAATATGAATGCTGAACACTATTCAAGAACAGAAATTAATGCAAATTACTGTGCTTAAATGGCAGATCATAAACTTAGCATGCAATCTAAGCTAAATGGGTGAACTCCAGATGCAAAATAGGATAAAAACTGAATGTATTATCTAATTTGCAAAACAAAATAACAGAGACAAAGTTGAGAAAAGCAAACTCCAGGCACTGATTGCCTCGATGTGGGCTGCAATCGAGATCGTCTCGTATCAGTATGAAATTGTCTCGAATTTGACAGGATCACCTCCGATTTGGACAGGTTCATCGACGACAATAGGTGCTGGCTCCAGTTGAAAATCAATGATGTACCTGCATCAAAATTGCTATGGGGCTAATGCAAAAATAAGATTATGATGTTTTAGTGCAGAGAGATTCAATTCGCAGATAAATTCAGCCAGGGGTTGGGGAGGGAAAATCCTAGAAGTTAAATAGGCTTAGGGGGAGTTGTTGGGAGGTTGGAGATCATCCCAATTTGGGAGATCTCCAATGAGGGAGGGTCCCAACGACGCAGACACGCTTCTGCCAGGATTGGAGACCCGTTGGAATGGATTCCAACTATGCAAATTCAGTTTTGCGACAAGATCGTCTGGACGACCTAGTCCAGATGAAATCGTCAAATCTGAGGCGATATCGTCTGATCGGCGATGATATCGTCAAACGGTCAAAACAACCTCTAAAAATGGCACGGAAAAGGGGGAAACGGATTTCTCGACGGTTAACGGGCGATTTGGGAGGTTAAATTTGATTTTTAAATTATTTACTAAGGTGAATGTAAATTTTATAATTTTAATTGCGCCAATTTTAGGGTGCTACATTTTGCCCCCTCTTTAGCGAATTTTCTGAAGAAAATGCGTTAAATATGAGTTCTTCTCGATCTACGAGAAAGCAAAAAATTATTCCCATTTTTAGGCGATGATTCTTGGTCGAATTGTACGACAGCTTACTATGGTGCCCCCTCCGTGTTTTTACCCAAATCGAACGTTTGAGGTAAAAACGTGGAAAAGCACAAAATTATTGTTGAATAAAATTAGGAAAAATAGGGTAAAACCCTAATTCATTGTTACTATTCATTTTTCTGGTTTTAGAGCTCTAAAGCAAAAATGGTGGATATGATGTATATATACTGTTGATATATATATGATATGTTGTTTTGATCATATGACTTGTATTATGTGATGTTTATGATGCTTTTTAATGTTTGATTGATTGATTTGATAATTGGATGTAATTATGTCGTTGGGGATATTATAATTTGAATGTCATGCTATAAAATTTTAAATGAAATAATCTGATGTAACAAAGTGATTGTATGTGATGCAATAATTTGATAAAAATAAAAGGGGACTTTTAACAATAATTTCAAAGGACATTGTCGCTATTATAGACCATTTCATGGAGTCGCCGCTCACTCGGTCGTCAAGCTAATCCTAGTATAGAAATATTGCAAAAAGTAAAAGAGTGCTTAAGAGACTATCTTAAGACTTTGGTGCAATGATGAAAAATGATGGTGATGATAATGATTTGTTTTCAGATTTTCATGAAAAATATTTGTACATGAAATATTTTAAAATGATTTTTGCTAGGCATAAATTCCTAAGTGTGATAAAATTTGTGAATAATTCCTTAGGAATTATACCATCATTACAAAGTTAAAGGTTGACATAATGATATGAAATAATGAAAATGGGTTTGATTTTAAAAAGCATAATTTGTGTAACATAATGAAGTCATATGGTTGTTATAATTTTTTATAAATGGGGAATAAAAATTGTTACAATGGTTTGCGCTAGGCATAGAATATGTAGGTATAGACTTATACCATCATCGCGAAAATCCAAAAAAAAAGGTTTTATTGCATGATTGATTATTGATGAACATAAAATATGAAAATGAGGACTTGTGCTAGGCATACAATTCCAATTTTGGTTGTGGAGCTATACCATCATCGCGAAAGTCAACCAGATATATATGATTTGATTTGTGTATTTTGAAAGAAATTTTTGATTTTTCTATGATATAGTTGTCTTTGTGAAAACAACTGTACTTGATTTATTCCCAAACAAGTTGCAAAAATAATATTTCAAAGTATTTTGAAGACAAAAGTTAGATTTATAAGGAATCCCATGTGCATATGTGAATTCATTTCCGATCTTGATTTATCATAATGATAGACAAAATCTCTCAAATACAAATGTGTGTGCGATTGCATTGTTCATTTACCGATTTTGAGCAAGATACTATGATACAAGTGATTTGAAGAAACCAAATAAGTGTTCATTAACCATGATGTAGATGCATATAACCATATTAGACCACTATGTAGATCGGATTATCAAGAGCTAGCTAATCCATAAGCAGACATAGGTCCGTACAAAAGAAGGTCGCTAATGTGACGGACATATCGCCACGCTAGGAGTTACCCAAGGCCAAGCAGGTTGGGCACAAACCACCTGTTATGGGGCTTACCTCACAGTTTTCGAATAATTGAGAATTCCAGGGATTCAAGCTCATCAACCCTTCTTTTCTTTTCAAAGGGTAGGGAAAGGGATTTTATTGCTTTCGCTTTCTGCTGAACTTTGCATATTTTTCTTTTGTATTTCTTTTGCTTGATAATGCTTGGAACATTGCTATAATGATATAAAAGAACATTTCTCTTTTCTCTTTTTCTTGAATTTTTTCTTTTTCTTTTTCTGTTTGTTCTAGGGATACTTGCTCAGATTAGCTGTAGAGCAAGGGATTTTTATTCTGGGTAGGGGTGAGCTTGTCCTTTTTCCAATTCTCAAATATTCTAGACCATGTGCATGATAGGATAGCAGGGGAAACTTTTCGCTCAAGAAATCAGTTCTACTATGTAGCAAAACATGGAAATTACAAATATAATCATTTTATTGTGAAAAGATGTGCTTGGTTTAAGTAAATAACAAGATCAATTCTCTGTGCTCAAACTTTATTTAATTGAAATTTGTGAACTTTGATATAAGAGAGATTAGTAATCATGCCAGATAAAAGCAAGATATTTATTTTTTTGTGAGTGTGCAAGTGAGGGATTCAAAATAAATGCTAATTTATCCAAAATAAGTTGAAACATATAACTGCAAGAATTGTAAGAAAATATATATAAACATTTTTGAGAAGTTTTGAGAATGTTGACTCTCTCTTTCTTCTGTATATTGTTTTATTTTGGTTTCGAAAGAGTCAAGCATATAGCTGTTTTTAGATTTTGATTTTTGATTTTAGTTTTTGAGCAAACAATTTAACAAGTGCTTTAAATAAATGCAATAGATAGTTTTTGAAGATTTTTGGAGATTTATGAATGTTTTTGATGTTTTTGGATAAATTGAAAGAAATACAAGATAGTAATTTTGACCAAATATATACATGGATGAAATGACCAAATTTATGCATAGTAACGTTTGAGATGTAAAATGTTCATAGGTTCTTTAAGTTCTTTACCATCTAAGGTAGATAATTTGTATGCTCCTGATTCAAATTTAGCAGTAATAATGTATGGTCCAAGCCAATTGGGCTTGAATTTACCTTTAAGTTCCTTAGTTGCATTTGTATTTTTTTGAAGATTTTGAGGATTTTGATTTTTTTGTATTTTGATTTTAATTTATGAATTGAAATTGGTGGTATATACAAGATGATCTATATACACTATACAAGGTTTATTTGAGTATAGCATGTCTAAGGTTGCTTCAAAATCAAAGGAGGTTTTGAAGGATAATCTAGTTGAGGTGAAGGTAAGAATATAAGGTGATGAATAAAAGGTAGTGATAACAAAAGCTTTGTTATAATGTAGAATAATGTAGAAAAAGATTTTACTTTTAGATCTGGAAAATTAATCATGTTACAAAATAAAATATCAGAAATATAAGAAAGTTCTTCATTCTTATCACTATATTTCAAGTCTTGATAAGATGGAAGGAGCAGATGCAGATGTGAAAGATATGCATGGATGTTATTTGATAAACAAGGATGATCATATATGGATGAAGAAAAGTGAGAAATAGAAAAGAATTGTGACAATAGAGAATGTATAGAACTTGATGTTTCAATCATTAAATATTCTTCAAATGGTTTTGGGTCACCGTGTATGGTAACACTTTTATTTGCAAGTTCAAACTTCAAACATTGGTGAAGAGTGGAAGGGAAAACCCTCATCGTATGAATCCAAGGACTCTGGAGAAGTATGTGGTAAGGTGAAGGACAATATCCTACATAAAACAAAGTATCCAGGATCTTGGATCCAATATTAAGGGGAGAAATTATAGTACCTTGAGCTTCTTGAATTTCATTGTTAAAATATTTTATAAGAACATTTGATTCATTAAGATCTTCTTCCTTTGTTTTGAGTTTTTGGAATAATTGATAAGTGCATAAATTAAGAGAGGAGCCATTATCTACCATGATAATTTTAACATGTGTTTCTTTACTAGATCCTGTAATGTAAAAATAGTAGTCTTCTTGTGAAGTAGAGGAAGGAATCTCCTCATCATAGAATGAAATATGGTTAACTTCAAACAAAATCATCAAATCTAAGGCGATATCGTCTGATCGACGACGATATCGTCAAACGGTCAAAACAACCTCTAAAAATGGCACGAAAAATGGGGAAACGAATTTCTCGGCGGTTAACGGGCTGTTTGGGAGGTTAAATTTGATTTTTAAATTATTTACTAAGGTGAATGTAAATTTTATAATTTTAACTGTGCCAATTTTAGGGTGCTACACTAATATTCACTGCATTCTCTCTACCAAATGGTTCTGCTCTTTGGAATGGTTTAAAAAATATATTGATCTAATGATTAAAGGTTTAACATGAGTGGTGGGATCTGGAGAAAAAAATTATATTTAGATGGATATGTGGTGTGATTAAAAAACCACTCAATTAGATCTAATTTTGAAACCTTGGATGAGATTACTTCAAGATAAATATAGTGATATGGTTTCAAACATTTTATACGAGTCATGAAAGAAGATACAAATAGAGATAATATTTTTTTACAAGTATACAAGTGTCATCAATATTATTTTAATTCTTAACCCCTCCAATTTTTACATATATAAACCTCCTTGACGTCTACACTTCAAGTTAAGGTAAAGGATCAACATACCCAAGCTTACTTGGTATTCACTAAAATATTTACGGACTCATCAATCTCTACTGCTCACATAATTCCTTCTATGCAAGAGTACTAGGTGACACACCAATCTCTACTGCTTACATAATTCCTTCTATGCAAGAGTACTAGGTGACACACCAATATATACTGCTTACATAATTCCTTTTATGCAGGTGTACTAAGTGACACATCAATGTCTACTACTTACATAATTCCTTTTATGCAAGAGTACTAGGTGACACACCAATCCTTTATGCTATTGATCTCATTGGACACTTAATTAGCTTATCTATCCTTCCAATCCTATGAAAGTTTTAAGCTAAAAATCACCCCCACACAAGTCCATCTATGTGAGTGCACTTAGTATTTTTTGTGATTACTAATCCCCTCGTTCAATCAAGTTAGTTTAGTCTACATTCCCTTGTCTATTATGTTCTCTTATTACTTAAGACACCACTTTCTATATTATCCACCCTAAGATTTTTATTAAATCTTATTTAGTAAAACTAAGTTTACTTAAATACATTCTATTTATATCCTTGAATAGAGGCAAATGAAGTGCTTATCAAAAGGTGAATATTATTGCAAAACAGCAAAACCCTTTAATAATCCATTTCCTATTAACAAATATAATGTAATTCTTTCAAACACTCCTCTTCCACACACTAGTGCAATACATACGAAGATAAAGTCAATAAGAAAGTTAATTCATGGCTTATTACTATTTATATACTTATACTCAAGTGGCTTAAAATATTCGCTCAACCGAGGTTCGTCCTCGAGGGTTGAAAATTCCACCAATAAGATGCTATCAATAGAGTTCTTTTAGAGTGATACTCCAACTACAAACCTTTAGAGTGAAATTTCACATCAAGAAAACCATTATTTATAAAATTATATTAATCAACTACTAAACTAATTAACACTAATTTCCAATATAGTCTTGAGTTAGCTACATCTTGTGAATCTACCATAATCATTGATTATCACTATCGATGATAAGAAGCCATTGGTAGAGAACTATAAATAAATCAATTTTATAACTTGAGCATCAAATAAATAGCCCAACTAAAAGAAACCAATTTTATTTTAAGTTATAGCAAGTTTATCTCTCAATTGAGGAGATGCTCATCTACCAGAATGACATACGTGCTCTTATAACATAATCTCCTCTTTATAAGCATAAAATTTCTAAAATGAAAAGACCACAACCCTTCATATGAAATTTTACTAAAATACAATAAGATAAAGTAACCTTGGTCATGCTAGATCTCTTGATAACATAATGTTGAAAATCAAAGTTCGCTATTTCTTGCTATTCCAACCTAGGTTTCCATTCATTGATCTCTACTTCCAAGCCCTTCTCATGAAATAACCATTGAGAACAAGATAACATTTGTTCAGGGATCAAATATGAATCCACTAAACGATGCAACTTTATTTACATTCAATACTTCCACTAAGGCATTATTCAAGGAAGTACTAGTATCTCATATAAATTTTTTAGAAAAAAGTAGTTTCTTTTTAGAAAAGCTTATTTCATCAACAAATCAAAATCTACCAGATATCAATATTCAAAAATCATTCTCTATCAAATAAAAAGTTCCTTTTGCTTGACTATCTACTCTTTCAACAAGCAATCACGTACTTTTTTTTTTATATTTATTAAAAATAAATATAAACCAAGCAAGGCAATAATACAAAAGCAAGCATTCCATTTTTTTCAATAAGCTAAAAACATAAACTTCTTTCAAGGTAAACACCATAGCATCAACCAATATTTATTTCATTTACACTTTCCATCAAGAACAAGTTCAGAAATCATTTTCAAGCAATGAATATTTTTTCTTTCTACATAAACGATATATAAATATTTTCACAACATTCAAATATAGAACAACTCATTCGTTCTTATATTTCATTTTCAATCAAACAATAAGCTTGAACCACTATCTCATTACTTTATTTTATAAATTAAATCAACCAATGATGACTTATTAACAGGTTCACTGCTTCCTATCAATCTAAGGTTTTAGTTTAAACCCAAATTCTCCAAATGTTCACTCAAGCACACCTACCTAATGCACTCAATCTTATTGTTGCTTAAGAAAAGGTAAATTCAAAGTGTTTGTAGGATCACCCTTTTAACTGAAAAAATCCACAAGCTACTAAATGAATTTATATCTAACATTATGCTAACATTGCGAAACATAACCAGATTCTTCATGTGCTATTTTCCTGTAATAGAAGACAAATAAAGAAATTGAACATCCATTTTCCTACAATATGGCTCTTATACCTAATAAAATCTCATTATAAAGGACACTATTTTGCAACAAACAAATGCAACTAAACTTGGTGTTTTTTTTTCTTATGCAAAATATGATATGCATATTCATGAAAGGAGCATTCATCCATGTTGCCTCTCAAAATATTCTGACAAATAACCCATCACATCATTTTCCCAAGGTATCTTGTTCTCGGTGGTTAGTTCCTTCTTCCACTTACAAGAAATCCAATCCTACACAAATAAAATTTTTATTTGCAGTATCATATTCTAACATAAAATATTTATTTTTTAGAATGTAACATGTCATTATCCAACATTCATTAATGAATACAAATATCATATTATTCCATGGAATTCATATATTTTTGCATAAATATATGGAAACAACCAATTATTCCATCAATAAGCAATCATAGCCAAACATAAATTCACCAAAATAAAAAGTCTATAAAGGGAGGGTCATGCCATCCTACCCCATTAAGATTAACATAGTCCTCTGTGTATCATCATAGCATAAATATTAAACAAATATTTACATTGCATATTCAAATATAAATGGAAAATGTTTTTGAATGTCTACTACTTTTTCCCAAGTAGCATTTATTTTAGAACAATGGTCACACTAAACCTTACACTGCTCTAAGGTTTCTTTCCTCATCGATTTAGAATGGAACTCAAGTATCCTTAGTTTTCGAACCTCTATAGCCTCTGTATTCATCGTATACAAATTAGATAAGTCCCACACATGTTTAGGATTAGAAATGTACTTTCTAAGCAAATAAATATAAAAGTGTCATGATTCTTGGAAAAACTAGTTGGTAAGGCAAGTCGTTATACCATAAGATTTAATTTCTCTGTAATTTCAAAGGGTCCCATAAAATGAGGGTCTAGTTTTGTGGACTTAATATCACTCTTCTTTGGTCTCACCCTGAAAAATACCCTATCATCTACAACAAATTCCCTTGATGTCTCTTAAGATCAACATAACTCTTTTGTTGATATGCAACTTCTTTTAACCTTTTCCTGATTATCCTTAATTGTTGCTCCATTTCCTTTACCATATCTAGACCTAGCACAATTTGATCTTCTAGATTATCCTATGATAGTGGTGTCTTGCAATTTTATTCTATATAAATATTCTAATGGAGCCATTGCTAGGATCTAATGGTGTCCATTATTATAGGTAAATTCTACCAGATGCAATTAATCCTCCCAATAGGTTTTTTGATCCATATTGTACATGCAAACCATATCTTCTAACACTTGGTTTATTCTTTTTGTTTTCCCATTAGTTTCTAGGTGATAATATGAACTCATGTTTAATATTATACTAATGGCATGATGCAAGGCTTACCAAAACTCATATGTAAATATTGAGTCCATATTTAATATAATTACTTCCAAAAAACCATAAAATCAAAATATTTCTTTGGCAAATTTGTTAGCCATAATGACGATGTTATCCTTGGTATTCCTGGGTATAAATTACACAACCTTGATCAACCTATCGACCACTACTAAGATTACATCATGTTGAAACCTATTTTAACCCTACGATGAAATCCATCGATATCACCTACCATTTTTGCATGGGCACATCATGTGGATATAACAATCAAGTAGGATTTCTATCCTTCACTTTTACTTTATGATGTTCTAAATATTGAGCGACAAATTCAGTTATGTCTTTCTTCATATTTTCCCTCATTTTTGCTCCACCTAAGTGGGTGTAATATGAAGATTTATGGGCTTCATTTATGATTATGTTTCTCATATTTCCATTTTCAAGAATCACTACCCTATACTTAAAGTATAAGAAATAATCATTAATGCTAAAATACTTGTTTTAATCTTGTTTCCTTTCCATTCTTTTCTAAATTTTATTGCAATGTGGATTATGATGTTGCATTTCCTTGACTTGTTCCATCAAATCAACATGGATGCAAGATATAATAGCTATGGGTCTCCTCTTACTTAGTGCATAAATGAATTTATTCTCCTTTCCTTTTATATACTCAATATTAAAATCATATTTAGCAAGAAATTCCATCCACCTTATCTACCTAACATTTAGTAAAGATTGGGTAAATATATATTGAAGACTCTAATAATCTATCCTCAACTCAAAGGGTATCCATACCAAATAATATCTTAAACTCTTGAGAGCAAATAAAACTTATGCCAACTCTAGATCATGGTTTAATAGTTAATCTCATGTTGTTTCAATTTCCTCGATACATAGGCTATTACTAATCTGTCCTATAAGAGCACTCCTCTCAAAAATTCCAATGAAGCATTTGTAGAAACAAAAAATCTCCCCTATGAATCAGGTATTTTTAGTATAGGTAGTGTAGTAAGCTTTTACTTACACAGAACAAAGGTTACCTCACATTTATTTTTCCATCCAAATTATTTTACTTTGCTTTGAAGGTTAGTTATTGGAGAGGTTATCTTGGTGTAGTATTTAACATATTACCTATAGTAACCAGTTAAACCCATGAAAATTTAAATTTATATCACATTTTTTGGTGATGACCAATTCAAAATAACCTCTATTTTATTAGGATCTACTATGATCCCTATTTTTGATGCAATATATTCTAGGTACTGTACTTTTGGTATATAAAATTCACACTTGGACATGTTTCCATACAACTAATTTTTCCTTAGAAATTCTAGCATAATTATAAGGTTCTTATCATGCTCTATCTTATCTTAGGAATATATCATAATATCATCCAAGAAAACCAAAAAAAATCTATCTAAAAGCATTTTAAGATACTATTCATTAAGTTTATAAATGTTGTTGGAGCATTTGTTAGATCAAAAGGCAAGACAATAAACTCATAATGATTGTAAAAATTCTTAAAGGCTATTTTATGCGTATCCTCTTCATATATTTACAACTGATAATATCCAGACTTAAGATCGATCTTTTTAAATATAATGGTATCTTTAAAATTATAAAAGAGATCTTCAATACTGGGCAAAGGATATCTATTTTTTATTGTTGCCTTGTTTAAAATTCTATAATCTATACATATAATCTCAAGGAACCATATTTTTCCTTATGAATAGCACAGGTGCACCCCATGGTGATGCATTTGGTCTAATTAATACTTTTTCTAGTAATACTTGTAGCTATACTTTTAGCTCTTCCATTTATATGGTATTCATTTTGTAAGGTGCTCAATGTATTGGCTTAGTTCCAAGTTCAAGCTCAATTGTGAAGTCAAATTCATATTTTGGAGATAATTTAGGTAAATATTTTGAAAACACATCCCTAAATTCATGAAGAATTGGATGTTTTTTGAAGACCTCTTCCTTATTTTCTTCCCCAATTCTATTTATCTTTGCAACATAGACCATTTATCCCTTTTTAAATACTTTCTTGAGTTGCATTACAAAGAGGATTTAAGGTTGAAAAATCCCTTATAGGTTGTACACCATTTGTTTAACTTCTCCATATTTCATGTACTCAATCCATCTATCCTAAAAATTGAGTATTGCTTTATGCGCTTGTAACAATTCCATTCCTATAATTACATCAAAGGTATGCAATGGTGCTACATACAAGCATCCCATTGTCATTCCATTGGGTAGGGTAATTTTTGTAATAGGATAACATTGATTTATGGAGTAGGTTTATCCCAAACCATACTTGAAATTCCATCCATTTTCCAATATTCCTTACCTTTATGATATATATTTAGCTAAACTAGTGGAAATAAAACTATTCGTATCATCACTATCAATTAAGATTTTAGCATTCCTACCAAAAATCTTACCTTTTATCAACAATGGCATGGCTTGACCTTCTACATTTTGGTTCCCTGTAGCTGCATAAATATTGTGCTTGAGTTCCTTAGATGCATATTCTTTGTACATTGGTTCCTTTCCTTTTGAATTCATTCCTACTCTTTGTGGGCAATTACTGATATAATACGGTCCTCCACAAAGAAAATGCCCTTCTTTCAGTGCTTGAGGTTCTTTCCACTTATGTCTTTTTTCTAATTTTTCTACATGCAGAGAATTAGCTTATCCGTATGGTGGTTTATTGTTACAATTGTTGGTATTATGGTTCTTTCCTTGGGGTATTTTCCTAAAATTTCCTTGCTTTCGATCATTTATTTTGTCATGCTTAGAGGAAATTTTGTTTTCCTGTTCTTTTTCCCACTTAACAAATGATGGGGGGGGCAAAAATCAGCACCGAAAATCAATTTCCAATCTTCTATTTATTATCAAAAATCAATTACAACACTAGCCCGTAGGCATAGTTTTCTTTTCCTAGTGCAAGCTGCCTCACTTTCGGCGATCTACTTGCACTCTCAGGAAGAATACATCCTCCCAATATCAAAACTCGACTCCTCCCCCCTCCCTTCTAACTGTAACCTTCACCTCTTTTATCCTAACTGGAAACTACCACCGGGTCAGCCGTGGAAACACACATTGATGAGCCGTCTGAACATCTCTGACCTCTGGGCACAGTAGTCGAGTGGCCGCCATGCTCAACAAACTTACTGGGTAAGAAATCATGCATTGATGAGGCCTTTGACCACCTTGGGAAACACCATCTGGGAACGCATGCCTTTTTGAATCGTGAACCAACAGTATGTCACGATATCGTGACATGTCGCAATATCGTGACATTTTTCTCCCTCGCTGCCTTTCTCTTCTTTGAGTTACGATATCATGACATGTTGCGATATCGTGACATGTCACAATATTGCGACATATTTTCTTTTCGGCTCTTCTTTCTCCTTTTCGGTTGCGAAATCGTGACATGTCGCGATATCGCGACATATTTCCTTTATGCATCCTCCCGCCTCTCGGGTCACGAAATCGTGACATGTCACAATATTGCGACATATTTGCTCTCTACTTTCTCTTTGCCTCTCGAGTCACGAAATTGTGATATGTCACGATATTGTGATAGCTTTGCTCTCCTATTTCTCTCTCTGTTTCAGGTCGCAAAATCACAACATGTCGTGGTATCACGACAACTTTGCCTTTTGCTTTCGCTCTCTGCTTCGGGTCATGAAATTGTGACATGTCATGATATCACGATAGTTTCCTTCCTTGCTTTCTTTCTGCTCCTTCGATCGCAATTTCGCGACATGTCGTAAAATCGTGACATTTTCTTCTCTAGCCTTTCTTGTCTTCTTTCGATCGTGATTTCATGACATGTCACGATTTCATGACATTTTTCTTTGAACGCCCTCTCTCTCCTATTTCGGTCGTGATTTCATGACATGTCATGAAATCATGACATTTTTTGCGGATGCCTTCTCTCTCCTGCTTCGGTTGCGATTTCGCGACATGTCACGAAATTGTGACATTTTCTACGGATGCCTTCTCTCTCCTACTTCGGTCATGATTTCATGACATGTCATGAAATCGTGACATTTTCTACGAATGCCTTCTCTCTCCTGCTTCGGTCGCAATTTTGTGACATGTCACGAAATCGTGATATTTTCTTCGGGCACCTTCCCTCTCCTACTTTGGTCGTGATTTTGCGACATGTCACGAAATCGTGACATTTTTGCTCCATGCATTCTCTCTCCTTCTTGAGTCATGAAAACACGACATGTCGCGATATCACGACACTTTTCCTCATTTGCGCTTTCTCTCGTCCTTTGGTCGTGATAATGTGACATGTCACGATATCACGACACTTTTCTCTCTTGTGCCTCCTCTTGTCTTCTGGTCATGAAAATGCGACATGTCATGATATCGTGACACTTTTCTCTCTCTCGCCTTCTCTCGACTTTTGGTCGCGATAATGCGACATGTCACGATATCATGACATTTTTCTTCTTTGTCGACATGTCGCGATATCATGACATTTTTTCTCCTTGCGGCATTTTGCTTTCCCTTGGATGCTCCTACATCAGACAACCGGGGTGGATTGAGAAGTGACCTTCACTTTTGTATTGTTCTGTCACCTTATTTTTAACTAGGGTTGTACAAGCTCTCCAAGCTTCAACAAAATCTGGGTCTGCAGGGTACAAATCCTTAAGTTCTTCAAACCCCACAACTTCCACTCTCATTTTTGTCAGCAACCTCTTTTCATCCATCCCCTTAAGTGGATTTAGTTTATGGCACACTCCTTCATTTGTTAGGGAATAAGTGTTGGCATGTCCATCATGGACTACACGGTGATCAAACTGCCATGGTATTCCTAACAGCATATGGCAAGCATCCATAGGCAAAACATCACACAAGACCTCATCTTGGTATCTCCCAATATTGAACTTGACTAGGGACTGCTCACTGACCAATGCCCTATGGTTCTTCTGTAGCCATGCAATCCGATATGGATGTGGGTGTCTCATTCTTTCTAGCTATAACTTAGTAACCATTTCTTTAGATACCAAGTTATCAGTACTACCATTATCTATAATGAAATTATAGACCTTACCCAAACTTTTGCACCTTGTGCAGAATAGGCTCCTCCTCTGGTATGATCCTTTATCCTTATTCAACAGGGCACTACTTGTGACCATAACTTCTCCTCTTTCTGCATCCTCAGAATGTTCTAATTTAGCACCCTCATCTACTATAGCAGCTCTAGCATGACCCTTAGGTTGCTTATTTGTCCTTTCTCGGTGTTGTGGACACTTGTATGCACGATGTCCTTCTTTTCCATAGTGGAAACAGGTTCCACAAAATCCTCATCTTCCATATCTACCTCTCCCTCTTAGGTAACCATTGTTCTAATTACGGGGTTGGTAGGTGTTCTCCTCTTTCTGATCCTGACTGTGAAAGCATGAGATTCCGGAAGCTTTAGAAAGGAAAAACTACTTCGATGCATTCAAATCAAAATAACGCTTAAGTCCTAAAACATGAAGTGCATTAAACGAAAGAGGCAAATCGATTGAAAGCAGTTACAAGAATTTAGAGAGAAGTCACAGCCCTTTTATTAAACTCTTTAACCACGGTTACAAAATTGCCTCCTCCCTTTTTAGGGGCTAGGAGCGTTAAATGGATTTGGTTACAATCGTGATCATTGATCCCTCTTCCGCATGCCCACGTTTGAAATGGGCGGGCCAGAATGTCGCCGCCGCTTATGCCGATGAATCTTCACTTCTTGTTGCTCCTCCTGCAATCAAAGAAACAAACAAGGCGTTAGTAGCACCTGTGACAAAAAGGAAAGTTCGTTCTTTGAAATCGCCAAAAGATGCATGCAAAAGATTGTCAAATACAGTGAATAAAATGGATCTAAGTCACCTGCAAATTTGACAGAGGTCAGAAGACATTACCAGAGGGCCACTGCCATTGAAACAGTCGGCCAATCTGCCTTCACCTGGAATTCGTCCCTGGGCAGGACGAATTCTGACTGCTATTCGTCCCTGGGTGGGACGAATTCGACTGTGTTGGAAAAGCCGAAGTGATACTGCTCCAATGTCGACTCTCGAGACCTCCAAAACACCTAAAAATAGAGGGGTTAGGTAATTGGGGCCATTTTGGGATGACCCAGATGGTCGGATTCTCCCAATTTGGCCTCTATCCTCGGGAATTCGATATCGCCACCTGCAAGTTAGTAGGACAACAAAGCGACAAAAGGCATGATAAAATCTGATCAAAATGTTATGGAATTGAAGCTATGAGTTCACTAAATAGAATAACACAATATGCAACATGAACCAATAATCTAGAATGCTTTAGAATAAAACTTAGAAAATGCGGGGTGCCCAAGTGGGCCTCCCACCGTTGGCACTTGATTTCGACGCCAATCCACTAGGGATGGGTCCAAAACCTCTTAGGATTGGGGTGTCTGCAAATTGGTGGTGTAAGGTGGTCAAATGTTGGATTTGGGTTGGATCCACGCTTCCAAAAGCCACCCAATAACCTCCCTTGCAAAAGAGATTAGTGGATGTGAGAAGGTGAATCAAAAAGATGCAAATGGGTGTTCAATTGGACAGCACTTCGTTGCTTGAAATCGCCTCCAATCTATCCTCTTTGGGTGAGAAAAGTCCACCATTTTATAGACCCATGGGGTCTCTTTTGAGAGGGATGCATAAGCGCCATGTGTTGGTCATAGGTGCCATGTGGCGGTCATGTCTTCCCATGAGGGAGGGGAGTCCTCCATGACTTGGGCTTTCATAACTGCCCTTGTGACAGTCCTCTAACGGCCCATCTGCCCACCCACACACGCGTGCGAGGCAGGAGTCATCAACTGACTGTCCTTGGCTGCCACTTGGCGCCATTCTTCTTTTTGCCCGTTAAACACGGAATTCATCCCGACCAGAGACGAATTCAGAATTCATCCCTGGGTGAGACGGATCCCAGTTTGAATTCGTCCCTGGGTGAGACGAATACTGAGCAAAGTGCCTGAATGTGCCAAATTGCCTCTTGACCTTACAAAATTGCTATGAAAGTGGTTAGGACCACTGTTTAACCTCTGAGGGCTGCCCTGGGGGCTGTGTTTGTCAAAGCGATCAGTGTTTGCAGCCACATAATCGGATTGGTGCTATTTTGGTGTCTACAGATGCCCCTTTTTGGGATGCGTTGTGCATGGCGCAGCGACGAGCAAAAATAGATAACCAAAGCACTAATGATTAGGGTTTCTTGGTAACCTAACCAAATTTTGATGCCCCAAGCATGGAAAGGGCATGCATTCTTGAATCCTTGCTTCTGACGAGCTAAGGAGTTTGATTTCAAGTATTAACCTATTTTGGTGAGGTGTGACTTGAGCTTGGACATTGATCAGTCATGATTAGGCAAAGGGCGCAACCTTTTGTCCACAGGGGAACCTTGTGTTCATGATTCATGAATGCCAAGTGTTTGATCAATTTGATTGTTGCTTGTTTATTGCCCCAAGCAGGAGCGTAATTGTCTTTGTCAATGATTCTTTGAATGCATGTCGTTTTCCTTAATTGGGTGTGTGATTGTTGATTGGTGACTAAGTGTGACTACCCCCTCAAGCGACGAATCGATGAGGGAATGACCTTCGTGAGAAAAGCGACGAGTCGCTTGACCCAAGATGACTTGTGCAAGGGTGCCTTTAGATGGTTTATCGTTAAGCATGTGCAATTTTTCCAACATTTGGACCTATTTTTGGTGGGTGTTGACCCTTTTTGCGATGCTATTTGGAGCTGAAATTGGCAAAAATCCGTCTTCCCATGGAGCGGTCCGGCTAAAGTAGCCTTCTTAGGGAGTAGGATAATGACAATTTGTGACCCCAACATCTATTTTGTATGCCCGGGATGTCAAGTGCAACAACACTCTTATCGGGCAAATTTATTGTTGGTTTTTAGTGCATTTTTGTTCATTTTTTGATGTTTTTGAAGTTTCTGGCCTGAATTCGTCCCAGGGTGGGACGAATTCCATCTGTAGAATTCGTCCCTGGGTGGGACGAGCGCTAACCAGAGCGCTCATCCCAGTCAAGGATGAATTCCAGCTCAAAAGGCCTATTTAAGGGCCAAAACTTGAATTTGGGCTCATTTGTGTCAAATTTTTCTTGCGATTTTGGAGCTCTGGGAGGAGGAGGTAAATTCTGCGAAGCGAAGCGCTGCTGAAATTTTCCCTGCCATCATGAGTGCACAAACTGGTTCGAGCGGTGGAGCCGAAGCGAGACCTGTAAGTGCTCCCTAGAGTTTATTTTTGTTTTTAAAGCTGTAAGTGTGTTGTTTTTCTGTACAGTTTTTTTTTCTATGATTTTAATTAATTTTTTTGTTGAATTATTTTCTTTTGCAGGTTGTTAGGAGCCGGTACCGTGTACCTGCTGCTTTCACTGAGGCGCAGGGGGCACTGACTGATGATGACTGGGAATGGCTTGATGCCCTTGGGCTCAAGCAGGTGGCTCGACTGGAGCCTGTGGTCCCGGATCAGGCTTATCTGACGGCCCTGATCAAACTTTGGGATCCGCGGACCAACACCTTCCATATTTCGATCGGGGAGATGACTGTGACTCTAGAGGATGTCTATCGGCTTCTTCGGATTTCGATAGATGGACTGCCTATTAGGACATCGCCGCGTGATCAGCGGACTGCTGTACTGACGAGATGCTTCGGGCATGGGGAGCGGCTGGGTGTAGAGAACCCAGTGGAGACAGCCGAGGTGGACTGCCAGGTTGGCAGGATTTTGGTTGGATGGTGGCAGGAGAGGGGGGTGTTAGGAGTGAGGCACGCATTCTTGATGGGCCTCATTTCTAACATGCTACTACCTGACTCGTCAGGCGTGAGGTTCCCATGGAACCTACTGGATTTGGTGTGGCAGTTGGTAGAGTGCCCGATAGAGGCACCGCTGATCTTGAGATGGGGACAGACACTGTTGGCACAGCTCTACGGGGAGTTGTATGGGGTCCGCTGTCGGTAGCGAAAGGGGGTCAGCTATAGTTATCTGCTGCAGTGCTGGGGTTGGCAGCACATAGCAGTTGAGAGGCCAACCGGGTTACCATGGATGACTCGGGCGGTGATGGAGGATGAGGAGATAGGCTATGCAGCTTTGTGGCGGCGGTCTACGGAGCAGGGGTAGAGTCGATGATGGGCAGGTGTCGTAGAGCACTATACTGATGCCTTCTCTCGGCTCACTCCAGGGGAGGTGGTTTGGCGCCCTTATCGGGACTGTCCAGCCTGGCCGGAGGCTGGAGAGTGGCTCCGACGGGTACGCAGGGAGCGGTGGTTGATTGGGCGGCACGGGACCGAGCATGAGTTATTCTCATATAGCCGAGTTACACGATAGTTTGGGGTGCACCAGGGGTTTCCTGGTGAGCCCGTGGTCTATCGACATCGGGGAGATGAGAGGACTCTAGATCGACCGATCATCGCGCCATTGGGCGAGGAGTCAGATGCGGTGATTGACGTCCCGGATGTGGATGACGTCGGGACTACCACTGAGTATGACTCGTGGTGGGTACTACGGCGATGGAGAGGAGAGGGGCCTCTGGGAGGCACGGAGGCGGCAGTGGAGGGTGCCGAGGCACCAGGGGATGATTGGGGAGTTCCATTGGATGATGCGGACATGGTGGAGGTGGGGGATGAGGATGTAGATTTTGGGGCTCCGGATCAGCCGGACATGCAGGACATGGAGGAGCAGTGGGAGCCAGAGCAGGCTGCTGTTCCAGAGAGTCCTGTACTTCAGGCGGATACAGAGGAGATGGAGTCTGGGATACGCGTTGAAAATGCATGACTGACAGAGTTGCTACGGATGTGGGATCTGGAGCTGGGGGATGCGCTGCGGGAGAGGGATCTCCTATGGGCTCAGCTAGCAGAGCGGGATAGGGTGTTGGCACAGCACGATGATGCGGTATCCTACTACCATCGACGGGAGGCAGAGTGGTTTCGACATCGGCTAGACTTGGAGAGGGAGGTCATCCGCCTTGGTGGGCGGCTACCTGAGCCTTCGGGAAGTGGATCTTCATGTCGGACGAGGGATAGTGCGACTGAGCAGTCAGCATCATCTCGTCGCAGGCGATTGGATGAGGGAGGCGGTAGCAGGCATGATGCGGGGGCTAGTAGTAGCCGCCCTATAGGGTCCCATAGGACCCACACCACGGGGGGTAGTTCCCGTCGCACCGATCCTGCGTGATCATGGTGGACGACGCCTTAGGGTGGGTTTTGTTACATGATTGCGGGGTCTGAGGACCAGTTTTGTAGCCTACGGGCATTTTTTTGATTATATATATATATACCGATTTTATTTTGTTTTATGCATATGTGATGATTTGATCTTATGCATGATGGTTGATGAATATGGATGTATGTATATTTATTTTGATGAATGCATATGTTATGATGAATGCAAATGTTTTTGATTTTATATGTGATATGCAAAAATGAAATGGATGAATGGAATTTGTGATGTTTGGCTATGGCACCATAGACTGTTTAGGATTCTATTTATTTCATTTTTAGACGATTGCTATGGTAAATGACTTTGTATGTATACATGTGGTTTTTCTCTCTTTTTGTATATTTAGATGGTATTGCAAAGATGGAAAGTAGCGCAGTTGGTTTAGAAATGTAGCTAAGGTTTTCTGAGACTCAGACGGTTTTTAACTCACTAGCCATGACTGTACTTTATCTTACAAGACTTTTGAACAAGGTATGAATCGGACTTGTTTTTGACCAAGCTATTTCACATCCCTGTGTGTGCAATTGAGTTCATTTATGTGGTATTTGTCAGGATACCGCCAGTGCCAGATGGGCTTTCAACCGAACCTGTACTGAGGATCACCTAATTAGCTCCACTAACTCCTTTGTTGTATTCAGTTAGATTAATCTGCGGTGTTATCCAGGATGCCATAAGCTAGCTCATCCACATGCAAACATTGATCCGTACGCAAGTTAATGTGACAGATATATCGTCATGCGAGAAGTTTACCGCCGATTACCGATAGGCTATCAACCAAACCGGTATTGAGGCTTGCCTCATGACCTGTTAGAATGCTGAGAGTTCCAGGGATTCAAGTTCAACTCCCTTCTTTTCTTCAATTGTATTGGGATACTTGCTCGTTTGTAGTGATAAGATCACTGTTTATTTTGATTTGTTTTTCTTTTGAGCAAGGGATTGGGGATATGGAGTGACGAAAATCACTATCGTTTGTGTCGTTTGATGTGTGCACTGTAGGATGTCAAATATTTGAGTTTTGACGTTTTGCAAATTTTTGATGTTTTGCAACTATTGAGAACTAGGGATTCTTAGGGAATTGGGTAGGGAGGATGCTTGTCCTTTTGCCAACTCTCAGCATTCTTGGGGTCATTCGCACAGGGGGATGAGCAAGATAACCATTTCGCTTTTGGTGACCTGGATTACTGTGCAGGTTTCATCTTTCGTTCACACAACTCAGGAATTGTTTTATGTGTTTTTATTTGTGTTGGGATGTTACGTAGCAAGGCGTACTTCAAGTAGAACTCTACCTTCGTAAAATCTGTTTGACTCGGTACATTACGTGGCTAAAGAGCAAGATGATGACTGAATTACGAAAACTCTTGATACATTAAAAGACCACTGACTCTAGTGTGGTAAAAGCAATGCATGGTGTTTTTGTTGTTTTTGTAAAATGGAACAGTGTGGAACAAGATGGACTAGCAGAGCAATTACAGCCTATGGTGCTTTTGACCCATACGACCACAAATATGCAATGTATGGATGCAATGTTTTAATGAGCTATGTATTTTTGTATTTTTGATGGATTGATTTTTGTGAATATGAAGATGTCGTGCGAGAAAAACTCTCTATTGATGAATTTGAGTATTCCTAGAAATGAGATGCAAATTTTTTGTTGTTTTTTGATGATTTTTGTTGTTTTTGAATTTTCTTGATTTTTGACCAAGCGATTGTGATAATCCTTGGAGCATTTTGGGATTGACCAAGCGATTTCAAGAATCCTTGGAGCCTTTTTGGATTGACCAAGCGATTTTATGGATCGTTGGAGCATTTTTGGGGTTTGACCAAGCGATTTTAGAATCCTTGGGGCCTTTTTGGAATTGACCAAGCGATTTAAATCCTTGGGGCTTTTGGGGGGGGGCGGGGGAGAGGGCCCGGGGGGGGGGGGCGGATAAACCTTGGAGCTTTTGGGGTTGACCAAGTGATTATAATCCTTGGAGGGGCATTTTTGGGATTGACCAAGCGATTTTATGGATCCTTGGAGCATTTTTGGGATATGGCTCTCTTAGATATAGAATGGTCGCAAATGACTGATATTCAAGGGTTCTGTTTCCTTGATACCATCGAGAGAAGCTAGCCGGTATGTCCCGGGTCCTATTTTGCTATCAATGACATATGGACCTAACCAATTTTCCGTGAACTTGTCCCTTAGGTGGGACGGCAAATTAGAGTTCTGTTGGTTTTCCTTCAAAACCAAATCACCAACCCGAAAGTCCCTTAGGTGAACTTTCATGTTGTAAGCTTTCTTAAGCCGCTCTTGATAGATACGTAAGTGCTCTAGAGCATTAACGCGTCGTTCGTCAAGCAACGTAAGTTGGTCTAACCGGGCCTGCCGTGCAGTGTCATCATCGATGAACTCCTGCATTGATATGCGGAGGGAAGGAATTTCCAACTCGAGAGGCATTACTGCCTCTGAGCCATACACGAGCGAAAATGGAGTTGCCCCAGTTGGCATCCGAATGCTAGTGCGATAAGCCCAAAGGGCAAGTGGGATTTGGATGTGCCAATCCTTATGACTGTCTGCGACCATATTTTTAAGGATGGCAACTAGCATTTTGTTTGACGCCTTTGCTTGCCCATTTGCCTGCGGATAATAGGGTGTCAAAAAACTATGCTGAATTTTGTACTTTGTGGTCAAAGCACGCACGTCTTTGTTCTTGAATGATGGCCCATTATCCGAGATTATTTTGGATGGAATACCAAAATGACATACGATGTTATGCAAAATGAACTCCACAATGCGGGGTCCTGTCATAGAGGTTAGCGGAATTGCTTCCACCCATTTGGTAAAATACTCTGTGGCCATTATGATAAACGTGTGACGGCCTGACGATGCAGGGGAGATCTTTCCAATTAGATCGAAGCCCCATTGCAAAAATGGCCAAGCAGACTGGACTGTCTGCAAGGCCTGGGAAGGTACGTGCATCAAATTGGCATGATGTTGACACTTCACGCACTTCTTGACATATGCGCAACAATCTCGCTCTAAATATGGCCAATAATATCCCATGCGAAGAATGCACTTTGCAATGGCCATACCACTAAAGTGGCCACCACATGTACCATCGTGCGCTTGGGCGACTGCCCAAGTGGACTCTTGCTGGTCCAAGCAACGAAGAAGGATTCCTTCATAGCTACGACGATACAAAATGTCTCCTATCAAGACATACTTAGCCGCTTTCTGCTTGAATGTTCGTTTTGCGGCGTGCGTCAATCCAAGGGGAAGATTACCTAACTTGAGGTAGTCTCTAATGGGTAAATACCAATCCTGTTGATCGAAAACCTCGACAGTATGAACAACCAATCCCTTTTGAAGTTCTTCCCTAACAAACGCTGAATGGGATAGAACTTGTAAGAATAGCGTTGTGTTGCTATTAATGGGAGTAGGGGAAAACAAGGACCCCTAGTTGGCACGTTTCAGACGATCTCGGATTCGAAAGAACTTATCCGAGGATGGTTCAATCTGGATCATGTGGATTCCTGGCGTCAAGTCTGAGCTTGCATGCTCCATCGCGGATTGCGATAAGGTTTTGACTTGAATGGTTGTCATATCACCGGAAAGGTCTTGCGGAATTAGTGACCCCAAGGAGGCCATTGTGTCCGCAAAATGATTCGATGATCGAGGGAGTGCCTCGATGTCATACCACTCAAGTTTTGCCAAGAATTTGTCCACAAGGGCTTTATAAGCCTGCAAAACTGGGCATTTGCATTTATATACCCCTTTGACTTGATTGACGATTAACAGTGAATCACCAAAGATGTTCAGTCGTTTGATGTTCATGGCGATTGTTGTCTGAAGACCTAGGAGCAAGGCTTCATATTCTGCATTATTGTTGGTGCACTGGAAGTTTAATTTAAATGACAGGGGCATTGGAGCACCCTGCGGTGTGAAGAATACAATTCCTGTGCCACCACCTTGCTCACATTTAGAACCATCGAAGAATAGGGTT
Organism: Wollemia nobilis; assembly: GCA_028583015.1. Classification (NCBI taxonomy): domain Eukaryota; kingdom Viridiplantae; phylum Streptophyta; class Pinopsida; order Araucariales; family Araucariaceae; genus Wollemia; species Wollemia nobilis. The sequence continues at coordinate 216,361 of JAQPPZ010000762.1, forward strand.
ATGTCGGCCTGTGACTCAGGCTCATCAGAATCTGGCGATTCTGAGACATGGAAGACCCCATCATCGGGTAGTTCTATGACTAGAGGCTGATCGTCTTCAAGAGGAGCCTCTGCTAGTTGATCGGCTATGACTTGTCCTTTGATAGATTTTTGTCCAATAAACTCAATGTCAAATTTCATCAACAACATGATCCATTTCGCCGTGCGACTACTATGATAAGTACGACTCATCATGTATCGCAATGGATTCTCCTTAGACACAACATACGTAGTGTTGCTCAACATGTAGTGGCGTAGCTTTTTGGTAGCAAACACCATTGCAAGCGGAGTTTCTCAACGTATGCATAGTTAAGTTCATAACTCGACCGGGTGCGGCTAAGATAGTAAGTAGCCTATTCCTTGTGAAGTTCATTCTTCTGGGCTAACATGGCGCCCAGTGCCACCTCGATGGTCGAGATGTATAAGTAGAACGACACTCCTGGTCTAGGTGGTGCCAATACCGGTGGCGAAGCCGGTATTGTTTGATTTCGTCAAAGGCTGATCGACACTCGTCATCCCAGTGAAATGTAACCCCCTTGTGCAATAATTTGTTCATGGGTCGGCACTTGTCAGATAATTGCGCTATGAAGCGTTTAATCGACGCGACCTTTCCTTGCAGACTTCTGAGCTGCTTGATGGTAGTTGGGGGAACCATTTCAAGGATTGCCTTGACTTTCTGTGGGTCCACCTCGATTCCTCGTTTTGAGACTATGAAACCCAAGAGTTTTCCAGATGTGACGCCAAATACGCACTTCTTGGGATTTAGTCTAACCTTATGCTCTATGAGGCGATCGAGGATCTTGCTTAAGTCACCGAGATGATCTGAGCACAAAAGAGACTTGGCTAACAAATCATCCATGTAATCTTCCAAAGTTTTATGCATGTAATCATGGAAGATGTACGTCATGGCACGTTGGTAGGTGGCGCCAGCATTTTTAAGGCCAAAAGGCATGACCTTATAACAAAATGTCCCCCAAGGCGTTGTGAACGCCATTTTGAGTTGATCCTCAGGATTGATACGAATCTGATTGTATCCTGAGAAACCATCCATGAGGGATAGCATTTCGTGACCTATTGTAGCGTCTACCAATGCGTCGATGCTTGGCAAGGGGAAATCATCCTTAGGACTCGCTTTGTTTAGATCTCAAAAATCAGTGCATATGCGAATCCTCCCGTCGGGCTTTTTGATGGGAACCATGTTGGACAACCATGGCGGATAATCCATGCAGATGACAAACTATGCATCCAACAGCTTTTGCAATTCATCTTTGACCATCAAGGCCACTTTTGGGTGCATCTTACGTAGTTTTTGCTTTACAGGCTTGATTGTCGGATCAAGCGTTAAATTATGCATGACTAGCTGCGGGTCTAGTCCTGGCATATCTTTGTATGACCATGCAAAAACCTCCTTCTTCTCTTTAAGAAGGGCAATGTAGTCGGCTTGCTCTTCGAGGGAAAGACTTACCCCCAGCTTGAGAATCTATGGATTCATTGGATCTATGCCGATATCTACGTCAGTCGTCTCCTCGACTGACATGTGGGATCCGTCTTCCAACTGATGTGGAGTCGGGATCAAATGGATATCATTAGCTGAATTTAGATCTGCGTTGGGAACCTCGGGTTCCTCTTCAGCTTGAAAAATATCCTGAGTTGTCCTTGGGGTAAAATGAGGCATTTCACCGAAAGGCCAGTACTCTGATGGTGATAAAGGTGAATTGACGCGATCCCAGTCGATGGCATCTATGTCTAGATGCAATGACCTTGCTGGATCGGTCGGATTGCGAATGGGTGCGGTCAAGTCAATGGAGATCATGTGGATGAAATGAGTTTGGTCTCCATTACCGCGGGTGTTATAACTCGAACATTCTGGATGCTCCCTATGCTCTGGATCTGGTTCTGTAGGGACGGGTATGAACGGATCGGCCCTATGTGTTGATAGGAGGACAGGGTCTGCCCTCGGTACTGTTGTCATGATAGGGTCTCGAGGTGGACGGTGCTCATCATGAATTTGGAGCCATGGATCCAACACTTGGTCCCACCTCGCTGGGTCTACCCACCATTCATGCCCTAACCTTATGCCCATCTGTCCCATTAGATCTTCATGAGTTAAAGGGCGATTATTCCATCGCGCATGTCTGAGATAGATCATCTCAGTCTCATCTTCTGAATCACTTTTGGAGATCCAAAAATGTTCATTCTCTTCAACAACTATTACTTGCGACATTGAGGGTTCTCCTTGTTCCAGTAAGTTAATCTGGTCCCATTGCGGTTGTTCCACTCTTGGTGGAGGGACCTGATTCTCTTGACACTGTGTTGATTCAACTGGAACCTCTAAGGGGAACAACTTCAAAAAGATGTCCGGACATCGTTGATGTTCTCTTTGAGGATTAATGTTCGAACTTTCACCTCTCTCTAGCAAAGGAGAGGGATTACTACTGTTGCCAAGGGTGTTTGTTGACCATGGGAGGTAATCTCCCAATGTATATTCTGTAGTTGGGTTGGCATAAGGATCTGATGCCAATCCCCCCTTGTTGCCTATTTCTAGGCCTTGCATATTTTCTACCAAGATGTCTAGGGGTAGGGGGTGATTGAACCCTACTCCCGATTTATCATATGGCATCTGATATCTTGGTTGGCAAAGGACACGCATCCCTTGCTCATATCTGCCTAGCCCGTATCCATGCCAATTGCATTGGCCGAGATATCTTAGAGCGAAATTCGGGTTTGACAGATAGTTGATGTTTTCAGCAAAAGGTTCTTCGTCTTCGTCCTTTTGCTTGCATGGTTCAAGACCATGATCAAGGCCCCCATACACAAAATTTGTCTGGTTTGGTGGGTAGCCTAGAGGAACAACTGTCCCTATGGGTAGGCGAGGTCTCCCCATGTCCTGTACTGACTCTAATGCGGGCGTTGCCACAACATTCTGCACTATATACTCCCCCATGCCCGTATTGGCTATTTCAACAGTGATTGTTGATGATTGGGTGGGAGGAAACGGGAGTCCTTCCTGAGTCCATTCCATGTTCGATGTTTTAGGAGTCTCAGCTTCCGTTTTGCTAGGTATTTCCTCTGTTGATACCGTTGATATTGTGTGCAACCCCTCTTCTAGGGGCTGAGCCTCTTCCATGATCTGTTTTCCCTTGTCCTTCTATTTGGCCATGACAGGTGGCGTTGATAATGAAGGAGCAGATGATGAAGACTCACCTGGCTGGGATTTTGTTGTTTTGGTCACCAGTGGTGCCTGCGGTGTTGGACCCTATTTAGATGGATTTAGCTGGAAATCCAAATGCATTGAAGGGAGGGTCGATTGAGGCATTAATTGCACCGCATTGCAATACTTGAAGGGTTCTAAGTCCATCGGGACTACATGTATTTCTCCTTCAAAAGCATACTTTAAGCACTGGTGAGCGATCGAAGGGACACACTTCATGTCCCTGATCCAAGGCCGCCCTAGCAGTATGTTGTAAGCCATCTCGCCTTCCAAAACATGGCACAATGTTGGTATTGTCTTTTGTCCTACCTGGATAGGCAGAACAACTATGCCGACTGTCGAGCATATTGCATCATTGAAAGCTCGCAGTGTGTATGTGGAGGCTGTGATGTGAGAGGCTGGCAGCTTCAAATGTTTTAGTGCTGCAGTGGTAATGATGTTACTGGACGAGCCAGTATCTACCAACACTCTCTTGTACGGGATCCCGTTGACCCGCGCGATAACGTGCAGGGGTGGATCTGCCATGTCATTCGATATTGTTTTGACTTCATCTTCTCTGAAGGTAATGACCGGCTCCATACATCGTTTCACATGTCCCACGAAGTTGTTGAAAGAATTTGCTTCGTGAGGCTATAATTCGATGGCTTTTAAAATTTCCATAAGAGCTTCCCTATGAGGTGTTGATTGTTGAATAAGCTCGTAAATGGAAAGCCTAGCCGATGTGGTCCGCAAACTCTACGTGAGTTTGGTCCGTATCGTGACCTCGGGTCTAGGCGGAGGCGACTGCATAGGGCGTTGTTGAGGCTGCGATGTTGTTGGAACTTCCCTTGTAGCTACCTCGGGGGCAACTGCTGGGTACTTTTTGTTCCTGGTCACTATGCTGATCATTCCCACAAATCCTTGCATGGGAAGATTCTGTCGCACCTCGTTAACCTGGAGAGGTTTTGCCTGTGCCTCGTGGGCAGGCAAAGGGTCCTTGAATACCCCCATTTGTTGATTATTTGGCGCTATGGGGTTGTCCACGGCCAATGTTTTATTGTCGATCAAATCTTGGATTAATCCTTTGAATTTCTAGCATCCATTTAAGTCATGTCCCCTTCGCCTATGGAATCTACAATATAATTCCTCTCTGTATCCCTTAGGCTTGGGAGCGTTAGGGTCTACAGTTTGGATCTCCGGCAGGGTGACTAAATTTGTCGTTGACAAGCGGTCAAATAAGGAGTCCCTGGACTCCGTATAAGGGGTGAATTGTCGCCTAGGGCGACGCTGCTGATTCTGCTCCTGTCTTGTATTTTCTCTTTCATAACTAGGAGGCACTGCCTGGTAATTAGCCTTTTGGGGCTGCATTTCTTGCACAAGCTTGGGGACATTTATCGCAACTTGGTTAACCGCAGTGGGTTGTGATTGCGTAGTCCCTGTCTTAGTGGTCTTATTCCACTCTTTCTTTTTAGGCTTGGCGATTGCGCCTTCGCCTATCTTGATCTCTTCTATGACTCTGGCTTGCGCCAGAGCTTCTTCTAAACTGTCGTATTGTTGCAACAACAATAGCCCAGAGATTGATTTTAAGCAACTCCGTGCAAACATCTGTGTGAGATCAGACATAGGGGGACGGTAGGGTAGCTTAGAAAGCAAAGCCCTCCATCGATTCCCGTATGCTGCCATTGTTTCTTCCTCATATTGCCTGAGGCTGGCCAGATCACTCAGTGATGCCTTCTTCTTTGTGTTGAAGGCAAAGCGTTCAAGAAACGCATCTACTAATTGATCTAGGTTGTTTATGCTGTGTTTGGGTAATTGTGTGAACCAATCCGAGGTAGGGCCTACGAATGTGGTTATGAATGTCCTAAGCAACAATGCGTCATTATCTTGGATGTCGAAGCATTGACTTAGGAACCTTGTGACATGTTCTTGTGCGTCCTCTTCACCTTTAAAGACCGCCAATTGAGGCAACTTGAAATGTTTGGGGTAAAGAGGTGTGGGCACTGAGGGATGCACTGGATGACTACGGAGTTGACGTAATGTGGGCTTTTGATGCCCAAAAGCTTTTGTCTCCACGGAATCCAAACGCTCTAATAGCGCTTTGTATGCATCGAAAGATTTTATTTCTTCCTCTTTTGTTTGCTCCCGTTGTGAGTTATGGGAGACTGGAGGCCTATGGAGGGGTGGCCGAATGGCAGCCCTCCTGCCTTGATGGGGAGTTTCAGCACGTTCTATTTCTGGTTCATACTCCTCATAAAGTTCTTGAGGAGTCTCTGGGCGAGACCTATGACCCTGATTGAGTCCCTGCTGAGGGTACCCATCATTGTTTCGGGGAGTGGCCTCCCTCTCGGGTCTATAAGGTCTTGGAGGCAAAGCTTGACGAGGTCGCGGAGACCTGTCCTGCACCAAAGGGTTGTGCCTCACATATTGTTCTTCTCTTTGGGTGCGAGGGGTTGGCACCCTCTCAGGTAGTTTATAGCACAACTCATCCACTTCGCGTTGCATGCGCTCTTTATTCAGGTGGTATAGGTACTCTAACTCCTGATGACCTTGTTCAAGCCATGTGATTTGGGCTTGACGGGTGGCATGTCTGGCGACTATCGGGTCAATTTGGTCTGCCCTCTTTTGCTCAGGAGGCTTGAATGTTTCTTCTATGTATTTGCCTCGATCTTGATGATCTAAAATTTCAATGGGTCGCTTCCCTCTGTCGAGGTAGGCGGTGTTGACTTGAGGCTCTGGCCTCGATGTGTGTCCGTTGTATCTAGCAGGCGCAGAAACGCAAGGCTCTCATGCTGTATGTTGTTCTCGAGAAATGCGATGATCTTCCTCGTACTCCCTTTCATGGGTGTGAAAGGGGCGGGCGGAGTTAGCTCGCCCTGTGTGAAGAGCCCTACGCTCTAGGTTTTGTCTTTCAGTTCTAATGGGAGGTAAAGAAGAGACGCCATATTCACGTTGTCTCTCCAAATGGACAGTGTGCCTCTCTAGCGCTTCATCGCGCTGTGGCCACTCATGTCTAACCTCAAAAGGCGATTCTCTATTTACGTCAAGGTCTACATGTAAAGCGTCTTCCCGAAAGGGGCTATGTTGAATGGGCATACCCCACAAAGGGGGATCCCAATAATTCTTTCTTGATGTGGTCTGACGAGGACCTTCTTGTGGGCCAGACCGCCAAGGGGGTATGACTAAGTCCTCAGGACTAAAGCGAAGGTGACTTGTGCCTGCTTCTTGTGTACCTTTCGGAGCTTCTGCCCTTGATTGGGCTTGGCTACGGGTGTACACCATTGCGGTGCTTCTCTACTATCTAAGCAGATTTTTATCTCGTTTATGATGATTTTTCTTTTTGTCTACACTAAGCAGAAATGAACACACACATACACAAACCGTGATTATCTCTTTTAAGGGTTTAAATAGTGTGTCCTAAACTGGTTTAGTGCATTTTGATGTTTTGTTTTGTTTTTGCAAGTTTTGAAGAACGTTTAAATGCATAATGAAGGCTCATATAACTCCCAAAATGGTCGCCCCTTCAATATACCAACCAGGCCGATATACCAACCTCTCTATATACCCGCCCTTACGAGAGGGAGACTATAGGTACGTGAGAGCAGATGGTACATGGTACGTAGGCGGTACGGAAGGGGGATTGTCCTGTTAATGGCACCTACCATAGAAGACTTATCCTCGCGCGCATGGGAATCACCCCAGCGACACTCGGTCAGCTTTCATCAGGATTTACGCCTAACAATAGTGACAATCGAGGAAATGGATGCAAAGCTAAGCCAAGGTGGTGATGAACCCACCGTTGGTCTTGCTCAAGGGCTGGGGTCTTACGACCAGCTCCTTGGTTTAATTTACCACGTGATGTGTGTGGGATTCATTTTATTTAGCGAAAATGAAACAAGCATGAATGACTTTCCCTAAGCAAGCAGGATAAACTAAAAACAACCAAAGAACAGAAACAGAAACAAAAAAATTTAACAGAGATTATAAAAATCCCTACCTCTTCTCTGCCTGGACCGGCTGTTTCTGACCTTCTGCTCTAAAAATTTATAGGCAGGAATTCGTCCCTCTGTGAGACGAATTACAGAACAGAATTCGTCCCTGCCAGAGACGAATTTAAAATTCGTCTCAGGGTCAGACGAATTACAGTCAGGTATTCGTCACAGTCAGAGACGAATAACAGTCTGCTTTAAAAAAACTTGTACCTGTCAAGCACAAAACACAAAAGGATCAGTTATTTGATCTTAAAAGCAGGGGACAGAGTCCCACCATGATCGCCACTGAAAGCATGAGATTTCGGAAGCTTTTAGAAAGGAAAAACTACTTCGATGCATTCAAATCAAAATAACGCTTAAGTCCTAAAACATGAAGTGCATTAAACGAAAGAGGCAAATTGATTGAAAGCAGTTACAAGAATTTAGAGAGAAGTCACAACCCTTTTATTAAACTCTTTAACCACGGTTACAAAATCGCCTCCTCCCTTTTTAGGGGCTAGGAGCGTTAAATGGATTTGGTTACAATCGTGATCATTGATCCCTCTTCCGCATGCCCACGTTTGAAATGGGTGGGCTAGAATGTCACCGCCGCTTATACCGATGAATCTTCACTTCTTGTTGCTCCTCCTGCAATCAAAGAAACAAACAAGGCGTTAGTAGCACCTGTGACAAAAAGGAAAGTTCGTTCTTTGAAATCGCCAAAAGATGCATGCAAAAGATTGTCAAATACAGTGAATAAAATGGATCTAAGTCACCTACAAATTTGATAGAGGTTAGAAGACATTACCAGAGGGCCACTACCATTGAAACAGTCGGCCAATCTACCTTCACCTGGAATTCGTCCCTGGGCAGGACGAATTCTGACTGCTATTCGTCCCTGGGTGGGACGAATTCGACTGTGTTGGAAAAGCCGAAGTGATACTGCTCCAATGTCGACTCTCGAGACCTCCAAAACACCTACAAACAGAGGGGTTAGGTAATTGGGGCCATTTTGGGATGACCCAGATGGTCGGATTCTCCCAATTTGGCCTCTATCCTCGGGAATTCGATATCGCCACCTGCAAGTTAGTAGGACAACAAAGCGACAAAAGGCGTGATAAAATCTGATCAAAATGTTATGGAATTGAAGCTATGAGTTCACTAAACAGAATAACACAATATGCAACATGAACCAATAATCTAGAATGCTTTAGAATAAAACTTAGAAAATGCGGGGTGCCCAAGTGGGCCTCCCACCGTTGGCACTTGATTTCGACGCCAATCCACTAGGGATGGGTCCAAAACCTCTTAGGATTGGGGTGTCTACAAATTGGTGGTGTAAGGTGGTCAAATTTTGGATTTGGGTTGGATCCACGCTTCCAAAAGCCACCCAATAACCTCCCTTGCAAAAGAGATTAGTGGATGTGAGAAGGTGAATCAAAAAGATGCAAATGGGTGTTCAATTGGACAGCACTTCGTTGCTTGAAATCGCCTCCAATCTCCTCTTTTGGGTGAGAAAAGTCCCACCATTTTATAGACCCATGGGGTCTCTTTTGAGAGGGATGCATAAGCGCCATGTGTTGGTCATAGGTGCCATGTGGCGGTCATGTCTTCCCATGAGGGAGGGGAGTCCTCCATGACTTGGGCTTTCATAACTGCCCTTGTGACAGTCCTCTAACGGCCCATCTACCCACCCACACACGCGTGCGAGGCAGGAGTCATCAACTGACTGTCCTTGGCTGCCACTTGGCGCCATTCTTCTTTTTGCCCGTTAAACACGGAATTCGTCCCGACCAGAGACGAATTTAGAATTCATCCCTGGGTGAGACGGATCCCAGTTTGAATTCGTCCCTGGGTGAGACGAATACTGAGCAAAGTGCCTGAATGTGCCAAATTGCCCCCTTGACCTTACAAAATTGCTATGAAAGTGGTTAAGACCATTGTTTAACCTCTGAGGGCTGCCCTGGGGGCTGTGTTTGTCAAAGAGATCAGTGTTTGCAGCCACATAATCGGATTGGTGCTGTTTTGGTGTCTACAGACTGTAGCTAGCTTCTTATTTCTTCTCATATCATCCTCCATCTATTCATCCACCAGTTATTTCTCTATGATCTCTTCCTCTTTGCTTACCCTCAAACCTTCTGTTCAGCTTCTCTTCAATATTTAGAGCAAACTGGTAAGCATCCTTAATGGTGCTAATCCTAACCAGAATCAACTCTTCTTGAATACTGGTTCTCAACCCATTGATGTAACGGGCCACCTTCTCCTTGTTAGCCTCTGAATGGCTAGTTCGGATGGAGATCTTATAGAACTGATCTGTGTATTCTTTGATAGTTTTTCTTGACTGTCTCAAACTCTGCATTTTCCTTAGCAGATATAATTTGTAATCTACAGGAATAAACTGTCTCTTCAAATTATCCACCATCCTATCCCATCTAGTTATTCTTTCTTTTCCTCTTCTATTTCTTTCCAGTTGTACTCCCTTCCACCAGATGCTGGCATGACCTTTGAGCTTGGTCTTAGCAAATCTAACCCGATCAGGATCTTCGACCTCCTCATACTCAAAGTATTCTTCCAGGTCATTGATCCAATCAATCAACTCCTCTGGATCTAGATTTCTAGAGTATGTAGAAACCTCCATATTTGGTTTCTTTCTAATCTGGGAGATGGCTCTGTATAACCTATCTTGTGCAGGATCTACAACCTCTTCTTCTTCCTCAAACTGGTCCTCTTCTTCATCAACTTCATCTTCATTTCCTCCTCCTCTGGGTTCAAGCCCTTTGCATATATCCTCTTGCAAGGCCTGAACTTGCCTCTAAAAATCTCTAAAATATTCTACTGGCACCATATTTCTTCCACCACCATGGTTTCTTCGTGGAGGCATTCTTCCTCACTCTCTTCTCACAACCCTTCCACAGATCCTGGTGTAAATTGCCTCACATTCGGTGATCTGTTTACACACTCAGGAACTCCCGCTCTGATACCACTTGATGGGGACACAAAAAATCATAATCGAAAATCCAAATCCAATCTTCTATTAAATATGATACCACTTGATGGGGACATAGAAAATTAGAACCAAAAATCCAAATCCAATATTCTATTTTCTTCACGAAAAACAAATTACAACACTAGCCCGTAGGCATAGTTTTATTTTCCTAGTGTAAGCTGCCTCACTTTCAGTGATCTGCTTGCACTCTCAAGAAGAATACATCCTCCCAATCTCAAAACTCAGCTCCTCCCCCATCCCTTATGACTGTAACCTTCACCTCTTTTATCCTAACTGGAAACTTCCATCGGGTCAGCCACAAAAACATGCATTGATGAGTCGTATGAACATATCTGACCTCTAGGCATAGCAGTCGAGTGGCCACCATGCTCAACAAATTTATTGGGAAAGAAATCATGCATTGATGAGGCCTTTGATTGCCTTAGGAAACATCATCTAGGAACATGCACCTTTTCGAATCGTGAACCAACAGTATGTCGTGATATCATGACATTTTTCTCCCTCACTGCCTTTCTCTTCTTCGGGTCACGATATCATGACATATTTCCTTTTTGGATCTTCTTTCTCCTTTTCGGTCATGAAATCATGACATGTCGTGATATCATGACATATTTCCTTTTTGCCTCCTCCTCGCCTCTCGGGTTGCGAAATCACGACATGTCGTGATATCGTGACATTCTTCCTTTCTAATTCCTTCTCGCCTCTTCGGGTTGTGAAATCGTGACATGTCACGATATCACGACATATTTGCTCTCTACTTTCTCTTCACCTCTCGAGTTACGAAATCATGATATGTCACGATATCGCGACAGCTTTGCTCTCCGCTTTCTCTCTCTGTTTTGGGTCGTGAAATCATGACATGTCAGGATATCACGACAACTTTGCCTTTCGCTTTTGCTCTCCGCTTCGGGTCACAAAATTGTGACATGTCATGATACCGCGACAATTTCCTTCCTTACTTTCTTTCTGCTCCTTCGGTCGTGATTTCGCGACATGTCATGATATCGTGACATTTTCTTCTCTGGCCTTTCCTATCTTCTTTCAGTCATGATTTTGCAACATGTCACAATTTTGTGACATGTCGTGATTTCACGACATTTTTCTTCGGATTCCCTCTCTCTCCTGTTTTGGTCACGATTTCACGACATGTCACAAAATCGTGATATTTTCTACGGACGCCTTCTCTATCCTGCTTTGATCATGATTTCATGACATGTCACAAAATCATGACATTTTCTACAGATGCCTTCTCTCTCCTGCTTCGATTGTGATTTCACGACATGTCACGAAATCGTGACATTTTTTGTGGACGCCTTCTCTCTCCTTCTTCGATCGCAATTTCACGACATGTCGCGAAATCACAACATTTTCTTCGGGCACCTTCCCTCTCCTTCTTTGGTCGTGATTTTGTGACATGTCGCAAAATTGTGACTTTTTTGCTTCGTGCCTTCTCTCTCCTTCCTGAGTCATGAAAATGCGACATGTCATGATATCGCAAAAATTTTCCTCCTTTGCACTTTCTCTCGTCCTTTGGCCGCGATAATGCGACATGTCACGATATCATGAAACTTTTCTCTCTTGTGCCCCCTCTTATCTTCTGGTCACGAAAATGCGACATGTCATGATATTGCGACACTTTTCTCTCTCTCGCCTTCTCTGGGCTTTTGGTCATGATAATGCGACATGTCACGATATCACATCATTTTTCTTCTTTGCCAACATGTCACGATATCGTGACATTTTTTCTCCTTACGGCATTTTGCTTTCCCTTGGATGCTCCTGCATCAACAAATCATGTGTTATTTCTTTTCCTTAGTGCTTCTTTGCCCTACTCATCTAAACCTTCATAATCAAAATAGGGTTTGAGATATGTTTCCAATTTTTTTCCAAATCATAGGCCTTCAGTGGAGTAGTAGGTTCTGCATATCTACCTCTTACCCTATTCTAGGATCTACTCCTAGTATAAAATTATAAATCTTAATTTTATCGTTACAAGCAAGCACATATTTCAATAACTTGACAAATATTTGATAATATTTTTCCACTGTCCTAGTTCCCTGTCGTATTTTAGTGAACTCTTCAAACTTTTGGAAATAGAAGTGCGCCATGGGGAATCATTATTTAAAAGCTACTACAAATTATTCCTATTTTAGGTTTACTATTATTTCTAGTTTTAAATCCTCACTAAGAACTTCCCACCAATCCAATCCATCTCCTTGAAAATGCAGTGTGGCATAGGATATTTGAATTCCAAAGGAAAACTTCTTTATATTACAATAGGTTTCTATATCTTTCAACCAAGCCTCAACTTTATCACCATATTACTCTCCATTGAACTTGGAATACTTTAAATGTTTCATCTCTTTACCCAACTCGGTCTCAAGTTTTCCCTCAATAAGGGGTTCATTTACCTATACCTTATTAGATTTTCTAGCATGTGCTTCTCAATTCAACACTACATACAACAATAATATTTTTGTTTCCCTAACTTCCTCTTCCTCTCTTTTGTGGAATTGTCCCTAACCATACATAGAATAAATAGTAGGATTCAGTTCACCATCACTTCTTTGGTTGATTTTCCTAGCATCAACTATTTTCTAGTTATCATAAATATTTAGATAAGTTTAACTTTCAGTAGTTTTTTTTAGTAAGATATAATCTTTACGTAGGTATGTTTTTTATTACACACCAAAATAAGTTTTGCACAGTGAATCTATCCCACTATGAACCATACTCTTATACCAAATTTCATATCCCTATTTTTTGAATTCCTAACCCCATTTTTTTTCACATATATAAACCTCCTTGACATCTATACTTCAAGATAAGGTAAAGGATCAACATACTCAAGCTTACTTGGAATTCACTAGAATATTTATGGACTTACCAATCTCTACTGTTCACATAATTCCTTCTATGCAAGAGTACTAGGTGACACACCAATATCTATTGCTTACATAATTTCTTCTATGCAAGAGTACTAGGTGACACAACAATCCTTTATGCTATTGATATCATTGACCACTAAGTTGGCTTATCTATTATTTAATCCTCTAAATATTTAAGCTAAAAATCACCCCCACAAAAGTCCATTTGTGTGAGTGCACTTAGCATTTTTGTATTCACTAATTCCCTAATTCAATAGAGTTAGTTTAGTTCACATTCCCTTGTCTATTTCCTTCTCTTATTACTTAAGGAACTACTTTCTATATTATCCACCCTAAGATTTTTACTAAAGATTATTTAGTAAAACTAAGTTTACTTAATCACATTCTATTTATATCCTTAAATAGAGATTAATAAAGTGCTTATCAAAAGGTGAATATTATCACAAAGAATCAACCCCTTTTAATAATTTTCTTCTTGTTAACAAATCTAATCTAATTCTTTCAAACACTTCTCACAAACACAATAGTGTAATACTTATGGAGATAAATTTAACATGAAATTTAATTGATGGCTTACTACTATTTATATATTTATGCTCAAGTGGCTTAAAAAAATCATTCAATTGAGGTTCCTCATTGAGGGTTGAAAATTCCAATAATTAGATGCTCTCAATAGATTTCTATTAGAGTGATACTCTGACTACAAATCTACATAGTGATTTCACATCAAGAAAATACTTATTTATAAAATAATATTAATCAACCACTAAACTGATTAACATTAATTTCCATAATAGTCTTGATTTAGCTAGATCTTGCAAATCTACCATAATCATTGATTATCACTATTAATGATAAGAAGTCATTAAAAAATAATTATAAATAAATCTATTTTACAGCTCAAACATTAGATAAATAACCCAACTAAAACAAATATATTTTTTAGCTACAACAAGTTTACCTCGTAATTGAGAAGATGCTCATCTACCAAAATGGCAGACATGCTCTTATAATAAAATATCCTCTTTATAAGCATAATATTTCTACAAGGAAAAGACCACAATGCTTTAGCTGAAATTACACTAAAATACAATAAGATAAAGTGGACTTGGTCATGCTAGATATCTTGATAACATAATACTAAAAATCAAAGTTCACCATTACTTGCTCTTCCAACCCAGGTTTGAGTTCATCGATCTCTACTTCTGAGCCCTTCTCAGGAAATAACCATTAATAACAAGATAAACTTTGATCAGGGATCAGAGATGGCTCCACTAAATAATGTAACTCCATTTACATTCAATGCTTCCACTAAATCATTATTCAAGTACTAGTATCTCATATAATTTTTTTAGCAAAAAGTAGTTTCATTTTGGCAAAGCTTATTTGATCAACAAATCAAAATCTACCAGATATCAATGTTCAACAATCATCCTTTATAAAATAAGAAGTTTCTTTTGCTTGAATATCTACTCTTTCAACAAGCAATCATATATATATTTATATTTACTAGAAACAAATATAAACCAAGAAAGTCAATAATACAAAAGCAAGCATTCCATTTTTTTTTTAACAAGCTAAAAATGTAAATTTCTTTCAAGGTAAACAATACAAAATCAACCAATATTTCTTTCATTTATGCTTTCCATATATAACAAGTTCAAAAATTATTTTCAAGAAATTAACATTTATTTCTTTCTAGAAAAATGATATATAAATATTTTCACAACATTCAAATATAGAACGAATAATTCATTCTTATATGTCATTTTCAATCAAACAATAAGCCTGAACCACTATCTCATTGTTTTTTATAAATTAAGCCAACCAATGGTTATTTCTTAGTAGTTTCACTACTTCCTATCAATATAAGGTCTTATATTGAACCCAAAATCTCTAAACATTCACTCGAGCACACCTACCTAATGCACTTAATCTTGTTGTTGGTTAAGCAAAGATAAAATTAGAGTGTTTATAGAATTAACCATTTACCTGATAAATTCCACAAGCTACTAAGTGTATTCCTATATTATCTTGACATTGAACCAAGACTAATTTTGGAGTCAAATATAATCTAGTGAATTTTTGAAAACATACCAAAATTATCTAAACTTAATAACACACACAAAATCCCTGATACATAGTGGTTATTTACATGGTTATGCATAAGGGGTTGGACTCAAAATGTACTTGTAAATAAATGGTGAATCATAATCAAAATTAAGGTGAATCATGGAAAATCCTAAGAAAATAAAATCAAGTATCTTCATACCAAAATTTGAGGTATTTGAAGCCCTAAAAAATAAATTCATATTTGAGACCACTTTTGACCCATTAAATCATCTTATAACTTCACAAAAACACACTCATTAGATTAGGATTGGAAAGAACATTCCAACGAATACAAATATGCCTATGTTTGGATATATACTATGGCAAACTGACCCTAAGAAAAAATTGGTCCTAAAAAATTTTAGGCAAATGGGTTGACGTCGAGGTTCCTCATATTCATCAATTTCTAATTTTGGAAATCTTAATATTCACCCAATTTATGAATATTTGCCACTATGCATAACCCTAGTTATTTAATTGAATCTCTGGTTTTAGTATTGGTTTAAAATTATTACTTGGATCCTCTCAAAGTTTATAAGAGGTGATAGAAAAGTTTTTCAAAGCAATCTTAAAATAATATTACCATTTAAATTGCAAACCATTCACAAACTACTCGTCCTGACTCAATACAGAGCATATGTCTCCTAGTAATATACAAGATTATATTTTCAAATATTAAGTTGAAAATCTCCAATAGACATCATAAAATGCCATAATGAATAATAACACATATAATTGTACATAAATAAAAGTCATTTATAGTTAACAATATGTTTAGGTAAGGTTTCCTTTTACTTACCATTAGAGAAGTATTCGTTACCAACAGTTTTTACCTGATAGTAATATTTTGTGCAACAATCAACATGAATAGAAATCACTCTTCACCAAGATTTTTTCCATCATACTCCTACATCCAAAACTAGTCGACCTCCTCTTTCATTCCTTCCCTCCTTTTATTTTCAAGGAATAACCACAAAAACTTCCACTAATCAATCTCTCAAGAAAGATATCGAGAATGCATTTTCTCCCTCCAATAGTTAGCATCCCCACTTAAATTTAAATATAAAGTAAACATCCAGTTCAAACACCATAACTCAAAGAAATAATATTATTACAAAATTACACTTATTTTTCTATTAATGCAATGAGTTCCTTTAAATTAAGCTACAAAAAAACATGTTCTTGCATTAATAATGAAAAATCTATTTTATTGATTCCTAGAATGGCTCCCTCTGTTGCCTAGCGGGCCTTATGCTTTGCTGTCGAGAATTCAAAAACTATTCCCAGATCTCGCCCTCACAATCCTTGGGAGGCAATTATTTTCAAAATACTGGACCTTGGCTCCTCTTCCAGAGTTGACTTAGTGAATGGCCGCAGGGAGGTCACTTGGACCAAACCTCCTTTGGGGTGGATCAAACTTAATTTTGATGGGGCTGCTAAAGGCAACCCGGGGCTCGCTGGTTCTGGGGGGCTTGTCAGGGACCATAATGGGAAGCTGATCTTGGCCTATTGTGAAAGTTTGGGCCCTTAGACCAATAATTTTTCCGAAGCCCGTGGTGTGTTGAAAGGGTTGCAGGTCATATCGAATGATACTAGGCCTTTAATTATTGAAGGCGATTCTCTAAACATTATCAAATACCTTCATGGCTCCAAAGACCTGTCGTGGTGGGTCTTGAATATCATCCTCGAGGCTAGGATGCTCCTCTCTTGGCGTGCCAGGTGGGAGGCAGGGTACATCTATAGAGAAGGTAACCGGGTGGCAGATCACTTGGCCAAAAAAGGACTGATGACCACGTGACCGGTTTTTTGGCGTTCTCGTTTCTCAATCGAGGTGGACAGTTTGGCCAAGGCAAATATTCCCTCATGATGAAGAATTTGTATCATAGGTCTTCTCCCAAGTTTTTTGATATATTATCTTCGGCTATTATTCTGTTTTATTGTATTTCAAGATCAAGATTTCCAGGACTGTCCACGTCTTCTGGGGCCCTCGGGAATTTTGTATTTCCCTATATTTTTTACAAACTGCTCTATTGACCCAGCCATCCGGCATGAAATATATTTAGCAAGGCTGATTTTGTACATAAAGTTTTGGGATCCTTTATAAAAACCCACAATTAATCTATTATTATAATTACCAAAAAAAAAAAAAATCTATTTTATTATTTTCTCAACATGATTTTATTTTACTTTTGTTTTTGTCTATTATGCTAAAATTTCCAAACATAACCAGATTCTTCATGTGCCATTTTATTTTTATAGAAGATAAATAAAGGAATCGAACATCCATTTTCCTATAATAATGTTCTTATACCTAATAATATTTCATTATATAGAATATTGTTTTGCAACACACTATTTTTCAACACACAAATGTAACTGAACTTGATGTTTTATTTTCTTATGCAAAATATGATATGCATATTTATGAAAGGGGTCTTCATCCATGTTGCCTCTCAAAATATTCCTAAAAATAACCCATCACATAATTTTCATAGGGCATCTTATTCTCAATGGTTAGTTCCTTCTTCCACCTCCAAGAAACCCAATCTTGCATAAATATAAATTTTATTAGGTTACAGAATGTAACATGTCAATATCTAACTTTCATTAATAAATACAAATATCATATTCTTTAAAATGGAATTCATATGCTTTTGCATAACTATTTGGAAACAACCAATCATTCCATCAATAAGCAATCACAACCAAACATTAATTTATAAAAATATAAAGTCTGCCAAGGGAGGGTTATGGGAACAAGACATTGATTCTAGGAGGCAATTGAGTAGAAAGACAACAACTATGATTATTCTTAGCGGATCCAAGTATAAATTGATTTTGGAGTTGAATAACTCAGGAGAATACACAACAAGAAGTGTATATAATGTAAAACACCAAGAAAATAGTAATATCACTAGAATTTGGAGAGATACTTGGGATAGCCCAAGCATTCCTAAAGTCAAAATGTTTATTTGGCTATTAGGTCTTAAAATAATTTATCTTGGGATAACCTTATGAAAAGGGGTTTTCATGGTCCCTCTAAATGTGTTCTTTGTAAAATGAAGGAGGAGAGAATAGACCATATCTTGGGATATTGCCTAGTAGTCTAGAAACTATGGCCATGGATTCTGAATATGTTTGGTAATGTATGGTGATGAATAGAAAAATTGAATATTGGTTAAAATAATGGTAGAGTACTTATAAAAGTGGGGTTTTATAGATTATATGGGATATATCAAAAGATACAATACTTTGGACTATGTGGTTAGAAATAAATATAACAATATTTAAAGGAAAGGAAAGCATTTTAGAGGTAATGAAAAGGAAGATATGTCTAGCCATAAAGGAGTCTAAACCAATACTATCAACTCACCCAGTCCCTAATCTAGAATTAGGGAGCCTTGATAGATGGAATCAAATAATTAAATAGAATTATGATATTGGGTACAAGAGAAGCAAAAAAAATGTAAATAATATAAAGTGGACACCACCAGATGTGGAGTGGGTTAAATTAAATTTTTATAGAGCATCTAAAGTAAATATAGAATCACTAGGAGGAGGAAGAATAATTAGAAATAGTAGAGGAGATACTCTGTCTTATTATGCTTTCAATAGTGGATTTAAGACAAATAATGAAGTTGAATATTGGAAAAATTTAGAAGGGTTAAAATTATGTAAACAAATGAAATGGAATAGAGTATGGATGGAAGGTGATTACAATTTTAAGTAAAGAAAAGGCTCCATAGAACATGCAAGAGATAATTATGGAAGTTCAATATCTTTCTAAAGAGTTTGAATAAATTAGGTTTACACATAAATTAATGGAAGGGAACAAATATGTAGATAGGCTAACCAATAGAGAGGTTTTTATTGAGTATCGTGAAGTTAAACTCTTCTTTCCATGGTTAGAGAAAGTAGTAATTTTAACTGAAGCTGACAAGAAAATGTTCATTGCCTAAATAAAATAATGTTTGAGATTTAATTTAATGTTTTCCATTGATAATATCTTATTTTGTTTATAACAATAATATGTTTTCATATAAACTATTTATTATAATTTTTATAGTTGCACTTGTGTTTCAAGAAGAAAACTAGCAATCCAAATTTGATAAAGCAGACTATGATAGTGCAATATTTTGAAAATATTATTCTACTAAGATGCAATGCATAAATGGTAGAGGTGAATTTTTTATATTGTGAATGCTACTATAGAAAATTTCAAGAAGGATGCTAAATTATAGACTATTTGTATACATCTAGAAAATTGAAAATATCCAAAAAATAAAAATCAAGAATTCAAATATTTATATAAAATGATTAAGGTTTCTAGCTATAGCATCTCAATTGGTATGATAAGTGTATCTATTTCTAAACTCTCAAGCTCTAAATAAGAGATTTTTAATTTATCAAGGGTGGGGACCTAAGTACAACCCCTTATTATCCAGTCAAGAAAATGATATATTAATTCAATATATTAAATTGTTAATTTTTTAATTTATATATTTAATATATTTTCCTCATATTTTGTTCCAACATTGATTATTTTTTTCTTGAAAATAATGGATTATACTCGGGTCCCCCACCCTTGACAAATTACAACTTTGTTCTTTAGATCTTGAGAGTTTACAAATAGATACACTTCTCATCGCAATTGAGATGCTATAGCTAGAATCCTACATCATTTTACATAAAATGCTTAAATTTTTTATTTTCATTTTCTGGATCTTTTCAATTTTATATATGAATACCAAAACTTCACATATACTATCTATGCATTACATCTTAGTAGAGTATATTTCCAAAACATCGTAGTATCATAGTCCACTTTACCAAATTTGGATTGATAGTTTCCTTTAATAATTCATTTTGACTATTTTTCTTCTATCATAGGTTCTTCCTCTTGTCGAGTGGTAAGATCTGAGAATACATTTTTGCACTTCAAACTCCTGAGACAATATCTAGTTGTAACACATTTGTAGGATCTAAATTTTTAGAAAATTGACCATCATCGATTGTTTCATAATTAGCTTCAAGAATAACATATAAGGTGCTAATATTTTACATGGAACCATCTAGATGACCTTTAGTAACTATTTGGCTTTCATCAATGATCTGCTTCAAATTCTCCTTTTGGAGTTGAGTCTTCTATTGCTCACCTAATTCTTGCTGGACAATTGGTGCCTTTGGAATATGAGCTTCTTTATTTTGAACCAAGACATTTGAATATTTTGAATCATTCACATGCAAGACCTTCTCCACCATGGAGGAATCAAAACATGATCAGATTTTCAGGCATATCTTCTTCATGTGGCCATATTGATGACAACCATATCATCTTAGGGAGAAGTTTTTATATTCAATATTTTGGATCCATTAACCTTTGATCAAGGATATAGTAATGAATTGAGGCCTAGGAACTGAAACATCCATCCAAATAGCCAATATTGCTTTACTCATATTAATTTTATAGATAAATTTTTCTCTGTTTGGGCATCGATAACTGGAATGTACCAATAACATTACCAATTTTGGTGAATATATTCTTTGCCCAAAACTCCACAGGGAGAGCATAAATATTCACTCAAACTAGAAAGCCATTAACTTATTTTGTAAAGGGATTGAAACTAGGAGTCCAAGGTCTTATATAAACACCCATTTATCCAAAAAACCAATTATATATATAGTCAATTACTTCATATCTATCCACTAAATTAGAAAAGGAAATAGAAAATAAAAATTGGGTAGGAGAGTTACTTGGAATTCTATGCTCCACCAAAATTTAATGTATCCTTTGAGCTCCTCCAAGCATGGTATTTTGACCTTGAGTTTGGAGATAATTTTTTAGGCTTCATAATCAATCAGATCCAACCCAAATTCATTCTCTGAAATCTTGATAGAGGGTATAGTTTCATCCACCCAAGAATCCAAAGATACTTTAGAGATATTTCTTCTAATCAAATACCTATCGTTTACACACGATAGATGGTTCATCCAACCCACATCGTGGTTACCAATGCTTCTTATAATCTTTTTTTTTCCCATGAACTTCACCCTTGCTTACCTTCACATCTTTGTAGGAGCCTTCCTGCCCATGTCTATTGTTGTACTTGTTTTCATAGCCTTTGTATTCATCATAGCTTACTACATGCTACCCATGTCCATTATTATGCTTGTTGTAACCTCTATATTCATCACCTCTGCATTCATTGTATATCATCGCATGCTACCCATTTCCATTGTTATACTTATTGTAACCTCTGTATTCATTGTGGCTCACTGCATGCTATCCATATCCATCCATGTTCATCATATTTGGCCGCAACCTCCACCCTCTACATTTATCGTAGCTCATCGTATGTTTCCCATATCCATCTACATTCATTGTGGCTAGCAATAGTCTCTAGGTTCACCGTAGTTAGATACAACCTTACGTTAGTGTAAGTAACCTCTATGACAAAAGCTTAGGGTTAAGCAATGCCCTCCCAGCCATGACCTCTCAAAATACTAAAAGCTAAACTTATTAATAGATGATTAACACATACACACACATAGTAGATTGAACCTTGGACCTCCTGAAGAAGAGTCAAACCTTAAATAAATGTGTTGTCCCCCCTGGGAGATATATATTTATGTTATGTTTTTTTTTTTTTAATTTACATGGTGGAATCGATAGCCGCCACGAATTCGGGCAGGTTGTCCAACTTTTTATGGACGCCATAGTATTCTATGTTGTCCGTCCTAGAAGCTACCACATAAATCTTCATGCAGTACGCCCCTATAACCACCATGCCACAATCATTTTAAACCTTTTACGCCATTGAAATCACTAGGAAAGGGACAAGCATTCAGTTTGATGAGGCTCAATATTTGAACCTTGGACCTCTGCCCCCTTATGGGGTTTGGATGAACCAATTGGTCTACACCTCGGACCTATTTATGTTATGTTATATCTTAATAATTATTTTAGATTTGGGTAGTGTGATAAAACCCTATGACCAATGCATATTACTAAGTAGTCCCCTCCTATACATGCCCCCTCGTAAGGTCAAGAGCTATGCTTATCATTAGGGAATTAACACACAACCACATGCATACCATGGTTTGAACCTTGGACATCTCGAAGAAGAGCCAAATCTAAAATTATTGCATTGTACCCCTAATACATATTATATCTTAATATTATCCTATATGTATAACCCACCACATAAATAACTTATTATTTAATCATTGTTTAATAATTGGTAAGAATGATTGGTTATGATCCTTTTTATTTTAAACTTGACTTCCTCATTCGAAAGGAAATTTCTTTATCCATATTCTTATTCATATATCTTTTATATATAGCAATGTATATTTAATCCTTTATGGTTTTCATGTAATGAATTAATTGATACATTACAAGTAAAAGGTAAAGCGGTTTTTAACATCCACAAGGCTATGGGATGTATAGGAAATTTTTCATGGAGGATACCAAATATATGGTTATCTAACCCCAATTTAAGTACTAAATCATGGTGTACAACATTATATCCTCTAGGATTTAAACATTAGATCTCATATTCAATTTTTTAAAATCTTCACCATTACACCCTATGACCACCAAAATGGCTTCACACCTATGCTTCGTACTACATAAAATGAAATAAGAGAAACAAAGCAGATGCATGCAAAATTGACAAAAAATGGGAAGAAGAAAAATACTTTTATTCCATTGTAAATAAGGCAATTCTAGTTACAGTTACGTCCCTCTTAGGGATACCATTTTGATAATCTTATTATAGCAGGAAAAAGCAATGTTCCCTCTTAAGGGTAAATGTGAGTTTTAGGTCCTTTAGGGTAACATGAACTGCTCTAGGGTGGAGTTGATCCCTTTCTCCACATTGAGGAAGGAATTATATGGTTGAATATCCTTTGAATATGCTTTCTCGCAGTCAATAAACAACATAAAAGCATTAAAGGCATAGGTAGCCTCTCATGATGAGGCCCTTTAAAGAATATGAACATAAAGATGCCATAACACTAATAAAATCAAGAAAACAAATAAAGCATGTTAAGCCTATGCAATACTTGAAAAGATTAATTGAAACATGTAATTGGAAAGTACTGCTATCTATCTAGTGGATTGATTACATGAAATGAAGCATGATAACATGAAAATGAGCTAATTATGTCCTATTTACCATAATGAAATAAGCTTAATGAAAATATTAATTCTATCAGTTAGAGTCTCTAAAATTCTAAATAAACCACTAATATGCTTAATCTAACCTAGTTAAATACAATACAAAAATAATAGTAAGGAGATCTTTCATCGATTGTAAACTGCCACTCAAATGAGCGGTCTACACTATACATCATGGTTGTCATCCATGGCGAGCAATAGAGTAGTTTTACCCTCCAAATCCAAGGTTGTGGGCTAGATTTTCCTTGTCAAATTGATTGTCAAGGGTCACCTTGATGTCCTCTAACTGGTTTGACAGTTGAATTGCACATTTGGGCCTCTGTTTGCCTGAATTCATGTTTCTTGGTGTTCTAGCTCCTTAGGGCATCTCTGGCACAAATTGACATGATTCTTGATGAATTAGTGAATGAATGGCAACAAAAATATCTCTTAGTACACTCAAGTGAGTCTACAATCTGATAAGGCTTCGCTATCATAATGCACTATATCTTTTGCCCTAATTTGAAGGTGTACTTATAGGATTACCCAAGGGCTATGGCTGGCTTCATGGATAAGCCAAGATCAAGAAGAGGTGGTTGGACAGTTGGATTGGAAGCCTCTAGAATATTTCATCCTTTAACTACCCTCTTCTAGAATATATGGTCATTCAAATCGATTTGGCTCGAATGAAGGTCAATTGAATTTCAGTTCTAAATCATGGGTGATAGTTGCATCCTAGACTATGAACCGCAGGTGTCAGCAGTGGTTTAGACTATAGACCATAGGTCTCAACATTGATTTTAGTTTATTAGTCCAAGAAGCCCAAATTGCATGGTTAAAACCACTACTCTATCTTGGATTTTGTCCAAGATCTTCCTTATGGTCTTGTAGCATATCCCATATGAGTAGTCTCCATTGACATGACGTATTTTAGGTGTCTACATATGCCCATTTTGTGATGTGTTGTGAGATCGAACAACGTGTGAGAAAAAATACACCACCTAAAATTATGTTGAAGGTTGCATGATGATCATTGATCTGATAAACATTAGATGCCCCAGGTCCTGCAAAAGGATGTGCATCCTGGAATAATTGCTTCTAACTCTTTGGAGGCTTAATTTGAAAGGGTTTGCACTCATCATCAGACATTCGGGTAGCTTTAGTTTTACAATAGGAGTTAGGCCTATATAACCAAAAGTACGAGAGCTACAAAAAAACTATCATATATGCTATTTACCCCAAGAAAATGGGTAAGCTTATGATAGCTATTGACAATGATTCATAAGTACGAACGCAACTTGAAAAGATCAAGGAATATTTTGCTAATTTTTATTATGATTATGAAAGTATGACTACCCCCTCAAGTGATGAGTCAATGAGGGTAATGACAATGAATAAATTGACGAGGTCTCTTGACCATTATGAATTATCTAAAAAAACTTAAAATTTAGCATTTAATTACTTGGCCAGGCCTAGTCCAACTTATGATTGCAAATTTTAATAGTAATTACACATTTCTATCCCACCGTGATCACCTTATGTGACCACCAAAATGGCCTCACACCTATGCTTCCTACTGCATAAAATGAAATAAGAAAAACAAGGCATATGCATGCAAAATTTACAACAAATGGGAAGAAGAAAAATACTTTTATTCCATTGTAAATAATCCAATTCCGGCTATAGTTATGTCCATCTTAGGGATACCATTTTGATACTCTTATTACATTAGGAAAAATAAATGTTCCCTCTTAAGGGTAAATGTGATTTTTAGGTCCTTCGGGGTGACATGAACTGCTCTAGGGCGGATTTGACCCTCTTATCTGCATTGAGGAAGGAATTAGATGGTTGAATATCCTTTGAATCTACTTTCCTATGATCAATAAAAAAAATAAAAGCATTAAAAGCATAGGTATCCTCTCATGATGAGGCCCTTTAAATAATATGAACATAAAGATGCCATAACACTAATAAAATCAAGAAAACAAATAAAGCATATTAAGCCTATACAATACTTGAAAAGATTAATTGAAACATGTAACTGGAAAGTATTGCTATCTATCTAGTGGATTGATTGCATGAAATGAAGCATGATAACATGAAAATGAGCTAATTATGTCCTATTTTACATAGTGAAATAAGCTTGATAAAAACCCTAATTCTATCAGTGAGAGTCTCTAAAATGCTAAATAAACCACTACGATGCTTAATCTAACCTAGTTAAATATAATGCAAAAGGAACAATAAGGAGATATTTCATCAATTGTAAACTACGGCTCAAATGAGTGGTCTACATTGTACACCGTGCTTGTCATCCATGGCGAGCAACAGAGTAGTTTTACCCTCCAAATCCAAGGTTGTGGGTTGGATCTTCCTTTTTAAATTGATGGTCAAGGGTCACCTTGATGTGCTCTAACTAGTTTGGTGGTTGAATTGCATAGTTCGGCATCTTTTTTCTTGAATTTGTGTTTCTTTGTGTTCTAGCTCCTTAGGGCATCTATGGCACAAATGACATGATGCTTGATGAATTTGCAAATAAATAGAAATAAAAATTTCTTTTAGTACACTCAGGTGAGTCTACAATTTGATAGGATTTCGCTATCACAATGAACTATATATTTTACCCTAATTTGAAAGGGTACTTATAGGATTACCCAAGGGCTAGGTGTGGCTTCATGGAGAAGCCAAGATCAAGAAGATGTGGTTGGGACAGTTGTATTGGAAGCTTCTGGAATCTTTTATTCTTCAACTACCCTCTTCTAGAATAGATGGTCGTTCAAATCGATTTAGCTCAGATGAAGGCCAACTGAAATTTAGTTCTAAACTGTAGGTGATATCTATGGCCTAGACTATGAACCATAGGTGTCAGCAGTGGTTTAGACAGTAGAACATAGGTCTCAATATCGGTTTGATATGATTAGGCCAAGGAGCCTAAATTGAGTGGTTAAAACCACTACTCTATATTGGAGTCTGTCCAAGATCTTCCATATGGTCTTGTAGCATGTCTCATATGAGTAGTCACCATTGACATGACACATTTTAGGTTTCTACACACCCACTCAAATTGTACTTTTAGAAACTTTATTTTGTGTTCCTAGTTATACTAGAACTTGAGACCTCATAAACATAAATTTATAAGTTAAACCAGACGTTCTAAATATGCTAAATGTGACATTCTATTGTACATTCCTAAATATTATCCATTCCATGTTTTTTATTTTCCAAACAAATACTAGTAACATGCCAACTACTAGATCATGGATGAATTTTTTACAAGTAACAATAGGTAAATTTTATGCTAATATGAAAAATATGAGACCCCATATCTTAATAGACATCAATAACAAGGTCAAAATTGCAATGCATAAGGCTAATAAATAAGAATACACACATGCACCCAATATATTATTAAATATTGATGAATACATTGGTTACAAGGTTAATTGAGATTATGAAATGGCCCTGTTTATTGCCTATGAAGGAGGCCATATTCACATGGTTAATAAATTATTGTAGATCAATTTTTTATTTGCAATCAAATAAAAAAAATCAAATGAGCAAACATTTATCCACATTGCACTATCTAGATAACATGCTAACTCTTTTCATTGCCAAATGTTTCTATACATAAATAACTATAATTCTTTTGGAGGAATCTACTTTCTATAGACATGGAAAATTGACCCATTAAGGTGAGAAATTTTCCTAGATCCTTTGTTTTCTCCTAGAAATGGTTAGGTCCTCTTTGAGCCAATTTTACCCTTCCAAATATTCTCCTTTCCCCTCAAATATTACATTGTTGGATAATGCTCATAATTATCTTTCTAGTGGTATATAATTTATCCCGTTTTGACTTAGTTTGACCCTTCAAATCGCATTAAAACTACATAGGGGTCTAGCAGTTGCAAAATCGGGGTCCAATTTTGAGGGGCACAATTTCACAATGCAAAATCATGGTCAGCCCTGATGGGGCACCATTTTATATTTTAGGGTTTTTTTGCAAGGAAACCCTAATTCTTGACGTTGGCATGTTTGGAATCGACTCTCCTTGGTTTTTCCTTCCTATTCTACTTTCAAATATGTTATATAAGGAGGGTTTGAAATATTCTTTCTAGCAAGTGATTTTTGGAATACCAATCTCACATAAACTCTTTTCTTCAAGTTATTTCTAAAGTTCTCTCTAAGTATAATCTACTTTTTTACTGCATTGGATTATTTATTGTTGTCATTCAGTTTGGTGGATTTTTGTTGGAGCCCTAAGGAGAGATTGACTATTTAGGAGGTCTTAATCCTTATGTCTACTTTTGTGCTATCTACTAGGTGTTTTTACATATTTTCATGCATGCTTTAATTTTTTGTATGATGTAATTAAATTCTTGCATAATTATTTTATATTTCATATAGCTTCTATGAAATCGTGTTCATCTATTACACGATACAATTTCATCAGTCTGTAAAATTGTGGTTGCCTGTTATGGGGCACAATTTCACTTAGACCACATCTGGGGATAATGTTTTATTCCCAAACCTAATATTTATATTCTAAACTACTCATAAGGCATATTGTTGCATTCTATGATCTATTTTATCATTCTATTCAACTATATTTTGTTATGCTTGTTCATCTTCCAAAGGTCAACTTTTGCTTCTATTTTCAAGGTCAGCTAAAAGGACCTAGGGGGATTGAATACTACACCTCCAAGTATTATTATACATTAGCCTAAGCAGTCCACCTAATGCTAATCATATTTTTCAAGTGTTTTCTAAGTCATCTTGCAATAACATGAACTGTTGATATCACTAGAAAAAGGATAAAGCAAGGATCAACCACCAGATAAGATAAGTTCCCTAAGTAGTATTTAGGCTATTTTTTGTGTGTTTATTATTTTTGTTACAAACCCTAGATATGATATTAAAATAATAAATATACTTGATTTTTAGGCGTTAAAAGGAAAACAACATATAGTGTGCACTAAGGGTTTAATATTGTTTGTGCATCTTCTCTTGAGCCCTTCCTTGAAGGTTTTCTATTTTGAAACCCTAGGGTTAGAAAGAATTCAAATAAAGAATCATTCTAGGGTTAGATCTTGTCTTCTTGTATATTTTATTTTTGCATTGTCCTTTATCTTTCATAGCATAAATCTAGAAATACCAAACATAGGTGATTGTCTTGAAATGAATACATCAAATATTCTTGAAAACCAAAGCACTTGGAACGAGTCCTTAAACCATTACTGGTAAACCCTTTTCTCCCTCTTTTACACTGAGTGTATAGAACAACACAATCCTTGTGGTTCACCTCAAATCTTCCCTATGGATCTAGCCTTGAGAATCGTATGTGATAGGGTAGTTTTCCTCCTCTACATATTTGATGAACCCAACATAAACACTTCTATTTACTTTAAAAATTTAATCAATATCATTAATTATTTGTGTTTAGATCAAAAAAAATTAAAAATATAATATCTATTGCTTGCTCTTACTGAAATTTAGTTCCTTCCTTCCTACCCATGTCCTTTTCTCCTTCTCCTAATGGCTTTTAGCCTTAGGGTGAACGAAGGCCTATAAGGTTTGATGAGATTTTCCAAGAGAATAATCAAATTGATAGAGAAAATTACAATCTTGAAGAAGAAGAGGTTGATAATATTATTTATCCTATTAAGGGACCTAATGGGAACCTTACCTTAAAATATTTTGAGCATATGTGGATCTTTTACAAGCATCATAAGCATGCATTGGATGTTGCTTTAGAGGAAGAATCCCTACTTGAGGAAGTTATACCATCTCATGATAACCCCTTATGTGAATATTTGAATCATGGTAATCATGTTCATCATACAACTTATGCGACTACTGTAACCAACAATGTTGGAAGGAATATACAAGTCCCTCCAATGAGTAGTGTCACTCAAAATTGTATTCAATTTCCTCCTCAATATTCTAATTTTAATATTATTGTTGTTATTCCACCAAATGTTATTTATCCTATTCAAAAATACACCACATACCACAATGGTATCCATTCTTCCAATATCCCTCCTTTAGGCAATTTTGGGATATCGCTTAATAGGAATCCAAAAGTGCAAATTTTTTAAAACATGGTAAAGCAATTGGTTTAAAAAGTTGATATGATTCAACCTTAAAGTTTCTCTTATAGTTATAAAGAGATGTATAATCAATTGTTGGATATTATTGTTATTGTAAGGCCTTATCCTAAGTATTTTTCTATGCCAGTTTTACCTATCTACAAAGGGATAGAAGATACAATAGAGCATTTAAGAAGGTTTAGGACAACATGACATGATCTCATATATGATGACATGTCTTCATTAAAAATATTTACTAATAGTCTACGTCTCATGGCATTAGAGTGGTACTATCGGTTACCTAACTACTCCTTGAGAAATTTTGAAGGAACAATATAATTATGTGTTCAACAGTTTAGTACTTCTATTTAGAAATATGTGACAATGAAAGATGTTTATAATTTGAAACAAGGTAAAGTATAATTTTTTTTTTAAATTTCTAGCTCATTGGAGAAGTCTAGTTGGATTCTTGAGATATACTTTACCTCTAAAAGATATGCTTGAGATATTTATTGGAAGTTTACAAGAATAATTATCTTATGCTTTAGAGACTACTAATATTACATCCTTTGATCAAGCAATTGAGTGAGCTATAAAGGTAGAACATGCTCTTATAAGAAGAGGATAACTCAAAATAAAAGAAGAAAAATCTACTATATCACAGTATAAGAACAAGCATGTGCTAGGTGATGGTGCAATGGATAGTAGGATTTTTAATAGCATTACCAACAACCTATAAAATATAATACTTCATAAACCTACATAAAGGAATTTCAAAAAGCTTAATATGTCTATGGAAGAATTTTTGAAATAAGTTTTAGAAGCTAGCGCAATTAAATTACCTCATATAAGGTAACCAAATACTACAACTAATTGGTACAAGGTAGGTCAGCACTGTGCATATCAAAGAGTTGAAGGACATTGTACAAACTCTTGGAGGAAGTTGAAACATGTGGTTCAATATTTTATTGATGTAGAATGCCTTGATGTAGTAGATTCTTAATCTTCAAATAGTCAACAAAATTCCACTATAAACCATAATGTACCTAAGATAAATAATCAGGTATCTTAAAAAAATGTTTCACGTCATTATGATAATAACATAGTATGATAGCATCTACTTTAGAACAGTAGGTGCAAAATTGATATATCCAATGATCTATACAGGAGATGAGTTTTTCAAAAAATATTTCCCTCTTGGAAATTTTACAAAATTCTCCTACTCATGGAGAAACCTTGATAAATATTCTAAGATAATAATATATTCCTCTATATATTTCTCCTAGTGATATGTCTAATATTTTAAGTTCTCTTGGGACACATCATCTCACATTCTCAGATGTTGATATCTCTTTCTTAAACTTACAAGATGATTCTTCTATTTACATCACTGTATTTATTGGGGATAATCTTATCAAGAGAGTTATGATTGATAATGGTTCTCACCTTAATTTATGCACATATCATTTCTTTCAAAAATTTATATTAAAATAGGAGGATTTAGCTAAATCCGATGATATCATTAAAAATTTCAACAATGGGTCCCAAGAAGCTTGTGGTACCATATCTCTCCCCCTTAAAGTTAGACCTAATATTTTATATACATTGTTTTATGTGGTATATTACCCTACATATTTTAATATTCTTCTTGGATGTCCTTGGATCCATGCAATGAATGTTGTTCCTTCTACCTTTCATCAATGTTTAAAATTTGAATTCAAAAACCAGTTTGTTTCCATCTTGGGCGATCCTCATCCATTTGAACTTTGCTCACCAAATGATCTAGCTCAGTTTTATTTATCATATTCCTTATCTAATAAAACTAAGAAACCTAAAAAAATTTATAAGGAATCACCTCTCAATATCTCATCACAGGATCAAGTCAACTCTTCTTATCAAGAATTTCTTGTAGATGAATCTCATCAAGGTTTTGAGTGGAGTGTTGAGTATGAGGGTCCACCCTATACTTCTTTGTTGATCATAACCCCAAAGTAGTATGCCAAATTTTATAATGCACCTTAGAATGACATTTTATTTTATGATTCTATTCCTTGTATTGCATAGGGTGAGTCTTCTAGTTCTCAAGTAGACTTTGGTTTTGTCTCCTAAGGACCTTGAGCAACTAGGAGTGATTCCTACCGTACCTCCTCTTGAGGATGAGTTGTCCATTATTATTAAGGAGACCATAGATGTGAACATAGGTTCTGAGGAAGATCGTACAATCCTTAAGTTAGGTAAATACTTGTCCATGGATGAGCATAAGCAATTGAACAATATGTTAAAATAATATCAAGATATTTTTTCTTGGTCATATGTCAATATTCCAGGACTTTATCCCCCCCTTGTTATGCATTATTTGGTAGTCAAACCTAGTGTTAATATTTTTAATAAAAAACTTAGGAATATGTATTCTAAGGTCGCCATCTTGGTTAAGGAGGAGCTCCAAAAAATCCTTGATGTTAGTTTTATAAAAGTTATCGACTATTATGATTGGATTTTTAATATCGTTCTTGTGGTTAAGAGGGAATGAATAATCATAATATATATCAAATTTTGTGACATTAACTTAGCATATCCTAAGGATGATTTTCCCTTGCCAAAAATCGATCAGATTATAAATTTCACCATCAAATATGGGATGCTTTCACTCATGGATGGATTTTCAAGCTACAATAAGATCTTGATTACCCCTAAATATTAGGCCAATATAACATTCACTACATCATAGGGTACCTTCTACTAGAAATTCATGCCTTCAACTTGAATAACATAGGAGCTACCTATCAATAGCCCATGACTTATATTTTCTATAACATGATGCATGCTATTCTCTAGGACTATGTGGAGGATTTTCTAGCTCACTCCATAGAACATAAGGATCATGTTTGTGATTTGAGATAAATATTTGAGAGGCTTCAATAGTTCAAGGTTCATATAAAACCCACTAAGTTTGTATTTGGAGTCCAAGTGGTTAAGCTGACAATTTTGACACCAAGGTTGGCTAACTTGTCCACCACCTTGTTAGTTTCTCTG
The DNA here is from genome assembly GCA_028583015.1 of Wollemia nobilis. NCBI lineage: Eukaryota > Viridiplantae > Streptophyta > Pinopsida > Araucariales > Araucariaceae > Wollemia > Wollemia nobilis. The sequence continues at coordinate 248,844 of JAQPPZ010000762.1, forward strand.
AAGGAGTGTTGAAAAATAATCTCCTGATGAATAAGGATGAGACTTTTGACTTCCTCAATACAATCCTTGACCCTCCAGGTGGGCTTCCTATTATTTCTTAGGTAGCTTATTATATTGAGAGAATATCCTTCAACTATAAACCTTCCCTTTATGTGGTAAGCCACATTTATTCAACTCCATGTGTGCATTATAGGTTTTATTTATGTGCTGACTATTTACACAAAATTATGGTATGCTATTTCACACCATTGGAGCAATTCTTCTTATTTATTGAATTTTGTAGTGGCCTGACCATATTATGCCATATTAGAGGTTTTTCTCAGGTACATCCTCTTATTTATAAATTTTGCATTAGGCTACTCTTGGTATTGATATGATTCTATAACATCTATACTTCTAAGTTATATCTAGCACAACACATGAGAAACTAGTGCATCCATCTATAATTTTCCAAATGTTTCTCCCTTTTGGATCATATAAGCAATATTTAGGTAAGGAGTTTGTATAAATACCCTAGTTTTCCATTTTAGGTCCAACATATCAAGATTTCTTGCCATATTTAGGCCTTCTAGTGATGATTCCTAACTTACTTGCCAATTTTATTTATTTCTATGACCTTGCAAAACCTGAGTTTGGAAATACCTCTCTTTTGATTTTTTATGGTCTATCCCATTTGACCAGTCCTATATCTTGGGATTATGACTACTCATGAGATTATTTGTATTATCATATATACTTATGCAAGTGAACATATTTACTTATATAGTTTTAGGAATCTTATTTGTTGGATGTGGTCATTGTTGTTTGTATGTCTTGATGTGATACAACTTCATTCTCTAGTTAAGAATCCTAACTATCTTATGGTCGATGATATTGTGATGCAACCATGAACCAAATCCAAGAATCCCCCTTGCTAATCCAAAATTCCTTGGATAAACATTCCCTAAATTTTTGTGGTAGATCAACAACCATTATATCCTATACCACTACAAATTCTAAGCATCTATGCAAGAGGATTGGAACATTTTTTATGATACAAGTTGTTTGGATCTAAATAACCTTGTAGAGTAGTTTTCTAGAGTCTAGCCAAGAATAATTTAATCTCATAGCCTAACAAATCACCTAAGGAATCATCATGACAGTGATTTCTATATTTATCATATAATAATGTACAACCCAGCCTCTTAGGTACAAGGACATGTAGAATGACATGGATTGAACTTCATGCCATCCTAGTGATGATCATTTAAATGCTATTTGATTTTCCTAGCAAGCATTCCTTTCATTTATTGATCATATAAGGGAAGCTTCAACTATGTACACCTATTCTATGACCAAAAAATATTTTTTCAGACCTTGATATGCTTCTTGGAATATTTCTTTGTATAGCTAGGTTGTATTTTTACTATTCTCTTTAGTGATTTTTGGATAATACAACTTCCTATGGTTTTCACTCCTCTACTAGTTGATGTCTTATGGTCCTAAATTTGGTTTGCATTCCTCTAAATTTCTATTTAGCTATTGAATTTTCTTGCAAAGTCAGCACCATTTATGGCTTCTTATTTCTTTCTTGCCTAATTTTTTGCTCTTTACCCAGATGTTGATAGTACTTTGAGCATATGCTAGAAATAAATCATCCTTATATTTGTAAGGATTTTTTTGATAGAGTAGAAATATCTTTTCTATTTCTATACATAAGTATAGATTTGTTACATAGACCTTGAAATATTCTAAAATTAGAGTTGGGATCATTCTTTTATTTTTATCAAGATTTATTTCATTTGTGCATTCTATACATACCTCTTGATTCTCCATATAAATATCCTTCTTATCATATGCATGTTTTCTACCTCACCATTCTACTATTCAAGCCTAATGTAAAAGCATTGGATTATAGCTTGTAATTATTTATAGTTTGAGGCTCATTGGTTATGACAATGGGCATGATTTCTCTTATTTTTTCTTTGGGAGAAATTACTTCTTGAAAAAATGGAAAATTATGAGCAAGGTCTGGCTATGACTATAGTCTAAATTCAATTGATAGCTCTCATGGAAAGGTGGTAGTTTTCCTAATGAGATAAACATATTTTTAGCCATAATAGCCAAATGAAAGACTTGCAAGAATTTATTTTCCTTGTATCACAAGATTTGAAGGCTTAATTATGGATCTAAATTTAAAATATAATACATATAAACCTATGCTTGTGATGGTCATATTCTACAAGGAATCCTACTCTAGAGATTTTGTAAATGAATATTGAAATATAAGATTATTTCTTGGGGGTGTCTTTGGATACAAGATAACTGAGTAAGAAATAAGAATGGAATCATAATTGAAATCAAGATGAATCAAGGTGTTCTAAGCAAATCAAATCAATCATATTCACACCAAAATTTGGTGTATTTGAAGTCCTAAAAATTAAGTTCATATTTAGGTTAAATTTTGACCTATTAAATCACCTTATAACTTCATAGAAACACCACAATTAGATCAGGATTGAATTTATATTTCCAATGAGTACAAATATGTCTATGTTTGAATATATATTATAGTAAATTAACCCTAGTAAAATATTAGTCCTAAAAATTCAAGTAAATGGGATGACATCAAGGGTCCTCATATTCACCAATTTCCAATTTTAGAAATCCTAATATTCATCCAATTTGTGAATATTCACCACTATGCATAACCTTGGAATGTATCCCCTACATCATCAAATATTATTATAAGGACCTATACAATTCGAATGCCTTACCTCAAAAATACTGAGCCAAGAGTATTATCATTATATATTCAAAGATAATATTTCAAAAGGTTACCAGGGTTGAGACATCTTAATAATTCTTATAAGGAGTTTTTCCATTGTCATCATAGATGGGCAATATATTTAATGTAGTCCAAGGAATTTTATAGAAAACTAGCAGGTTAAGTGGCTCGGTATTCTTCCAAGCAAAATAAATATTTTCAACCATAACTTTGAGATCTTTGTTAATGTATTTGTAGAGCCATATAATTTATACACAATATTATCTTTGTTCTATAATTATTTTACCATTTGATTATATGCATCCTTTCCAATACAGTCATCCCTTTTTATTTTGATTATTCTATAGAGTTATCAGGTGAATATACTATCTTTGTAATTGAGATCAAGAGCATTCACTAAAATCTTGAGTCCTTCTAGTTATTGAAATAATATTTATGAAATCTTGTCCCACCAAACATGCCAAAATCTCTTGGTATCACAATGGATTTATGCACTTTTCAAATGTGCCAAAATATCTTGGCACCTTTATATATATATATATATATATTGAGTAGAGGAATGCTACCTAATTAGATAATGGTAGAATATATGTCCCATAAAGCATGTCAAAAAATATTTATCTAAAATTTTCCTCCTATCGGTCATGCCAAAAACCTCTTGGTCCAAAATTTATCTAAGTGGATGGGATGCACCCTCGAGACCTCAACCAATATTGGATGCCTAAAAAATAGGGGTCTCTAAGTTGACCTTTGGATAAGGTCAGCTCCTATATTCCTAGCTAATCTAACTAAATTGGGGTTGTAGACTATAGTAATAAATGCAAAGCATTAGAAGACTAAGTTGATAGTGGTATGAATTTGGTAACATCAGGAGGTGTAACACAAAGAGTCTCACAATTTAAAGTTCAATTAAACTACCCAACAAACTAACTTGTTTTTTTTATGATTTAAAATAGTTAGTCATGAAAAACTCTAAGTATTTCTAAGTCATTCTAGAACTATAATAGTAAATATAGAATGCAAAACTATTTATTCCTAGCTTAAAAAAAAATTCTTAACTACCTAGTGAGATATACTTACATGTTTAGCAAAAATATTGAGCAAGAAACGAGACAACAATTCAATATTTATTCAAAATATGTATAGCCTTAATCAATACAATTATGCCAATTATAAACACTAAACAGACAACTATTATAATGGCTTACATTATAGTATTTATAGATTTATAAGTATAATCATTTATGCTATCATGATTGTCTATAGAGCATATTGTAGGATTGTTAGAGTAGGTGTAGAGAGTGACTATCACACTCAACTTAGTTGTCCTCAATTGCTTTGAGCACACTTTTTTTATGTATGTGATGTAGATTTTATTATGAGACCAGGTTTAATGTTGCATAATTAGATTCTAACCATATGATGATGATCCACTTCTTTCTATTATGCATAGCTATCTTAGCAAGGGTAGATGTGTGATAAAAAATGCCTTGGCCATTGATATTTTTTGATAGTTTTGATACTTGGTGGATGATCAACATGTATGCTTCTATTAATTAAGATAATTCTAGATTATTTATGTAGTGACTAGTGGCATCAAGGCATACTACATACTATTAGATGATCATCTTGGCTGAGCATTGCTTTTTCTATCACTTTTTCATGTCAATCTCTACACTTTTCTTCATTGGGTGTAAAATATTCTATTCTTCTATGATGATGTTATCATGTAAAGAATATTGTGACTATAGCCCATATTATCAAATTTCAAGTGATTATTTTTGGCTTTGATGCTCTATTGTCAAGTATTATACCTTGGGTTTATTTTGCATCTATCATTCTATTTTGATTACAAAGAATTTGAACCCTTGGTGTTGACATGATCAAGCTAAAAATTATAGCATCTTTGAAAGCCACAACATGAGAATATAGATACTAGATACCAAAAGCAATACCTTAAAATATTTCTTCTTGCATGTACATTAATTTTAATATTGTGCTAGATATTTTATGTTACTTTCCTATATATTATCACTATTGTCCATTTAGTTTATTTCATTCCTTGGATTTTTATTTAGTGATAGATATTGGATTTTTACCATGTTCTTGCTAATTTTAGCTTCATAGATACTTGAAAAACTTTCTCTACTTAGCCAAATTTTATATTTCTCTTTTTTTTTTAGATTCAATACCTCATCATTTTATACCATTTGGTAATATTTTGCTTATTTTCCTATCATATACCTTTGCCTACATTGCATTCAACTATATTTTTTTGCTCTTTGCACACTTTTACAATCTTTTAGTCTACTCTATATCATCCTTTCCTATCTGTATTTATCATAGAAATTTGATTTGGAGATCCTTTAGTTGTATTCTAAGCTATGGAATGCTCGTTTATATACTATTACCTTGGAAAAATGACTATGTGGTTTAGATAATATGGCATAGGGGATGTAGGTGATGAAATTTAACTATACTACACAACAAAATATAGCATTGGTTTTCTTAACTTTTTGATATATTCAATTAGCATATCTCTATATCATTATAATTTTATAACTATAATAGAATCAATATATAGGAGTACTAACATGATAAGGAATGGCTATCAAATTCAAGGTTTTAGGGTGGATATATTGCATATCAAATTTATTGATGACACACTATGAGTAGATCAATACCACTACAAGTAAAAGGATTTAATAAGGTATTAACATTTAATGAGAAAGTAGTAGGTCAAACAACAACCAAGAAAATTTATAATTTTTTAGAGTTAGAATATATTACATCATTTGGGTTATGTAAATGTACCATATTTGGTACATAGTTAGAGTAGGAGATTACTTTAGGGGGAAGTTAGCTACTTACTTTAAGCAAATTAATAAATGCACATGTATCAATATGCAATTTTTAATATGCAAGGTGTCCCCTTGTATAGATAGGTAGAGTGTTGGTCAAGGAATCTATCTTCCTATATAAAGGGCCTCATAGATATATCAAGTATATATCAAGCATATCAAGTGCATTATAGTAGATAGTAGTAGATAGTGGTAGAACTCTTGTATAGAGTACAATGTAGTTATTTAGCTTATATTAATGGAGTGACTATCACCTCCATACTGCATTCTATTTCTACCACTTTCTATTTATAGTATATTTCAATTATATTGTAGAATCACTTTCTCTCATATCTTTTAAATCTTATTAGGACTTGTGTTAGATATCTCTCATTGCATATATCTTCAAAATTTAATAGTGGTATCAAAGCCATGATGAATCAAGAAAAGGATGACCTATATCTATCATTGTTCCTCTTTATATCTTTACAAATGGAACTTGCCATTGTGTATCACCACTTGCGAAAGTCATCATAAGAGAAGTCTAGTAGGTTAATAGGAATAGGGAGAGTCATAGGAAAGATTGAGAGGACTAAAATAAATCTCAATTATAGAAATTCTAATATTACATTTAGATAGAGTCTTTCCACATAGTTGTATAAAAAATCATGAAGACTAGGACTCGAAATTCATAACACTATATTGAAAAATCAAGTAGTGAAGATTATTATCTCTAAAATTATAAAATTTTTGTTCCAATTTATAATAACTTGTTGTAAGAAAAGAAGATTTAGAAAAATGTTGGGAAGCTTCCTACAAGAGAGCTAAGAAAAATATCTTCTTAGAATCATTCTAGCACTTGCAGCAGTAAGGAGAAGATTGAATATTTCAAATACTTTAAAAAATATCCCATTGCAAGATCTACAATCTTATATATTTTAAAAGATAATAAAATGCCACATTAGTCTTATAGTAGAATCAAGGAAGAAGAGACTCTAGAAGATGATTCAATGAGGATATAGGATATTGGTGATATCTATTCAAAACCAATACCTGTAGAGTGCATAAGCAAAAAAGAACATAGAATCCATGATATAGAAGAAAGGACCACATAAGTCTTAATTTTAAAGAAGGCCTCAAAATAAGAATTCATAATTCAGAAGAAGAATCTAGAGAAAATTTTATGAAGAAGACTTTAAAAAAGAGTTCCTAAAGAATACTCCAAAGAAGATTATAAAAAATAGGAGATTGATGATCTCCATTAAATCTTAAAAATTGTAGAAGAAAAGAAGGACCAGTAAGGTCCCATTCCATAATCCAAAAGAAATAAATTTTAGATATCCAAGAATAATATCTCATCAAAAACAATTCCAAAAGTAGAAGTTTGAAGGAAAGGTCTTATTTGGAAGACCAAAGAAGTTGCAAGACAAAATACCTTAGAGAAGTCTCAAGAAGAAAAATAAAAAGGCTTAAGGAACCTTATTGTAGATCTCGTAGAGGTATCATCGAAGGAGTTCCTAGAAGAAATCAACTACCAAGAAGAAACTCCTGATAGTGAATGACTTGGGATAATTATCACCATCTAATAACAATCCCAAGAGAAGAAGAATTTAGCAAAGAGTAACAAATCTAGAATAAGAATCCAGTGAAGACCTCAAGACATTTAGAATCTTGAGAAGAAGAAGAGTATGTTTGAAATCAAAATTCAACAAGAATATTGAAGAATTATTTAGATAGAATAAGCCTACCAAATACAAGAGATTTGGAGAATACCTCTCACAACACCTAGGCTCAAGATAGAAAGTTCAAGACCATAGTTTGGTGAAGAAAGAAACTATTTTGGATAGGCAACAAGAAGCTGCAAATTCATCCATTACAAGGCAGTAACTTGGTGAATCAAAATACCAAAATCTATATCTACAACATACACCATTAAAGGTGAGCAACTAGAATGTAATTATTTGAACTTAAAATTAGGGTTCATTATCAAATTCCATTAAGCACAATATTTGGATTAAAGTTGCATGAAGAAGGGCTCATATTATAGTCTTAAAAAAAGTGCAAAAATGAGAATTCATTTTAAGATATATTTGCACATTAAATAGGAGTTGGATATTTTTTGAAAGAAATAAAATTATCACCTACCTATTATCTATCCAGAAATTAAGAAGACCATATCCTACAATATTGATTGCAGTGAAAATTGTAGATTATTCATTAGGGATTTTTTACATATTACTCTTAAAAATGTAAAGATAATTAAATGCATTTGAAATTAATTTGAGATTTTATTTACAGGAGCAATGAGGTGAGATTATTGTTACAATTAAAGTGCATTATTAATCCATTAGCACTATACTAGTTGATATTTAACTAGTTAGACTCAAGAAATTAGTTTATTTTTTGTGTTGTTAAATGCATAAAACTACCACAAAATCTACAGTATTCATGTCTATAAATAAGCCACCAATACAAGTCAAAAGGTGTATAATGAAGACACCATTAAAGTCCTTAAAGGAATTCTTAAATCGAGACTTGGTGAGTCTCAAGATTCAAGGAATAAAGTTCAAAAATCATTACTTTAAAATTAGCATATTAAGAGTATATTATTATCTTGGATTAACTCTTATTAAATTATCCAAGGAAGAGGATTAGTGAAGACAAGGAGCTGACTCATAAAAATCAAAAAGGATTTTAGAAAAACATCTATCATATTGGTGCAAGTCTAACTATTACAAAGTACCTCTTTTGTTCCTTTAAAAAAAGGACAAAAGTATCTATGTTTAAAGGAAGCACCATATCCACCATCTCAATAGGTTTTAGGGTAGAGTTCGAGCAAGACGAAAGAGCCATCAAAGAGATCACACTTATAAAAAATAAAGGTGTTTAAAAATATTATTTCTTCACATCCAATCCAGACCTAGAAGCAAGCATTTCACCTATAATATTGAAGCTATTACAAGAGGCTATTATTATATGAATCTATTTAGAGAAAGGATAGCATACATAAGGATATTATCTATGTGGAATAGAAATATCAAGCTAAGCACAATGCGCTACTACAAAGGATACAAATCAACATTCAAATAGGTTACAAAAGCTACACAAAAATAATATTACAAGCATCAATATATAATAAAAAAATTCTATACCCAAAACCTTTACTTAGAGAGAATGACAATAAAAAAATGAGCACAAAAATCTACCAAAAGACCACCACTCGGAGCATCATAGAACCCTGGAGGATTACAGCTAGAGCCACTCATTATCCTCATCAAGATAGTGTGCAAAGGGAGAAGAGAAAATTCTTGCATTCCAATAAAAATAGCAATCCAATATACTATACAAAGATATAGGTAAATATAGGGTTACAATGCTCATACTTGGAGTGTTAGAAGAAAGGCTTACATGCACAAGCCTTGAGTGCCACTTGGCACAAGATTTTTAAGCACCCTAATATTTATGAATATTTAAGAGTAACATAATAAAAAAATGAGGATGGAGAAAGCCTATAATAATTTAGATTTTTTAGGGAAGAAAAATAATGTATTTGCTTTAGAAAATCATCCTTTCATTTTAGGGTTTCTATGGCAATATAAATAAGAAAATACTTTTAAGGTTATTCCTTGTGTTGCACATCCTTAACAACAAAACAAACCAATAGATGATAAGTGTTACTTTGAGTAGTATGAGAATATTAAAGAGAATTATGAAGATGAAAGTATTGGTGGGAAAAAAGAAAAGAAATGAAGATCCAAGAAGCAAAAATAAAGAGAAAAATATACCTAGAGAAATATTGATATGGAAAAGCAAAATCAAATATTGCAGGTGTTAACAAGAAATGGGGCTAAACGCACAAATAAAACAAAAAATAATAATGAAAATAATATCTTGGAATACTAGAGGAATGAATAAGAAACTCTCAAATTTCTATAGGAAATATATTTATATTTTTAGATATGGAACCTGGGTAACACATATTTAAGTCATTCATGCCATTGAAATTTATCTTGCAAAAGGCATTTTTATGAAATGATATAAAGGATTTTATTGTGAAAACTTAGCAAAGAGGAAGATGAAAAATTCCTTTGATAAGAAAGGAAAATGAAGAATACTTTTAGAAAATCAAGTTGATATAATGTAATACAAGCAATATAATGTTTTGTTTTCCTAACCAATAGAAGCCATGCATAGTTTTTTTAATCATATTAATATTAAATTTTATATTTATATGGGATTGAAATGAGCCGCTATTCATATTTTATATTGCATCATCACCACATAGTGGTACTACAATAACTTGGCTATTATGTGTATCACTTGGTCATATTCGAGCATTGTTCTCCTTCATGAAAGTTGAGGAATTTAACTAGTTTAGTTAATGATATTTGATAATTTAAATTGATATTATATACTAATTATATTTGTATTTTTTTACATTTCAATTTATTTGCTTCTTAAAAATATATGAATATTGTATTATATATTAGGATTTAATTTTGGTCAAAGATTCATATCTTTAATCCTGGTTGTATAACATATAATAAAACTCTTTGATAACATATTATAATATCTTATATCCACCCATGTGGGGGAGTTGGAGAGAAGTGGGTAGTTGAAACTCTCATGTTGGAGAGGCCCTAGGTTCAAATCTCTCCATATCGCATGTTTGCAGATATGCTATGTAATAGTTTACTAGGGAGGGACCCTATTGGTGGTGTGTTTATCCACCCTCTTGATGTAATAATGAGCTTTAATGAATATATAATAAACAATCGACTAAATTATAATTAGCATATTATATAATACATCCTTATTTCATATTTTTCAATCTATTGTTATCTAAAAATATTATAAAATTATTTTAAAGAGGTGGGTAATGATAACACTATAGTAAAATTATGTAAAAGCTCTATATTTCCACATAAAAAATATATTTTTTTTTCAAAAAATATATATTTTTGGTGATAGGATGGTGGTCTACTAGAATACAAGAACTCTATGAGTGATATCAAAACCTTTTAGTGGTTTTGCTCCTTGTTGTATCTCAACACTTTGACTAAAATTAAGATAAATTGAGTCTACTCAATCTATTTAAGTTCAAGTAACATATTATATATTGTAGAGCTATGGATTATGGTCATATATGCATCCTATTTGAAAGTTTCAATGCTTTAAAGGTATGTAATATCTATGATTTCATGATTTATTTCCTAATTTTGCTACATCACTATTGATTGTAATGTATCCAATCTATAATCTCAATGAGACAATTCTCATAGAATTCTGATTCCAAATGCTAATGGGTGTGAATAAATAATGCAAGGGTCATGATTGATACTTGGAAATGTTTATTGAGTACCAAATAATATTTTGCAATTGTATCATAAAATATTCATGTTTAGAAATGATTATTAATGATTATATAACATTTATAATGACATCATAAAATTTCTTTCAAAATGTAAAATTAGTGTAAGCTCATGACATTACATGTCTTACAAATTTATTGGTTGACAATTTAATTATAAAAAATGCTATAAAAATAAAAAAAGTTTCATCAGTAAATTATATTCTTAAATTTAATCAATCTACTGCTCTAATATATTATAATTTTAATTATATATATATATAAATATATATAATTTCTAAATTATAGAATTTAATCTATTTTTAGTTTAATTTTACAAAGTATAACAAACATAATCCTATAATAATAAATTTAAGTTTCCATAAACCTTGTGCTTAATAAATCAGGTTAGACACCTTCAATTTAGACTCCTTCACCTCTAAATTTTAAAAATAAATAAATAAGATCTTAAATTATATAATATATATAATTCTTTAATAATAAGTTTGTATTTATAATTAATTAAATGTTATTTTTAAGAAAACAAAATTAATTTTTTTATTATAAAGTTTATATATATATATATATATCTATATATATATATATATATATATATATATATATATATATATATATATATATATATATATATATTGTTATTGTGAGAAACCTATATGACTATAGGGTTGCTTCCAACCATGACCGATCGTAGGCCGAGAACTATACTTATCAATAAAAAATTTAACACAAAACCACCACACACCCACCCCTCATACACTCACCCACCTCATCTACCGCTTATGATACCCAAAGATTCTCATCCTACCCTCCATTTTAAGATTCAAAATATAATACTCAAATATTCTCATCCTACCCTCCATTTTAAGATTCAAAATATAATACTCAAATATTCTCATCCTACCCTCTTCATAAATTCAAGATATAATACTTAAAGATTCTCATCTACCTTTTTTAAGATTCAAGATATAATACTTGAAAATTCCCATCCTATTTTTTTTTCTTAAAAAATATCCTACCCTCTTTTAAAATTCAAAATATAATAACTAAGGATTCTCATCCTATCCTCTTTTAAAGATTCAAATACATAATCAAATTTCATCGTCGATGGAACATAACAAATTTTGTTTCTTGAATAGGGTGCATATTTTCATAAAAATAAAATAAAACGTGAATCGATGACCTTTAAAATGTCGAAACAAGTAGGCACTTCTACAAGAAAATCATGTTCAAAATTTGGTGCAGTATACCCTCGAGAAGAAAGAATGTCTAGAGTCAATGCGTGGCCTTTGCAATTCAATACAAAACAAATTTGTTATTGATATCTCGACAATCACATATGGTAAATCGTCACTCTATTACAAATAAATAGATAAAATATTTATAGCAATTATAACTGATCATAAAAGTTATCATAAAAATTAATTAGACACTCAATTGCCAACCTTGCAAGTAATTTATACAAAATAAACAGATAAAATCAATATTAAAAAAAAATCAGCAGCGAGTTATAGATGAATTCAGTTTTTGTTAGAATCTTTCATGAGACAAGATGGGTTTTTGACAGATAACAAGGGCAATCTACACTGTAAACGACAGAAACTAAGATTTATTCATCCAATTTGTCAAGTAATCTCCCTCTTCCAACACAGCCCCATGGAGCCTAGCACAAGTACGCTTCAGCATCCCAAGTCCAAATGCATGATTCTTACTCTGTAAATACACAACAGGATAAAAAAGCAGTATCAAATAAGTATGAGATATTATAAGGTTAGCAATCGAAATCTGAGTTTACATAACTTCATTATGGCCAAGAATAAAAAATGTCCACAATAGAGTTCAAACATAAATGGAAGTGGGGATAGTTCTATAAAAAATATAACAGAAAATTACATAGTTGGACTACTGAAAATAAGTTAAAAACAAATTTTAAAAGTTTGTGGTCTATCTTTACTTAGAAAAATTATTTTATATAAGATGGTCTGGGCATATGGGATGGGACAAGTTGGATAAGGGTATTATGTGAGTGTGTGGAGACACAAACTCAATTGAGTCTTTCATTGGCTGTTCCCTTCTACATATAGCTAGCCAAAGCTCAAGGGTGTTAAAAATGTTAAACCTGACCCTATCTCACTATCGCTCGAAAAAAGCATCAAAGGTATAAAAAACACATCTGCAATGATGATCTAGGGATCACTCAATCAGGAGTGATTTGACATCTGACAACTCGAAAAGCCTTAAATTCGATCATTGCATTAATTTCGGTTGTTGCAAATCGACGATTGGTCAGTAACCCTACTTCGGCTATCAGAAACCCTAAGCATGTCAGAAGATAAGTCTATCAGAAGGCAATCCTTATCTTTCCTTCAACAAGTTATAAAATGTAGTTTGTGTTTTCAGAATATGCAGTTCGAAAGGTGAGATCATAGTAGTGCACAGTAGTACAAGTTTGGGAAAATGCCGGTAGCAAGGATTGTAGAGGAATAGGATTTTGACAGAGCCGAGCAGCAGCTTCGAACTCTCCCTTGTTTTGTTTATCCTTCATTTATTTACAGAAATCTGTAAACCTTTCAATGGTGTAAGATCTGTATGTTTTCGCTTGCATAAATAAAACTCTATTTTATTTCCCTTTATCGCTCGCTAGTGTATATTTTTCTCTCTATCGCTCACCATGTTGAGCGATTACGGGATTTGTTCATTTTAGTAGCAACTTTCATCACTTTTAACCCTTACTACTCAAATGCATCCTTATTTCATCTTATATGCCTTTTGTCCTTGGTGGTTCGTCCTTTACGCATTTATTTTTCTCAATTTTCCCTCTATCGCTCGCAATTTCCAATATTTCCCATTAGCGCTCATGTGAATAGCGATTTGGGTTTCTTACATCTAAGGTTAAGTGATTTAGGTTTTTGTCTTACTCTTAGTTTATCTTTTATGCATCCGTCTTCTTATGCTTTCCCTCCATCACTCGCAATTTAGAAATATTTCCAATATCGCTCAATACTTGAGCGATTCGCGTCAATTTATCCTAAGTCTAGTGATTTAGAAAATGACCTATTTTTTCCTTATTCCTATTTTGTCCTTACATACCCACTCCCTTCGTCACTGAAAATGTATCGGGTAAAGTAACTTTCTCGTCTTTGATCAGCAATGTGGACGTTTCACCAGACTTAGAATAATTTGTGGCTTTCACCGAACTTCCTTTGTTCTCGCTGTCACTTGTTAAAACATTTTTTTCCCTCCATCAATGCTTTTTTTAGTGATTTATGGCTTAAACGTTTTATTCCCATATCACCGACGCTAAAGGTTTTATCTCCATCTCGCTGCAAGCATGAGCAATTTTGGGAATTTCTATTTTTATTCCCTCAAATTGGTATCAGAGCTGATTAGTGCCTTGACACGAAGACCGAAGCATAGCTTCAGGTACAAACAATTTGTAGTTGTAGATCATGTGCTTCAATGACAAGAACTACAACTACAAGAGCATCCACATGAAGATCTTGTTTGTATCTCAAGAGTTGTGGGACCTAGTCGAGAACAGCTACCCAGAACTGGAATATGTAGCAACACTGGCCACCCTCTCCCAAGAAGATAGGGACCTGTTGAAGGAGAACACCAAGAAGGACCAGAAGGCCCTATTTTACATCATGCAAGTGGTCGAAGAGACCATATTCCCATGGATCACATCGGCCACCAAGGTAAAGTAGGCCTGGGAGATTCTGGTCAGCTTGTATCAGGGCACCAACAAAGTCAAGCTCATGAAGCTATAGATGTTGAGGGAGTTCGAGAACCTACAGATGAACCAGACGTAGTCCATGGGTGACTTCTTCACCCAGATGAAAGACATAGTCAACTAGATGCAGTTGAATGGAGAGATCATGCAGAGCCAGAGAATCATGGAGAAGATTCTCAGAATCCTGCTTGCTAAATTTGACTTTGTTGTGATAGCAATTGAGGATTCAAGGGATCTGATGACCCTCTCTATGGACAAGCTCATGGGTTCATTGCAGACGCATGAGTAGAGGTTGAGTCTCTCTTCTTAGTCTTCTCTAGTGTAGGCATTAAATGCATATGTCTCATTTTGAGATAGTGGCAGGCAAGATTCCCACCATGGTACCTCTAGTTGTCAAGGAGGAAGAGCGAGAGGTAGGCATGGGAAAGGAAAAGGAGGTAGGTCAAACCCTATCGAGGGAGAGACCAATTGTAATTTCCATCAGTAAGGTGGAAGAAGTGGAGTGAGAAACCAGCAAGATAAACCTAGCTAGAAAGAGAACATGTCAAAGGTCCAATGCTACTATTACAATAAATTTGGCCATTACATCTTATAGTGCAAAAAGAGGATGGATGAGGAGAACCAGCAGTAGGTCCACTACACTAATGAAGTTGTAAATGTGGTAGTTGGGAACGTGTTGCTAACTTGTAGTACTAATGAGGAGAGCTAGAAGAACATCTGGTATCTCGACAGTGGGTGCAGTAATCACATGATGGGGAACAAGGAGATGTTCTCCCAACTAGATGAAATAGTCCAGTTCGAGGTGAATATGGGGAACAACAACAAGGTTCCCATAATTAGGAAAGGCAATATCCTCATTTGCACTAGGCGTGGTAAAAGTAATCAAATATGCAATGTGTATTATGTGCCTAGGTTGAAGTACAACCTGCTAAGTGTGGGACAGCTCGTTCAAAAGGGACACATTATCCAACTCAAATATGGAACCTACACCATAAGAGATAAAGCACATGGGCAGATTGCAACTATATCCATGACAAAGAATAAACTGTTTCTACTATAGATTCAGAATGAGTCTTTGATGTACTTAGTGCATTTATGAAGGATGCTACCTGGCTGTGGCATCTCAAGTTTGATCACCTAAGTTTTAGTGTCCTGAATTTGTTGCACAATAAGCATATGGTGAAGGGTTTACCCCTTATTGAGCAGTAGAATCAAATTTGTGAAGTCTTCTTAGTTGGAAAGCAACATAGGGATCCATTACCTTTTGATCAGTCCTAGAGAGCATCACAGTCATTGGAGTTGGTGCACTTAGACATTTGTGGTCTGATGCAAACCACAACATTTTCTGGCAACAAGTACTTTTTGACCTTCATTGATGAATTCAGTCGGAAGACCTGGATCTATGCAATTAAGTAAAATTCAGAGGCTTTTGGTAAATTCAAGGATTTCAAGGCTTTGGTGGAGAAACAGAGCAACTACCAGGTTAAAAACCTAAGAACCAATGGTGAAGGAGAATACATATCCAATGAATTCCAAAATTTTTTCAAGGTGAATGGAATTTAGAGACAACTCTATGCCAAATACATGCTGCAGAAGAACGGTGTAGCTAAGAGGAATAACAAAACCATCATGGAGATGACTCGTAGCATGATGAATGCAAAGGGATTACTGCATGAATTCTATGTAGAGGTTGTAACCTATGCATTCTATCTACTAAATAGGTGTTCCACCAAGAGCATGAAGGATAAGATTCCTCAAGAGTCTTGGAGATGTCAAAATCCATGTGTGGCTCATTTACATATTTTTGGGTACATAGCATATGCACACATTCCATAAGAGAAGAGGAAGAAGTTGGATGATAGAGTGAAGAAGTGTATCTTCACAGGATACTAGAAGTATCATCGAAATAGTTCCTAAAAGAAATCAACTACCAATAAGAAACTCTTGATAGTGAAGGACTTGGGATAATTTAGCAAAGAGTGACAAATCTAGAAGAAGAATCCAATGAAGACCTCAAGACATTTATAATCTTGAGAAGAAAAAGAGCATGTTTGAAATCATAATTCAACAAGAATATTGAAGAAATATTTAGGTAGAAGAAGCCTACCAAATATAAGAGATTTGGAGAATGCTTCTCACAACAAGAAGGAACATTTCAAAAGTGAGGACTTTATAAATATACTATCAAAAGTTGAAGATCATTGGAAGGATCAAGCCACCAAACCCTAGGCTCAAGATAGAAAGTTCAAGACCATAGTTTGGTGAAGAAATAAGCTACAAATTCATCTATTACAAGGTAGTAACTTGGTGAATCAAAACACCATAATATATCTACGACATAAGCCATTAAAGTTAAGCAACTAGGATGCAATTAGTTGAACTTCAAATTAGTATTCATTATCAAATTCTATTAAGCACCATATTTGGATTAAATTTTCAAGAAGGAATCATATTATAGTCTTCAAGAAAGTGCAAAAAGGAGAGTTCATTTAAGATATATTTACACATTAAATAGGAGTTGGATATTTTTTGAAAGAAATAAAATTATCACCTACCTATTAGCTATCTAGAAACCAAGAAGACTATATCCTACAATATTGATTGTAGTAAAAATTGTAGATTATTTATTAAGGGTTTTTTTATAGATTACTCTTAAAAAATGCAAAGATAATTAAATGCATTTGAAATTACTTTGAGAGTTTATTTACAGAAGCAATGAGGTGAGATTATTATTACCATTAAAGTGCATTATTAATCCATTAGCACTATACTAGTTGATATTTAACTAGTTACTCTTAAGAAATTAGTTTATGTTTTGATTGTTAAAGGCACAAAACTAGCACAAAATTTGTAGTATTTTATGACAAAAAAGAAGCCACCAATACTAGTCAAAATATGGATAATGAAACTACCATTAAAATCCTTTAAGGAAGCCTCAAATCGAGATTTGGTGAGTCTTAAGATTCAAGGAATAAAGTGTAGAAATCCCTAATTTAAAATTAGCATATTAAGAGTATCTTATTAGCTTGGATTAACTCTTATTAAATTATCAAAGGAAGAGGATTAGTGAAGACAAGGAGTTGCCTCATTAAAATAAAAAAGGATTTAAGAAAAAGGTCTATCATATTGGTGCAAATCTAACTATTATAAAGCACCTCTTTTATTCCTTCAAAAAAATGACAAAAGTATCTCTCTTTACAGGAAGCACCACAACCATCATCTCAATAGGTATTAGGGTAGAGTTCGATCAAGAGGAAAGAGCCACCGAAGAGCTCACACTTCTCAAAAATTAATGTTTTTAAAAATATCATTCCTTCACATCCAATCTAGCCCTAGAGGCAATCATTTCACCTATAATATTGAAATTATTACAAGAGGCTATTATCATATGATTCTACATAGAGAAAGGATAACATTCAAAAGGATATTATCTACGTGGAATAGAAATACCGAGCTAATCCCAAGGGGCTACTACAAAGGATATAAATTAGCATTTAAACAGGTTACAAAATCTACACAAACAACATATTACAAGCATCAAGGTATAATAAAAAAATGCTATACCCAAGGCCATTAGTTGGAGAGAACAATCACCAAAAAGGAGCATAACAATCTGCCTTAAGACCACCATTAGAAGCATCATAGAATCGTGGAGTTTTACAGTTGGAGCCATCCATTATCCTTATCAAGATAGCATGTAAAATGAGAATATGAAATACTTGTATTCCAAGAAATATAGCAATCCACCATACAATACAAATATATAGGCAAAGATAGGATTACAATGCTTATCCTTGGAGTGTTAGAAGAAAGGCTTTCATGCACAAGTCTTGAGTGCCACTTGCCACAAGATTTTTAAGCACCCTAATATTCATAAATATTTAAGAGCAATATAATAAAGAAATGAGTATGGAGAAAGCCTATAATAATTTAGATTTTTAAGGGAATAAAAATAATGTATTTTCTTTAGAAAATCATCCTTGTATTTTAGGGTTTCTAGGGTAATATAAATAAGAATATTCTTTTAAGGTTATTCCTTATGTTGCACATCCTTCACAACAAGACAAACCAATAGATGATAAGTGTTACTTTGAATGGTATGAGAAGATTAAATATATTGATGAAAATGAAAGTATTAGTGGGAATAAAGAAAAGAAAGGAAGATGAAAAAAGCAAAAATGAAGAGAAAAAGAAACCTATATGGATATTGATATGGGAAAACAAAAGCAAATATTGTAGGTTTTAACAAGAGGTGGGGCTAAACGCATAAATAAAAACAAAAAAATAAAAATGAAAATAATATCTTGGAATACTAGGGGAATGAATAAGAACTCTAAAATAATGCATTAATAAACTCTCAAGATGCTATAGAAAATATATTTATATTTGTATATATGGAAACTGGGTAACACATATTTAAGTCATTCAAGTTGTTGAATTTTATCTTGATAAAATTTTAACTTCTTAAGGCTTTGTATGAAATGATATAAAATATTTGATTGTGTAAAATTAACAAAGAGGAATATGATAAATCCCTTTGATAAGAAAGAAACATGAAGAATACTTTTAGAAAAGCAAGTTGATAGAATGTAATGAGAGTAATATAATGTTTTGTTTTTGTAATGGTAGTACCTAAGCCATGCATAGTTTTTTTTTAATCATATTAATATTAATGTTTGAATTTATATGGGATTGAAATGAACCCCATTCATATTACATATTGAATCATCACCACATAGTGGTACTACAACAACTTGGCTATTATATGTATCACATGGTCATATTCGAGCATTGTTCTCCTTCATGAAAGTTGAGGAATTTTACTAGTTTAGCTAATTACATTTGATAATTTAAATTGATATTATTTACTAATTATATTTTCATTGCTTTTACATTTTAATTTATTTGCTTCTAAAATATATATGAATATTGTATATTATATTAGGATTGAATTTTGGTCAAATGTTCTTATATTTAATCTTGGTTGTATAACATATAATAAAACTCTGTGATAGTAGCTTATATGCTTAGTATAAAATCAACAATCGAATAACTTATAATGAGCATATTACATAATACATCATTATTTCATATATTTCCATCTATTGTTATCTAACAATATTATAAAATTATTTTAAATAGGTGGTTAATGATAGCACTATAGTAAAATTATGTAAAAGCTCTATATTTCCACACAAAAAAATATTTTTTCAAAAAATTTTTTTTTTTTGGTGATACGATGGTGCTCTAGTAGGCCACAAGAACTCTATGAGTGACATCAAAACCTTTTAGCACATTGTTGTATCTCAACACTTTTGACTAAAATTAATGTAACTTGAGTCTACTGAATCTATTTAAGTTCAAGTAACATTATATATTGTATAGCAATGGATTATGGTCATGTATGCATCGTATTTGAAAGTGTCAATGCTTTAAAGGTATATAATGTCTATGATTTCATGAATTATCTCCTTATTTTGCTACATCATTATTGATTGTAATGTATCCAGTCTATAATCTCAATGAGATAATTCTCATAGACTTGTGATTCCAAATGCTAATGGGTGTGAATAAATAATGCAAGGATCGTGATCGATACTTGGAAATGTTTATTGAATACCATATAATATTTTGTAATTGTATCATAGCATATCCCCTAAAATTTTCATATTTAGATTTGATTATTAATGATTATATAACATTTACAATGGCATCATAAAATTTTCTTCAAAATGTACAATTAGTGCAAGCTCATGACATTACATGTCTTGCAAATTTATTAGTTGACAATTTAATTATAAAAATTCTAGAAAAAAAAAAAGTCATCAAACTATATATTCTTAAATTTAATCAATCTACTACTCTAAATTATAATTTTAATTATATATAATTTCTATATTATAGAATTTAATCTGTTTTTAGTTTAATATTACAAAATATAAAAAACATAATCCTATAATAATTAAATTAATTTCCATAAACCTTGTGCTTAATAATTCAGGCTAGACACCTTCAGGTTGGACTCCTTCACCTCTAAATTTTAAATATAAATAAATATGATCGTCAATTATATAATATATAATTCTTTAATAATAAATTTGCATTCATAATTAATTAAATATTATTTAAAAAAAAAAAACTATAATTTTTTTATTGTAAATTTTAGACATAAATTAATTATATATATATATATATATATATTATACTTTTATTCTAACCGAACACCTCATACAAAGGAACACCTTATTATACTTTTATTATATATTTTAGACATAAATTAAATATATTATACTTTTATTCTAAACGAACACCTTATCCAACGCTTACGATACCCAAAGATTCTCATCTACCCCCATTTTAAGATTTAAACTATCATACTTAAAAGACTCATCCTACCCTCTTCATAAATTCAAGATATAATCCTTATCCTACTTTTATAATAACTAAAGATTATCCTCCTACCCTCTTTTAAATATTCAAATAGATAACTAAATTTGATCGTCAATGGAACATAACAATTTTTTCCTTGAATAGGGTGCATATTTTGTTTAAAAAAATAAAGTGTGAATCGGTGACCTTTAAAATGTCGAAACAAGTAGGCACTTCTACAAGCAAATCATACTTAAAATTTGGTGCAGCATACCCTCGAGGAGAAAGAATGTCTAGAGTCAATGCATGGCTTTTGCAATTCAATACAAAACAAATTTGCTATTGATATCTCGACAATCACATATGGTAAATCGTCGCTTCTTTATTACAAATAACTAGATAAAATATTTATAGCAATTATAATCGATGATAAAAATTATCATAAAAATTAATTAGACACTCATTTATACAAAATCAACTGATAGAATCAATATTAAAAAAGAAATCAGCAGCCAGTTGTACATGAATTCAGTTTTTGTTAGAATCTTTCATGAGACAAAATGGGTTTGTGGCAGTAAGCAAGGGCAATCTACACTGTAAACAACAGAAACTAAGATTTATTCATCCAATTTGTCAAGTAATCTCCCTCTTCCAACACAGCCCCATGAAGCCTAGCACGAGTACGCTTCAGCATCCCAAGTCCAAATGCATGATTCTTACTCTGTAAATACACAACAGGATAAAAAAACAGTATCAAGTAAGTATGAGATATTATAAGGTTAGCAATCGAAATCTGAGTTTACATAACTTCATTATGGCCAAGAATAAAAAATGTCCACAATAGAGTTCAAACATAAATGGAAGTGGGGATAGTTCTATAAAAATAAAACAGAAGATTACATAGTGGGAGTACTGAAAAAATAAGTTCAAAACTATTTTTTAATGTTTGTGGTCTGTCTTTACTTAAAAATAATTTTATAAAAAATAAAACAGAATATTACATAGTTGGATTACTGGAAAAATAAGTTAAAAACTAATTTTTAAAGTTTGTGGTCTGCCTTTACTTAATTTTTTTTTTTAATATAAGGTGGTTTGGAATGGAAAAGTTGAATGATAGATAAACAAGTAAATATCAACGTAGAACCAAATTTTAATTATAAAAAATTATCTGAGTGTGTGGAGACACAAACACAATTACGTCTGTCTTTGGCTCTAGTCCCTTCTACATATAGCTAGATAAAGCTCAAGGGGACTGTAATATCGTCCATGTGGTGACGCTCTCACTACAGTTAAGGCTCAAGGAGACTGCTACAGTATCAATTGAAAGACTTAAAACAAGACTGACATGGTCATAAACCAAATCCAAGTTCATCTAAAAAAGACCAACCATATGCGTCCGCTCAAATTAAAAAGCTACAAAAGAAATGAGAGATAACTGACCTTAAGACACATGCCTCTAGCCAAGTCACAGACTGGAAAATCCTGTGGGCAGCAGCTGTGTTGATCGTCACAGCATATAGCTGATTCATGAGGACAGCAACCCCATTGCAAGCAGAATAAACGGAAACCGAAGGTACAGCAGCAGGTGGTGCTAGCAGGGCACGAATAAAAGTCATCACAATTCGTCGAAGGCTTCGCTGGAGATGGAGGACGAGGAGAAGGATCAGGCTTGGGAGGGTTGATCCCATTCTTTACTGGATACGATGGTTGCATGGCAATCCCACATTTTCCAACTGATCTCTTAATGTTTCTTTCCAGCCTGATGTATCCCTTCTCACCCCATGTCGGTCCCCAAGAGTTTTTCACAATCCAATAGTCCTTATGAGACGACCCATAACCAACCACTGTCACGGCGTGATCCAGCTTTGTTCCGCATTTACCAGTGAACACACCCTGTTATTAGAAAAAAGGAAATAGTAATATTATTTAGTAATTGAAAAGCAAAAACTGTGCACTTACAAATCAATGCAATAGATACCCGTTAGAATTTCTAGACGTTAAAGCTAATTGGAGTAACTCCGATTTCGTGGGTGCTGTGATAATAAGATTTGTAGTAATATTAAAGTAACTTACTGTGTTGGATGATGATATAATATTAATATATTTCGAATTAGAATGCCGAAATAGACAATATGGCATGTAATCTAAACCACTCCTTTAAACCCATCTAACCAATTTCTAAATTAAAATAATAATAATATTTAAAAAAATAAAGGTTTAAGGTTTAAATAATTTCTAAATTAAAATAATAATAATATTTTAAAAAAATAAAGGTTTAAGGTTTAAATTGGGATGTGTATAATTGTAAGTTTCACCCTATTCATAAGTTCTAACTCTCAAAGTGATAATGAAGACTCACTGATTTGTAGAACTGAAAGTCTCTTCCACCCGCTTCAATAGCCACGCTGATCGGTTGATGTGCTGCAGCCTTTTGTAACGACATCTCGTCGTTGTTGGGCAAATCTTCATATCCATCTATTGTTACCAGGTGGGTATTTTTCTGCGTCATACACCCATATAAGTTCTTAACCAAATAGTATTGCAGACTTTTCGAAACATATCTATTTGTATTTATATAGCATCACTGAATAAACAAACCTATGGCATGAAACATATCCAAAAGACATGAAATCGACGACGACCATGTTTTGAGCATGGCGATCTCATGACGCCATGTTGATTGAACTATGTAAGCTATAAACTATTAACTTGGACTTACCCCTGCTAATATTCCCTCAAATTTTCTAAAAAAATTATCAAAATAAGTAGCATACCCGGGTTATATCACAGATACCATCACGAGCCTTGTAGGGGTAATCGGCCTCGCTATCAATACCACCATTCTCCATAATAAATTGAAAAGCATTCTCCATGAGACCTCCATTGCACCCCTGGTTCGAAGAAATGTCACAGTCCACAAGCTCTTGCTCCGAGAGAGCCACCGATTCATTAGTCACAATGTAATTAATTCCTTCAACCGCTGCAACCGTCGAGAAAGCCCAGCAACTCCCTGTAAAACAAGAAACCAAACCATAAGACAACTCACTTAAAGTCCCAGGAAAAGTAGAAAAAGAAATCGATTAGAAGAAAAAGATATACCGCAAGAGCCCTGGTCCTTGACATGGGTAATAGCGCCATTCTTTCTCCAGTCCACAGACTTAGGTAACTCATCGCCTTCTCTGTACAGATAACGAAGGCTCATAAAGTTTTGGGAGGAACGGAACATGGTACCCAAGTACATGTTCTTGAACTCGTCATGGGTGAGGTCTGCGAACTTGTTGAGGCCGAGCAAATACGATTGATTTTTCTGGTTGTGAGAGTCGATGTAGAGTAAATTGTTTTTGAATATGTGGAAGCGCGTCTGTATCTCCTCCAAGCCATTGTAGGCTTTCCCATGCTCGTTCAGCCATCGTTCGTAAATCTGAAAGACCTTTTCATCAGAGGTCAAATCACTGGGATCGTATCCAATCATGGAAGGTTCGCTAGAGCAAGAAATCCTCCCAAAACACAGCAGAAGGGCCAATAAAGCAAACATTGTATTCCCCATTACGATCGAGTAGATAATACTATGCTGTTAAAGAAGTTATATGGGACTTGCGTTTTATAGGGGAACGCTTCCTCAAATTTCGATAACCCGCCCGGGTGGCAATTGGGCCCATGCGTGGATCGACCCTATCCTTCTAGAATTTACACATAGGATTTAAATAATTTTATAATAATTATTTAAAGTATTATAAATATTGTCAGGTACTTTTAGGTGATTGACAGTGTAGAAGCCTCGTGGTAGTTAAAAAGTTTTTTATTAAACTTAAAAAAAATATTATAATATTTTAAAACATGGAAGATTATCTTGACCGCTAACGGCTACTACCTGAATAGAAATCTGCACTTATTAAAAAGAAAAAGGAAATCAATGTTTTATTTTAAGTGTTTGTGCCAAAGGAACGTTCATAAATGAAAATAATAATGATAATTTTAGGTTTTAAGTGAGCCCACACTAGGATTAAAAATGTTTTAAATATACTTATTTAATTTCAAAATTTATTGGCATTGCCACATGGGTATACAATGATTTTATGGCCCATATATATATATATATATATATATATATATATATATATATAATTTTATGATATAGTAATGGAATATAATTATTTAATTTTTTTTAGATCCATAAGTTTATGTAATATAGTATATAAGATTATGTACAAAGTGATGGCAAATCCATTAAGGTCATTGTTAGATAAAATTATTTCAAAAGAGCAAGGAGGATTTTTAAAAGGGATACAAATTTTGGACGAGATCATAGTAGCTCATAAATTTATATAAAAAACATTTCAGAAGAGTAAGGAGGATTTCTAAAAGGGACATAAATTCTAGACGAGACCATAGTAGCTCATGAAGTTATATATTCAGCAGCTTCAAGAAAAGAGAAAGCAATTATCTTAAAAATTGATATGAGTAATGCTTATGATAGGATTAAATGGATTTTTTTTTTGTAGTTTGAGAACAGTTTAGATTCGGGAAGAAATGAGCTAGATGGATTAAAACTTGTGTCTCTAAAAATTCTTATTTAGTGTTAGTCAATGGGTTAGTAACATAATATTTTAAAGCCAAGAGAGGCCTTAGACAAGGAGATCCTCTATCTCCTAATGCGTTCATTATTATGGCAGAGGTTTTGAGTAGGAACTTAAAGAAGGGTTACAAATATGGGCTTATAAGTGGACTTAATGTTAGTAATAATATTGACAACAACACCCATCAATAATTTGTATATGATACAATCCTTTTTGGAAGAGCAAGGATAAATGAGGCCAGAGCTTTGAATAAATTTTTAAAGTAATAAGAAAGAGCATTAGGGTAAAAGGTTAATAGGACAAAATCTAAATTTTAATTTCTTAACACTCCAGCTAATATCAAAGCAAGAATCTATAGGTTACTTCAAATAGAGGAGGTAAATTTTCCAACAACTTATCTAGCGATGTCTTTATTTGAGAGGAGAATGAGGATAAAATTATAGAATCTAGTTATTAGTAAAGATTAAAATAAACTACTAGCTTATAAAGGTAGATAGTTATAATTATTAGGAAGAGTGCAGTTAATTAAGTCAGTCTTACAGGCCATGCCAACATATTATGTGTCATTGTATACTATGCTAAAATCAGTTAAAAAAAATTAATCTATATTATGCGATCCCTTTTATGGTCAAGCTTACATGATAAAAGGAAATTTCCTTTGGTGAAATGGAGCAAGGTGTGTGATGATAAAACTAGGGGAGGTATTGGTTTAAGAGTTCTTACAAATGCAAACTTAGATCTTAGGGAAAAAGTAATATGGAGATTGTACAAAGAGAGTCAAATAAAATGGAAAATAATTCTTCTAAGTATATTGAGCCCAGTAACCGAAGTTTAATATTTACTACATTCTCTCTACCAAATGGTTTTGCTTGTTGGAATAGTTTACAAAAATCTATTGATCTAATGATTAAAGTTTTAACATGGGTGGCGAGAACTAGAGAAAAAAAAATTGTTTGGATACATGGTGTGATAAAAAAAACCGCTTAATTTAGATCTAATTTTGAAACCTTGTATGAGATTGCTTTAAGTAAATATGGTGATAGGGTTCCAAATATTTTTTATGGATCAAGAAGGAAGATACAAATGGAAATAATATTTTTTTACAAGTATAAAAGACATTGATGCTATGAGGCAATTGAGTAGAAATATAACTATGATTATTCCTAGGGGAGCCAAGGATAAATTGGTTTAGGAGTTGAATAACTCAGGAGAATACACAACAACAAGTGGATACAATGTAAAGTACTAAGAAAATACTAATATCACTAGAATATGGATAGATATTTGGGATAGCCCAAGCATTCCTAAAGTAAAAATGAATGTTTGGCTAGTAGGTCATAGAAGAATTTTATCCTAGGATAACCTTATGAAAAGGGGTTTTCATGGCCCATTTTAATGTGTTTTATGTAATGAGGAGGAGAGTATAGACCATATCTTGGGATATTTCCTGATAGTCTAGAATCTATGGTAATGGATTCTTAATATGTTTGGTAAATACATGGTGATGAGTAGAAGAATTGAAGATTGGTTAAAGCAATAGTAGAGCACTTATAAAAGTGAGGCTTTAAAGATAATATGGGATATATAAAAAGATACAATAATTTGGACTATCAACTATGTAGCTAGAAAGAAATAGAACAATATTTAAAGGAAAGAAAAATAATTTAGAGGTAATAAAAAGGAAGATATGTTTAGCCATAAAGATGTCTAAACCAACCCTGTCAAATCACCCAATCCCTAATCTAGAAGTAGATAGCCTTAATAGATGGATTCAAGTAATTAAATGGGATTATGATGTTGGGTACAAAAGAAGCAAAAATAAGGTAAAGAATATAAAGTGGAAACCACCATATGTGGAGTGGATTAAGTTGAATTTTGATGCAGCATTTAAATAAAATCTAGGACCGACATGAAGAGGAAGAATAATTAGAAATAATAGAGGATATATTTTATCTCATTATGCTTTCAATAGTGGACTAAAGAAAAATAATGAAGTTGAAGCTTGGGCAAATTTAGAAGGGTTAAAAATATGTAAAAAAATGAAATGGAATAAAGTATGGATGGAAGGTGATTCTCTCATGGTAATAAATGCAATTTTGAGTAAAACAAAGGCTCCATGGAGCATACAAGAGATAACTGTGGAAATTTAATATCTTGCTAAAGAGTTTGTAGAAATTAGGTTTACACATACATTAAGGGAAGGAAATAAATATGTAGATAGGCTAAAAAATAGAGGGGTTTTGATTGAGGATCATGAAGTTAAACTCTCCTTTCAATGGTTAGAGGAAGTAGTAAGTTTAACTGAAGATAACAAGAAAATGTTGATTGCCTAAATCAAATAATGATTAAGATTTACTTTAATATTTTCCATTGATAATATCTTCTTTATTTTATAACAATAATGTATTTTCATATAAACTATTTATTATAATTTTTGTGGTTGCACTTGTGTTTCAAGAAGGAAACTAGCAATCCAAATTTGGTGAAGTAGACTATGATAGTGAGATGTTTTAGAAATATTACTCCACTAAGATGCAATGCATAAAAAGTAGAGGTGATTTTTTGGTATTGTGAATGCTACAATAAAAAATGTCAAGAAGGGTGCTAAATTCTAGACTATTTGTATTCATACAAAAATTGAAAAGATTCAAAAATAAAAATCAAGAATTTAGATATTTTATGTAAAATGATGTAGGTTTCTAGCTATAACATTTCAATTGATATGATAAGTGTATCTTTTTATAAACTCTCAAGATCTAAATAAAAGAGTTCTAATTTGTCAAAGGTGGGGGACCTAAGTACAACCCCTTATTATCTAGCCAAGAACATGATATATTAATTGAATATATTAAATTGTTAATATTTTTAAAGTAAAATTTATATATTTAGTTGATTTTTCCTCATATTTTGTTCCAACATTGATTAAGAATATTAATAGTATTTTATTGTAAAATTTAAACAAATTAATTATAGAAAACCAAAATACTACCTTATTATATATTTGATTAGGTTAGTGTGATAAACCTCTATGATCAATGCTTAGGGCTAAGCAGTGCCCTTCCAGCCATGAACCCTCATAAGGCTAAGAGATAAACTTATTAAGAGGTGATTAACACATAGCCGCACACACACTCAATTTTTTGAACCTTGGACTTCCTGTAGAAGAGCCAAACCTCAAATCATTGCACTGTCCCCCTAGGGGATATATATTTATGTTATATTATATCTTAATAACTTTTGTTTTGGATTTGGATAATGTGATAAAATCCTATGACCAATGCATAGGGCTGAGCAATCCCCTCCTAGACATGACCCCTCATAAGGTCAAAAGCTATGCTTATCAATAGAGGATTAACACAACCACACACACACCATGGTTTGAACCTTGGACCTCTCGAAGAAGAGACAAACCCAAAAGCATTGCATTGTGCCTATGGGGTATATTATATCTTAATATTTTCCTATATGTATATCCTACCATATCAATAACTTATTTTTTAATCATTGCTTAATAATTGGCAAGAAAGAATGGTTATGATCCTTTTTTATTTTAACCCCGACTTCCTTGTTGGAAAGGAAATTTATTTATCCATCTTCTTATTCATATATATTTTATATATAACAATGTATATTGAATCATTTGTGGTTTTCATGTAATGAATTGATTGATCCATTACATGTATAAGGTAAAGTAGTTTTTAACATCCACAAGGCTTAGGGATGTATAGAAAAAATTTCATGGAGGATGCCAAATGTATGGTTATCTAACCACACTTTAATTACTAAATCATGGTGTACAATATTATCCCCTCTAGGATTCAAACCTTAGATCTCATATTTAAATTTTTAAAATCTTCACCATTATGCCCACTCAAATTGTACCTTTAGAAACCTTGTTTTGTGTTCATAGTGATACTAGAACTTTAGATCTCATCAACATAAATTTATAAATTAAACTAGGTGTGCCAACTATGCTAAATGTGATATTCTCTTGTACATTCCTAAATATTATCTATGCCAATTTTGATGGTTTTAGAACAATTACTAGTAACATGCCAACTACTAGATCATGGATAAATTTTTGACAAGTAAAAATAGGTAAATTTTATGCTAAGATACAAAATATAAGGCCCCATATCTTAGTATACATCAATAAAAAGACCAACATTGCAATACATAAGGCTAATAAATAAGAACACATATTGAGATTATGAACTGGCCCTATTTATTGCTTATGAAGGAGGCCATATTAATGTGGTTAAAAGAATATTGTAGAATCATTTCTTATTTGGAATAAAGTCAAAGAAACTAAATGAGCAAACGTCTCTCCACATTGCAGTATCTAGAGAACATACTAACTCTTTTCATTGCCAATTTTTTCTATATATAAGTTACTATAATTATTTTAGAGGAATCTACCTTCCTAAATAGATCTTAAAATACACCATTATTGAAGCAATTTCATTAGTTTCCAACAAAATATTTAGTTATAGCAACTAAGAAAAGCAAAAACAAAGAGAACGTGATCAATTATTCTTCTGACACAATGGATTAGGACATTGATTTAAATATTAAGAATTATACGCATAATACAATAAATAGACCTCATATAAAGAATTAAATAGAAGGAAAATTTCACCAACCCATCTATAAACCAACTTACCCATATATCATAAAATATCAAATTCAAACTAGTAATTTAGATTACATATTCATAAACATATATAGAAACATACATATTGTAATCATATTATTGATAATAATCATAAATCCTAACAACCTAACTATAAAAAAATAGTACCATCCTATTATATCTAATTACCAAATTTATATTAACACTTTCACAATAAGAGGAGTTCTATTCCAATATCTCCAAAAATTCTAGGAAAGAATTAGTTAGTTACTCCAAAATTCATAGGCAATGAAAATTAAAAAACGGTTTGAAAATTTTAAAAAATTCTTTTACATTCCTCAATTTGATATAATTACATTTAGATATTGAAGGAGAGAAATATTGAATTTGAAATTAAATCTTAATTAGGATAAGTGTGAAGGAATATTTTTATAAAAATAGACTACCAAAATGATAAAAGAATGATATTTAAAATGAGTTAATAAATTTTGAAGTACTTATATCTACATTATGATATTTTCATAGTTAATTTCCTCAAGTTACAACAATAGAATTTAAAAAATACCAAAAAAAGCCTCTTGTCACTAATGAAATATTCGTTGATGAATCTAGTAGTTCCATTGCTAGAGATACTAAAACTCAACAACCATCTATGTTTGAAATTCAACCTAGTATTCTTTTTATATAGAAATCAATATAAATTAAGGATCTGTGATTACATAACAATATTTCTCAATCTACAGATAATGGTTCTCATTTTGGAGATTAAAATCAAAAGTATAATCTTACTTCTCATCTTGAACATTATGGACTTCATTAATTTACTTATCTATATCTATATAATCTAAAATGACAATAAGGTTTTGATTAATGTAAGCAACCATGTTATATTCCAAAGTATAAAAGCTATACAAAGGACCAATATAAATACAATCCATAATAATCTTATTCAGATATACTACATCTTAATATTTATAGATAAAAGGGTTTTAGTTCTTATCAAAAGAGATCATATATTCTAACTTTGGAAGACACTCGTGAATTCAAGATCAAAGAAAATTCTCATAATATTTCCACTCAAATTAAATGCTTCTCAAGGTTGATCTATGATGTATTAAAACCAATTCATTGAAACATTATTCTTAGTTTTTTAAATTTTCATATCTAAAAGCACGAGGATACGGAAGCAATGGCGTACCGGGTGCGATGCAAACAAAAGCAAATGTAACGCTAAGTCCTACGAATGAAGAAAGGACTAAAGTGCATGAAAAGGGAAAACAAACGAACTGAAATGAGATATAAAGCAAATGTAAAGTGCAGCCCTTTATTTTATTAATTTTGCTTTGAGATCAGGTTACAATACGTCTCCTTCCTTTTTAGGGGCTAGGAGCGTTAGATATAGTTTTGTTACACCACGGATGGTACGCTCCCCTTCGGGATCTTCCGCGTGCCCACATTTGAAATGGGCGGGCCAAACGTCACCGCCGCTTGCGTGAATGCATCTGTAGTTCCTTGCTACCCCTCCGGTGTCGAGATCCTACATTCAGAGAAACAGCAAACGATTAATAGCACCTACGGATGGAGGGAAACATGCAATCCCCAAGGCCTCCGGTTAATGCATGCATGAAATAATTAAAACGGTAATCAAAACATGTCAGAATAAGATGAAATTTGGACAGAAGCATGCAAACACCATCATGAACACATTGCAAAAGGAACAGTCGAGAAATCTGCTGTAGATTTCTAATCGCTCCGGGGTGGGACGATTAGGACTGTCATAAAATGTCAGAAAGCAACCTCCTAAATGTCCCATCCAGAGGCCTCCAAAACACCTGCAAAGTTGGGGTTAGGCAAAATAGGGCATTTTGAGATGACCCAGAAGGTCGGATTTTGCAGATTCGGCCCCGATCGCCCTGTATCCGAAGATGCTCCCTGTATGTTAGTGAAAGCGAAAAACAATGAAAACACAGTCAAAACTCATCAGAATGGCATGAAATTTGAATGGCAGCATATATGAATGACATAAAATAAGATGCAAAAGAAATAGTGAAGAAATCTGCTACAGATTTCTAATCACTCCGGGGTGGGGCGATTAGGACTACAACAGTGCGAGGGGCACCCGGGGGCAGGACGCCCATCGTTTGGGGCTTGGTTTCGACACCAATCCACTTGGGATGGGTCCAAAACCTCCTAGGGGGTTGTGTCAACAAATTGGGTGGGGTATTGTGGCCAAATGTTTGGGTTTTGGGTCCGGGTTGCGCTTCCAATGTTCACCCAATAACCTCCCTTCCAAAAGAGAGATCAAGGATGTAAGAAGCACAAGTGAGGGGTGAGGATGTAATTCGGTAGCACTCCATTGCTCCAAATGCTCCTGCTCTGTCTCTTTTTTGGGGTGAGAAGACTCACCATTTTATAGACCTGAGGGTCTCTTGTGAATGAGCATGCAGAGGCGCCACTTGGCCATCATGCCTTTCAAGGGGAGAGAAGATTCCTCCCTGATTAAGGGCTCCATGATTGCCTCTATGATTGCCTCTTTGAGCTCAAAAATGCTCACTCGCACTCCCATGCATTGAAGGTGGAGTTGAGTGGCGGATCTGAGCTGCCATTTGTCAAGGTTTGACCTTTTTCCCATCAAACCTGCTATTCGCCCCACCCTGGAGCGAATGTTGCTAATCGTCCTGGGGTGGGACGAATACCAGTTTGTAATCATCCCAGGGTGGAACGAGTAGGGAGCAGAGTGCCTGAAAGGTGCCAAATTGACCTCTGACCTTCCAAAACTACTGTGGGAGTGGTTAGGACCACTGTTTAACCTCTGGGGGCTGCCCTAGGGGCTATGTATGTCAATTCGATCAGTGCTTGTCATCACATAATCGGATTGGTGTTGTTTTGGTGTCTATAGATGCCCCTTTTTGGGATGCGTTGTGCGTGGCGCAGTGCTTGAAGAAAAATAGATAACCAAAGCACTAATGATTAGGGTTTCTCAGTAACCTAACCAAATTTTGATGCCCCAAGTATGGAAAGGGCACGCATTCTTGAATCCTTGCTTCTGACGAGCTAAGGAGCTTAATTCAAGTGTTAACCTTTTTTGATGAGGTGTTACTTGATCTTGGACATTGTTCAGTCATGAATAGGCAAAGGGCGCAACCTTTTGTCTATGGGAACCTTGAGTTCATGATTCTAGAATGCCAAGTGTTTGATCAGCTTGTGATTATTGCTTGTTTGCTGCCCCAAGCAGGAGCGTGATTGTCTTTGTCAATGATTCTTTGAATGCATGTCATTTCCTTGATTGGGTGTGTATTTGTTGATTGGTGACTAAGTGTGACTACCCCTCAAGCGACGAATCGATGAGGGAATGACCGACATGAGAAAAGTGATGAGTCGCTTGACCCAAGATGACTTTTGTAAGGGTGCCTTCAGTTGTTTTTCATTGAATGCTTATGCAGTTTCCCAACAATTTGACCTATTTTTGGTGGGTTTTAACCCTTTTTGTGACGCATTTTGGAGCTGAAATTGTCAAAAATTCGTCCTCCCGTGGAGCGGTCCGGCTATGGTAGCCTTCTTAGGGAGTAGGATATTGATAATTTGTGGCCCTAACATCAGTTTTGTATGCCAAGAATGTCAAGTGCAAAGGCGCCTTTGTTCGGCAATTTTATTGCTATTTTTGGGTGGGTTTGGACCCTTTTTGTGACGCCTTTTGGGGATGAAATTCTCAAAAATCCATCCTCCCGTGGAGCGGTCCAGCTATGGTAGCCTTCTTAGGGAGTAGGATAGTGAGAATTTGTGACCCCAACATCTTTTTGGATGCCAAGAAGCGTAGGCGCAAAGGTGCCTTTGTTCGGCAATTTTATTGTTATTTTTGGTGCATTTTGGATGCAATTTTTGTTGTTTTTGATTTTCTTGCTCTGTAATCGTCCCAGGGTGGGATGAATACCAGTTTTGTAATCATCCCAGGGTGGGACGAGCGCTAACTAGAGCGCTCATCCCAGGGTGGAACGATTACAGGCCTAAAAGCCTATATAAGGGCCAAAACTAGGTTTTGGGCTCATTTGCATTTGTTTTTTCTAGCGATTTGGAGCTGTGAGGAGGAGGAGTTTGAGTCTACGTAGCGGAGCGCTATCGAGATTTCATGGATACCATGAGTGCACGGACCGGATCATCGAGTGGCGGAGCCGAGGCAAGACCGGTAGGTGCTCCTTCTCTTTATTTTGTTTGTTTTTATTTTACAATTCAAAACCATAATTAATTTATTTTGTATTTCATTTTTCATTTAAACTAAGGTTAAAACCCTAGTTTAAAGTTTTATTTGTTTTTTTTTGTATTTTGTGTTGCGTTGTTTAAACTAAGATCAAAACCCTAGTTTAAAATTTTTTTTTGTTTTTTGTTTTTTAGTTTAAACTAAGGTTAAAAACCCTAGGTTAAAAATTTGTTTTATTTTGTTTTTTGTTTAAACTAGAGTTAAAAACCCTAGGTTAAATATTTTGTTTTTATTTTGTTTTTTGTTTAAACTAGAGTTAAAAACCCTAGGTTAAAATTTGTTGTTTTTTTGTTTTTTGTTTAAACTAGAGTTAAAAACCCTAGGTTTAAAATTTTGTTGTTATTTTGTTTTTTGTTTAAACTAGAGTTAAAAACCCTAGGTTTAAAATTTTATTTTTGTTTTTTTGTTTAAACTAGAGTTAAAAACCCTAGTTTAAAATTTTATTTTTATTTTTGTTAAAATACTTTTTTTTGTTTTTTTGTTTTTTTTGTTTAAACTAGAGTTAAAAACCCTAGGTTAAATTTTTTTTTATTTGTTTTTTTGTTTAAACTAAAGTTAAAAACCCTAGGTTAAATTTTTTTTTTTTTTTTTTTTAACTAAGTTAAAAACCCTAGTTTTATTTTTTTTTTTTTTTTTTTTTTTTTTTGTTTTTTTTTTTTGTTTAAACTAAAGTTAAAAACCCTAGGTTAAAATTTTTTTTTTTTTTTTTTTTTTTTTAATGTTTTATTGTACATTTGTTAATGTTTTGTACATTTTATACATTGTATATATTTGTTTTAGTTCGTATTTTATTTAATAATCTATACTTTTACTATATTTTTTACTTTATTTTTTATTTTTTTTTTTTAGTTTAAACTAAGGTTAAAACCCTAGGTTAAAATTTTATTTTTTTTTTTATTAATAAGTTAAAACCTAGTTTACAATTTTGTAATTTGTTTGTCTGTACAATGTTTTTTTTTATCTATACTTTTTATTTGAATTTTAGAATGTTTTTTCTATACATTTTGTTAATGTTGCTTGTACAATTTATTTTTGTTGTCATGTTTTAATGTTTTTGTGTTGTTTTGTTTTGCAGGTGGTGAAGAGTCGGTACCGTCAATCGATGGTATTTTTTGAAGCACGGGATGCGCTGACTATGGTGGACTGGGATTGGCTTGATGCCCTTGGGCTCAAGCAGGTGACTCGGTTAGAGCCTATGGTGGGGGATCGAGCATATCTGACTGCCCTGATCAATTTGTGGGATCCCCGCACCAACACCTTTCATCTCCCAATAAGGGAGATGACAGTGACTCTAGAGGACGTTTATCAGATTCTATGAATTTTGATAGACGGGCTGCCCATTCGGATGACTCCTCGTGATCAACGGATGATGGTGCTGACACGGTGCTTTGGGCATGCGACAAAGATGGGGGTGGATGGGGCGATGGAGAGGGCAGAGGGGGACTACCTGATTGGCAAGATTTTGGTGCGATGGTGGTTGGAGAAGGGCGTGTTGGGGGTGAGGCATACATTGCTTATGACCCTCATCTCCAACATGCTGCTTCCTGACTCCTCAAGTGCGAGGTTCCCTTGGAACCTGCTTGAGGTAGTGTTTAGACTTGTGGAGTGTCCGACAAAGGCACCACTGATTATGAGGTGGGGTCAGACACTACTGGCACAACTTTATGATGAGTTGTACGAGGTCCACTATCAGAGGTGGAAGGGGATTGGGTGCAGCTACCTATTGTAGTGTTGGGGATGGCAGCACATAGCTATGGAGTGGCCACAAGGGTTTCCTTGGACCACTCGGGGAGAGATGGTGGATAGGGAGATTGGCTATGCTGCTCTATGGCGGAGGTCAGAGGAGCAGGGGCAGAGTCGATGGTGGGCAGGTGTCGTAGGGCACTATGTTGATGCCTTCTCATGTCTTGCTCCAGGGGAGGTGTTTTGGCAGCCATACCAGGACTATCCAACCTAGCCTGAGGTTGGGGAGTGGCTCCAATGGGCGCACAGGTGGAGGTGGCTGATCGGGTGACACGGGACCGAGCAGGAGTACTTCCTATACGTTCGAGTGACTCGATAGTTTGGGGTGCACCAGGGATTTCCTGGTGAGCCCTTGATCTATCGACGTCGGGGCGATGAGAGGACTCTAGCCTGGCCGATCATTGAGTCGCTGGGTGAGGAGTCGGATGCAGTGATTGATGTCCCTAACGTGGACAACGTCGAGGTGACTACGAGTATGACCAGTGGTGGATGATGCGATGATGGTGGGGTGAGGGGCCTCTAGGAGGTACGGATGCGACAGCAGTAGGTGGTGAGGATGCGAAGGCATCAAGGGAGGGTTGGGGAGCTCCGCTCGATGATGCAGATATGGTGGAGGTTGATGACTTGACTGGGGATGACCTAGGGGTTTCAGAGTAGCCGGATACATAGGACATCCCGAAGTAGTGGGTGCCGAAGTAGCATGCCATCCCAGAGATGCCCATGCCTCAGGAAGTCCCAGGGGATATGGAGGCTAGGTATCACACTGAGATAGCATGATTGGAGGATCTACTATGGAGATGAGATGAGGAGCACAAGGAGGTTCTATAGGAGAGGGATCTCCTATAAACTCAGTTGGCAGAGTGAGAAATCATTGCTACTACATAATGACAAAATGCTTCATAGAGAGGGATCTCCTATGGACTCAGTTGGCATAGCGGGATGAAGCATTGGTTGCATACCATCGATGGGATGTGGATTGGGTCCGATACCAATTGGAGTTGGAGGCAGATATTATCCACCTCGGTGGACAATTACCTGAGCTCACTGGAGGTGGATCTTCATGCCAAATGAGAGATAGTGAGACTAAGCAGTCTGCTTCCTCTCATCGTAGGCGGGTGGGTGAGGGTAGCGCTAGTGGGCATGATGCGAGGGCTAGCAACAGCCACCTTGAGAGGTCCCATAGGACCCACACCACTGGGGGTAGTTCCAGTCACACCGATCCTGCGTGATCATGGTGGCCGACTCCCTAGGCTTGGGGTTTTTGATTTTTTGATTTTTTTGTGAGGTCAGAGGACCGACTTATTGTAGCCTATGAGCATTTTTGTGATATATATACATGAATTTATTTTTTATTATACACTTGTCATGATTTATTGTTAATTTTATGCACATTTATTTACGTTGATGTATGCATGGGTTATTATGAATGCGATGTTTCTAATTATATGATGTATGCATATGGAATGGATGAAATGATTTGTTGATAACTTGGCGGTGGCACCATAGACTGTATAGGATTTATTGGCTTTTTGTACTATGTGATGACTTTATGGAATGACTTTGCATGTGTAATTTTTTTTTTTGTATTTTTTGATGGTGATGTAATAATGGAATGTGCTACAGTTGTGCTAAAAATGTAGTTAAGGTTTTTCTGAGATTCAGATGTTTTAACTAACTAGCCAAGACTGTACATTTATCTTACAAGACTTTTGAACAAGGTACGAATCAGACTTGAGTTTGACCAAGTTATTTCACATCCTTGTGTGTGCGATTGAATTTGTTTATGTGGTATTTGTCAGGATACCGCCAGTGCCAGATAGGTTGTCAACCAAACCTGTACTGAGGATCACCTAATTAGCTCCACTAACTCCTTTGTTGTATTTAGTAAGATTAATCTATGGTGCAATCTAGGATACCATAAGCTAGCTCATCCACATGCAAACATTGATATGTACACAGTTTTAATGTGACAGATATATCGTCATGCGGGAGGTTTACCACCAGTGACCAGCAGGCTATCCACCAAACCGGTACTGAGGATCACCTCATGACCTTTCGAATGCTGAGAGTTCCAGGGATTCAAGTTCGACTCCCTTATTTTCTTCAATTTTATTGGGATACTTGCTCTCATATGTAGTGATAAAAATCACTGTTTATTTTTATTATTATTTTTTTTTTGAGCAAGGGATTGGAATTTTGAGTGATGAGAATCACTATTTCTTGTGCTTTTTGATGTATGCACTTTGTGGGTTTGGATATCAAACTTTGGAGTTTGTATTTTGACTTTTGCAATTTTTTATGTTTGCAACCCTTTGAGAATTTTGGGATTCTTGGGGAATTGGGTAGGGAAGATGCTTGTCCTTTTGCCAACTCTCAGCATTCTTGGGGTCATTCGCATAGGGGGATGAGCAAGATAACCATTTTACATATGGTAACCTAGCCTGCTATGTAGGTTTCATCTTTCGTTCACACAACTTGGGAATTTTTATGTGTTTTAACTTGTGTTGGGATGCTACGTAACAAGGTGTGATCCAAGTAAAACTCTACCTTTGTAAAAATCTGTCTGACTTTGTACAATTTTTGGCTAGAAATCTAATGACAACTGAATGACGAAAACCCTAAATACATTAGAAGACAATTGATTATGATATGGTGAAAAATGTGGATGGCATTTATTTTTGCTGGACTATTTACAAAGTGGAAAAATGTGGAAAATGATGGAATTGTCGAGTAATTATAGTCTATGGTGCATTTGACCTGTATGACCAACAAATATGCAATGTATGTTTGTGATGCCTAATGCAACTTTTTTTTTTGTGTTTTGATTTTTAAGAGTATGCATGGAAGTGAGATGCAATTTTTTTGTTATTTTTTTTATTATTTTTGAAAATTCTTTATGGTTGGTTTATCCCAAGTGGGTGCGGACCAAGTGATTCTTTCGGATCCTTGGAGGTTTTGACCAAAGGGATTATAGATACCTTTGGGGCATTTTGGGTGACCAAGCGATTGTGGGAACCCTTGGGGCTTTTGGTTTGACCAAAGGGATTATAGATACCTTTGGGGCATTTTGGGGTTGACCAAGCGATTGTGGGAATCCTTGGAGCATTTTGGTTTGACCAAAGGGATTATGGATACCTTTGGGGCATTTTGGGGTTGACCAAGTGATTGTGGGAATCCTTGGAGCATTTTGGTTTGACCAAAGGGTTTATAGATACCTTTGGGGCATTTTTGGGTTGACCAAGCGATTGTGGGAATCCTTGGAGCTTTTGGTTTGACCAAAGGGATTATAGATACCTTTGGGGCATTTTAGGTTGACCAAGCGATTATGGGAATCCTTGGAGCTTTTGGTTTGACCAAAGGGATTATGGGTACCTTTGGGGAATTTTAGGTTGACCAAGCGATTGTGGGAATCCTTGGAGCTTTTGGGGTGGGCCATGGCTCTTTTAAATGTGGAATGGCCTCAAATGACTGATGTTCAAGGGTTCTAGTTCCTTGATTCCTTCAAGAGAGGTGAGCCGGTATGTTCTAGGTCCTATTTTACTATCGATGACATAAGGACCTAACCAATTTGCCATGAACTTGTCCCTTAAATGGGGCGGCAAGTTAGAATTTTGTTGGTTCTCTTTTAAGACCAAGTCACCAACCTAAAAGTCCCTCAGGTGAACTTTCATGTTGTATGCTTTCTTAAGTCACTCTTGATAGATACGTAAATGCTCGAGAGCATTGATGCATCATTCATCGAGCAACGTAAGCTGGTCTAACCGGGCCTACCATGCAATGTCATCATCGATGAACTCTTGCATTGATATGCGTAGGGAAGGTATTTCCAACTCGAGAGGCATGATTGCCTCGGAGCCATACACCAGCAAAAATGGAGTTGCCCTAGTGGGCGTCCGAATGCTAGTGCGATAAGCCCAAAGAGCAAGTGGGATTTGAATGTGCCAATCCTTATGACTATCTATGACTATATTTTTAAGGATGGCAACTAGCATTTTGTTTGATGCCTCTACTTGCCCATTTGCCTACGGATAATAAGGTGTCAAAAAATTGTGCTGAATTTTGTACTTTGTTGTCAAAGCATGCACATCTTTGTTCTTAAATGACGTCCCATTATCCGAGATGATCTTGGATGGAATACCAAAATGACATATGATGTTATGTAAAATAAACTCCGCAATGCGGGGTCCAGTCGTAGAGGTAAGCGGAATTGCTTCCACCCACTTGGTGAAGTACTCTGTGGCCATTATGATAAACGTGTGATGGCCTGACGATGTAGGGGAGATCTTTTCGATTAGATCTAAGCCCCACTACAAAAATGGCCAAGCCGATTGGATCGACTGCAAGGCCTAAGAAGGTACATGTGTCAAATTAGCATGGTGTTGACATTTCATGCACTTCCTTACATACGCGCAACAATCTCGCTCTAAATATGGCCAATAATAGCCCATGCGAAGAATGCACTTTATGATGGCCATACCGCTGAAGTGGCCACCACATGTACCATCATGCGCTTGGGTGATCACCCAAGTGGACTCCTATTGGTCCAAGCAATGGAGGAGGATCCCTTCATAGCTTCGATGGTACAAAATGTCTCCTAGCAAGACATGTTTTGCCACTTTCTATTTGAATGATATTTTCATGGCATGCATCAATCCAAGTGGGAGGTTACCTAGCTTGAGGTAGTCTCTTATGGGTGTGTACCAATCCTACTGATCAGAAACCTCGATGGTATGAACTGCCAATCCCTCTTGAAGTTTATCCCTAGCAAAAGCTGAGCGGGAACGAACTTGTAAGAATAGCATTGTGTTGCTATTAAGAGGGAATAGGGGAGAACAAGGACCCCTAGTTGGCATGATTCAGACTATCATGGATTCGAGAGAACTTATCCTGAGATGGTTCAATCTAGATCAGGTGGATTCCTAGCGTTATGTCAGAGCTTGCATGCTCCATCATGGATTGTGATAATGTTTTGACTTGAATGGTTGTCATCTCACCAGAAGGGTCTTGCGGGATTAGTGACCCCAAGGAGGCCATAGTGTCCACAAAATGATTCGATGATCGAGGGAGTGCCTCGATGTCGTACCATTCAAGATTTGCCAAGAATTTATCCACAAGGGCTTTGTAGGCCTACAGAACTGGGCATTTGCATTGGAATACCCCTTTCACTTGGTTGACAATTAACAATGAATCACCAAAGATGTTCAAGCATTTGATGTTCATGGTGATGGTTGTCTAAAGACCTATGAGCAAGGCTTCATATTCAACATTGTTATTGGTGCATGAGAAATCAAGTTTAAATGATAGAGGCATTGGAGCCCCTTACGGTGTGAAGAATACGATTCCCATGCCACCCCCTTGCTCACATTTAGAACCATCAAAGAATAAGGTTATGTCGGCCTATGACTCAGGCTCATCAGAATCTGGTGATTCTGAGACATGGAAGACCCCATCATCGAGTAGCTCTACGGTCAGAGGTTGATCATCTTCGAGAGGAGCCTCTGCTAGTTGATCGGTGATGACTTGACCTTTGATGGACTTCTGTCCAATGAATTCGATGTCAAACTCCATCAACAACATGATCCATTTTATCATGCGACTACTATGATAAGTATGACTCATCATGTACCGCAATGGATTCTCCTTAGACACAACATACATCGTATTGCTCAGCATGTAGTGGCATAGCTTTTTGGTGGCAAATACCACTGCTAAGCATAGCTTCTCGACGTATGCATAGTTAAGTTCATAACTGACTAGGGTGCGGCTAAGATAGTAAGTAGCCTGTTCTTTATGTAGTTCATTTTTTTGGGCTAGCATGGCGCCCAGTGCCACCTCAGTAGCTGAGATGTATAAATAGAATGGCACTCCTAGTCTAGGTGGTGCCAATATTGGCGATGAAGCCAAGTATTGTTTAATGTCGTCGAAGGCTGACTGGCACTCGTCATCCCAGTGAAATGCTACCCCCTTGTGTAATAATTTATTCATGGGTCGGCACTTGTCAGATAATTGTGCTATGAAGCGCTTGATTGATGTGACCTTTCCCTGCAAGCTTCTGAGCTGCTTGATGGTGGTTGGGGGAAGCATTTCAAGGATTGCCTTGAATTTATTTGGATCTACCTCGATGCCTCATTTTGAGACTATGAAACCCAAGAGTTTTCTAGATGTGATGCCAAATACGCACTTCTTGGGGTTTAGTCTGACTTTGTGTTCGATGAGGTGATCGAGGATCTTGCTTAAGTCATCGAGATGATCTGGGCACAAAAGAGATTTGGCCAACAAATCATCCATATAGTCTTCCAAAGTTTTATGCATGTGATCATGGAAGATGTATGTCATAGCGCGTTGGTAGGTGGCACCAGCATTTTTAAGGCCAAAGGGCATGACCTTATAACAAAATGTCCCCCAAGGCATTGTGAACGCCATTTTTAGTTGATCCTCGAGATTGATACGAATCTGGTTGTATCCCGAGAAACCATCCATGAGGGAAAGCATTTCATGGCCTATTGTAGCATCTACCAATGCATCGATGCTAGGCAAGGGGAAATCATCCTTGGGACTCGCTTTGTTTAGATCTCAAAAATCGGTGCATATGCGAATCCTCCCATTCGACTTCTTGATGGGTACCATGTTGGACAACCATGGTGGGTAATCCATGCAGATGACAAACTGTGCATCCAACAACTTTTGTAGCTCATATTTTACCATTAAGGCTACTGTTGGGTGCATCTTACATAGTTTTTGCTTGACTAGCTTGACTGTCGGATCAAGCGTTAGATTATGCATGACTAGCTATGGGTCTAGCCCCGACATGTCTTTGTAGGACCATGCAAAAACCTCCTTCTTCTCTTTGAGAAGGGCAATGTAATCGGCTTGCTCTTCGAGGGATAGACTTACCCCAGACTTGATGATTTATGGATTCATTGGATCAGAGCCGATGTCTACATCAGTCGTCTCTTCGACTGACATGTGGGACCCATCCTCCAACTGGTGTGGAGTTGGGATCAAGTGGATATCATTTGCTGAATTTAGATCTATGTTTGGAACATCGGGTTCCTCTTCAGC
The DNA here is from genome assembly GCA_028583015.1 of Wollemia nobilis. NCBI lineage: Eukaryota > Viridiplantae > Streptophyta > Pinopsida > Araucariales > Araucariaceae > Wollemia > Wollemia nobilis. Next base: position 292,191 of record JAQPPZ010000762.1, read on the forward strand.
ATGGAAGATATCCTGAGTTGGTCTTGGGGTGAAATGAAGCATCTCACCGCAAGGCCAGTACTCTGATGGGGATGGTGGTGAGTTAGCATGATCCTAGTCTATGGCATCTAGGTTTAGATACAATGGTCATGTTGGATCGGTTGGATTGTGGATGGGGGTGGTTAAGTCAATGGAGATCATGTTGATGAAGTGAATTTGGTCTCCATTACCATGCGGGTGGTGACTCGGACATCCTTGGTGATATTTGTGCTTCAGATCTGGCTCTATGGGTATTGGCACAAATGGATCGGCCCTATGTGTAGATAAAAGGATAGGGTCTACCCTTGGCACTGATGGCTCTATAGGGTCTCTGGGTGGAAGGTGCTCTCTGTATGCCTGAAGTGGTGGATGCAGCACTTGGTCTAACTATGCTTGGTTTAGGTGCCACCTATGCCTTGGCCCCATGTTTAGTTATTCAAACATATCATCAATGTCCATGGGGTATTCTTGTTGTTGCTATCGCATATGGTTGAGATATGCCATCTCAGTCTCATCTTCATAATCATTATCAGAGATCCATAGGCCTTCATTGGCTTCGACAACTATTTGTGGCATGTGGGGCTCACTCTGCTCGAGCAAGTTAATTTGGTCCCATCGAAGTTGTTCCGCTCTCTATGGGAGGACCTGATTCTCTTGAGGTGGCATTTGCTCGATTGGAGCATTCAAGGGGAACATCGTCATGAAGTTCTCCTGATAGTCATCTATGGGCGTCACTTGCGAGTGATTGCTATCAGACTCGAAAGGGTCCCAAGGTGCTACCTCATACTCTGACTCATCTTCTGAAGATCCTTCTTGGCCTTGTCTATATCCCTCTTGGAGGCAAGTTCTTGAACTTTCCCCTTTCTCGATCAAAGGGGAGGGAGTTGTTGAGGCCCACAAGGTTGGTTGTTAACAATGGGAGATAATCCCCCAATGTGTATGTTGTGTTAGGATTGGCATATGGATCTTGTGCCAACCCATCCTTGTTGCCTAGCCCTAGGCCTTGCATGTTCTCTACCAAGATGTCAAGGGGCAGAGGGTGGTTGAACCCTACTCCTGATTTGTCGTATGGCATCTGATATCTTGGTTGACAAAGAACGTGCACCCCTTGTTCATATCTGCCCAACCCATATCCATGCCAATTACATTGGCCAAGGTATTTCAAAGTGAAGTTCGGGTTGGACAGATAGTTGACATTCTCAGCAAAGGGCTCTTCATCCTCTTCCTCTTGTAGGTAAGGTTCAATGCCATTATCGAGGCCCCCATATACAAAATTTGTCTGATTTGGTGGGTAGCCCAAAGGGACAATAGTGTCGATGGGGAGGCGAGGTCTCCCCATGTCCTGCATGGACTCAAGCATGGGTGTTGCTATGATGTTCCACACTAGATACTCCCCCAGGCCTGTATTGGCCATCTCAATGGTGATCATTGGTGGTTGAGGGGGAGGGAATGGGAGTTCTTCCTGAGTCCACTCCATGTCGGGTGAACTAGGCGTCTCGACTTCCATTCGGCTAGGCACCTCTTCGATAGAGATGGTTGAGACTGATGGTGGTGCCTCTTCCAGGGGTTTCTTCCCATTGTCCTTCGGTGTGGCCATCATAGGTGGCATCGTTGGTGAAGGACCAGATGATGAAGATGGACCCGGATAGGGATTTGAGGGCCTTAACAGTGGGGATGTATGTGGAATCGGACCCTATTTGGATGGATTCAACTGAAAGTCCAAATGTGTCGATGGAAGGGTCGATTGTGGCATCAGCTATACCGCATTGCAATACTTGAAGGGCTCTAAGTCTACCGGGACTACATGCACTTGCCCTTCGTATGTGTACTTTAGGCATTGATGGGCTATCGAAGGGACACACTTCATGTCCCTGATCCAAGGCCGGCCCAGCAAGATATTATAGGCCATCTCACCTTCCAAGATGTGGCACAATGTAGGAATAGTCTTTTGTCCCACTTGGATGGGTAGGACAATTGTGCCAACCATCGAGCATATCGCGTCATTGAATGCTCGAAGAGTATAGGTGGAGGCCACAATGTGAGATGCTGGCAACTTGAGGTGTTTCAATGCTGTTATTGTGATTATATTGTTGGATGAGCCAGTGTCCACTAACACCCTCTTAAATGGAATCCCGTTGACCCGTGCAATGACGTGCAGGGGTGGATCCACCATATCACCAGTCATCGATTTTAGTTCATCTTCTCTAAAGGTGATGATTGGTTCTGTACATCATTTTACATGTCCCACAAAGTTGTTGAAAGAGTTTGCTTCATGGGGCTGTAGCTCGATGGCCTTGAGTATCTCCATTAGAGCCTCCCGATGGGGCGGTGATTGTTGTATGAGCTCATAGATGGAGAGCCTAGCCGACGTGGTCCTTAAACTTTGGGTAAGTTTAGTCCGAATCATGGCCACTGGTCTAGGTGAGGGAGGTTGTGTAGGGTGTTGTTGAGGTTGTGACATTGATGGAACCTCTCCTGTAGTTGCCATTAGGGAAGCTGTGCTTGGGTACCTCTTGTTTCGAGTCACTATGCTTATCATCCCTACATACCCCTGCATGGGGCAGTTATGTGTCACCTCATTGACTTGTAGAGTCTTTGCCTATGCATCATGGGTAGGCAGGGGGTCTTTGAAGACCTCCATCTATTGGTTGTTTGGTGCTACGGGATTATCCATCGCTAGCATCTTGTTGTCTATTAGGTCTTGCACTAAGCTTTTGAACTTCCAACATGCGTAAAGGTCATGTCCTTTCTATCGATGAAATCTACAGTACAAGTCTTCCCTATAGCCCTTGGGTTTTGGCGCGTTGGGGTCTATGGGTCGACTTTCTAGTAGGTTTATCAAGTTTACCATGGACAAGTGGTCAAACAAGGAGTCTTTAGACTCTGTGAAGGGTGTGAATTGTCGCCTAGGGTGACGCTATTGATTTTGCTCTTGCCTATGATTTTCCTTTTCATAGGTGTCAAGAGGAACTGCCTGATAATTAGCCTTTGGGGGTTGTGTTGCTTGTGCAGGCTTAGGTATGTTTATAGCAACTTGATTGACCATGGTGGGTTTCGGTTGTGTTGACCCAATTTTGGCATTTTTGGGCCACTCTTTCTTGCATGGCTTGGCAATCTTGCCATCCTGTATCTTGATCTCCTCAATGATTCTAGCTTGCACCAGAGCTTCCTCGAGAGTGGCATATTGCTATAGCTGCAATAGCATGGAGATCGATCTCAAACAACTCTTTGAGAACATTTGGGTCAGGTCGGCCATGGGAGGGAGGTAAGGTAGCTTTGAAAGCAATGTCCTCCATCGATTTCCATAAGCCACCATGGTCTCTTCCTCATACTGCCTGAGGCTAGCTAGGTCACTTAATGATGCCTTCTTCTTGGTATTGAAGGTGAAACATTCAAGGAACGCATCCACTAGCTGGTCCAGGTTACTGATGCTATGCTTTGACAACTGGGTAAACCAATCCGAGGTAGGGCCTACGAACGTGGTTATAAATGTTCTTAGAAGCAAAGCATCATTGTCCTGAATGCCAAAGCATTGGCTCAAGAATCTTGTCATGTGCTCTTGGGCATCCTCATCCCCTCTAAATATTGCCAATTGAGGCATTTTAAAGTGTTCAGGGTATGGGGGTGTAGGCACTGAAGGATGCATAGGGTGACTACGGAGCTGGCATAAAGTGGGCTTTTGGGGCCCAGAAGTCTTGGTCTCCATAGACTCTAAGTGCTCTAGCAGTGCTTTGTATGCATCGAAAGATTTGATCTCTTCCTCCTTGGTTTGTTCCCATTGTGAATTACGGGGAACTTGAGGCCTATGGAGGGGTAGCCGGGTAGCACCCCCCTACCTTGGTAGGGCATTTCAGCCCGCTCTTCTTCTTGCTCAAACTCCTCATAGGCTTCTTGAGGAGTTCCTAGGCATGACCTATAAACATGGGTGGGTGCCCATGGAGGGTGCCCATCATTGGCTCTAGGGGTGGTCTCCCGCTCAGGTCTAGGAGGTCTTGGAGGCAACATTTGATAAGGTCATGGAGACCTATCTCGCACCAAGGGGTTGTGCCTCTCATACAACTCTGTCCTATGCGTGCGAGGGGTTGGGACCCTCTCAGGCATAGTGTTCTAGAGCAACTCATCTGTCTGACATCGAATGTGCTCTTTGCTAAGGCGATACAGGTGCTCTAACTATTGTTGGTCTTGCTCAAGCTACGTGATTTGTGCTTGGTGGGTGGCATGTTTGGCAAATGCCAAGTCGATTTGTTCCACCGTCTTGAGTCTAGGAGGCCTAGATGCCTCCCCTACACATCTATCTCGGTCATGGTGATCCGAGATCTCTATAGGTCGCTTCCCTCTATCGAGGTTAGCGGCATTCACCCGAGGCTCTGGCCTCAGTAGGTGATCTTGATAAATAGCAGGTGTGGAAGTGCATTGTTCCCACATTGTGTATTGCTCTTGAGGAATGTAGTGGTCTTCCTCGTGCTCCCTTTCGTATATGTGAAAGGGGCGGGCAGAGTTGGCTCGCCCTGTCTGAAGAGCCTTGCGCTCTAGATTTGGCCTATTGTTTTTTACAGTAATAAGGGGTAGAGGAGGGATGATGTAATCATGTGGCCCCTCCTTATGGACCCTATGTTGTTCTAGTACTTCATCACATGGTGGCCACTCATAACGAGTGTCTAAGGGAGCCCTCCCATCTATGTTGAGTGCCACGTGTATGGACTCCTCCTAAAAGGGTCTATGTTGCATGGGCGTGCCCCTCGAAGGGGTGCCTCTATAGTCCCATTCTGTCATGGTATGATGTGGACTATTTTGTGGGTCAGGCCACCAAGGTGGTATGACCAAGTCCTTGGGGCTATAGCGGAGGTGACTTGTGCCCCCTTGTACACTTTTCATAGCTTCTGCCCATGATTGGGCTTGGCTACGGGTGTACACCATGGTGGTGTTTCTCTAAAATATGTGTAGGTTTTTATCTTCTTTACAATTTTTTATGCTACACTAAACAAACAGGAGCCACACAAACAAAGAAGTGATTATCTCATTTATAGATTAAAGGTGTGCCCTAAATCTGGTTCAGTGTGTTTTGATTTTTTGTTTTGAAAACCTTGTAAAGAAAATTTTGTTGTATATGCAATATGAGGGCTCTTATATCTCCCAAAATGGTCGCCCCTTCAATATACCACTGCTAGGCCATTATACCGAACCTCTCAATATACCCGCCCTTACGTGAGGGAAACTATTGGTACGTGAGAGCATAACAGTACGTGGAACATAGGTGGTATGAAAGGGGAATCACTCTATTTTGACACCTACCATAGAAGACTTATCCTCATGCACTGGGAATCACCCTAGCTACACTTGGTCAGCTTTCATCAAGATTTACGTCTAGCAATAGTAGCGATCGGGGTTATGTATGCAAAATTCAAGCCAAGGTGGTGATGAAATCCACCGTTGGTCTTGATCAAGTGTTGGGGTTTTACGACCAACTCCTTGATGTTTATATTATCACGTGGTGTGTGTGGTTCTTTTTACTTGCGCAAAGAAAGAAAACATGTAGTAAAATCTTCCTATGCAAGCAAAGAAATAGAAAAATCATAGAAACAGAGACAAAAAATTATAGAGGATGTTCAGAAAACCTACCTCTTCTCTGCCCACACCAGATGCCCTTAAGTTTCTACTCAAAAATTGCATAGAGAGCTAATCATCCTAGGGTGGGATGAATAACAGATCTATATTCATCATAGGGTGGGATGAATGCCTTATTCATCCCGAGGTGGCATGAATTCTAGCTCTATATTCATCACAGGGTGGCACGAGCAGCAGTCCAACGCTTGAAGGATTAACACCTACAAGCAAAAACACAAAATTTTGATCAAAAATTTGATCCCAAAATCAAGGGACAGGGTCCCACCATGATCGCCACTAAAATCATGAGGATACAGAAGCAATGGCGTACCGGGTGCGATGCAAACAAAAGCAAATGTAACGCTAACTCCTACGAATGAAGAAAGGACTAAAGTGCATGAAAAGGGAAAACAAACGAACTGAAATGAGATATAAAGCAAATGTAAAGTGCAGCCCTTTATTTTATTAATTTTTCTTTGAGATCAGGTTACAATACATCTCCTTCATTTTTAGGGGCTAGGAGCGTTAGATATAGTTTTGTTACACCACGGATGGTACGCTTCCCCTTTCGGATCTTCCGCGTGCCCACATTTGAAATGGGTGGGCCAAACATCGTCATCGCTTGCATGAATGCATCTATAGTTCCTTGCTACCCCTCTGGTGTTGAGATCCTATATTCAAAGAAATAACAAATGATTAATAGCACCTACGGATGGAGGGAAACATGCAATCCCCAAGGCCTCCGGTTAATGCATGCATGAAATAATTAAAATGGTAATCAAAACATGTCAGAATAAGATGAAATTTGGATAGAAGCATGCAAACACCATCATGAACACACTACAAAAGGAACAGTCAAGAAATATACTATAGATTTCTAATCGCTCCGGGGTGGGACGATTAGGACTATCATAAAATGTCAGAAAGCAACCTCCTAAATGTCCCATCCAGAGGCCTCCAAAACACCTACAAAGTTGGGGTTAGGAAAAATAGGGCATTTTGAGATGACCCAGAAGGTCAAATTTTGCAGATTCGGCCCTGATCACCCTATATCTGAAGATGCTCCCTATATGTTAGTGAAAGCGAAAAACAATGAAAACACAGTCAAAACTCATCAGAATGGCATGAAATTTGAATGGAAGCATATATGAATGACATAAAATAAGATGCAAAATAAATAGTGAAGAAATATACTATATATTTCTAATCACTCCTGGGGGGGCCGGGGGTAGGACGCCCACCGTTTGGGGCTTGGTTTCGACACCAATCCACTTGGGATGGGTCCAAAACCTCCTAGGGGGTTGTGTCAGAAAATTGGGTGGGGTATTGTGGCCAAATGTTCGGGTTTTGGGTCCAGATTGCGCTTCCAATGTTCACCCAATAACCTCCCTTCCAAAAGAGAGATCAAGGATGTAAGAAGCACAAGTGAGGGGTGAGGATGTAATTCGACAGCACTCCATTGCTCCAAATGCTCCTACTCTATCCTTTTTTTAGGGGTGAGAAGACTCACCATTTTATAGACCTGAGGGTCTCTTGTGAATGAGCATGCAGAGGCGCCACTTGGCCATCATGCCTTCCCAGGGGAGAGAAGATTCCTCCCTGATTAAGGGCTCCATGACTACCTCTATGACTACCTCTTTGAGCTCAAAAATGCTCACTCACACTCCCATGCATTGAAGGTGGAGTTGAGTGGTGGATCTGAGCTGCCATTTGTCAAGGTTTGACCTTTTGCCCATCAAACCTGCTATTCGCCCCACCCTGGAGTGAATGCTGCTAATCGTCCCGGGGTGGGATGAATACCAGTTTGTAATCATCCCAGGGTGGAACGAATAGGGAGCAGAGTGCCTGAAAGGTGCCAAATTGACCTCTGACCTTCCAAAACTGCTGTGGGAGTGGTTAGGACCACTGTTTAACCTCTGGGGGCTGCCCTAGGGGCTATGTATGTCAATTCGATCAGTGCTTGTCGTCACATAATCGGATTGGTGTTGTTTTGGTGTCTACAATATCATAATATATATTTTCATAAATTTGGGAAAAATCTAATCTATTTTGGGTAATGTCTTAAGGCAACGTATAAGGAATCAACTCAAGAAATGAAGATGTCTATTTCTATTTGAAACTTTTCAATGACACTTCAAGGTTGAATCTTTTTTGACAAAGGGAGGACATGTAGTGAACCAAACCATTACCTTATTATATATATTGGTATACTTGTATTATATTATATCCTATTATTATCCTCTATATAACCTACCATATTTTATTTTCTTAGATAAGATATATGTGGTTTCTACTAGGGGCCACATCCATTAAAATTATGAAATATTACTTTACTCTTATTACATTGCTATTGGGCTAATTAAAACATATCCAACTTGTATTTTAATAAAATATATTATTCATTTACCTTTAGATCAAAGATAATTGTCATCTTCCTCAAATTGCTACATTTTTACAAGAAATTTCTTGAGATTATTTTTGTTAAGAGATAAAATCTCACTCATCCAATTGCTTGGTAAGATTGAATTTTTTCCAAGATAAAAATCAACGTCACAAATGGCTAATATATTTGTTATAAAATTTCCATATCTATAAATATGTTGTCTTTAACAACTTTTAAATTCCTTGATGCCTATTTTAAGGGGTCTTATTTGTGCCCCTGATATTCCAAGATATCATTTTCATCATCATTTTTTATTTTTATTTGTGTTTAGACCAAATTCTTATTAATATTTACAATATTTGCTATTTTCCCATATAAATATCCTTCTAAGTTTCATTTTGTATTTCTTTTTTAGTCTTGGGTCTTCCTCTATTTTTTTCATTACCACCAATATTTTTTATTCATAACTCTTTGATTTTTCACACTATTCATATTGAGACTTATCATCTATAGGTTTATCTTGCTTTGAAGGATCCAAAGAGCAAATAATAACCTAAAATAAAAATTACTTTATGTTTCCTTGGAATTCTTTAAGTGCAAGGACACTCCACAATAATTACCTCATTATGTTACCACAAAAATTCTAAATTACTTTGTATTTATTCTACCATTTTTTATTTATTATGTTGCTCTTGGATCATAATGTGTAAGAAATAACCTCTATACTACTTTCATTTATATTCTTAGGAGAGGATTCTATACTACTTGAGAAAAATAAAGATGATTTAACTAGAATAATCTTGACCTCTTCTACTACCTTTATTTTAAAATTTTCCTCCACATATTTCTTTACACCTTTAATTTCTTATGAATTTAAATTTGGATATTGTACTTTCTCATTATTTGCATCCTTCTTTGTTTCTTCTAAAGGTTGATCCAAGTGAACTATGATGGCCTTTGTCATATGATGTTGTAGATAGGATTTATTTAACTCTTCTTTTAGATTGGAATATTCTTGATCTAATCCAACTTCTATTATACTATGATCTTATTGATTCATCTTGAAGATTATCTTATGACTATAGTTTTATCTCTTTCTTCATTGTTTTGATTTTACAATCTCTTGCCATGTATCCAGTATCATAATAATTATAACATCATAATGCAATATGTTTATAATCCACTTGTTGATCTAATTCTCTTGATTTATATTTAATCTTAATAAATTATGAAAATATTTTAAAATATTCTTGACAACAAGATCATTGTGAAAATACAAGACCTCGCTGTAGAGTTTAAAGAGATTATTTTTACACAAACTTTAAGGTAAGAAAACAAATGTGTAGATATGCAATCCAATAGATGGGTTTTAATAGAGTATCATAAAGTTAAATTCTCCTTTCCATAGTTAGAGGAAGCAATAATTTTAGTTGAAGTTGACAAGAAAATATCGACTATCTAAATCAAATAATGATTAAGGTTTATTGAAATGTTTTTCAATGGTAATTTGTTGTTTCTTATAACATTACTGTATTTTCATATAAACTATTTATTACAGTTCTTATGGTTGCACTTATGCTTCAAGAAGGAAACTAGCAGTCCATATCTTAGAAAGTGAGCTAAGATAGAAAAAATATTTAAAAATATTACTATACTAAGATGTAGTGTATAGATAGTAGAGGTGGATTTTTTGTACTATGGAGGTTGTTGTAGGAAAAATTCAAGAATAAGGATGCTAAATTTTAGAATATTTGTATTTACAAAGAAAATTGAAGAAGATCCAAAAAATGAAAATTAATAACTAAGACTTATTATGAAAATAAATGTAGATATCTAGTTATAACAACTTAATTGAGATGAGAATTGAATCTATTTTTAAACTTGCAAGCACTAAAGGAGATAGTTGTGATTTGTAAAGGGTGGGCAAATGAGTACAATTCTATTTTCTATACCAAAAAAATATCCATTCATTCTTTAGTATTTGGTCCCTCCTTGATGAATTTCCCTTAGGTATTTTCAATATTCCTCAAAGCATCATTATTGATAAGGTGATATGGAAGTCCAAAAGGTCTAACCCACACTGTAAGCTTTTAAATACTTTTTTTCTTAAGAAGTTTTTTTAGATATGGCCTTAAATAAAAGGTATATCTCCTATTAAACCATGGCCTACCAACCATTATTTTATCCCTGATTTGTGAACTAGAAAATATGATGGGAAAAAACTATAGGAAGAAAAATCACAAAGTAATTTGAGTTCCATCCCCCTTCCACTTGATCCAATTTTGAATCTCTAAAAACCTAGGCCAGTATCCAAGGAACTTACATTTTAACCCTTTACTTTTAAGAACCAATATATCATGCTCAATCATCTCATCCTTGATAATCACTTTTAGTGTAGCATACATTCCTTAGATTGAGATTTCCATATAGTCATTCTTCTTCTTATCTTTGACTTGGGCATCCATATTTCCAACTACGGCATCCTAACCTTAAATTAGGGCTTTCAAATGTGTATGTCCTTACATGATGCCTAGTAGGGCTCACACCCATAACCTACCTTAATAATAGCCTTCTAGTTAATGGTTATTTAATAAAGAGTGCTAATGAAGTGTTATGGAATTTTATAAAATAACCCTTGGATAAGGTATGTATGTATGTATGTATATATAAATAGATATAGATATATATATATAGATAGACACACACATAAATTTCAAGGCTACAATATAAAAATTTCAATAATAAATTCTTTAAAATTAAGTTATGGTGTTAATCAAATACTCAAAACAAGGGACATGCTTTCTTAGAAAATTCTACCTTGAAGACCTTAGTTACCTATAAATTGGAATCATTTCTACCTCAACATGTATATTCCATTAGGATCACTCAAATTGGACTATTGTAAAAGGATGAATAAATGCAATCTTCAAATTGTCAATATAGATGCCTCACAAAATCCAATGTATATGATTTTACCTTATTTAATTAATTTATTCATTTTCAAGATTTATGATAAGTAAAACATGCATAGCATAATCTAATTCATTATACAAACAAATCATATACACAAAATTTAATTTTTTTAGATCAAGAAATCAATATAAACTTTTTAGTTCCTACATAGTTGTAATATCTATTTCCTTGACACAAGCATCTTCAAATCACATTTTCATTCATAGGTGGAACTATTCATTCCCTTTTGCATAACTTCATATGTATGATACAATTAGGTATTCTTCTGCAAAATTTACTTCATGGAGGGATTTTAGGTTACCTTATTTATGGTCATCCTTCTCTTTTCCTAGAGTTATTTGTATACAAGACCATTTAGGTAGTAGTTACACATATTTTAATTTTTTTTTGGCAAGGAATGGTGTGTGTAAGAACCCGATATAAAGGGAAAAAATAAAAAATATAGTAATTATATGCATATTAATCTTAATATCTTGGTTTCCTTTAACAAATAACAAAATTTATAAGCTTCATTTGTTAAAATGGTTATCATTTATGTATTTAATAGATATTTAGGTGAATTAATATTATAATTTTGACATATATAAACGTGTGTTTAAGTGCAGTATGTATATTAGTGTGTCTAACATTTTAGCTTTGCATATGTTAAATAAAAAAGCAAGCACACAAGTAAATATGCTGAGATCATGGTTTTTTATTTCAATGCATATAATTCATACATGTTAGCATTTAGTATAAATTTTATTAGAGTATGGTTTTTGGTGAGTACATTGAAAAAATAGACTATATGCTTCAATAATACACTTCAACGTCAATATGCCTTTATATTATGAGACATAAACAAAGGTATGTGATTGATGCTTATCGGTGGTTGTGCTAAAATATTTATAGAAAAATTGTATAAATGAGTCATTAATTATTTTTAGTATATTCTATGAGAGTTGTACAAATTTCATTTCACAATCTACCTATATATCACTAGTTATTACAATAACAATGAGATTTTTAAGTCTTTATTTCAACGTTTTAATTGTTTATTTTTTATTTAGGCTCTAGATATAAAGAAAACATATTTCCCAAATAGTGTTTTTTAGACCCATATTTTTATACTATTTTACATGAATTAGAAAATTTAAATTTGGATAAGCAGGTTGAAAAGAAACTTAAGACCAAATATTTGGTAAAGTCTAGGTATTGCATATGTGATACATTTAAAAACTAGAGGGGATATGCTACTTAAACTAAAGTAATATATTACATGATATATTTTTTTAATGGCCTTAAAATAACTTAACTTTGGAGATAAATTCATTGGATTTGATATGATTTAACATTTTCATATAAAAAAAGGGTGTGTCCATTGGATGACTATGAAACTTAAATGAGTGAAGTCAAAATATATAAAGCTATTATAGGTAACTTGAAGGGTGAAGTATTTTTTTATGGGTACAAGATTGATAAGGTAACACACAATTAAAAACATACAACCAGAGGTTTGCACGAATGAAAATTGTATTGTATTACCATAATATGCCTATAAATAGGCATTACAAAGCATAAGTTACGGATAAGGCTATATTAATGATGGTACAACCTTAACCATTACAACAACTAACAACTTATTAAAAATAAACAATGGTAATACATGATTCCCTATCATTCCTCCCCACTGAGAAAGCATTGATCCCCAATATGTACAAGGATGGAAGAGAAAAGGGGAAAAATCTAGGAGTATCGGGTACAACAAAAAATGTACTCCTATTACAAAAGAAGAAGACCAAAATGATGAATTTGAACAAGTCTTTAGAAAATTAAAAATTGACACTAGCACTACATCAGGATTAAAAAATGCTCTCCAATGACTGTAAACACTGCTATACTGGTGGATAGTTGGATTGGTCCCTCGATTCAGTAAAAGAAAGCAACAACTGATGGTATAGTGAAGATGCCTAATAATATTCCTCGAAATATGAGCCAAAATATGCTAGGTGGAAATGTAAATGCATTAAATTTTTGGTTTTAATTGTGGGCCACGAGCATTAAGAAAATGTGCACATGAATAAAGGGTAACGGTTCAATGCGCATTAATGAAGGTGACGAACATTAACGAATGCAACAACATGGAAATGTATTTAATGAAAGAAACGACATAGAAACACATTTAATGAAAGCAACAACATGGAAATGCATTAAATTTTTATTTTTGATTGAACAGTGGTGGGAAAATTTAATTTTTTTTTGAAAAATTTGAAAAAACTTGTATTAAAACATTGATCAGTTACAATTGGGATAAGACACATCCCAGCCAAAAACAATGAAAGCACATGATTACAAGAGAAGAGGAATATTTGCACTGGATCCAAATCTCTTGAACCAATACCAAGCTAGCTAAGAGAGCTGATAGGTCTGTTACAACAACTTATCGCAAAAACACGCAGCAAACACCAACTTCACCTCTGTCCACAAAAAAGCTACAAGTCACGAAATCGTGACACAAGACTCCTCTAATCGCAAAAAAGTCAACCTGTCATGAAATTGCGACATGTCGCGAAATCGTGACAAAAATCCATCCTTGGCCGTGACAGAGCAACATATCACGATATCGTGACAAAAATCCACCAGCGGCCACAACGACGCAACACGTCATGAAATCATGACAACTTTCCTCCAGCGGCCGTGATGGCGTAACATGTCGCGACAACTTTCCTCCCTTGGCCGCGACGGTGCAACATGTCACGATATCACGACAATTTTCCTCCCTTGGCCGCATCGGTGCAACATGTTGCGATATCGCGACAACTTTCCCTTGGCGGCAGCGACGACGCAACATGTGGGAAAATTTAAATTAAATTAAAAAATAATTTAATTTAATTTAATATTAAATTTGCATTTAATGGTGAGTCGTGCACGAAAATTAAAATAAAAAATGTGTGCAATAAAAGGATAAAAACACATTACATGGTGGGTGTGTTATAATAATGGACATGCACATTAATGATGGCATGGATTGAACGATAATGATAATGGTGAAAATAAAATAAATTAAATTAAATTAAAAATAATTTAATTTAATTTATTGTTGGAAATGGAGGAAATGGGTATGTAAAAATTAATTTAATTTAATTTATTGAATGGTGGAGGCCATGGCAGAGCTCGGGTATACAAAATCAAGCGGTAGGAATGAAAACAACATGAGAGGTAGTGGCATGAACATAGAATATTACTATTACCATAAAAAAAAAAAATAGTTCTTATTATTTAGTTCTAGAGTATCACAACTCTTTATTTTTTTAAACATGTATCATTCATAATATATTAAATTAACAAATTATTCATCTATAATACAATAATTCATACAATGAGATAGTGATAGGTAATACCCTAAAGGTATGGAAACACTAGCAATATTCCTTAAGGAAGGATTAACTCCATAAGATCTCTCAAGATATGAGTTCCACTTAGAGAGGCAAAACTCTCTTGTGTACACTAGAGACAATAGAAGATTATGAGTATCAATGATGATTACAATGATAATATCCCTTATTTATATACCTATCATCTAATGCTACTTTTAAAGGGTATAACCTTAATCTTAGTTGATTGCTAAACCCCTTTCCAACTCATTATTACAAGAAATATTTCAATATAATAAATGTTTGATTAGGAATGGCCCATTCAAACTATCCATAACACTCATACACAATATAAAATTACATTCCATTATACCTATCCCTAGGCACCATAACATTCAAACTCAAAAATATATTGTACTCAAATATGAGAAGAAATCAATTGATATAATATTCTAAGCATTGTTTACCACTAGTACTTAATCATCTATTTATCCAAGTGAAATCCTTATTTATGATGGTCTTTTATGATGTTATTCTCCTATTATACCACTTTGATAACCATTAATAGTACTTTGGTTCTATGTGTTTTCTATACCACTTTGATAACCATATTTATTAATCCATTGATGTCATGTTAGCATTACATCACTTTGGACTAAAATATACTTCAAATTTCATTTTGAAGGAAAAAATTCACTATAATTTTTCTAGTAAGATTACTTCATAGGGTAATACCTCCCTCAATATTGATTGAATTATTTTATATGACCAATTGTTTTAAAGATATTCAAATTCTAAACAAAATAGGAGCATAGGTATTGTATAAATAAGACAACTCTATAAAAATATATATCTCTTAAGAGATGAGATATGTTTTAAAAAAAAGTCCATAATTTCTACCCTCCGAAAAATTACCATTTTTCTAGAATGGTTGCACTAATACCAACTCATAGATATATTGATTTGCTCTTTGTAACAACAGTTGAAATGTTCCATCTAAACATTTTTTCGTCATGATTCATTTGTATAAATAGCAATCCAAATTTTACATAGAGACTATTTTTTTTTACTTCATTGTTTATGATGATAGCACATTTCTCTTGAATTTGAAATCCCTACTATTACCTCTAGGCATATTCATAATAATATTAATTATTATTAATATTTTTATTATTTGCAAGTTGGTTTCCATGATGTTATATTTAACATGCAAGGACATGTAACTAATATTTTCAAAATCCATGATGTAATGATCTTGTTGGGATAAAAATGAGGCACTTATAAGGAGGAATGTAAGTAGAATAAGGTTTACCAAATTACCATTTTCCTAATTCTTTGAAATTAATTTACTTTTAATAACATCTTGATTCTTAGCATCCTTAAGCCACACCTTTTGCTTTTTAGAATTCCATAGTGTATTATATGTACTATATTTATTTCTAATAATAGGTGTATGTCTTCAACTATTACTTGATAGAAAAATTCTTTTATTCTTAGCAAGTTGACCATGTGTGGAGTGAAACATAGGAGAAGCAAATAATGATCTCCATACATTTGAACTCTAGGTAATAGTTATTTAATATTTTATATTCAAAGTAACTATGAAAAATATTTTCATGCTTATTTTCTTCTATGCAAAGTTGCTTATTCATATCAGTCGATTTGACTGACTTCAATAATATAAAAAAAATATATATATATATATATATATATATATATATATATATATATATATATATATATATATATATATATATATATATATATATATATAATAGACTTCATATTTCACATGATATTGTAATTTTTTTTTTTTTTTTAAACTATATTTTATAAAAAACAATTAACATAAAATACTTAACTATGGCCCTTCATGAATTAGTTAAAAATTATTTTTTCATCAAACATAGGGCTTAATTCTCTAGGTACATCTTTTTTACTTATCTTTAAACTTGGCAAAAATTGATCTGAATTTTTTATAGTTGCCTTTTATTTAAAGGACATAATTTGATTTCATACTTTACTCTCAAAGGTTATATAAAATGTTACCCTTTATAGAAAATAAAAGGAATGCATAAATTTTGATCTTTAGTTATAATAGTTAGATTTGATTGATTATTGTGAAGATATTTTGAACTTGCAGGGAGAAGGGTCTCCATATATTCGAAATATAGGTATTAGTGTATTGAATATCTTATATTCAAAGTAACTAGGTAAAATATTTTCATGCTTCTTTTCTTGTATACAAAGTTGTTTATTCATATCACTTGATTCATGTGACTTGTGTTTTTTAATTATTGATATACTTCATATTTTACATGACATTGTATATTTATTTTCTTTAAAAAAACTATGTTTTATCAATGCTTTGTACATAAAATACTTAACTATGCCCCTTTATAAAATAATTAAAAAGTAATTTGTCATCAAACATTGGACTTACTTTGCTAGATACATCTTTTTAACTTATTTTGATTTTAGTATTTTGATGTGAAAGTTTTATAGTTTCCTTTTTTTTTAAGGGCATAAGCTTATTTCATTATGCGCTATGAAAGGCTATATAAAATGTTGCCCTTTACAAAAAAGAAAAGAAACCCTCAAATTTTGATCCTTAATTATAATTGTTAAATTTGATTGATTAATGTAGAGATATTTTAAACTTATATGAAGAAATAATTTGCATATACACATAAATATCATGTCAATATAAGATTTATAAAAATTATATATTGTTATGGCTAAAATAATATTTTAATAATATAAAACTTGTATAAGAGGGGTTTTCAATTCCCTAACAGATGTTACCTTTGTGAAGCTTATGAAGAATCGACGAGACACATTATATTGGAATGTAAATACTCCCTCAAAATATTGTATGATATAAGAAAGAAGATCGGATGTTGTGGGTGCTACCTAGAAATATGAAAATTTTGATAGAATAATTGTAGAAGCCTTGTAAGAGCCTACGACTAAACTAGATTTGGAATCTAATTTCCTTTAATTATGCATGGGGAGTTCTATTGGAGAGAAATAGAAGGAATTTTAAATGGAAGAAGAGATCTATAGCTAGGAATAGATAATACATCATAGCCACCATAATAAAAAATGTTAAAGCATTAAAAGTGCATGAGAGTCCACGATCAATAGAGGAGACATAATTAAGTGAATATTGGAATCTAAATCTAGTTGGGATGAATGAGAATCCTTGAGGAGACTTGAGGAGCATGACTAAGTGAAACCACCCAAAGAAATATGGATAAAAAAAAATATGAGGGTTATAAAGGTAACTTGGGTAAGGTTGAAGGAGGAGCATTGCTAAGGGATAGTCAAGGAATGTTGAATGGAGTGATGAGTGTCTAGTCATCAGGCTAAAGATAAAGTAGTCTTGGTAGGATTAAAGATGGTGGTTTATCTGGGAGATATAAAACTAATAATTGATATAAACTCACTAAATATTGTTGATTGCATCAGTAAAGAGGTGGTGGTGAGTTCTAAAATGGTAGACGTAGTAACAAATACACTAGGATCTCTAAATTCTCTAGAATAATTTAAGGTGGCACATGTGTATAGAGAAGGAAATGGGATGGCCCATTGGTTAGCCAATTGGGGAGCTCTTAAATAGAAAGATAAAATATGGATACTACCAGATGAGATCCATCCACATGTACTTTAGTTAGTGGAAAAAGAGGGAGGAAATTTACAAATTCAATTCACTCGATAAAAGTTCCAATTTTCAAAATATCCATAGTAAAATTATATTTTATAGATCTATAGACTTGTTTATTGAGGATTCTATTTTTTTTGGAAAAATATAGGATTTGTTTGATTTTATCTATAATAAGTTGATAAATCTATTGAAGTGGGTTTTTATGGAATTTTTCTAGTAAGGGTTCCAATTTTTGGATATTTGTGGGTTTGTTTGCTAAGGGTTATATTTTCTAAAGATCTATAAATTTATCTGCTAAAGGTTTCATTTTCTAGAGATCTATGGATATTTCTATTGAGGGTTCCATATTTTTTAGATCTATGGACTTGTCTACTGAGGGTTCTATTTTTTGGATATCTAGGGACTTTTTTTCTAAGGGTTCCATTTTTTGGATATTTGTGTATTTGTGACTTTCTAGAAGCATTGTGAGGTTGTGAGTGAGAAATTATTTATTTTGGTTTTTGTGGTATTTGTCTATTGAGGGTTCCATTTTATGGATATTTATGGATTTGGCTATTGAGGATTCTAATTTTTGGAGATCTATGAATTTGTCTATTTAGGGTTCCATTTTCTAGAGATCTGTGGGACTTGTTTGTTGAGGGTTTCATTTTTTGAAGACTCTTCAAAGATATGAATGTAATTTTGTAGAGTTTTAAAACAAGGTAATTCAGTGGTTCAAATGTCCTATAGAATTCAAATCCAAGGCTTTTTTGGTTGGTAATAGTTAACAAACTAGTCTAGGAATGTAAAAGGGTTTGGGCCCTTTCAAAAACCTAGATTTACTCTAATAAAAAAAGTTACACAATTATTAAATATTACTTTTTTTTAATGTGTTATATGAGATTGAAATAGGCCCCATCCATATTACATCATTACCATATAGTGGTATTACAACAATTTGTATATTATGCATGTATCGCTTAGCAAGATTTGAACTTGGTTCTCCTCCTTGAAAGTTGAGGAATATAACTATTAGATTTTGATTCTAAATGCTTAATTAAAAATAACCTCAAGATCTAAAATAAAGATACTATATCAAATATAAGATAATGTAAATATTCTAAACATGTAAAACTCATAAATAAATTTTACAACAACTTGTAAAATTACCATTAATAAATGCTCATGAAAATAGTAACTTCTAATGAGCCTTATTAGGACCTTTGTTATTCTTAGTCGTCCTTTAGTGGACACCTCCTTCTAGGGTATGAGCAATAATGGCCTCTTTTTTGCAAAATCTTCTTATCACATCCAGGGTGACTCTAACACCAATAAATTTCTAGTGGATCTCATTTGGTTGAAGTATCTAATTCCTAAAATTAACTTATTTTTCTTGGCTGGTGTTCCAAAATACGATCATGACTATGGACAACCTCATTTTCAAAGTTTTGATCCTTCATAACCATTGTGTCCTCTATTCATCTTAGTGGGAGTTGGTTAACTATGTTTTCCTCAAATGCTTTTTTTATTTGTCAGTGTTGTAATCCCTCCTTTATTATTCAAGTTTATCTTGGGCTCAACCTAGGTTTATCTATGACTTGTTTACAAAATTTCCCAAGCCTTTCTACCACCAATGACTCAATTCCTTGTGGTCCATTTTTTGACCATACTTCCTCTAGAAAATGTTTCTTAAAAGAAATAGCAAAATATTCACTGGGGTAGCTCATGATCCTCATTATGTCCTTATCTAGATTTTGAATGTCACCACCAAAAATGCTCACTTAGTTCATGAGCCCAAAATTGATGGTAGAGGATTGGAATCCAAAGTCATTACTTCATTTAATCTGTCTGGGAATTTTGGTGATCCTCCTCATTTGACAATTCATTCTATGGATCACTCTAAAATTATATGGTTGCCCTCCCAGCTAGTTGGATTAAGTTCAACTTTGATGAATATATAAAATGAAACTCAAGGAAATTTGGTTGTGATGGCATAGTTAGAAATAATCTCAAAAATATCATCTTTGTATTCATTAAAACCCTTGACATTCAAACTAACCATGTGGCTAAATCAAGAGTATTATTCTAGGGTCTTTCCATCCTTAATGATTTCCCCTTTAACAAGTCCTCTAAAGGAAACTATCACAACATGATCGAAGAATCAAAGATGTTGCTAAGAAAGTATGACAATATGATCATACAACACACATAAAAGGAGAGCAACACAGTCGTAAATATGATGGCTAACATTGCATTGTCTGAAACCAACCTACGCATTTGAATTGATTCATTCTCATGTGGCATATTCAATGAGATTAATATCAATGACTATACCTTTCTTTAAAATCATGGTCATCCATTTGTAGTCATAATCCAACCTAGAAATTTTATCCAACCAAGGATGTTTTTCACATTTCATGTCAAAGGGTTCATCATCCACCCTACTTGGCAACAGGTGTTCATTTCTTTTTTTTACCTCAGCCCATTCATACCTAGTCCTAGTAATCATTCCATCAACTAGGTTTATCTTGAAATAGATGCTATCATGTGGTATGTTAAATCCCATGTGTGATTTGTGTTAGTTGTGTCTACTCAAGCCTATGTAGTTGCTATCCATTTCTCAATGGTTCTCAGCTATATCAACTCATTTCTCAATTCTAGTCAGGTTTATTGCCCACATGTTAGTTTTTCCTTTACCCACCCATAATGGAAGTCTATGTATTTCACCTTGTGTTGGCCTAGCTCATTTGTGTCCTTTCCTTGTAATCACATTGCTAGTAGTGTCTACCATGATCCCTATGCCATCACATGGCTTCTTAAGGAGTCTCAAGTGGGCTATGAGGATGGGTTTTCAAAAATTGATAGTCCTCTACTTGGTACTCATGCCCTATTAGGATTTTTTAACAAAGTGAGGCCTATTTTCAATTGTCAAAGTGTCTTCATTAGCCATAATATTTCTAAAATTTATTGGGCATCACATTCAAAACTCCTTCAATATAATTTGGCTACTCAATGACTATCCCCCATGGATGGCATACATACTCCATAAGGTACTATCACTTCAGCTATATAGGAAGCCTTCATTTATAAAACTATAGATATTGGTTGCATGATCAAAACAAGGTTTTGTTTATGGATCTTGTAGATGAATAAGTGGTAAAATAATCCTAAATAAATGGGTATGGAGAAAACCTGGTAGGTATGTTATGTGGATGAATCAGAACCAAATAATGGAATTGGTTTAATGTTCATCTCTACAAGCAAATAGCTTGGTGGAGGAGTTTTTTAAAATCCATCGATTAAATATCCTTCATTTGGAAGTTCAAGGAAAATGACCCAACCCTCGTAGATGAATTTATTTCATCCTAGGATAAAGGTTGTGTGATGCTCAAAGAACTCAAATTCAGAGTCAACATTCCACTGCTTGTAGAGATAACTGAATTACCAATTGATGGGAATATAATTCAAAAAGTACACCTTGGTTGGAGAAATCATCCACTTTAGGGAGAAATGTAAATGGTTGATGAGGGATAAAGGTGGAATTGTCAGGAGAGGTCTTTTAAACCCATGGAACCATGTGATGATCCCCATCATGGAGAACATCATAGTTAATGATATCAACTCACCACTGAGGAGTTTTCACATGGCTTTCCTGAACTATATGTGTTTTATAAAGGAGATCAACATCCTATAATACCTCTTTTTATTATTTAAACTTTTAGTTAGATTGACCCACCTTAAATATTAGGGTCTCCATGTCATGTTGTACTTATTTTCTATTTAAAATGAAGGAGAGAAGGGAACCCTTGCTATTTTTGGATGCCAAACTAACATCCCCTCTACTGCAATTCTTAGTGATGATAATTTATATGAAGAATTCGGTGGTACAAGTAAAGTGACCAATTTCAAATCAAAATTACACCATCATGTGACCAAGAGTAGAGCTTCTAGAGAGAAACATAAAAGTAATGACATCGATATTTTGAAAATGGCCTCTGAAAAGATCCTGATAATGTTTAAAAATATAGAGAATGAATAAGGCTCTAGGAAGCTTTAGAATAAGCCTGATTCCTTGACAAGCATGGAGGATATTTTAAGTTCATCATCATCAATGCTTCTTCAAGCTAGAAAAATATTTCACCATGAAAAAGGCAATACCCATGTTGAGGAGGATGTCACCAGTGATGATTTGGATGACAGGAATTATACCAAATATTAGTTGACCTTGGTAGCTTTGATGTTTTTGGTACCTCAATGGGTCATGATGCTGACATTCAACCTTCTTTATTTGGTCCTATTATTTTAAACCTTGTTGTTTTGATTCCTCTATTTTACTATCTATAGAATTCATCTCCACTGAGATGGCTTCCTATTGGTCTATTTCAGTAACCCCTATGGGTCATTTCCTTTGTGTTTCATCTTCTTAAGGTTGTAAAATATTTGGGGATCCTTTCAAAATCCCTTTTTACATAAATAAAAAAAAAATTGATATAGAATAATGATCTCAAGTACATCATACTTTCACACACTCTTACTCTACATTGTGTTACTTGCACACATATATAGAGACACATATATAATGGAATGTGACTCTTAATATGGAGCACTCTTGACATTTTCTCTTCTTGATACTCTTCACTTCCTATTCTAAGAACACATGTGCACACGGACTATTATGCACATTTACATTATTAAATATTTTGCACACTCTAATAATACTTGTGCATTTATTACATTGCATAAAGTAAATACTCACACTCTAATCTAAGAAAATCTCCTAGTCTAAATATGTACCCAAGGTGGTGCATTAGCATGTACCAAATAATGTAATATTCTCCAACAATAACCAGTTGAGCTAATGTCATTTGATATTTAAATATTACTTTTTGATAATTCTAGCAAAAATAAATAAATTACTTTTTATATAAACTTTACAAATATATATATATATAAGTTATATGTGGATTCTATTGGGGGTCACTCCCATAAAAATACCATATATCTCTATATATGTATCTCTCTCTCTCTCTCTCTCTCTCTCTCTCTTTTATATATATATATATATATATATATATATATATATATATATATATGGGATTGAAACATGTCCCATCCATATTACATCATGACCACATAGTGACATTATAAAAACTTAAAAGTTTTGCATGTGTAATTTCACATGATTCAAACCTAGGTCTCCTTCTTGAAAGTTGAATAATTTAAGCAATTTATTTAATGCTATTTTATTATATATAAATAATGTCAATAATATAGTATAGTCCAATTGTATTGAATGACTTTTAAATAATGGTTTTTAATACATAGGCCTAATTTTTAATATCAATAAATGATATGTTGTGATTCTAATATATTTTTAGTTGAAATGTTATGGTAACACAATAATGATATAATACAATCTAGACCCATTTCAATCCCTTAAAATAAATTGAAAATTTATATTTAAAACAAATGATGATGTAATAAAACTAGGGTTGTTTAATCATATTTAACCAATTATAAATTATATTTTATAAAAATAATGGTGTAATGTAGGTGGTACCCTTTTCAATACCATACAACAAATTAAAAATATATATGTAAAATAATAACTTAGAAATTTAGATTTTAAAATAATTTATAATAAAAAATTTGTGAAAAGTCCATAATATTTAGGGAAAATGGTAAAGTATAGAGAATTTTATGCTATGAACAAGGTTAAATTCCTAGAGGTGAAACTCAATATTTCAAGATAGACACCAAGCAATATATGCATACATGCCAAAGTGTAATTGTATCAATACTATTATATGGTTGGTAGAAAGAGTAGGGTAATACAATAATAATATAAGAGCTTATTTCAATCCCACATAACCAATTGAATATATTTATACCAAAAAAAAATGTTTCTTCACAAGTATTATTTAGGAGAAATTTTCATTAAAGCTATTTAAAAATATAGTTATTTCATTATTATGACACTCATTAGTGGTCATTTATAATTATCCTTTTTTTTTTTTTGGATAACAAGGGGTTGTACTTAGGTCCCCACCCTTGAAAAATTACAACTCTCTTTTTTAGAGCTTGAAATATTACAAATAAATTCGCTTCTAATCTCAATTGAGATGCTATAGCTAGAAACCTATATCATTTTACATAAAATGTCTAAATTCTTGATTTTCATTTTCTAGATATTTTCAATTTTTTCTGTGAATGCAAATATTCCATAATTTAGCATCCTTTATGAAATTTTTCTATATAATCCTTTACAATACCAAAACTTCACCTCTTCAATCTATCCATTGCATCTTAGTAGAGTAATATTTCCAAAACATCGCATTATCATAGTCTACTTTACCAAATCTAGATTGCTAGTTTCCTTCCTGAAACACAAGTGCAAGCACATAAATTATAATAAATAGTTTATATGAAAATAAATTAATATTATAAAATAAAGTAGACATTACCAATGGAAAAAATTAAATTAAATCTTAATCATTATTTGATTCCAGAAGTTAACATTTTATTATCAAATTCAACTAAACTTATTGCTTCCTCTAACCATGGAAAAGAGAATCTAACTTCATGGTCCTCAATTAAAATCCCTCTATTGGCTAGCCTACTTGCACATTTGTTTCCTTCCTTTATTTTATGTGTAAATTTGATTTCTTCAAAATCTTTAGCAAGATCTTGAATTTCCATAATTATCTCTTGTATGTTTCATGGAGCCTTTGCTTTCCTCAAAATTATACATATTACTATGAGTGAACACCTTCCATTAGTACTCTATTCGATTTCATTTATTTGCATATTTTTAACCCTTCTAAAGTTACACAAAGCTTAAACTTCATTATTTGTCCATTAAATACACTATTGAAAGCATAACAATAAAAAATCTCTCCTCTATTATCTCTAATTATTCCTCCTCTTGCTAGTCCTAGATTTCCTTTAGATGCCCCATCAAAATATAATTTGACCAACTCTACATTTTGTGGTTTCCACATTATATTCTTTGCCTTCCATTTGTTTCTTTTGTACCCAACATCATAATTTCATTTGATGACATGACTCCATCTATCAAGGCTCTCTACTTCCAAATTAAGGACTAGTTGAGTTGATAGGGTTGGATTAGACTCCTTTATGGCTAAAAAAATCTTCCTTTTTTCTACCTCTAAATTTATTTCCTTTGCTTTAAATATTATTCTATTCCTTTCTATCCATACAATCCAAAGTATTGTACCTTTTGATATATCCCAGATTATCTATAAAGCTTCACTTTTAAAAGTATGTTGCCATTACTTTAACCATTCTTCAATTTTGCTATTCATCACCATGCATTTACCAAACATATTAAGAATTCATTTCCATAGTTTCTAGACTATTGAGCAATTTTCCAAGATATGGTCTATACTCTCCTTACTTTTACAAAGAAAACATTGAGAGGGGCCATAAAAATCCCTTTTCATAAGTTTATCCTAGGATAAATTTATTCTATGGCCTACTAGCCAAAAAAACATTTTGACTTTAAGAATGCTTGGGCTATCCCAATTATCTCTCCATATTCTTATGATATTCCTATTTTGTTGGTGCTTTACATTTTATCCACTTCTTATTGTGTCTTCTTTGGAGCTATTCAACTCCCAAATCAATTTATTCTTGAATCCCTTCAGAATAATCACATTTATTATCATTCTAGTCAATTGCCTCCTAGCATAAATGTCTTGTAAACTTATAAAAAATCTTATTTCCATTTATATCTTCCTTCTTGATCCTTTTACAAAAATTTTGAAACCTTATCACCATATTTTTTCTTGGATTAATCTCATCCAAAGTTTTAAAATTAGATCTACATTGAGTGGTTTTATATCACACCAAGTATCCATCCAAATAGAATTTTTTTTGCCAGTTCCCACAACCCATATTAAACCTTTAATCACTAGATCAATAATTTTTTTTAAACATTCCAAAATACAAAACCTTTGGGTAGATAGAATGTAGTAAATATTAAGTTTGGGTCATTAGGCTCAACATACTTAGAAGAATTGTTGCCCATTGTATTTGACTCTCTTTGTACAATCTCCATATTACTTTTCCCCTAAGAGCTAAGTTTACATTTGTAATATCTCTTAAACGAAGAAGTCCTCTAGTTTTATCATCATACACCTTGCTTCATTTCACCAAAGGAAATTTCCTTTTATCATGTAAAATTCGCCATAAAAAGGATCACATAATATAGATTATTTTTTTTTTTTTGATTTTTCATAGTATATTATGACATATACTATGTTGGAATGGCCTGTAAGACTTAATTAGCTACACTCTTCTTGCTAATGATAACCATCTACCTTTCCATACAGGTAGTTTATTTTGAACTTTAATTTTAATGGGATTCCATAATTATATCCTCATTATCCCCTCAAATAAGGGCATGCCTAGATAATTTGGTGGTAAATATGCCTCCTTCATTTGAAGTAACCTATAAACTATTGCTTTTATTTATTTATAGTGATCATTTTAATATAATATAATTTAATAATTATTATTGTCATTAGATCAACTAGTTATATTCATTAACTTTCAATAAGAAGAATTAGAACTAAGTTTGAATATTTCCAGGTGATACATGCATAAATTTCAAGCTTTTATAACACCACTATGTGCTCATGATGTAATATGGGCGATGATTGTTTCAATCCAATATAAATGATTAAAAATATATATTAATAATAATTATTCTTTTAGCTCATGTAATTTAGTATTCATTATAGGTTATAGGAACTCACATGCATACAAGTAAGTAGATCAATGCTAGTACCAAAGAGAAGGAAGATACTAACACATTAATGTAGGGTCCTTTATCCTAATACTTACTTTTTACTAACAATTTTTTTCTATATATTTAGTACCATATAACTCCATAATATTTCACAATTATTGTTAATGTAGAACAACTCATTTGTGTAAATAGTTAGCAAATAACATTTTAATTTTTAGTGGATTTCCATGGATTTTTTTTTTAAATTACAATGAAGACAACTATTTTTTGGGTCAAGCATTCACCAGTCACAAACACAAGGACCTTATGTTTATCAATTCTTAAACTTGAACATTATTCATATGTTTTAAACTCCACATAAGGGAATGCATCCTTATCCATAAGTGATAAGCTTCACACATGGGATTGAAATATTAGCTTAGGGTATGAAAATTCTTGCTTCCCAAAATTTTCCCCAAACCTAATGCCAAAAACCATTAAGGTTCACCATGGTATTAGAACATTATTTTTAGTATGAAACCACTCTCCCCTAAAACTTACCCCAAATTCCTTGGTCCAAATTCTAAGTTTCACTCCTAAAATTGGAGCCTCTATTTATAGTGTAAAACTCCACACTTCCTAATGCTTACACTAAATCCCTTATACTAGTAAAAATTATATACTTTATTTTTTATTTTTTTTAAGCGAAAAACCCCTTGTGGGGCCGCCTTGGTCTGAGAGACCACAAACAGGGGGTTCTACACCGTCAAATTCACCCGGGAGTCGCACCCAGCCCTGCCCGCACCAACATTATCAATTGGATTTTGGGTACCCAATTTAGCTTTTTGGTAGGGTGGAGATTCGAACCTGGGACCTCCCTTGGAGGATTGCCCTCTCCTCTCCAACTCACCTACAACACCTGGGTTATATATACTTTATTTTAATAATATATATGTCTTCTATTTGGAATCCACTCCCATCAAAATTATTGAATATTACATTTGTTGTTAGGTCAATTAAACCATATCTATCTTACCTTTTTTTCAATGAGTTTACATAGGTTTTTATGAGGGGTTATAATCCCCTCATACTAAGTGGGGTTTGAATCTTGGACCTCTCAAAGAGAGGCTAGATTTCTTACCACTGTAATAATCTTACTGTTATATCTAGATTACCTTTTATCATATCTATTTTTTATTTTTTTTTCTATCAAATATGTTCTTCATCTTCCTCAAAGTGTTAAGTTTCTACAATCAAATCCTTGATATAATTTTTATTAAGATATAAAATCCCACTCCACCAATTTTCCTCCAAAATTCATCATAATGAAAATCAACAACATGCGTGGCTAAATTATCTCTTACTTGATTTTATTCTATATAGATATACTCATGTTTCTAGGGGATTACCTCCAATAATTTATGATGAACATCAACAAGAATCGTATTCCTTGTCCAATTTACACATCCATTTTTTTTATTAGTAGTAATTATAATTTTGAATCCCCCTAAATTAAAATATATTTACCTCCTTTTAAATTGTAATTTAATCCATGTAATAAGCTCTCTAGTCTTTGCATAGTTGTTAGTTGAAATTTCCATATGATTTTGAGTATGTGAGAAGAATTTGACTTTCATTATCTTGAGAAACACCAACCTTCACTAGTTTTTCCTAGATTTCCTTTGGAAGCACCATCAACATTAATTTTGATAAACCTAATTTTTGGAAATTTTTATTTTACCTTAGATTAAATAAGATCTTCTATATTAATGACATTGTCATATATGAGTCTTCCATTTATGCTAATACATTGTAACCAATTTGTTAACAACCCCTTTACAGACTTAATACTTTTCATGATGAGCATAATTTCTATAAACAAATTGTAAGAGATGCTATAATATGGTTCCAAACTTGGGAATGATTTTAAAATTTATTTTTAAAAATTCTATTATTCCTTTCAAGGTATAATTTCTAACAAACAATGATAAAACCAATCCTCTACAAAATACATAATGCTTTAGCTTTAAAATAATTAATCTAACATTTCATCAAGTCTTTCAATGTTGATAAAGCTACCTAATATATTCTAATATTTTTAAATAATAAACCTAAATGGTGTATGCATAGGGACAATGAATAAGTACATGGTCAAATATTTCCAAGTCTTTATCATACAAGATATATTTAAAATGTCAATGATATATTTTTCTTTATAGACTATATGTTGTAATAATTTTACTTTGACTACTAACCATAGGAATGTTGAGGCCATATGGAGGGTCTCTAGTGACCAAACATTCTTCCAAGATAAAATATTGGGAGTAGAAAACTTCAATTGCTCTATATCCTCATATCTCAACTATCCACCATATTTTAATATATTATAAACCAAATCATAATTTCATGTAAAAGTAGGTAAATAAATCTCTTAAAGCATTTTTTGAAGCTCATTTTCAACTTTCTTGAGTTCCTCTCATTCAAATAGGCTACTAATAGAAATCCATGATTTGGAGGTGTTTCTTATAGTAATAAATATTATCAAATGGGCCCAAAGATATCACAAGTCTATATTTCCCAATATTGGATAATCACATTCACATAATATCATTCAAAAAAAATAACACAAATATTGCACAAAAAATCTCTATTGGTAATCCTTTAATTCTCTATAACATTCTAAAATATATTACATTCAAATTACTTAGCATATATCATTATCATGAATATAAAACTTTATATAAGACTCTTCAATACTCCTAAATTTTGCTCTCCTCAAACTCATGGGATATGTAACCTTTCATATGCCTTTCTTACATAATGAGAAAATATCTCATGATTACATAACTTCCTACTTATAATATTGACACATCTCACATGACTCTTCACTTACACATATGACACCTCATAACTCACATATAACTCACACTTGCACACATGACACCTTTCACTCATAACTCACACTTGCACACATGACACCTTTCACTCATAACTCACACTTGCACACATGAAACCTTTCACTCATAACTCACACTTGATTACATGACACATAAAAATACTTCATAACTTGACACCTATCAAATAATAAACTCAATTATAATCTAAATATGTACAATGGTACTCAAGGTATCAAATAATGTAATACTGCTAACACCCCCCCGTATTACATTATTTAGTGTGAAGACTTTTTGACTTCAATATTTAACTATTTTCCTCTTCTTGACTTCATCCTTGTATTCATTCTCCTAATGTTAACTCTGGTATTCTTTTATATTCAAATATTAAAGATGTTCTTTTGGCCTGACTCTCTTAAGTAATACATCACAATAATAAATGTACAAATCCAATGACTTTTCAATATTCTTGTTGAAGTTAACTAACATATCATTCTATTGATCAATATTTTTTTATAATTCTTTTATTACACTCAAATTTATTTCTTGAAGTAGATCATTTGTAATTAGATACCATAAGTCATTTGTGTCGCAACTGATATTTTTATTACTAGTTTTTCTTTCAAGGTTTTGATCAAATCTTCTTGTTTGTCTTTCAATAATCTCAAAATTAAGCAATGCCATATATATTATCATACCTATATAATAGGTAGTACAATATCATATTTAGAATTTCCTTTTGCTTCAACAAGTTCTAAATGTAGATAATTACCAAATGTTGTAAACTTTTCATCTTTGGCTTCTTTGAGAATTAAAGATAATTTTTCTTCAATTTTATTGGAATATCTCTTTGCACGTAAAATTTATCTTTCTTATGTTGTGTATAAATTTTACCTTATTCAAAATCTTCTCACCATCCTCTAAAAATGCATTTTGAATAATTTCTTCCATGTTGATTTATTCTTTTCACATTCTCAATCAATTCATTTTTTTTAGATTCACAATCAAATTCCTTCAAATATTTAATTTTAATGTCATAATCTTGTACTTATTGTTATTCAAATTATCATTCAACAAATCAATTTCAAATTAAAATTCATTTTATTTTTCCACTTCTTATAACTCTCAAATATTTAATTTTAAATTCTTCCTTCTTAAAAAAAATTCGATCAACTTTAAATTTCAAATTTATTCTTATGTCTCCCATATTAACAATTTAATTAGTTCCTCCATTTTAAATAAAAAAACAATCTCAATATTAAATATAATCTCAATTCAAATATTTAATTTCTTATTTCTCCAATCATTCATCAACTAAATCACTAGCTAATATTTCTTGAAAGTCACTATAATTAAATATGCCCTAATAACTTACTTTAATCCTAAATCATGTGCTCAATATTAACTTGAAACTATGTGGCTATTATAATGTGAAAAATATACCTTTCATGGTGTTTTATCCCTAGTTGATCACATCATATTAGCATACACGCATGGCACATTCATCTTGATTTTAGGGTAATATTTAATTTTCCAATTTTCACATTGATTTGAGTGTTATGAAATGCTCTTGTCACTTACTAATATTAATACCTATGTGTTATTATTTTTCCATATTCTCTTGGGCTAATATTAGGTGAAATGTAGTCATTAATAAAAACAACTTCTCCTTACCTTCCCAATTATTTTGATCTCTCTATAACATAATCTCCTTTGGACATGATTTTTTAGATATTCATTTAGTAATATTTTTGAGCAATATATTTCTTCAAACTAAGTTTTATTCTTTATTTCACCATATTAAAGTGATCATATTCCAATATATGTATTCATACAAGCTTTATCTCATAGACACTTCTCTTCAAATTCATACGTCTATATTCTAGGCACTTCTCTTCATATAAAAATATCTCAACATCCATGTTATTATTTAGCTTGACATATCCTCTAACCATTCATATTCCAATCACTTATCTCCATGAAAAATGCTCCTTATTCAATCTCCATGTTGTTGTCTAGATTCATGTCTCCTTTAATTTATCAATATTCCAACAAATCTCCTCCACTCCAACAAGTAAAATTAGTCTTCCAATTAATCTCCTCCACTCCAACAAGTAAAATTAGTCTTCCAATTAATATCCTCCACTCTAGCAAGTAAAATTAGTCTTTTAATGAATCTCGTTTACTCTAGCAAGAAATTTTTTATTTTTCTCTAATAGTTTCTCCAAAATTCTTAGATATTCTTCAAATTATCCTCTAAAAATCTCCTAAAGCTTCAGTAATCTCCTCCAAATATAAGTGCACCACCAATATAATATTCTAATTTCTAATTCAATCTATATCTTCTCCAAATATATTTCTATTGGAAATAGAGTCTATTCCATCATTTGGGTTATGTAAATGTATCCTCAAAAATACATATCTAGATTACTTCCTATGCAAGTTATCTAGTTACTTCATGCAATGTAATAAATGCACAAGAGTTAGTGTGCAAGTTGTCCATGTGCAAGTTATCCCTTGCACAACTATATAGAGTGTTGGTCAAGTATATTATCTTGCATATATAAGGATGGCGTCTTAGATATATATATATATAAGAGAGTCGGGTGATAGAGGTATATAGTGTAGCTTAGTGGATAGTATATTTCAGTTTGCCTCACCATTCATTGGTGATGGATACAATGTAGATCAATAGTTTTGTTAATATTGTGTTCACTTCATCCATAGCTACACTATAATATTTTATATGATTTATAGTGTTAGCATACTTCAGACATCTAGTAGATTTACTTTCTTTCATTTTATTCTACATCTTGTGATTGTGATCTCCCAAGGCTCATTCATAAAAATCTAATAGTGGTATCAGACCCATGGTATATCTAGTCTGTGTAGGTCAATAGAAAAATTACCATTGTTGGTTAGCCAGAGAGTGTTATCAAATTGATGTGCCACTGGACCAACCACTGCCAAAATATCTTAGGAGAATCTAGGTGGTAGATTTTAGGAGAGTCACAAAGATAGGACTAAAACAAATATCAGTTTTACAAAATACTAATATCATTTTCATCTAGAGTATTTTCCACAAATTCATTATGAAAACTCATGAAGACTAGGATTGAACACTCAATCCACTAGATTGACAAATCATCTAGTGAATATCATCTCGGTTATCTAGAATTTGCTAATTGGTACCTAAAGTTTATTTTGTTGCAAGTAATTACTTCTTAGAGGATTGATACTCCTCCTACGATATAAATCTAGGAGACTCCAACTTCATTACCCGAAGGTTGGCATACCCTCATAGTGCAGAGGTTAGTTCATTGTGTAAGAGAAGAATATTGTAGATTAAGACTTCTAGTGAAGGATCATGGTGAAGATAAGAGACTAAAGATCTCCATTATTGGATTGCATAATTCCTTAGTTGAAGAACATGCCATATGAGCCTTGACATAGAAATACCATAGAAGCCTTAAAAAATAAGCCACAAAAGTCTTGATACTAAAAAGGCCACAAAATCCTTGATACTGAAAAGGCCACAAAAGACTTGATATTGAAAAGGCTATAGAATCCTTAATACCGAAAAGACCATAGAATCCTTGATACTAAAAATTCCATAGAAGCCTTGATACTAAAAATGCCATAGTAGTCGTGGTACTAAAAATACCATAGGAGACTTGATATTGAAATAGGTCATAGAAGCTTTGATATTGAAGAAGAATTTGAGAAGAATATCTAATTTAAAAGTAAACTAAATATTTCAGTACTAATATATTTATTGCAAGAACAAAAGATTCAATGAGTTAGGAGACTTCCTATAAGAAAGTTAGGAAGAGTATCTTCTTCAAAATCGGCTCAGCCCTAAAATAAAAGTGAAGAGATCAAAAAAATATCTCATTGAAGAAATTTTAGTCTTAGAAGAAGAAGAAGAATAATAAGGACTAGGAGAGTCTTGCTCAAATCCAGGAGTAGTAGAATCTGAATATCCAAGAGAAGATCTCACCACCAACACTTCTAGGAACATAAGGTTCAAGAAAATATCTCAAGGAAGACAATCAGAAGCTGCCAGATCAAATACCTTGTGAAGGTATCATAAAGCATCTAGAAAATGCTAGGAGAGTCTTTCTGAAGATCTAGAGTTTTAGAACTCATTGTAAAAATTCATTATCTAGGTGAAGTCCCTAATAGTGAAGGACTTGGAAAAATTATCACCATACAAAAATAAGCCTAAGAGGATAATTTGGCAAAGAGTGCCAAATTTGTGAAGGAGAATTTGGTAAGGAGTGTCAAATCCATGAAGAAGAGTTTGGAAAGGAGTGCCAAACCCTAGAGAAATATCCTGATTGAATTCAAATTTTGAAAAGAAGACTCGAATATAGAAGAATCTCACCAAATATTGGAGATTTGAATATTACCTCTCACAACAAGGAGGTATCGCTTAGTGATATAGAATTCTCCAAGTCTATAGTAGAAGAAGGTGAACACAAGAGGAGAACAAGCCACCAAATCCTAGGCTTGTGAAAGAAAGTTTGAGACCATCATTTGGT
Organism: Wollemia nobilis; assembly: GCA_028583015.1. Lineage (NCBI taxonomy): Eukaryota > Viridiplantae > Streptophyta > Pinopsida > Araucariales > Araucariaceae > Wollemia > Wollemia nobilis. The sequence continues at coordinate 326,358 of JAQPPZ010000762.1, forward strand.
GAAGAAGAAGTTCTTTAGGATATCCTACTTGAATTAGCAACTTGATGTTTTTGGACACCAAGGTCTACATCCTCTACAAATGTGGGAGAAGATCTACAGAAAAAGGTATGCAACTTATGGTGCAAAAATATTTATTAATTGGATCATTTATCAGATTTATTAGAGCACCTGAATTTGGATTAAAGTTGCAAAAAAGAAATTAGATTGCATTATTTTAAAAGTTCAAAAAGAAACTAATTCTTTTAAGGATTAATTTTCACATTTACTAGGAGTTGATTAGATTTCATATTAGCTTCTATCAACTACCTATTATCTATTTTTGAAAAATAAGACTAAGTCCTACAACATTGATTGTAGTGAAATTGCAAAATAACTCCTAAAGATTCATTTTAGTTTATTCTTGATTAGTTGCAGAGAAGTATTAGTGCATGACTTTGAGAGTTGATTGGAGTGATAAGGTGTAATATTGGTGCATTAAAAGTGAAGAATTTGTACTACTATACCACTCTCAAAAGTAAAATTAGTTTTGTATTTCTTGAAAGGCACAAAATATGATTTACATCAAGTGTCTAAAGACACTATTGAAGCACAAAAATCTGCAAGTTGAAGTGGCCAATAGAAGCCACCAAAAAGGGTTAGAATTCTCCAGAATTTGGAGAAGAACCTAACTAACCAAAAATAGAGATAGAAGCTTATGAAAGTGAGACTTGGTGAGTCTCAAAATAAAAAAGCATTACAAAATTGAATGCAAGGAAAGTGCATAAAATTGCATTAATTAAAAAAAAAACTTCTATCTACTGTTATTGAATCTTGGATTTGTTATCAAAAGCATCCAAGCAAAAAGGTAAGGGTGTGTCTACTCTTTTAATACAATCTTAAACCCTTGTATTGCAGGAAAAATATGCCACAAAACCAGAATTTTAGATCTAGAAATAGAGTGCAAAAGAAGGTATATTAAAAGCCTTATTATACAACATTATAATACATTATATGCACTACTCTAATCTGGTTTTTGACAGCATAAGAGCAGATTTGAAGTGCCACAAAAGGACACATTTTCTACAAGGAAAAATAACCAACAAAGGCTAGACATCAACACTCTTCCTCCCAAGCTAGAAGAAGCCACTCAAGGGCTTATCTTGGACTTACATACCTACATAAATAAAGCTCATTTTAGGTCATTCAAAAGCTATATTTATGTAGAAAAGCAAGTGCATATTGATTCCTAGAAGATGTCAAAAAAATCTACAAGGGATTCAATACGATTGGAGGCATAAAACAAAGAGGTAAAGGTGTTACATTCATGGTCTCTAACTTGGAGAACACCATCCACCACATCAAATATCCAAATCATTGTCTAATCTCCATAGCACATAGTCTATCCACTTGCATAAAAATAGATTGTTTTCTGCCCAAGCAACGTAGCAAAGCAAAGGAATTGTGGAGTTATAATCTCCATATTTGAAGATGTTACAAGAATGGATTCCATGCAAAAATAACACTTGGCATTCTAGTCATTATTCCTCTTGTTGAGGTATGATTTTTTCTAGCTATAAAATCACCCTATAGTTAGGATTGAAATCCTCTCTTGTGACTCCTTCCCCATTGGTCTAAGGAATGATCCTACAAGTTTCAATGTTTGCACAATGTGAGTTGTTGCCAAGGGGATTGATATAGTTTGTTGATGTTCTAATGCAACATGTCACGATATCGCGAACTTTTTCCTTCTTCTCGTTTGGCCACGAAAATACATGTCGTGATATCGTGACACTTTTCTCCTTTGGCCACGAAAATGCAACATGTCACAATATCGTGACACTTTTTTCCCCCTTTGGCCATGAATATGCAACATGTCATGATATCACGAAACTTTTCCCTCCCTTGGTCGTGCCGATGCAACTTGTCGTGTTGTGATATCGTGACACTTTTTCTCCTTTGGCCGTGATGATGCAACATGTCGCGATATCATGACACTTTTTCTCTTTCGGCCACGACGATGCAACATGTCATGATATCGCAACACTTCTCATTTGGCTGCAATGATGCAACTTGTCATGATATTGTGACACTTTTTCTCCTTTGGCTACGACGGTGCAACAGGTCACGATATCGTGACACTTTTTCTCCTTTGGCTGTGATGATGCAACATGTCGCGTTATCACGACACTTTTCTCCTTTGGCTATGAAAATGCAACATGTCACGATTTCATGACACTTTTCTCCTTTGGCCATGAAAATGCAACATGTCACGATATCATGACACTTTTTCCTCCTTTGGCCGTGTCGATGCAACTTGTCTCGATTTCGTGACACTTTTTCTCCTTTGGCCACGACGATGCAACATGTCATGATATTGTGACACTTTTTCCATTTTAACCATGATGATGTAGCTTGTCGCGATATCACGACACCTTTTCTCCTTTGGCCACGATGATGCAACATGTCGCGGTATCGCGACATTTTTTCTTTGGGGGCCTCGACGTTGCAACATGTCACGATATCGTGACACTTTTTCTCTTTCGGCCTCGATGTTGCAACATGTTGCGATATCGCGACACTTTTTATTTGGGGGCCTCGATGTTGCAACATGTCGTGATATCATGACACTTTTTCTCTTTCGGCCTCGATGATGCAAGATGTTGCGATATCGCGACATCTTTTCTCCGGGGGCCTTGACGTTGCAACTTGTCACGATATCGTGAAACTTTTTCTCTTCCGACCTCGACAATGTAGCTTGTCACGATATCACGACACCTTTTCTCCTTTGGCCATGATGATGCAACATGTCACGATATCGTGACATTTTTTCTTCGGGGGCCTCGACGTTGCAACATGTCATGATATCACGACACTTTTTCTCTTTCAGCCTCGACGATGCAACATGTCGTGATATCACAAAACTTTTTCTCTTTTGTCCGCGACGATGCAACATGTCATGATATCGTGATACTTTTTCTCTTTTGGCCGTGACGATGCAACATGTCGCAATATCGCGACACCTTTTCTCTTTCGACGCGACGATGCAACATGTCATGATATCGTGACACTTTTTCCTCCTTTGTCCGTGACGATGCAACATGTTGCGATATCGTGACATTTCTTCCTCCTTGATTTCTCCCTTTGCTATGGACCGTAAAAATGCAACATGTCGCGATATCGTGACATCTTTTTCTCCTTGTGGTGTTTTGCTTTTTCTTTGGTATTTAGCATATGGGCCACTTTGACCTTATTGGAAAACATGCAAAAAGGTGGGTCCTCAATGTTGGGGTACGTTGTGGAGCAGCCACAACACCTACAAATGGTGAATTTCTCTGGTTAAGTTTCGCTTTCCCTTTTCTGTTTAGCCTCTGGTCATGTCTCCCTTTAGTTTGGTCTTCTAGTTGGTTCCTTTGGGTGCCTCTTCCTTAGGTTTCCTCTATTGTTTCCAGGATTTCTCATTCTTCTGCCACCATCCTTCCCCTTTGCCTCCCTCTTCGAATGCCCATGGCTGGTTTGTACAAGGTTCAGGGACCTTTCAACACCCTTTCAACCAATCAAAAAAAAAAAAATCCTCTCTTGCAAAGAAAATGTATTTCTCCAAGGTTCTTTCACTTAACATGTTATATACATTATGGTGATATGTCAACTAAGTGCATACAATATCTCAGGGATTAATAATCAACTGTTAAAAAGGGGCCTAGCATAACAAATATTTTGATTTTGAAATTATTACTTGCATTTCTTCAATAGAACTTACTTTCCCAAAATGAAAAATTTTACATCTTAACTGATATTTGAGAATGCAAATCTAACTTAAGATTTTAAACATTAATTTTAATTAAAATGCTCTTAACCTTATATTAAAATTGCATGAATGTATTTTAAAGCATTTTAATCAAAACTTACATTTATTTCATGAATGAAGTTTAAAATCAAATTTAATAGAATGATAAATAAAATAAAAACCCCACTTATAAAATGTTAAACACTTTATAATACTTATGTTAGGGCATTTAAAATATTTTAAAAATTAAAAATTCTTGCTTCCTTTCATAAAACATGAACACTTAATGTATATGAATTCTAATTATAAATTTTATACTTTACAATATGAAAATTAGAATTCACATAATCTTCCTTAATAAAATATTCATTTACCCAGGTGTTGTAGGTGAGTTGGAGAGGAGAGGGCATACTTCAAGGGAGGTCCCAAGTTCAAATCTCCACCCTACCAAAAAACTGAATTGGGTATCCAAAATCCAATTGATAATGTTGGTGCGAGTAGGGTTGGGTGTGACCCCCGGGTGACTTTGATGGTGTAGAACCCCCTATTCATGGTCTCTCAGACCAAGGCGGCTCTGCAAGGGGTTTTTTTCTTTAAAAATATATATATTATATATATATATATATATATATATATAATCCATTTATCCAAATATTTATTAAATTAAATATTTGAACATAAATAAATATGATCCTTTCAATAACAAAATTTAGATTTTATGATTTGAAATTTGAAACTTCATAAAATCATAAAGATCTCAATTATGGACTTTTATGACATTAAAGTCAGAATCCATATAACTTTATTTTTCTCTAAAATTTATTTCCCAAATATTTATTAAATTAAATATTTGACATAAATAAATTTACAACCCTTCTTCATAAAATTTGAATCTTTAAAATTCAAAATTAGGGCCTTAATAAAAAAACTTGATGAACTTTTAAATTTTATTAAATTAAAATTAAAGCTCATATGATTTCCTCCACTGTGAAATTTATTCACCCGAAATATTTATGAAATTAAATATTCATAATGATAAATTAATTTCAACCTAGTTATAAAATTGAAATTCTTTATAATAATAAACTAGGTTTAAATTTAAATCTTAGTGTCTGAAATAAATTGAAAAGGATTTAGGTAAAAGAAATAAATTAAAGAAAACTTTCGGACAACTTGCTACAGAATAAAATGAACAAAACTTTGAAAAACCAAATTTATGCAAACTAGAATTAACACAATTCTACAATAAATTTGATGTTATCTTCTACAGAACTTTTAATGAAATATTATATCAAACTATTAAATAAATTAAAACACCACATTTGTGCTTGTTTTAACAAAATGAATTTGATATAAACTGGCATATCTTACAATAAAACCTTCAAAGTCTCTGTATTTTACCACAAATTGTAGTCGTCCTTGGAACTTGATCTTCTCTTTTGCTCCTTCCAATATTCTTTTCCTTCTTCAACCTGTCTGACCTTGCCTTCTGAGTTTTAATGGCCTTTTATAATTTTCTCTCTCCTCTTTCAATTCGTTAATTCTATTACCAAATGACTTTAGAATATTTTTATAACTATATCATAACATTTTCCAACCATTCTTCTAATACGAACTTATTGTTAGCATATTCAAACTCAACATTTAATCTTTTCATCAAATACAATAGTCATGTAAAATTAAATATTATCCCCTCATTAATCAATGTTATTTTAAGGGCCTTCAAATGTATTTTAAACACCATGATAAATATTTCTATCCATTTTATTTGGTCACTGTGACGAGTTATCCCTCTCTATGCGATATGCGGTGTTATCACCATTTTCACTATTGCCTTATTATCTGTGGCACATCTTTTGGAGATGTCGTATTATTGAACCCGACATAAAAATCCTTTCATTTCACAATGCTCACATTTGATAAGGTTGTGTCCACATTATTATTTTGAGTTTATAACCATGTTCAAGTTCTAATTGCATTCATGGTAATAATTGTTGATTCTATCATGTAGTAAGTTGTTGCCTATTAGGAGGATGCAGTCTAGTTTACTCCATGAGAATTATAGAATATAAATTCATTATTTATTTTTTTTGGTAAGTAAGAGAATATTTATAATTAACACCGGGTTTTAACTGGTTGACCCAAAACCATTTTACAAAATAGGGTCCACTGACCAACTGGACAAAGGCCAAGCCCTAAAAGTTTAAACCGACAACAAAAAGGGCCAAGACCTACTCTTCCAATAGAATACGGCCAAACTAAACTATGGAAGCCTAATATTATGGCCATCAGAAAAGAAAGACGCAAAATAGAACTAACAAAGACAAAATCCACTTTGAGCCTTCCAATCTAAAATTTTTCATTATCTATCACCATTGAGACTGCATGAGGAATATTTTCAGTCCACGTGATCAAATTTGTTGCTACAATGCCTTCATTTTCCAGCCTATCAGCTGCCATGTTTGCTTCTCGAAAGGTATGCAAAATTATGGCCTTAGGTCGATCATGAATTAGAGCCCTTGCTTCATGGATGTAGTCATCAAATCTCCAAGGAGCTCTCTTAGTGTTCTTTAGAAGATTTATAATAATAAGAGAATCACCTTCCACCAACAGTTTCCCTGGATAATTCTCTACCACCTTGAGGCTCCTCCAAACTGCCCTTGCTTCAGCCACATTGTTAGTTTGAGCTCCAAGATGTTCAGCAAAAGCTACAAGCACCTCACCCTTGTGGTCTCTAAGTAAGCCACCATCCCCAACTTCACCTGGGTTGCCCCTAGATGCCCCATTAAAATTTAACTTAATCCACCCTAGGGGGGGTGGGGTCCATGTGATCATGGTTCTAGGACAGACTTGAGGATGATTGAGTCCATTAGTGAGAGGTAAGTTTATTGACTGGCCTAATGAAGCTTCAAAAGGATTTGGAGGTCTAGATGATGTAGGCACTAAACAAGCATTCTCATTAGCATATACTAAATTTTTTGATAGGACAGAGGATGACTGAGAAACCTTATCCAAGAAGGCCCGACGATTCCTTTCCAACCATATCTGCCACAAGTAGTGATGAAGGCAGATCTTCCACATATACCTAAGACGCCTATTCAAAAATGGAGAAGGCCACTGGACAAATAAGTCAAAAATGGACTGAGGATGGACCCAATAAATATGAAACACTTGTAATAGACCTAACAATATTGAGACAAAAAAATTACAATACAGAAACAAATGATCAATAGACTCCCACTCAGACATACAAAGATAACACCTATTAACAACAATCACACCTCTTTTTATTAAGTTATCCATGGTGAGGATCTTATTTTGGATGGCCAGCCATGCAAAAAACCCAACCTTCGAAACAATGCTTTTGGGCCAAACTTCCAAGTGAGGGAAAGGAGGTTCATCATTATCAATAAGCATTAGATAAGTAGTCTTGACAGAAAATTCCCCATTTTCTGAAGCTTCCCAGATAAGCTGGTCCTCAAGAATTCCAGAAGGGAGTAAATACTGTCTTAATTCATTCTCCAGTATTATTGATGCCCCTGGTAGATCATTGTTCATTATTGGCTTCCAAACCCTTCTATTGTTTGACAAAGTAATAAAATCTGCAACTTTGGTACCAAAAACTTCAATTGTCCAAGCTCTAAGGGTTGAAAATATGGGGTCTGCAGAGAGGGGATAGTCCTTTAACCATTTGTGGTCCCAAAAATCAATGTTTCTTCCATTTCCCAGTTTCCAACGTAGCCCTTTGCTTAGCAAGTTTTTAGTTTGAAGGATTGATTTCCAAAAAATTGATCCCCTGGGAGGAAAGGAATAACTTAAAAAATTAGTTTCTTGCAAATACTTTCTTCTGATTGTAGTAATCCATTGCATTTTTTAGAAGATGCCATGCTTGTTTGGCCAGGAGGGCCATGTTTAAATGTTGTATTCTCCTTAGCCCAATACCTCCAAAATCCCTTGGTTTGCAAACCCTATCCCAGGACACCAAGTGAAAGCGCTGCTTAGATTCAGAACCAGTCCATAGGAACCTCTTCTATATCTGTTCAATTTTAGTGTAGACACTTGTAGGAGCTTTAAAAACAAAGAGAAAGTAGACAGGGATGCTTTGAATGGAAAACCTGGTGAGAACTGCCTTGCCGGCTTGAGATAACAAATTCCCTTTCCATCCAACTCGACTTCCTCCGAATTCTTTCAATTACATTAGTCCACATGGAATCAGTAGCTCTGCCTGTAAATAAAGGAAGGCCTAAGTATGTGGATGGAAGAGTAGACACTGAGCATCCAAGAATCCTAGCAATATTAATCTACCTCTGAATGGGAGTGTTAAAGAAATAAATTTTACTCTTTGAAAAATTTACCTTTTGCCCCCATGACATCCTCATATAGCTCTAGAATATGTTTTATGACCTTAGCCTCAAAAACTGATGCAAGAGTTAACAAAAAAGTATCATCCACAAATTTTTCATGTGTAACTTCCTGTGTTTGTGATGATGCTTTAATTCCTGAAATAAGACCAATATTACAGGCAACTTTGATTGTCCTCCCAAGGGCTTCAGCCACAATGATAAACAACATGGGAGAGATAGGGTCACCTTGCCTTAGGCCCCTTTTACTTTGAAAGTATCCAGTAGGAGCACCATTAACAAGGACTGAAAACCAAGGTTTCATAAAACATCCTTCCAAAAGCTTGATCCATTCATGATGAAAACCAAATTTCTGAAGAATGGCAGAGACAAAACTCCAGTTTATGCGGTCATAAGCCTTGTTCATAACTAGCTTGAGAGCAAAAGCAGGATTTTTAGTCTGGACTATCGAATGGAGGGCTTCATGAACTGTTATGACACCATCAAGGATGGACCTTCCAGGGACTGAACTGCCTTGACAAACATCAATAAACATAGGAAGGATCTTCCTCATTCTATTTGCAATCGCCTTGGTCAAAATTTTATAAACAACATTACAAAGGCTAATAGGTCTAAAATCCATCATAGATCTAGGAGTAGGAATCTTTGGGATTAAAGCAATAAAAGTGGAGTTAAAACTTCTCGGAATATTATTTGTGGACTGAAATTCCTTGATAGTAGCACATACATCAAAACCTACAATATCCCAAAAAGCCTGAAAAAAATGAGGTGAAAACCTGTCTGGACCTGGAGCTTTATCAGGGTTCATTGAGAAGAGGGCCTCTTTGATTTCTTCATCCGTGAAATGCTTAATTAACTCCCCATTCAAGTCATCAAAAATTAAATGAGGAATATGGTAAAGCATTGATTCTGAAGCTAAGGCAGAACTGAAATTTTCTTCTCCTAAAAGATTCTGAAAATAGGAAACTGATTCATTTCTGATCTCATTAGGACTAGAAAGGGATGATCCATCATCTCTAACAAGTTCTTTAATTCTATTGTGGCTTCTATTCCTTAAGGTAGATGCATGAAAAAATCTTGTGTTGGCATCACCTTCTTTTAGCTAGGTAGCTCTAGACTTTTGCCGCCAAAAAGTCTCATCGCAGGCTAAAACATTATGGTACTCAACAAGGGCTTTCTTTTCATCTGCCTGTAGGGAAGGGTCTGGCAATCCCTCTTCAAGTTTTTTCTCAATGGTTTGTAACCTTTCAGAGATGACTTTCTTGTTTTCAAAAATATTTCCAAAAATTTCTTTATTCCAGATCCTTAGATTTTCTTTCACCACTTTAAGTTTCTGTGCTAATCTGAATGAAGGCCTGCCCTGACAAGAATGCTGCCACCACTGAGAAATTCTGTCTCTGAGATCAGGGTGGTGCATCCACATAGATTCAAACCTAAAAGGCCTTTTGAATTTTGGAGTCTCTTCAATTTCAAGTAAAATTGGGTTGTGGTCAGACCCAATGCGAGGCAAGGACAACAGATTTGCATCCCCAAAATATTGTATTGCTTCCTGTGACAAAAAAAACCTATCAAGCTTTTCCATTATAATTTGATTTCCAGACCTCCTATTGCTCCAAGTAAATTTAGCATTTTTTAATTTGACATCCAATAAATTGTTGTTGTTGATGAAATCTTGAAAGTCCTCCATACTTCTTGCTGGAATTCCTACTCCCCATTTTTTATCAGAGGGTTAAAGAGGGGTATTAAAGTCACCCGCCACTATCCATGGGATATCCTGAAAATCTTCCTTGAAATGACTAAGTAAATTCCATAGATCAGCTCTCCCAGATATAGAATTAGGGGCGTACACACTTGTTAATATCCAAGAAATGTCACTAACCTTATCCTTAAAAATAATGCTCATTACCCTTTCCCCTAATTGAATAACCTTGCCTTCCACCTTCCCTGGATTCCAGATACAAATAAGACCACCTGAGGTTCCATTGGCTTTGCAAAAAATTGCTTCTCCCTTTTTCCAGATATTGAGGGCAATTTTTCTAGACAAAACTTCATCGACTTTAGTTTCTTGCAAAATAATAATAGTGGGATCAAAATCTCTTCTTAAATATTTGACTAACCGCTGTTTAGGAAGGCCATTGAGCCCCCTTACATTCCAGGATATGATCTTCATTTGGAACTTTTAAAGTTTTTTCCTCTTCCCCTGCCTTGGACTTGAGGGGGCTTAAGAATTTTGTTCTCTTCAAAGGGAAGATTTCTAGTTGATGGAAATAGAGTAGTCTGAATTCCATTAGCTATCTCATCTTGGACCTCTTCTTTCCATTGCTGGGCATTTGAATTTCTTCCCTTTTTTTTCTCACCTCCACAGTCAATCATGGGGGACTTCATTGAGCTTCTAGTCTATTTCGGGCTAAATTTGGTTTGGGTAACCTGTTGGATAACAGTGCTGGAAACCCCTTCTATGGATTGGGACAAATACAAAGGTGAAAAAAGTCGCTTGGAAGGGCTGATTAACTCTGAAAGCACTTTTTCTCTTTCTGGGGCGTAAAAAGACTCATCATTAGGGCATTCTTTATGACCAATAGGAGGAGGATTGGAAGGTCCAGATTTGGTTGGGGAGTCAAGGTAAGTAGGGAGACCAAGAATTATATCCTCAACATTAGACCCTTCATTCTGATTTTCCTCTGTAATTATTTGTTTTTCAGCCAAAATGTTAAATTTATTTAGATTTTCCAAAGGAGAGCATACCTTTTGTTGGTCAGTTTGTGATGTAGCAATTTGCTTGTCCTTACCATTGTCCATGTGAAGCTCAGCCTCATTATCCATTTGCCCCAAACCAGAGGCCTTTGCCTTTTCAACATTTGGATCTTTAACCCTGTACATCCCTGTGTATTTGCCATTATTTCTGAAAGACTGTCGCTTGGAATCATTATTCCTAGGAAGGGTTTGCTGGCTTCTCAAAAAAGAGCATTGTCCTTTGATATGGCCTTGAATATTATAGTCAGAGCAAAATGCCGGTCTATTTTCATATTCGATGACCTATAATCTTGTTTTATTTCCATATTCTAACTCCACATGAGTAGGAAGCTCAGATTCTAGGTTTGCATTTACACAAATCCTAGCATGCGTCATTCTGGTGCGTGCAAGGGTTGGATTGTCAATGGCCACCAAATCCCCTATGGTCTTGGCAATACCCTGAAGAAAATACTCATGCCACCAATGAAATGGGAGATTTGGGAGACGGACCCAAATGGGGGCAAAGTTTATGCTCTGCTTTTTTGGGTCAAAATCCTCAGCCCATCTCCTAAGAAAAAGACTTCTTCGGCCCAAGAACCAAGGTCCTCCTATTATAATACGACTAGCATCTTCACTATTGTTAAGGCGTACCGTAAAAAACCCCCTTGATAATGCAATAATCTCCATGTGTCCAGAAGTCTTCCACTTCAAGGATGCCCATCGTCGAATCGTTTCAATATCCGGCCTGCCCCCTATGAATTTGCCTACCAGAGAAAAATTTTCCATCGATATAAAGTCTGCCATTACGCTTTCAGGAACGGATACCTTCTGCCCATTGGGAGTGAGACGTGGTAAGGAATAAAAGGAAACCCTATTGCCACATTTAAGGGCCTGTGCAAAAGACTTATTGCCCTCAGAATTCTTGATGTGGGCCTTCTTATAAAAAATAATATTAGGGGGTTCGTGTCCCTCTAATTTTTTAAAACCCTCAGTGTCCTTGTCACTGTCCACCTGCTCTTCCTCAGTTGCTTCAGAACCTTGCTTGTTCCCTCCTTGAACCTCACAGCTTCCAGGGGTTTGGAAACCCTGTTTCCCACCTCCAGCAGAATGAGAATCATGTTTGCAAAAATTGCACCTGCCTCCGCTCCCGCTTTGCTGCATTCCTGCCTTCACAGAATATAAATTCATTATAACTCACATTGTATGTTGGTACAAAATCCAGCCTTGATGAATAAATTTTATCTTTATCAACATGAGATATCTAAGTCCACCTCTATCGTAACCATTAAAACCCTATAGTAACTAGCACCGTTAATATCCTTCTTCAACACCTCTTCTTGTGGATGATATATCTACACTATGCATCAATGGAAGACTACAAATGCCATCCATGGGATGACTATGTTCACTATATCTTCAACATCACCGGACACTATCTATTCCCACTAAAGAAACACTAGATTCATCGGCCATTTCTCTACATGATACAAAATTTTTGTATCCTCATTCCACATCTGACTGTCTGATAAGGTAGACAAATTATACATGCATACCTGGCCTTACCATCATTATGAGATGTAATCCTATCATATAATATGTTTATTTCATGTCTTTTGAGGATTTATATCTATCCACTATACCAACACCAATAGTCTCACTCTATGAACAATGACATCCTTACACCATGTTCGCCTAGGTAACAATGCTATCACCACCATTATTTTATTTATTTTACATTAAAAAATAATGATATCAACACCTACTTTTTACTCAAGTATTTCATTTGATGACACTTTTGCTTGTGTAAAAATATGATGTTGTCATTCATATTTACCCCAACATGCATATTGGATTCCCATAATATATCACTCATGACCATCACCTATGTTTTAATCTATGTGCTGCATCCACGATGTATTTTATCCCACATGCAATGGACAAAAATTCACTGAGTATTTTATTAATAATTAATTCACCATACGATAAGTGATGAGCTAATCACCCTTATGTACCTCCTAGTAACTTTGAAAACATCGGAGACCACCTTGAAGATCGCACCCAAAATTTTCATGCACATTCTTTTCTAACTATTTGTTATCCATGCGCTCGATTTTTATGTCCCATATTTGATCTTGTTGATACCACAAACACCATCTTAAAAAGTGCACCTGCCTTGAAATCCACACCCAAAATATACAAATATAACAAAACATCATTAAATATAATCAAAACATCATAAAAACCAGAATAAAACTATACTATGAATAATAAATGACATACATCAAAATATTATTTATTTTAAACACAACTTTAAAACTATATAAAATAAAACATATAAATATATGAACTAGAACAAATGTAAAACACGTGAGAATACATAAAAGAAATAAAACACATATATGAACAAACTATAACAAACATAAAGAAACAAAATATAACTACCACAAAATGAAATATCATAAAATTTTCATAATATAAACAATAACAAAACATAATATAAACTAAACCTACAACATAAAACAAAACAACAAAACATAAAAGTATAATATAACTAAAAATTTAACATAACAAATATTACATAACATAAAGAACTCAACATACACAATACGATCACACGAAAACAAGAAAAGAACCATTGTATCATGAGACCAAATCTGACAATGAAACCAACTAGAGGACAACATTGATTTTCGACACCAGATGATGAAGAACATCAACAACATGTGAAAATAAAAAAATCAAATAATTTTTCCAATTTCAAGTGGGTCCCTAATTTTGGGGTCATTGTGAAGGAGTCACAACAAATGACAACTCTACTGGTAAATGTTGCTAGAAATTTTGGACTTAAGAACTCAACTTTTGAAAACAACAAAAACCCAAACATCAGACAAATGAGCATCAACAATATCCAAAGAATATGAATAGACAAATTCATTTGGCACAACTAAAATATTTGCATCCACTCGGTGTGTGCAATATGGTTAATTTTTAATATCTCCTAAAACCATTCGGACTTCCATTTATCACTTTTGCATTTAGGCTATTAAAAAAAATCTCTTTTGAAATATACCTCTACTTTGCTTTCTTCAAACATTGCTCCACTGTCAGCCAGACTTTTATAGCCCCGATAGAGATTATTTGAATTTCTTAAATAGTAGGTGAATTTTACATTTTACATTTTATTTTTATTTTAGTCTAGACCTAGCGCCACTGCCAATCATATTTCTATAGCCCCGATGAAGGTTATATAGACTTTGGTGATTGATTTGTTATTACTTTCCATTGTATTTACTTTGTTTGATTTATTCAAGGTTGATGTTGTTTTGCACAATTCACCTGCCATTTGGGTTAGAGATCAAGTAAGGCTAAATTGAGTATATTAGTTTTTTGCCTTAATTTGCAAAACCAACAAATTTCAACCTTACAAATTTTCAAATATATTCATTCAATGTGTTTGTATGACTTATGGAGCTTGTGCCAAATGTTTTCATTGTTTCAAGTTTCGTTGTCTTAGTTCAAATTCATAAAGATATATACTAAACATCTCACTTTCTTTTTCTTCAAGCTTTACATGTTTTCATAATAAGTAATTTCATCTTTAATGATACAGAAATAAATTCTAAATAAAAATCATCAAATGTTTAGTGTCCCTATAACAACAACCTTAATCAAGAACACCTCATTGAAAATTTATCAATCTCAACAATGAACATCAAAATAATGAAACTCCAAAATTTGGCAGAACCAATTTATTGCTACACTAACAAAAAAACACAACCAAAATCTAATTATACTAAAAATATGAAACATCGAACATCAACAAGATCAACAACTAACAATATCAACAAAGTAACTATACACCACACAAAAACAAAATGATTATATACAAGTATATACAAATAAGACTGGTTTTCTTGTGTTCAAGGCTGGAAATAATGCTTGAGAAACCGTCTGTTCACAGGAAGTGATAAATATTCACCACTTAAGGTTTTTAATATGAATGTATTTCCTCTAATATTTCTAATATTTGGTAAGGCCCTAACCACAAATTGTCAAATTTTTTATGATCACCTTTCTTCTCATGAGCCTTATCCCACAATAAAACAAGATCAGAAATTCTAAAATCTTTTATTGTTGCTCATTTATCAAACCATCATTTAACTACTTCTTGGTGCTTACTAAATTTTAGCAATGCATCCTATCATTTTTCATCAAATTTTATGAGATTTACCAAACGAGATTCAACTTTATCATATGTTTCTAAGTGATCTTTCATGAATTGCAAAGTTTGTAGTTTTAAATTTATAGGAAATATAAAGTCTTTTTCATACACTAGTGAAAGCACGAGATTCTGGGCGAAGGAAACACTACTTGCGATGCATTCAAAATAAAATACGCTTAAGTCCTAAAAACATAGAATGCATGAAATGAAAGGGACGCATTGGAATGAGATACAAGAAAATGGAGAAAACACAACCCTTTTATTAAACTCTCCTTATCTCGGTTACAAAGATGCCTCCTCCCTTTTCAGGTGCTAGGAGCGTTAAAAGAATTTGATTACAATCAAGACTCAATGTTCCTCTTTTCGCATGCCCACATTTGAAATGGGCAGGCCAAGACGCTGCCGCCATTGGTGTTGATGAGTCCTCGCTTCTTGTTGCTTATCCTACGTTCAGAGACACAACAACATTGTTAGTAGCACCTATTGCAAAGAAGAAGCACTTGTTCTCTAAAAACGATAAAAGATGCATGTACAATATTAGCTAAATCGGTGAGTAAAGCAATTTTAAACGACCTGCACATTTGACAGAAACCAAAAAACTTTACCAGAGGGCCACTGCCATCGAAACAGTTGGCCAATCTGCTTTCAACTGTAATTCGTCTCTGTGCAGGATGAATTCTACTGTTATTCATCCCCGAGTGGGACGAATTCGACTGTTATTCGTCCCCGGGTGGGACGAATTCGACTGTGTTGGGAAAGCCAAAGTGATGTCGTCTAAATGTCGAACCTTGAAGTCTCCAAAACACCTGCAGACATAGGGGTTAGCTAATTGGGGCCATTTTGGGACGACCCAGATGGTCGGATTCTCCCAATTTGACCTCCATCAACGGTAATTTGGTGTCGCTACCTAAAAGTTAGTGGGACAACAAAAGCGACGAGAACATGATGAAATCTAATCAAAACATTGTGAGATTGAATACATAAACTATCTAAGTAGCAGAGAATGAAATGAAAGATGAACAAATGACAACAAAATGAATTAGAATGAAACTCAAAAGGTGAGGGGTGCCCAAGTGGGCCGCCCACCGTTGACACTTGATTTTGGCACCAATCCACTTGGGATGGGCCCAAAATCTCTTAGTATGGGGTTGTCAGCAAATTGGTTGATTCAAATGGCCAAATGTTTGGTTTTGGGTCCGATTTTACACTTCCAATGGCCACCCAATAACCTCTCTTGTGAAAGAGATTAAGGATGTGGAAAATGTAAATCAAGAGGGCAAAGGTGTGGTATCAAATTGGCAGCACTTCGTTGCTTGAAAATGCTTCCTCCTTCCTCTTTTGGGTGGAAAAATTCCACCATTTTATAGACCCAGGGGGTCTCTTTTGAGAGGGATGCATAAGCGCCATGTGTTGGTCATAGGTGCCATGTGGCGGTCATGTCTTCCTATGAGAGAAGAGAGTCCTCCATGACTTGGGCTTTCATAACTGCCCTTGTGACAGTCCTCTAACGGCCCATCTGCCCACCCATACACCCGTTGGAGGTAGGAGTCATCAACTGACTGTCTTTGGCTGCCACTTGGCGCCATTCTTATTTTTGCCAATTAAACTTGGAATTCGTCCCGACCAAAGACGAATTTAGAATTCATCCTTGGGTGAGACGGATCCCAGTTTGAAATCATCCCTGGATGAGACGAATACTGAGGAAAGTGCCTGACTGTGCCAAATTGCATTTTGACCTTACAAAATTGCTATAAAAGTGGTTAGGACCATTGTTTAACCTTTGGGGGCTGCCCTGGGGGCTGTGTGTGTGTCAAAGCGATTAGTGTTTGCAGTCACATAATCGGATTGGTGCTGTTTTGGTGTCTATAGATGCCCCTTTTTGGGATGCGCTGTACGTGGCACAGCGCGAAGCAAAAACAGATAACCAAAGCACTAATGATTAGGGTTTCTTGGTAACCTAACCAACTCTTGATTCCCCAAGTATGGAAAAGGCATGCATTCTTGAATCCTTGCTTCTGATGAGCTAAGGAATTTGATTTCAAGTATTAACCTATTTTGGTGAGGTGTGACTTGAGCTTGGACATTGATTAGTCATGATTAGGCAAAGGGTGCAACCTTTTGTCCATAGGGGAACCCTGTGTTCATGATTCACGAAATGCCAAGTGTTTGATCAATTTGTGATTTTTGCTTGTTTACTGCCCCAAGCAGGAGCGTAATTGTCTTTGTCAATGATTCTTTGAATGCATGTCATTGCCTTGATTGGATGTGTGTTTGTTGATTGGTGATGTGTTTTTTGATTGGTGACTAAGTGTGACTACCCCCTCAAGCGACGAATCGATGAGGGAATGACCTTCGTGAGAAAAGCGACGAGTCGCTTGACCCAAGATGACTTGTGCAAGGGTGCCTTTAGATGGTTTATCGTTAAGCATGTGCAATTTTTTTGACATTTAGACCTATTTTTGGTGGGTGTTAACCCTTTTTGTGACGCTGTTTGGAGCTGAAATTGGCAAAAATTTGTCTTCCCATGGAGCGGTCCAGCTAAGATAGCCTTCTTAGGGAGTAGGATAATGACAATTTGTGACCCCAACGTCTATTTTGTATTCCCGAGATGTCAAGTGCATCAGCACTCTCCTCGGGCAAATTTATTATCTGTTTTAGTGCATTTTTGTTCTATTTTTAATGTTTTTTATTTTATTTTTTTTGGCCTGAGTTCGTCCCAGGGTGGGACAAATTCTAGCTTTAGAATTCATCCCTGGGTGGGATGAGCGCTAATAAGAGCGCTCGTCCTAGGGGAGGACGAATTGTAGCTCAAAAGGCCTATTTAAGGGCCAAAACTTGAGTTTGGGCTCATTTGCATTTGTTTTTTTTCTTGCGATTTGGAGCTATGGGGAGGAGGAGGTTAATTCTGTGAAGCGAAGAACTACCTAATTTTCCCTGCCATCATGAGTTCTCAAATAGGATTGAGTGGCGGAGCCAAAGCGAGACTAGTAAGTGCTCCGTAGAGTTTATTTTTTGTTTAAAATTGCATTTGTTTTATTTGATTAATTTTTTGATGATGTTTTTCAAAATTTTAAAACTTGAACCCTGAACCTGAAACTTTAACAACCAAGACTTAGTGTACAACTAAACGTAGCGTAAAACCTGAGTAAAGAATTTTACAACTAAACCCTACGATAACGGAACGTAAAACCCTAAGACGTAATTTTTGTGTTTTGGAATTTTTTATGCTGTTTTTAAATTAATCAGTTAAGATTAATAACCTTAAGACTGAAAATTTAGTTTTGTTTCGTTTTATTTTTTGAAATTTTTCAGTTCATAGGTATTGAATTTTGTTTTGAATTTTTGTTTGTTTTTGTTTTAAATTCACAGTTAGGATTAGAAACCCTAGAACTGAAAATTTAATTTTGTCGCTTTGGTTGTACATTGATAGGAAATGTGTTATATGCATGTTTTTTTTTGTGTACAGTTTTCTTATAGTGGTTTTAATTTTTTTTTTTAATTGTTTTCTTTCGTAGGTTGTTAGGAGCCGGTACCGTGTACCCACTGCTTTCACTGAGGCATGGGAGGCACTGACTGAGGTTGACTGGGAGTGGCTTGATGCCCTTGGGCTCAAGCAGGTGGCTTGACTAGAGCCTGTGGTCCTAGATCAGGCCTATTTGATGGCCCTGATCAAACTTTGGGATCCATGGACCAACACCTTCCATCTCCTGATAGGAGAGATGACTGTGAATCTGGAGGATGTCTATCAGTTTCTTCATATTTCGATAGATGGACTGCCCATCAGGACATCAGGACGAGATGCTTCGGGCATGGGGAGCGATTGGGCATAGAGAGCCCAGTGGAGACGATCGAGGTGGACTGTCAGGTTGGCAGGATTTTGGTTGGATGGTGGCAGGAGAGGGGGGTGTTAGGAGTGAGGCACGCATTCCTTATGGGCCTCATTTTTAACATGTTATTACCTGACTCGTCAGGAACGAGGTTCCCATGGAACCTACTGGATTTGGTGTGGCAGTTGGTAGAGTGCCCGATAGAGGCACCGCTGATCCTGAGATGGGGATAGACACTATTGGCACAGCTCTATGGGGAGCTGTATGGGGTTCGCTACCGACAGTGAAAGGGGGTCAGCTATAGTTATCTATTGCAGTGTTGGGGTTGGCAGCACATAGCAGTTGAGAGGCCAATTAGGTTACCATGGACGACTCAGGCGGTGATGGAGGATAAGGAGATAGGTTATGCAGTTTTGTGGCGGTGATTCACAGAGCAGGAACAGAGTCAATGGTGGGCAGGTGCCATAGGGCACTATGTTGATGCCTTCTCTTGACTCACTCCAGGGGATGTGGTTAGGCATCCTTATCTGGACTGTCTGACCTAGCCAGAGGCTGGAGAGTGGCTCCGACGGGTATGCAAGGAGCAGTGGTTGATTGGGTGACACAGGACCGAGCACGAGTTCTTCTCATATAGCCAGGTTACACGATAGTTTGGGGTGCGCCAGGGATTGCCTAGTGAGCCCATGGTCTATCGGTGCCAGGGAGATGAGAGGACTCTAGATCGATCGGTCATCACACCATTGGGTGAGGATTCAGATGCGGTGATCGATGTCCCGGATGTGGATGACATCGGGACTACCACTGAGTATGACTTGTGGTGGGTATTACGGCGATGGTGAGGAGAGGGACCATTGGGAGGTGCGGAGGCAGCAACGGAGGATGCTGAGGCACTAGGGGATGATTGGGGAGCTCCTTTGGAGGATGCAGACATGGTTGAGGTGAGGGATGAGGATGTAGATTTGGAGTCTTCGGATTAGCCAGAGATGCAGGACATGGCGAAGTAGTGGGAGCCTGAGCAGGCTGCTATTCTAGAGAGTCCCATGCCTCATACAGATGCGGAGGAGATGGATTCTAGGGTACGCGTTGAGAATGTGTGGTTGGTGGAGCTGCTGTGGATACAAGATCAGGAGCTACAGGATGTGGTGCAGGATAAGCAAGATAACCATTTTGCTTATGGTGACCTAGATTACTATGCAAGTTTCATATTTTGTTCGTACAACTCAGGAATTGTTTTAGTGTTTTAGCTTGTGATGGGATGTTACGTAACAAGGCATATTTCAAGTAGAACTCTACCTTCGTAAAATCTCTCTGACTTGGTATAGTACGTGGCTAGAAAGCACAATGTCGACTGAAAGACGAAAACTCTTGATACATTACGAGACCACTGACTCTATTGTGGTAAACAACAGTTAATGGTGTTTGTTTGTTTGTTTTGTAAAATGGAAAAGTATGGAACAAGATGGATTAGCAGAATAATTACAGTCTATGGTGCCTTTGACCTATACGACCACAAATGTGTATTGGTGTGATGCTTAATGTAGCTACATATTTTTGTATTTTTGATGGATTGATTTTGATGATGAGATGTGAGAAAAGCTCTCTATTGATGAATTTGAGCATGCCTTGAAATGAGATGCAAATTTTTATTATTTTTGATGATTTTTGTTGTTTTTATTTTTTTTGAATTTTTTTTATGGTGACCAAGGGATTTTGAGAATCCTTTGGGGCCTTTTTGGGGTGACCAAGCGATTGCGGGAATCCTTGGAGCTTTTTGGTTTGACCAAGCAATTGTTGGAATCCTTGGAGCTTTTTGGGATTGACCAAGCGATTGCGAAAATCCTTGGAGCTTTTTGGGATTGACCAAGCGATTACGAGAATCCTTGGAGCTTTTTGGGATTGACCAAGCAATTGCGGGAATCCTTGGAGCTTTTTGGTTTGACCAAGTGATTGCAGGAATCCTTGGAGCTTTTTGGTTTGACCAAGTGATTGCGGGAATCCTTGGAGATTTTTGGGATTGACCAAGTGATTGCGGGAATCCTTGGAGCTTTTGGTTTGACCAAGTGATTGCGGGAATCCTTGGAGCTTTTTGGTTTGACCAGGCGATTTCAGGAATCCTTGGAGAATTTTTGTGATTGACCAAGCGATTTGAGGAATCCTTGGAGCTTTTTGGGATTGACCAAGAGATTGCGGGAATCCTTGGAGCTTTTTGGGATTGACCAAGCGATTGCGGGAATCCTTGGAGCTTTTTGGGATTGACCAAGCAATTGTGGGAATCCTTGGAGCTTTTTGGGATTGACCAAGCGATTGTGGGAATCCTTGGAGATTTTTGGGATTGACCAAGCGATTACGGGAATCCTTGGAGATTTTTGAGATTGACCAAGTGATTTCAGGAATCCTTGGAGCATTTTTGTGATTGACCAAGCGATTTCAAGAATCCTTGGAGCATTTTTGTGAATGACCAAGCGATTTGAGGAATCCTTGGAGCATTTTTGGGATATGGCTCTCTTAGATATAGAATGGTCACAAATGACTGATATTCAAGGGTTCTGTTTTCTTGATTCCATCAACAGAGGCTAGCCGGTACATCCCGGGTCCTATTTTGCTATCAATGACATATGGACCTAACCAATTTGCCGTGAACTTGTCCCTTAGGTGGGATGGCAAATTAGAGTTCTATTGGTTTTCCTTCAAAACTAAATCACCAACCTGAAAGTCCCTTAGGTGAACTTTCATGTTGTAAGCTTTCTTAAGCCGCTCTTGATAGATACATAAGTGCTCGAGAGCATTAACGCATCGTTCGTCAAGCAATGTAAGTTGGTCTAATCGGGCCTGCCATGCAGCGTCATCATCGATGAACTCCTGCATTGATATGCATAGGGAAGGAATTTCCAACTCGAGAGGCATATTGCCTTGGAGCCATACACGAGCGAAAACGGAGTGGCCCTAGTTGGCATCCGAATGCTAGTGCGATAAGCCCAAAGGGCAAGTGGAATTTGGATGTGCCAATCCTTATGACTGTCTACGATCGTCTTTTTAAGGATGGCAACTAGCATTTTTTTTGACGCCTTTGCTTGCCCATTTGCCTGTGGATAATAGGGTGTCAAAAAATTGTGCTAAATTTTGTACTTTGTGGTCAAAGCACACACGTCTTTGTTCTTGAATGATGGCCCATTATCCGAGATTATTTTGGATGGAATACCAAAACGACATATGATGTTATGCAAAATGAACTCCATAATGCGGGGTCCTATCATAGAGGTCAGCGAAATTGCTTCCACCCACTTGGTAAAATACTTTGTGGCCATTATGATAAACGTGTGATGGCCTGATGACGTAGGGGAGATCTTTCCAATTAGATTGAAGCCCCACTGCGAAAATGGCCAAGTAGACTGGACTGTCTGCAAGGCCTGGGAAGGTACATGCATCAAATTGGCATGATGTTGACACTTCACGCACTTCTTGACATATGTGCAACAATCTCGCTCTAAAGATGGCCAATAATAGCCCATGCAAAGAATGCACTTTGCAATGGCCATATCACTAAAATTTCCACCACATGTACCATCGTGCGCTTGGGCAACTGCCCAAGTGGACTCTTGCTGGTCCAAGCAACGAAGGAGGATTCCTTCATAGCTGCGACGATACAAAATGTCTCCTATCAAGACATACTTAGCCACTTTCTGCTTGAATGTTCATTTTGTGGCATGCATCAATCCAAGCGGGAGATTACCTAACTTGAGGTAGTCTCTAATGGGTAAATACTAGTCCTGTTGATCAAAAACCTTGACAGTATGAATAGCCAATCCCTTTTGAAGTTCCTCCCTAACAAATTCTGAGCAGGATAGAACTTGTAAGAACAGCGTTGTGTTGCTATTAATGGGAGTAGGGGAGAACAAGGACCCCTAGTTGGCATGTTTCAGACGATCGCAGATTCGAGAGAACTTATCTGAGGATGGTTCAATCTGGATCATGTGGATTCCTGACATCAAGTCAGAGCTTGCATTCTCCATTGCCGATTGTGATAAGGTTTTGACTTGGATGGTTGTCATATCACCGAAAAGGTCTTGCGAGATTAGTGACCCCAAGGAGGCCATTGTGTCCGTAAAATTATTCGATGACCGAGGGAGTGCCTCGATGTCGTACCATTCAAGTTTTGCTAGGAATTTGTCCACAAGGGCTTTATAGGCCTACAGCACTGGGCATTTGCATCGGTATACCCCTTTGACTTGATTGACGATTAACAACGAATCACCAAATATGTTTAGTCGTTTGATGTTCATGGTGATTGTTGTTTGAAGACCTATGAGCAAGGCTTCATACTCTACATTATTGTTGGTGCATGGGAAATTTAATTTAAATGACAAGGGCATTGGAGTGCCCTGTGGTGTGAAGAATACTATTCCCACGCCACCACCTTGCTCACACTTAGAACCATTGAAAAATAAGGTTATGTCGGCCTATGACTTAGGCTCATCAGAATCTGGCGATTTTGAGACATGGAAGACCCCATCATCGGGTAGTTCTATGATTAGAGGTTGATCGTCTTCAAGAGGAGCCTCTGCTAGTTGATCGGCTATGACCTGTCCTTTGATAGATTTTTGTCCAATAAATTCTATGTCAAATTCCGTCAACAACATGATCCATTTCGTCATGCGACTACTATGATAAGTATGACTCATCATGTATCACAATGGATTCTCCTTAGACACAACATACGTAGTGTTGCTCAGCATGTAGTGGCGTAGCTTCTTGGTAGCAAACACCATTGCCAAGCAGAGTTTCTTGACGTATGCATAGTTAAGTTCGTAACTGACCAGGGTGCGGCTAAGATAGTAAGTAGCCTATTCTTTGTGAAGTTCATTATTTTGGGCCAGCATGGCGCCCAGTGCCACCTTAGTAGCTGAGATGTATAAGTAGAACAACACTCCTGGTCTAGGTGGTGCCAATACTGGTGGCAAATCCAAGTATTGTTTGATTTCATCAAAGGCTGACTGGCATTCGTCATCCCAGTGGAATGTAACCCCCTTGTGCAATAATTTGTTCATGGGTCGACACTTGTCAGATAACTGTGCTATGAAGCACTTAATCGACATGACCTTTCCTTGCAGACTTCTGAGCTGCTTAATAGTGGTTGGGGGAGCCATTTCAAGGATTGCCTTGAATTTCTTTGGGTCCACCTCGATGCCTCGCTTTGAGACTATAAAACCCAAGAGTTTTCCAAATGTGACGCCAAATACGCACTTCTTGGGATTCAGTCTAACCTTATGCTCTATGAGGCAATCGAGAATCTTGCTTAAGTCATTGATATGATTTGAGCGCAAAAGAGACTTGGCTAACAAATCATCCATGTAATCTTCCAAAGTTTTATGCATGTAATCATGGAAGATGTACGTCATGGCACGTTGGTAGGTGGCGCCAGCATTTTTAAGGCCAAAAGGCATGACCTTATAACAAAATGTCCCCCAAGGCGTTGTGAATGCCGTTTTGAGTTGATCCTTAGGATTGATATGAATCTGATTGTATCCTAAGAAACCATCCATGAGGGATAGCATTTCGTGACCTGCTGTAGTGTCTACCAACGCATCGATTCTTGGCAAGGGGAAATCATCCTTAGGACTCGCTTTGTTTAGATCTTGAAAATTAGTGCATATGCGAATCCTCCCGTTGGGCTTTTTGATGGGCACCATGTTGGACAGCCATGGCGGATAATCCATGTAGATGACAAATTGTGCATCCAACAGCTTTTGCAATTCGTCTTTGACCATCAAGGTCATTTTTGGGTGCATCTTATGTAGTTTTTGCTTTACGGGCTTGATTGTCGGGTCAAGCGTTAGATTATGCATGACTAGCTGTGGATCTAGCCTTGGCATGTCTCTATATGACCATGCAAAAACCTCCTTCTTCACTTTGAGAAGGGCAATGTAGTCGGCTTGCTCTTCAGGAGATAAGCTTACCACCAGCTTGATAATCTGTGGATTCATTGGGTCTAAGCCGATGTCTACATCAATTATTTCCTAAACTGACATGTGGGATCCGTCCTCCAACTGATGTGGAGTCAGGATCAGATGGATATCATTAGCTGAGTTTAGATCTACGTTTGGAACCTCGGGTCCCTCTTCAGCTTGAAAAATATCCTGAGTTGTCCTTGGGGTAAAATGAGACATTTCACTGAAAGGCCAATACTCTGATGGGGAGAGTAGTGAATTGACACGATCCCAGTCGATGGCATCTATGTCTAGATGCAATGATCATTCTAGATCGACTGGATTGCGGATGGGTGCGGTTAAATCAATGGAGATCATGTGGATGAAATGAATTTGGTCTCCATTATCGCGGGTGTGATAACTCAAACATTCTAGATGCTCCCTATGCTCTGGATTTGGCTCTGTAGGGACGGGCATGAATGGATCAGCCCTATGTGTTGATAGTAAGACAGGGTATTCTCTCGACACTGATGTCATTATAGGGTCTCGGGGTGGTCGATGCTCATCGTGAACTTGGAGCCATTGATCCAACACATGGTCCCACCCTGCTGGTTCTATGTACCATTCATGTCCTAATATTATGCCTAGTTGTGCCATTAGTTCTTCATGGGTTATAGGGTGATTGTGTCGTCACGCATGATTAAGATAGTCCATCTCAGTTTCATCTATGTAATCATTGTCAGTGATCCAAAGGCTCTCGTTAGCCCCAACAGTTGTCTGTGCCATATTCTGCTCATCTTGTTCGAGCAAATTAATTTGATCCCATTGTGGTTGTTCCATTCTCAGTGGGGGGGCCTGATTCGCTTGGCATTGCACTGGTTCAATTGGAACCTCTAAAGGGAACAATTTTGAAAAGATATCTAGACACTGTTTATGTTCTCCTTGGAAGTTAGTGTCTGAATTTTCACCTCTCTATCAACGGAGAAGGGTTATTGATGTTACCAAGGGTGGTTGTTGACCATGGGAGGTAGTCTCCCAATGTGTATGTTTTTTTTGGGTTAGCATAAGGATATGATGCCATTCCACCCTTGTCGCCTATTCCTAGGCCTTGCATGTTTTCCACCAAGATGTCTAAGGGCAGGGGGTGGTTGAACCCTACTCCTGACTTATCATAAGGCATTTGATATCTTGGCTGGCAAAGGACACGCACCCCTTGCTCATACATGCCTAACCCCTATCCGTGCCAATTGCATTGGCCTAGATATCTCAGAGCGAAGTCCGAGTTCAACAAATAATTGATATTTTTGGCAAAATGTTCTTCGTCCTCATCCTTTTGCTTGCATGGTTCAACACCATGATCAAGGCCCCCATACACAAAATTTTTTTGGTTTGGTGGGTAACCTAAAGGAACAATTGTCCCTATGGGAAGGCGAGGTCTCCCCATGTCCTGCACTGATTCTAGCACGGGCGTTGCTACAACATTTTGCACCAGATATTCTCCCAGGCTCGTACTGGCCATTTCAACAGTAATTGTTGACGATTGAGAGGGAGGAAATGGAAGGCCTTCCTATGTCCATTCCATGTTGGGTGGATTAGGAACCTCAGCTTCCATTGTGTTAGGTGTTTCTTCTGTTGAGACAGTTGATATCATTGGCAACACTTTTTCTAGAGGTTGAGCCTCTTCCAAGATCTGTTTTCCTTTGTCCTTCTGTTTAGCCATGATAGGTGGCGTTGGTAATGAAGGAGCAGATGATGTAGATGTACCTGGCTGGGGTTTCGATGGATTAATCACTAGTGGTACCCATGGCATCGGACCATGTCTGGATGAATTTAATTGGAAATCCAAGTGCGTCGATGGGAGGGTCGATTGCGGCATCAAATGCACCGCATTGCAGTACTTGAAAGGTTCTAAGTCCATTAGGACTACATGTATTTCCCCTTCAAATACATACTTCAGACACTAGTGAGCTATCGAAGGGACACACTTCATGTCCCTGATCCATGGTCACCCTAGCAGTATGTTGTATGCCATCTCGCCTTCCAAAATGTGGCACAATGTGGGTATCATATTTTGTCCTACCTGGATAGGTAGAACAATTATGTCGACTATCGAGCATATTGCATTGTTGAATGCTCATAGTGTGTATGTTGAAGCCGTTATATGAGAGGCTGGTAGCTTCAGATTTTTTAATGCTACAGTGGTAATGATGTTCTTTGGACGATCCAGTATCTACCAACACTCTCTTGTACGGGATCCCATTGACCCGCGTGATAACGTGCAGGGGTGGATCTACCATGTCATTCGGTACTATTTTAACTTCATCCTCTCTAAAGGTAATGACTGGTTTCGTACATCGTTTTACATGTCCTACGAATTTATTGAAGGAATTTGTTTCATGAGGCTGTAACTCGATGGCTTTCAAAATTTCCATGAGAGCTTCTCGATGGGGCGCTGACTGTTGTATAAGCTCATAAATGGAAAGCCTTGCTGATGTGGTCTGCAAACTCTGCATGAGTTTGGTCCATATCGTGATCTCGGGTCTAGGTGAAGGCAATTACACAGTGGGTTGTTGAGGTTGCGATGTTGAAGGAACTTCTCTTGTAGTTGCCCCCAGGGCAGCTCCTGGGTATTTCATGTTCCTAGTTACTATGCTGATCATTCCCACATATCCTTGCATGGGGAGATTCTGTCGCACCTCATTAACCTGAAGAGGTTTTTCCTGTGTCTCATGGGTAGGCAAAGGGTCCTTGAATACCCCCATCTATTGATTATTTGGTTCTATGGGGTTGTCCACTACTAATGTTTGATTATCAATTAAATCTTGTATCAGTCCCTTGAATTTCCAACATCCATTTAGGTCATGTCCCCTTCGCCTATGGAATCTATAGTATAAATCCTCTCTGTATCCCTTAAGCTTGGGAGCGTTAGGATCTATTGTTTGGATTTTTGAAAAGGTGATTAGATTTGTCGCTGACAAGCGGTCAAATAGGGAGTCCCTAGACTCCGTATAAGGGGTGAATTGTCGCCTAGGGCGACGCTGCTGATTTTGCTCCTATATTTTATTTTCTCTTTCATAATTAGGAGGCACTACCTGATAATTAGCCTTTTGAGGCTGTATTTCTTGCACAGGCTTGGGGACATTTATCGTGACTTGATTAACCTCAGTGGGTTTTTGTTGTGCATTCTCGGTCTTAGTGTTTTTATTCCACTCTTTCTTTTTAGGCTTGGCGATTGTGCCCTCCCCTATTTTGATCTCTTCTATAACTTTGGCTTGCACCAAAGCTTCTTCTAGGCTGGCGTATTGCTACAGCTGCAATAGCCCAGAGATCGATTTTAAGCAACTTTTTGCAAACATCTATGTGAGGTCAGACATAGGGGGAAGGTAGGGTAGCTTAGAAAGAAAAGCCCTCCATCAATTCTTGTACGTTGCCATTGTCTCTTCCTCATATTGCCTGAGGCTGGCCAGATCACTCAGTGATGCCTTCTTCTTTGTGTTGAAGGCAAAGCATTCAAGAAACGCATCTACTAATTGATCTAGGTTTTTTATGCTATGCTTCGGTAACTATGTGAACCAATCCGAGGCAGGGCCCATGAATGTGGTTATGAATGTCCTAAGCAAAAATGCATCATTATCCTGAATGCCGAAGCATTGACTCAGGAATCTTGTGACATGTTCTTGAGCATCCTCTTCACCTTTAAAGACTGCCAATTGAGGCAACTTGAAATGTTCAAGGTAAAGAGGTGTGGGCACTGAGGGATGCACTGGATGACTATGGAGTTGAAGTAATGTGGGTTTTTAATGCCCAAAAGCTTTTGTCTCCATAGACTCCAAACACTCTAATAACGCTTTGTATGCATCGGAATATTTGATCTCTTCCTCCGTAACTCGTTCTCGTTGGGCAACTGGGGGCCTATGGAGGGGTGGCTGGATAGCACCCCATCTACCTTGATAGGGCGTCTCGGCCCGTTCTTCTTGTTCATACTCCTCATAAGCTTATCGAGGAGTTATTGGGTGAGCTCGATGAATAGGAGTGGGCACCTGCGAAGGGTGCCCATCGTCATTCCTGGGAGTGGCCTCCCGCTCATGTCTCGGGTGTCTTAAAGGCACCTCTTGGCGAGGTCTTGGGGACCTATCATGCACTATGAGGTTGTGCCTCTCGTACCTTTCTGCCCTCTATGTTTGGGGGGTCTAAAAATTTTTAGGCATAGTGGTGCAGAGCAGCTCATTTGTTTGGCGCCGAATGCGCTCTTTATTAAGGTGATATAATTGTTCTAGTTGTTGTTGATCCTGTCCAAGCTACTTGATCTACGCTTGGCGGGTGGCATGTCTAGCAAATGATAGGTCAAGTTGCTCTATTGTTTTGATTCTAGGAGGCCTAGCTACCTTTTTGATGTATCTATCTTTGTTTTGAGGATCCGAGACTTCTATGTGGTGCTTCCCTCTGTCGAGATTAGCGACATTTACTTGAGGCTCCGGCCTTAATGGGTGATCATGATATCTAGCAGGTGCGGAAGCACAAGGCTCCCGCGTTGTATGTTGCTCTCAAGGAATGTGATGATCTTCCTTGTTCTCCCTTTCATGGGTGTGAAAGGGACGGGCAAAATTAGCTCACCCTGTGTGGAGAGCCCTGCGCTCTAGGTTTTGTCTTTTAGTTCTAATGGGAGGCAAAGGAGAGATGCCATATTCACACTGTCTCTCTTCATGGACATTGTGCCTCTCTAGTGCTTCATCATGTTGTGGCCACTCATATCTAGCCTCAAAAGGTAGTTTTATATTTGCGTTGAGGGCTACATGTAGAGCTTCTTCCCGAAAGAGGCTGTTCTGAATGGGCATATCCCCCAGAGGGGTTTCCCTGTAATTCCACCTAGACATGGAATGATGTGGATTCTCTTGTGGCCCAGACCGCTAAGGCGGTATGACCAAGTCTTTAGGACTAAAGTGAAGGCGACTTGTGCCTGCTTCTTGTGCACCCTCCAAAGCTTCTGTCCTTGATTGGGCTTGGCTACGGGTGTACACCATTGTTGTACATTTCTACTAGCTAAGCAGATTTTTATCTTTTCGTTTATGATTTTTGATTTTTTTTTTTCACACTAAGCAGAAATGAACACACACATACACAAACGATGATTATCTCTTTTAAATATTAATGGTGTGTCCTAAACTGGTTTTAGTGCGTTTTGATGATTTTGTTTTGTTTTTTTTTTGAAAGTTTTAAAGAATGTTTAAATGCGTAATGAAGGCTCATATAACTCCCATAAATGGTCGCCCCTTCAATATACCAACCAGGCCGATATACCAACCTCTCTATATACCCGCCCTTATGAGAGGGAGACTATAGGTACATGAGAGCAGATGGTACATGGTACATAGGCGGTACGAAAGGGGGATTGTCTTGTTAATGACACCTACCATAGAAGACTTATCCTTGTGCGCTGGGAATCACCCCAACGACACTCGATCAGCTTTCATCAGGATTTACACCTAACAACAGTGACAATCGAGGAAATGGATGCAAAATCAAGCCAAGGTGGTGATGAAATCCACCAATGGTCTTGATCAAGGGCTGGGGTTTTACGACTAGCTCCTTGGTTTAAAGATGTTGCGTGAAGTGTGTGTGATTCTTTTTATTTGAAAAATGAAACATGCAGAAGCACTACTTTCCTTAAGCAAGAAAAATTTGAAAGAAAGCAGAAACAAAAAAAACAAAAAGTAACAGGAACAGTTTAAAAACCCTTACCTTTCTCTACCCAAATCTATTGCTTCTAATCTTCGGCTCTAAAAATTCATAGACAAAAATTTGTCCCTCTGTGAGACGAATTACAGAATAGAATTCGTCCCTCCTAGAGACGAATTCGAATTTGTCTCAGGGTCAGACGAATTGTAGTAAAGCAATTGCCACAGTCAAGGACGAATAATAGTCAAAAATCAAAAAAGGTACCTGTCAAGCACAAAACACAAAAATCTGATCAGTTTCTTGATATTTAAAAATAGGGGACAGAGTCCCACCGTGATCGCCACTGAAAGCACGAGATTCCGGGCGAAGGAAACACTACTTGCGATGCATTCAAAATCAAATACACTTAAGTCCTAAAAACATAGAATGCATGAAATGAAAGGGACGCATTGCAATGAGATACAAGAAAATGGAGAAAACATAGCCCTTTTATTAAACTCTCCTGATCTCGGTTACAAAGATGCCTCCTCCATTTTTTGGGGCTAGGAGTGTTAAAAGAATTTGATTACAATCAAGACTCAATGTTCCTCTTTCCACGTGCCCACATTTGAAATGGGCAGGCCAAGACACCACCGTCACTGGTGTTGATGAGTCCTCACTTCTCACTGCTTATCTTGCATTCAAAGACATAGCGACATTGTTAGTAGCACCTGTTGCAAAGAAGAAGCACTTGTTCTCTAAAAACGATAAAAGATGTATGTACAATATTAGCTAAATCGGTGAGCAAAGCAATTTTAAACGACCTGCACATTTGACAGAAACCAAAAAACTTTACCAGAGGGCCACTGCCATCGAAACAATCGACCAATCTGCTTTCAACTGTAATTCATCTCTGGGCAGGACGAATTCTGCTATTTTTCATCCCCGGGTGGGACGAATTCGACTGTTATTCATCCCCGGGTGGGATGAATTCGACTGTGTTGGGAAATCCAAAGTGATGTCTAAATTTCAAACCTCAGAGTCTCCAAAACACCTGTAGACAGAGGGGTTAGCTAATTGGGGCCATTTTGGGATGACCCAGATGGTCGGATTCTCCCAATTTGACCTCCATCAATGGGAATTTGGCGTCGCTACCTGCAAGTTAGTGGGACAACAAAAGCGACGAGAACATGATGAAATCTGATCAAAACATTGTGAGATTGAATACATAAACTATCTAAGCAGCAGAGAATGAAATGAAATATGAACAAATGATAGCAAAATGAATTAGAATGAAACTCAAAAGGTGCGGGGCGCCTAAGTGGGCTGCCCATCGTTGACACTTGATTTTGGCACCAATCCACTTGGGATGGGCCCAAAATCTCTTAGGATGGGGTTGTCAGCAAATTGGTTGATTCAAATGGCCAAATGTCTGGTTTTGGGTCCGATTTTACACTTCCAATGGCCACCCAATAACCTCTCTTGTGAAAGAGATTAAGGATGTGGAAAATGTAAATCAAGAGGGCAAAGGTGTGGTATCAAATTGGCAGCACTTTGTTGCTTGAAAATGCTTCCTCCTTCCTCTTTTGGGTGGTAAAATTCCACCATTTTATAGACTCAGGGGGTCTCTTTTGAGAGGGATGCATAAGCGCCATGTGTTGGTCATAGGTGCCATGTGGCGGTCATGTCTTCCCATGAGAGAGGAGAGTCCTCCATGACTTGGGCTTTCATAACTGCCCTTGTGACAGTCCTCTAATGGCCCATCTACCCACCCACACACGCGTGCGAGGCAAGAGTCATCAACTGACTGTCTTTGGCTGCCACTTGGTGCCATTCTTCTTTTTGCCCGTTAAACTTGGAATTTGTCCCGACCAGAGATGAATTCAAAATTCGTCCCTGGGTGAGACGGATCCCAGTTTGAAATCGTCCTTGGGTGAGACGAATACTGATCAAAGTGCTTGAATGTGCCAAATTTCCTTTTGACCTTACAAAATTGCTATAAAAGTGGTTAGGACCACTTTTTAACCTCTGGGGGCTGCCCTGGGGGCTGTGTGTGCGTCAAAGCGATTAGTGTTTGTAGTCACATAATCGGATTGGTGTTGTTTTGGTGTCTACAACTAGATGATATGGAGATGTCCCAATAGATTCCTTAGCTCTAATTATATTTGCCCCTAATGCAAATTTTAACTTAGTATGCCATTCACAAGGATTTAATTCTAGCAACTTTTTGAAAACTGATAATAAATTTTTCTTTGTACATTTAGCTAGACCATTACCTTGTGGATAGTAGTTACATGAAAATTTTAAGCTCACCTTGCTGTCATATTCCCATTCTACAAAATTAAGTGATGAGAAAGCCAAACCATTATCACTAACTATGGAATTAGACATACCAAAACTTGTGATAATGTATTCTTCTAAAAATTTAATAATTACTTTAGTTGTGTAATTTTTCATGGGTATTGCTTTAGACCACATCATACAATAATCTATAGCTATCAAGATGTATTTATGACCTGCAGAAGAATTTAGATAAATTTCTCCTACAAAATTTAATCCCCATTGGATGAAAGGCCTTGATTCGATCACTAGTTTCAATGGCATTGAAGTGTGCTTTTCACTATTCATTGCAACCTGACAAACATGACAATTTTAAACATGAGCATGTGCATTTTTAAATATATGAGGCCAATAATAACCTGCTCTTAAAATTTGATGAGTTGCAGCATTAACAAAGCCATGCCCTGTTAGAAAATAAAATAACTTGATGATATTGAATGAAATATACCTTGCTTAAATAGCAAATATGTATAATCTAATCCATTGGATCATAACTAATTGAGCTAATCTCAGCTACAAGATTATCCTAGTAACAAATTAGGATATAATTTATTATTCTAACACCCCCCTCTTAAGTGTTACTAGGATATACTAATACCCCCCCTTAAGTGATAGTAGGAGGTATTGAAAGAGAAAAAAAATGGTATATCCACAAGAAATGAGTCTCGATAACAAGGCCTAATAAGGTAATCATGTAATATGTGGTCAAAAATATCTGCTAAAAGATGATGAAAAAACCACAAGTGTCTCAAAAAATAGGAGTGTGAAGATAGGATGGAGAAAGAACCACAAAAATTGCAAGGGTAGTCCAAATTGACTCCACAAGCATGAGTATGTGGTTTCCACCTATATGAACATAATGGGATGATAACTAGATCCAAAACTAGTGGACAAACAACAAAACAAGGGAAGTGATGAAAAAACTCAAGGGAGAAAACCACCTACCAGAATAGAAGAAGAAGAAGAATGATGTGCATGGAGGATTGAGAGGAAGGAATGTGTCCTCTTAAACCCCTAGGACATATTCCATCAAGAATACTACAAAGGATCCATCAGATGTCTCAAAGAAGTAGAGACTCATCACAGAAATGAAATCATACTCCCAGACTAGTGCATGTGAACCATGAAAAAATTTCATGAAAGTAAATCTCTTGAGACAAAAATGTCTCACAAAAGTAAGAGTGTGAAGATAGTGTGAAAGAACCACAAGAATCACAAGGGATGTCCAAATTTATTCCACAAGCATAAGTAGTGGTTTCCACCTATATGAACACTATGCACTGATTAACAAGGTCCAAAAAATAGTGGACAAACAACAAAACAAGGGCACCAATGCTGGGAGTGTCGGGTTCAATCAAGAATGCACTCCATGATACAATATTTTGAGCCACAAAAAAGTGTGGAAAAATAGTTTCAAAACTAAAAAAGGATTGCACCATGTTGTTTGGCTCAAAAAAATATTTCCAATGACTATAAACACCTTTATAATCAGGTGTCAAAGTGGCCATCAACTGTAGGAAAATTACAATATTCTCTTATCCCTCACAAAGAATATTATGGAAAAAACATGGGGGCACTCAATTTAGCACTTTGTAGTCGAATACAAAGCTAATTAAAGCATCATTTCAAATTTATCTTGAAGAGAAATATTAATTTGGCCACATGGACCATCCATTCTCCATGACGACAAAAACATTAAATGATGTAAGTGTCCTCTTTACAATTGACCATACAATAAAGTGGTTTTCTCCACTTTAAGGCTAAGAATAGCCTTGCCCATTCTGCTTATGGGACAAATGCAAAAAAATGCATAACAAGGTTATAATTAAACAATTATGGTTTTTTACCCTTCCATGTGGGACTCCGTAGGCTGCTCTACCACCACACTTCCATTGCACAATTCTAGCCAGACTGGAGTACGGGAAGAAAATGATTCCTTTCAACTCAAACTTATTTGAGCAGCCCAATCGATAATACTGACAGAGAAGCACATCACAACCATTTAAGGGGAAATATTTGAGGCTAAATCTGCACTATGGTAATTTCCTTGAATTGAAACGGGTCGAGAGAAAAAATGTAGGCTGGACCCACCACCTCCATAGCTTCTTCGACTCTATTTTGCTAGCTCCACACTCAATAGTAATAATATCATCCAAAATAATAGTTTTGTCAGACCCATGTGCAGAATCACTAAGGTGGATGAATAAAAATTGCATATGTTGCACCTCTTATATCGAACTACCACGTAGTTCTTCATGCACGCCAAACTCCAAAAAATCACCACCATCGCCCACACCTGTGAATTTGTCAACATGCCCAGATGATTTGAAGACAACTTCAAGTTTAACACATGGACAAAAAATATCCAATATGTTTATTTTTAAAATAAAGTGATGTCACCAAAATGTGATGACATTGACCCAGATGATTGCGTAGTAATGAAGTCGACTGAATTTCTCATCACAGTTGATCTTTTATTTTTTTTAACAACACAAAAATACTTAACAGCTATATTTTTGTGGGTCGTAGTTCAACATGGTGAATAGTTAGAGTGCACAAGGAAAAAAAAATAGACATCCTCATGGGGACCTAAAATTAACTTTGTGAATCTAGCTCATTATACACAACTCAAAATAGGAGGCTGTTAACAGGAGGTCCTCCGTATCTCCATATCCCAAGCATTAGGGTGGGCGAATAATATCACGTATCTAAGAACAGTCTTCATGCCATGATGACCAGCTATCTTCAATACTGAGCTCGAGACGCAACACCCTTTCTGCCACCAACTGTCACCCATGTCTACGTTTTTCATGGAAAAGATATATGGTGGCAAACAAAGGCTATGTTGAAAGACAAGGATATGGATGTGCACACCCGATTTATGAAAAGGAATTACAAGATTGTTCCATAGTACAAGTTCATAATTTTTTTGGTAACAATGATGGCTCTAGTAAAAATAGCTTCAACTACCATGGTGGGGAATTCTATGGCTTGTGCCACTTTTCATGTCGGTGTTATTCAGGCCACCACCAACCAACAAATTGGGTTGAATAAAATTATGGAGTACCTCATAGGTGTACCAATGGCTATATTGTGAGCTCCAGTTTGTATGAGTGCCATAAGGTATGTGCATAGCACCTTTACCACACCTTCCACAAAGCTTTTTGCATCGGAGAAAAAAACACAAGATGAACTGAAAAAATAGGAGCGTCCAATTGCCATATTTTGTTATTTTACTAAAGTGATCCATTTATTTATGGCATTTAGGATATGCCATGCATCTACCTCCATAGACTACACTCAGTCGGCTTAACAAACTTCAACACCATCCTCACTTAAAACTTGAGTTTGCATCTCCGATCCGAACAGTAGTTTCACACATGGCAATCAATAGTTGCATTCATATTTTTCACCCCCAACTCGTAAATGGGTGACATCACCATCGAACTACAACATAGGTGGCATCTATGAATAGTTCAATCAAAGGAGCGGGTGGAACCATACATGCATACTATTGTAGTTCACCAAAAATCTTTGGAAAAAGATCTCTACCTTTAATGTAACATCAAAAAATAGATGGAATAAATATCCTTGTGAATTACATCAAAAAATAGATGGAATAAATATCCTTGTGAACAGGCACCTGGCACCTCCAGTACATAGAATTCTGGCTAGAATTAAACATAAAATAATTAATGTCAACATGCCACGATCATCACAGAATGCTATTTTTCTATTTTTACATATCGTGCTTGATATACATGCCATGCTTTACTATATAGCTGCAATCACGACTCCTCTTCCAGCTACAATGACTACTAATTTGGATTGGATGTATATTTTAGCTGTGGTATTGGCCACGTCTATCACAAAAACAATGGCTACAAAATCTCTTTAATCCTCCAAAGACCGCCACAACCAACATCAAGTAGACCATGCTCCCAGTACTAAGTTCCATGATCAAACAGTCATCGACAAAAACAAAGGGCCATGGGTTTCTTGACTTAAACTGCAATCTTTCCAGCACCATTTTCTAATGCCTGATCTGCTCTACGATTACAAAAATAAAGGGTCCACGTGGACAGCAAACTCTGGGGCTACCACAACGTCCGCCACTCAAAAATAGTAGTGCCCATTCGCATGATAAAAAATATATGCTAAAATATTAAAAATGAACACATGAATGTTGTCAACACTACGTGGCTCTATTTAGCAGTGCAGGCTTCAAAAAAACTAGAAAAAATAAGCGGTTTATAGGTTGAAT
Source organism: Wollemia nobilis (assembly GCA_028583015.1). Classification (NCBI taxonomy): domain Eukaryota; kingdom Viridiplantae; phylum Streptophyta; class Pinopsida; order Araucariales; family Araucariaceae; genus Wollemia; species Wollemia nobilis. The sequence goes on from JAQPPZ010000762.1 coordinate 363,447, forward strand.
GTTGTAGCTATTATTTTTTAACAACAAATAGGGCAGCCTTCAAAATAATTGTTGTGTGTCACTTGGTTCGTAGTGGCAGTGAACAAAAACCACAGCGCATGCAGCCATCGTAGCCCGATGATCTCACAAAATATTAACTTCAAACAACCTGTTCCACCTCTAAAATTATAATATTTAACTTCCAAGTTCTGGTGGCCATGTCAATTGCTCCCCTGAGGTCTTTCAGTGTTGCGAACATTCTATAGGTTCTTCATTTAGGCTCTTCTTAGAACTCCACAGCGGTAAACAGACAGGCATCCTCCCAACGTGCTCACGACGGTCTTCAAGAAGGCACAACCATATGGCGATGCTGATTCTGGTAGTAGAGCATCCCTTTGAACCCAAAAACTGCTACGAATCAAAAAATTTATCCATTTTGAATCCCTACAAAAAAAATTCTGCCTTTCGCATATATTTTTAAATAGAATCTACACTACACCACACTGCAACTCACGTCCTTCTGAGTGCCTAGAGGAGGGGGAGTGCATCGAAACTCCTTTAGTGGCAGGATCATCTTCAATAAACACGTGACCTTGACACTCATTACCAGTAGAAAAAAAACACCCCTCTCTATGTAGTTTTCTTCTTAATCATTGGAATCACATTGACCCTGAACTTCCTCAAAAAACACCCTAATCTCAGCAAAAACACCTGCCAAAAAAATCCAATAGGTTTTTTCGTAGTGGTGTATGGCAGCATGCTTACACCAAAAAATGTCAAAAAAACATCGATGCGGGGGAGGGGGTCCTGGAAAAACAAATCCCAGCTTGGAAAAAATGATATGCTATTACTGTTGTTCCCCGGAATGACCCATCATGGACTGTAAAAATATGAGACTCCACATGTTCTAGTCAAGATCCTTAGCGCACACCAGAAAAAAATAAATCACTAAAAAAATCACATATTTTACCACCATTAATCTTTCCTTAAGCTTCTGGTTTCTAATCCATCATAGATGGAAAGCATACTCCCTTGCATAAAGAAAAAAAATAGGGAAAAAAAGTGAGGTGGAATTTCCATGAGGGAAATCCCCCCATGAGGAAAAGATCCTCAGGCTCATAGGGTAGGGAAAGCCTGCTCTGATACCATGTTATAAAATGAAATAACTTGATGATATTCAATGAAATGGACCTTGCTTAAATAGCAAAGGTGTACAATCTGATCCATTGGATCATAGCTAACTGAGATAATCTCAGCCACAATATTATCCTAGTAACAAATTAAGATATAATTTATTATTCTAACATGCCCTATTTCGTATTTCCCATGAAAATCATTTAGAACTTGAGATGCCTCATTTTCATTAAGACACCTAAGATAAATACCTTCATAATTCCTCCTATATAGAATTCTTGCTTTTATCATGAATTTAGCACATTTTAAATTTAAGGCTCTTTTTTTTGTAGAATTAAGGTTAGAAGGACTTTTACCACTAATAAGGAAATATGTTGTCTTTGTACCATTCATCATCTGTAATTTCTTCTAAGTATTTTTGACAATGAATCTATGGATCAATTTGAGCGAGATTTTTAGACAAACCTTGGCCTCGAACAAGCTTCATGGGCTGAATTTCGATATCAAACTCTTGTAAAGTGGAAATCCATTTTTCTCTTCTCTCTCCTAATTCATTCTGCAAATACATGGTTTTTACCGCAGGATCAGGTACAATCGCAAATACTTGACTATGTAATAAATAATGCCTAAATTTCTTAATTGTTTTGAACAAGGCATACATTTGTTTATCAAGAATATAAAATCTTACTTGTGCATATTTAAATGGTGAAATTGCAAAATTAATAGGATTTTCAATGTTACCTTCACTCTTCTACATTAATAAACTCGCAAATGAGTGTTCAAAAGTGAATGAATAAATTTAAAATGGCTTCGTGTAGTCAGGATTTACTAAAATAGGAGCCTTCAATATAGCATATTTTACATTTTGAAATGTAATTTTGGCTTCATTATACCAAGACATGTTAGCATATTTTTTCTTATATCATTCAAAGGTTTAACTATTTCAGAAAAACCAAAAATAAAATTTCTCATAAAATTAATCTTTCCAAAGAAATATCTTACTTCTTTTTTACTTCTTGGTAACTGAATTTTTTGGATAGCACTAATCCTTTCAAGGTTAATGGAAATACCATATTTTAAAATTACATGACCTAAAAATTTGCCTACATTTAAGCCAAATATACACTTTTTGGGATTCAAGAAAATTCCATGTTCTCTACATTTTTACAATACTTTCCTTAAATATTTAACATGATTATTTTTGTCTTTTGAAAATATAGGTATGTCATCTATGTATACAACAATACACTTACCAATCAATTCATAAAAAGCATAATCCATAGCTCGTTGAAATGTAGCTCCTATGTTTAACAAACAAAATGGCATTCTCCTATAGTCAAACGTTCCCCATTTGGTTGTAAATGTTGTCTTCATTCTATCTTTTGGATCAATAAGTATTTGATTATAACCTGAATATCCATCCAAAAATGACATCATTTCTAACCCATTAACCATTTGTAAAATATGATCTATAAAAGATAAAGGATAATTATCTTTTTGCGATGCTTTATTCAAATTTTTAAAATCAATGCACAATCTAATTTCTCTTATTTTCTTTCAAACTGGTACTATATTTGCAACCCATGTGGAATTCCTGATAGGAAAAATGATTTTGGCATCTAATAATTTCTTAACCTCTTTTTCAATCAATGGTTCTAAAAGAGGGTTTACTGGTCTTCGTTTTTGCCTAAATGGTTTGACATTTGGCTTCAATGGAATAGTGTGAGTTATAATATTTTGATTATATATTTTAATATCTTTATAACTCCATGCTACTACATCCTTATAGTCTCAGAATGCATGTATGATATCTTCTTCTTTTTTAGGTGTACTAGATTTACCTATAAGTATGTTTTATGAATCATCAAAGTCACTAATATTAAAGGCATCATAGGCATCCTTAGGTAATGAAATTTTATCACATTATTTTGTTTTGTAACCAATATCAAAAAAATTCTCAAGTGAAAGCATACCTTGAGGAATATTGATTAATTTGGGTACCTCATCATTTTCATCAATATCTTCTTGTAACATTTCATCCTCGTCAATCACCTGATTTTAAAACACACCAAAATTAGTTACAAAACTATAAATATGTCTATCATTCTAAGATACTTGTAAATTATTGACATTGTCAGGTATTGAGGGACAGGGAATAAACTCAATCAAAAATTTCTTTAACTTTCTATTATCAATTGGATTGAGTGTACCTATATCAACTACTAATTAATTTGCAATGCGATTGCCTTTTCTAGATATTAAAGAAATGTTAAAGGCCATGAATTCATCAATCAAACTTCTAAATATATTCCTGTAGTGTATTAATATTTTTTCATTACAAGAATATTTACCTTTAACTTGTTTGACAACTAGCTATGAGTCTCCTAAAACTTTTATACATTTGATTCCTTTATTTAGAGCTAATTGCAAACCATATACTAATACCTCATATTATGTTGTATTACAAGTATAAGGAAACTGTAATCTGTAAGCAAAAAATGAGGATTTACCTTTGGGGTTTATGAGTTCTACTCCTGCACCACTACCTTATCTAGATTTGGATCCATTGAATTTCAATGTCCATACAATATTATCTTTCACAAGTGGTTCATAAGATGTATATTTTACTTCTAATTCACTTGTACTTACCATTGTGTCTAAAGCATAGACACCTAGTTCTGTGTCATTATAAAGAACTTCATTTGTTCCAATATCTTTCCACTTTCAATTCTTTGAGTCGAGGTTCTCTTTCCACTTTTATTTTATTAGCAACACATTTCTAGGGTAGCAACATATGTGAAAAATCTATTGAAAAATAACCATTTATATTTTTGCTCCAATCTCTCCTCAATAACAATCCATATTTAGCATAAATATTCACTACATGAATATCTATATACTATTGCACTCTAGGCTCTAATGATATTTGAATAAGAATATTTTTTAACATGCCTACCATATTTACTTATGTTTTATCTAGTTGAACAACAATTCGATTTGACTTTAATGGTTTAAGTCCTAAACTTTGACAAACATAATAGGGCATGACATTACTTGATGCTCCAGAATCAACCATACAATTATGCAATTTTCTACCTACAATTCTAACTATTAAGAGAAAAGGAAGAGCTTCCTCTTTCTCTTTTCATGCAACATATTTAACTTTCATGACATCTTTAGTTTTCTTTCCTTCTTGAAAACCAAAAGTTTCCATTAACAATTTCCTTTTTTCGGTAAATGACAAGATTTATACAAATTAATGTTAGCTTTTGTTTTATTAAGGTATTCAACAATATTATAATTCACATTCTCATAATTTTGCACTTTTGATATAATTTTTGGAAACATCAAGAAAATATGGAGGAACTGGATTATTGCTTGAACAGACATCAGGCAGAGTAATGACATTATTAGGAGTAGAAGTAGTATTATAAGACTTAATTTTATTTCTCAAATGATAGCCATGATTCCCTTTTTGTACTGTTTCAATGTATGAATTTCTTCAATAACCTCATCATTTTGTTTCTTCATCATCATCATCTTCACTTGATCCATTTATGTCAACCACAAAAGTAGAACTTTTGCCTCTACTTGTACTAGCTTCATCAACATCATCATTAGCAACAATTCCAATTTATCTAATCCTTTTTTAATGTAATTTGTAACACAACTAAATTCATTACAATCAAACTCATTATGTTCACTAGTGCTATGCAATCTACACCAATTATCTAACACAACCTCAGATAAATTAATAATGGTAGCTTTTTGATTGGAACTAATAGAATCCCCATTATTATTAGGAGAAGGAGTTGGTACACCCCCATTATTAGGTTTTGTATTAAAGTATTTTCTTTGCATAATTAAATTTCTACTTGATTGTTAGTTTTGAGCATTTTTTTGCATTTGAACAAGGTCGTTGCTTAACTTTTGATACATCCTTTTTATATCTGCCCATTCTGAATTAGACTCATTAGTAGTATTAGGAAGATTATTCTAATTTTGATTTGGCATGACATTTGGAAGACTTTGATTTGGTAACACATTTTGAACATTTGGATTTAACCAACTTGAAACATTTTGACTTGGCATAGCATTTGAAATGTTTTGATTTGGTAAAGTATTTTGAACATTTTGATTTAACCAAGGATTTACATACATTGAATTACCCTGATTTTGTAAAGTTTGTGCAAGCATTGGATTATTTTTTTGAGCATAAAAATTTTGAAATGAATTCATATTTTGTGTTGCTGCTACATTCCCAAATGTATTAAAATTAGATACATCATTATTCCTTATCTTATTTGCAACATACTGACTTTATAAAAACATAACATTATTTAACTGTGCATATGTCATTATATTTGGAGCATGTAAAATTGTATTTAACATTGGCATATGATTAGATAAATCATGATTAATCATCAGAATCTGATTGTGCATACCAAGATAACCAATTGATGGTAATTGACCTAGTCCACAACTTGATTGCATCATTTGTTATTCAACTATAAGTGCTTCTGTGTAAGTTGTGAGATTTGTGATTTGTGTTGCTCTCCTTACAAACATCATATCAATGGATCCAATGCTCCAAAGTATATTTGGATGGTTGTAGGTTCTACAGTAGCCTATGGGGTAGTTAGTCTTGAATTTTTTTTTATGAAATCTAGTATTAAACATGCGTAAAGGTTCATTAGGTTCTCTTCGTATAGATGCAAATTGTAAATAGATGCTAGCAGGATCTATAACCAATTAAAATTGAGTAACGAAAGCATATTTTAACATTGTCCATGAGGTAATGGATCCAGCAGGAATACATACATACCAATCATAAGTAATTTCATTCAAAGTTAGTAGAAATAACCTACAAGCTACATATTTATGTTCAATTTGCAATCTAGTTAACGCATCAGTATAAGCTTGTATATGTTCCTCTGCTAAACATGAACCATCATGTTTGTACTTAGGTAAATATTTTTCTATGTTCTTTGGTATATTATGAACATCACCACGTATTTTCATAGGAATTTTTTGGTTTCCCATCAATGCTAAATTTGGTGTGACCATAGCAATAAGTGGTGGGTTTACTAATAAATTTGAATTTGTATTAGAAGTACTAGGAATGATTACAGTTTGAGTTTGACTTATTCTATGCTTCTTAGTAGGAAATAAAATTTGAAAAATAGTGGATCCTATCGACTTAGATCTTGTGATTATTTTCTTAGGCTCTAGTTTAATGAAACTTAATCACTTCTAAAAATACAACACTTAAATATGATATCAATGTAACAATGAAATCGTAGTATCCAAGTAATATATTTTAAGTGTAAAACTTCAAGAATGAAAAAGTGAATGATTGATAACACACAAATGAAACATTAAAATAAAATTACCTATTTTTAGTGCCATTTCTATTGAGGTATGATTTTGTGCAGTTACAAAATCACCCTACAGTTAGGATTCAAGTCCTCTTTTGCAAAGAAAATGTATTTCTCCAAGGTTCTTTCACTTAACGTTTTATATACATTATGGTAATATGTAAACTAAGTGCATAGAATATCTTAGGGATTAACAATCAACTATTAACAAGGGGCCTAGCATAACAAATATTTTGATTTTGAAATCATTACTTGTATTTCTTCAATAGAACTTACTTTCCTAAAATGAACAAATTTACCTCTTAACTGATATTTGAGAATGCAAATCTATCTTAAGATTTTTAAAATGAATTTTTATTAAAATGCTTTTAACCTTATATTAAACTTGCATGAATGTATTTTAAAGTATTTTAATCAAAACTTACATTTATTTCATGAATGAAGCTTAAAATCAAATTTAATAGAATGATAAATAAAATAAAAACCCTAATTATAAAATGTTAAACACTTTATAATCCTTATGTTAGGGCCTTTAAAATATTTTAAACTTTATAATCCTTGCTTCTTTTCATAAAATATGAATACTTAATGTATATGAATTCTAATTATAAATTTTATACTTTATAATATGAAAATTAGAATTCACATAATCTTCCTTAATATAATATTCATTTATTCAAATATTTATTAAATTAAATATTTGAACATAAATAAATATGATCCTTTTAATAAAAAAATTTATATTTTATGATTTGAAATTTGAAATTTCATAAACCAAACTTCATAAAATCATAAAAATCTCAATTATGGACTTTTATGACATTAAATTCAGAATCCATATAACTTTATTTTCTTTGAAATTTATTTCCCAAAAGTTTCCATTAACAATTTCCTTTTTTTAGGTAAATGACAAGCTTCATATAAATTAATATTAGATTTTGTTTTATTAAGGTATTCAACAATATTATAATTCACATTCTCATCATTTTGCACTTTTGATATAATCTTTGGAAACATCAAGAAAATATGGAGGAACTAGATTATTGCTTGAACAGACATCAGGTGGAGTAATGATATTATTAGGAGTAGAAGTAGTATTATAAGACTTACCTTTATTTATCAAATGATAGCCATGATTCCCTTTGTTGTACTATTTCAATGTATGAATTTCTTCAATAACCTCATCCTTTTGTTATTTTTCATCATCATCATCTTCACTTGATCCATTTATGTCGACCACAAAAGTAGAAATTTTGCCTCTACTTGTACTAGCTTCATAAACATCATCATTAGCAACCAATTCTAATTTATCTAATCCTTGTAGAATGTAATTTGTAACACAACTAAATTCATTACAATCAAACTCATTGTGTTCACTAGTGCTATGCAATCTACACCAATTATCTAAGATAACCTCAGATAAATTAATAATGGTAGATTTTTTATTGGAACTAGTAGAATCCCCATTATTATTAGTAGCAAGAGTTGGTACACCCACATTATTAGGTTTTGTGTTAAAGTGTTTTCTTTGCATAGTGAACTTTCTACTTGATTGTGATTTTGAACACTTTGATTTGGTAACACATTTTGAACATTTGGATTTAACCAACTTGAAACATTTTGACTTGGAATAGCATTTGAAATGTATTGATCTGGTAAAATATTTTAAACATTCTAATTTAACCAAGGATTTACATACATTGAATAACCTTGATTGTATAAAGTTTGTGCAAGCATTGGATTATTTTGTTGAGCATGAAATTTTTGAAATGAATTCATATTTTGTGTTGCTGCTACATTACCAAATGTATTCAAATTAGGTACATCATTATTCCTTATCTTATGTGCAACATACTGACTTTCTAAAAACATAGCATTATTTAACTGTGCATATGTAATTATATTTGGAGCATGCAAAATTGTATTTAACATTGGCATCTGATTAGATAAAGCATGATTAATAATAAGAATCTGATTGTGCATACCAAGATAAGCAATTGATGGTAATTGACCTATTCCAAAACTTGATTGCATCATTTATTGTTCAACTATAAGTGCTTCTATGTAAGCTATTGTGAGAGTTGTGATTTGTGTTGCTCTCCTTACAAACATCACTGTCAATGGATCCAATGCTCCAAAGTATATTTGGATGGTTGCAGGTTTTGCAATAGCATATGGGGTAGTTAGTCTTGAAAACATTTTATGAAACCTAGTATTAAACATGTGTAAAGGTTCATTAGGTTCTCTTCTTATAGATGCAAATTGCAAATAGATGCTAGCAGGATCTATAGCCAATTAAAATTGAGTAACAAAAACATATTTTAACATTGTCCATGAAGTAATGGATGCAGCAGGAATACATACATACCAATCATAAGTAATTTCACCCAAAGTTAGTATAAATAACCTACAAGCTACATCTAAGTGTTCAATTTGCAATCTAGTTAACGCATCAGTATAAGCTTGTATATGTTCCTCTGCTAAACATGAACCATCATATTTGTACTTAGGTAAATATTTTTCTATGTTCTTTGGTATATTATGAACATTGCCACGTATTTTCATTGGACTTTTTTTTATTTCCCATCAATGCTAAATTTGGTGCAACCATAGCAATAAGTGGTGGGTTTACTAATAAATTTGAATTTGTATTAGAAGTACTAGGAATGATTACCGTTTAAGTTTGACTTCTTCTATGCTTCTTAGTAGGAGATAAAATTTGAAAAATAGTGGATCCTATCCACTTAGATCTTGTGATTATTTTCTTAGGCTCTAGTTTAATGAAACTTAATCACTTCTAAAAATACAACACTTAAATATGATATCAATGTAACAATGAAATTGTAGTATCCAAGTAATGTATTTTAAGTGTAAAACTTCAAGAATGAACAAGTGAATGATTGATAACACACAAATAAAATCTTAAAATCAAATTACCTATTTTTAGAGCCATTTCTATTGAGGTATGATTTTTTCCAATTACAAAACCACCCTACAGTTAGGATTGAAGTCCTCTCCTGCAAAGAAAATGTATTTCTCCAAGGTTCTTTCACTTAACGTTTTATATACATTATGGTAATATGTCAACTAAGTGCATAGAATATCTTAGGGATTAACAATCAACTGTTAACAAGGGACCTAGCATAACAAATATTTTGATTTTGAAATCATTACTTGCATTTCTTCAATAGAACTTACTTTCCCAAAATGAACAAATTTACCTCTAAACTAATATTTGAGAATGCAAATCTATCTTAAGATTTTAAACATGAATTTTAATTAAAATGCTCTTAACCTTCTATTAAACTTGCATGAATGTATTTTAAAGCATTTTAATCAAAACTTACATTTATTTCATGAATGAAGCTTAAAATCAAATTTAATAGAATGATAAATAAAATAAAAACCCTAATTATAAAATGTTAAACACTTTATAATATTTATGTTAGGGCCTTTAAAATATTTTAAACTTTATAATCCTTGATTCCTTTCATAAAACATGTATACTTAATGTATGAATTCTAATTATAAATTTTATACTTTATAATATGAAAATTAGAATTCACATAATATTTCTTAATATAATATTCATTTATTCAAATTTTTATTAAATTAAATATTTGAACATAAATAAATATGATCCTTTCAATAACAAAATTTAGATTTTATGATTTGAAATTTGAAACTTCATAAACCAAACTTCATAAAATCATAAAAATCCTAATTATGCACTTTTATGACATTAAAGTCAGAATCCATGTAACTTTATTTTCTTTGAAATTTATTTCCCAAATATTTATTAAATTAAATATTTGACATAAATAAATTTACAACCCTTCTTCGTAAAATCTGAATCTTTAAAATTCAAAATTAGGGCCTTAATAAAAAAACTTGATGAACTTTTAAATTTTATGAAATTAAAATTAAAGCTCATATGATTTCCTCCACTGTGAAATTTATTCACCCAAAATATTTATGAAATTAAATATTCGGATGATAAATTAATTTCAACCTAGTTATAAAATTAAAATTCTTTATAATAATAAACTAGGTTTAGTGTATGAAATAAATTGAAAAATATTTAGGTAAAAGAAATAAATTAAAGAAAACTTTCGACAACTTGCTACAAAAAAATGAACAGAACTTTGAAAAAATTAACACAATTCTGCAATAAATTTGATGTTATCTTCTACGAAACTTTTAATGAAATATTATATCAAACTATTAAATAAATTAAAACACCACATTTGTGCTTGTTTTAACAAAATAAATTTGATATAAACTGGCAGATCTTACAATAAAACCTTCAAAGTCTCTGTGTTTTCCAACAAATTGTAGCCTTCCTTGCAACTTGATCTTATCTTTTGCTCCTTCCAATATTCTCTTCCTTCTTCAGCCTGTCTGACCCTGCCTTCTGAGTTTTAATGGCATTTTATTTTTTTATCTCTCCTCTTTCAATTAATTAATTCCATTGCCAAACAATTTTAGAATATTTTTATAACTATATCATAATGTTTTCCAACCATGCTTCTAATATGAACTTATTGTCAGTGTATTCAAACTCAATATTTAATCTTTTCATCAAATACAATAGTCCTATGATTAATTAAATGTTGTCCCCTCATTAACCAATAAATAAAATAATATTATTTAAGGGCCTTCAAATGTATTTTAAACACCATGATAAATATTTCTATCCATGTCATTTGGTCATTGTGACAAGTTATCCCTCTCTGCATGATACCCTGTGTTATCACCATTTTCACTGTGACCTTATTATCTATGGCACATCTTTCCAATACATCGTATCATCGAACCTAACATAAAACTCCTTTAATTCCATAATGCTCACATTGTATAAGGTTGTGTCCACATTATTATTTTGAGTTTCTAACCATGTTCAAGTTCTAATTGTATTCATGGTGACAATTGTTGATTCTATCATGTAGTAAGTTGCTACCGATTAGGAGGACGTAATCTCGTTTTCTCTGTGAGAATTATAGAAAACAAATTCATTATAAATCACATTGTATGCTAGTACAAAATCTAGCCTCGATGAAGAAATGTTATCTTTATCAGCATGAGATATTTGAGTCCACCTATGTCGTAACCATTACAAACCTTGTAGTAACCAGCACCATTAATCTCCTTCTTCAACACCTCTTCTCGTGGATGATATATCTAAACTATGCATTAATGGAAGACTCCAAATTCCATCCCTGGGTTGACTGTGTTCACTATATATTCAACATCACCGAACACTATCTATTCCCACCAAAGAAATATTGGATTCATCAACTATTTCTCTGTGCAATATAAAATTTTTGTATCCTCATTCCACATCTTACTGTCCGATAAGGTAGACAAATTATACATAAATACCTTACCTCACCATAATTACGACACATAATCCTTTCATAACTAATGTCAACTGCATGTCTTTTGAGGATGTATATCTATCCACCATACCAGCACCAATAATCTCACTCTATGAGCAATGACATCCTTACGTTGCGTTTGCCTAGGTAACAATGGTATTACCACCATGATTTTATTTATTCCACATGCAAAAATAATGATATCAACACCTACTATTTACTCAAGTATTTTGTTTTATGACATTGTTGCTTGTGTGAAAATACATGGTTGTGATCCACGTTTACCCCAACATGCATATTGGATTCCCATAATGACTCACTCATGACCATCGTCTGTGTTTTAATCTATGTGTTGCATCCATGACTTATTTCATCCTACATGCAATGGAGAAACCTTCACTGAGTCTTTTATTAAAATAATTCACCATATGATAAGTGGTGAGCTAATCACACTTACGTGCCTCCTGGTAACTTCAAAAATTTTGGATACCACCTTGAAGACCACGCCCAAAATTTTCATGCACATTCTTTTCTAACTGTTTTTTATACACGTGCTCAAAAGTCCCATATTTGATCTTGTTGATACCTCGAACACCATCTTGAAAAGCGTACCTGCCTTCAAATCCACACGCAAAATCTACAAACATAACAAAACATCATTAAATATAATCAAAGCATCATAAAAACTAGAGTAAAACTATACTTTGAATAATAAATGACATACACCAAAATATTATTTACTTTAAACATAACTTTAAAACTATATAAAATAAAATATATGAACTAGAACAAACGTAAAACACATGACAATACATAAAATAAATAAAATACATATATGAATAAACTATAACAAACATAAAGAAACAAAACATAATTACCACAAAATAAAATATCATAACATTTTTATAATATAAACAATAACAAACATAATATAAACTAAGCCTACAACATAAAACAAAACAACAAAACACAAAAGTATAATATAACTAAAAATTTAACATAACAAATATTACCTAACATAAATAACTCAATAGACACAATACGATCACACCAAAACAAGAAAAGAACCATTGTATCATGAGACCAAATTTGAAAATGAAACCAATTATAGGACAACATTGATTTTCAACACCAGATGATATGATGAAGAACATCAACAACATGTGAAAACAAAAAATTCAAACAATTTTTCTAATTTCAAGTGAGTCCCTAATTTTAGGGTCGTTGGGAAGGATTCACAACACCTCTCTTAATGTTTTAGAAACTTACACGTAGGATTTACAAGCAAGGCAATGACACTTTAGTATTCTCCACCATATTCACACGAGTTCCCATATGTTTTCAATTTTCTTCAAGAGCATTGAACTTGGAGCATTACATAAAGAAGGGAGTGCTCACTTGTAATGGATATAATACTTGTTACAACATCCATGATCAACTATATTTAAAAATAATTTCAAAGTCCAAGTTCAACGTGTGTGAGTGAAGCGTAATCAAAGATGTCCAAAGAGGGAGTGAAGTACAATAGAGGAAGGAGTATAGCATAGTAGAAATATCCGAAGTGCAACATGGAATATAAGGGAAGGAGCATTAAAGGCTCTCCATTTTTGAAGGTCAACTTTTAACGTAATACGTACCAGCATTCAAGACCAGCTACTCCAATAAATCTCCATTAAATCAAGTGCCTAAGGTACCACTTATACAATTTTATACTCAAACGCAGAAAGCACCAAATCTTGAGGAGATATTGCATCTAAAAAGGTAAGGTATAAATCTCATTTATTATTGCTTTCATAAGTTGGAGATATAAGAGTTATAAACTAAGGTTAGAACTTAGATTTTGAAAGCAAAATGGGTGACTTATCTTATTAAATCAATATTTGAAATTTTACTTAGGAGGAATAAGGAATTCAACTTGGATAAAATTATTTTGCAAATATTTTTATCATTTATCTAATTTTCCAAACTTGGGAGCCACAAATATTACTCCATCAAATTTATTTTATTGGAAATTAGAAATAATCCAAGGGATATAAAAGAGGTTATTAAGGGTTTCTATTAAGGTTGGATAAATATATCTTTACTTGTTTCAAATATTTAAAAATAGACAAAATATTTCCAACAACAAAACCTCTTCAAAATTGAAAAAGTGTTTAGTTCAATTAGGAGCAATAAGGTGTTAAAAAGTTTATTTTTGATTCTTACAAAAATTGTACAAAATCAACCAAAATTGAAGTATATTTTTATAAAAAGCACTATAACTTTCTAGGGAGACATAAGAAAATCTACAAATCTAAGGCTTGATATTAGGAAGACTTAAAATGACATCTAACAAATTCTTCCTAGCAAAATCTCAACTTCTCAAGGGTCCTAATTATTTTTCTTGGAAAAATAAAGTGAAAGTAATTTTAGTATATGAAAAACTTTGGGATGTTATCAAAGGTAAAACACAGATTCCTACCACAAGTGAAACAAAAATCCTAAAGTTTAAATAAAATAATTCAAAGGCCTTAATGATAATAAATTTTGCTATCACTGATGAGATTCAACCATATATAAGTTAATCCAAAACATCTTCAAATGCATAGATAAGCCTAGGAAAAATATTTGAAGAAAAGAGTAAGGTAACTATTCTTCATTTGAAAACTCAAATTCATTCATTAAAAATTAATAGTGGAGAAAGTATAGAACTGTTCCTAAGGAAGGTAGAAACTATTAAAGGGAAATTGTTAACCTTAGGTGAAATAGTTAAAGATGAACTACTTACTCGAGTAACCATGAGAGCACTTCTAGACAACTATAATAATTTAGTAACATCTTTGCATGTCATAAGTAAATATACCTCTTTTGATGATTTAGTCAATATACTTCAAGAATATGATGTAGAAAATACTATGAAATATGATATGAATAAAATTGCATCAATCTCAAAAGATAATCCATAGGGAAATATTACTTCTTCAGCAAGAGGATGAGAAACATGGTATTGTCAGATATATATAAAGAAAGGATACAATACCAACTATTGTAGATATAATCCTAGAAACCAAAACCAAAGAAATCATATAAATCATGGGAATCAATTTGATCCATGACAATACCAAAGTAACCCTCATAAATAGTAATTTTAGTGACCTACCAATTATCCTCAACTTGAATATCTGAAGATAAATTAAAAATATCACATGGTTTAGAGGATAGAAGAATTTGAAGAGTTGGAAGAACTCATAAAGGATTTTGAAGTGAAATCTCTATCATCAAATGTAACATACTATAAATACACTCACTATTTGCTCAAATAGGTTGCATCAAAGGAAGAATACTATGAAGATAAAGTATAATAATATGAAGAATATCCATATTAAAGACTAAAGTCTTTAATACCCAAATAATTTAATACAGGGGGTTGTTGGAAATAGAGTTTATTCCATAATTTGGGTTATGTAAATGTATCCTCCAAGATACATATCTAGATTACTTCATGTGCAAGTTATCTAGTTACTTCATGCAATGTAATAAATACACAAGTGTCAATGTGCAAGTTGTACATGTGCAAGTTATCCCTTGCACGACTATATAGATTGTTTTCCAAGTATCATATTTTATATATATATATAAGTATGGCCTCTTAGATAGATAGAAGAGAGTCAAGGGACATAGTCAAGTAGTTTAGCTTAGTGGATACTATAGTTCTATGTGCCTCACCATTCATTGGTGATGGATACAATGTAGATTAGTAGCTTTGTTAATGGAATGCTCACTTCCTCCATAGCTACATTGTAATATTTTATATGATTTATATTTTTAGCATACTTCAATCATCTAGCAGATTTACTTTCTTTCATGTTTTTCTGCATCTTGTGATTGTTATCTCCCAAGGCTCATTCATCAAAAGCTAACACTTCCTTCAAACTATATCCAATCATATACTTCAAATATCACATTCTCTCTATCCTATATGACTCAAACTGAAGTACTTTTCACCAACATAGCTTTTAACCAAGATGGATCTAATACCACTATTAACAAATGGGACAAAACATATCATAGGTCTATATTTTCCAAGTTTGTAATTTTTTCTTTCCTCAAACTCGTGGGAGATGCAACCTTTCATATGTATTTATTACATAATTAAAAAGTCTCTCATGATTATATAATTACCTAATTATAATCTTGATACATCTCACAACACTCTTCACTTAAACATATGACACTTCATAACTCACACTTGTGCACATGATACCTTTCACTTATAAATCTCACGTGATTACATGATACATAAACACACTTCATAACTTAACATATATGAAATAATAAACTCGCTCCAAATGTAAATATTTACAATGGTACTCAAGGTACCAAATAATGTAATGCCACTAACAATATAATCCTTGACCTTTGAACCTTTGCAAGATAAACATACCCAAGCCAATGGTTTCTATTTTGAATTAGATATAAGAAGATATAACTTCATCCAAGGATAAAACCAAAATATTATAAAAAATTTCTCATTGACTAACCATATAATATGTTTCTTGATCAATTTCAAAGTATTTAATATCAAGCTCCATGTTTGCAATCCTTTAATTCGGGTTCATTTTGTAAATAAATTTATATTTTTGAATATAATTTATGTAAATATACTCATTACATAAATAGAACCGATATATTTTGAAGTAATATTTTTGCCCAATTATTTTCTTAATCTCTAAATAATCTCCATGCAAATTTTTACCTAAATTCTAAACTTTACATCTATAATTCCATAAGCATACACAAATATTCTTTCATGTACAAACTCTATACACTTAGAGAGAGGAAGCCCAAATTTTTTTTGAATCCTTTCCAAAAAAAAGTATCTTTATATTTTATCAATTATTGATGACATACCTATTGACATTATTGAAGGTGACATGATATAAATATGTAGTATTTATGAGTTATAGTCTTCTTATGAAGTTTAAGAACTTACCTTTCCAACCTACCAAACAAGTTTTCATCATATCTAAATAGGAGATCAAAAGCTTATTTTTATTTCCTTTATAAAACAAAGGAATACCCAAGTAGATTGATATTTCAATTTTAAACCCTAATATATCCATAATAATTCATTGAAAATCTAGGTCAATGTTAATGAAAAACCCTATATTTTATAGTATTAACCAATTGTCCTATAATATTCTCATAACATGATAATATAAATTTAAAATCCATGATCTCATTGACTAAGGGATGGCCCAAAATAAAAGTAACATCAAAAAATTGAAGATGAGATTCAAAGGAACAATCATACTTTTGATTTATTTCTTCCATTTTTGCCTTTGAGAAATCTCTCCCTAATTCCTTTGCAAGAATTTAATTTCCTTATTTTGTTTAAAAATATTACCAAATGCTTTAAAATTTCAAATATTTATTTCATCCTTTAGATATTTAATGTTTCGAACATGCATGTACATACATGGTCCTTCAAAAATTGCTTCATCCACCACAACATAACCCTATGGAAGAAATTAGATTCTTGATTCTGCATAGACTAGAAGTAAAATTGCTTTGGATGACCATTATTGGGTAAATCAAAATCTATAAAAATGTGTTAGTGATATAATTCCATTCATATTAAATGTTTGAAGAAATTATATACTCTATTTGCAATCATGTGTTGGATAAAAAAAATCTTTTTAGTATTTCTACTATATGAGTTTACCTCATACATCTATTACCCTATGCATATTGAAAACATGAAGGAATAACATCTTAAAATCCATTTGAATTAATAAATAAGCAAAATATTATATTGATTTATACTATCCTAGAATACCACCCTTCATTTCCAAAGCTAATAAAATTATGTTGAAGTCACCCCTAAGAATCTATAAATCACAACTATGAATCATTATTGCATTTAACAAAACTATGTAAAGATCCTTCCAACATATTTCATCAGGAGTAACTATAGTGTTAGTAGGTATTACATTATTTTGTGCCATGAAATACCATTGATTTATATTGTAAATATTTATATTAAGAGTGTGCTTAATATTTGTGTCTAAAGTATGTGTCAAAGTGTAAAGAGTGTTATTCTATGCAAGTGTATATGTGCAAGTTGTTAAGTGTGTGAATAAATATTCATAAGTGATAGGTGTAAAGTGTGGAAGTGAAGAGTCATATAAGATGTATCAAGATGTGAAGTAGAAGGTTGTGTAATTATGAGAGTCTTTGTCATAATGTGAGGCATGTAAATTTCCAATCCCTTGAGCCCTGTTGTACCGGTGGGCGTGTTGCATCAGCATTGTTGGCTACGTAAAATATTTACCCCAATGCAACTAGAGGTTATAGTGGAAACAAGGAGGGAGATTCGAACCCACAAATAGGCATATAAAATTGTAACGTGTTACCGATTCCTCTAGTATAGTAAAAAAAATGTGAGGCATGTAAAAGGTTGCATCTCCTATGAGTTTAAGGAGAGAAGAAGTCGTGAATATGATTCTATATTGGAGATAAAGCTCCATGCTATGTAATCGAATGACTTCTTAATATTTTTAATATATTTTTATATGTGAAAGTTGATTAATAAATCTTATTATTTTGTGAAATTCTAATATAATATTATGTGAATGTGATTGTTTGATCCTATGAATTTTTACCTATGTGAGATATTTAGGCATATTTTCCAAAAGTGGTATTAGTTTCATCTTTACTTAAAGCTATGTTGGTGAGATATTATTGGACATGTGAACTTTAAGGAGGATATAATGTAAAAAGATATTGTTGGACATGTAGAGGAAGAAAGAAGATTGGCGTGAGAAGGTCACTAAGAAATTTAAGTAGTTTATTGGAGGAATTTATAGGAGTGTGTAAGTGGCCTAAGCTATTGTAGAAGAGTAAATCTAGATTTGAAGTAGTAGGACTTCATGGAGGAATGCATAGAAAGAGTGATAGATAATATTTGGAGAAAAGAAAGAAAATTACTATGGAGGTACATGAAAGTTTTAGGGTTCATTTTGTAAAGAAATTTATATTTTTGAAAATAATTGTTATTATTACATCAATAGAACCGATATATTTTGAAGTAATATTTTTGCCCAATTATTTTCTTAATATCTAAATAATATCCATGCATATTTTTACCTAAATTCTAAACTTTACATCTATAATTCCATAAGCATACACTAATATTCTTTCATGTACAAACTCTATAGACTTAGAGAGAGGAAGCTCAAATTTTTTGTGAATCCTTTCCAAAAAAAGTATCTTTATATTTTATCAATTATTGATGATATACCTATTGACATTATTGAAGGTGACATGATATAAATATGTAGTATTTATGAGTTATAGTCTTCTTATGAAGGTTAATAACTTACCTTTCCAACCTACCAGACAAGTTTTCATTATATCTAAATAGGAGATCAAAAGTTTATTTTTATTTGCTTTATAAAACAAAGGAATACCCAAGTAGGTTGATATTTTAATTTTAAACCCTAATATATCCATAATAATTCATTGAAAATATAGGGCAATGTTAATAAAAATCCTATATTTTATAGTATTAACCAATTGTCCTATAATATTCTCATAACATGATAATACAAATTTAAAATCCATGATCTCATTGACTAAGGGATGACCCAAAATAAAAGTAACATCAAAAAATTGAAGATGAGATTCAAATGGACCATGATACTTTTTATTTTTTCTTCCATTTTTGCCTTTGAGAAAGCTCTCCCTAATTCCTTTGCAATAATTATTTTTTCTTCTTTTGTTTAAAAATATTACCAAATGATTTGAAATTCCAAATATTTATTTCATACTTTAGATATTTCATGTTTTGAACAAGCATGTACATACATGGTCCTTCAAAACTTGCTTCATCCACCACAACATAATTATTTGGAAGAAATTAGATTCTTGATTATGCATAGACTAGAAGTAAAATTCCTTTTGATGACCATTATTGGGTAAATCATATTCCATAAGAATAGGTTTGTGATATAATTCCATTTATAGTAAATTTTTGAAGAGATTATATACTCTATTTGCAATCATGTGTTGTATAAAACAAAAAATTTTAGCATTTTTACTATATTATTTTACCCCATACATATATTACCCTATGCATATTGAAAACATGAAGAAATAACATCTCAAAATCTATTTGAATTAATAAATAAGAAAAATCGTATATTGATTTATACTATCCTAGAATACCACCCTTCGTTTCCAAACCTAATAAAACTATGTTGAAGTCACCTTTAAGAATCCATAAATCACAACTATGAATAATTATTGCATTTAACAAAAATATGTTAAGATCCTTCCAACATATTTCATCAGGAGTAACTATAGTGTTAGTAGGTATTACATTATTTTGTGCCATGAAATACCATTGATTTATATTGTAAATATTTATATTAAGAGTGTGCTTAATATTTGTGTCTAAAGTATGTGTCAAAGTGTAAAGAGTGTTGTTCTATGCAAGTGTATATGTGCAAGTTGTTAAGTGTGTAAATAAAGATTCATAATTGATAGGTTTCAAGTGTGGAAGTGAAGATTCATATGAGATGTGTCAATATGTGAAGTAGAAGGTTGTTAATTATGAGAGTATTTGTCATAATGTGAGGCATGTCAATTTCCAATCCCTTGGGACCCATAGTACCAATGGGCATGTTGCATCAGTATTCTTGGCTATGTAATAGATTTACCCTGATGCAACTAGAGGTTATAGTGGCAACAACGAGCGATATTCAAACCTACAAAGAGGCGTAGAAAATTGTAACATGTTATCTATTCCTCTAGTATAATAATAAATGTGAGGCATGTAAAAGGTTGCATCTCCTATGAGTTTAAGGAGAGAACAATTCATGAGTATGATTATATATTAGAGATAAATGTCCACGCTATGTAACCAAATGAGTTCTTAATTTTTTTAATATATTTTTGCATGTGAAATTTTATTAATACAGCTTATTATTTTATGAAATTCTAATGTGGGATTATGTGAATGTGATTATTCAATCCTATGAATTTTTACCTATGTGAGATATTTACGCACATTTTTCAATAGTGGTATTAGAGTCATCTTGACATAGAGCTATGTTGGTGAGATATTATTGGATGTGTGAACTTGAACAAGGATATTATGTGAAAAGATATTGTTGGACATGCAGAGGATGAAATAATATTGATGTGAGAAGATCACTAATAAATTGAAGTAGTTGATTGGAGGAATTTGAAGAGTGTGTAAGTGGCCTAAGCCATTGGATAAGAGTAAATCTATATTTGAAGTAGTAGGACTTCGTGGAGGAATGTGTAGGAGTGATAGATAATATTTGGAGAAAATAAAGAAAATTACTATGAAAGTATATGAAATTTTAAGATGAGATAGATTGGGTAAATGAAATATTGAGACCAAACTACCTAAAATATATTATTGAAATCAATGCATGAAGATATTATTGTGAAGAATGTAGAATGTGAGACTAATTGGAGAAGGTTTTTGGAGGAGACAAATTTTGAAGAAGTGATATTGTTGAGATATGGAGATACGTCATGAATTTTTAAGGAGCAGACAGATATATATCTGATGGGCTATGTTGAGGTTTGAGGATAAAAGTATGAATGTAATAAATTGCATTCACTATCCATAATAGGTTAGCAAACCATTTGTTGACTAGAAAAGGCCAAAGTGTTATACAATAAATATTTGAAGACTATGCCTCAATGTTGTAGAAAAGTAGATAAAAAAGAGATTAACACAACAAAATAGTCTATTAGAAGAGATAAACATGTCTAGAAAGGTGTATTTCCTTTCAAGGTTTTGAAACAGCTGATTGTGATCCACTATTAAATTTGAGAGGTTTACCCTGAGTTTAATTCATAATCATAAGTCATAAACCTAAGCACTATTTATGGTAAGAGTTATTTTTTAGCAAAGTTAATTAATATTGGGCACACATCTTAATTTTAGGAGTTATAAGGTGTAAGAGATTAAAGTGTTGTTTTATTTATTGGTTTTTTGAGATATAATGAGAGATCTAATTAATGAAAGAATAAATAGAGGAGTAAGTAATTAATTAATTACATAAATTAATTGACTAGAGGATAATTTTATTAATTTAAACTTGTTCGGGAAGACATAATAAGGAATTTAAAATTGAATATTTGAATGAAGGAATATTTAAGGAATAAATTAATGAATGGAAGGTATAAGGAAATTAAATGTTTGAAATTTGAATTGAAGATTGAGGTAATTGGAGTTTGGGTTAAATTGAAATTTGAAAGTGAAATTGTGAAATTAAAATTTGGGAATTAAAATAAGAAGAAAAATAATTTGAAAATTTAATTTATTAATTGGAAATTGGAAATTGATTAAGGAGATATAAGGAATTGAATCTAAAATTTGAACATTGAATGTTTTTTTTTGCTATATAAAAAGGGGTTTCACTTGGGTCCCCCACCCTTGAAAAATTATATCTCTCTTATTTAGAGCTTGAGAGTTTAAAAATAGATATACTTCTCATATCTATTGAGATACTATAGCTAGAAACCTACATCATTTTACATAAAATGTCTAAATTCTTGATTTTCATTTTCTAGATCTTTTCAAATTTATGTATGAATACAATTAATCTAGAATTTAGCATCTTTCTTGACATTTTCTTATAATAGCCTTCACAATGCCAAAACTTCACCTCTACTATCTATGCTTTGTATCTTAGTAGAGTAATATTTCCAAAACATCACACTATCATAGTCCGCTTTACCAAATCTAAATTGCTAGTTTCCTTATTGAAATATAAGTACAACCAAAAAAATTATAACAAATAGTCTAAAATGAAAACACATTATTATTATAAAATAAAGCAAATATTACCAACGGAAAATATTTAAGTAAATCTTAATTATTAATTGATTCAGGAAATCAACATTTTAGTGTCTACTTCAACTAAACTTTCCACTGCCTCTAACCATGGAAAGGAGAATTTAACTTCATGATCCTCAATCAAAACCTCTCTATTGGCTAGCTTATCTACACATTTGTTTCCTTCCCTTAATATATGTGTAAATCTAATTTCATCAAACTCTATAGCAAGATCTTGAATTTCCACAATTATCTCTTGTATGTTCCAAGGAGCCATTGCTTTTACTCAAAATTGCATTTATTACTATGAGAGAATCATCTTCCATCCATACTCTATTCTATTTTATTTTTTTACATAGTTTTAACACTTCTAAAGCTGCCCAAGATTCAGCTTCATTATTTGTCTTAAATCCACTAATGAAAGCATAATGAGACAAAATATCTCCTCTATTATTTCTAATTATTCCTCCTCCTCCTACTGGTCCAGGATTTCCTTTAGATGCTCCATCAAAATTTAGTTTAACCCACTCCACATCTGGTGGTTTCCACTTTATATTATTTGCCTTCTTTTTTCTTCTCTTGTACCCAACATCATAATTCCATTTAATGACTTGACTCCATCTATCAAGTCTCTTTGCTTCCAAATTAAGCATTGGATGAGTTGATAGGGTTGCTTTAGACTCCTTTATGGCTAAACATATCTTCTTTTTCATTACCTATAAACTATTTTCCTTTCCTTTAAATATTTTTCTATTACTTTATAGCTATATATCCCTTTCTTTCATTGCTTTAACCAATCTTCAATTATACTATTCATCATCATGCATTTACAAAACATATTAAGAATCCAATGCCATAGATTCCAGACTATTGAGCAATGTCCCAAGATATGGTCTATACTCCCCTCCTCCTACATAAAACACATTGAAAGGGATCATGAAAACCCCTTTTTCATAAGATTATCCCAGGATAAAATTCTTCTATTTTTTTATTGGTAACAGGTTTTGAAAGGGACCCAAAATATTCTATACAATCCGTAGAGAGAATCATTTGAAGGTTTAACTCAATACAAAATAATTCAAAAAGGGGCCATTAATTATGGCCACACTAAAAAATAGATAGATACGTATCGGATAAGGCCCAAAGTCACAAACAAAATAAATAAAAACAATCTATAGATAAAAGGGACAACCCAGCAACACCACATCATTCTAGGATGTAATCCTCATCATCTTTGGGATCATCTTCCATAGAGAGACTAGATTTATGTGCTTTCATCTAGTTTATGATTTTTCTTACTCTTAGGAGCATCGAAGTCACCACTGTGACGATGTCCTCTAGGTCAATCATCTAGTCAACATCACCCATTTATTGAACATATCGAGACCCCAAAGATAGTCCTAATGCAGTATTCTTGTAGCACCCTAAAATTGGCGTAGTTAAACCATCAGTAAAAGATAAAAAAATTGAATTTTAACCCCAAAACCGCTCGTTAACCGCTCACCTCATTTTTTGCACCATTTTTAGAAGTTGTTTTGACCATTGGATGATATCGTCGTCGATCTAACGATATCATCCCAAATCGGATGAATTTGTCTAGAACAGAACATCCAGACGATTTCATCCCAAAACCAAATTTTCATAATTAGCTTTTGTTTCAACAACCTCTCCAACTCGAGCAGAAGCGTGCCTGCACGGTTAGAGATTCCTACATTAGATATCTCCCAAATTAGGATGATCCCCAACCTCCTAACCTCCCCCTAATCCTATATAAACTTGGGATATTCCCAGTTTATCCCCTTGGCTAATCATTTCCCTACAACTATAGTTTTTGTTGTGATAAAACATCCTATCCCCCACCATTTCCATTTGTGTTTTCAAGTTTTATTGCAGTATCTCACTGTGCTTCAGCCAGAGGAATCTCGGATCATCACAGATGATTCAACCACAATTTTAGATGATCCTGTCAAGATCGGCGATGATCTCGTACCATTGCAGATAATTTTGACTGCAGTTCAGATTGGGTGCAATCAAAGCCCTGAGTTTGCATTCTCTATCTCTTTTTCTTATTTAAATATGCATTAGATTAATTCACTTATGTTCTGCATCTTGGAGTTCACCTCATTTAGCATATTTGCATGATAAAATTTAAAATAAATTATTAAAACATTGCATCCTATTTGATTTGATATCTGGATTTATCATTTAAGCATTTAAATTCTTATTTCTATCATTTTGTATCATTCTTGCAATTGTATTTTTGGTTTTTGGTGTCTTTTTTCATGATTGTAGGTTTCTAACGAATTCGTCTGATGAATTCGTCAGGTCACTGATGATCTTGACTGATCTTAGAGGATCTCCTATGATATGGATGATTCTGTATAATTACAGATGATCCTGTCATATTCAAGATGATATGGACTCCTACAAGCTTCAGAATCTTCATTAGACATCAGAAATCAGGTGCATTCTTCTCCATTTTAGATATTTTCTGTATTTAGGATTCATTTATGTTTGTTGTCTTTATATGAGCCATAAATTTCATATAGAATAGCTTATATTCATTTTGGCCAACCTAGGAATCTGAATGATTGAACATAAAATGAACACATCAAACCCATTCTCAACCTAGGCATGGAAACTGCCACTCAAATTTTCCTGGTGAACCCCACCATCCATCAAAAATTCACCCTCATACCCCTCCCTCGAGAGGCACGACCTTCAAATGGCCTCTCCGTTCGAGGTATTGTCCCATCCTTTTGGCATCCCCATTCCGGGCATGGATCCTTTAGCCTAAAGGTAAGGGTGCAAAAAATTTGGGTGATACATTTTGGTGAACCCGACGTGAAACTAAAACACCTTTTGAAAACAATCCAAAAAAAAAAACACATTATTAAGAACATCTAGAATTATTAGACAACCGTTAAATTTGCATATCATACTTAGATGGTAGATTATAATAGAAGACGAGCTATCACCATAAATGTTGAAAATAAATTAATGGCAATAGATATTACTTTTGTGCTTGGAGTACCTCAAACAAATAGAGACTAATCTTTGTGCGACGAACTTGATACGAGATTGGGTATTATTGAATCCAGATCTATAGAACTTAGGCAAATTAAGAGGTTTGTCCTAGATAGAATCCTGGATCCTGATCAGGTGACTTTGTATCATGAACTTCAAAGAGCTTTCCATAGGTGTTTAGCAAATAAAAGAGCATTTGTGTCTTTTGAATTATACACTTTTGAGGAATACCTTGAGAACGCAGTTGTAGTACATAAATTTCTATCTCGTATAAAGGATCAAGAATTCGTTCTTACGAATAGAAATAAATGGAATAGAGTTCCTAGAGCTGTGTTGTATCGATAGTATTGCCATGAACTTTATTTTTACATGTCAGGGTTTGAAATAGATCATATTACCATAGCACATTTTGTCAAATTCTTGAAAAACCACTTCCAATTTGAAGAGGAGCATTTCATGACTCCTGATGAACGTGACCCTATCAATGATATCCATAAACTATTCATAGAAAACTAATTCATTATTTTTACTATTGTTATTTCTTGCAACTAGCATGTTGTTTGTTATTTTTATTCTCGCAAAATAATAATATAATCACACAAAACAAAAAAAAACAAAAACAAAAACAAAACATTTTCCTTTTAAAGTATTATAGTAGGTATATAGTTAAAATATATACCTCTCAACCCTACCACATATATATATATATATATATATATATATATATATATATATATATATATATATATATATATATATATATATATATGTATATATATTTGCTAAAACCGACGTTTAGCACAATGCCTAGACTTAGGAATGGAAAACAAACCGAAGAAGATGAATATTGGTTAGGAAGACCATTAACTGACCAAAATGTCCCTCCTGAGGACCAAGTTTAGGAAGAAGAAATCCTAGACCAGCAAGAAGAAGAGCTTGTTGTAGGAAATGAACAAGAAGAAACTGTTAGAGAGGAAGGATCTTCATCCCCTAAAATGTCTCTGGGAGGACCTATCACTTTTGAGAGTATGGAACAATTCTGGAAGTTCATTAATACAAATATTGGTTTTTTTAATAGAGCAGCCCATATGGACAAGGATCGAATTAGTGACACTCAAGAAACTCTAGAAGAAGTATTTCAAACATGCACTAATCCCTTGTCCTTTATTGATCAAGAGAGTTATCAAGCTGGACCATCCAATTTGGATATGGCAGCTGTGAACTAGAACATGCAACAACAACAGGTTACCCAACCATCTAAAGTGCCTGTTAAAAAGCCTAGGGTCATTACCACACAAAAGAAACCATAATTTACTACTCTATTTCTCCAAGCTCTTGATCAACATACCTCAAATAAACCAAAACCCAAAATAAAACCAAACACCAATTACCAACAATCTGGGGTACAACATAATACTATTACAAATCCCCTTCATAACACTCTTCCTACCAACACTTTGCATAATAGCAATATAGCATCTAATCCTTATGTCATACCATCATACACTCATAGATCCCATACCTATGTCCCACCGAACCAATATGGTGGACAAACTAGTAATCTTGAAACCATGGTGAAACAACTAGTTTCCCGCATGGACCAGATTGATCCCTACCATCCCTCGTAAAACTATCGAGAGATGTGTAGTCAACCTTTAGATCCTATAGTCATAGCATAGTCGTATTCGAAACATTTTCCTATGCATGTTCTTCCTATATATAAAGGAACCGAAGATCCCATAGAGCATCTTCATATGTTTAGGATAGCATGTCATGATATATCACATGATGACTTGTTATTACTAAAAATGTTCCCAAAAATCTTGGGAGGCATGGCATTAGAGTGGTATTATCAATTACCCACTAATTCTTTGATGAATTTTGAAGAAACTGTCGATTCTTTTGTTCATAAATTTAGTGCCTACATCGAAATACATGTGACCATTAAAGATTTGTATAACTTAAAACAGGACAAAGATGAATGCTTTGCTGATTTCCTAGCTAGGTGGAGATAGTTGATAGGAAAATTGCACTTTGTGTTACCTTATAGGGAGATGTTGGACATCTTTATTAATAATTTGCAAGAGCAACTATCTTACGAATTATCAAATGCTACCTTGACCACCTTCGATCAGGCTATAGACTTAGCCCGAAGAGTGGAAGATGCTCTCATTAGGAGAGGCCAGCTTAAAAAGAAAGACAATGAGAAAACATCCAAAAATCAATATAATAATAAACAATTTGTGAGTGATGGAGTCACCGATAGCAAAAATATTACTAATGTTAATGATGCAAAGACAGCGGAGAAGTTTGTACTGAAACCTCCTGATAGACCTCCTCAAGAATTTACTAGGTTAAATCAACCTTTATCAACTATTCTACCTCAATTATTAGAATGAGGTTTGATTCAATTACCAAATATCTAGGAACCTAATCCAACTATACCCGGATACTGAGCAGATTTACACTATGACTTCCATAAAGGACCTGGACACACTACCAAATCTTGTAAAATATTAAAACATAAAATAAAGGACTTGATTGATAACAATGATATGGAGGTGCAAGCCTTTCAACCTAAGCAAAATCCTCCTAATAATGTTCAAAAGAACACCACACAAAACCAGAATCATAATGCCAATCAGTCATTAGACATATTTCAACATCCCTTACCAAAACATGGTAAGGAGTTGGCTAATAAGATTGAACATCATAATGTCCCTCCTCCTACCAGATATGTAGGAACTATTAGTGGGCATTTACCTGCTCATGATCTAGAAACCTTTGACACAAATTTATCCATGGTTACAACTAGACCTCTATATAATATTCAGATACCTGATTTTAGTGATACAGAATACGAGACTGAGAGTGATATGGAAATCACATCAAATCAATCAAATAGTTCTGAATATGAATCGGATACTATTCACCCTATCACAAGTTATATGGTTCTAGAAGAACCATTTCAAAGAAGAGTCACTACTAGACCATCATCTCACTGATTACTTTCTAATGAGCTAGCTATAAACGCTAGACCAAGACCCATTCATAATCTATAGAATAATATTGTGGGTACCATCGAAGCTATTACTAAACAACAGGCTCAAAATTATCAACAAGATCAAATTCAGAATGGTGGATCAACTCCATTTGTTTTGAAGGTTCCTAATAAAGGGAATCATGCACCTAATGTTCAACCTAAACCTCCTTATAATATTAATGAACAATTATCAAATATTACAGCTAGAATTTCCCTCTTGGACCTTTTAAGATCTTCTTCTACACATAGAGATGAATTAATGCTCACATTAAGCCATATGATGGTACCACAAGACATTCAACCTGAATCCATGGCCAATACTATAATAACTCATGAAGTTGATTGTATTGACTTTCATGATAGATACATACCGCAACATAGTTTACATAAATATAACCCCTTTTATATTACTACTTTAATTGGAGATGTAGCAGTCAAACGAGTTTTGATTGATAATGGTTCATCTTTAAATATCTACACTTTTGACTTCTACCAAATATTTTGGTTTAGAAGTGATGAAATTAAAAGAACTGATATGATCATAAAAGCTTTCAATGGCAAAACACAAGAAACATGTGGAGTTATTACCATTCCATTGCATGTTGGTCCAAGAACCTTGGATACGACTATGTTTATTGTACATTGCCCTGCATCATACAATATACTCTTGGGTCATCCTTGGATCAACGTGATGTGATATGTTCCCTCAACCTTACATCAATGTGTTAAGTTTGAATTTAAGAATCATTTGGTTACCATTCATGGTGATCCAAGACCCTTTGATATGTGTGCTTTGGCAGAACCTATTGGAGTTCAATTTTACCCAGCTCTATCATCCACACATCCTAATTCTAATTATCCATATAAACATGTGAATCTCACACCCACAATGTCATCTACTTCTTCTCCATAATTTGCACCTCCACATATAGCTCAACCATCTTCTGAGCAAACCACATTAGGACCTAAGAAATATCCTAATCCCACAACCAATGTCTCTTGTTCTACTCCTATAACTTCCATACCTATAATAGATCCATCTATCGACACCTCTACACCTTCTACATCCACAAAAGTCATATTTTCTACATCAGAAGATGTAGGGAATGTTCCTTCTACCTTTTATGCTCTTACAGACGAACTCTTACCCGATCTATGTAAAATTCTTATATTATAAGAAACGAATGCTTCTATGCAAGATTATCTTATTTTAAATAATTTGCCACCATCTCCTGGTACCTTGGGCCTCCCATAGCCTAGGGAAAGTATTTACCAAGTTAGGAGTTGTGCCTTTATTTATAAGGGATATGACTGGGGTAGAATACCCAGAAACATCAGAACTCATTATGATGGATATGCTCGATGTTATTTTACTAATGAGTATATTAAAGCCAAACCTATAATGCTGAAATTGGGATATAAAGAGAAAGGTTTGGGACCTTTCCAGAATGGTATGAAAGAACCTTTTGAGGTAGAAGCATGGCCCACCCGATGTGGTGTGGGCCTATTTTCTAGTAAGGTTCAGCCATTCCCATTTGAGGATGATGCCCATCTTATATGTTACCAAGATTATTTGGATGAACGCAATACTTTGCGTTTAATGAATAAGACATTCACATGTAATATGCTATGTATAGCTTATCCTGAGATGATCGCTGAATCCAACGATGAGTTGGAGGGAGATATCTTTCATGATGTCTCTGTTGATGAATTATTACATAATGGATTTTATTTTGATGGCTCTATACCTAGTATAGCCCATCTTGAGGCCATGACTCCTCAAGATGAATTATCCAAGCTAACCTTGGAAGAATTACAAGAATTGGGTGTTTCACCCACCCCATCTAATTTTGAGAGAGATATACACATGGAAGTAGAAAATGTCATAAAAATTAACATTGGAACCAAGGATAACCCCCACATAATCAACATTGGATCAGAATTGAGTCAAGAAAAATAGGATAAATACATTGCATTTCTTAAAGAATATGAAGATGTCTTTGCTTGGACATATGAAGATATACCAATATTAGACCCCTCTGTAGTTATGCATCACCTAGTAGTGCACCCAGATGCTAAACCTATTAAACAGAAACTTAGAAAAATGCATCCTAAAGTGGCCTTACTAGTCAAAGGGGAGTTAGAAAAAATCCTGAATGTTATTTTTATACAATCCATTGATTATGCTAAATGGATCTCGAATGTAGTTCCAGTAACTAAGAAAGAAGCTACTAAGGTTAGGGTTTGTATAGACTTTAGAGATATTAATGTTGCATGCCCTAAATATGATTTTCACCTTCCCAATATGGATCAGATCATTGATTTTACTTCTGGGAGTGGAATGATATCCTTAATGGATGGATTTTCTGGTTATAATCAGATCAGGATAGCTCCTGAAGATCAGGATAAAATAGCCTTTATTACCCCTTAGGGGACTTTCTATTGGAAAGTGATGTCATTCAGGTTGAATAATGCAGGTGCAACCTATCAATGAGTCATGACTTATATCTTTAATGATATGATGCATGATATACTACACGATTATGCAGATGACATTATAGCTCGTTCTACTAAAGAAAATGACCATCTAGATGACTTGAGAAAAGTATTTGATCGGTTAAGGGAATATCTTATTTGATTGAATCTAGCCAAATGTATATTCGGAGTTAAGTTAGGTAAATTATTAGGGGTTATAGTTTCTTTATGTGGCATCAAAATTGACCCTCTCAAGATTACGACTATCACTAATATGCCCACACCTACAAATATATCTAAATTACGAAGTCTACAAGGTAAGCTTCAAGCTATCCGTCGCTTCATCGATAAGCTGGTGGATAAAACTAGACCCTTTCTTAAGCTTCTTAAGAAGGATGTCTCTTTCCATTGGGATGAAAAATTTCAGGAAGCATTTGAACTCCTCAAAAAATATCTTATACTTTCTCCACCTAAACCTGATCACCCATTTATCTTGTATATTTTTGCTTCAAATTTTGCTTTAGGAGCTATGTTAGCTCAACTTGACGATGAGAAAAGAGAGCGTGCTAATTATTACATTAGTAGAACATTAATTAGTTATGAAACCTGCTACATAGCATTATAGAAGTTATGTCTAGCAGTCGTATTTTCTACACAAAAACTACGCCATTATATGCTAAGTCAGAAAATATATGTTATTGCTAAATCTGATCCCTTGCAGTATCTCATGAGTTGACCTTATTTATCTGGTCGTACAACAAAGTGGGTTCTTGCACTAAGCAAGTTTGAACTCACATTTATAGGACAGAAGTCTATTAAGGGTCAAATAATAGTAGATCAATTAGCTGTTGCACCCTTAGAATCCACCCATCCCCTTGTCATTGAGTTTCCTGACGAATGCCTTAAACTAGAGGTAGATCATTTAGAGCAATAATCCTTATATTTTTATGGAGTCTGATGCATGAGTGGGGTTGGTGCAGGTATTATTTTGATATCTCCATAGAAACATCTCATACCTCTATCCTTTAAATTAGCGTTTGCCTATACTAATAACACTGCTGAATATGAGGCTCTCATCCTTGGATTACGAGTAGCCCTGGCACTGAAAATTAAAAATCTATTAGTTTTCGGTGATTCTCAACTTGTTATAAATCAAATTAAAATGTTTATCAGACCAAATATGATAAATTATGCCCATATAAAGCATATGTATTACAATTAATATCTTTATTTGATCAAATTACCTTGGAAGCTATTCCTAGAACCAGCAATCGTGTGGCTGATGCCATAGTCGTAGTTGCATCTCTTTTACCCTTGGAGTTAGATGATGAATATGCTACCATCATTATTTGTCAACTCTAGGAACCCGCTTCAATTAAATCATGCTTGGAACCTTTGGACATGTTTCTAATCAATGAAACTACTCCTAAACTTTGGTACACTGATATCCTCAATTTTCTTCAAAATGGGACCTTCCCTAAAGGTTTTAATAGAAACCAGTGTTGGTTATTACGTAGACGAGCAAGTCGCTTCGTCATAATTGGCAATACCTTATATAGGATATCTTTTGAAAGTATCCTACTAAGATGTTTGAATCTATAAGAGTCTAGATCATCTTTGATTGAAGCCCATGATGGATCTTGTGGGGGACACTTTAGCAGTAGCACCATTGCTAAGAAGCTCCTTAGAATAGGATATTTTTGGCATACCATGGATAATTATGCACATGAGTACGTGCGCCATTGTGAAAAGTTCTAGAAACACACTGACCTTGTCCATGTGCCTGCACAAGAACTGCAGGCTATTTCATCTCCTTGGCCCTTTTCAAAATGGGGCTTAGACATCATCGAAAAAATCAATCCTATGTCATCTGATGGACACAAATTCATCATAACCTCGATCGAGTACTTTATGAAGTGTGTTTAAGCTATGCCCTTAGCTCCTTGCACTGGAACTCAAGTTTCCAAATTTATTTTTAATCAAATTATTTGTAGGTTTAGAATTTTTGCAAATCTCATCTCAGATAATGGAACTTGTTTCAAAAATAAATATGTAAAGAAACTATGTCAAAAATATAAAATTCAACATCGTTGGTCCACTCCCTATTATCCTCAGGGTAATGGCCAAGAAGAAGCATCTAATAAAATATTAATTAAAATCCTCAAAATATTGGTCAATAAATCTTGTCGTGATTGGCACATTCAATTATATCCTACTTTGTGGGCTTATCGAACTAGCATTCGTACTCCCACGGGAACTTCACCTTTTGTTTTGGTTTATGGCATTGAAGTTGTTTTTCCCTTTGAATTAGAAGTTCCTTCTTTGGCTCTACTACTTCAAGATACTGAAGTAGGAGATGAATATCATGCTGGCAGATTTAGTTAGCTATAAATCCTAGATTAGAAGTGCATTAATGCTTTGGAGCATCTTCGTGCCTACTAGAACAAGCTCAAACGAGCATATCTCAAGAAATTTCATCACCGTTCCTTTGAGATTGACGACCTTGTCTTAAAAAAAAATAAAAAAATACTAATGCAACTAAAGACCTTAAAGGTAAATTTGAGCCTAACTAGCTTGGGCCATATATTATCACTGCTAAATTTGGATCGGTAGCATACATATTAGCTACCTTATATGGTAAAGATCTTAAAGAACCTATGAACATTATGCATCTTAAGCTCTATTATGCATAAATCTGGTAATTTCGTCACTGTATATATTATACATATTGTCTTATTTTAGTAATTCATATAAAAATTTCAAAAACCGTAATATTATGTATTCTCTCAATTCATAAATTAAAATCAAAATATAAAAAAATCAAAATCATCAAAATCCTTAAAAACATCTTCTATTTTTGCACCTATCAATTCTTGAAGTATTGCATTTATATTTTTAGATATGATGGATAAATTAGCATTTATTTGGAATCCCTCACTTTCACACTCACATGAATAAATATCTTGATCTTATTTGGTATGATTATTAATCTCTCTTATATCAAAGTCCACAGTTGAATTAAATAAATTTTTGAGCATAGAGAACTGATCTTGTTATTTACTTGAACCAAGTACACCTTTTCACATTAAAATTATTTCATTGCAAATTCAAAGTGATGCTACACAGTAGAAGCGGTCTCTTGAGTGAAAAGTTTCCCTTGCTATCCTATCATGCACATGGTCTAGAATCTTTGAGAATTGACAAAAGGACAAGCTCACCCCTACCTAGAATAAAAATCCCTTGCTTTACAGCCAATCCGAGCAAGTATCCCTAGTATTAAAAAAAAAAAAAGTCAAGAAAAATCATGAGAAAAAGAAGCATTATTTTAGTATCATTTTGTACCACCTCAGCAATATTTCAGCATTATCTTAGTGTCAAGCAAAAATACAAAAAAAAAAAAAAAGCAATAAATCCCTTCCCCTACCCTTTGAAATAAAAGAAGGGTGAATGAGCTTGAGTCCCTGGAATTCTCAATTATTCAAAAATCACAAGGTAAGCCCCATAACAGGTGGTTTATGCCCAACCCACTTGGCCTTGGGTAACTCCTAGCGTGGTGATATGTTTGTCACATTAGCGACCTTCTTTTGTACAGACCTATGTCTGCTCATGGATCAGCTAGCTCTTGATGACCCGACTTACATAGTAGTCTGGTACGGTTACATGCATATAAATCCTAGTCAACAACACTCATTTGGTTAATTCAAATTACTTGTATCAAATTATCTTGCTCAAAATTGGTAAATGAAAAATACAATTGCACACACATTTGTGTTTGAGATATTTTGTATCATTATGATAGATCAAGATCGGCAATGAACTCACATATGCACATGGGGTTCCTTATAAAACTAAATTTTTTCTTTGAGATAATTTAAAATATTTATACAAATCTTCTGGAATAATTTGATCTTCTTACTTGAGAATATTGGCTTAGCGTAAAAACAATTAAAAATACATTTTTTCAAAAATCCAAAATTTCTTTCAAAACATGTTCAAAAATCTAGCAATAAAGTCACATTTATATATTTTTGACTTTTGCAATGATGGTATAGTTCCTAAACCTAAATTGGAATTTTATGCCTAGTGCAAGTCCTCATTTATTTTCTATTTATCTCAAAATCAAAAATCAACCATGCAATAAAACTATTACATCAATTTCTTCTTTGGATTTCGTGATGATGGTATAAGTCTATACCTAAAATTCTATTGCTAGTTCAATCCATCGTTCTAATTTTATTTCCCATTTATTTAATCCATAAAAGCATATGGCTTAAATCATTATGTTACACAATTGTGCTTTACAAAGAACGAAAACTTTTCTATTTTATTTCATTATGTCAATATTCAGTTTTGTGACGATGGTATAATTCCTAGGCAATTGTTCAAATTTCTATCACACGTAGGAATTTTATGCCTAGAAAAAATCATATTTTTAATCTTTCATGCATAATTTTTTTCATAGAAATATGAAAACAAATCATCACCATCATCATTTTTCATCATCACAACACAAAGTCTTAAGAAAGCCTCTTAAGCACCCTTTTACTTTTAGCAATATTTCTCTCATACCAAGATTAGCTTGATGACCTAGGAAGTGGCGACTCCATGAAATGGTCATGTAACAGTGACAATGTCCTTTGAAATTATTGTTAGAAGTCACTTTATTTTCATCAAAACACACCACCACAACCAGTTTGTTTACATTACATTATTTCATTTAAATTTATAGCATGACATAAAATTATAATATTTTCAAACGACATAATTACATGAATAGTCAATCAACAATTAAAATATTAAAGCATCATAAAACATATGCACAAGTCATATCATAAAAATAACACACACACACACACACACACACACACATATATATATATATATCAAAAATTATATACATCATATCAAAATGGATTGGTATGCCATAATCTATACACTGGCATACTCAATCCTCTCAAAAATATATGGTTTACGTACAATGAGTAGCTAGTCTTGAGAAGCCCTCGAGCTCTCAGCCTCATCTCCTCTCCCTCCCTAAGGTGGAGGAGGTGGTCCCATCAGAGTCCGTGCTATATCATGAGTCCTCAACGTCGATTGTGATGATGTCCTCGATGACCCTATCTTGATCGACTCTATAATGTTGGCTGGTAGCTATCCTCTGCTCCTCTGGAACCACATGATAGTACAACCCCTGGTAGAACACGGTCTATGCAACAGCCCATGCCAGCTCTAGAATGCTCACCCCTCTACTCCGAGCCCTAAGCCGTGTCACCTCATCCTGAAGAGTCTACACCTAAGCTCGTAGGTAGGCATTCTCCACCCGAAGAGCCGCCATCTTGTTGCTCTCCCCCACCTTGACACCCTTGCCCTTATTGGTTGATGGTGGCCTATCCCTTTGCTAAGAAGGGAGTCTCTCCATCATCTTCAGTTGCTGCTGTCTCTTTAGAGCCTATGGTACTCTCTGGCATCTCTCCTAAGGAGGCCATTTTTGATCCCTCCCTTTATGACCCCTTGCTACACCGATGGTAGCTTGGCACTGCCTCTCCATTCATTGCACTACAATGTGCATCGAACCCTATACCCTCATCATCTGAGGAGTGTGGATGCCTGCATACCAGGCATCATACATGTCTGCTACCCCCGCATCATCCCCATCCACTAGCTAAATGGGGGCATCATCAACATCCTGAATCTAGAATCGCTACATGTCTGGAGCCTTGCTCAATGTGGTATTATCCTGCATAGTCTAGGAGTACTCATAATCCCTAAGAGAAGGGATCCCCTGCTATAGACCGAACTACCTCAAAACTCGGTCATAGCGATGGAGCTCTACCTCTCCCCACTCTATCCTCAACCAGATGACTCACTTGATGCGATCCAACTCCTGTCCATCCTTTATCCACCCTGGATTCTCTCTCCATGGTATCTAGGTGATCTAATCTAGGGTGAGGTCATCTAGCAACCTTTGGGACATCGACAGATCTATTCGCTGCTATGACCCTCTCTTGAGCCACCAATAGAAAACCCGAGGTCTCTCCCGATCAACTCCTATCAGTGGAAGCCCTACCGGCCTCTTTACCACAATGTGCTCCTAGCACCAAACTTTTAGTAGTGATGTTAGCACCAAACATCGACCTCCCTTGTATACGACCCCGTAAAGGATCCTATACAAGCAGTATAATACAAAGCTACCCTAAGAAAACCTGTATTCATGGTCTCTCATGTCGTAGAACACATCTAAGAGGAGCCACGATAACCTGCATTTGCTCTGGTAGCATAGAATAAGGCCACCCACCACCCCTTCCAAAACTCAGGTCAACCGAGATGCCCCAAGCATCTGCCTCAAAGCCTCGATGTTCACTTTGCCCTTCTCCAGGGTGAAGCTTGGGTCACTGCACAATCTCATCATGGCGTGGCCCTGATTGGTCGAAGGAGTCATGAACTGACCATATATGGGGATCCTCAAGATCCTCCATACATCCTCTAGAGTGGGAGTCATCTTCCCTGTCGGTAGCCGAAAGAAAGATGACTCTAGATACCATCTCTCTACTAGGGCTATCAGTAGCCCCATGTCTACAGGAATTTGTGGCATCTCTACCACATGCTTCATTCTGACCTCTATTATTCTGTCTCACTCGACCTGATCGAGCGTGGCTAAGTCATCCCTAAGACCCCTGTATTTCCACTCTCAACTCTTTAGCAATCCCCTCTGCAAAATAAACAATAAAACAACAAAAATCATTAATACATAATCATTAAAATCAATTTCATCTCATAAAGAAAATAATATCACCCATTATTGGATTATA
The DNA here is from genome assembly GCA_028583015.1 of Wollemia nobilis. Classification (NCBI taxonomy): domain Eukaryota; kingdom Viridiplantae; phylum Streptophyta; class Pinopsida; order Araucariales; family Araucariaceae; genus Wollemia; species Wollemia nobilis. The sequence continues at coordinate 401,531 of JAQPPZ010000762.1, forward strand.
ATGTACCAAATTTAGTTGAATCGTCCTTAATAGGATGAAATCATCTTCGATTCTTCAATTTGGGGATCGTCCTTAGATGAAATCGACGATATAGGGACGATTTCGGCAAAATTGGGACAATTTCGTCTTGACGTCATCGACGGCCTAAAAATGGCTGCGACACCCAAAAACAATTAAAATTCAAGTAAAAAGTTAAACAAATCAAGCTAAAAATATAGTACACTAGGTTTAGATACTTACCCACAACCCACGCCAGACCTCTATCGATCTGTGTACCATTTCCACCATTTCGCCTATAGAGCTCTGAAACAATGAAAGTGAATAGTAAAAATGAATTAGGGTTTTACCCTATTTTTCCTATTTTTATTTAAAAACAACCTTTTTTTAATTTTTTCTTTTCCACACTTTTACCTCAAACGTTCAATTTGGGTAAAAACTCGGAGGGGGCACCATAGCAAACAGTTGTACTATTTGACCTAGAATCATCGTCTAAAAAATGGAATAAATTTTTGCTTTCTCGTAAAGCGTAAAGAACTCGTATTTAATGCATTTTCTAAGGAAAATTTGCTAAAGAGGGGGCAAAATGTAGCACCCTAAAATTGAAACAGTTAAACCATCAGTAAAAGATTAAAAAATTGAATTTTAACCCCGAAACCGTCCGTTAACCGCTCACCTCATTTTTTGTGCCATTTTTAGAAGTTGTTTTGACCATTGGATGATATCATCGCCGATCTGACGATATCGTCCCAAATCGGATGAATTCATCTAGAACATAACGTCCAGACGATTTCATCCCAAAACTAAATTTTCATAATTAGCTTTTGTTTCAACAACCTCTCCAACTCGGGCAGAAGTGTGTCTGCATAGTTGGAGATTCCTATGTTGGATATCTCCCATATTGGGATGATCCCCAACCTCATAACCTCCCCCTAATCCTATATAAACTTGGGATTTTCCTAGTTTATCCCCCTGGATGATCATTTCCCTGCAACTGTAGTTTTTGATGTGATAGAACATCCTATCCCCCATAATTTACATTTGTGGTTTCAATTTTTATTGCAGGATCTCACTGTGTTTTAGCCAAAGGAAGCTCGGATCGTCGCAAGTGATTCAACCACAATTTCATATGATCTTGTCAATATCGGCAATGATCTCGTACCATTGTAGATGATTTTGACTACAGTTTAGATTGGGGGCAATCAGAGCCCTGAGTTTGCATTCTCTATCTCTTTTTCTTATTTAATTGTGCATTAGATTAATTCACTTATGTTCTACATCTTGGATTTCACCTCATTTAGCATATTTGCATGATAAAATTCAAAATAAATTATTAAAACATTGCATCCTATTTGATTTGATATCTAGATTTATCATTTAAGCATTTACATTCTTATTTCTATCATTTTGTATCATTCTTGCAATTGTATTTTTGGTTTTTGGTGTCTGTTTTCATGATTGCAGGTTTCTGATGAATTTGTCTTATGAATTCGTCAGGTCGCTGATGATCTTGGCTAATCTCATATGATATCCTATGATCTGGATGATTCTATACAATTACAGATGATCTTGTCATATCCAGGATGATCTAGACTCCTACAAGCTTTAAAATCTTCATCAGACATCAGAAATCGGGTGCACTCTTCTCCATTTTAGATATTTTCTGTATTTAGGATTCATTTATGTTTGTTGTCTTCATATGAACCAAAAATTTCATATAGAATAGCTTAGATTCATTTTGGCCAACCTAGGAATCTGAATGATTGAACATAAAATGAACACATCAAACCCATTCTCAACCTAGGCATGGAAACTGCCACTCAAATTTTCTTGGTGAACCCCACCATCCATCAAAAATTCACCCTTATACCCCTCCCTCGAGAGGCACAACATTCAAAGGGCCTCTCCGTATGAGGTATTGTCCCATCCTTCTCACATCCCCCTTTCGGGCACGGATCCTTTGGCTTGAAGGTAAGGGTACAAAAAATTTGGGCAGTATAATTTTGAATCTTGTGAGTAGGAGAGGGACTTTTACTTTTCTCACCTAAATTTTTGAAATGGATCGAGCATCTAGTAGGTGTTACATATGAACCTATAGGAGGTAACCTCTTTTCTTACCCACCCTACTAGGGTCTCCATTGTCCACATCAATCACCAGGACATCTTGGAGGATTTCCATTAGCACCAGGGGTGGGTCTAGAATTGGATCAGGATCAACGGTCGGCCTATCAGCTTTTATGATGTGCTAGTATTTATTTTGGCTAATGTATTTATAAATGATCAAGTGGAGACCATGGTTCTTGGAGTAAGTGGAATTCCTTTTTTAGACACTTTCAATAGAGATATTCATCGATCTACATAAATACTTTGTGATGTTAATCTACTTGAAATCCTTCAAAAAGTTTAGGAACACCATGTGGAAGCTACAAAGAGGTGAATACGGTTCATCCAGAATTAAGTACTACATAATTGACACCATGGCACAGTTCCAAGGTGAAGGGAGGTCTTCCTGGACATACCCATTGTCCTTCTTCATCAGAGATTTCCCTTTGTCATGGAAGAGATCTAACTTGGTCACCATTGAATGTTTATCTTTGTGGATAATATCCCCATCATTGGGGAGTTTCGTAATTTTAGCCAACAAATAGATGGTCACAATAAAGGTGAGTTATTTTAGTGACACAATACCATTATCCCAACTTTGAATGAACCAGGGTTATGCATAGTGTCTATTTTTGCAAAATTGGCTAAAATTAGGATTTTCAAAATTTGGAATTGGCTAATATTTGGGACCCTTGACTAGGGTCCATTAGCCAAAAATTTCTAGGTGCAATTTTTTTTTGGTTGATTCGCCCCAATTTTATAATAATTTGACCATTTTAAGTTTAAATTTCCAACATTAACCCTAATAATAGTGAACCTTCTACATGTGTTTGGACACTATTCACCTGGATTTTGAAACCAATTTTCCAAATTTTTATAAATATATTTTGGGGCCAAACCCTTACGCTTAACCCTGGAATGAACTCCCTTGAAATCTCAAGGTCATGCCTATTAAACTTCTTTAAGAAATTGAGCAACCCACGAGAAGCCATGATCTCCTTAACCAGTGGGTCTAATTGTAGGTGTTCGGGTTCCAGTAATGCCATCCTCCAACACATAGAATAACTCTTTATCCCAACGTAATTAAACTTCCACATTTTTCATAGAAGCTCTGGTTTCTATTATACACAATTAGAATTAAAATACCAACCTTCAACAGCCAGGGAGGATTCATGCCGACATCCTTGGGCTTAGAGCTTACCTTGAACCATTGATTGGGTTGATTAGCCCTAGAATATCTCACCACATGGACCATACCATACCCAATGATGATTTGGTTCATACTACGAGAGCTAACCAAAAAATGAGGTGACCAAAATAGGGAGCGAAGTTGGCAGTGAGCTTTGAAAATGGTAACAGTGGAAAGAGTGGGCCAATGAAGATGCACCTCATCTTCAATCATCCTCCATGAGTGTGCCTTACCAAAAAACCACATCACCTTGGCATCCATGATGGACACAAGCTGGATGGTTCTACCATTACACCTTGTTGAATTGACAACTTGGCACAAGGAGGTGATGGTGCCATGATTGGTAATAAGATCAATATCATAGGTTAAGATAAGCATGTGAATGGTGTCACAATATCTGTCCTTTTTCTTTGATCAACACTTTATTTTGGCCCCTTGATTATTTATTCCTTTCCAAGGTATGAAGACAATGTTGGCACTAATATTGGTAAGAAACCCCTTAATACCACATTTATTACCGCTCTTTTTAATAATTGTCTTAAAACAATAACCCTCACATCAAAGATTGTGATCAGTGTAGTCCTGAGGAATATCAGGAAGGCTCCTTGTGGTGTGATCCTGAGGACTATCAATCGACTTCCTTTGACTTAAAGAAGGATGTCATCTTAGCATGGATGTGTAGTAGAAATTAAATTGAGAAGAATAAGGCCTATTCCTGCATCCACGTCCATTCTCCCTCTAGACACGATGGTGCAGATTTACCCTAGAGGATTTGAAACTATTTATAAGTGGTGGTCTTATTCGCATGGAAAAATTTCATGATACATTGGGGAAAGTCCTGATGCCACATTGAAAAGGACTGTAGAGTCAACCCAAATATGGCCATAGCATTAGCCACTTTATTTCCTTGTACATGTGTTGAATTAAAATGTTGTTAATCACATGGAGGTGGAGGATGGTCTCCTAGACAAGAGGACCAACATTCCAAGGTGGATTTATGGTGCCTTTGATGTAGTTTATTGTATTCATGGAGTCACCTTCGATGATTAAATTCTAGATTCTAACACCACTTGGATACCATGAAATACTGCTCTCGTCTTTGCAAAGTTGTTTGACTGGACTCCCAAATTTTTAGTATAGGTAAAAATAACTCTTCCTCTATCATCATGGATCACCCCTCCATAGCTTTCTTCATAGGGGTTACCTTTGGAAGCACTATCAAATTTTAGTTTGAACCAACAAGGGGGTAGGGGAATCCACGATACAAGGGATCTATCCACAATGGGGTGGGTTGGCTGGAAATATTGGAAGAGAGGTTGACAGAATTAACTAGTTGGATTTCAAAAGGAGATGTGGGACTATCCTCAAAACAAATAAGGTTAGCATTTTCAAATGTAAAGCCAATAATTCTTAATAAAATAGACTCAGGGTCACAACAAAAATCTTGAAATGCTCCATTATTTCTATCCAACTAGACATGCCACATGAAATGGGGAAGGACAAAGGACCACGAGTACTTGAGGTGAGTGGAATGAAATGGGTTCGGCCATTGGATGGGGATGTCTATGACGTACAAGGGGAAAACCCAATAAATAGATATAAGAGTTAGAAGGGATGATAGAACTTTACCAGAAAAGGGACACTCCATGAATAGGTAGTGAACCAAATCCCAAGCAGACTGTAAAAGGAAACATCTATTCAGGAGAATCATACCCCGAGCTATTAGGTTGTCAGTGGTGAGGAGACTATTTTGAACAATTAGCCAGTAGAAGTGAGCTATCTTAGGAATGAGGTTCTTGATCCAAATATTTTTGGCTGAGAACCATTCTTCCTTAGGTTTGATCAATGAAACATAGATTGTTTTAATAGTAAACAACCCAAAATCCTTGAGCTACTAGAAAGGAGTATCGGATGACTAGAGGCTCAAGATCATTTGAAAGTAGAGCATATCTGATAAATATTGGTTGGCTGCACGTTGCTCTAAATTTCCCATATCATGAGGTAAGTTGACCCATTTAAGAGGGGTCAATCGATGGCAAATAAAATCACCAACCTTGGATCCAAAAAGCTGATAAAATGTGGGTTTAAAATTACTTATAGATTGATCACACATTAGAGGTTAAGCAATAATCTAGGGATCTTCCCAAAACCTGATACATGTGCCATCACCTAATATCCACCTATTACCTTTCTATAGAATATGTCTAGTATGGTAAATTAAGTTCTAGAAGGTAGAACCAATCGAAATGGGGGAGTCGTTCGTTAGGGAACCTTGTCTAAGGTATTTATTTTTCATAATTTCCACCCACTAAATAGGAGATTTTGTGACTATTTTCCATCCTTGCTTAGATATCATTGCCATATTCATTTTTTAGACTTTCTGAAGACCTAAGCCACCCCTGCATTTCATAAGATAAAATTTATCCCATGCAATGAGGGGAAACCTAAACTTATTCTTCGTTATAAACTAGAGAAATTTCCTTTGGACTTGTTAAATTTTGTTGCACACTGCTATTAGGGCTCTAAATAATGATAGGAAGTAAATTGGTAAACTTTGAAGACATTATTGGACAAGCGTAAAATTTCTTGCACTATTGAGGAGGGCTCCCTTCTATCCCACTAATTTCTTCATTACCCACTAAATCACACTATCCCACATTCTCTCAATAGGGCTACCTTGGAAAAGAGGAAGGCCTAGATATATCACTAGAAAATTAGCAATGGCACATCCCAATATGTTAGTAATTTTTAATTATCTCTAGTTTGGAGTGCTAACAAAGTAAATGTTGCTTTTGAGATAGTTGATTCTCTGACTAGTAGCCTTCTCATAAGCCTTCAAAATGGATCTGATGGTTCTAGCTTCTGGGACACTTGAGTGATTGGCCAAAATAGTTTCATCGAGAAACTATTGGTGGGACACTAGTGTGAGACCAGAAGAATATTTGATGCCTAAGATATCCCTTGCTATGTAGGCAGCTTGGAGATCCCTCCCTAGGCAATTTGCAACTAAGATAAATAGGAACAGGGATATGGGGTCCCCCTATCTAATTCCACGTTTGCTTTTGAAACATCCTGTTGCTGCCCAATTGACTAGGATTGAAAACCAAGCCAAAGTAGTGCAAGATTTAATTAAATGAACCCATATAGGATGAAATCCAAAACAAATGAGAACATCTAGGAGGAAATACCATGAGATTCTATCAAAATCTTTACTAATATCAAGCTTTAGGAAGAAACTTGGCAACTTTTTGATAGTTATAGAATGGATGAGCTCATGAATAGTGATCACACTATCGATAATGAACCTACCTTGGATAGAACTACCTTGGCATAGGTCTATGACATGAGGCATGACACATTTCATTCTATTGGCCATAGTCTTGGTAAGGATTTTATACAAAATATTGCAAATACTGATAGGATGGAAATCGAACATAGAACGACACTCATGGGATTTTGGGATGAGGGTGAGGAAAGTAGAATTAAGGTCTCTCGGGATGAAATTAGACCTTTGGATTTCAAGGATGGTGACTGACACATCTTCATAATTTTTTTCCCAAAAGGTTTGAAAAAACCTTGGTGGAAACCTATTTGTACTAGGTGCGATAACAAGTTTCTACTTCAGTCGTTCTCTTAGGATGAGATCAAAGAATCTTGAGTCACAAGGTGTGGAATATGTTGGAGTAGAGATTCTGACACATTTTCTGGGTAGGTTTGGGATGGTCCAAGGATATTGTAGAAGTGTTCAACTACCTCTACTCTGATATCTTTGATGCATTCGACTGTGGACCCATCAGATTTATGAAAAATTCTAATAAAATTTGAACCTATGTGTCTCATAGTTGTTGCATGAAAAAAGAATTGAATTTAAATCTCCTTCTTTAAGCCAAATTGCTTAGGATTTTTTCCGCTAGAAGGTCTCCTCCTTGGCTAGCGAGTTATGGAACTCATCTAGGAGGATCTTCTCCTATATTCTAATTTTGTAGGTGGAATTTCCACTCTAGACCTGATATTCTATCTCTTTCATATGGGAATAAATTACTTTGCGTTATTTGAATATATTTCCAAACACTATGACCTACTAGCCAAACAAAAATTTTGACTTTAGGAATGCTTGGGCTATCCCAAATATCTCTACATATTCTATTTATATTATTATTTTTTTGGTGTTGAACATTATATCCACTTCTTGTTGTGTATTATCCTGAGCTATTCAACTCCTAAATTAATTTCTCGTTGGCTCCCTTCAAAACAATCATAGTTATCTTTCTACTCAATTGCCTCCTAGCATCAATGTCTTGTATACTTGTAGAAAAATATTCTTTTCATTTGTATCTTCCTTATATATCCTTGTACAAAATGTTTAAAACCCTATCACTATATTTATCTTGAATCAATCTCATCCAAGGTTTCAAAATTGGATCTAAATTGAGTGCTTTTTCATCACACCAAGTATCCATAAAAATAGAATTATTTTCTCCAATTACCACCACCCATATTAAACCTCTAATCATAATGTAAATACATTTTTTTAACCATTCCAAAGAGAAAAACCATTTGGTAAAATTGGATCATTGGGATCAACATACTTACTTCTTGCCCATTGTCTTATAATCTGTTTGTACAATCTCTAGATAACTTTTCCCCTAAGATCTAAGTTTGCATTTGTAATAACTCTTAATCCAAGACCTCCCCTAGTTTTATCATCACACAACTTGCTCCATTTCACCAAAGAAAAATTCCTTTTATCATGTAAACCTGACCATAAAAAGAACTGCATAATATAGATTAAACTTTTTTCAACCGATTTTAGAATAGAATACAATGATATATAATATGTTGGAATGGATTGTAAGACTAACTTAATTAATTGCACTCTTCCTGCTAACGATAACCATATACGTTTCCAAGCTAGAAGTTTATTCTAAACTTTACTAATAATTGGATTCCATAAATCTATCCTCATTCCCCCTTCAAGTAAATACATCCCTAGATAAGTTGTTAGCAAATTTGCCTCCTCCATTTGAAGAAACTTGTAAATTATGAACATTGAATGTTTGATTGAAGGAAAGAAAATTTTAAATTAGAAATATGAATGAAGTTATAAAAAATTGATTATGTTTTGAAATCAAAAATTAGTTTTTTATGACAAATGCAAAGATCTTGCTTTCTTAATCATAAATTCTGAAAGGACCAAACTTAACATCATGGGAAAATAAAATAAAATCAATTTTCATTGTTGAAAAGCTTTGGGATATAGTAAATAGAACAAAGAACATATCAAGAGATGAAGTTGGAAAATAAAATTTAAGGATGATGTTGCAAAAAGACCTTATGCCAATCACATTTGGCATAACATATGAAATTCAATCATATATAAGTGAAGCAAAGACTTCAAAAGCTACTTGGACAAAACTATACAAAATATTTTAAGGAAATAATGAAGCGACTATCTTGTATTTGCAGTCATAGTTATACTCTTTAAATATTTAGAGAGGAGAAAGTATAAAACAATTTCTTCGAAGGATAGTAGAATTAAAATTTAAGTTACTAACTTTGGGAGAAAAAATGAAATACAAGTTTTTTATCCAAGTTAAATTAAGAGTGCTCCTAGAGACATTCAAGAATTTAGTCACTTCTCTTAAAATTATAAATAAACCCTTAACCTTTAATGAATTAGTTAATGTTCTTCAATAGTATGAAGTAGAAAATCTAGTTTGAGATGAAATGACTAACAAGTCTTTGATATCAAAGAAAAATAAATCAAATACTATTGTAGCATCATCACAAGCTCAACCTAAATGGAGAAGAAAATATTGTCACATATGCAATATGGAAGGTCATACCACAATCCATTATAGGTATAATTATTTGAATGAAATAAATAGATATTTCCAAAGGTTCTAGCCGAGACAATATCAGCCTTAATATCAACCTATAAAACAACAACAACCAAAATAAAAAAATAAAAAAATAAACTTGGTTCAAGAAGTTCAAGAGACAAAAAATTAAAGTGAATATAAAATAAGAGTCCTTATGGGAAGGATTATAAAATATAAATATGAAATTGAGGATGAGCGTGATAAGAATCATAATATAGATCATTCAAAAATTTCTAAGGGTATTTATGTTTCTAATAACAAAATAAATCTATCTAAAATATATATAAGAATTAAAGGTGTAGATTAAAATCAATATCATTTCAAAATTATAATATTTGTGAGAAGACTAAACCAAATATAGATCACAAAAAAAAAATGAAGTATATTATGGATGAATTAGTAAATATGATGGGAACATGATCATGGACATGTTACAATATTTTTATGACCACAAAGAAAGTCAAATAAGCATTGTAGAAAATGAGTTTATAGGATAGTTCTAAAACTTCAAGCAGTACTTGAGTCAAAGCCAAATAATGAAGACCAGTGTTAGAGATTGAAAGAAAAGCCTTCACACCAAATAAAGTAATATAGGGGGGTATTAGCAGGTATTACATTATTTGGTACCATTTAGTACCATTGAGTTCTACTATAAATATATAGATTAGGAGTATGTTTAATATTTATGTCTAAAGTATGTGTCAAAGTGTGAAAAGTGTTTGTGTGCAAGTGTCAGTGTGAAAGGTGTTAAGTGTATAAGTGAAGAGTCATAAGTGATAGATGTCAAGTGTGGAAGTGAAAACGCATATGAGACGTGTCAATTTGTGAAGTATGAGTTTATGTAATTATGAGTGCCTTTGTCATAAGGTGATGCATGTGAAAGGTTACATCTCACCTGATTTTTAGGAAAGAAAAAGTCATGAGTAATATTAAGCTCCATGATATATAATTGAACAAATTCGTAATGTTTTTTTAATATATTATTGTATGTGAAATTTGATCAATAAAGCTTGATATTTTGTGAAATTTTGATGTGATATTATGTGAATGTGATTATTGATCCCGTGAATATTTTACTTATGTGATATATTTATGCATATTTTCTAGCATATAGTTGGATCATAAGTATTTATCACCCCAAATTTGATGTCTTCCTCTTTCATGCAAAATAGTTCAACAACCTAATCACTTTTTGCTTCTAGCAATTATCCACCTCATTTGCATTTGTCCTATATTGTTGCAATATGACCTGGAGCTCCTATAAAAGAAATTGTTAGATATTCATCCATATTTTAAATATTTTTAAAATAATCCTTACATTTCTCACAACTTAATTTTATTTATTGTATAAAAATAAACTTAGAACTATAACAACCTATTAATTCCTTAATAACTTTTTTCTTAGTGATCATTTTCATACCCCTAACATTCCATGATATCATCTTGATCAACACTTTTTATTTTTATTAGTGGTATTAGCCCCACTTTATTTTAATACCTATGATATTTTTATTTGGATTTATGAATTGATATCCCTTTGATTTTATTTTACTCTTTAGTCATACTTTGAAGACCTTCCTCTCATTTTTTCATTCCCACCAACACTTTCATCTTCATCAATCTCTTCAATTTTTTCATATTGTTCATAATAGGACTTATATTCTAAATATTTATGGTACCCTAAAAAATTAAAATGGAAGGAATAGTCTCATAAACACTTTCTTCTTTACGTTGCCTCATAAATTCTAAAGTACAAGTATGATCCTCCATAGTATCTACTTTATTATATTGCCCTATAAACCCTAAGTGTCCATGGATATTTTCCATATGCATTCCTTTATTACGTTGCTCTTGAAACTCTAAAGTATAATGGATACATTATACTACTTTCATTTTATTGCAAGGATTGTATGTTATTTGAGAAAAATGAAGATGATTTACCTAGATTAATATTGACCTCCTTCACTTATTTTGCTTTAAAATTTTCCTCATATTCCTTCACACCATTAAATCGTATATCATAACTTTCAAATTATAGTTCCTAATTGCTTGTGCACATTTTATTCGTATGGTTGATTTGATTGAACTATAATGGCCTTTGTCATTCGATGATGAGGGATTTATCTTTGCACTTTATTAAGAGTGTAAAATCCTTTATTTCACTTATCTTCTACTATCATATGATCTCATTGTTTTATATTGAAGTTTGTTTCATGCCTAAAATTTTCCATCTCTTTCTTCATCATATTCACTTTGTAATCTCTTGCCATGCTTTCAATGTCATAACATTTGCAACATCAAAATGCAATATTTTCATAATCCACATTTTTTTTGTTGGAGAAAAAAGGTTGTACTCAAGTATCCCACCCTTGAAAAATTATATTTTCCTCTTTTAGGGATTGAAATTTTACAAACATATTCAATTCTCAAATCAATTGAGTTTTTATAGCTATATATCGACATCCTTTTTTATAAAAAGTTTGAATTATTGATTTTCATTTTTGGATCTTCTTAAATTTTCTTGTAAATATAAATATCTAAAATTTCATCTTCTTTATAATTTCCTACAACCTTCACAATTCCAAAATTCTACCTCTACTATATATGCACTTTTCTCTATCATAGTCTGTTTTACCAGATCTGTATTGTTAGTTTCCATCCTAAAGCATAAGTGCAACCGCATGAAATATAATAAATAGTTTATATGAAAACACATTAATGTTATAAAATATAGAAAATATTACCAATGGAAATTATTCAAGTACATCTTAATCATTATTTGATTCAAATAGTCAATATTTTAGCAACATAAACGTACTTCCTCTAACCATGGAAAATATAATTTAACATCATGATCCTCTATTAAAACCTTCTATTAGTTAGCCTATCTACATATTTTTTCCTTCCCTTAATGTATATGTAAACTAGATTTTTTAAAACTTTGTAGAAAGGTCTTGTATTTCCACAATAATCTCGTATATGTTCCATGGGTCTTTTCCTTCATCAAAATTGTACTTATTAATATTAATGAATCACCTTCCATCCATACTCTATTCCATTTTATTTGTCTATATATTTTTAACCCTTCCAAATTCATCCAAGCTTTAACTTCATTATTTGTCTTAGATTCTTTGTTTGTAGTTACCTTTACCTACCATAGCTTTACCTTTTTCCATATATTAAAATTCACATACTCTCCCTTTGAATGACATAATCACATTTCTATATGATAGTTTTGATTTCATCAAATTTTTATTCTATCCATTGTAATAAAAATATTTGATAGGACTTGCTAAACAACAACCACATGAAATGTCTCTATTCATATAACTTGATTACCTTTGATTGTTTTCTTCTATTTTTTTGCATTTGATAAATTTATCTCTCATGCTTCTATAAGAATAATGAATAGATAAGCAGATAGTGGATCACCTTGATGAAGTCCATAATATGACTTGAAGTAACTAACACAAGAACCATTGATCAAATTAGAATATTGTAGAGTACTATAACAACATTTAATCCATTCACACCAACTATAATTAAAACCAAATCTTTTAAGAATATAATGTAAAAAACTCTAGGAAACCCTATTATATGCTTTTTTCATATCCAATTTCATAAGCATACCTAGTTTTTTAAAGTAATCAAGAGAATGTATGGCCTCCTTTGCAATAATCATATTATGAAGAAATTTTCACCATAAACAAAACCACCTTGTTACTCTATGATAACATAAACTAGAATGCCTTTCAACATATTTTCCATAATTTTTGAAGTGGTCTTATAAATCACATTACAAAGGTTTATTGAAGGAAAATTATAAAAATATTTTGTCTCACCTTTCATTGGAACCAATGTAATAAAAGTGGCATTTATCTCACTTATTATAGCCTTCCTTTTTCAATTCATTTCAATGACAACTAACATATCACTCTTCAATAAATCCTAAATTTTTTAAAATAAAATTGTAGGAAATCCATCAAGGCTAGGTATCTTATTAGACTAGAAAGAGAAAACTACTTCATGCAGCTCCTCCATAGATATGATCTTCATAAAAAAATTATTTTGTCCTTATGTTATAATTGATGGAATATTTTACAAATGCTCATCATATGCCTACTTATCTTACCTAGTATTTGATAAAAAAAAATTGAAATAATTAATAGCTTCCTTCCTTACATATTCTTCTTCCTCAATATTTCCTCAATCTAAAGTTAAATAATTTTGAAGTAAAAAAAAGAAAAAAAATGATATAGCTTGAAAAAATTGTATTTTTATCTCCTTCCTAAGCTATTTCTCCCCAATTTTTTTAGAACCAATATGACTTCTTCTTTTTTAATGCATTATGATATTAAATAAGTAACTATTATTTCACATAAGAATCTTGATCCACTCCATTTGTTTCCACAATTTCTTGTAAATTTTAGCTCGGATTCAATTTATTTCTTTTCTTTAAAATATTACCAAAATATTTTACATTCCAAATATTTATTTTCTCCATTGAATATTTCATATTTTGAACAAACCTATACATATATGATCCTTCTTCATGCATCCATAACATAACCATCTAGAAATAATTGGGGTCTTGGACCTATATAAACTAGAAATAAAATAAATTTGAATGATCATTTTTAGATATATCACAAGTAAAAAGAATAGGTTTGTGATTTGATCCTACTGAGTAAAATATCTAAAGAGATTGTATACCTTATTTGCAATCATTTTTTGAATAACAAGAATATATCAAATATTTTTCCTATAAGAGTTTACCCATGTGTCTATAATCCAATGTATATTGAAAACTTGAAGGATTAACATCCCAAAGAGTATTTCAATTGAAAAATAATCAATATACTTCATTGGTTTGGACCATCATGGAATACCATACTTCCTTTATCAAGGAGATATAACAGTGTCGAAATCACCCCAAAGAATCCATAGATCACATGAAATCATCATTATATTTGATAAAAATATGCTAGGTATCATCAAACATCTTTCATGAGGAGCAACTATAGTTGAAGAGTATACGCTTATAACCCCAACTTTGATATTTTTCTCTTTCTTGCAAAATAGTCTAGCAACCCAATTAATTTTTGCTTCTAACAATTTCCCATCTCATTTGTGTTTGTTCCATATTTTTGTAATACAGTTTGAAGCTATTGTAGAAGAAAATACCATACAAACAATCATATTTTAAAACATTTTAAAAGCATTTTTACATTCCTCACTATCAAATTTTGTTTCTTATATTAAAATAAACTTGTAACTATAATAATATATTAATTTTATAATAACTCTTTTTTTAGGGGTCTTACTTATACCCCTAATATTCAATGATATCATTTTCATCATCATCATTTTTAGTAGTAGGAATAGCCCCACTTCTTGTTAACACCTATAATATTTTTATTTGACTTCCCAAATCGATATCCCTCTGAATTTATTTATTTTTGTTCATTTTTTTATGGCCTTCCTCTTATTCCTCCATTCCCACAAACACTCTCATCTTTATCAATCTCTTCTATTTTTACTTTTCCATATTGTACATAATGAGACTTATCTTCTAAAGAATTATGTTTCCCTAAAGAAAATAAAATGCAAGGAATGGTCTCATAAACATGTTCTTCTTTATATATCCTCAAAAACCCTAAAGTGCATGGATGATCCTCCAAAGTCATTACTTTTTAATGCCACCCTGGAAGCCCTAAATTTCCTTGGATATCCTCTATATGTTGTTATTTATTGTATTGCACTTGAATTCCTAAAGTCCAATGAATACACTTTAAAATATTTTCATTTTTTTAAAAGGATAAAATGTTATGCTACTTGAGGAAAATTAAGATGATTTAGTGGATTTTCCTTCACCTCATTCACTTTTAATTTGCCTCCTTATCTTTCTTTGCTTTAAAATTTACCTTACCATATTTCTTTGCACCTTTAACTCCTTTTCTATTTTAACTTGCACATTTTAATTCCTCATATCTAATGTTATTTTTTCTTCTAATGGTTAATTTGAGTGGACTATAATGGCTTTTGGCTTTTGATGATGCAGAGGGGCTTTTCTTACCTGTTTCCTAGTAGTTAAAAATCCTGGATTTTACTCAACTTATCCTATGAGATGAGCTCCTTGTTTCACATTAAGGTTTAAATCATGGACAAATATTTCCATATCTTTCTCCATCATTTTCACTTTGCAATATCTTACCACATCTCTAGTTTCATGACATTTCTGACATTGGAATGTAATATTTTCATAATACACTTTATTAGCCTATTCTATTTATTTAGATTAAATCTTAATGGACTATGGTAAATTTTCTAGAATATCCATAGCAACACATATTTAAGTGTATAAAACATGTCTTCTCTCCTTGGTTTTTGGTCCCTTATAGATCAAATCACCTAGATTATTGTCAATATTCTTCAATATCTCCTTATTTATGACATTGTGAGGAAGTCTAAAAAGATTAATCCACATCAAAAGAAATTTAATAGCCTATATCTCCATAAAAAAGTCATACTCCATAGTGTTAAATATTTTTTATCTTTACCTCTAAACCAAGGGCCACCATCCATTATTTTATCTCTCATATTTGAACTAGAGAAGATAATGAGGAAAAATCCTTTTGAAAGAAAAGTTAGAGTAATCTAAACTCAATCCCTATTTTCACATTATCTAATTTTTGAATCTAAAAACAAACTAGCTAGTATCCATGGAAATTACATATCAACCCTTTGGTTTTAAGAATCAATATATCATGATTGGGCATCTCATCCTTGATAATCACTTTTCATGTTGTATCTACTCTTGGAGAATATTAGATTATTTGGTACATGCTAATGTACCCCCATGGTACCTATGGTACAATGGAAATATTAGAATAGGGTTTGAGTCTGTATTTTAGGATTTTGATTTATATTTCCTCTTTATGTAAGTGTCTATGTGCAAGATATTCACAAGTGTCATGTAAGGAAGTGTGCAAATGTGTAATGTCAAAATGTGCATAAGTGTCATGTAATTAAGTGTGCATGTACAAGTGTAGGTACCTGTTGGAACAAAATTTGCCTTCGGTTAATAGTGTTGTGCCTTAGACTTTGCCAACATTGAATAGACAAATCTTGCTTGAGATCATCTGTCTAGTCTCCAGAGAAGGCTGGTTCCTTTGAGTTTTTTAGAGAAAATGGGAACAAGAGATAAGGGAAATATAGCCTAAGCTAGAAATTTTCTCATGGTACAGATTAGACAATAGCAAACATTGATGATGCAGTTTAGACAACAGCAAAGCTAGAACTCTTCTTTATAGAAAACATGAATTCCTGAGTGTGACTTTTAGATGTTCGTCTAAAATAATGCAACTATCTTTTAATGTTAAACTCTAGAAACAAGATTTATACATGCACAGTCCAAATTTTAGAATAGATACATTATAAAACTTAGAGTGCATAAAATTTAAAACACCAGATACATACAAGCACACAGGAGTTTCAGAAGCCAGAGGAAGAAATCTTTTATTGCTTGTAATCCAGTACATGTACATCAAGCTTGTAAACGTCCAAGAGCCGAACCTTTTTCTGGTCAACTCACTCCTATTTATACCCTAAAAAGAGTATCTTCTACTACGTGCTTTTAATTTCTTCAATAAATTACAAGTAATTGTCTGCAGTTTCTAATAATACACAAAGGATTTCCCGTAGATTGGATAATTTTTCTTCTGGCTAATTTTAGGTGTCTGTTATTCTGCAATCATCCAATGGACTTGCAAGGTTATAATCAATAGACCATTCTTCAAAAATCAGCACCTGATGTCAGTGCATGTCCCCAGTTGCCAAAAATATACTCTATTCCTTTACAACTAGCATGTCGTGAAATCACGACATTCATCTCCCGTTTTGCTCCTCTATCGCTTCCAGCCGTGAAAATGAGACATGTCACGAAATCATGACATTCGTCTCTTCCTTTTTTCTTTTGCTACCTCTCATCATGAAAATGAGACATGTCACGAAATCGCAACATTCTTTCCTTGCTTTGCTCTTATGTCGCTTCCAGCCGTGAAAATGAGACATGTCACGAAATCGTGACATTCGTCTCTTCCTTTGCTCTTTTGCTGCCTCCCACCGTGAAAATGAGACATGTCATGAAATCGTGACATTCTTTCCTTGCTTTTCTCTTCTGACGCTTCCAGCCGCAAAAATGAGACATGTCACGAAATCGTGACATTCTTTCCTTGCTTTGCTCTTCTGTCGCTTCCAGCCGCAAAAATGAGACATGTCACGAAATTGCGACATTCTTTCCTTGCTTTGCTTTTCTGCCGCTTCCAGCCACGAAAATGAGACATGTCACGAAATCGTGACATTCGTATCTTTCTTTGCTCTTTTGCTTCCTCCCACCGTGAAAATGAGACATGTCACGAAATCGCGACATTCTTTCCTTGCTTTGCTCTTCTACCGCTTCCAGCCGCAAAAATGAGACATGTCACGAAATCATGACATTCTTTCCTTGCTTTTCTTTTCTACCGCTTCCAATCGCAAAAATGAGACATGTCATGAAATCATGACATTCGTCTCTTCCTTTGCTCTTTTGCTGCCTCCCACTGTGAAAATGAGACATGTCGTGAAATCGCAACATTCTTTCCTTTCTTTGCTCTTCTGCCGCTTCCAGCCATGAAAATGAGACATGTTGCGAAATAGTGAAATTCAGATCTTGCTTTACTCTTCTGCCGCTTCCAGCTGTGAAAATGAGACATGTTGTGAAATCGCAACATTCTTTCCTTGCTTTGCTTTTCTATCGCTTCTAGCCGCAAAAATGAGACATGTCACGAAATCACGACATTCTTTCCTTGCTTTGCTTTTCTGCCGCTTCCAGTCACAAAAATGCAACATGTCACGATATCGTGACACTTTTTCCTCCTTGCTCCCTTTTGTTGCTCTTAGCCACGAAACAGAAACATGTCGCAATATCGTGACACTTTTTCCTCCTTGCTCCCTTTTGTTGCTTTTAGCTGCTAATATGCAACATGTCGCGATATCGCGACACTTTTTCCTCTTGGTTTTTTCTCTTTGCTTTGGACCGCAAAAAAGCAACATGTCGTGATATCGCGACACTTTTTCCTTATTGCTCTTTCTCTTCTCTTTAGCCGTGAAAATGCAACATGTCGCGATATCGTGACACTTTTTCCTTTTGGCTCTTTCTCTTTGCTTTTGACCATGAAAATGCAACATGTCGCGATATCGCAACGCTTTTTCCTCTTTGCTCTTTCTCTTTGCTTTTGCTCGTGAAAATGCAACATGTCACGATATTGCGACACTTTTTCCTCTTTTCTTTTGCCTACGAAAATGCAACATGTCACGATATCGCGACACTTTTTCCCCTTTGCTCTTTCTCTTTGCTTTTGCCCGCGAAAATGCAACATGTTGCAATATCGCGACACTTTTTCCTCTTTGCTCTTTCTCTTTGCTTTAGCCATGAAAATACATGTCACGATATCGTGACACTTTTACCTCCTTGCTCCTCTTCGCTTTGAACTGCAAAAATGCAACATGTCGTGATATTGCGACACTTTTTCCTCCTTGCGGTGTTTTGCTTTTTCTTTGATCTTTAGCATATGGGCCACTTTGGTCTTCTTGGGAAATATGCAAAAAAGGTGCATCAGCTATTTTTCTATAGTTAGTCACTTTTTGACTAACATTCTTGGTGCCTTCGGGGGAATTTTTGCTAGCAAAAAATAGATACCAGGCCTTTATCCATTGGGAAGCAAAGTCACCAGCATAGTTGTGAAAAGAAAAATTTCGAGTGGAAAAACAAAAGAAAAATAATGCACTTTGGAATACAAGTGATCGTCACCTTAACAGAACCTTTCTTTTACCACTTAGGTATTTAACCTTTGTCTGAAGAACACAAAAATTCAATTCTGGGAGCTGGTCCCGGCTCTGTCGTCAGCTACTGCCCCTGATGTTTAGATCTTTTGATTCTGTCCATGGCTGCAATTATCTCTTGATAAGCTTTGCACACTTGATTCTTATTAGGCAGTAAAAAGGGAAATATTTACAAGACTTCAAACTTATAATATACTGTACATATAATGGTGATCTGTAGCTTTTACTAGAAATACAATTTTAGGTGAAAAGCATTCACCGTGATGGGTAGAACCCATCCATCTTGATCTTTTAACTAGAAGGCATTGAATTGCTTTTTTGAAACAATTTCGAATGGCCCCTCCCATAAAGCATAAAACTTGTCATGGTGTCCTGGATTTGCTTTCTTGACATTCCATTTTAATACCAGGTCACCTGTTTTAAATTTCTTGAAAGTGGTTTTCTTATCGAACCACTCGATTGTTTTTACCATATGCTTTTGATGATGATCATAGGCCTGTTCCCTAGATTCTTCAAGCTGCAGAAGTTGCATTAGTCGGGCATCCATTGGATGACCTTCATATTTTTTAACTTGGTTTAGCATCCTCAATGTGGGTATCTCCATATGAATCGATAGAACAACTTCTTTTCCATAAACCAAAGCATATGGCAAAGTATTGATTGATTTTTTGATTGAGATTCTATCGACCCACAGGGCTTGATTCAAGAGTGAGTGCCAGTTCTTCTTATTGTCCTCTAATTATATTTTTAGAATTCTCAGAAGATTCTTATTAGTAGACTCAGCTAATCCATTACCATATGGGTAATAATTAGAGGAAGTCTTCAGGTAAATTCCATATCTACTGACGAATTCGATCATCTTTGCACTAGTGAAAGGGGATCCATTGTTTGTAACCAAAGAATTTGGTATGCCAAACCTTGTGATTAGACTTTCTATGAATTCTATCACCACTTCTGAATCATATTTCTTCATAGGCACTGCTTCTGCCCACTTGGTGAAGTAGTCAGTGGCAGTGAGAATGTATTTTTGGCCTGATGATGAGTTTGTCTCTATTATCCCTACAAAATCCAACCCCCACTACTGGAATGGTTCCTCGACTTGAATAGCTTTTAAGTGCATAGGTGCGTTCCTATTTCTTCCCACATACCTCTGACACTGTTCACACCTCTGGGTCACTTTGTACGCATCTAGGAAGATGGAAGGCCAATAACATCTAGCTCTAAGGATCTTCAAAGCTATAGTTTGGCCTGCATAATGTCCCCCTGAGAAACCCCCATGAAATTCATCTAACACTTTCTACTTTTCATTATCGGGAACGCATTTTAACAATACACCATCGATGTTAATCCTGTATAACCCCTCTATTCGAAGGGTATATTTCAATGCTTGGGTTCTGAATCTCCTTCTCTGGGAAGCATTCATATCTTTAGGACATGACCCAGTCTAAAAATACCTCACAAAGTCATCGATCCAACCCTAACTTGCTCTGTCTTGGTGTTGCTCTATGTTTTCCATGACGGGGTGGCTCTCCCCATATCCATTTGCAGCTTGCTTGGCCAATTCCTGGCACAAAGCTCTCCCTCTGACTATTTTAGTAGGATGTATTTCTACATCATACTCTTGGATGCGAGTCACCCATCCTGCTCTTTTTTCACCCAATTCTCCTTGAATTATGAAGTTCCTTACATCGGGATGAATAACATACACCATCGTCCGACTCTAGAATAAGAAGTGTTTTAGCTTATTCAAGGATTTCATAATTGCGTATACTGGTTTTTCTATGAAGTTGTACCTTTCCTCATATTTGTGCATGGTGGAACTCAAAAAGGCTATGGGTCTTTCTTCGTCATCTGCTCCTTTCTGAGTGAGAACTGCAGCATAACTATTTTTCTCTCCGACAGCATATAGTATGAAACCTCGGGAATAGTCAGGGTTGACTAGCATAGGAGCTTGAGTGATGGCTTCTAGAATTTTTTGGAAAGCTTCTTTCCTTGGCTCTATCCATTTGAAAGGAGCATCCTTTTTCAATAATTCAGTCATTGGTTTAAATTTTTGGGCAAAATCCGCAATGAATTTTTTGACGAAATTTATTTGCCCAAAGAAAGACTACAAACCTTTCTTGTTAATTAGGAGAGACAACTCAAGAAGCGCATTTACTCTATCAAGATCAATTGACAACCCAGATTTAGAAATAACATGCCCAAGGAGTATTCCTTCTTCCACAGCAAAAATAGATTTTGTAGGATTTAGTGATATCCCAAATTCTCTACATTTCTCAAATACTTACTGCATATGAGTGGCATGGTCCTTTTTTTTGTGAGAAAAAATAGTCATGTCATCTAAATAAATGACAATAATTTTGTTTACAATCTCCCCAAAAGCTACGTCCATGGCTCTCTAGAAAGTTGCTCCTGCGTTAGATAATCCAAAGGGCATCCTTTGGTATGCAAATGTTCCCCACTTAGTGCTGAACGCAGTCTTGTATTGATCTTCATTTCTCACCCAAACTTGATTATAACCAGAAAATCCGTCTAACAGAGAAAACCTTTCTGCTCCCACCATAGTATGAAGTATTGGGTCAATCTGGGGTAAAGGATAGTGATCCTTTAAAGAGGCTCTATTCAAATTTCTAAAATCGACGCATAGTCGTATCTCTCCGTTTTTCTTGCGGACTGGAACTAAATTTGCCACCCACATAGAGTGCTTGATTGGGTATATTATCTTAGCCTGCAGGAGCTTTAACAACTCTTGTTTCATTAAGGCTTCAATCTTGGGATTCACAGGCCTTTGCCTCTGTCTGAAAAATTTTAGCTCCTTCCTCCAGTTCAATGGTATGCTGAATGACCTCTTTCCTGTACACTTTCAAATCACTATAAGTCCAGGCTATTATATCTGGATACTCTTTACATAACTGTTTTATTTTCTCTAGTTCTACCACTGTACAATCGGTCCCTACTTTGATCATTTTGCCCGGTTCTAGTTCTACTTCTTTATATCGGCATTCATCTACCTTGATCCTTCGACCTACAACTTTTTCGCTATTGTCAAAAAGGCTCTCCATGGTGATCAGTCCCCTGGGGATATGGTTGTTTTTTAATTGAATAAGGCTCTCTTCATCCTCTTCTTGTAACTCTCTATATGTAGAGCAATTCGTCTCATGAATAAAAAAATCCAGTATCTGCTCATCGTTTTTGAATACTTGCCAGAAAATGTCTTTGTCAGGCATAGAAGGCCTGTATATAAGTCTAACTATTTTAGACTTCTGAATAACATTGCTGACTGGGCAAAAATTGGATCCTACTGATGCTAACAAGTCTACATGTGTGTTCTTCTCTCTGGAAATGGATTTCATTTTTAGTGCTTCAAAATTTTCCAATAGATCTAACACTTTGTTTTCGTAAGCCCTTAGGTAATGTTGCTTACAAATGCACTTGCCAGTAACTTGTTTAACGATCAGCTCTGAATCTCCATAGATCAACAGCTGTTTTACACCCAGTTTTTCAGCTTTCCTGAGTCCCAAACACAAGGCTTCGTACTCAGCTGCGTTATTGGTGCAACTCCATGTCAACCTATATGAAAAGAATTTTTCTTTTCTAGTGGGTGAAATCAAGACGATTCCATCTCTTGCTCCATTTTTGCACCTTGACCCATCAAAGTACAATTTCCATAACTGGTTGATCGAATCATCTGTTTTAGGGATAGCAATAGGGAGATTTTTTGGTTTCTCAATGGAATAGCTTCCCATTTCTGTCTCTATCATAGCATTGAAGTATTTCATTGAAAAATGATCTTTAGATTGGAGTTCCTCCAGGGTTTCTTCCATTAAATTGATATTCTCAGATTCCTCGAACATCATGTTGACAGTAGCTGTTTCTTCTAGTATTTCCACATGAAAAGTAGATGGTTTCTCATTGTATATCTTGACTCTTTTACCTTTGAAATGTATCTCCAAACGTGAATAATCTAATGACAGATAACCTCCTAGTTTGGCTGTGAACTCTCTGGATAAACACATACCAAAATATGGTTCTAAGTCTACAACGACTACTTCTTGTATGACAACTACTTCTGGCATTTTGTGGAGTTAAATAGGGATATCTTTGATCACCTCGATAGTTTTTACTGGCGTACCATCCAATTGCAACACACCAGGATGACTTCGAGTATATTCCATCCCCATTATGTCACATACGGCTTTCGGCATCACCGTAGTTACGGCCCCTGAATCAATCATGCAATTATGAACTATCCACCCCTCCATTTGCAAAGATAAATAGAATGGGGGCGGTCTATTTTTTCCAGAGGTTGACACAACATTTTCTTGTATAACATTTGAGGAAGAGGTATTATTTTTTAAATTTAAATATTCTTGGAGGATGTCAATCTGACTAGGAATTTGCAGTGCATCATACATGCTTATTTTGGAGGGGGTCCTCTTCATTTCTTTTGCAATGTTGAACGAAAGAGTTGTAGCTGGGGATACTTCAACACTTTTCTCCCTTCCACTAGTCGATGCATCATATTTGTCTCTATAGACCTGCGTAGCTTCTGTTCTTTGCATTTTTGTCAATGAAGGAAATTTGAGTCTTTCCTTCGCTTGCTCTTGAGCCTCGCTCTCTTTTCTAGGAGGAAATTATTTTCTTGGTGTAGTCACAGAAATCTGAGGAGGGTCAGAACATCCTTTCTCATCTAATTGGTTTTTCTATGGAGTTGCACTGGGGGTAGGAGGAAAACCTAGTGGTTGGAGTTCCTTAGGGTCAGCTTGTAATGACTTTTTTCCTGACCTTATCAGGACTGAGACTTGTTCCACGGATGGCATTGCAAAATTGTGGTGCACCTCTCTGATTATGTTCACATGTCCCTTGTCGATTTCTTTGGCTCTTTCATTAATAACCGCTTGCACATGATGTTGATGAATCATGCATGAATCTTCTCCATGAGGATCATTGCAAGTGGTACACCGATGAATCAGAATTAGCGGGTTCTCCATTATCTCGTCTCATTTGCATACACCACATTTTTTCTCTCTTGTACCCTTCCACTTGTCGAAGCACCTTCCTTTTGTATCTATGGAAATCTTCTTGCTTGGATATTTCATTCTGCCTCTCTCTTTTTCATGGACGCCATTTCATTTGACAATGTCTTCATTGTATCAATTATGGTCGTGTATTGATCATTGGGGGGAGTTGATGCAAGGGGTGTGGCTGGTAAAACAAGGAATGTAGTAGGTGCAGCTATAGCTAGGAGGGCCTGCGTTGATGGAAGTACAGTCAGTTTAGAGATTGAAGCTTGGGAAAGATCTGGCACAATTGGCAATAGACTCTTTGATGGATATATTTTTTTAGCGATGAGATCAGCTTTGCCCTTTGCTGCCTCTACATAGATCCCAGGAAAAGTGGTTACACGGGATTGCCTTATTATCATACTGATATTTGAATCAAAAGCCCTTAAATAATAGCATATAGCTTGTTCTTTCGTGAGCTTTAGGCCTTGCGATTTCTATCATGATTTCTGGTAAATCTGATGTTGAAATATTGGATTTCTTCTTGTTGATGCCTCTCAATGATAGTGAATTGATTCAGCAATGTCAAAGGATCTACATGTATATTAAACTCATCGACCAAACGACCGGCCAGTACTACCTAAGAAGTAATGGATCCAGTGAGAAGTGCTCTATACCAATAGAGCATCTTTCCTTTCAAAGATATAATCAACAATCTGACCATTACATCTTCTTGAGTGATGTTGTAAACAGATGCTAGCATTTATACATCTAAATAGTGATCATCTGCTATTTTTCTTGTTTCGTCAAAGGTAGGTAATGCTTTTAGTGCAGCTTGTGGAATTTGGTGGTGTGTTCCCAAGTTCAAAGGGCCAGCTTGATTCCATACAAGATGCACTAGGGTAGGGGAGGCTGCCATGATTGCTAAAGGAGTTACAACCGCTATAGGATTGCTTGTAGATGCTCCTACAGTGGGTCTTAAAGAGGTGCTAATGGTGTCGGGCGGATTTGATCTTGCGGCTAGCACAGGGTGTGCTTTTAGGCTTCCGAGATGTAGTTCAAAAAACTTGATAGGTTCTTCAGAGTTTCTAGCTTGGGATCTGGTTATCATATGGCTATATAACCAGAAGGTTACTAGACAAGGTCTTTATTTTATGGTCTAAATGCAACAGAGTCGCCAGGTGGTTTTTCTTGAGATTTTTAAACAAAAGGCTCTTAATGTAAAACACCAAAACTTATACAATACTATGGGATTTTTGGTCCCACTGGGCATGCCAAAAACTATTGGAACAAAATCTACCTTCGGTTAATAGTGTTGCACCTTAGAATTTGCCAACATTGAATAGACATATCTTGCTTGAGATCATCTGTCTAGTCTCCAGAGAAGGCTAGTTCCTTTGAGTTTTTTAGAGAAAATGGGAACAAGAGATAAGGGAAATATAGCCTAAGCTAGAACTTTTCTCACGATACAGATTAGACAACAACAAACATTGATGATGCAGTTTAGACAACAGCAAAGCTAGAAATATTCATTATAGAAAACACAAATTCCTGAGTGTGAATTTTAGATGTTCATCTAAAAGCATGCAACTATATTTTAATGTTAAACTCTAGAAACAAGATTTATACGTGCACAGTCCAGATTTCAGAATAGATGCATTATAAAACTTAGAGTGCATAAAAGTTAAAACACCAGATACATACAAGCACACAAGAGTTTCGGAATCCAGAGGAAGAAATATTTTATTGCTTGTAATCTAGTACATGTACATCAAGCTTGTAAACGTCCAAGAGCCGACCCTTTTCATGGTTGACTCACTCCTATTTATACCCTAAAAAGAGTATCTTCTACTACGTACTTTTAATTTCTTCAATAAATTACAAGTAATTGTCTGCAGTTTCTAATAATACATAAAGGATTTCTTGCAAATTGGATAAATTTCCTTCTGGCTAATTTTAGGTGAGTTTGTTATTCTGCAATCATCCAGCGGACCTGCCAGGTTATAATCAACAAACCATTCTTCAAAAATTAGCACTTGATGTCAGTGCATGTCCCCAATTACCAAAAATATACTCTATTCCTTTACAGCTGGCATGTCATGAAATCATGACATTCATATCTTGTTTTGCTCCTCTGCCGCTTCCAGCTGCGAAAACGAGACATATCATGAAATCGAGACATTCGTCTCTTCCTTTGCTCTTTTGCTGCCTCCCGCCATGAAAATGAGACATGTCGTAAAATTGTGACATTCTTTCCTTGCTTTGCTCTTCTGTTGCTTCCAACCGCAAAAATGAGACATGTCACGAAATCGCGACATTCGTCTCTTCCTTTGCTCTTTTGCTGCCTCCCACCACGAAAATGAGACATGTCACGAAATCGTGACATTCTTTCCTTGCTTTGCTCTTCTGCCACTTCCAGCCACGAAAATGAGACATGTCACAAAATCATGACATTCTTTCCTTGCTTTGCTCTTCTGTTGCTTCCAACCGTGAAAATGAGACATATCATGAAATCATGACATTCTTTCTTTGCTTTGCTTTTCTGCCGCTTCTAGCCATGAAAATGAGACATGTCACGAAATCGTGACATTTGTCTCTTCCTTTGCTCTTTTGCTGCCTCCCGCCGTAAAAATGAGACATGTCACGAAATTGTGACATTCTTTCCTTGCTTTGCTCTTCTGCCGCTTCCAGTTGTTAGAGTAATATTCCATTACTTGGGATAATTACCATTTACTCCACTAGGTAAAATAAGCTAGTGTATTGCATTACACTACTTAGGATTTATTTCTACATTTACTGTTTTACTTTCTACCATATAGATATTTACTTTCCTAAATATCTAATGGTAACTAGCCTAAATATCCTAGGGTAGTCAATCCTAAACCTAACTCTCTACCTAGCCTAATGCGTTTGTTAGCTTGGTTAGTGGGGAATTAGTTAGGTTTACTATTCATTGTATTATATAAACATTAGTCTTAAACCTAATGTTAAGTTAGTTAATTTGATTATTATTTCATTTGACTTACCTTGCATCATTGGTATCATCGCAGCCGGGTGGCCTAATACGAGCTTCGCTCGTTCCACCCGACCTGGACCTAGCACGGTCTTCGAGGGCCCTGCTGGCCCTCAGGACCTACATGGATCCCAAGGCCCATCCCAGGCAGCAAGGCCCACAGGCCCATATCATTGGGTGACCACAGGAGAGGGCCCGTAGGCCCATATCACCGGGTGGCCACGGGAGCAGGCCCGTAGACCCATGTCACCAAGCGGCCACGGGAGCAGGCCCCTAGACCCCGACAGTTCTGACAGCACTCTATTGTCTAACTTGTCGGGCCTGAAAGGAGGCTAGAGCCTACAACACAGGGCCCAGATCCTGAGGGTAGGAGGCCCTTCGATTACCAGCAAGCCCCTAGTGCTACTCCCATAGGGTCCAGCACACAACCGAGATGGCAAGCATGCCCTCCCAGGCAGAGATCGGACCCAAACCCGAGGGCAGGAGTGCCCTCGAGTCTAACAACCACTAATAAGGAAATCCCTATCAGATATTCGATGACCAAGATCTGAGAGGGCAGGCACGCCCTCTGATCCCTGGCAACCGGTGGCCAGATCCGACGATCAGGATCTGAGAGGGCAGGCGTGCCCTTCGATAACTGGCGATCAGTGGCACAGACCTTACAACTGTGGACCATCTCGGGCATAAATCTCAAGAATAATCATAGTTGGGACCCACATGTGCTCGGGCATAGATTTCGAGGCACTGACTCAGACCTGCCACTGGACATGTGGCAGTCTGACGTGACCTCGAGCATAGATCCTGAGGTGCTGACGTGGCACAACCACTGGACTCGACCTGGACCAGACACATGGTGAACAACCACTGACCTTGGTATGCACCTCAAGGTGCTGACTGGACTAGACCAGACACGACGCATGGCAAAGAGCCACTGGACTTGAGCTGGACCAGACATGACACATGGCAGATAGCCATTAGATGAGGACGAACGCGATAGACAACCACTTAACAAGGACGGATGCAACATGTGGTGGACAATCCATGTGTCATCGGACCTGACACGAGGGTGACACGTGGCGGATTGGCCACGTGCCCCCTGACCGACTTGCCGTGACGTGGTGGTGAACAAAAGGTCGACGAAGGACTCCGATTGCCCATAGGCAATCGAGTCCTTATTGGGGCTAAGTCATTTATAAATGACTTACATGCGCCTTCATGGCGCATGTGGGACTAAAGTCCCAAAAGTTTTTTTAAAAAAGCTTTAGAGCGCGTCGCACGCTCCAAGCCCTAGGGAGGGGAGGCTTCAAGATGAAGTCTCCTCCCCCATATCTCCATCGGGCTAGCTAGCCCGACTGGAGGTTTAGCCCTCGCCAAGGCACGGCCCGACAGCGAGGTCGGGAGTTTGACTCCCGTCGGGGCCGGAAATTTTTTTTTAACACGGGCAAAGGAATGGACCAAGTAAGAAAAAGGTAAAAATTTTTTATTTTTTTAAATTTTTTTTTTTTTTAATCATTTTTTTTAATAATTTAATATCTTTTGTCTAAAAATCATTTTTTTTTTAATATTACATTGATTTTTTACAAAATTAAATTTTATTATTAATTAAATAATGATTAGATTTATTAAAATTTTGCATTAAAATAGAGAATTAAGGATTTTTTTTTGCAAACAAATCAAGAAGAGCTTTTGTTTTCTCCACGAGGGGATATAAGACATAGAAGAGCAATTTTTTTTTTGCAAATAAGAAAACCCTAAACTCTTCTCAACCTTGTTAATTTAGCATACAATAAAGGTTCAAACATGAATTCTTTTTTGCCAAATTGTAACACAAGGAGACCAATTTTTTTTGTAAAATTCAAAGGCAAAGTGTGCATTTGTTTTCTCCAAAGGGGGATATAAGACATAAAATTGCACATTCTTTTTTGCAAAAATTTGAGAAGTAATTGTAACCTTTGGTCCATCAAAAACTAAGTCGTGTGTCGACTAGTTCTGGAAGCCTTCCAAATGCGGGTCGTGTGTCGACTTGTCTTGGAAGGAGTGCTCAAAATTGTTAATTTTGCAAAATTCAGGGGAGAAGACAACATTGTACTTCTTTTGCAAAATTGGAAAACAAAGTAGGAGACATAAAAATATCATTTTTTTTCACAACACAAAACACACATTTTGTTGCAAAAATTAAAAAGGTGCATTTTCGATTTTACTCGACACCTTTATTGGCAAATTAGGTGCATTTTCGGTAGCATCCGACACCTAGGTGATAAGAATTTTGTGGGCATTCTTGTTTGATTATTGCATTATTTCTTTTGCAATTATAAGTCATAGAATCAAGAACACACTAAACCCCAAAATTTCACAAATTTGTGTAAATCCTTGCATAGATTTAAAGCCAAAATTACTTGATATTCTCTCCTAAATCAACAAAACCCCTAATTCACTCTTATTTGTTTGGCTTAATTTCCTCAAACTTTTCATCCTTCTTGAAGGGAGTTAAGGCAGGTGCCATTAAATATCTGTTTGAGTGAATTATATTTTGGTACTCTTTTAGGGTAATCAAAAGAAAGAACAAGTTTTTTTTGAAAATAAGGAACCTTAAAAGTTGCAATCCTTTGCACTAAGGGGGGATAATTCCTTTCTTCCTTCAAACATCGATTTTGATAAGAGGGAAATAAAACTTGTAAAGGCAATCAGAAAAGTCCAAGTCATCAACATTAAACCTTTTCTTTTAGACTTCATAATAGCAATCATGCTTGAAGTACTTACAATAAGAAAGGACAAATTGGTGAACTTTTTTGATCAAATTGCCTAGAAAGCATAGTTTTGCACAAATTGTAAAAATGAAAACCATGACACCATTCAGTGTTGGTTTCAAAACAAGCAAAACTAAAATGGCAAAGGCACATCACAGAAGCCATCTTTCTAGTGAAGTGTCTCATACTGATTCTGTTTCTGGTTCAAAGATAGCACAAGGAGTGCTAAATTGCTAAAATAGTTTTGTAGAGGGAAAACACATGTGTCCCTTGGGCAAAAGCACCATTTTCTCTCACTCTTCTTTTAGGCTTCATAAATAGCATAAGTTTTTTGTTTGAAGACCTTGCAATAAGGGGTGCTTGTACCTCTTTTAGGCTTCATAAATAGCAAATTCTAGGTGTTTGAAGTACTTGTAACAAGAGGAGCGACTTTTTGTGATGTAAAATTGTCTAGGAGGCAATATTTGTAAAATCCTTCACAACACTCTTGAGTTGCACACTTTTTGCAATTGAGGGGGGATATCCATTTCTTTTCTTCACTCATTTTTGTAAATAGGGAAGATGACTTATAAGGGTGCATTTTCGGCTTTGACCGACACCTTAGTCACACTTCCTTCAAAAATTAATTACACTATGTTTTGCAACAAGAAGGGGGAACTTATAAGGGTGCATTTTCGGCAGTGACCGACACCTTAGCTACCTTATCTTTTGCAAATTCATATTGTAAATGAATGAACCTTGTATGAAGTGATCTATTCTACTACACCTAGCAATTGCAGTGGTTGGTTACCCATGCAAATCGGTTGGATGATGTGATTACCATAAGGACATTCGTTGGCATGAAGACATAGTGAGGAATGACCCACTTTTTGCTTAGGAGCAGCCAGAGCACTGTGACAGAGCAAAGAACCGATAGATCAACATCTTCTTCACTGTATTGGGGCAGTTATATACTTCACCC
The DNA here is from genome assembly GCA_028583015.1 of Wollemia nobilis. Lineage (NCBI taxonomy): Eukaryota > Viridiplantae > Streptophyta > Pinopsida > Araucariales > Araucariaceae > Wollemia > Wollemia nobilis. Next base: position 432,308 of record JAQPPZ010000762.1, read on the forward strand.
AAATATTGTTGTATAGAGGGATATGTATGTATTACCCAAATAATGTAATAAGGGGGGATGTTAGAGTAATATTCCATTACTTGGGATAATTACCATTTACTCCACTAGGTAAAATAAGCTAGTGTATTGCATTACACTACTTAGGATTTATTTCTACATTTACTATTTTACTTTCTACCATATAGATATTTATTGTCCTAAATATCTAATGGTAACTAGCCTAAATATCCTAGGGTAGTCAATCCTAAACCTAACTCTCTACCTAGCCTAACGCGTTTGTTAGCTTGGTTAGTGGGGAATTAGTTAGGTTTACTATTCATTGTATTATATAAACATTAGTCTTAAACCTAATGTTAAGTTAGTTAATTTGATTATTATTATTTCATTTGACTTACCTTGCATCACTAGCCGCAAAAATGAGACATGTCGTGAAATCGTGACATTCTTTCCTTGCTTTGCTTTTCTACCGCTTCCAGTCGCGAAAATGAGACATGTCACGAAATCGTGACATTCATCTCTTCCTTTGCTCTTTTGCTACCTCCCACCATGAAAATGAGACATGTCGTGAAATCGCGACATTATTTCCTTGCTTTGCTCTTCTGCCACTTCTAGCCATGAAAATGAGACATGTCACAAAATCATGACATTCGTCTCTTGCTTTACTCTTCTGCCGCTTCCATCCGCGAAAATGAGACATGTCACAAAATCCTGATATTCTTTCCTTGCTTTGATTTTCTGTCGCTTCCAGCCATGAAAATGAGACATGTCATGAAATCATGACATTCTTTCCTTGCTTTGCTTTTCTATCGCTTCCAGCCGTAAAAATGTGACATGTCGCGATATCACGACACTTTTGCCTCCTTGCTCCTTTCTGTTGCTCTTAGCCGTGAAATAACATGTCACGATATCGTGACACTTTTTCCTCCTTGCTCCCTTTTCTTAATTTTAGCCACAAAAATGCAACATGTCGTAATATCGCGACACTTTTTCCTCTTGGATTTTTCTCTTTGCTTTGGACCATGAAAAAGCAACATGTCGTGATATCGTGACACTTTTTCCTTCTTGCTCTTTCTCTTCTCTTTAGCCATGAAAATGCAACATGTCGCGATATCGCGACACTTTTTCCTCTTGGCTCTTTCTCTTTGCTTTTGCCTGCGAAAATGCAACATGTCGTGATATCGTGACACTTTTTCCTCTTTGTTCTTTCTCTTTGCTTTTGCCCGTGAAAATGCAACATGTCGCGATATCGCGACACTTTTTCCTCTTTGCTCTTTCTCTTTGCTTTTGCCCATGAAAATGCAACATGTCGCGATATCGTGACACTTTTTCCTCTTTGCTCTTTCTCTTTGCTTTTGCCCGTGAAAATGCAACATGTCGTGATATCGCGACACTTTTTTCTCTTTGCTCTTTCTCTTTGCTTTAGCCATGAAAATACAACATGTCGTGATATCGCGACACTTTTACCTCCTTTCTCCTTCTCTTCGCTTTGAACTGCGAAAATACAACATGTCATGATATCGCGACACTTTTTCCTCCTTGTGGTGTTTTGCTTTTTCTTTGATCTTTAGCATATGGGCCACTTTGGTCTTCTTGGGAAATATGCAAAAAGGGTGCATCAACTATTTTTTTGTAGTTAGTCACTTTTTGACTAACAGTACCATGTAGAAGTGTGCAACTATCATAGAGTCTAAGTGTGCAAGTAAATAGAGAGTCAAGAGTCATGTATACAAGTGGAAATATGAGAATCCAAAAGACATGAGAGGATTTATCTTATGCATAGAATAGGAAAATATGCATCTCTTGGATATGTGAGGAGAGCAATAGTCAAGTACATGAAGAGTCATCTTTGTAAAGCTATATTATGGAGATAAAGCTCCATGTATTGTATATAAAAAGGATTTATGAAGATTCTATGCATATTTTGAGCAATTCTACTGTAAGTTTCTCAATGTTATTATAGAAATGAATTTGGCCATTTATATTAATATTATTATCATTTTGATAAATATTATTAGTAATTATTTTGGACATATAATATTTTGATTGCTCTTATATTTGAGACTACTCAAGCTCTAGAATACTGGGACCTAAGTTAATATGGCTTAAAATCCAACATCGACTAACTAGATAGGGTTTTCCATAGATTCACTCTTCCTCTTATCACTAAGTCATTCTTACTTCCAATAAGGATTTTCAAAAATGACTTTCATTCCATGTTACCTAGATATTATTCAAATGAATCCTTTAGATTTTGAGTTTCCACTAACATCTACAGCAAAATAAGTGGCACTCACTCCTTCTTAAACATTATTTCTTCTCATGCTTCCTTATTCCTATTCATGCTTCCTACTTCTTTCTTTCTCCTAGCTTGCACTAACTACTAGCTTATGTTCACTCCCAATAAAAAATATTTATTACATAATGTTTGGTAGGATAAAATATCCTAGGATTTGCATTTATTTAGATACTTTTAATAAGTTCTACAATGTAGGTTTGGTTGTCATGGAATATTTTTCTTTGAGAGATATATCCCTTTAATAGTCACCTTTTAGAACTTAAATATTTCCAATTAGAATTTTAATACCACAATTGACTAATTTGTCTTTAACCATATTTTTCCTTTATAAATATACTAACATTTATAAGATTTATATTGAATAAAAGGTTATTTTTGATCCAATCCCTACATTTATTTTTCTTCATACTATTAATATTAATTTATGAATAAAATAAAATATAATATTTTTTATCTTTTTTTTTTTGTAATTTTGGTCCTTATAAAAATTTTCCTATCCTTAATATAGTTATGCATTAGAATTACATATGATTCTACCCAAGTGAATATTTATTTACTTTCTTCATTCTAAACATACCATCTACTCTATCTTTCCCAAGATGTCCTTTGGAAGCATCATCAAAATTAATTTTGATTCAAAACTTTCAAATATTTCCATTTTATCATCAATTTATGCAAATCATTTATATTGACTTCATTATCACAAATCATAAGTGAATGTCTTTTAAATCATATAACCAAAGATGCTTTCACATATTGTTTTTATACTTGAGGATTCCCATGATGAGCACCATATTTGAAAATACTCTAAAAGGGAGGCAAGAATATAAATTCAAACTTAGAAATGATTTTAAGATTTATTTTTAAATATTCTATTATTTTATTTTAAGCCACAAATGAGGGCCAATCTCCCTAAAAAACATAATTTTTTTCCTTCAAAAAAATAAATCTATTACATGATTAAATCTTCTAGTGCTGACTAAGCAAGCTAGTATATTCTAATTTTATTGAAATGGTAAACCAAATAGCCTAATGTAAATGATAATTAAAAATATGACTCAATGTTTCTATTTCTCTCTCACACAAAGAACATCTAACAAGTCTAATATACCCTTTGCTTATAAACTATAACCCATAAGAATCTTACTTCAAACTACTATTCAAAAGGATTTCAAGGCCTTAGAGTTTGTCTTTCTAAAGAAATTTCTTGAGAATTAGAAATTTTAATTTCTTTAAATCCATATATCACAACATGAATAATCATTCACCCTTTTTTAATGGGTTCACAAAGAACTTATCCTTCTATGAAAATGAAACATTGGAACTCTAGTAATATTTTGGTTATCCCTTTGCTATATTTGTTGTCCTTAAATCCTCAAGTAGATAGAAAGATCTATAATTATTGCTCAATTCAAAAATGCTTAGGCAAATAGTTATTATTTTGGATAAGAAATAAAACAACAAAGGTTAACATAAGCACTAAAGTAAAATTTGTAAAATATCCTTCATTAATAATCCATATAATACATTTTTTTGATTAGTTGTAAAATCCTTAACATTAAGTATATATAGTGAATTCCCTTGATAAAACATATCCTAAACATCTTTTGTTTCTAAATAAGACATATATTATTTAAGCAACATTCCTAAACTCTTTTCTATATGTTTAAATAGGTACTAACAAGTATTGTCAATAAGGAAATAAAGTAGGTTGTAAATTTTCATATTGCTATCATAGAATCTTCCTTATATTGAATATTAACATTGCTTAAGGTACTTATCCACATTGTCAATAGCTATAAATTATTATTATTACCCAATTACAAGATATTAAAAATGGTTATTATGAATTCATGACTTTTTTTTTTTTGGAGAAAAAGGGGTTGTACTCAGGTCCCCATCCTTAATAAATCACAAATTTATCCTTTAGATCTTTAGAATTTACAAACATATTCAATTCTCATCTCAATTATGTTGCTATAAAAGTCTAAATTCTTTATTTTCATTTTTGGATCTTTTTTAATTTTCTTTGTATATAAAAATATTCTATTTTTTATTTATTGGAGGAGTGGGTTTTGAAAGGGCCCCAAAATATTATTTACAATGCGAAGATAAAAATAAACAGGCCACCAAGACCAAATACATCAAAATGCAATCTGAAGTACCACCAAGACAACAAACCTAAAAAAGAAAACCAGTCATTAAGACCTTTGACAACAAAACCAAAAAACGGGTCCATAGAGGCCATCCCATCAAAAAGGAAGAAAAAATAAATAAAAATTACAACAAATATTACCATAATAGTCGTAGTGATGATTCCAAGAATATGGAAGAAGGTCATCATATCATTTAGAATTAGTGTTGTTTGTAGGCTTTGCATCCTCGTGCTTTTGTAGGTCCTTGAGTTGGTGGTATAATTCATCCAGGACCTTAGTAGCCTAATTTTACAGTGTCCAAGTGGTCTTGTCTGCATTCATAGCTATGGATAGGGTCACCACGGTCCCTAATAATGTGTCCAAGATGGTTTTCTAGAATAAATTATTGGCAATATTTCCCAAGGGCTTATAGAATTGAAGGATGTCCTTGATCATCACTTTCATGGATGAATTCTCAATATTGACTTGCTTAAGTCGAGGAGACTCCTATGCAATATTAGGGCAATCCTTACACTTGTTCCCTACCACCTTTCTTCTTGTGTATTAGCACCAGATAGTAAATTGTGGAATGGTGCCAAGTGATGGCTCTAAGATAGGATTTTTGCCCTATTTGGAAGAAACAGGGGACTCTTTCTCCACATAATTATCATCACTAACAATGTCAATATTTTGGATTTCTTGGCTTGATCTAGGGATAATGTACTACTTATATGGTATTATAGTGATGACAACCTTTTGGGATTGTTTCTGAAGGGCATAATGGTAGAGAATCAAATGAAGGACTTTATGGATGGGTTGAGAAGAATTATTTTTCTTGGCACTATCTATGAATATCTCTATGGATTGATAAAGGTAGTTAGGGACATTGATGGGCTTCACATACCTCAAGTGGTTTGAGTGAGGTTAAAGCTATGAAGGGGTAGTTAAATATTATCAATAGTGAAGTATTGCATCACTGAGATCATGATTCTATCCCAAGAGCTAGGAAGAGACTTTCTAACATGACCATTCTCCCAAATAATATTTTTATATTTATAGTGAAGTGGTTAGTATCCTCAACCATCAAATGTTTATTCCAATGGATAACTCAACCATAATTTTTCAATTCCATGATCTTTGCAAGAATCCAGATGCTAACCTTGAACTATAGACCTTGAATAGTGACTCATCCATGATTCTAAGATTTTGTGAACTCATTTGAAACCTCAGTGTCACTCTCATTTAAATTCCTCAAAAAAGGGAGAAACCCATGACTATTGAGAATATCCTCAACAATTGGGTTGAGTTGTAGGTTTTTGGGCTTCAGGATAATCATTCTCAACCAAAAAAGAGAATTTCTAGGATTAAAATTACTTCTGAGGCTATGGGAGGGTGGGGAGCTCAAGAAATTATGGCTACAAGTATCCTTGAAAGCATTTATATAATGCTACGAGATGAAGATGCATTGAGAATATTAAGCAAGATGCATGCCAAATATTTTGGATTTTAATCACTTCAAGAGCCATTTATGATTACCGATGCTAACAATATTGGAAGCATGAGCCCTGACATGCAAGAAAAGCATGGTATGGAAAAGGTACATCCATAGTTAGTTTAAATCAAGATTACCTTATGAGAAGAAATCATCTTGGAAAAGATTTTATCTACCATGCATGGGGATCTTGATGTGGGAAAGGTACACCTAGAGCTAATTCAAATCAATATTACCATCTATGGAGCAGTCATCTTGGAATTGAATAATCCTCAATATTTTAAACCAAGCACTTTGGAAATGATTAAATTATGAGGAGTCAAAGGTGGTGGTAATGTCCATCCTATTATGGATGGGTCTAGTACAATAGTTAATTGAAAACAAATCCATAGTTAAGAGTGGGCAAATGGTATAGGGGTAAGGATAGGATTGGGGGTGAGAGGGTTGGTGGGGCTAACGAGGAAAACCAAGGTGGTGGATCTAGGGTAGGTAGAGGAGCAGAGCTAAAGATGATATGTGGTAGGGATAGGATATGGAAAAGGCTATGGATAGGGATGATAGGTGGCAAGGGGATGAAAGGGGTCAGGGATTATGGGGATAATACCACTAGAGACACAATGTCTAATGGTCCAATATGGCCATGAAAGTAATTGAAATTGATGGAGTCCACTCATTAGAGGACACATCAATGAGATACTAGGGAAAGTCTATTTGCTAGACTTGAAGAGACTCTAAATGAAATTCAATATTTGCCATTAGATCAGTAGTGTGATTACCTTAAATATGTTAAATAATGATGCTATCATGAATATAAATGAGCCGTTTACATTTTTTAATGAGGGTGGAAACTATCCAAGTCGGGACCTTGTCACTTCTAAGATAATCAATGATGTTTAGTGAGTCACCTTCGATGATGAGTTTGTAGGGGAGATTATTGAGAATGGAGAGTTTCCTGCACAAAGCTCTAGATTTAGTGACATGGTTAGTTTGGGAACCCAATTTCTTAGCAAAATTAAGTGTAACACTCTAGTTATGATCTTTAATGAAGCCACCACCCTTGGCTTTCCTAGGATTTCCTTTTGTAGCCCCATAAAAATTTAGCATTAACCATCCCGAAGGGGAGATTCCACCTGATAGTTGCTCTTGATGGGATGGATGGATACAATATATCTAAGAAGATATTGTGATATGAGACAATGGTTACTTCGAGCCTAAGTTTGGGAGCTTTTGAACAAGGGACCAACTGGTCATTCTCAACAATGGTACACAATGCTCTAGAGGTGATATAAGGGGGTCCTTAGAAAGTTTGAAGAAAGCTCTACTATTGCACTCAAGCCCTACTTGCCATAGAAAGTGATGCTGGTAAAATATCCATAGAGATTTGAGATAACTATTCTGGAATGGGTTAGGCTACTAAATAAAAAGATCAAGAATTTAATTTGGTTGACCCACATGATATTGAAAGTTGATCAAGGAAACCTGATGTTAGCTCTATAAAAATGGTAATCAAGAAAATATGATGGGTTGATTTGGAATTAGAATGACATAGGTAGTAGCAATTGGGTAGGATTAGACCTCTAATTAGGAGATTTTTAATGGTCAAAAATATTTTTTGGGTGACCAACCAAGAGAAAAAGGCAATCTTTGGGATAAGGCCTTTGGAACAAATGGCTTTGATCAATAGAGGACAAAAATGGGATCATCTTGGAGGAAGTAAGTCATCTTGATAGATAATTTTCCATTATCATAGTCTCTTCAAATGGGTAGGTCCAAAGGGTGATTGTTTGGGATAATGTAAAATTTTAGTAGAGAGTGCAGTGAATTGGTAATTATAATGATATTGGGATCGATAAAATTAATAGGAAGGAGTTTCCAAGTAAGACCATCATAGATGGGGTTAAGGAAGTCAAATAATTTGGTCCCAAAATGATGATTTGTGGTTGGTTTCAATATGGAAATGTTGGGGTTCTCAATTAATGAATGGTCATAGATCCATGAGTCTTTCCAAAATTCAATAAGGCGACCATTACCGAGTTGCCATATTTTGCCTTTCTGTATTATGAATCTAGATTTGATAACTAAGTTCTAGAAGGTGGGTCCTTTGTGGGATAGAATTTCATCCAATAAATTATGATTTTGCAAGTATTTACTTTTGATGATGGACACCCATTCTAAGCTATCATTGGTGAATATTTTCCATCCTTGCTTAGAAATTAGGGTCATGTTCATTTTACCAATTTTATTGAATCCTAACCCACCTTGGGTTTTCTTGGAGGAAACCTTATCCCAGGTGACCAAGGAAAATCTTAACTTGTTCTTTGATCCTGACCATAAAAACCTTTTTTGAATTTACTCAATTTAATGGTATATCATTGCTAGTACTTTTAAAATGGGCATGAAGTACATCAGGATGCTTTTAAGGTAAGCATGCACTAATGTTCCTTTGGTAGCTTGACTTAGGAGTACTCCTTTCCATCCAGTAATTTTTTTGAGAAGTCTTTCAAGGATGTTATTCCACATACCTTCAATATAATTTCTAATGAAGGTAAGTCCAAGATATGATGATGGTAAGTCAGATATGGTGTAGCCAATGACTTGAGTGGTCTTTAATTATTTGGTCACATGGGTATTGATGAAGAAGTTTTTACTTTTTAGGTAATTGACCACCTAGGCAACAACTTCTTCATAGAGATTAAGGATGGTCTTGATGGATCTAGCTTCAGCAATAAATGCAAGAGTAGCCAGGATCATATCATCAACAAATTTTTGATGCATGATTTATCTTAGAGAGGAGGTTTATTTGGTGCCAAATATCACCCCAATGGAATAGGTTGATTTGAGAGCTCTTCCAAGAGATTTGACCAAAATAAAAATATTCTAATATTCATTATTCTTCTTCTTCTTGATATTTTCCTACAATAATATTCATGATACAAAAATTCCAATTCTATTGTCTGCTTATTACATCTTTGTAGAGCAATATTTTCAAAAATTTATGCTATCATAGTTCACTTTAGTAGATATGAATTGTTTGTTTCCTTCCTGAAGCATAAGTGCAACCACAAGAACTATAATAAATAGTTTATGTCAAAACACATTAATGTTATAAAATATAGAAAATATTATCAATGGAAAATATTAAAGTAAATTTTAATCAATATTTGATTTAGATAGTCAACTTTTTATCGTAAGATTCATCTAAAATTACTACTTTCTCTAACCATGGAAAAGAGAATTTAACATGACGAACCTCTATTAAAACCATACTAGCTAGCCTATTTGCACATTTATTCCCTTCCCTTAGCATATATAAATTTATTTTTATTAAAATCTATAGAAAGGCCTTGTATTTCCACAATGTTATCTTCAATGTTCTATGGATCCTTTGCTTTACTCAAAATTACATTTATTACTATTAATGAATCACCTTCCATCCATACTCTATTTCATTTTATTATTCTATATATTTCTAGCCCTTCCAAAGTTGCCCAAGCTTTAGTTTCATTATTTGTCTTGAATCTACTATTGAAAGTAGAATGTGACCAAATCTCACTTGTATTATTTCTAATTATTCTTCCTCCTCTTCCTAATGGTCCTAGATTTTTTTTATATGCTCTATAAAAATTTAATTTGACCAATTCCACTTTTGGTGATTTCCACTTTATATTAATTTCCTTTGTTTTGTTTCTCCTATGCTCAACATCATAATTCCATTTGACAACTTGAATCCATCTATCAAAGTTCATTGATTTAAGATTAAGAATTACCTGAGTTGATAGGATTTTTTTATACTCCTTTATGGCTAAAAAAATCTCCATTTTCATTACCTCTAAATTGCTTTTCTTTCCTATAAATATTATTTTATTCATTTCCATCCATATATACCAAAGCACTATATTATTTAATGTATCCTAGATTTCTTGAAATGCCCCACTTTTAAAAGAGCTTTGCCATTGCTTTAATCATTCTTTAATTCTACTATTCATCACGTTACATTTACCAAACATATTAAGAATCCATTGCCATAGTTCCCAGAATATTGAGCAGTGTCCCATGAGATGATCTATACTCTCCTCCTCCTTTTTTACATAGAACATATTTTGAAGGTCCATGAGATCCCCTTTTCAATAGGTTATCCCAAGATAAAATTTTATTACAACCTAATAGCAATACACATATTTTCAACTTTTGGAATGCGTGGGCTATCCCAAATATGTCTTCATATTCTTATGACATTCATATTTTTTTGGTGCTTTACATTATATCTATTTTTTGAAATGTATTCTCTTAAGTTATTCAACTCCCATATCAACTTATACTCATTTCCCTTGGAATAATTACTATTATTATCTTTATGTTCAATTGCCCCCTAGAAATAATGTTGAAGAACATAGGCTTATATTGAGAGGGGGGTGAACAGTATAAGACTTAACCAATTAATAATTTTAACTTTAGATAGCAGTGGCATCAACACAACATTAATCAAGACAGAAATCATCACACATTGAAGACCCATTTTTAACGTGGTTCACCCAAAAATGTTGGGCTACATCCACAAAACCTTTTCTCTAAAAGTTATCTCAAAGTTCTTTGGGAATCCTTCCCAATTACAAATTTTATGAGCCTCGTCCCAAAGGAGATACCTTCCCCCAATTAAAATTTATGAGCCTCTGCTCAAAGGAGATACCTTCCCCTCTACTTTGGAAATGATACCTCAGAAAATCAACTGCCTCTACCTCTTTCCAGCACGTGGAACTCCTTTCCACCGAAGACCTCCTGTCCTCAATTCTTAGCCTAAGAGACCTCTGCCTTCTATGATCACATCCACAGCAGCTCAGCAACAAAATTTGTCTTCAGGTTCTTCTCAAAGAACCAGTGCACCTCTGTCCTCAAGTTCTCTGATAGAACTATCAAACTTATTTCACAAGTCCTCTGCTCTTTCTGTGCAATCACAGCCGCACTTGATCGAACTTCAACCTTTGCACCTCTGCACAATCAAAGCGGCATCATCTTTGCACACTCTACTTCCTTTGTAATCTTTCACACTTAGAATGATTTGACGAAATGCACTTTGTACACTACGATTAAATTTTGCACTTTGCTCTCAGCGATCGAACTTATTGCTCTGTGCACTCTCTGCAAACGGTGCACTTCAACAACACATTCATTGACACTTTAACTCTCCAAACAACCCTCCTTTTATAATAGAATTTTCATGATGAAAAATTTAATCTTAGTCGGCTGTTGTAACAAATGCAAACCCTAATCTTCATCGACTGCAAGCCCTAATCTTTGTCGACTAAATTTTGACTTTGTCGGCTTCATTGTCTCTGTAACTCTTCTATAGCTTCTATCACAAAAATACAACATGTCGCGATATCGCGACACTTTTCGCTTTCTTAACCTCTTCTCGGCTTGCACCCGCGAAAGCAAAACATGTCGCAAAATCGTGACACTTTCGCTTCCTTGCACTTTTCTCTGCTTGCACTAGCGAAAATGAAACATGTCATGAAATCATGATGCTTTCACCTTTGAGCTCTTCCTCCTTGAATTTGTTGCAAAATCGTGATGCTTCTTCTTCCATGCTCTTTCGTTTTGCTTCTGTCACGAAATCGTGACTCTTCTCTTGTTGAAGACCTGCTTTCTGTTTTTGTCATGAAATCATGACACTTTCTCCAACCGTATGCTGCCATCTCAATCTGTCACAAAATCATGACACTTTTTCTGCATCTGTAAGCTTTCTCTTCAACCTGTCACGAAATCGCGACACTGTCTGCATCCATATGCTTTCTCTTCAACATGTCACGAAATTGCGACATTTCTTTCTTCGAAACCTTTCCTTTACTGCATGTCGCAAAATCGTGACACTTTTCGTGTTACTTTCTCTCTCTTCAAACTTGTCGTGAAATCATGACAATTCGCACTACGGACTCTCTCTTCTGCATTATGTCGCAAAATCATGACACTTTTTCTTTCGGACTCTCTCTCCTGCAACATGTCGCAAAATCGTGACACTTTTTCGTCCGTACAACCTTCCTTGCAATATGTCGCAAAATCACGACATTTCTGACTCCGTACATTCTCTCTCCTCTTTGAGTCACGAAACTACGACATGTCGCAATATCACGACACTTTTCTAACTTGCTTTCTCTCTCCTGCTTAAGTCGCGAAAATGCGACATGTCGCGATATCGCGACACTTTTCTAAAATTCTTTCTCTCTCCTGCTTAAGTCGTGAAAATGCGACATGTCGCAATATCGTGAAACTTTTCTAAAATGCTTTCTCTCTCCTGCTTAAGTTGCGAAAGTGCGACATGTCTCGATATCGCGACACTTTTCCAACTTACTTTCTTTCGAACCTGTCAGCTTGGGGTTTGCAAAAGACCTTTGAAACTGTCATGCCGTAACCTTCATCAAAACAAATTATTTGACATCAAATCAAATTCCTTCAAAAGCTTCTTGACATCAATGACAACTTATATACTTGAGCAAAGGCAATGTACCCAAAATACCCAAAATTTCCAACAAATGTCTAATACACTTGTAAACCAATATTATTTCTATGTGTATCTTCCTTCCTAATTTGTATACATAATGTTTAAAACCCTATCATCATATTTATTTCTAAGTGATCTCATCCTTGGTTTAAAATTTTGGTTTAGATTGAATATTTTTTATCGCACCAATTATCCATACAAATAGAATTTTTTTTCTATTTCCCACCATCCATCTTAAACCTTTAATCAATAGATCAATTGATTTTTTAAAACTATTTCATATTTTAGAACAATTTGGTATTGAGAATGTAATAAATATTAAGCTTGGGTCATTGGGATCAATGTACTTACTTAGAATAATTCTTTCCCATTGCCCTTGACTCTTTTTATATAATCTCCAAATTAGTTTTCCCCTTAGATCTAAGTTTGTATCCATAAAAATATTAAACTAATACCTCCCTTAATTTTGTTTTATTGGTTGAAGGAAGGGGTTTTGAAAGGGTCCCTAAACCTTTTACAAGAGAGAAAGCCCATAGAGAGTGGCCGAAAAACCAAACAAAAGATAAAAAGAAAGCAAGGGCCCTCATGAGGGCAATGGGAAAAAGAAATTTTTGAGTAGGAGAGTTACTTGGAATTCTATACTCCACCAAAATTTAATGTATCCTTTGAGCTTCTCTAAGCCCAGTCGTTTGCCCTTGAGTTTACATATAATTGTTTTGGATTCATAATAAATCATATCCAACCCAAATTTATCCTCCAAAATCTTGATAGAGGGTAGAGTTTCATCCACCTGAGAAACCAAATATCCTTCAAATATATTTCTTCTTTCCAAAGAGTTTTTCTTATAGAATAAATATATGGTCTACGAACAACCAACCTCTTGAATTCGTGAGTGCACCTAGGGTTTACACATGATGGATGGTACATCAAACTCACATCACAATTTCTAGTGCTTCTTATAATCCTTTGGTAACCTGTGAACTTTGCCCTCATTTGCCTCTACATCTTCATAGGAGCCTTCCTACACATGTCCATTATTGTGCTTGTCATAGTCTTTGTACTCATTGCAACTTGTTGCATGCTGCCCATATCCATTTTTATGCTTTCCATAGCCTTCACATTCATTGTAGCTGGTTGTAGCCTTCATGTTTGTCGTAACTATTCGTAGCCTCTATTTTCACCTATGATCATGAAATTTTTTAAATTACTATTATTAGGTACTTATTTTCATCCATTCAAGTATCTATGTGATGGTTTGCTCTTCAAGATTTACATTATATTAGGTTTTTTCAAAGACTCATCAACCTTGCTTTCATGTTTCTACGTCTTTTTTATTTTTTCATTAGGATTTGGAATTCCCAAATGCTTCTATTTTTAATCTTCAATATGCACAAATAAGTTTATCAGGATATCACTAGAGGATCGACTCAAATTATTAAGCACAAATAGTTTGAGTAAAATATCATTAAAATACTGACTGAAATAGTAAATTGTGCAAAAAATATTAAAATTGCATAAAAAAATCAAATAGTTTTTGTTAGACAATTTAAATAGTAACATACAAATGGGGAGAGGGAAGAAAGTAGAGAGTGGAGGGCTCTGGTCCCTCCCCTGCTCCCCCTCCCATGGCTCCTGGTTCCTGCCCAGTCCCTGGCTCAACCCAGGTCATCCCTCCCGGGGAGTGGTTGTTTGCAGATGATCTCCTGGGGGGAGATCCTTCTCCACTATCTGCGCCCCTCCCGGCCGGCTAGGGTTTCCTTGGTTGTTTTTTCGGACTGGTGCTTCCCAGGGATCCCTGTTTGGTTGGGGATCCCTTCCCTTTTTCCCTCAGGCTTCCCCCTGGGGTTTTTTGCAGGTTTTTCGCGTGGATCTGGTCCCCTGCGTTTCTCGGTGCGATGGAGGTGACAGTTTAGGGTTTGGACAGCTTCCCCCTTTTTCTTGTGAATCCTCGGTGGGCTCTGTGCTTGGACGAGATTCTTGGTCCCTGCTGCTGGGATCCTCTTCTGTTTTCCCGGGGTGGGTTCCTTGTGGTGCAACTCTCTGGTCACTTCCTGATGGGCTGGATCCTCTCTGTGCTGGCTGTCAGCTTTCTACAGGATGGCTCTCGCTGAACTGAATGTTTTCTCGGTGGGCGGGATGGTTTCTCTACAGGGCGGGATCCACCAAATCCATCGGTTTTCCCACGAGGCGGGATCCTTTCTTTTCTGCTGGTTTCTCGGATGGCGGGATTTCCCTGTTGCTTCTCGCTAGGCGGGACTGTTTGTGGTGGTTTTGATCGCTTCCGCGAGGCGGGATTTTATTGTAACGGTTTTTCTTTGTTTCTCGCTGGGCGGGATCTTCTCGATGGTGGTTTTTGGCTACTCCCCGCTGGGCGGGATCTCCAAAACTACTTTCTTTCTTATTTGTTTGTTTCCCGCTAAGGGGGATTGTTTCATGCTTACTGTTACCGCTGGGCGGGATTTCTGTTTTGGTGTCCAGTTTCAAGGGATTGATGCCCTAGGTCCATTGCTTATGTAATCAGGTTTTGGGATCCTTGTTAAAACCCGCTATAAATACAAACACTTACCAAAAAAATAGTAACATACAAATAAATAATAAAATAAAAATGTTTATGTAAGTATATAACCAAGTACAAGCATTGATGAAAGGTGGACAAATTTTAACAAAAAATCATGTTATAAATGGGCAAATTGTTGGCCATTTTTAGTGGATAAGTTTTCATTGATGTCAAGAGTGAGGGGTCATTGATGTCAAGATTTTTGCACTAGTTAGTGATAGTTTCAGTGGGCAGCATCAGTTTTAGGTTCTCCAGTTTCAGTTGTTCAAGACCCGGTTTCAGGACATCATATATGGTCTAAAGTGCAAATTGCCCAAGTGAATAATATTATAATATCTTTTTTAATATTATAAAGGGAATTTTTAAATTAATTATAAATTAATTAATATAATTTTTATTATAAATTAATTTATAATTTAATTTACTTAAAGTTTTTAAAATTAATTATTAATTAATTTTGATATCAATTATAAGATTAATTTATATTAATCTTTAACTAACCCTAAGGAGGGTTATTAAAATTAATTCAAAATTTGAAATCGAATTTCCAAGTGCTGGTGTGGGAAGAACATTTACCATGTATATAAAAGGAAGATTACCCACCTTACCATAATCCCTCGAACATTTTTGAATTAAATCTTATGCTATGTGTTTATGTGAATCATGGGTGCAATAGAGAGCTTTGTGTTTTATTTTAAGTGCTACCATAAGGTGATATTACATCATACACCAAGGAGGTAGCCTTGGTCACCAACTTCCAGTAGCACAGTTGGCAAGCGCGATAATGGCAAGTCGTTAGGGCAGCGACAGGCACTAGTTCGAATCCCCCATGGAGGATCTTTCATTTTATATTTTGGTTGGAAATCATGGTGGACATTGGTAGAAATGGGAGGAAGCTTTGATTCCTTCACATGGATGCTTCTAGCCCATGCTATGGGCTCCAAGGTGCTAAGGCACTTGGTGCTTCGGGAGACGACAGATCAAATCACTCTGAAACCCTTTTGAGGGATAATAAGGTATGCATTAAATTTTGAGTGCCGAATTTATCGAAAAATGTTGTTGAGGTATTAAAAATTAATTTTTGCATAATTCATGTGGTATATGAGGTTTTAGGGAGTTATAAGGATATTGCAAAAATAAATTTTTGATATTATTGGTTTTAGCGTTTGAAAAAGAAATAAAGGTGTTTGGAAATATTGGTTGTGATTTTTGTGATGCTGGATATTATTTTAAGTTGGATTTGATAAGGTGTACCAAAGTAATTATTTTTATGTATGGTTTGAGGAGTGTTAATTTTAAAATGGAGAAATAAGGTATATTTGAGCATTGACTATTTTTGTGTCCAAGGAATATTTTTGAAAAAATATTGGAGTAATATTTTGACATCTAACCTCCTTGAGTTTGGCAAAGAAGTGTTTATGATTATGGCAGATTTGTGTGGTCTACTTCTCATCAAGAAAAAAGGTATGGGCATATTCTTCCTTGATTGAATTGATTGGTTGGTTTTCTGAAAAACATATTTGGAGTAAAAAGGATTTGATTAGGTTTCCTTATTGAGTTGTTGAGCCATTATGAACTGAATGCTATGCATCTAGTTTGATAAGCATTATTAAAAACATTTGAGTGAGTGTTCATATGCTTGGACTAGGGTTTGTGAGAAAGGATTATTTCATTGAGTTATTGGTTAAGAGTTGGTTGAGCCTAGTCAAGTGGATGTGTGAAGTGATAGTTCAAGTTTTATGATACAAATTATTTTATATTTTGAATTTGAGAAAGAGGTTGAGTATTTATGAGTGTGAAACATATTGATTCTCTAAAAATTCTCTATATGTTTCTAAAAGAGTGATTGAAATTGATTGAGCATTGAGGTGAATCTGAAGGATATTGAGTCTCTAACAATTCTCTGTATGTTTCTAAAGAGTGATTGAAAGTGATTTAGCAGTGTGATGAATGTGAAGCATATTGAGTCTCTAACAATTCTCTTTATGTTTCTATGATATTGGACAAGTTATAGTGAGGTATTGGTAAGTAGATTTGGTCAAGTTCTATAGAGGACTTATGGACATATTAGTGTGAAATTGTGTGGAATATTACAAGGAAAATTTAATGTAAGTCTTTGAGAAGACTTGTGAGCAGAGTTGATTGATTTATTCAAACCTTTAGTTACGGTTTGGGGTAGATCTAGTAGATTTGATTTGAGATTGATTCAAGCCTTGTGTTAAGGCTTAAGGATAGAGATTGAGGACAAATTTATGCTAGACCGAAGGATTGTGTTTAGTGTAGATCAGAGGATAGATATTGAGGATATATTTATGCTAGACTGAAGGACTACGTTTAGTACATATTTGAGGATAGAGTTTTGTGTAGATTTGAGGATAGGTTTGTGCCAGACCAGAGACAAATATTGAGCATATTTATGCTAGACCAAAGGACTGTGTTTAGTGCAAATTTAAGATATAGCTTTGAATGTGATAGAGTATAGAGGATGACAGTATCTAGTGGATAGAGATCCATTAGCTAGGGCAGTGAGAATAGGAGTCTTTAGTGGATAGATATCCATTAGCTAGAGTAGTAGGGACAACAATTATTCTAAAAGATCATAAATTAGAGCTAAGGAAAAAGGAGTTCTCCTATGGATAGATATCCATGAACTAGATTAGGATATTGGTGTCTCCTTTGGACAAGAGGTCCATAAATATTGTAATAGGGAAAGGATTCCCAAGATATTGATTGAGAAAATTTTAGTGAAAGATTTTCTTCGTGGAGTAGCCCACATTGGGTGAACCACATAAAATTGGTGTCTCTATTGTGTGTGGTGATTTATGCATTGTTTTGATTACTACTATTGATATTTTTATATTTACATTGCATAATATTGATTGTGAAAGAAAAGTAAAAAGTGGTCTTATACTTTTCACCCCCTATTAGTATAAGATTGTGTTATTTAATTGGTATTAGAGCGGGTTCCTTCAAAATATTTTAATAGCTTGAAGGAAAAGATTTCAAAAACACAATGGATTCTAAGAATGTGTCCTTAGATAATTCAACACCGATACTTAATGAAAGTGATTATATATTTTGGAGTATGAGAATGAAGATTCACCTGATGGCACTTGATAATGAAATTTGGGAAGCAGTTGAAAATGAATATATACCACTAGTTGATCCACCTACAAATAAGGAAGGTAATATTCTACAACATTACAATTCAAAAGCAATAAATGCAATTTTGAGAGGTTTGCATAGAACATAATAAATAAAGGTTATGCATTGTAGAGATGCAAAAGGAATTTGGGATAAGTTGCAAAGCATATATGAAGGAGATAAAAGTGTCAAAAAGGTAAATATTCGAAATCTCAAAGGAAAATTTGAAGAATTAAGAATGAAGTATGACAAAAACATTAGTACTTATCTACTTTGAGTAGATGAGGTTGTTAACGCCATGCAAGGACTTGGAATTAATGTTGAAGAATCAGATGCTTATGATAAGGTCTTAAGATATCTTCCAGAGAGATTTAGTGAAAATATTTCTACAATAGAAGAATCAAAATATGGTGATTCTTTGACAAGAGATATGTTACTTGGTATTATTACAGCTTTTGAGTTAATAACAAAAGAGGAAACTAATCTTCGAAAAGAAGCATACTTTAAAGCAATTAAGGAAAAAAAGGGTAAGAAAAAATCGAGCAATGAGTCATCCAGTGATGAAGAAGTTATGGCAGAAGGAATAAGGATTCAAGAATATTTATAGATGCAAAATTTGTTATATGCTTCAACTATGGAAAGTATGGTCATTATGCAACTGATTGTCGAGAAGCTGAAAATAACAATGATGAAGAAAAATAGTATTACAGGAACAAGGAATCAAAAAAATAAGGTACCAAAATAAAGGCAAGTATGGACAAAACAAACATGAGAAGAAGTTCTTTCAAAGACAAAAGAAGAGCTACTATGCAAACAAGGAAAGTAAGTACTCAATTTATAGTGATAATAGCTTTTTAGATAATGATAAATATGAAGTCCTATTTCTGATTGAAGAAAAAGAAAAAGTCAATAAAAGGTCACCAATAATTCTCAAGTGTTTTAGATGTGGTAATTTTGGACATCTTGAAGATAGTTGTACAAGGTATGGTTTCAGTTTTAGTGATGATGAATATGAGGATGCACTAGAAGGACCAAAATAGAATCTTCTAATGGCACTAGAAGAAGAAGAAGGTGATCCTATAGAAGAAAAGTCAAAAAAGAATGAAGATGTTGACAAAGGCAAACAAATAGAGGAAGAATCTGAAAAATGAGGATTTGATCTTGAGGGAGAGCTTATTTATTCTCTTAAAACTTTAAATAAGGTAAGAAAGTAAAACCCCCAACTTGACTTTTAGTTTCAAGAATGTGATGGATAAAGAGGAAATCTTATAGAGGATCTAAACAAGTCAATGGCTAAGACAAAGGAGTTCAAGAATAAGCTAGAAGCAAAGGTCTTAGAATGTGAAAATTTAGAACAAGAAGTACCTCTACTAAGGGAATATTTAGATAATTCCAAGGATAAGATACACAAGTTTAGAAAGAGTTCAAATATTGTAGATAAGATGATCAACGTACAAATAAGATCAACAAACAAAACAGGTCTTGGTTTTGAACAAGATCAAAAGAAACAGAAGAAGAGTCAACCTCAAGTTCTGAAGAAGAAGCAACTTCATAAGAAGATAGTGTAAGAGAAAGTTAGACTTCTAAGGATGAGTTGGACACTAGAAAGTTCAAAAATGAAAGGAACAATGCAAAAAGAAAAACAGATGGAACAACAATCAGAATAGGTTAAGAGATACGAAGAGACCAAAGAGGTCAAGACAAGGAAACTTCAACGGAATATGTTTCTCATGTCACATATTAGGGCACATGGCTTCACAATGTAGGACACATGAAATATAGGAATATGGGAATTTTAGGAATAGATAAATTTTCCATGGGTATTGCTACTCATGTAATCAATTTGACCACAAGGCAATAAATTACAAGGTACATAACAAGAATAGAGATGATTTAGTAGTATTTATAATCCTAGAGCCCCTATTGACAACAAATAGCTTCCTAATAAATATTAATGATTCCAACAATTTGAAATTTAGTACTTATGGTATTTCCAACACAAAAATTGACTATACCCAAGAAATATCTCAAAACTCTATTTTTATTGTTTTCCAATTATCGAAGGATTGTTTTTGAATTAGGAAATATAACTCATAGAAAAGGGAGTAAGGTAATCAAAAGAATACTTATGGATTGGAGAAGCAACCTGATTATTGAGTAAATATAGATTGAATTATTGGCATACCTTGGGAGTCAATAAACTAGCATAGAGCTCAGTTAGAATATCTTTCCTTAGTAGAGGTAGAGTCTCTAGTATCTAGAAGCCTATGCAAGTAAAATATAAATATGAAGATACTTTCTAGATGAAGGATCTGGGCTTCAAATTCATCTTGACTGATGCTCTTTAAAACTATCCTTTTGCATTGTATCATATGTTACAATATGGTAGTTTGAAAACCCCTATTCCAAATTCAATTTACTAGCCCCAAGTTGGGGTTCCTAACTCTAAATCATAAGGGTAGTAGGTTTTGTTGTGCTATGAAAGAGGTGTATGTTGGAAGATATATTATGAAAATTCATTTAAAAGACTTAATGCTTCAAACGAACACCAAATTTTGTCCTTTACAAAATGTGATTGGGTAGGTTGATTCATATTGAAAGAAGGGTCATATAGTAAAAGCTTAGATAAATATAAGTTGTCATGATCTTTATGGACTCTCCTTTGTAGATAAACCAAAATGTTTGGAGAGATTACTTGGAGGTATTAGAGACCATGGCCTTAGTTTTACTAAGGCTAGCATGACCTTTTTTAGCTTACAAAATAGAGCAAGATTGAAACCTTGCATCTAAGTATTTAGGAGTGTGATAATAAATTTGCATCATCAGTAAAGATTATCAACATATCATGTAGTGTGCATCCATCATCCATGTGATTTTGTTTTCAAAGGAAGTCCTCTAGTTCATCAATGTAGATACCAAAAGGGGTTGGCAATAGATGCTTGATTCCTATGATACTCTTGATGAAGTTAGAAAATTAGATGAAGTACAAAAATGGTCAATGATGTGCTCATATAACCTTGCAATACTAGTGATGAGGGAGTCCATAATGCCAACTAGACTCTATTTATACTTGGATCTAAATTTCTTTTATAGTGTCTCCCATCACTTGGAAATTTGGAACCTAAAACTCACTCTAAATTGTATATGTTTTCTGAAGTACTATATTCCTTAGCAAAATTTTAAATTCATAAATATTTTAAATGTTTTTTAAAATCAAGTTTATAATAATAGACAGTAAATTCTTATCTTCTTTTATAGTCAATTGAACCCATCACAACTTTACGATAAACATCTATATTTTCCATTACAAATATTTACACAATCTTCTTGGGGAAGTGTGTTCTCACATGTATCGTGATGGAAAGGTAGGCTTCTTGTCTATATATTGTAGTTTACAAGGTTCAACTGAACCTTGCCCAGGTCTGGTATGATCCAAATTTTTTGTTGTTGATATTGTGATTGTAAATGAATTTAATAGCAACACCAATAGTTCTTAGAAACATTGAAATGTATGACTAGAAAACTAAAAGGATGTTATTCTAATTACTTATCACACAAGTAATACTCTATGGTTGTAAGGTTCGTTCTAGTGGTGCATCCATGATGTAGTGGAGATAAATTGAAATAATTGAAAAGCATTTAATCATAAACTTTAGAGTCAAGGTATTAGTCCCATATGAGATATTCCTAGAAAAAATAGGTACATTACCCTTAGAAGCAGTAATGATTACCCAACTACTAGCCTATTTTGAAAAAATGATAAATTTAACAGTAGATAGATGGCCCAAACCAGTAGTGGAGGAAAAACTATATAGAAGAGGAAAGTGAATGAAACAAAATGATAAGTGTATGAAGAGGTGGATATTAGTTTACATGCATGTTCAAATAGTAATCAAGAAATAAAAATGTATGTGAAAGAGATATTTTTGAGTATGCATGTGGATGCTAAACCCAGGAAGAAAATTTTCTTACTACCTTAGTAAATTTAACCCAACTTATGAGCACCAACAAAAAGCATATGTATGGGTAAAGTTGAGATGGAAAAATAAGATGATCATAGCATAGTTGAGGACTAGTTCACATCATCATATGTGTGAAATAGGGAGATGAACATCACCCAAATAATAATGGTAAAATAAGCTCTGTGTTCTATTCATTTAGAGAAGTAGAAACAGAGAGACTTTTTTATTTGTGGAAAACACCCCAAAAGAGATGCCACTTTCGAGTAAGACCTAAGGATGCAAGGGTATCCATTCCACCAAAATTACCCAGGGCACGATCCTGGCCTACCAACTTTGACATACTCAAGGAGTAAACAAACACACAATAAGAAATAAAATAAATAAATAAAAATAAGAATAAAAATAAAATAAAATAAAAAACATGCTCGTTGAGTGTGTCAAAAAGATAAAGCACAACCAAGCACACATAAAATAAGATTAAAAAAAAACACAACATGAACCACATAGACAAAAACACCAAAACAAAATTACAAAACACAAACATAAAAAGAAAATAACAGAACACTACAAAGACATAACCAACAAAAACATGAAAAACACAAACAACCAAAACCTATAAAATTAACAAATAAAAATGAAAATAAAAATAAAAAACAACCAACAACAGACAATAAACAAAAACAAAAAACATAGAAAACACTCACACACAAAAAATATGAATTAACACAAACATACATAAACACAAGAACAAGAACAACAAAAACATGAGAACAAAAAAAACACAAGAACAAAACAAAACAAAAAACATACACACCTAAAAAATAAAAATTGACCACAAGAATTTTAAGGCAAGAATCAACAGATGAAACAAAATAAAGAATAGTTTGAGCTAGGGAACTAAAATACCCTGACTGAACCAAAGAGAAAAAAAATAAAGCAAGAAGAAACTAGGTACCTTCATAACTGGAGCCATCCAAAGAAATTATAGAAAGAAGAGCTTACCCTATTTGTGAAGCCCACAATCTAGGAGGGTGGCCATAACAAGTAAAATCACCTTTGTCTAAAGCCCAATTTTCTAAATCATCAGCACTCTTGTTTTTATTTCTGACCACATGATTGTAATCAACTTTCAAAATTTCCCTCTGGATTAATTGAATCTTCTCAATAATTATTTTTATTCTCCAATCAACCTTATGATTCTTATAAGGATTTTTTAAAATATTAATCATGAGTTGAGAGTTAGACTCAACTAACACCTTTTACCATCCAACCTTAGTAGCCTCTTGAAGGCCTCTGAGGATACCATACCCCTCAGCATGGTTATTGGAAAGAATACCCAAATTCTTAGAAAAAGTAAAAACCAGGGAGCCATCTGAGAGTCTACCAATTTTTCCCACACTATCTCTTCCAGGGTTCCCTCTAGAGGCTCCATCAGTATTAACTTTACCAAAATTCTTAGGAGGAGGTTGCCAATTTCTTGTCCTATCCATCTTTCAAATACTCACAATCCCTTTAAGTTGGTTTCCCTTAGCATATTTAATCTTTAATATTTGCATCACTTGATCCCATTTTTGGTGGAATTTTTTGGGGTGATTAAGGAGTTGATGGACTGATTCAACTAAGTTGGCTATGGTCTTATGCCAAATATAGTCAATATCCTTCCTATCTTGATTAAAATTTTGATTGTTCCTTTCATTCCAGATATTCCAAAGAAGAATGGTAGAACCCATCCAAACTAACTGCCTAATAAAATGATCAACACCCTATTTTTTAGGCTAATCCCTCCAAAGATGTTCAAAAGTTAAAAAATTGGACCACTGTAAGCCAAGTAAAGTGGTCATTCTCCTCCACAGCTTAGAGGCTAAAGTACACTCAATAAAAATATGGTTGAGAGTTTATACATTCCCTCCACATATTTCACATATAAAAGGGCCATGAAAACCATGCTTCATAAGTTTCTCACTAGTAAGCACCCTAAGATGCAATAAAAGCCAAATAAATAACCTCACCTTAGGCCATAGCTAAAATGGAGAGACTTTTTATGTTAGAATGTTTAACCTGCAATGACGGTCAAGCGAGTTACCCCAAAATTTTAGATGCCCACCATATGGTGACTCGATTTGAAGGGAATATGATGGAAAATATAGGAGAATTTATAATAAACATAAACTACAGGAAAATCACCCTCCAAAAGAGGAGAGCAGAGGCTTAATTTGAACTGTTATAATAATTAGTAAAATTATACATTTTATAGCTTATATAGTTGTAGTCCATAGACTATTTTGTCTCATGGATGTAATATAATTCATTAATTTCATTTCCATTTCATCATCCTAAATATGAAAATATTTGTTCAAAACAATCAATTTATATACCCATATCATCCCGAAAAGCAATTGTCTTGATTCTTATCAAGAACAAACTTATATTTGAAATTCTCAAAGATATACATGGCTTAAAGAGTGATGCAATTTCTCAAGAAATTTACATTCAAATATGATATCTTTCAAGGTTGTTTTAGGATCTGTTAGTCTTGATTCAAAGAGTTGATATTTTTAGTGTTTGCAACATTCATATCATCATCTATATTTATGTGTCTTGAAATAATCCTTGTGTTAGCTTTTGAAGCTAAATACTAAAGATAAAATAACCCCAAGATCCAACATAAAGTTGCAATATATAATATAATATAATGATAATACTCTAAATATATAAAACTCATAAATAAATTCAAAAATAACTCAGAATTTTCATTAACAAATACTTACAAAAATTGTATCTCCATTGAATCAAGATCTCAAGTACCCATACTTACATACACTCTCATACTACAATATGTATCACACACACTCTCACACATAGATACATATATAATGGAATGTGACTCTTCATATGGAGCACCCTTGGCCTTCACTCTTATAGGGACTCTTCATCTCCTATTCCATGGACTCATGTGCACATTTACATTACCAAAATACTTTACACACTTGTGCATTTCTTACATTGCATAAATTAAATACTCATGATCTAATATAGGACACTCTCCTAATCTAAACATGTACCCAAGGTGGTATATTATCATGTATCAAACAATATAATATATTCCAAAACCCCCTTGTATTATAGTATTTGGTTATTGGAGACTTAGTCTTCAATATGGTTCTTCGTCTTTTAACTCACTTTGCATTGTATGCCTTTTTTATTAGGTTCTTTCTCTTTTTTCTTATCATCGCCATTGATGTTAGTCTTTATACCTTCAGATGATATCTCATTGTCATTTATTCTTGCAAAAATATTTTCTCTTTTCCTTTGACTTTCATATCATAAAGCTTCTTTTGTACAAAACCTTCTGAGTATTCACTTATGGTATCACGATAGGACCTTAACTTAGAAGAACTTGAAGCAAAAATAATTTTTTTGGTAGGTAAAAATTATATTAAAAGCGGATTTTGAAAGGACCCCAAAATTTTTTTACAATAGGTTAACCGACCAAACCAAAGGTCAAGAACAATCAATTTGAATAATCCCATCCAGTTGGAAATAGACAGTTTGGAAAAACCTTCCCAATGGGAAAAGATAATTTTGAAAAATCCCGCCTAGTGGGAAACCACCAATTTTGAAAAATCCTACCTAGTGAGGAACCACCAATTTTAAAAAATCCTACCCAGCGGGAAACCACCAGTTTTGAAAAATCCTGCCTAAAGGGAAACCATGCAGGATGATGAATTTGAAAATCCCACCCAGCAGGAAGTAGCTGAAAACCACTAGAAAATCCCACCCAGCAGGAAGTAGCTGAAAACCACTAGAAAATCCCACCCAGTGGGAAATCCTCTCCCACCCAGTAGGAAAAAATAGTAGATTGGAAAATCCTGCCCAATGGAAAACCACCAAATCCCGCCTAGCAGGAAACCACCAGTTTTGAAAAATCCTGCCTAATAGGAAAACATGCAAGATGAATTTGAAAATATTGCCCAGTGGGAAGCAGCTGAAAACCACCAAATTGGAAATCCCACCCAACGGGAAAACTAGAAAATTGGAAAATCTTGCCTAGTGGGAAATCCCATCCCGCCTAGCAAGAAAACCAGCAGAAAATCTGGTTTGAAAAATCTCGTCCAGCAGGAAAACCAATAGGATTGGAAATTTGAAGCATCAATATTGCATGAAGAATGAAATACTTTTTCTAAAAATGATTCATCATTATTTTCTTTCCTCTTAAGAAACTCAATCAACTCCTTTTGTTTCAAGTTCTTCTCTTTGATATGTTTAAGTGTAAGCAGTTCCATTTATATTATACTAATAATAGTTAAAGAAATTATAACATTATTTTTTTCATTGTCTATTTCTTCAACTATTCTCACATGTAGATAGTATTATAATGTTTCAAAAAAAAATTCTAATGCTTATTTATAAATGAAACTTGAAACTAAGTCTAATTTTCCTTTAGACTTTTCAACCAAATTTTGGATTCCATATCTTATAATATTTACTCTTCCTTTTCTAATTTCATTTTCCATTTCATTATTTAATGGATTATTTGGAGTATACATACTTTTATCTCCTTAGTGTTGAGTATTGCAAATAATTCTTGATAGAATATTTTAAATTTTCAAAAACTTTGAGGTTGACTACCTTATGACTCCCTAGTTTTGAATATATTTCCAATTCTAATTTTCAATTCTTCAATTTCTCTACTCTTTATTTCTCCTTAGTGTTGGGTGATAGACTAAGAACAATTTTTCAATTGTTAATCTTAAAATTTTTAGCCTTTTATCTCCCTATATAGACTTGTCAAATAATATCTTTTGAAGTAATTTCAATTTTTCTATAACTTATGTTAAATTCCTTTTATCTCCCAAATCTCAAAAAATTATTTCTTTAATTCTAAATTTCTCAATCCTATGTTGGTGTTGAATTCCTTATAACTCTAAATTTAGAAATTTAGAAATTCTATAAAAATATATTTGCAAGTTTTATATTCCTAATTTGATGTAGAAAACCTTATTTCTCCGAACTTATCAAATTGCAAATATTTTAAATTGTTTTGTAAACTTAAATAATCAAATCACAAAACTTCAAATTAATTCCTTCATTTTTTCAAACCAATTTTCAGATCAAGTTTCTAAGGTTTCAAATATAATTCAATATCTTATCTCTCCAAAATAAAATAGTTTCACTTTAAGCTTAGAAAATAATAATTTCATGCAACCTTATAACTTCTATCTTGAGCATATAATTTTTTTTCAAATAAAATGAATTACCTCCAATCTTGAGGTGCAATTTATCTTGGTCAAAAGTGTTTGACCTTCTCTTAATTTGTACTCCTTATTTGTTGTATGTATGGAGCTCTTGTTATACTTTGGCTTGCTTTGGAAGGACTGCTTTCTCCTCTTTGACTTGTCACCTGACTTCCAACCTTTTTAATGCACTCTAATTAAAAGACTTAAATATGTTATCCCTACTATTTTAATAGAAGTGAAAGTAATGTAAACTTATTTTTGGTCTTGAATTTTATCCTTCAAATACTTTACTAGCACCTCTTGGATGGATCTCTTGCATGATCCAAATATAATATCTCCTCCTTACTTGCACTCAGACTTCAATCAATGTGCTTACTTGTTTTCACTCCTATTTTAGACCTTTACTAAAATCAAAATTCAACTTCATTATATTTGGTATCTTGAATCATGCATCAACATATTCGCTATGAATGTTTACTCCAAGCCTATTGATGTTTTACTTCTCATGCGCTACATGACACTCAATATCTTCTACTTCTCCAATTTTTCTCACCTTCTTATCCTTGGGTTTTTCTATTACCCTTACAACATAACTTTGCCTAGTTTGGTAATATTATGATAATGTGGATATTACACTTTACAAGTATCTTGCCTTCAATATAGATTCAAAAATATCCTTTAATCTTGGTGCAATCTTGGAGTTTGAATTTTACCCTAGCTTATCCTCTCTTGATGGTTTGTCTTCTCTACATATCCCTTCAATATATTTTAAAAAATATTTCCTTTAATCTTGATGCTTGGATTTTGCCTTATCTCTTCAATGCTTTATCTTCTCTATATGTTTTCCTTTACTATATTTTGTAGAAATATCTCGGTTACCTTTATTTGAGATCCTTCAGTGGAGCTATGGCATTGGACCTTTAGCTTTGTGGCTTCCTTTTGCTTTTCAGGTTGTGGCTCTTCCTTGAGCAGTGGTGGCTCTTCCTTGAGCTTTGGTGTCTCTTCCTTGAGCTATGGTGGCTCTTCCAACTTAGTGGTGGTTTTACTTCCAAACTAGTGGCTCCTCCTTTTCTTGCATGATGGTTCCCTTGGTGTCTTTAGACACTCTAAATTTTTCTGTATTTTGATCCCTTATTTGTTCTTCTATTTGCTTAGTAAATATTCCCTTATTTGGTTTCTTTTTAGTTCAATAAATCTGCACTTTTATAATCTTGTAAAAACAACATTTAATACTAATATAGTTTCCTCCTTATTTCTCCTTTTCAAGTAAGATCTAACTTAGATATTTGTTTTATTTTTTCATATTTTAAGACATGAATTCTACCACCTTCTTTTGCTTGACGACTCTCTATTTCAACTTACTTTTTCAGAATTTAATAAAGCTAATATGGTGCTATCAAATACTTAACGTAGATTGGTTTTCATGCTTGAATAATAAACTTGTGTAGCACCAATATGGCATACCTTTTTGGTCTCCTTTTGTAGCTAATATCCTTGGTAATTTGATTCACCCTTTTGCTATCTCGAACTTGTAAATTCTGCAGCTTCCCTTACTTTCACTTTGCTGCTCTAAATTAATAAATTTTACATCTCTAATTGCTTCCCAAATATCAACTTGTTTGCTTTCTAAAATCTCTCTCAAATAGACCCAAAAGTTCTCCACAATGCAGCTCTCTCTTCTCCTTCTAATGCTACCCAAAACTCTGATTTTTGTGGCTTCAATTCTCCTCCAAATTTGTTCTCTCGAACTCTAAAATTTGCACCTATTAGTGATGTCTGAATGCTACTCAAATTTACAGCTCAAATATCTTCCAATTGCTGCTTTCAAAATCTGATTTATTATCCTTATCATGTTGTCGAATAATCTCCTCTATCTCCTTCAAAACACTGCCTTCTTTTTATGTCAAGCCTTCCTTCAATTGACTATTCAAGGTATCTTGAAGATATTCCCAAATATTCTCCAATATGCAGCTCTATATCTTCTTTAATTTATTTTCCTATGAGCCTTCAACTTCTACCTCAAAAATCAGCAACCTCCTTCTCTGTAAATTAGCCTTAAAATCCTTTATGATTGTCTTCAAAACTTTCAAATCTAGTTTTCCCTTATAGTTTCTTTCTCCTTCATTATTCTTGTCAAATTCTAACTTCCAATTTGGCCACTTCCTCAAGAAACTGAATATCTTGAGGTCTTCAAAAACTCTTTCCAAAATTTGGCAAAATTCTTGCCAAATCCTTCTTCCTTTTGGGCTTGTTGATTGTTCCAAATTCTTTGTTTTAGGAGCTTCTCCTACTTGAAATATTCTACCTCAAGCTTTATTCAAGTCTCCTTAAATGGCCACTTCTTCAACTTTACAATGAGGCTTTCTCTAGACTTTTTCTTCTTCTTCAAATTCTCTTGAGACCTCTTCCTTTGGGTCTTCTAATTTTTTAGCTCTTGAATTCTTCTTCTCAAAACTTCAATGAGATCTTTACTTGGTCTCTCTAATATTCTAACTATAGAAATTATGAAATAAGATATTTTTTTTGTATCTCCAAATTTTACTACTTCTTAAATATACAATAGGACATTTGATATTCACACAATGACACTGAGATGGGGGGGTGAATCAGTGTAGCTATTAATTTTAATATCTACAACATTTAATATGAAACAAAGAGAACTTGAAAACTAGAAAAACAAATTGAACAAGAGAGCACACCACAACACTCAATATACCGAGGTTCACCAATTTGGCTACTCCTCAAAAATGACCGCTTGGACTCCAATCCAAATCCAGTCTTTGCAAAATACCACTTTTACAAATACTTTACCAGCATCTACTGGAAGGAGCACCAACCCCTTAATTTTCTGCTGCAACAGATAGGAGCACCAACCCCTAGTACCAAGCACCAACTTGGACAACAATTTTGATCAATTTAAAATGACATAAAATGTCTTCACTGTTTATACAACCCTAACTAGTCTGCAATTAAACACACTCTGCACACACTCAAAGTTCTGTTTAATTCTCTCTTGGCTTTCTTCGAACCCTCTTTTCTCTGTAATTTCTCTCTAACAACAGCAACATTATTCTCTGTACGACTATTCTTTTATAACCTTCTTTTTCTCATCGGGACTCTTTGTCTTCTATAGCGTTTCAATCCTGCATGCAGTCGGATGACATTCTCGAGCTGTTCGAATTCTTTTCTCCTCTCCATAAGCGGCTGTTCGAATCCTTGCAAATACGGCTGTTCGAATCCTTGCAAGTACGACTGTTCGAATGCTGCACATACTTCTTTTCGAAAGCTTTTCGATCCTTCATATTTGATTCTTCGAATGCTGCAAATACGTCTATTTTCATGCATTTTCAATCCTGCATATTCGGCTGTTCGAATCCTTGCAATGCGGCTGTTCGAATGCTTTTTCGATCCAGCCTATACGACACTTCGAAAGCTTTTCAAACATGCATATACAGCTGTTCCCATGCATGTCCGACACCTGTCAATGTGTAACTGCCGATCTGACTTCAGTTACTTTTTACGTAACTGGCTGCATGATTTTTTGTATGCTTTTTTGACACGTGTCACCTTGCATGCTCCTTCGGCTTTTACCTGCCAAACTGTTACCTGTCGTGATATCGTGACACTTTTTGTAGCCGTACCCTTCATGCCCTTGCTGTCGCGAAATCATGACCAATTTGGCCTTTGAGAGCTTTCCCACCGTTCATGTCACGAAATCGTGACACTTCAAACTTTTGCTGACGTCATCCTTAATGTTGTCATGAAATCGTGATGCTTTCGGCTTCCAGAGGCTTCTCCTTGAACCCTGTCATGAAATCGTGACACTTTCAGCTTTCATTGATGTCATCATCATTCTTGTCACAAAATCATGACGCTTTCGCTTCAACAGACTTTCCTTGCACCCTTGTCATGAAATCGTGACACTTTCAATTTTGCTGACGTCATCATCATTCTTGTCACGAAATCGTGACGCTTTCAACTTCCAGAGACTTCTTGCAACTTGTCATGAAATCGTGACACTTTCAATTTTGCTGACGTCATCCTCAGCTTTGTCGTGAAATCGTGACGCTTTTGGCTTCCGTACAATCCTTGCTTCATGCAGTAGCGAAATCGCTACAACTTTGTGCCTTGTGCTTTCGACTTGCTACATCTTTGAGTTTTGCAATTTTGACTGGTAGCGAAATCGCTACACCTTCACGTTGTGCATTTTGGACTTGTAGCGAAATCGCTACACCTTTGTTGCCATTCATTTTATCATGCAGCGAAATCGCTACACCTTTGCACCTTGCATTTTGAACCTATAGCGAAATCGCTGCATCTTTGTGCCTTCCATTTGAACTTGTAGCGAAATCGCTCACTCTTCCCTTGTATTTCAAACTTGTAGCGAAATCGCTACACCTTTCTTGACTTAGAGCATTCTCTTTGCTTCACCATAACCCAACAAGTAGCGAAATCGCTACCTTACTCACTTTTCCTTTCCTTCAACATGTCATGAAATCGTGACATCTTTTCATCCTAGGCGTTGCTTCTTCAAACTTGTCATGAAATCGTGACACTTTTTTTCCTTGGCACTTTTGCTCCAAACTTGTCACGAAATCGCTACAGTTTTTCAACTTTGCTTCTTTCCTTCCAGACATGTCATGAAATCGTGACAGTTTCTCATTTGGCTTTCTCTCTCCTCGGACATGTCGTGAAATCGTGACAATTTTTCTTGCACTTTCTCTCTCCTTCGATATGTCGTGAAATCGTGACATTTTTCTTGCATTTTCTCTCTCCTCGATTATGTCGCGAAATCGCGACATATTTTTCTTGCATTTTCTCTCTCCTCTGTTATGTCGTGAAATCGCACAATTTCTTTCTCTCTCCGTGTCACAAATCCGACAATTCCTCAATTTCTCTCTCCTCCGTTTTGTCGCGATATCGCGACAGAAAACATGTCGCGATATCGCGACAGTTTTCTTCCTTGTCTTTTTCTGCCAATTTCTGAATCTGGGTCACTTCTGTTTTCCTTGAAATTCACTGCACTTGATCTGAATGACCTCTGAACTGCATCAACTGCATCAATCTGTCTATGTTGACAACAATAACAATACTTTTGCAATGCTTTTGCTGCACCTTGCTCAACAATCTCCCCCTTTGGAATTGTTGGCAACACACTGCAACCTTGCTCAATTTCTTCTCCCCCTTTGCCAATAATACCAAAGGGCTGCTGCAGACTCCCCCTGAGTCTATGCACAACATTCTCAGGCTTAAAAGGTTTGAATGCTCCCCCTGAGAATGTGTTTCCCATAGCTAGTCAGTGCTTGGGTAGTGTGACTACTCCCAACTTCTTCCGAAGGTATTCAAATACTTCCTTTGGCAAAGGTTTTGTGAATATATCAGCTACTTGTTCTGTAGTTGGAACAAAATCCAATTTGACCTCTCCTTCTGCAACTTTATCCTTCAAGAAATGATACCGGATTGCAATATGTTTGGTTCTTGAATGCATAACTGGATTCTTGGATATGTTGATAGCACTAGTGTTATCACATTTAATTGAAATTGGCTCTTTGAAATGAATACCAAGATCTTTCAACGTTTGTCTCATCCATAATATCTGAGTACAGCATGTTGTTGCTGCAATGTATTCTGCCTCTGCAGTGGATAGAGAGACTGATTCTTGTTTCTTGTTGTGCCATGCTACCAGCCTGTCTCCAAGATAAAATGCTCCTCCACTTGTACTCTTTCTGTCATCAATACATCCTGCCCAATCTGCATCAGAATATGCAATCAAGGTGAAGTCTTTACCTTTTGGGTACCACAACCCATAATCCATAGTACCCTTGAGGTACCTGAAGATCCTCTTTACAGCTGTCACATGAGTTTCTTTTGGACTAGCTTGAAATCTTGCAACCATGCATACTGCCTGTAATATATCTGGTCTAGTGGCTGTTAAATATAGCAGGCTTCCAATCATAGACCTGTACATTGTTTGATCCACATCTGAAGATTTATCATCCTTGCTCAACTTGCGACTGTTGTCATGGGAGTGCTTACAGGTTTACTATCTTCCATTGTGAACTTTTTCAGCATTTCTTTTACATATTTAACTTGAGAAATAAAAATGCCCTTTTCATTTTGATTGACCTGCAGTCCTAAGAAATACGAAAGTTCACCAATCATAGACATCTCAAATTCTTTCTTCATTTTAGTTGATATGTCTTTGCAATATTCATCCATGCTACTGCCAAATATTATATCATCTACATACACAACAAGAACAATAAGATGGCCCTTCTCTGTTTTGACATATAAATTGTTGTCCACCAAACCTTTCTTGAACCCTTGTTTAATTAGATAGTTATCCAGCCTTGCATACCATGCTCTGGGTGCCTGTTTCAAACCATATAAAGCTTTCTTTAACCTGCAAACAAAATCTGGATTGTCACCAAGTTGGAAGCCATCTGGTTGTTCAATGTAAACCTCTTCTTCCAGTTTTCCATTCAAAAATGCTGATTTTACATCCATTTGATATACTTTGAAGTTTTTATGAACTGCTAATGCCAGAAACATTCTGATTGCCTCTAGTCTGGCTACCGGTGCAAAGGTTTCCTCAAAATCAATGCCTTCAACCTGAGCATAGCCTTTACAGACCAATCTTGCCTTATTTCTGACCACCTGCCCATCTTCATTTAATTTATTTCAAAAAATCCATTTGGTGCCAATTATGTTTTTATTTGTTGGCCGAGGTACTAATTCCCAGGTATTGTTTTTCTCAATCTGATCTAGTTCTTCATTAATTGCCTTCAACCAACTTTCATCAGTGCTTGCTTCAGCAACATTTTTAGGTTCAATGCTAGATAACAGAGAATAGTTCCGCACTGCTGCTCTTCTTGTCTGAATACCATCCGTGGGATCCCCAATAATCTATTCACTTGGATGATTTTTCTGCCGATTGTCCTGTTTTAAATTTCCTGTTTTCTTCTTCTGATTCAGTTTTTACCACATCTGGATCAATTTTCTGATTCTTATCTGTTTCCTTTTCATCATCACCTTCAATGACTTCTTCATACATAGGGTAGTTTTCTTGATAAGTAATTTCTTGTTCTCTACCTTCATCAACTTTCACATCAGCACTCTCAACAATTTTCTTTAGCCTCTTGTTGTAACATGTGTAGGCTTTGCTTTTTGTTGAGTAACCAAGAAAGATACCTTCATCAGCTCTATCTTCAAATTTACCGAGGTTATCTTCAGTCCGTTTTATGTAGCACTTGCTGCCAAATACTTTGAAATGTCTTGTTGTTGCCTTTCTACCGAACCACAGCTCATAAGGTGTTTTGCTTTCATGTGGTCTTAGCATGCACCTATTTTGAATGTAAACTACAGTATGTACTGCCTCTTTCCAAAATCTGTCAGCTATTTTGTTCTCAACCAGCATTGTCCGTGCCATTTCCTGCACTGTTCTATTCTTCCTTTCTACAACACCATTCTACTGAGGTGTCCTAGCTGCTGAAAACTGTCTTCTTATCCCATATTTTTGATAGTATTCTGCAAATTCTTCTGAAATAAACTCTCCTCCTCTGTCTGATCTTAGGCATTTAATCCTCTTTCCAGTTTGATTTTCCACCTGATTTTTAAACATCTTAAACAACTCAAAAGCATCTGATTTAGACTTTAAAAATAATACCCATGTCATCCTGGAGTAGTCATCTATGAACAACATAAAGTATTTGTCACCATTTATGCTTTGAGTTCTCATAGGTCCACACAAATCAGTATGAATTATCTCCAATGGTTTGCTGGTGAAGTATTCCTTTGATTTAAATGTGGATCTGGTTTGCTTTCCTTTTTGACATGAAGCACAGATGCTATTTATTGGTTTGCCAATGGTTGGTATATCTCTTACTGCTCTTTTTGAACTGATTTTTGCCAGATTGTCAAAACTAATATGACCAAGCCTCTTGTGCCATAGCCAATTTTCATCTTCCTGTCCAATCAAGCATGTTCCTTCTGTAGTTTCTGAGAGAGTATATAGATTACCTGAAGTCCTTGATCCAGTAGCTACCAGTTTCCCACTGTGTGATTTTCTCACTTCACAGCCCTCCTTCTTGAAAGTGACTTCATGACCTCTGTCACAGATTTGACTTACACTCAGCAAGTTGTGCTTCAGTCCAATCACAAACAAGACTTCTTTTGATTTTATCTTTCCATCACTGATCTTGACTGATCCTTTTCCAACTATCTTTGCTCCATCATTATTTCCAAATTTCACAGAACCACCTTCATAATTCTGTAACTTCTCAAATTTTTGCTTGTCACCTGTCATGTGACTGGAGCAACCACTGTCAAGTATCCAAGGTGCAGATTTGTTCCGAGCTTTAAAGGCAGTCTGAACAATCAAAGATTCCTTTTCTTTCCATTCTGGTTTGATAGCAGATTTGGCTACTTGTTTTGCCTTTGTCCTTTCATTAGCATGTGCCTGTTTTTCAAGAAATTTCTTGTTTTGTTTCAACCCACTTGGTTGAGATTTTCTACCCTGATAATTATTTGATGCAAAATTGCTTCTACAGTTTCTAGCAATATGTCCAAAATTATGACAATTATAACATTCAACTGCATTATTCATTAAAGGAGAAAAAACATTTCTACTGGTGAAATTCCTTTGAGATACATTATGCCTGCAATCTGAAATCTTATGACCATAAGCATTGCATTTAAAACAATAACCAGAAAAGGAATGATTAAACCTGGGTGTAGGTCTTTGCCGCTTGAAGTGGGAGCCATGAATCTTTTCCTTCTTGGATGTGTGACTTTTGTGAATCCATCTTTGTCAGTACTTTTCTTGAGTCTGGCATTGTTGCTTTCTTTGGCATGATTTGTTTTTTCTAGGTCAACCCTGATCTTTTCTTCTTTCTTTATGGGTTCTACATTCAAGGCCTTTGAACCCTTTGATGATTCTCCTTCATCGAAGCCTAAACCAAATTTGATGTCGGAAGGCCTTTGGTTATTTAACATTTTATCCAGCTTTACAGTACTTTCTTCAAACTTATGAAAATAGCTCAATTTTCTATTCATCTCCTCTAGTTGCATCCTTAACTTAACAATATCTTCCTCTAGCTTGCTGCATTCAACTGTCTTTACAGTTAATTGTTCATCAAGAACTTCAGACATTTTCTTGAATTCCTCTGTCTGTATTTTTAAACTGTTTATTATGTCAGTGGCATCCTCTAGTTTTCTTGAAAACTTTTTGTTCTTTTTCCTTTCTGCACTCAACTCTTCAAGTGCAGCAACCAATTCTCCTTCCAGATAAACTTCAGCCTCATCTTTAAAGTTTTCATCACCTTCCTGATTTTCTTCTGTTCTTTCCTCTTCAAGTGCCATGAACAGAACTTCACCTTTTTCTTCTTCAGAATCCTCATCTGAGCTTTCTTCAGAAGTGTTGACATTCTTGGATATGAAGCTTTTCTTCTTGAAGTTGTTCTTTCTGAAATTTTGTTTCTTCTTCCAATCACCTTTTTCTTGGTGTGAACCTTCACCATTTTTTATTTTCTCATGCATTGGACATTTGGCTGCAAAATGACCGACTCCTCCACAATTGAAGCACTTAAAAGGTAGCTTTCCTCTATATTTTCCTTTTCCCTTTGTGAGTTTCCGAACAAAATTAGCTTCTGTTTCATCCAGTGTCTCTTCATCCTCAGATTCATGTTCAACTTTTATATTCTTGTGTGCTTTAAAAGCTGCTTCTCTGTCTATAGACTTGATTTGTCCTATTCTCATTTCATATGCTGTCAGGGAACCATGCATCTCATCCAAGCTGAAGTTGTTTAGATCTTTTGCCTCTTCTATTGCAGAAACTTTGGAGTTAAATCTTTTGTGCAGTGTTCTGAGAACCTTTTTCACAACAACTGCATCATCAATTTCTTCACCGAGTCCTCTGATTGCATTAATGATTCCGTTGACTCTCAGCATATAAGCCTCTATGTTCTCATCTTCATTCATTTGCAGTGCTTCGAACTGTGCTCGATGAGTTTGCAGCTTGGCTTCCTTGATCTTGTTGTCTCCTTCATGGATGCTCTTCAATTTATCCCACATGTCTTTTGCTGATTTACGGCTCATGACTCTTATCGGTTCACTGTCAACAAGCCCACACATTATGGCATTCTTAGCTTTGGAGTTGTTCTCAAATTTTTTCTTCTCAGTAGTATCTGTTGGAGGAGTAGTGGGTGCTTTGTATCCACTATCTACAGAATCCCAAATATCATATCCCAATGCACTCAGATATGTTTGCATCCTGAGTTTCTAGAAAGTGTAATTTGTTCCATCAAATAAGGGAGCTTTGTTGGATGAGAATCCTTCACCGCCTGCCATTGTTTCTTCCAAGATCACCTTAGCTGATTAAGCTTATTCAAGGAACCTTGCTCTGATACCAATTGATATTCACACAATGACACTGAGAGGGGGGGTGAATCAGTGTAGCTATTAATTTTAATATCTACAACATTTAATATGAAACAAAGAGAACTTGAAAACTAGAAAAACAAATTGAACAAGAGAGCACACCACAACACTCAATATACCGAGGTTCACCAATTTGGCTACTCCTCAAAAATGACTGCTTGGACTCCAATCCAAATCCAGTCTTTGCAAAATACCACTTTTACAAATACTTTACCAAACATCTACTGGAAGGAGCACCAACCCCTTAATTTTCTGCTGCAACAGATAGGAGCACCAACCCCTAGTACCAAGCACCAACTTGGACAACAATTCTGATCAATTTAAAATGACATAAAATGTCTTCACTGTTTATACAACCCTAACTGGTCTGCAATTAAACACACTCTGCACATACTCAAAGTTCTGTATAATTCTCTCTTGGCTTTCTTCGAACCCTCTTTTCTCTGTAATTTCTCTCTAACAGCAGCAACATTATTCTCTGTACGACTATTCTTTTATAACCTTCTTTTTCTCATCGGGACTCTTTGTCTTCTATAGCGTTTCAATCCTGCATGCAGTCGGATGACATTCTCGAGCCGTTCAAATTCTTTTCTCCTCTCCATAAGCGGTTGTTCGAATCCTTGCAAATACGGCTGTTCGAATCCTTGCAATATGACTGTTCGAATTCTGCACATACTTCTTTTCAAAAGCTTTTCGATCCTTCATATTTGATTCTTCGAATGCTGCAAATACGTCTATTTTCATGCATTTTCAATCCTGCATATTCGGTTGTTCGAATCCTTGCAATGCGGCTGTTCGAATGCTTTTTCGATCCAGCCTATACGACACTTCGAAAGCTTTTCAAACATGCATATACAGCTGTTCCCATGCATGTCCGACACCTGTCAATGTGTAACTGCCGATCTGACATCAGTTACTTTTTACGTAACAGTCTGCATGATTTTCTGTATGCTTTTTCCGACACGTGTCACCTTGCATGCTCCTTCGGCTTTTACCCGCCAAACTGTTACCTGTCGTGATATCGTGACACTTTTTGTAGCCGTACCCTTCATGCCCTTGTTGTCATGAAATCATGACCAATTTGGCCTTTGAGAGCTTTCCCACCGTTCATGTCACGAAATCGTGACACTTCAAACTTTTGCTGACGTCATCCTTAATGTTGTCGTGAAATCGCGACGCTTTCGACTTCCAGCAGCTTTCCTTGCACCCTGTCACGAAATCGTGACACTTTCAGCTTTCATCGACGTCATCCATCAATCTTGTCGTGAAATCATGACGCTTTCGGCTTCCAGCAGCTTTCCTTGCACCTTGTCATGAAATCGTGACACTTTCTGACTTTTCTGATGTCATCATCATTCTTGTCGCGAAATCGTGATGCTTTCGGCTTCCTGAGGCTTCTCTCGTAACTTGTCATGAAATCGTGACACTTTCGGCCTTTGCTGACGTCATCCTCAGCTTTGTCATGAAATCGCGACGCTTCTGGCTTCCGTACAATCTTTGCTTTATGCAGTAGCGAAATCGCTACAACTTTGTGCCTTGTGCTTTCGACTTGCTACATCTTTCAGTTTTGCAATTTTGACTGGTAGCGAAATCGCTACACCTTCACGTTGTGCATTTTGGACTTGTAGCAAAATCGCTACACCTTTGTTGCCATTCATTTTAACATGCAGCGAAATCGCTACACCTTTGCACCTTGCATTTTGAACCTGTAGCGAAATCGCTACATCTTTGTGCCTTCCATTTCAAACTTGTAGCGAAATCGCTGCACTCTTGCGCCTTGTATTTCAAACTTGTAGCGAAATCGCTACACCTTTCTTGACTTAGAGCATTTTCTTTACTTCAGCCAACGAAACTGCAACAAGTAGCGAAATCGCTACAGTTACTCAACTTTGCTACTTTGCCTTCAACATGTCACGAAATCGCGACATTTTTCATCCTAGGTGTTGCTTCTTCAAACTTGTCACGAAATCGTGACACTTTTTGTCCTTGGCACTTTTGCTCCAAACATGTCGCGAAATCATGACAATTTTTCAACTTTGCTTCTTTCCTTCCAGCATGTCGTGAAATCGCGATAGTTTCTCGATTTGGCTTCTTTCCCTCAAACATGTCGCGAAATCGTGACAATTTTTCATGAACTTTCTCTCTCCTCCGATATGTCGCGAAATCGTGACATTTTTGGCTGCATTTTCTCTCTCCTCTGTTATGTCGCGAAATCGTGACAATTTTTCTTGCATTTTCTCTCTCCTCTATTATGTCGCGAAATCATGACATATTCTTGCATTTTCTCTCTCCTCTATTTTTGTGCGAAATCGTGACATATTCGTTGCAATTTCTCTCTCCTTCGTTTTGTCGCGAAATCGCGACAGAAAACATGTCGCGATATCGCGACAATTTTCTTCCTTGTCTTTTTCTGCCAATTTTTGAATCTGGGTCACCTCTGTTTTCCTTGAAATTCACTACACTTGACTGACCTCTGAACTGCATCAACTGCATCAATCTGTCTGTGTTGACAACAATAACAATACTTTTGCAATGCTTTTGCTGCACCTTGCTCAACAACATTTTCTTATCTCTCCTCTATATTCAATATTCGATATTCTATGGGGACCTCCTACATGGATCTCCTCGATCTTCAATGTCAAGATTATTTAATCTTCAATGATACCTCTTTCTTGGACCTCCTTAATTTGCAATGTCTACTCTTTTATTACAGCTCAAAACTAATCCCTGCATGAGGAAAGCACATAGACTTTCAAGTAATTTAAGGTAAAATTATTCTTTATCTATTGTATGAAGCTTCTCAAATTTTGAGAACTATTTTTTTTGCAACAAAAAATTATATAGTAGCAACCAAATACATTCAAATTTCTAGAGTTCTAAAATCAATAAACTTCACTAGTTATTCTCAAAACTAGTGGAAAGAAATCTATTGAATCCTAGTCTTCACGAGTTTTCCTTCAACCTTGTGAAAAGACTCTAACCAAATAGCAATCTAGAATATTCTTCAATCTATAAAAATTTTCAATAGGACCTCCTTCTTAGGTCTCTTAATCTCATAAATGTCAATGTCTATCTTCAATACCTATAATTTCCTTCTAATTTAAATTTTCTCTTGGAATAGGTAAAGCTTCAAACATCACTGGTTTTTCTTCAACATAGTGAAAAATTCTATCTTCCTTGGTTTTATTTTATAGAGGTAATTTTTTCAACTTCACTGGTTTCTCCTTAACTAGTGAAAATATCCTTTACAACTTTAAAACATGTGCAAGACAAAACCTTGTTCTAGCTCTGATACCATTGTTAGCTTTTGAAGCTAAATACTAAAGATAAAATAACCACAAGATCTAAAATAAAGTTGCAAT
Source organism: Wollemia nobilis (assembly GCA_028583015.1). Taxonomy (NCBI): domain Eukaryota; kingdom Viridiplantae; phylum Streptophyta; class Pinopsida; order Araucariales; family Araucariaceae; genus Wollemia; species Wollemia nobilis. Next base: position 473,426 of record JAQPPZ010000762.1, read on the forward strand.
ATGAAATATAAGATAATTATAATATTATAAATATATAAAACTCGTAAATAACTTCAACAATAACTCATATAATTACCATTAACAAATGCTCATAAAAATTGTATCTCCATTGAATCAAGATCTCAAGTACCCATACATACACTCTCATACTACAATATGTATCACACACACTCTCACACATAGATATATATATATATATATATATATAATAGAATTTGAATCTTCATATGGATAAACCTTGGCCTTCACTCTTCTAGAGACTCTTCATATTCTTATTCTATGGACTCATGTGCACATGGACTAGTATGCACATTTGCATTACCTAAATACTTTGCATACTTGTGCATTTATTACATTACATAAAGTAAATACTCACTCTCTAATATAGGACACTCTCCTATTCAAAAGATGTACCCAAGGTGGCACATTAGCATATACCAAATATTGTAATATATTCCAACACCTTGGTTAATATTTTTTATTTTTATTTTATTTTTATTTTTTCCAAAATAAATGGAAGGATTTAGATCACCAAAAAACACATTAATCCCTTTATTAAAGACTATTAATAATTCTTAAAGGTCGAAACTATTTGAGAAAGGGGGATGTCTTTATATTATATTACTGATTTGTATTTAAATCTTATACATTATCTCCTACTTTGAAATGTTGAGGTTTGATGCTATCATTTACATAAATTTGCTTTGGCTTGTTCCCTTCCCATAATTTTCTTGCATTCATTACTTTGTGTTTTCAGAGCATCTTATGTGATACATTTAGTTTTTTATTAAAATTATGGGGTTTAAAAATTTGAAGTGATAGACATTACGAGTTCAAAACCATACACTACTTTAAAATAATTCTATTTTGCTCATAAATAAACACTATCCTTGTAAATAAATGGTACAAAGGATAATTTATTTTCCCATAGTGATTACTTAATTGTGACATATGATTGGTTCTTTTTCTGTTTGTCCATTATTTTATGAGTTGTTTGTAGCCATTTTTGGGTTCTTGGACATGTATTTGCCTTTGGGGGTACTCTCTCAACATTTTTTATTTGGATTTTATGACAAGTACTGGCATATTTCTTCATTTTTCTTCATGGTTCTTCAATGCACATGTTGCCTTGCATCTTCATGGTTTTGTCTCTACCCATGTGGTGGACAATAGACATATTATAAAATTTACACAAGATATAATTTTTTTGAGATAATGGGCATTTGTTTAGTGTTGCTATTGTCTTATTTTAATAGTTCCTTTTTTGACATATATCAATGGCTTATATGTGCTTTTAATGTGATGAGCAGATATTCTACTTGGCTTTCTTAAGGATTTGGAAAAAATATTTGTTGCCTATCAATCCATTCAAATTTATGGTCATTCTATCTTGGATAAACTATGAAAATATTCTATAATTTCTTGTGAATAATAAGAAGTGTGTTTCTTTCATGTGAGTTGGTGTTTTACAATCATGAACGGATGACTTTAATTATTTGTGATGTAGGAGCATCTAGTGGTGTAAGAGTGATATTGCATCATCCAGATTTGTATTTATTTTTATTCTATTCTAAAGTTTATTTAGTTGTTTAGGGGATGGGGAATAGACCTAATGGTGAAAGAATCACCCCAATATCATGAGCATTTTGGGAGATACATAAGTTTTATGGTAACAAACCTACCAAAATGGTGAAAAAACCTACCACTAAAACTTAAAGGTAAATTTTGAAGGCCTTAGAGGCCTCGTAGAGGGATGAAAATTAGGTGTAATTTCCTTTAGGATATTACATTTTTGTATGTCTTTTTGAGATATTTTTGAAAACATGCACTAATAGTCAATTCGAGCAATGAGCAAGGAGTTATGACCCCGAGAAGTTTTACCCCCAAAATTCAAATTTCAAATGAATTTTCCTAGGCAAGAAAAGGGAAAACAGGGTATTATAGGGGAATTTCAAAATGGTAAAGGGGTTGGTCTCTGTAACTCCATTTTTTTGAAAAGTAATACAATAAATCTTTGGGTTCCTATTACATTTCTTGATTTTTTAGTAGATTTTTTGTGTCCTATTGATCAAGTTTTGCTTCACTTTGGGATTATCAATTATTTTTCTTTCTAAGACTAGATAAAAAGACTTATGTATATGAGTAGAACTTTTGGGAATGAATATTTTAATTTAATTCCTTGGGATGTTCACCATAATACATGTATTTATTTGCAACAACTATGCACCAATATTTTTACAAGAAAATAATAACCTAAGCTTCACAAACTTGTAATTTGGTTCCATATGAGTTAATTGCACAAATATACAATTCGGCTACATATGAATCAATTCATGCTATGATGGTGAGTTATGGAAAGCAATTTCCATAAACAGATTGCTTATCTAGAGTACTGGACATTTCAACTTTCTTGGCCTCTTTAGACTTTATGAGAAGATGCAAAGATAGGTCCCTTACTTGTTATATATGTTAGGTGCGGCACTTCCAAATTCCGATTTCCTAGAGACTCTAGGACTTTTCACACTCCTTATTTTAATGCTCTTGTTTTCTACCCTATGTTTTTTTCTTATAATTTTACCAATGCAAGTTAGAAATTTTTGTTCTTATGCATGTCACTTCATATTCAATAATGTGCATATTTTATAACACAATTGGTATTGTTGATTATGAGGATACTCGTATTGCTAGCTAAGGCCTCTATTGATTGGATGGTTTTATTATTCAATAGTAGCAGCTTCATGATGAAACTCTTCATATTTATAGCTTTTGAATGTACTTGATATGCAGTATTATGATGTACTTATTGTTGCTGATTATGGGACTACTCACATTGCAAGATTTTGTATGTAGTTGGTATGAAGCCCTTTCCTATAATGCTAATCTCTGCTTCAATGGCTTTAAATAATAAGTCCATCAAATGGATTGGTGATAAAGTACTTAATCTAAGACAACTATTAGAGATATGCTTGAGAAGTGACCATAGAGATCTTGTATTATAGTCATTTGATGTGTTTGCCTAGACTAGAAATACATTCAGGGGGAGAAATAGAAGCCTTCTTGAAACTGCTTGGATTCGTGCAACTGACATGGATAGCTGGGTCAAAATTAGTCAGTCATATAAGAAATAAGTATGGAGTGATGAGAAAAAACTACAAATATTGGAGAGTACATCACTCTTCCATTGCTCAAAATTATGCTATGGTTCTAGAAGTCATTATTACAAAGGCTTTTTCTAGGAAGTATTTCATTTTTTTGGTGGAGGATACAAATACAGGTAAACCATCAGTGGAGACAATTCTTAGGGATAAATTAAATTACCCTCTTAGGGCTAAGAGTATGGTTTACAACTTCCCTCTTAGGGCTAAGAGGTTGTTTTAAAACTTCCTTATTAGGGCTAAGAGGGTGGTTTCAAACTTCCCTCTTAGGGCTAAGAAGGTGGTTTAAAACTACCCTCTTTGGGCTAAGAGGGTAGTTTAACAAGAGGGTAGTTTTAAACTACCCTCTTACCCTTAATAGGTCTTAGCCCTAAGAGGGTGGTTTAAAACCACCCTCTTAGGGTATATTAGGATTTATAACTATCCTCTTTTGTCTAAGAGGGTAGTTATAAACCACCCTCTTAGGGTCTATTAAGGTGGTTTTTGAGGCAATTTTTAACCGCCCTAATAGACCCTAAGAGGGTGGTTTTTTGAGGTATTTTTTAACCATCGTCATATGATACAAACTTTTATGATGCCATCATAGATAGCAGTTGAATAACCGCCCTTAAATATCTTTAAGGGTGGTTAAAAACTTCCCTTAAAGACCCTTTTTGGTGTAGTGATTGTTGAGATATATTACATTATTTGGTACATGCTAATGTATTCCCATGGTACCTTCATGGTACATTTGTAAATATGTAATAGATTAGGGTTGAGTCTATAGTTTAGAGTGTGATTTATATTTTTCCTTCATGTAAGTGTTAATGTATAGAAAATTCACAAGTATCATGTCAGAGAGAATGTACACAAGTGTCTTCTATGCAAGAGTGTAAATATGTAATGTGAGGATGTGCAAAAGTGTTATAGATTAGGAGTGCATGTAGGATTCCAAGAGTCATGTAGATGTGTGAAAGTATCTTAGAGTCAAGTGTCCATCAAGTATACAAGAGGAAAGTTGATAAAATAAGAGTCATGATTCTTACCATATGGAGAGCAATAGTCAAGTACCTAAAGAGTCACATTAATATGGTTATATTATGGAGATAATGATCCATAGAATGCATCGAATCAAAGAGAAAAAAATCAAGTCAAAAATTTGATCAAAGGGTGTAAGAGGAGTAATAAATATTGTATACATTTTAAGCAATTAATATTGTAAGTTTTCTTTATGCATAGTCCATGAATGATTCAGGCTATTTACATTCCTATTTTAGTATATAAATGAATGTTATTTGATTTTTTTTTGGTAAGTTAAAAAATTTTATTTATCAAAATAGGACATTTAAAAGGCACCTTAATGCCTTGTAAAACAATGAGACAAGAAGAGAAACCCAATAATAGAACCGAAAGGAACACAAAAGAGAGGTAGTAAGCCTGCTACATCAAAAAGGAATCAACCTTGAAAAAAAAGGAGAAAAAAGAAACAGTCCTAAAGCTGGAAAGACACAACTAGATCAAATCCTTTAGACCGAAGGAATGAAACAAAACCAGCAATAGGTGAAACCCTGTTCTCGCTTAGAGAGGAACGTCAGTAAGCATCAGAGAAGTGGCAACGGTTTCCAATGTGGTATCCTTTGCTTCATCCTTAGGTGCATCCATAGGAACATATTTTAGAACATCAAGACACACCTTGACAATCTCCACCATGTCCTCATCTTGTCATCACCCTTGGCATCAGAGGGACCCTCATAAATGGAAAAGGTAGGGATGTCCTTGAATAAATCATAAAATAACAGGAGACTAAGAGCTGGGTGCTGATCCTTTAACCTTGAAATTGTTTTACCTATGGCCACATGGGTTGTTTCCAGGTGATAAATAGTGGCAGAGGTTGCTTGGACTACAAGTTTGTAAAGGTATTTCTCCACAATGTCAGGCAAATTGGAAGGATCCTTTGAGGGTTTAATAGATGTGTAGGGAGGGGTTTCAGAATATTTTTTAAGCTTGAGCCTCATGGAACATCTAATAGGCGTACCCTCAACCTTGACCTTTTTTTGACATTAAAATTGGGAAGATAGACTCAATTTACATACATATACATATTAATTTTCTTATATTATTCTATTCATATTATTAATACCTTGACCTTTAATATTGTGGATATTTTATATTTTTTTTTTGTCATAACTCTAAAGGTTTTAGAGGTATTTTTTTTATAAAAGGGGTAAAAATTTATTAGATCAAAGAAACCTTACAGCAGTGAACAGACAACTAGCAAAAATAGCCAACAAAAACCTCAAATAGACATATCCTCAGCAAGTAAATTATGAAGTTGTTGAGAACAGTCTAAAGGGAGGTTATCCCAACCCTTAACAGACCAATTCCCCTGAAACTGAGAAGCCCATTTGGCCAAACAGTCCGCAACCCTATTCCATTCCCGAGGAATGTGAACAAAAGAGATAAACTCCAAATTACAACAGAGTTGAAGAATCTGTCGAACAACCAAAGTCAACCTCCAGTGAACATTATCAAGATGGTGAGTCCTTAACAAATTTATAATAATCTATGAATCAGACTCACATATTATCCTCCGCAAACCCATAGCCAACCCTTGTTCCAAAGCACAACAGACAGCAAAAGCCTCCATATAATTATTAGAGTGTATCCCCTTATAGCATGAAAAAATGAAGCAAGCATTCCCAGCACTATCTCTCCCAACTCCTCCGATACCAAGATGCCCGGGATTACCTCAAGAAGACCCATCTCGTATTTATCTTGAACACCCCCGGAGGAGGAGGATGCCATCTCCCATCTCTCTGCATTTTTTTTCCATCTCGATTTCTAGATGAAATAACAGGACGAGGACCATTCTCCACAAATCCCAAATTTTGCATCATCAAAATCTCCGACTGCTCCAAAGGAATACTAATCTGGCATGTGGAAGAGACATTTTCCTGGATCATACCAATGATTTGCTGCCAAAGCTGATGAAAAATAAGCTTGTTATCATGAAAACTTCATCGATTTCTTTCCAACAAAATCTGCCATAGAATGCAAGAAGGACCAATAGTCCAAGCAACCTGGAGAAAGAAAGACTTAGCAGGAGGTCTCCCTAAACTCCTCCAAAACTCCAAAAGAGAAGAAGCATGGGCACAAGGCTACTTCCACACCTCCCACCAAAGATGCCAAATATCCTGTGCAAAAGAACACTGAAAAAGAAGATGACCTGAAGACTCTTCACTGTTCGCACATAAAAAACAAAAAGAAGGTCCTTGAAAACCTCTCTTTTGCACATTATCCTAGGTAAGGCATCTATTGTGAGTAGCTAACCATAGATAAAAATTGCATTTAGGCCAAGAGAACTTAGACCACACTTGCTTCCACCAGGGCACCTCATCATCCCCAAAATGTTGTCGATCCAACTCCCTGTATCCTGAAGCCACCGAATAGACCCCTCTAGTATCCAAGCCCCAAGCCAAAACATCATCATCCTGTAAAGAAGAGCAGGCCCTACAAGCCAAAATACGATTCAACTCCTCTCTTTCCTGAAAAGTACCCCCTACTGGCCAATCTATAGGATCCTTCCAATGAACAACCTCAACCTGCCCAACTCTTTCAACAAATTTGTAGTCCATAACCCGATTCCAATCGGCTTCCAAAAAGACTTTGCACAAATTCTAAAGATGAGGATACATGGATAAAATGGCAGGGAACCCATCCCAAGAATCCTGCCAAAAAGAGAGCCTTGGAACCCTTATGACAAATCCAGAACAAACCTTGCTTAACAAGATTTGCCCCCTTCTTAAGAGTGTTCCAGATGAAAGATCCCCTACCAGACAAACTGTATCTAGGAATCTCAGAGCCCTCAACCCCATTCAAATATTTATAGGACAGAATATTTGCCCAAGCTTGGTCTTGAGAAGTACACCATCTCTAATAAAACCTAGCTGCCAAAGCCTCTCCAGAAAGGGAAGACAAACAAAGACCCAACCCCCCTACTTGCTTTGGTCTACAAATAGTTTCCCACTTAACCAAACTCCACTTTGAAGACTCCAAATTACCAGCCCATAAAAATTGTCTAGACAAAGAATCCAACTCATGAATAAAGCTAGCAGGAGCAACTTGAATCATGCACCTATAGATGCAAAGGGCCTGAACCACAGACTTAAGGAGTAAAACTCTACCAGCAGAGGAGAGCCATCTAACAGTCCAATGAGAAACATGAGCACGAAATTTTTCCAAAATGGAGTTCCAGATCTCACGAGGCAAAGGACCTATAGAAATAGGGATACCCAGATACTTCAAGGGAAGAGCACCAATTTGAAATCTTAGAATCCATGCAATACGGGCCTGTATAAGCGGATTAGTGTTAAAGAAGAAAATGGAAGATTTTCCCTCATTAATATTTTGCCCTGAAGCAGCCAAATAGATATCCAGAGCCCTTCTGAATTTGGTAGCTTCCTGAATAGAAGCAAGTCCCATCAGAGTCGTATCATCCACAAATTGAAGATGAGAATAAGCAGGCAAACTCATACCCCACCTCCAACCATGAATCAAACCCTGAATAACATGTGAATTTAGAATTCTACCCAAACCTTCAGCCATAATGATAAAAAAATAAGGGGACAAAGGGTCACCTTGCCGAAGACCTCTTGAAGCTTGAAACAAAGAAGATGGATGACCATTAACAAGAACTGAATATGAAGGTGAAGTAATGCAGCTCATCACCCAACTTACCCAGTTGGAATGGAAACCAAAAGCTAGAAGGACCTTTCTTAAAAAATACCATTTAACCCTATCATAAGCCTTAGCCATATCCAGTTTCATAAACATAGCTTTCTCCTTAGAAATGCACATAGAGTGAATGGTCTCAGTAGCAATAGTCACCCCATCCAGGATTTGTCTGCCCACCACAAAAGCACCCTGTTCATCAGAAATGACCTTTTTAAGCCAAGGCTTAAGACGCTCAGCAATCAACTTTTTTATAATTTTATACACCACATTACAGAGAGCAATAGGTCTGAAATGATCAAGAGAAGTGGCTCCTTCACTCTTAGGAATAAGCATCAGGAAAGTAGAATTTAGAGCATGCAACATTTGATGAAATATTTAATATTTAATACTATGAAATATTCCATGATATTTTGTGGTAGACATGCTTAAAAATCCAATAGTGGTATTAAAGGTACCACCTAACTCTATCTAGGTTGATATAGTTTTATATTAGCCATCATTATTAACTAGTTTTGTCCATTTTGATATGGTTAATTTATAGTATGCCCAATTTAAAAGTAGTGAAGACTTGAACTCTATTTTAAAAAGTCATATTTAGTAGAAAATGCTAGGGTCTTTCCACTAGGTTGAAGGAAAACTAATGAAGACTAGAACTCAGCTAGATTGAAAGTGTACCAACCCATAAGTAAGTTGTTCGTTCAGGGATAGAGCCACCCTAATATTAATATTCTCTATAAAATTGGTATATTAAGGTAGAACCAACTTAGAATAATGTTGTTCATTCAAAAAAAGGTATCCTAGCATTGATATTGGGTTCTCTAGTAAGAAGGAGAATCATATTGGGTTCTTAGGTGCAACCTAATACATTAAAGATTTTAGATTGATAGAAAATAGAGATTAAGCTACAAAATTTTGAGAAGCTTCCTACAGAAGATAGAGAATAAAATTAGCTTCTTAGTGTAGAAAAATAATAGAAGTATAATTAAAGTTGCAATAGAGTGAGAAGCACTCAAATATTCCTAAGAAAATAGAGATAGTGAAAATAAAAGTAGAAGAATAGTGAATAGAAGAAGTAGAAGAAAAATGCCAAGTCTAAATTGACCTTGAAATATTTTATAGAAGATAATTAAGGAAATATAGGCCCATATAGAAAATTAGAAGATGCCCATATAGAAAAAAAACAAGTTTAATAGACCAATATAGAATTGGCTTAAGAATCCAAGAAGGGAAAAGAAGCCCATTTTAAAAAAAAGGAGGTCCTACAATTTAATATTGTTGAAGATAGAGGAATAGTCATTCAATCATTCAACTAATTCAAGAAAGGTAGCACAATATATAGCAAGAAGAAATGACAATATTAAAATATGTTGTAATTATAAATCAAAGCAAATATTCTAAGAGATGTTGTAGCATTATACATAGAATATTATAAGCTTCTAGCCATTACAGTGAGGAAATATATAGCAAGTACCAATGGAGAAACTATTCACTAGTGATCATGTTAAAGACTAGAGCACTAGCAAACGAAAAAGAGCATAAACTAGAGATCGAATCACAAGAAAGTGACCTAAGCATTAATAGATGCATATGGAGACTAACAAATTAAAGGAGTTAAGTGGAGACTAAATATGATAGAGTAGCAAAGTAGATATATTACAAGGAGAATAGAGGACCAACAATGAAACAAAGGACAAGTGAGGAGACAATGAAAAGGAAGGCAAAGAGTGGAAAAGTGAAGGAATGACAGAAAATGGACAAGCAAGAGATAATAGATAATAAAACAAAGAGGCAAGAGACAAAGGTTAAGAAAAGTAGTGGAAACTAAGGAGAGTAGACAAGTAAGGAGGTACTTGACACTGCAAAAATAGAGAGTATACAAGCAAAGAGGCACTTGGTACTAGAATAGTAGATATTAGACAAGCAAAGAGGCACTTAGCACTATAGTAGAAGAGAGTATACAAGCCAATTGAGTAAGCAATATTGTTATGTATTCATCAATAGATGTAACACAGAAGAATCTTTAACACTAAGTGATTAGGGTTTAACTTGGAATGTTTAATGCTCAACTTAGAAAGAAATGAATGAGTTGAATAAGATCCAATGAACTTGCATGCAAATCCAATAAAAGTTAAGTGGGCATTTGGGCTAGTGCATTCAAGAATATTGAAATTGCATTCGAGGTAACTAAGGATGAAATAAATGATAGATTTATATTTTTAATTATCTTTATTTGAGAATCCATAAGGAGTTATAAGATAATTATAAGTTGAGTAAAAAGGTAATTATAAGATTAGGATTCATAATGTGATTATAATATTAGAATGCAATTAGTTGGAATTATAAATATTAATTAGAAATTAAAGTTTTTTATTTTTTTTGAGAAGTGTGGAGTGATAAGGATTTCTATATTATTTTATTTTATTTTTTGATTGGTAAGAAGGATTTTGAAAGGTTTTTGTAACCTTTTACAAAAACGTTCTAGTTAGGAAAAATGCTCCCAACCATATGAAACAAAAAGGAAGCACCTTCTTCAAAACATCCAAGAAGAAAGATAAAAATAGATAGAGAAACCCTTGTAGGGGTAAAATAGGAAGCCTCAATGGGTAATAAGAGATACATAAGTGAAATAGAAGTTCCATGCAAGATATTGTAAGTCCAACCATTGACCAATCCTCTCATGATGGATAGTAATTGTTTCACCATCGACTTCCTACAAGCTCACATGCAAATAGAAATTTGGAATAGAAAGTTTCACCAGGAACTCATAATAATCCCTCATATGCCAAAAGATACCAGTAACAATGATTCCAAAATTTGATCTAGAGTAAAGCCTTCTCGCATGTCTTGGTAAGACAACAGATGGATCCATTTTGTCATCTATCATGCAAAAACAAATATAAGAGATGTTCATTGAAGATGGTGTAGTTACAATGTCACCATGTATGGCTCACAAAGACATTCTCCATGTTGAGCCACAAGCTCCACATGTCCCAAACATTGAAGCCATGCATGAGAGTGTATGTTGAAAATAAATCCTGTGAACTTAGAAAAATTCTACAAATCGATGAAACCTCCAATGATGTATCCTAAAAATGCTATCCAATCTAAGGTAGATTTCCATAACATGGAGAATATGTGACTACCCAAAAAACCTAAATATTGAGAAAAATCACAAAAGAGATATAGGCATGGTATTTCCATCGACTAGTGGGGAGGAGAACTTTCATTCCAAATGGTGAGGTTAGGAAAATAAACCCCCAGGTTAGCTAGAAATTCATTGGTTTCCTTCCTGAAAGACATGTTGGACTATGACATTAGGGGAAGAGCTCAAAAAACTTTGCCTCGAAGATTAAATTGGAAGATGTTATAGGAAGCTAACTAGTTGCCTACAATACTTCTAATAATTTTCATAGAGTCACCTTTGAAAATAAGGTTAAGGTAGTTTATTATTGATAGGAAAGATAGACCTTGGAAGAGAGCTTGAGCTTTAGCAAAATTGTTGGTTTGGATGCTGATATTTTTTATAAATGCCAGCAATATCTTCCTTGTATGATCTCAAAAGATACCTCCTACTCTAGCTGGCCCCATGTTGCCCTTGGTAGCACCATCACAATTATATTTTATTCATACCAAATATGGAGGAGACCACTTGATAAGCGAGTGATCAACCACAAAAGAGGGAAAGGAAATATTACAAGAAGGAGGCTGGAGGGAGTTGGGTAATTGAACTTCACTCAAGGACTCTAACCACCTAGTGCCTTGAATAAAAGAGAGATTTTTAGTTGTTGCATGGATAACTCTAGAAATAACATAGTTGGAATTATGGATGGAGTTATGAAAGGATCTAGAATTTCATTCATACCAAAATTCCCACAGGAAATCGGGAAGATAAAAGGTCCAAAATATTTTGACATGAAATTTTTTAAAAGGATTAGGCCACTATAAAAAAGGTCATTTATAGAAAAGGAGTAACCCAAGAAATACCCATAAAGTAAAATAATGAGAAAATAATTTTGAGAGAGAAAGGACAGGAGAGAAAAATATGTTGTGTAGATTTGCACTCCTACTTGTAAAGGTAACAACAATTAGGAATGGGAAGCCCTCAAATTTGGAGATTTGAAATGGAGAGGATTTTATCCTAAACAACAAGCCAAAAGAAGAAATAGACATTGGGAAAGAGGTGATTGTTCCAAATGATCTTAGAAGGGAGACATGGCTCATCAAGGTTTTCATTAAGGAAATAGGTGGATTTGATAGAGAAATGTATGTTTTAATTAGGATCCCACAACAACGTATCTTCAACTGAATAGATGGGAATAACATAGAGATGCAATATGTTAGACAAAACAAGATTAGCTCTTTTTTTGTCTTCATTCAGATTACCATGAGGAATGGTTTTCTAGAGCTTCCTATCAACATCAATAAAATTGCACACCTGTGTACCAAATAACATGCCAGTCACAACTTTCTATTTATTCTAGAAATTTGTTTCTTTTTGGCCAAGTACTATTTTCTATTTATTCCTGCTGTGGTTTTATCAGTGGATGCACTGTTCTATCTCTGTTCCTTTGGGTTTGTGTTTTTTACCTTAAATTTTTTTCCTTCCTTAATTCCTTTTGCAATCATGAAGTGAAAATTGTTTTCATTTAGCCTAAGACTCTTGAACTGGATTCCATTTCCACTTATATGTTTAAATATAAAAAAGGAATCATTGATTTCTTCAACATGTTTTACGATGTGGATGAGGAGGTTACTAAGGCTTTCATGAAAACTTGGGATAATGACTTTGTTTCCATCCAAGATGTCCAATTCCATATTTTATTTGTATTTTTTGCGGATCTGATGGGGCAAGATTTGGATGGAAAATTCATCAGAAGAAACAAGAACAACTGGGAGGCGGAGTTGACACATTTTGAAAAAAATCACCTATTCACAAGAAGGTAAAAAAAGTTTGTTTCACCATCACTTGTCAACACCCTGGAAAGAAATTTTAAAGCCTATAATGCAATATTTTACTTGTGACAACCCCGAGTTCCAACTATGTTGTTATCATCTAGCTTTTGTAAATCACTTTCGGGATTAAAAAATGATGAACATTCCTGTCGCCTTATTCTGGTCCATGGACTATTCTATCACTACTAACCTTTCCAATAAATATGAGGTCAATCCTTGTCACCAGGGTCTTTTTTAAGTCCTATACAAGTTCCTCCTTCTGCATTTCCCTTCAGGAAACCTTCTTGCCTCTGAGTCTGAGGAAGAGAATTCTTCCTCAACCCCAAGTCCAAAAAATACCAGATCCAAAATAAAAGACAAAGGGGGCAAATCCATTTCTGATTTTTCTACCAAGAAGAAGGCCAAAGTTGAAATGACCCCTGTCCATAGTTTCCAGAGGCTGAAACACAAATAAATTACCAAAACCCCTTCGTCCACCTCTGTAAAAACTCCAAAGGATAAGTCTAATTCCCCTAACCTAGTTGAAAGGTATCTTCATAAGTTGGATGTGCATGCAACTTAAACCACCATTGATCATCTTGAAACTGCTCATTTTGCCATTGGAAAGGTGATATCAACTCTCAAATAACAATGCCATGCACTAAGCCTCTTGTTTTTTTGTGACAATTTTGATAATGATCCAGTATTGGTCAGCGTTGAGGTATCCATAGATACCAAAACTGACATCAAATATGATGCCAATGATGATTATGTAATGGATATTGCTAAGGATGCTTGTACCACTATTCTTAAGGATAGTACTAAAGATATTTCAAAAACATATGTAAAATATGTTGGTCTGGAAGGTGCTGCTTCGTCTCTCATGCAGATGGACATCCTCCTTGACGGTTGAAGGCTTTTCCTCTACTTTCAGGTCCCTCTATGATGGAGGATCATTTCTTTTTGAGTTCCTCTGTGGCAAAGGATCGCTTATTTTTGGGTGTTATCATATTTATACCTATAGCTCTTAGTTCCTTTCTGTCAAAGGCTGCTTCTTTTTTTTCATTTGAGTTTGAGGATGTTATTTTTTGTTTCAGCAAGAAGTTCTGTGGGTTATTTTTATCTACTCATTTTTGTTCCTTTTATGTACAAGGAATTGGGGCACCTTTCAAATTCCCTATTTTTTAATATAGTTATTAATTTACCAAAAAAACATGCCAGTCACAAGTTTGAGGTAGATCAGATCAAGACAGTTCTAAAGAGGGTTGTTACCCAACCACTTGTACTCCCAAAAGTGTATCTTCTATTCATCATCAATTTTATAATGGATTCCTTTTTTGATGATCTCCCTCATACACAAGATGTAATTCCAGGTGGTAGAACCTTGAAAAGGCGAAGGATCATCCAAAAAATTGGTTAATACCAAAGGTATTTAGCCTTGATGATATCAAACCATAGTGAATTTTTTTATTTTTAAGGATCTACCATCCTTGCTTGGAAATGAGGGTTAGATTCATCTATCTAACCTTCCTAAGTCTGATACCACCATATTATTTCTTGTAGAATACCTAGTCCTACATGACTAAATGAAATCTCTATTTGTATTCTAAGCCTAACCATAGAAAATTCCTCTAGAGCTATTCAATATTGTTACAAAATTTAACCAAAATGTAAAACATGGATAAAAATAAAATAGGTATGCTCTAGAGTGTCTTTGACTAAGGTGGCCTTTCCCACCTGACTAAGGAGCCCTCCTTTCCATCCTACCAATTTTTTGTGAATTCTCTCAATGAGTGGAAACCAAAGAGATTTTTTGGTAGAACCAATAAAAAGTGGAAAACCAAGGTAGGTAGTAGGAAGGTCAACAATGGTAAAACCAATGATATTATCTATGCTAGTTTTTCATATATGGGGCATATAGAGAAAATATAGTTTAATTTTGGAGAAGTTGAATTTTTGGCCAGCAACAGACTCAAAGGAGAGAAGAATGGACTTGATGATTTTGGCTTGGTAAATAGGGATATGAGTGGCTAGAATATTATCATAAACAAACTAATGATGGGATATGGGCATGAGGTATGATGTAGGTTTAATGATAGATATTTATCCTTTACAATAGGAAGACCGTAGTTTTCTCCCTAGGGCTTCCACCATAATGATAAATAAAAAAGGGGATAAAGTGTCATCCTGTCTCGACCTTTAGTGCTTTGGAAATAACCAATAGTGGAGCCATTAACTAAGATAGATAAGCTAGCTCTTGAGATGTATGACTTGTCTAGGTTGATCCAATTAGGATGGAAATAAAATATAGACAAGATAGAGAAGAGGAAACTCCAAGACACACTATTAAAAGTCTTGTTCATGTCCAATTTGAGGAAAATGCTAGATTTACCACTTTTAGAAATGAAATATATAATCTCATGGATTGTAATCATGCTATAAGTAATTAGACTCCCTTGAAAAAAAATACCTTTATAAGAATCAATAATTAAAGATAGAATAGGTTTCAACCTCATAGCAATCACTTTGGTGAGGATTTTTATAACAAACATTGCACAAACTGACTGGGAAAAAATTAAATAAGAATTTGGCATTATTGGTGTTAGGGACGAGGGATAGAAATGTGGAGTTTACATATTTAGGTGTGTTATTAGTCTGTTGCATTTTTTGAATGGCTAAAATGATATCAGATCCCACAATGTCCCAATATTTTGAAATAAAATTAGGGGAGAACCATTCAGGCCTGGAGCCTTCCTGCCGTGCATTGAAAATTTTGTGATACAAATTTCCTCAACAAAAAATAGTATAAGAAAATAATTTTTATGCTCCTATGATACCAACCTATGGATATTGTTCAGAAGGATCTCTAACATTTATATATTGCACTCTATATTGGGTCCAAGTAGGTCTTTGAAGAAAGCCACTACCTCATCTCTAATATCTGCAATTTCTGAAATAATGGTCCCATCAACTCTAGTGAGGTCCCTAATATTGTTATATCCCCTATGCCTCATCATGGAGGTACGAAAAAATCTAGTATCATAGTCTCCCTCTTTCAATTAGGTGACTCTGGACTTCTGCTTCCAAAAAAAATCTTCACTTTTAAGAATATTATGGTATTCAAAAATAAGCTCCCTTTCAACCTCAATAATATTTATGTCCAATTCTTCCTATTGGGCAATAATCTCAATGTTTGTGAGTTGGGATTGGATATTTTGTTTTCTAAAAAAAATATTGCCAAAAAAATCTTTGTTCTTCTTGATTTGTGCTTTCACAAACTAGAGCTTATTGCTGATCCAAGAGGCTAGGGACCCAGAAAAACTACAAGACCACCAATTTGTAATGTGTTCCTTGAGATACAACTCCTAAAGCCACATAGCATCAAATCTAAAAGGTTATCTGAAAGGGTAGACCTATAATGAACAATAAAGGAGAAAGGGATTGTGATCAAATACTATTTGAGGTAGAGAATGAAGGACAACATCTCCAAAGGGATAAATTTTGTTAATGGATATTAGGAATCTATCAAGACTTATTTGAATAAGATATTTACCCTTTCTATGATTGCTCCAAGCAAAATTTGGACCTTTGAGTTGGATATCCATGAGTTCATTCCCATCCACAAAAGAAAAAATATCTTCATATGAATTAGCTGTTATTTTAGAGTCTCCTTTCTTATTAGTGGGGAATAAGGGAAAACTAAAATATCCATCTAAAATCCAAACCTCATTGGAAAAACCTCTCATATGACTAAGATTATTTTAGAGATGAAATCTCTTAGATGAGGAGTTTGGAGCATAAATATTTGATAAAACCCATTTGCAATGGTAGTCCTTACTGAATAACATGATGTTCATGTAGTTTTATGCCATATAAAATAGTTTACCTTCAACAATATTTGGATCCCACAAACATAATAGCCCTCCATAGGCTCCATTGGTAGGGCTTATGAGGAATTCATAGTTTTTACATATGTATTTGGAAATGCATGAAGTATTTTGGGTATCTAGTTTGGATTCTTACAAGAGGAAAATGGTTGGTTTTAGGTCTTTCCTTAAGGACTTAACCAAATGTTATTTGTTGTGTCCATTGAGGCCTCTCACATTCCATGAGAGGATCTTCATTTAGAAATTATGGAAGAATATCTTTTCCCTCTTCCTTATGAAGAGAAGAATTTATATCAGGTGTCATTTTCAAGTGGATCTAAAAGAAGGTTTATCTTGGAGGAGAGACTCAAAGTGAGTTGAGTTCCATTGGTAATATCCTCATAAAATTCTCTATTCTTATGAGTTGAGAGGAAGGATGACCTTGTTTCTTCTCTAAACCGACATCAGCATGGAGCCTTTTTTATTTCTAGTGAAGAAGGGGCTCAAAGAAAAAATATTGCTGGGAATATTTTTACATGAGGAAGGGCTGAGAAAGCCTTTAGGGGAAGGAGGGCTATGTGAATAAAGGTTTTGAGGAGCAACATTCCCAATAGAAGGAAGAAAATTAGGACTATATAGAGAAGAAGAAATATTATAAGTAAAATCTAGAGGGCATACCTTAAAGGAGGACAAGATGTCGACTTGAGCTAGGGAAATATCTTGAAGAGATTTATCTATAGAGGATGGTGCATTCATAGGATACCACAATAAAATTTGAGCAACATATGGTAAATCTTGGACCAAATAATTCAAAGCCTTCCCTAATAAATCTTGATAAGAAATATCCTAATTTAAAATAGCTTCATTACCAAAAGGAGGGGGCTTGAAGCCCACCAAAGAAGAATATTTAGATTGATTGTGGGAACACTATTACTAGCAAAACCTTTCTCTTAAATATTTTTGGTAGAAGGCGCCTTAGAAAACTTAGACATCCAATGCTGAGAGCTAATGTGATCTTTCTTGGAGCACCTGGAACAAAAGACTAGGTTGTTCTCATATTCTATGTTCTGATTCCTAGAGATCTCATATGAAATCAATTCAATAGAAGAAGAAAGAGAGGAATCAAGGTTATCATTGATATACATGTGGATGTGGACCATGTGTATATTGGATTTGGTAGGTGGATCAATACCGATGAACTCACCAATATCTTGGGAAATCCCACGTAAAATATCCCTATTCCAAAAAATGGAGAGGAAGACCTATAAGATAAACCGATATTGGATCTAGGTTGATATTTTTGATCTGGGTCAAAATTCACACTCCATTT
The DNA here is from genome assembly GCA_028583015.1 of Wollemia nobilis. Taxonomy (NCBI): domain Eukaryota; kingdom Viridiplantae; phylum Streptophyta; class Pinopsida; order Araucariales; family Araucariaceae; genus Wollemia; species Wollemia nobilis. The sequence continues at coordinate 491,422 of JAQPPZ010000762.1, forward strand.
CCTAAGAAAATTCCCTCTTCATTCATAGACCCATGGTCCACCTAATAGGATTCTACCTGAATCAATGGGATTATTTAGATGGAAGATAAAAAACCCTTGAGAAAGGAAACTAGGTCCATGGATCCTTGATGGTGGCAATGGGTAATGGTCAATTTGGAGATCAAATCCATATCAAGGTGAATCCCTAAAAATTTTCCCATAAGAGAATTATAATATTGGTCCATGAGGGAGGATACAAACTTCAATGGAATTCGAAGGGTACCTTGAGAAGGGTGTGGATCAACCTTGGGGTGAGGGAGATGCCCAACAAAAACTATATTTTTTAAAAGGGCTGAAAAGGAGTAGGAAGATGAAATATGCTTGGATCCTCCATCAAAGATCATAGGTTTGCTCCCATCACATACACCAGATCTCCTGATTACCTTGATACTGTCTAAAGTCACAAATCTACCTCCAACAGGAACATATGATGTCCTCCCACCAATGATGATCATAGATCTGCTATCATTGAATCCAAACAGGTTCACCATCACTCTTTGTGTTTCATCACCATCACCATTGCTTGCACTCGCTATTGCACTATGATTCTTATCCTACAATATAATTTTTTTTTTCCTGCAAAACCCTCTCATATCGTTGCTCAGATCTTTCACAAAAATCCTCTGATGCCACTGCTCAAATTTTTTTTGCAAAGCCCTTTCACAAAACCCTTTGATGTCATTGCTCAAATTTTTCCTCAGAAACCTTCTTATGCTATTATTCAATTTTTCCATTAAAACCTTGAATTTTGCTACTCATATTTTCCACAAAAACCCTCTAACAATACTGCTCAAATATTTTCCATAAAAATCCTCTTATTCTGCTACTCAATATTTTCCACAAAACACTCCAATGTCGTTTCTTAGAATTTTATTTATATCAACAATTGATTATTTCAAAATTTTCCACAAAAATCCTCTTACACCACTGCTCAGTTTTTCCCACAAAACCCTTTGATGTCGTTGCTCATATTTTTCCATAGAAACCCTCTTATGTTGCTATTCAATTTTTTCCATAAAAGCCTTTGATGGTGCTACTTTGTCCACAAAAGCCCTCTGATTTTATTGCTCAAATATTTTCCAAAAAAATCCTCTTATGCCACTACTCAATTTTTTCACAAAATCCTCTTACGCTACTGCTTAATTTTTTCCACAAAATTCTATTACGTCGTTGCTTAGATGTTTTCCATAGAAACCCTCTGACATTGTTGCTCAAAAAAAATTCCATGGAAATCCTCTTACACCACTACTAAGATGTTTTCCATATAAACCCTCTAATGCTACTGTTAACTTTTTCTACAAAAATCCTCTTATGCCACTGCTCAGTTTTTTCTACAAAATCCTCTTATACTGCTGCTCAGTTTTTTCACAAAATCCTATAACTTTGCTGCTTATATGTTTTCCATAGGAATCATTTGACGCTGCTGCTCAAATTTTTCCCACGAAAATCCTCGTACTTCGTTGCTCAGTTTTTTTTTCAAAAAATCTACATTAATTATTTATTTGATTATTTCAAGCATTTGAAGTTTTTTTAAGTTTCTTTAGATATAAAATTTATTTTCAATTTTTGAAAAAAATTTGAAATTGAAAAATATATTAGAAATATTTTGAAATTTTGCAAATTCAATTTTGGTACTAAAAGGTTTTCAACATCAAAGGATTAGGAAAGTTTATAATTTGCAAAATTTATATTTTCTTTATTTTTCATTTAGGGAGATATAAGGATTTCAACTTAAAGATACAAAAATTGGATAAATGAAAAAGAGGAATTTTTCAACTTAGGAGACATTATCAAAATGTGAAACCATGCTTTGCGAAATAAAAAGTTCAAAAACATTTTTTTATCAAAGGTAATTTTTTTAATACAATGGACAAGATCATAAAAGAGTTCTTCAAAACTCTTACCAAAGATGTAAGATAATATCACTTGAGTCTAAGGTCCAAGGGTTTGGTCAGTTGGTAAAGCACCTCATTTGGCATGTGTAACCTTGGTTCAAATCTTAGGGTCTCATAGTACCAAAGGGTGTGTCATTCCAGCACCATTGGCTACATTAAAAATTTTACCCGATGCAACTGGAGGTTATAGTGGTAGCAAGAAGTAAGATTTGAAGACACGAAGAGGTGATAAAAAATGTAACAAGTTATTGATTCCTCTAGTATACACAAAATATTTGAAATTAAAAAAATATCACTTGAGTCTAATAAAAGGTTCAAATGGAAAGAGATATTTGGTATTTAGACTTAGGAGCTAATCATAATATGGTAAGAAACTTATATTGGTTTGAATCTTTAGAAGTTAGAGATAATATCTCTTTAAAAGTGTAGATGATAAGATGTATCAAGTTCAAGGAACTGGTAGAGTAATACCTAGCATACCTTTTTCAAATTTTGTGCTAAATAATGTCTTATTTGTTCTATACTATCAACCAATCTTATCTCAGTTACTCAATTGGTTGAAAAACAAAATTAATTTAAATTTAAATATATAAATGAACATAGCAAATGCATAATCAAGAATAAAAACAAAATAGAAGCTACAAGTTCAATAAAAAATGGAATATATGCCTTAGATTCAATTGTTTTTTCTCAAGATATTTTTGAATATTCATCTCAAGATAAAGTTATTAATAATTTTTTTGGGTTTTTTAGAAGGACAGGAAATAGGGAAATGAATCAAGCATAGTCCAAAGTTTTTCTATAGACATAAGCAATGGATGAATCCAAAATTCAATATGATGAAGAATATTCCATAGAATCTAAAGATAATTCTCAAACCAAGGTTCATAAACAATGCAATATCGATTGAAGATTGAAGACACAAACAAAGACTAATATTAAATACTAAAGTCTTCAATAACCAAATAATATAATATAGAGGGGTGTTAAGTCATACTACCTATTTGGTGAACGCTAATGCACCCCCATGGTACCTTCATGGTATGTTTGTAAATATGTAATAGATTAGGGTTGATTCTATAGTTTAGAGTGTGATTTATATTTTCCTTTTATGTAAGTGTCAACGTGCAAGAAATGCACAAATGTCATGTAAGAGAGAATGTGTGCAAGTGTCTTCTATGTAAGAGTGCAAATATGTAATGTGAGGATGTGGATAAGTGTACTAGATTAGAAGTGCATGTAGGGTTTCAAGAGTCACGTAGATGTGTGCAATTATCTTAGATTCAAGTATCCATCAAGTATGCAAGTGACAAGTTGATAAGCTAAGAGTGATGATTCTTGGCATATGGAGAGCAATATTCAAGTACCTAAAAAGTCACATTAATATGGATATATTATAGAGATAATGCTCCATAGAATTCATAGAATCAAAGAGAATAGACTCAAGTCAATAATTTGATCAAAAGGTATAAATATTGTATACATTTTAAGCAATTAATATTGTAAGTTTTCTTCATGCATTGTTCATGAATGATTCAGGCTATTTACATTCATATTTCACTATATAAATTAATGTTATTTAATATATTATTAAATCCTTCATATACATATTAATTTGCTCATATTATTCTACTCATATTATTATTATCGTGACCTTTAATGTTGTATTTACTTTATATTTTATCCTATGAAATATTCTACGATATTTTATGGTAGATAGGCTTAAAAAGCCAACAAATATTTTTATAATATCATATCATGTCCTCTAAGCTCTGATTTACTTATTCTCCATAGACTAAAGCCTAAAAATAATTGGTGTTTCTTCCAATATCCTTCTTTATTATTCTCCACTATTTATCTACTTTCATCTTTTTGGACCTATTTTTTGGAAGTGGAAAACCATCCTCATCCATATCCATTTGTAATTTTCTTTTATAGTTTCCTACATATGCCTTTTTTGAAATCTACTTAGGGTATGATCTCTCAATAGATCCTTCATTATGACATGTTATATATTTGAAATATATTTTTATAGTCCATGGTTTTGGTCCACAACTTACTCCCATACTTAAGAACGATTGATTCTAGTAAAGGTTTACTCATATCAATCATGACCAATATCTAGGCATAAATATTTAAGACTCTATATTTTATAGTTTCTAAAATATCAAGGAATTATCCTAGAGTTTTTCCTATTTACTTGAAGGTATCCATTTTCTAAAATTCAATGGGTAACCTATACATCTTGACCTAGTTTGGTACTAGGGACAAATTTATATTTTCACGTGCAAAGCCTTCTAGTGGATAAGGAATATTCCTACTCTTTCCATAAACCAAGGACCCTTTTAGTATTCTATATCTTTTACTACTTGGGACAAAAAATGAATAGGAAGAAATATTTATAAATAAAGGATAGAATCACTCCTAGAGACTTCCATATCCTATTAGTTCATTTCTCAGAGTTGAAGCTTCTAGATAAGACCCATTAAATTTACCAATGAGTGCCTTATATTTGAGCAATGAGGATCATCGATCTGTGAAGTCCTCACTACCTCCAAAATATTGGAAGAAATACTAACATCAAAATTAAGTTAAAAATGCAAATCATGAAAAATATTAGTAAAGCAATTAACTAATATTTAATGCAATTAACTAATTTTTTGGAAGATTTGGCTTGAATGGAACTGCCGTATTTTCCAAGGGAAGGAGTTAACTGCTTCTCAGGTATGGCAGAGGATTTTGTGAATGATCCAAGAAACTGTATCTATAAAATATCATATTATTTCTCCCATGGACCAAGCAAAACATCATATCATGGAAAGATTAGGTTTGTTGGTTAATGGTCCTAGTCCTAATGTCTCTTGTAGATGTATGGGTCAGAGTAATCAGGTGTGGAGGGCTGGTAAATGGAATTCGCCTCCTCCAGTAGTGCTAAAGATTAATAGGGATGGATCTTCCTTAGGTAATCCAGGTAATGCTGGTATTGGTGGTATGGTGCGGGATAGTAGTGGTGTTGTCCGATTTTTTATCTCTTGCTTTAAGGGATATCATTCTAATAACTTCATGGAAGCCCTTGCGATTTTATATGCTTTGGAGCAAGGGTATACTTTGGGTTGGCATTAGATTGTTTGTGAATCTGATTATCATATTGTTATAAATTTGTTGAATTCTAGGGATATTCTTCATGGGAGTTGGTGGTTGAGTTGAATTGCTCAAAAAATTCTTAATATCTCTGCTCACTTGGAGTTCATTTCTTTTGTGCATATTCCCTGAGAGTGGAATGGGGTAGTTAATTTGTTAGCTAAATGGGCTTTTGAGTTTTAGGATGGTTGGGATGTTTAGAATTACTCTCAACTTTCTTCTGATTGCTCTTAATCTCTCTCTTCTTTATTAAGAGCTGATATGTCTGAATAGCTTCTTCTTTTTCTTTGTATCTTGATGTTTTGTTGAGTTAATAAATTTTTACCCTATTTTTCAAAAAAAAATATTTAATGCATATAAATTAAAAAAATAATAGACCATATGTAGGAGGACTAATCATAAATAATAGGGATGATATTTTATCACATTATGCTTTCAATAGTATATTTAAGATAAATAATGAAGTTGAAGCTTGGATGGCTTTGGAAGGATAAAAATATGTAGACAAATTAAATGGAATAGAGTATGGGTGGAAAGTGACTCATTAAATTTAATAAATGCAATTTTGAGGAAAGTAAAGGCTTTGTGGAAAATGCAATAGGTTATTATGGGAATACAAGACCATACTATAAAGTTTTAAGAAATAAAGTTTACATATACATTAAGGGAATGGAACAAATGTGCAGATAGGCTTAACAATAGAGGGATATTAAAGGATTGTAAAGTTGAATTATCTTTTCCATGGTTAGAGGAAGTAGTAATTTTAGTTGAAACCAACAAGAAAAATCTAGAAGGAGAATTTTCAAAATAATGTTTCAAAGGACTACAAAATGTTTCAAGGGTTAGGTCAATTAAGTGGAAGAAACTGACAGTGAATATAAGTTTTGTATAAAGTAAAATAATATGACATCATATGGATGCCATGGTTGAATGGATTATTTGAGTTATTAGTTGGATTATGGGACAAAGTATGGATTGGAAATTTTAACTTTTTTCAATGACTTTAACTGGGGTTTAAACCTTGGACTTCTCAAAGAGATGGAAATTTTAACTTTTTGAGACTACTAAACTATTTTTATAGTTCTTGTGGTTACACTTATTCTTAATGAAGGAAACTAAATATTCAAATCTGGTAAAGTAGTCTATGATGACACAAAGTTTTGGAAATATTATTATACTAAGATGTAGTGCATAGACAATAGAGGTGGAATTTTGGTATTGTGAAGGTTGCTTTAATTCTTCAATGAATTGATTTTATCTTCCTCTCTATGAGCATGGAATGTTATTTTTCTGGTTCATATATATGGAAAAGTGACTCAATAGATTTTCACTCTAAAATTCTTTTTAGGTATGTTATTTTTCTATTGCATATATATGTAAAAGTGAATCATATGATTTTGTGAGCAAAAAGTTTAAATGGATTTTAAAAACTCTGATTTATATATATGAAAAAGTGACTCAACATATTTTTTGAATGGAGGGAATTTATTTTTTATAAATTTATCTGGTTTATATATATTTAAAAGTGACTCATAAGATTTTAGGGTAGAGATCCAACAAGGGAATGCTATTTTTATGATTTATATAAATGGAAAAATGACACATATGATATTCACTCCAAAGGGATTTTTAAATTTAACATTTTATAATTCACTAAAGAAAAATATCAAGAAGGATGTTGAATATTTTATTTACAAAAAAAAAATCTAGAAAATGAATATAAAAAATTCAGACTTTTTATGAAAAATATGTAGGTATCTAGCTATAGCATCTCAATTAATATGACAATTGAATCTATTTTAAAATATCAAGCTCTAAAAAAGAAGGTTGTTATTTGGAAATGGTGGAGGACTTGAGTACAACCCATATTTCACCATCATAAGAATATATATTTAATGAAAATAAATTCAATCAAGATTTCTCCTATTAATGCACTTGTACACAAATGCATTTCTCCACATTGATAACAAGATGATATATTGCTAATAAATGTGATATATAATGGGGTTATAATATTTTGAATATACTAAAATATTTGGCAATATAATGTACATCTTTGTGCATGCAGATGCATAGATTACGGTGACAGTATTATGAAAGTATTTGCATTGCATGAATTATATATGTGACCTATGAAAACTTATAAATATCACTAAAATGGATGAGATTGAAAATTAATTATGAATTAAAACTCATAAAATACTAGTAACATAGTAACTAGCATCTTAAACAATGCAAATCTCGTGAAATATTCCCCTTAAAAATTATATTGAATAAAAAATTAGTGATAAAGATACTTAAATTAAAAATAATATTTATTCAATTATTTTTAAAACTATTTTCATATGAACCTTATTTCTAATCTATAAACCACATAAATATTCAATATAGCTATTATTTTAAAATATATCTACCTAGCATTATTTCATTGAGTTTCAATAATGTCATTTTCATGTTGAAATTCACAATACTCTAAGATGAATGAACATAATAAATACATTATGTATATAACTAGATAAATATATAAGGGACATGAGAGGAAGTAAAAGTATAATAGACAAGTATGGTTCCCTTAGACACTAAATATAGTTAATAATAAGTTAATTTATCTCTAACTAATGCAAGAGATGGTGGGTGGTGGAGTATAAATACCAATTCAATATAATGACACATATTCCTACAAGGTTAAAACCACAATATTTTTATAATATAATATCACATAGATAATTTTACAAGGTGTTACTTAGGACTATAGAATTATGTAATACATTCTATTACAATTTTGACCTAGACAAATAAGTAAAATAGTGGACACTTCACATTCCTTATTAATTTGAACTAAGGAACCAAGGGGGAAATGCATTGTTAAACATATCTCTTAGTGGAATATTTATCATACAAATATGATACTTGAATGATTTAAAGTAACCTTAGGTATAGCCTTCATGAAAATCTCAATGAGATGGTTTATAAAATTGACATAAACTAAAAGAAGTAATACTAAAAAACTAGAAGAAATAAGACTTGGGATTGAAGATAGAAAATCATATGTATTTAAATATAAATATTATATATTTATACTCCATAGGAGTGTAGATCAAGTAAATAATGATTCAATTATTATAGAACAATGTGGCAGGACCTTATGAGGAGCATCAATTACTATATCCTCATCCATAATAAATGCTTCCTAGCATGATAAATGCTATAATAATATTATTTCATGGTACACAAATATAGTATCCTACTTCTTGGAATAGTCCAAAACCAATATAAAATATATAACCCAAAATGGACTTTAGATCATATAGAGATTGTATCTTATCAATGTCTAAGTATCCCTACAAAATAATGGGATCCCCCATTACGTAATGGATGTTGATATGTGTACTACCCATAATATATTGAATAGTTTTCTTTAAATCCTTTGAATAACTATCATGAGGCTATTATATATGCCTAGAAAAACTATTGACAATAAAATATATATTTGGTATGGTATGGTAAATGATATATTTGGTCTAGTGTGGGTGATATAAAGAAGTATGTCCATAAATAACTAATAAAGAGAAGCATCTATCAAGGTATAATTAACCTAAATTTTAACCCCAAAATAAAAATTGACACAAGTTGATTTACAATCTTATTTTTGGAACAACAATATAACTCTAGGTGATACTAATGCTAAGAAATAAAATTCTATAAATACATTTATGTAATAAAATTACCCAAAAAATAATGAATTGGGTCTAAATTTATTATCTGAAATAACTAGTAAAATTGGAGGTTTAAATCTTAAATTATGGATGAAGACATACAATTAATAATTAGGTCATAAACCTAAATAATAATAATTAATGTATCATCATCCTAATATTTGATGTAAATAAAATTATTGAAGTTGCTAAGATAAAACCCATATTGAAGGAAACATTTATCAATCTTCTTATATCAAGCATTGGATGCCTTATTAATCCTATATAAATACTTTTAGAGTTTTTAAACCAAGAGTGTAGCTAATACCTAAATAAAACTAGGTTTGTATTATATATATATATATATATATATATATATATATATATATATATATATATATATATATATATCATAAAATTCCGTATAAATAAATGCACTCTTGACATCCATAAAGTGAATTTCTTATTGCTCTAAAGTGAAAGGATCGTGGAATGGATTCCATGTAAGAAATAGGAGAAAAATACCATTATAATCAAATTCTTTTATCTAAGATAATCCTTGACTAAAAATACTAGTCTTATGCTTTTTAAATTTAACCATTAGTGTCATACTTATTTTTATACCTATTTATATACAATAATATTCTTATCCTTATAAAAACAATCTATCTCTCAAGTATGAATACTCATAAGAGAATCACACATTACCTACCTAGATACTATAGTAAGAAGAAATCAACACCATGCATAAACAAGAAAACGATGAACTTTTATTATAATATTCTACTTTTGCTTTACAACATGCCCATAAAAGGAGCTTACAAGAAGAATTCTTTTAACACAAAATAAGAAATGAAAGAAATGGTATTCTCCAAGCTTCCTCTTGCTACAAATAATTGTGGGTGGGTTTTTAGTGACCACCCATGGCCTTGAGCTACTCCAAGTACCTACACACAAGACCACCAAAAAAACAAGTTAGTAGCACCTATTTACATAATTAAAAACATTGATGAAAAGCTAAGCTAATATATTTAACATAACTTAGAATAAGTTAAAGAGCATACTAAGATCCTATAGAGATTGTGGTAGCATGTGGGTATGGTTGTGTTCATGAAATTAGGAAAGGAGGGGGGATTTATAGAATTTTTGTGGGGGGAGATAATGACATGGAGGTGAGGTGGAGGTGATTTGGCATCCAAGTGGCATGTGAGAAGTCCAAGAAAAATTGGAGAGGACACATGGAGGAATGTGCACCCTCTATATTTATTAGCCTTGGGTGGGGTGAATCCTCACCCACCCAAGTGCCATAAATTGGCTTAGGAGGATGTGAGGGGTGCATAGGGACAAGTGTGCATTGGGTGATGTGGATAGAATTTAAAATTTATAAAATGTGCCAAGGAGGATAAAAAGGACTTACCAATTTATTGTTCATATTAGATTTGCTTTGACTTGGGGCTTTTTGGGGAATTTTTAATTCCTAAGGGAGTGCATGGGAGAGTGTAGGAGGATTTAGAAATTAAATGAGGGGAATTCTCTAGAATATTTTGGTGGGGATTTGGGAAGAGGGTAGGACATTTTGGGGATTTATTTAGAATTTAAAATTCATTGTGCATTCCCCTTGGGATTTTGTTAGGGATTAAGAAGGGGGGTTAGGGCTTAATGAAGTACTTAACTAGAGAGATGGGAGGCTAAATGAGATTAGGGAAATTTAAAAGGGGATTAAGGGGAGGACATAGGAATATCTAGGGATTTTCTTAGGATTTTTAAATTAATAATGCAAATCTCCTCGAGATTGGCTATGGCTTAAGATGAGATTAAGGATTGATGAGGGGATAGATTAAAGGGGATTAGAGGGGTTGGCTAGATTATGGGAATTTTTATGAAATTGGATGGAATAAATGAAGTATTAGAAGGAAATTAGAAGATTAGGGAGGCTAAGAGGGGATTAGAAGAATTAAATAGGAATAGGGGAAATTAGGAAGCAAGGTTATGCATAGTGGTGAATCATAATAAATTCATAAATATTAGGATTTTTGAAATTGGAAATTAGCAAAAATGGGGACCCTAGGCATCGGCCCATTCACCCAAATTTTTTGGAATAATTTTTTTAGGGTCCATTCACCCTGTTATGATAGTTATTTCACAGAGCATTCTTGCCTAACTTTCGCATTCAAATTATAAATAATTATATTTCTCACCAAATTTACCTCTTATACTACCATTATATATAGCTAACATGACAAAAATATTCATATATTTAAAATATTTATTCTTCCCGATAGTGAGTGATAAAAATTAGGTGATAAACAATAGGTGACATACATTAGAAGGTAGAAAGTAGGTGATATATAGGAGGTAGGTTGCATATAAAAGGTGACCACATAAGTTGATAGACAAGGGACAACCATATTAGATGATAATAAAGAGGTAGTCATTGGAGGTGATAGATAGGAAGTGATAGATAAAAGATGATCATAGTAGGTGATATACAAGAGGTAAATGCAGGGGGTGACAGACATCAAGAAATAGACAAGATATGAAAAACATAGTGTAACCACAGTATATGAAATATAGAAATCAACCACCACAGGAAATAAACATAGGGCTACCGTCATTTGTTGGCTTCCATTGGTGTTGGTTGTGTTTCTATCATTTTGTTGTCTTCTATCAGAGTTTCTTGTATTCGGTCCAAATTTGCTATCATATGCTTAGTGTTTTCTATCATACATCCAATATTATTATTAGTCATTTGGATTTGCTATCAAATGTCCAATTTTCCTAACCAATAATTCTCTTTTACCAATAATTTTCCTTTTTTAAACATCTTGTTCATGTTCATATGGAAGAAATTTAGGATCTTTGTGCATTTTCTCCCTTCCAATATGTTTTAAATTTTCATGCTTTATTTATTTCCTATCATTGCTTTTTCTCTATCCATTTTTCTCTAAAACATGGACACTCAATAAGGAGGTTTTCCTATTATTTGGGTACCAATCCCAAGCCTGGTTTTGAAATCATTCCTTGACTACATTGGAGAAGATGCAATCACACTAATAGTATATTTGAGTCACATGGTGAACCTATGGGTGTCAGACATCCAATGTTTCTATCTTCTGTTCAGATTTGCTATAGACATCTAATCTTTCTATTAGTCATCCAGAATTGTTGTTAGACATCCTTTTTTTCTAACTAGTAATTTTTATTTTTTAAACATGATGTTCATGTTCATATTCCATTTATATAAGTAAAATGTCACTTTTTGGTAAATTAAAAAATGGAGGTCAATATTTCGATAAAAAAATATCCTAAAATACTTTCATCATATATAAAAATCCAGTTAGCCATCAACATCTGCACAAATTCAAGGTATAAATATTTTTTGCTTACTAACCTATTAATTTTGTATACTGTTAATTTTTTATATAATATCTTTCTTCATAAAAAATGGTGGTTTTTTTGTTCATGGATTTGGCCAGTGTTTATTTATATCTTTTTTGTTTAAAAAAAAAAATAATATGGAAAATTTTGTATGCAAAAAACACTATTGACCTTGATATGCCACCACTTGAAGATATCCCCGATAATGAAATGCCCTCACATGAAAATTTTCCTAATGAAATGCAACAACATGAAGAGATTCTTGAAACTAGCACACCAAACAAAAAATAAAATGATAGTTCTCATACAATCCCCACTTTCAAGGAATCTTCTTCTAAGAAACCTAAATGTAGAAAGTTAACCAGGTGGACTATTGGAAGAACATTTCAGCTTGAATGGTCATCAACATATCCATTTATCAAGCCAGTGCAACTAGAGAATAGTAATGAAGAACCAAAAGAATGTAGATGCATAATTTATAGTTGGAAACTCGGAAAGGATCATAGAATACAACTTAAGATAGATACAATAGAAAAACATTGTGGAAAAGTTTATCAAACAAAAGAAAGTGATGGAAAAATCATGAAAATAGTTAGGTGGAAGGATGCATTAGAATGCGTATATGTCAGATATGCACAAGAATATGAAAAATAAATGAAACAACAACAAGCTCTAGTTAAGAAGGGAGGAACGATTCAAACCCAATTTCAAAAAATCATAAGACCACATTAGCTTCAAAAATTTTGTAGTTTACTATGATATATACTATTCTTGAAAAGGGTAGACCTATGTTTGATTTCATTGACTAAAAATATCTATTTCAACTAACTGATGTGAAAAATCTTCCTAGTGCCCATTGGTCAGATCGAAGTGGTTGGGAAATGGAAAAATATCTCTCATTGGTTGAGAAGGAGGACCTCAGAGAGAAAGTAAAACATGCCAAATTCATTTCACTTTCAATTGATGAGGTAATTATTGTTGATAACACATCTTGGATTTGCATGCATGTTTACACATTAGAAAATCATTTAAGGCAACCTCATTTACTTGCACTACATAATATGGTGGAAAATTATAATGTGGAAAACCTTTACAATATTGTTGTAACTAGTTTAAAGGATATAACATGAATGAATGATATAGAAATAGCCACTAAGTTAATATGCATTGAAGCTGATGGTGTTGCTACAATGCAAGGACACAAGAATGGTCTTTGTGTTCGACTACAAACATAAATTACCCCATATTTGATCCCTATTCATTGCATGGCTCATAGAATGAATCTTGCATACAAAATTGTGAGCACATTTAAAAATGTAGCAAGAGTGGAAGAACTTGTCCATGAAATTCATGTTTATTTTTCATGCAATTCAAAAATATTTTCAGAGTTTCAATAGTTTTCACTAGGAGTTACTGAAGGTAAAAATTATTAAAATATGTAGATACTAGGTGGATTTCATTGTATCAACCAACATATAGAGTTTTCAAAGAATATAAATCCTTGGTAGGGTTTATGTACGCAAATCGTAGGGCGGTTGATAAGGCTAAAGATTTGTTATACTAAATGATTGACTTGGAAACACTTCTCACATTATGTGGTATTCTTCCAATGTTGGAAGAAATGAATACTTTGATTAAACTTGCACAACAAAGATCAATTTATATTATGGATTTCATCAGGATGAGAAAATAAAAATATGTATGCATATTGATAAGTTGTACATGTTTGTTGAAGATTTTATGGATCCCATGTTTGAGAGTTGGAGAACATTAACAAAATTCAATGATCCTCAAAGCTTTTTGAAGTTCAACATCAATGATCATCTTTGTATTAATGTCCATGGAAAGGAGATACCTTTATATTATTTTTGATAAGTGATTAAATATAGCTACAAATGAAGTTGAACAAATACCCATAACATACAATAAATTTGATGTAGTTGTACACAATACAAAGATTAAACTAAGAAAAATAGTAGAAACCTTAATAAGAGAAATAAGAGATCCTTTCAAAAGATATGAATTGCCTGAGGCTATGGGTGTGTTTAACCCCATTTTCTAGCATCCTAGTACCCAATACAAAATTTTACGTGGTTTATTTCTCATATACATAGGCACTCTTGTTGACCATTTCACTAAACGTGTGGAAGTCAATGGTATTGAAATCAATGGTGTTCTCAACAAAGATCTTTTGACAAAACAATCACATAGTTTTGGAATGATAATGGTTGGTCAAGTTTCATGATTGACTAACTATCATGAACTCGGTTATATTTCACGTTTATTCCCAAAAGTGTCTTACAACATATGATGAGTGAATATTTTCATTTATATGAATTATGTCAAATGATGATTTTGGGATCTATGTAAAAAATGAAAGGGTGTTTAGTGCATTATCATTTGTAAAATCTAAATTTCAAAATAGGTTGGATAAAAATTTGGAAAATTGTTTGAGAGTATATGTGTTGACCTAAGAGGTGCAACAATATCCTTATGAAAGAGCTTTGGCATGTTGGAAATCTCTAACAAACAAAATAGGTCTCATGAATACTCATGATAGACAGGATAATGGTAACACTGATCAGATTGTAGAGACACAAAGCGATGCAGGAGCATCCGACGACAGCAGGACAATCAGGCATCAACCGGAGTTTCTAAGAAATGTGTTTTATTTTCCAAGGCAAAGTTGGAAAGGGGGTCACGAAATCGTGACCCCAAAGGCTGCGACAAGTCGGAGGCTGGTTTTGTCGCGATATCGTGATGTTTTCAGAGGTGGGAGTACGGAGGGAGTTTACGTCGGGATATCGCAACATCGTGATTTCATGATGTCATGATTTCATGACGTCGTGATATCACGATGTCTTTGAAAGCAAAGGCGTGAAGGGTTCGAAGAGTAGCGAAGTCGAAGTTGATAATGGGCTCAAAATACAAAGGCGAAGAAGAACCAAAACTTAAGGCATGGACTCAGAGGCATAAAGTCCAAAGGTAAAGACAGAAGGCAATGGCAGGGGAGTCACGAAATCATGACATGTCATGATTTCGTGACATGTCACAAAATTGTGGCTCCAAAGGCGAAGGGAGAAGACAAAGGCAAGGGATTCACGAAATCGCGACATGTCACGAAATCGTGGCTCCAAGGGCGAAGGCGGAAGGTAAGGGCAGAGGAGCCATGAAATTGCGACATTTCATGATTTCACGACATGTCACAAAATCATGGCTCTAGAGGCAAGGCAAAGGCAGAAGGGTGCAGAGGTCGCGATACCGTGACATGTCGCGATATCATGACATGTCGCGATGTCACAACCAGTTGAAGGCTGCCACATGGTTTGTGATATCACAGTCAAGAGGAAGACAGGCCGAAATGGACACGTGGATAGGCCGCGTGCATGGGAAAAGAGGTAGCGGGTGCAGATGAATGTTCTGACAAAGCAACTGTTCCCGAGAGACAGTCTGGCAAACGGTGGTTGTAGGGCAAGGGGAGTCTTTAATGCAAGCTCCCATAGCGGATCGGGGCAGTTGCCCATTAATGGAAGAAATTTTGAAAATTTGACAAGGAAGCGGACTGTCATTTTTTTAATTTCTTGTTTTAGCATAGGTGGGGGCATTAATTGCTAGAGGGTTGAGTCCTCGATAAAAACTCATTGAATGTATTATTTTGGGGTGGCAGATTTGAGAAGAGGGAGATAGAGTGCAAGGGAGCAGACCGAGCCAAGCTTGGTCCTTTGAAAGCCTACGGGCTGTGTTATTCTGCTATATGTAATTATTTTCCGAAGAATTTAATGAAAAGTGGAATTTTGTGTTGGTGAAAAATCTTGGTCCGCCATCAGTGGTATCAGAGCCGAAAGTTCCTGAGTGTGTGACAGATCACCGGACGTGAGGCAGTCACACCAGGATCTATGGGAAGGCTCGTGAGAAAGTGAGAAGATGCCTCCGAGAAGAAACCTCGTTGGTCGGAGAGTCATGGTAGCAGTAGATTTTTGAGCTTTACAACGGCAAGTTTAGGCCCTACAAGAAGAACTGCGCAGAGGACACGAACCGAGAAGAGATGCAGACAGTGAAGATGAAGCAGATGAAGAAGAAAATTAGTTTGAAGAAGAAGAAGAAGAAGCTGTAGATCCGGCACAAGCCAGGCTATACAGGGCCATATCCCAGATTGGGAAGAGGCTAAAGATGGAAGTTTCCACGTATTCCGGGAACCTGGATCCGGAGGAATTGATTGACTGGATAAATGACCTGGAAGAATACTTCGAGTATGATGAAGTTGAAGATCCCGAGAGGGTCAGATTTTCCAAAACTAAATTAAAAGGTCATGCCAGCATATGGTGGAAGGGGGTACAGCTGGAACGGAACCGAAGAGGAAAAGAATGAATAACAAGATGGGAACGAATGGCAAAAAAATTAAAAAGACAGTTTATTCTGGCAGATTACGAGTTGGATCTATTGAGAAAAATGTAGGGTTTGAGGCAGATGAATAAAACTGTCCAAGAATATACGGAGAAATTTTATAAAATTTCCATCAGAATCGGCCATTTAGAAGCAAGCAAGGAAAATGTGGCCCGTTATATTAATGGGTTGAGACCCAGTATTCAGGAAGAGATGAGCTTAGTTCGGGTGAGCACCATTGAAGATGCTTACCAGTTTTCTCTGAAAGTTGAAGAAAAACTGAACAGGAAGTTTGAGAGCAAGCAAAGAGGAAGAGGGCACGGAGGAAATACCGGTGGAAGAAAAGAGGAAGGAAAAGAGGAGAAGAAAGAAGAGGTTAGCAGCAGCCAAAATCAGAAAGAAGATGAAGAACCCAAACCGCAAGTTCAGAACAATGGCTACCCAAGAGGAAGAGGTAGATCTGGATGTGGGTATGGAAGAGGAGTGTTTCGGGGAACATGTTTCCACTATGGAGAAGAGGGACATAGGGCATATGAGTGTCCCCAGCACCTTGAGAGAGTAAACAAGAGACAAGTGGGTCCTGCCAGAGCTGTTGTGGCAGTGGAAGATGCTGACTCAGAACATTCTGAAGAAGCTGAGAAAGGAGAAGCAATGATTGTGAGGAGAACCATGCTGATTGAGGAAGACAAAATAGAGCAGAGGAAAAGCCTATTCCACACACGATGCAAAAGTGCAGGCAAAGTCTGTAATGTTATTATAGACAATGGGAGTATAGATAACTTAGTTTTCAAAGAGATGGTTGCTAAGTTATAGTTGGAGAAGAGGAGACACCCGCATCCATACCGGATTGCGTGGTTGTGGAAGGACCATAGAGCATGGGTCCGTGAACAGTGCTTAGTCATGTTCAATATTGGGAAGTACCAAGATGAGGTCCTGTGTGATGTTTTCCCCATGGATGCTTGCCATTTGCTATTAGGAAGGCCATGGCAGTTTGATCGGAGTGCAGTGCATGATGGTCGTGCAAATACTTACTCCTTGATGAAATATGGAGTGTGCCACAAATTAAAGCCATTACAGACAGTGGATGAGAAGGTGTGCAACAATGCTAGAATTTTTCTAGTGGAGGGCAAAAAATTTTGCCACGAGACGAGATTTGAGCAGGTTGCAAAGGTTGATGAGTGTTTGGAGATATTACAAAGGACGCGGACCGAACAACATAGAAGTGAGGGTCACTTCTCCTTTTTACCCGGGGTGTCTGATGCAGGAGCATCCGACGACAGTAGGACAATCGGGCATCAACCGGAGTTTCTAAGAAATGTGTTTTATTTTCCAAGGCAAAGTTGGAAAGGGGGGTCACGAAATCACGACCCCAAAGGCTGTGACAAGTCGGAGGCTAGTTTTGTCATGATATTGTGACGTCGCGATATCGTGACATCGTGATATCGTGACATTTTTGGAGGCAGGAGTACGAAGGGAGTTTACGTCGCGATATCGTGACGTCACGATATCGCGACGTCTTTGAAAGCAAAGGCGCGAAGGGTTCGAAGAATAGCGAAGTCAAAGTTGACAATGGGCTCGAAAGACGAAGGCGGAGAAGAACCAAAACTTAAGGCATGGACTCAGAGGCAAAAAGTCCAAAGGCAAAGACAGAAGGCAACGGCAGGGGAGTCACGAAATCGTGGCTCCAAAGGCGAAGGGAGAAGACAAAGGCAGGGGAGTCACGAAATCATGGCTCCAAGGGCGAAGGTAGAAGGTAAGGGTAGAGGAGCCACGAAATTGTGGCTCCAGAGGCAAGGCAAATGCAGAAGGGTGTGGAGGTCACAATACTGCAACATGTCACTATATCGTGACATGTCACAATATCACGACCAGTTGAAGGCCACCATGTGGTTTGTGATATCATGGTCAGGAGGAAGACAGGCCGAAATGGACATGTGGACAGGTCGCATGCACGGGAAAAGAGGTAGCGGGTGCAGATGAATGTTCTGACAAAGCAACTATTCTCGAGAGACAGTCTGGCAAACGATGGTTGCAGGGCAAGGGGAGTTTTTAATGCAAGCTCCCATAGCGGATCGGGGCAGTTGCCCATTAATGGAAGAAATTTTGAAAATTCGACAAGGAAGCGGACTGTCATATTTTTAATTTCTTGTTTTAGCATAGGTGGGGGCATTAATTGCTAGAGGGTCGAGTCCTCGATAAAAACTCATTGAATGTATTATTTTGGGGTGGCGGATTTGAGAAGAGGGAGACAGAGTGCAGGGGAGCGGACCGAGCCGAGCTTGGTCCTTTGAAAGCCTACGGGCTGTGTTATTTTGTTGTATGTAATTATTTTCCGAAGAATTTAATGAAAAGTGGAATTTTGCGTTGGTGAAAATCCTTGTCTGCCATCACAAAGTTTGGGTATGTGTATAGAAGATTTTGTAGAAACTAAAAATTATTTGTTTCAGCTTCCATCATTGTAATAGATGGATGATTTAAAATTTTTAATATATTTCACATTATTTTTTATTAGTTTTCTATAGGATATTGAGAATTGACTTTTCGTTTTATTGAGACAGAGAAATTTATTTCAATATTTATATGTCCATAATATTATTTTTTTGATATCATGTTGTTATTCTATTGTGCCTATTTCCAAAAAAAAGTATTTTTATATCATAGACATGTTATTGGATTTTTTGTATATGTTCATAAAATTTTTTAAATATCATAGCCTTGTTATTTGATTTTGTATATGTTGATGAAATTGTATGTTTAATATTTAAGCCTTGTTATTGGATTATTTGTCTATGATATTTAAATTATATATTAGATTTGTATTTTATAAACCCTTATGTCTAAGACAATATCTGTGTTACAATTTAGTCATTTAATTTTTTTTCATAAAATAGAAGATAACTCTTTACTTATGTCCATATTTCTAACAATTCATTCATAATTGAAAATCATTTATTGCATCCATATTAACTAATTAAAACATCATAGTTTTAAAATTACCTTACTTCTATGATCTAAAAAATCACAAATATAATACACAATTTCTGGAAAATGTCTCTTTTATTGATTTGAAAGCATAGTCAGCTAGTTGGATTTATCTTGGGTTCCTGAAGCCTTAGTTGGATCTTATTGATATTGAGATGTTGTTCCCTCATCAATATCTACCACATCCAGTGCACTAGCTCTTATCAGACCTTTTGTTACTGTGTTCAACCCTGCTAGCAATATTTTGTCTTCTTTCACCTTAAAAGGTGCCTTCAGTTCTTTATCATTTTTAAAATATATATATCTACATCAAAGCCATTATCTCTGATGACCTTCCTAAGATAATTATTTTCTCTCATAGTGTATTGTATTATTTTTTCATATATATAGCTCAAGCAGACTATTTTTTATAGTTTAACACTTTCATGCCATTCACTTACACCTTTAGGTATTCAAAATTAGACTACAAAAGAGAAGATAAATATGTTAATATAAATAAACAAAATATATGTAAGAAATAAATAACTTTTAGTTATGTGTAAAACTTACATCAGTGGAAACTCTTGTAGTTTCTACAATTGCTACTTTCTTCTTATATCTAGACTATTTGTTGAAAAATGCATGGGGTTCAATATTGAGGTTTTCCAATCTGTTCAGCATAATTTCTAAAATTTCATCATCATGTGTGGAGTTAGCCTTCACAATGCCAAATTCAGCCTGATGTAACAGTGCATCAAGCTTTTGCGATTCATTCTCCACCAAAGAAAACATGTCCTTTATTTTTGAAATTTTCTTATATCGAGCATTTACTTATTTTATTAAAATCTTGATCCGATATTCGTAATCCTTTAATTCTTCAATATCCAAGAGCATACCTTCTTTAATATTTGCTTTACAATTATAAGCTAATAAAACATCTTCTTAAAAATTAACTTTCTCATCATTGGTAAGAAAATGTTGGGTGATGGTTTTATGGGAATGTTATGAGCTAAGTGCAGTGGTAGCTTCCCCAATAGCATCTTGTACTTCATTCTACTTTTGTAGATCTTGAAGTACATTAGTGGCCTTGAATGGCAAGGATTCAAGATTGGTATCCTGAAAAAAAAATCATCCCTAAGAGGAGCAGTGGATATTTATGAATTGCTTGGTACATTTGAGATATTACCAATGGAAAATGCCAGGAACTATGACATGGTCTGTGTTTGACTTGTCTCTCATACTGGAGATGGTGGTATAAGGAATTTTTTTCCACACATGCATTTTTGGACTCTTATCATTGGTATCCTTGGTGAAGGCAGTGGAGGCATCGATTTTCTTTATCTTCAGAATTAAGTTTGCTCCCCTACAAAATTTTAGATAAAATTTTTAAATAAAACTATTATAAAAATAATGCAATATAAATAATTTTAGTTTAACCAAACTTACTTGAAGAAGATGTGACCTGTATAGCTGACTCAGCCCTCATTGATGATTGATAAATTTGGTGTTGCTTTGAAAACATAAAAAATATTTATTAAACTAATTATAATTTTAAATCAATAAAATACATAATTTTAAATAGTATTTTTGAATAGTAAGGTTACCTTTTGAATGTGAGGGTTGATCTACTTCTTGAACATCACTTGAAACATGTCTAGAAATCAAAGGAGTCATAGGTGTACACAGAGGAGGTGAGGAATACCTCATACGTTTCATAGTTCTTGTTGCACTTACTGGTGTTGATTTCAATTACATCTCAAAATCTCTAGTGGCTTCCTACATGTGACCCCTTATGGAAGCCTCCATTTGAGTAGCAGATCTAGTTATTTTTCTTTGCATTCAAGTAAAAATTAGAAAACAAAAACATTAATTGAAAATAAGAAAATCTAGTTTTTTAAAAATATAATTTTAATATTTACTTCTATTTCTTGGGTTGTCAAACCAACAGTCATCAAGCTTGGGTGCAATACGGTTGAAGGCGTGATATATTTAACATTGTAATATGATTCATAAAAAATTTAAATAATAAAATAGGTGGATGTTACACATGAACTTTGTTGTCTTCAAGCACTAATAAGATCATATTTAATGTGGTTCGAAATGTAGGTGCACTAGTCAAATCTGGTGCCCAAAAGACATCAAACCAAATAGGTCAATACCTAGAATGGGATGTTTATAGTTATTCCTTGCAAAATAATTCTTGCCTAGAATAATTCTATGCAAGCATGAAGAAAATTATCTACAATGTTGGAAAGGTTTAAGCCCTTTTTGGACTTAGTAGAGTGAACTAAAAAAAAGGACAACATTATTAGAAAATAGAAATTAGAATACCTAAAAAATGTAGAATAATAAAAATTAAATTTCAAAAATATACTTGTCAAATGCCATGGTTGGAGATTGTATTTGATATCCAGGTGTTTTTTGTCACCGTCTCTCAAAATGTAATTATTGGTCACTAGTTGACTATAGATGTATGGCAGCCCTATTAGTTGTTGCAGATCTAAAGGTTTAATAGAAAAATAAATAATCTTACTATCAATAGTATCTAGATAGTGGACCCATAATCATTGTAGGAGTTGACTACTTTGCATGATGTCAACATTGGTATTGTATTGTACCATTTTTTTTACTCCTGCAAGACCAAATTGTTTGATACATTGGGTATCTCTTCCAGGTGTGTTGAAAATATTTGAAATATTAGGGCACCAACTATTTTTGAATGAAAACCTATAAGGAAGAGGAGAGGAAGAGCTAGCCATTCTAATATAATTTTGTGTTGCACTCAAAAAATCTTTGGTATGGATTCTAGGCTATGGGCGAAAGACTCAAAAAATCTTTGATCTAGATTTTGGGTTGTGGGTGAAAGGCTAAAAAAATCTCTTGCTTTGAGTCTACGCTGGAAAAGAAGCTGAAAATATAATTGTTTATACCTATTTATAGAAGTCTACATGCCTAAAGCCAATGCATGCATGAAATGTGGTAGTTTTTTATGACATATTGTGAAATTCTAATGGTAAATTCTATGGTTGCCTTTTATCCATTGTCTGCTATGGTTGTAAGTTGTCTATCTCCTGCTCGTTTACCTCTAGTTTATCATCTATAGCAATCATCCTATGGTTATCACCTACAATTATTATTTCTTATCTATTATTTGTAGTTATCATCCTATGTCTATCACATACAATTGTTATTTTTTATCTATTACCTACATCGATCATTTCAAATCTATTTCTCGTAGCAACCATCTCTAGTCTATCACCTGCAATGACAGTCTCCTATCTATCACCTCTAGTGACCATCTCATGTCTATCGCCTGTAAATACTAGTTCTTGTCTATCGCCTATAATTATCATCTCTAGTTTGTCACCTATAGTGATCATCTCTTGTCTATCACCTACAATTATCATTTTTTTCTATCACCTGTTGTGGTCATTTCTTTGTCTATCACCTACTGCGACCATCTCTTCTTTATTGTATCTAATGATTTTTTCCTATTGCCTTGTAAGCCTGTTTGCTATCCATATTTCTTGTCTATCATCAAGTATTCTTGTCTTTCATCTTCTTTTCTTGTCTTTCATCCATTGATTTTTATATTCACCAAAAATTTATAATTTTTTGGGAAAAAATGGGAAAATTTGCCATCATTTTTATATGAATTTAGACATGATTCAGTCTCATTTTGAAACTAATTCACCCAATTTTTATAAATATATTTTCAATCTGATCCCTTACGCATAACCTTGTTAGGGAGATTAGGGGATACTAGAAAAAATTGAGGAATTTAAAGGAAATAAAATAAATTAAAGGAGAATTAGAAGGCTTAAGGAGATTTTAGAAGAAATTAAAGAAATTAGAAAAGAATTAGAGAGAATGAGAGCTAGTTGGAGGAAAATTAGGAGAAATTAGAAGGAATAGAAGGAAATTAGAGGAAATTGAAGAAATTAACTAGGAATAGAAGGAATTTGGAGAAATTTAGATAAATTGAAATAATTAGAGGTGGAATATGGGAATTTTAGAGAAAATTAGGTAGATTAGATAGAAAATTATAATTTTAGAGGAAATTGAATTGATTTATCAAAATTGATTAAAATGCTTTTAGGACATACAAAATGACATATTTTTGGTGTCTACAGATACCTCCTACTTAGAATAATCCTTTTCCTAGTAATAAGTATCTATATATCAATCAATATAAATGTTGTCTATGAAAGTATAAAGTAGGGGGGTTATGATGATGTTTTTCCTACAACAAAGGTTTTGAATACTAAACAAGAGTTTAATATTATAAGGTTCAAAGATGATTCAATGGATGAGAATAAGCAAGAGGTAAGGATCATTTATAGAAACAATATCTAGAACCAAAGAAGGAGGAGTAACATCTATAACCAAAAATCTAAGAGAAGAGGAAGTGCTAACATTAAAAAAGTATATTTTTAGCTGAAAAATAAATAAAATATGGTAAGTATGATGAGATAGAGAGGATTTTTATAATTATCTAAAGCATATTGTAAGGTGTTCCAAAAGGAGTCTCATTAGACTTAACATCCATATAGATAATAACCTACTAAGTAATTAGATCTTAAATTTTATATGTCCTCAACCTCATAACATATCCAATAAAAAATACATATGTAAATATTTGACTAAATATTATTCCACAACTTTGAATGTGATTCCAAGCAACTTATCTGATAACTATTAAATGGTAAACCATAAAATTTCTCTATCCATATGTCAAAATTAACTTACCTTTAATAGCATAAGTACAACCTATGTCCATTTCTATGATCCACTTCCCTTGCATGGGTCATACAGTAAATCATTTATATAATGGTCTTCATTTTCTATTTATCTACCTCATTGTATTACAATATATACTAAACATTATGCTAATAGGGAATACCATATGTACTAAAGTAAAAAAAATTAGTATTCATTGTAGGAAAATCATCAACAAAAGTTAGAAAGAATAGATTCTCTATAAGAGATTAGTAGTCATGGGGTCATAAAAGTCACTATGAATCAACACCAAAGAATGAGAGGTTTATTAGTATTTTTTCTAGGAAGGAACTATTAAATATACTTCCCTATCACATATCCCTTATAAATTCCTAAATGTAGATCAATTGATAGAAAACCATTAACCATGTTAATATGACTCATCCCCATCAGAGAAATATAAGTGGTATATCCCATTATCTAATACCAAATCTTACTAGTAGCATCAACCTTATCCACTTTGGTGGTAAAATCCTTATATTTGGAGGAAATTGAGGTAGGATAAAGTTTATGCATGTTATCTATTTCATCATAATATATTGAAGGAACAAGATAAAATTCATCACTTATATCCATAATAATTCATTTACCTCTCCAACATTCTACCTTCTTATATATGTCAATGATGCAATAGAGAAAGGATATTCGGTATAGCTGTAGAAATATGAAGTACCTATCTAAAATTTCAATCTACTATTGAATTTTATGTAGTTCCCACAAATTAATTAAATCAATACATTGTCTAGAAATGTAGAAATAACTTATAGAAAATAATCATATGATATAAAAGGGTTCTCAAAAGCACAAAAATATCTCATTGAAGGAAAATAGAATGCACTCCAACTGATAAAAAAAAGGTTGGTATGAGGGGGTATTTATACCTAATTTTAAGAGAGATTTAGGTCAAGGTTAATGAATTTATCTTTAGGTTAAATAATAAAATATTATAAAAAATATACCTATACAAGGTGTACAAGGGCTCAAAGTGTATATAATTCATACCTCATTAAGTGAAGCTTAACCATCACATATTTCAACATTACCTCTTAAGATAAATTAGGTACATAGAGAGAGAACATTATCATTAATACCCCATTAAGGGACACTCTTCTATGCAAAGCCACTCTTTCATGTACATAAACGGTACCTCAAGCATGACCTTGGCCAAAATATATATTTATCTACTTTTTTGATGACACAAAAATAGTATAAAGCATCCCACAAGAATAATTTATTGCACAAAGTGTATCCAAGTATTTATATGCTTAATTTATAATGAAATACTTGGTTATAGATATGTTGGATAGTACAATGGTTGCCATAATGGAGAGTGGTAGGGTAGGTCTAACGAATGTTTATCTACTCCAAGATCATAAGCATACAACAAAGGTACTTTGTGGTCTCGTTAGTAGAATAGTACTCAACTTCCATGGAAGTTTGAGAGATAGTGGACTACCATGTAGAAAACCAATAAAATGGACCAAAATCAAGGTAGAAGACAAATCCTATTATGGATATCTACTAATCCAAATCACCAACCCAATCTAAATTTGAGAAATATATCAAAATTAGATATGCATAAAATAAATCATTGATATCCATATTATATGTACCTTTGATGTATCAAAAAAAATCTCTTAGCCATGGTCTAATATCTCTCCCAAGGTGCTTCACATACCTAGAACAATAGCTAACTAAAAATGCAATTTATTTTCAAGTGTGAATGAGGTAAGGAATACATTTCATAAGATATTGATAGAGAATGGCATCCGCCAAGTAAATTATATAATACACTTGAAGCTTCATTCTAGAAGAAAAATGAGTCTAAGAAAATATGTAATCCTTCATGAAAATAAAACATATTCAAAGCGTACTTGGGCTATGAGAAAGTGATTATAGAGGAAGTTTCATTAATTTAAATTCCTAATAAATAATGCAAAATCATCATAGCTATCATATAATAGGTAGCATGAAGTCATGACATCATGTTCTAAATCAAAGCAAGTAATATGTATATAATGAAAATATAATTCATGTATAACACAATTACCAAAGTCTCTCTATCCTGTTGTTTAATTTAAACATCATGCTCAATCTCACATTGCTAAAGCCTACATTAAAGAAAAATATATATCTTTTCATAACAAGCACATAGTGATTTATTAATTTCATATAAGTATTTAGTCAAATGAAACACTACGGCGTTGGACCCTCAATCTCAAATTAGGTGGTTTATACATTTAAATATTCTACTAAATATCTTTGTAAATAAAGGATCTCTTCACATCCATTTAATGAATCTTCCAACTAGATGAGGTTGTTATGGATAGATTCATCTGCACACAATCCATTTGAGAAATCAAGGTAAATATCTATAATTAGACAATTTCATATTTATAATAGAAACCCTTAACAACAAGGTGTAACTTGTGCTTCTCCACTTGACTGTTTATATTAAACGTGTTCTTGTAGAATAATTTACACCTAACAACATTGTTTTCTTTGATAAGAGGACCAAGACCCTAAATCTAATTGTTTATATATGATATTCATGGCATATTGTATTTCCAATTTTCCTTTAGCCTAGGAATAGGTGATAGGATCTCTAGCTTTTTTAACCTTCAAGACAAGATTTTGAGAGGGATTATTTTGATGCCACTCCTATGAAATAATGGGTTGATTATCCTTTAGAATATTCTATAGACACTTGGGTTACAAATATTCCATGGAATACCAAGGAACATCTTGATAGAAAGAAATATTAATACTCAAATATTAAGCATCAAAAACTAACTCACCACCTAGATTTGTATCTTTTATTATGTTGCATGGAACTAGAGTATCAGGCTCATTATTTCCAAAATATAATACTAAAAGTACATGATATGGTGCCACATATATGGGATCAAATACATAGGCATATTTGTAGGGCCTTCACTAGAAGGTGAAGAGGAGAAGGATCCAATAGAAATAGTGCCCATAAGAAAATTTGAAGAAGCCACTAGATTAGTCAAATACATAAAAGGATTTTTGTCCAAATATTAGGAGAGAACCTAATGGAGCTACCAAAAGGACCTCATAAAAATTTAACTCTCTCTAAATAAAAGCCTCATGCCTCTATGGATCATAGATATGATATGGATTATAGGTGTATGAAGACTCCACAAAAATACACCTATGACTCATGTAATATATTTAGGTATGTGAACCCATGGTGAAGGCCCAAAGGTACAAAATTAAGATACATCGAGATTATATCATTTTGACCTCTCAAGGGGTGTAATAATCTAAACTACTAGAGTAGAAACTCTATTTATGATATGTGTTGTAAAGATGATGTATTTTACCTATAATTTGTGTTCCATCCCCTTAGAATGAAGCATACAAAAAACCATATCCATAATAACCCTATTCTTCTTCTTATCCACCTGTTCTACTCTAAAGTATAATTAATAAACCCTTGAAAATAAATACCATGAAGAATAAATAAATAAACAATAACATTGCTTATATACTCATTCTCATATGTCATGATATACCTTATGTTTATTTGTATCACATTATCTATTAGTGCTTTGAATTCATTAAATTTCTTAACATATTCATCTTTGGCATGAAAACTACTTATTAAGAGAAATCCTAACTGAAAATAAGAAATAATTAGTCCCAAAAAGATATGGTGCACCCATGGTTCAACATATATCATTATGAATATGATCTAATTATCAAGTTCCATGCCATGTCATTTCTTTTAAAAAAGACTCTCTATGATGCTTCCTAAAAATGAATCCTTTGTAAGCACCACTAATGGGGAAAATATAAAGAATTGCAATAACCAACTAATGATGAGTCATGTACCTAAATGACCCCTAGTAAATATACCTAAGTATATGATGCCATCGTTGACTCTTATCATCTAATTATGTCACCATGAATATCTATTTTATGAGGAAGGAGTAGGAGGAGTTAGTCTCTCATCCAACTTGTACATATGATCCAACTCATCACAATACCTAGAGGTAACTATCTTAAATCCATCTAATAAATATCCTTGATCAACCATCATATAGGTTAGAATTCCACCATTGTATTTGTGTGGGTGATATTATATATAGATGAAATATTGGGCCTAGACTTAGAACATGAATAACCTTTTAAAATTAAGTAAAAACAATACTAACCTCCCCAAAATCTAGTTTCTATAAGGAGAAATCATCCCCAATTATAATACACCCTCTAGAATATTTTGTGTTGTAATCATTTAGAAGGTTTCAATGCTTAGTAATGTACCAAGTTGCACCTCAATCTATAATCCACTCATTAGAATAAGTGGATGTCCAATATCTACAATGAACAACTATCCTCACCTTGATAATATAAGAGAACAATATTAGCAACCCCATTTTTTGGCTAATTCCTCAAGCTTCTCAATGTGTATCCAATAAAAATCTACTTTGTGTTCTTCCTTCTTGCAAAAATCAAAATTTGGTTTCTTGAAAGTCTTCTTAGTATTCTCATTTTTATTTTGTATTTTGTTAAGTCTCAGTCTTAATCACCTTTTTTGCATGGATCTAATTGGTGAAAGGATGACCCTTACATTGTTGTCTTTGAGTCTAATGGTTTAGAATGTTCTTGAACACTTTATCAATAAGAGGAGGATAAAAATTTTAGAACTAGACATGAAGCATCATAAAAGCATAAAAAACCATTTTATATGTCTTTGAGACACTATTGAATACCATGTTGAGAAGCTAAATATTTTTAAACTATCTTTTTTTTTTTTCTTCCCTCATTCTCTTAAGAATACCTCTAATAGTCTAAATTACATCTTGTAACTTATTGAACTAACTAATATACTCATCAATAGTATCAAAGGAATATATAGTCAAGATAGCAAGCTCCACCTCCAATCAATTGATTTACATGGAATCAATTTGATTACATGGTCCTTAAAAACTATTAAGCAATTGCTTGGGATCTAGAACACTAATAACATGAGTGTCATTGATATTATCAACATGAATATCTATCACACCAAGAACATCATCCTTTTTATCTCTATAAAATGACTTCCTTTATTCACTATTAATTTCTAGACTTCTCATTCACATATTTGAGCAACTCCTTGCTTTGAAGTAGAGCTTCAATATTAGTTTTATGAGTATCATAGATTGTATAACTCAACAAGGTCACATGTTGACCCATAATTATTATACCAAAATATAAAATTATAAGTATGGTTGTGATTAGAAACAACAAAACCAATTTAAAAATCTTTAAAAAATGTGTAGTTAAAAAAAAAGTTCTTAAAATACTTCTATATGCAAAAGTTATGGTCCCCTAGAATTTTAAACTTAAAGCATAGAAAATTCCCCTAAAACCTTTGAAAATTTATAAAAAATTGTTATGTACCTATAGTTAATTGGGGGCTACCACATGGTTTTGTATGATTGGTTGAGGAGGTGCTAACTAGATGCTGATTGGACAACATACCAATGAAAAAGGAGATGCCATATATCACTATCCTATGTGAGGGGCTTCCAATTGGGTGATAAATATGCAATCCATTAGTCTATATATAATAATACTATACGATGCCACTTTTCATTCTTTTATTTGATTTACAACCTATAAAATAGACTATATCACTTGTCACTCTTCAATTTGTTTTCAAATTTATATTTTTCCAAGTTTGCTTCTAACTATGTGACTATGCAATAAGTGGGTTAGATGATTTTGTAGAATATCATTGGTTAAAATTATATTTATACTCACCATGTGGCACTCTTCCTATCACTTTGACCAATATTTTTAAATCTCATTGATTAATCATGAAAACTTGCCAAACTTGCAAGATTCATAGCTTTATATATTGCTATTTTTTTTTAAATAAATGGGTAAAAATTTAATGATAAGAAGATAAGATTACAGAGTACAATGAATTACCATAGTAATTCTATGTTATTACTTTATTTAGTTAGTTGGGTAGTTAGTTAACTACCTAGGCTAGTTACGCTAACAACCTTATTTGTTAGCGTATATTAGGTTTACTATTTAATTAAACCTAACATTAGCCTATGTTATTCGAGGACTAAACTGTTATTTAGATCCTATGAATACGGGCTAAGTTAAGCCTAAATTATACTATATATTACAGAGTTTAATATATTGAAAGTGATCGTTCCATTGACATGGTATCAGAGTGCTAGGCATTGTCTTGACTGGGCACGCTTCTCGAGGGCAACGTAGACTTGGGCACATTTCTCGAGGCAAGGCTGGACCTACTCGGGCATGCATCCCGAGGCAACTATAGATTGGATTGATCGAGCACATTTCCTGAGGCCGAGGTTCTATCGAGGTTGCTGAACGGATCACTGTCTAGGCTCACTGGATCTGGGATTGGATCTAGGATCAGCACGTAGACTGAGGTGGAAATCTGACATGCTGACTGGACTCAGGCACGGATCCTAAGATTTGACATGGCTCCCAAGATCTGACGCTGACTGGACTTGGGCATGGATCTCGAGATCTGACGTGGACGACGCGACACATGGCGGACTAGCCACGCGCCACCTGGACTGGGACATAGGACTGACGAGACTTTTTTGCTGCGACACGTGGCCGCAACAAAATATCGATGCACTGAAGCGACTGCCCAAAGGCAGCCACTTCACAAGGGGTGTGCCTCACCTTTTATTCAGGTGAGGCAATCACCTCCTTCTGAAATTGGGACTAAAAGTCCCACATTCAAAGCTTTCTCCCGCAGGCGGGAAAACTTCAACATGGAGGCAGTGCCCCCCTCATTCCGTTGGGCCACCTAGCCCGACTGGCGGGAGGGCAAGCAGATAGCCCTCATGACCACGAGATCGTGAGTTCCAATCGCATCGGCGTCGTGGCAAACCAAGAGAGGTAATTCATTTTTTATAATTTATTTTATTTTTTATTTTTTTTATCTATTTTATTAATCATTTAATGTTTTTTTAAATAATATAAAATCATTTTTTTTTTTTTAAATTTAAGTGATTTTTTATTATTATTTACAAAAATATTTTATTATTAATTTAATCAATGCTAAAAATAATTAGAAAGACACATTTCAAATAAATTATAAGACCTCAAGCCCTTTGATTCTTTCTTAGAACACATTGAAAAGAAATTGTAACCTTGAGCCAGTATAAACTAAGTCATGTGTTGACTAGTTCTGGAAGACTTTCAAATGCGGGTCGTGTGTTGACTTGTCTTGGAAGGAGTGCTTGTTTTGTTGCAAATAAAGGGGGGGCAAAAAAAAATTTTGCAAAGAGGGGGATGATGAGTATTTTTTTCTGAAAAAGCAAGTTTTTGGCATTATTGTAAAGGTGCATTTTCGATGGCGCCCGACACCTAGTGGGTTATTTCTGTGGGCGCTTTTATGTTTTATGTTGCATATTTCATTTTTTGCACTATAAACATTAAAAGTTTAAAATAAATTCACTCCTAAGTCCCCGAAATAATAAAACCCATCCGTGCAATTTATTGCACTATAGCGTTCGGTATTTGTGATACCTCTGGCCAACACTTAAAGGTAAAGTTGTCGTGATTGCGCTACTGTATCCACCACCTAATATAGTTGTTACAATGACATCTGAGCTTGTTCTCTATAAATTGTCGAGGAGAGATAAGTTTTCCATTTTGCATTTTTTTTACTCCATCCATTCCCTAATAGTTCTTGTGTTTAGGCGTAAATCTTGACGAAAGTTCTGAAATCCAAAGTGTTTAGGGGAAGTTACGCCCCATGCATGCGGATTGCCGAATTTCTATGGTAGGTGCCATCAACAAGACTATTCCCTTTCAGTACTGCTTAAGTTCCACGTATTGTATGATCTAAAAATTACCTATAGTTTCCCTCACATAAGGGCGGGTGATTTTTTATTGATCTTTATAAATACCTATAGTTTCCCTCATGTAAGGGCGGGTATTTTGTATGGTATATTGGCCTAGAAAAAGGTATATCGAAAGGGGGACCAATTGGTGTTATAAGGAACCTTCACAATGTCTACAAAATTAATGACTGATTCTCATCAGTTGTTGAAAGGTCCTAATTACACACCATGGAAAAACAAGATGAAGGCTATCCTCAGCATGGATGACTTATGGGATGTTGTATCTGGAGCAACAACAAGAACTTCATCTTCTGCTAGTGCTATAGCTCCATCTACTGCTCAAAAATACTTTGACAAGCTAGACAGCAAAGCAAAGGTGCTCATTTTGCTTACTGTGGCTGATGAAGTTCAGCCCCATATTGCTGACTGTGCAAATAGTAAAGAGGCATGGGATGCCCTTAAAACTATCTATGAGGGAAAGAATTATTCCACTATTCTATTTCTTCAATATCAATTACACATTCTAAGCATGAAGCAGGGGGAGACAGTTGAATTTTTTCTTTGCAGAGTGTCAGAATTGAAAGCAAAGTTGAATTCTTTAGGAGAACTAGTTGAAGATAAGCTCCTAATCTCAATTGTATTGAGAGCTTTACCTGATTATTATCGGGTGTTGATTACTTCCCTTCAGGTGTCACAACGGAAAGTTACTTTTTTAGAATTTGTTAATATGCTTCAAGAGGAGGAGGCACGCCAACTACAGTGAGATGATTCTTCTAACACTGCCCTCTACATCAACAGGAAAGGGCAAAACTAGAAGAAGGGTAATTTTCATAAGGGAGGGAATTCACAAAAAGGATTCAAAAGGGAAACAAACTCAACAACCTCAATAGAAAAAGTGCTATTGCAAGATCTGTGACAAATAAGGTCATGATACAAACAGATGTTGGCATAAGAATAAACAATCAAAATAGAAAGGCCAGAACAAACCACAAAAGAACAAACAATAAGTGAATGTTGTTGTTGAAGAATCTGACATGAATTCTGAGAGAGCCCACAAAGTTCTCATGACTACCACAGTGTCCAAGCAGAGGGATCCTATCTGGTATGTTGATTATAGAGCCAATAAGCACATGACTGGTGACAAATCATGGTTTGAGTATTTTGAGGCCAGAGAGGGCAAACCTGTCACTATTGCTGATGATAAAATCTACAAGGTTTAGGGAGAAGGTACTTTTTTAGTCACTCTTCCTGATGGCAAGTGTCAGATTGACAAAGTTCTCTATGTTCTAGGATTGGCAAAAAATTTGTTGTTAGTCACTCAGATTCTGGACAAATATATGGTTGTGCACTTTAGTGTTGAGGGAGGCAAGAAGTGTTGTTCTATTACTAGGAGGGGTAAGAACATTGCCATTGCTTCATATAAGCATGGCTTATTTGCCTTAGATGCTATCTCTACTCCACATGTTGCCATGACAGTCTCTACAAAGGAGGCAACTTCCCTATGGCACAAGAGATATGGAAATTTGAGTTCTGGTTACTTACTTGAGTTAAGTAAGTATGAAATGGTAAAAGGTCTTCCTTCCCTTTCTACCACTTTACTAGTTTGCTCTGACTGCTTGGCAGGAAAGCAGCATAGAGTGCCTTTTGAAAGAAGCTCTACAAGAGCAAAGAAACCTCTAGAGTTGATTCACACCGATCTGTGCGGTGCCTTAAATCCCAATAGTTGTGGGGATAAGAGGTATTTTTAGTTATTTGTAGATTATTACTCATGAAATATGTGGGTATTCTTTCTTCAACTAAAATCTAAAGCATTTGGCTTCTTTCAGCAATTCAAGAAATCTGTTGAAAAGGAGTTAGGGACTTCTATAAAGACCCTCCACTTAGATCGAGGGGGGGATTTCACATCTAAATAATTCTATGAGTTCTTGAAATAAAATGGGATCACACGACAGTTAACTACTGCTTATAATCCTCAGCAAAATGGAGTTGCTAAAAGGAGGAATTGTTCCATCATAGAAATGGTTCGTTGCATGCTTACAGGAGCTAGGATTAAACAACTATATTGGGCAGAAGCTGTCACCACAATAGTATATCTGTTGAATAGGGCACCCACAAAGGCTCTACAAGGAATTACTCCACAGGAAGCATGGAGTGGTATGAAACCCTCCATCTCTCATCTACGCATTTTTGGATGTAAAGCTTTCATGCACATACCAAAAGAGAAAAGGAAGAAGCTAGATGTGAAGACACTGAAGTGTATTCTTCTTGGGTATGATGAGCACTCTGAGGGTTATCGTTTGATTTATCCCTTAACCAAGAAGATACACATCAGTAGAGATGTAGTTTTTGATGAGGCTTTCACATCAGAACCCACATCAGATGTATACCTAGACCTTGTGGAACCTAAGATTGATAAATCTCCTTCCTCAAAAGTTGGAGGTTCATCTTCATCTTCTTCAACACCTTAGAAGAAGAATCCAAAGTGGTATACAAATACAATAAAATACTCTAAGCTATCCACTCCACCATATTTGACATTGGATAGGCCTCGTACTCGCAACATGGCTAGACAGGAGAAAGCTGCAACAGAGAATACTGGGGTTGATGACCTGTGTCAATCTTTTGAGGAACTTTTTGTAGATCCAGAGAGATATACAAAATATATGGATATTGATAGTGATAG
The DNA here is from genome assembly GCA_028583015.1 of Wollemia nobilis. NCBI lineage: Eukaryota > Viridiplantae > Streptophyta > Pinopsida > Araucariales > Araucariaceae > Wollemia > Wollemia nobilis. The sequence continues at coordinate 526,235 of JAQPPZ010000762.1, forward strand.
GGTATTTATGTCTTCCATAGACGATCTTGAACCCGCATCAGTGCAAGTTGCTCTTGGTGAACTTTAGTGGAAGGCTGCTATGGATGCAGAGTATAAGTCTTTGATGAAAAACAAAACTTGGAAGCTTGTCGATATGCCATATGGAAAGAAGCCCATAGGCTAAAAATGGGTGTATAAAGTGAAGTATAAGGTATATGGTATAATAGATAAGCATAATGCCTACCTTGTTGCAAATGGCTATGCTCAAAGAGAAGGCATTGACTATGAGGAAACTTCTGCACCTACTACTCGGATGACAACCATTTGAGTTCTTTGTGCTATGGCAGCACAATATGGGTGGAAAGTACACCAAATGGATGTCAAGAGTTCTTTTCTAAATGGTGATCTCCAATAAGAAGTCTACATGACTCAACCGGAAGGATTTGAAGTGGAAGGCCAATAGCAAAAAGTTTACAGATTGGTAAAATCCTTATATGGTTTGAAACAAGCCCCTAGGGCTTGGTATATAAAAATGGATCATCACCTTTTACAACATGGTTTTAAGAGATTTCCGTCAGATGCAAACCTCTATTTTAAGAAACAGGGTTCTGAAATAGTGTTGCTCATACTCTATGTTGATGATCTGCCCATTACAGGGAGTTCAAAAACAATGATTTCTACTGTCAAAAGAGACTTGTGTCAATATTTTGAGATGTCAGATCTTAGAATTCTCCATTATTGTCTTGGTCTGGAAGTCAGCCAGAAGGAGAACTCCATCAAAGTGTCTCAAAAAAATATGCCAAGACCCTATTATAAAAATATCGCATGACTGATTGCAAGCCAATGTCTACTCCGATGGAAATAGGAATTCAGTTATCACGATATGATGATTCACCTCAGGTAGATGGTACTCTCTATCACCAATTGATTGGGAGTCTCATATATCTGACCAACACTAGGCCAGATATCGTTTTTGTTGTCAACTATATTTTGAGGTTCATGCTGGAGCCTAAGACTACACACTGGAAAGCAGCAAAGCGTGTTCTTCACTATGTCCGTGGCACAATGGAATATGGCCTATAATATAAGAGGAACAACAAATTCTTCTTACAAGGATACACGGACTCTGACTATGCTGGATCATTTGATGACTATAAATCAACTTCAAGATATTTGTTTCATCTTGGATCTGGTCATGTATCTTGGCACAACAAGAAGCAATAGGTGGTTGCTATTTCATCAATAGAGGCAAAATATCACGTCGCACGTGAAGTTGTGTGCGAAGTGATATGGTTGCATCGCATCCTCACAAGTATGGTTCTTCCATCAAAATCTCCAATACACTTGTTCTGTGACAACATGGGTGTTTTGAATCTTGTCAAGAATCTAGTACATCATGAAAGAACCAAGCACATTGACACACAATGTCACTTCATTCGAGACAAAGTTCCACGACACCGAATTCAGCTTCAGCACATTCCCACCAATGCTCAAGTTGCAGACATTTTCACTAAGGCACTTGCACATGTCAAATTTGAATTGTTTCGTAGCTCTCTTTGTATTACCAACTGATGTAATCAGGGGGGATATTAGTAGTTCTTCAATTACATAAATAATGTAATAAGTGGGGATGTTAGAATTACCATATTAATTCTATTTTATTACTTGATTTAGTTAGTTGGGTAGTTAGTTAACTACCTAGGTTAGTTACGCTAACAACCTTATTTGTTAGCGTATATTAGGTTTACTATTTAATTAAACCTTTTATTAGCCTATGTTATTCGAGGACTAAAATGTTATTTAGATCCTATGAATATGGGCTAAGTTAAGCCTAAATTGTACTATATATTACAGAGTTTAATATATTGCAAGTGATCGTTCTGTTGACAGCCCCCAACCAAGACTCAAATAAACAACAAAATAGGCTAAAACCACCAGAAAGGGTCGAAACCTAAAGATAACAACAAGAAAAAACCACATTAACTCTAGATATCCTTGTGGATCAACTCCCATGTGGATCAACTCCCAGAAGCACTTAGAGTCCCCAACTAGGATATTCTCCCAATTATCCATAATCCAATGACCTAAAATCTTAAAATCTCTTTTGGCTAAATAATCAGCAACCCCATTCCATTCCTTGGTATGTGCACAAAGGATATAAAGTTGAACTCTTCACTAATTCTGAGAATATGAATGGCCACAGATGTCAACTACCAATTAACATCCTCCAACCTTTTTTTGTTTAAAATATTAACCAAAATTTGAGAGTCGAACTCGTAGATGCTCCTATACCATCCAAGAGAAAACCCCCTTTGCAAGGCCTCAAGAATCACAATAGCTTCCATAAAATTTTTGGACTAAACACATTTATAAATGAAAAATAAAATTTTTACCACCCTAGTAGAGTCTCTCCCAACACTGCCAATTCTAGCATGTCTAGGATTTCCCCTGGATGACCCATCAGTATTAATTTGTAAAACTCATTTAGGGGTGGCATCCACTACCATCTCTCTAAAATTTCTTACTGAGTTGGAGGAGCCTTCTAAGGTGATAATATTTTGTACCAACCCCAAAGAGACCAAGGGCCTACCATAGCTTCTCCTCCCTAGAGTCCAAAATAAGGATACACATCACATTTGCTATGGATAGTTTCCTAAACCATACACAAGATCATTTTCTATATTTTTTAATAGCCAAATGCCTACCTTGAAATATGCAATGGTTTTATTTGAGCCAAATCTACCAGATGATGCAATAAGGGACCAAATTCCAAGCCACCTAGAAGAAGAGGGTATTTGTCGGAGGTCTACCTAGACTACTCCAAAACTCCTCTAGGGAGAGCACATGAAAACAATGATGGTTCCAGAAACTCCACCAATGGTGCCAAATTTCTTTGGTAAGGGAGCATTGGAAATGTAAATGAGAAGATTCATCCTCATTATTATTACAAAGGACACAAAAAGAGGGACCCTAAAATCCCCTCTTCCTCACATTATCCCAAGCGAGGCATAAGCGACCAGCCAGAGAAAGAATTTACATTTAGGCCAAGAAAATTTGTTCCACATCTTTTTCCACCATGTGATAGGGAGGCTTCCGAACTTTTGCATATCAAGAACCTAATAACAATAGGCTATAGATTAGATTCCCTTGGGATCAAGGTTCTAAACCAAAATTTCTTTACCCCTCAACGAAGAGTAGGGTCTCCCTGTAATAATAAGAGTAAGAACATCTCTATCATCAACCAATATTCCCTGGGGTCATTCTTGTGGATATTTCCACTTGTATATCTCCAGATTACCAAAAGGTTGGATTCTTTTAAATTCATCCACATGATACCAGCCTACTTCCAAAAAATAAATACTTAGGGAATGTAACCTGGGATATTGAGTCAATATAGGAGGGTGGCCATCCCAATAATCCTCCCAAAAAATAGAATTTGATCCCGATTAAAAATCCAGAACAACCCCTACTTAATTAAATTAGTCCCTCTTTTTAGAGTGTCCTAGATAATCGAACCTTTCCAAACCAAGCTGAATCTAGGAATATCAGCCTCAGAAATACCTCTCAAGTACTTACAAGATAATATTTTAGCCTAAATCTTATATTTAGAAGTACACCATCTCTAGTAGAGTTTTGTAACCAAATCCTACCCAGAAATAGCCACCTATCTCAACCCAAGGCCTCCCTCTTGAACTGGCCTACAAATAGAATCCCACCTAACCAAACTTTATTTAGATTGAGCAAGTTTTCCAAACCATAAAAACTATCTTGACAAAGCATCCATGTCCTTGATAAAATGAGAGGGATTTGTTTGCACAAAACACATGTAAATGGGTAAAGCTTGAACAACATATTTTAAAAGCAACACTCTACCCGGAAAGGAGAGCCATCTAATGATCCACTGATTCACCTTTACTCTAAACTTATCAAGCATAAACTGCCAAGAATATCTAAGTAGAAAAATGATATGAAATTGGAATACCAAGATAAATGAAGGGGGAAGTCTCGACCTGGAATCTTAGAATTCTAGAAATCCTAGCCTGAATAAGAGGAGGGGTATTGAAGAAGAAAATAGAAGACTTTTCCTCATTAATCAACTGCCTAGAAGTACCAAGATATATATCAAGAGACCATATAATATTTCCAACTTCCCTGGTAGTGGTAACTCCCAGTAAATTTGTATCATCAACAAATTAAATGTGGGAAAGAGGTGGTGAACTTCTATCCCACTTCCAACCCTGAATGAGACCATGCCTAACCTAAGACTTGAGCAGTATTCCCAACCCTTCTGGCATAATGATAAACAAATAAGGAGATATATGATCTCCTTGCATCAATCCCTTTGAGGCCTCAAATAGCTCTATTGGATCATCATTAACAAGAACAAAGAATGAGGAATAACAAACACAACTCATCACCCATATAATCCATTCCTCATAAAATCCAAAAGTAGAAATAACTTTCTAAATAAACGACCATTTGACCTGGTCATAGGCTTTGGCCATGTCCAACTTAATGAACATAGATTTCTCCTTAGAATTTTCCATCAAGTGAATATATTTCATAGCAATAACAATCCCATCCAAGATTTTTTGACCAGCAACAAACCCACCTTGCTCCTTAAATATGATTTTTCTCAACCATATCTTCAGCCTCTTAGAAATAATTTTTTTAATGATCTTATACACAACATTACATAGAGCAATAGGCCTGAACATATCCAAAGAATTGGCTCCCTCTTTTTTGGTAGTAAGTGCCACAAAGGTAGGATTTAGGGCCCTTAGCATCTATTTGTTCTTTTGGGACTCATGTACAACCTCCAGAAGATAAAATTTTATTAACTCCAAAAAATATTGATAAAAATCAATTGGGAATCCATCCTGGCTTGGGGATTTCCCTTTTTCATCTTGAATACAACATTTTCCAACTCCTCAATGGAAATTGGGCCCATAAAATGCTCATTTATCTCTTTAGAAATAATTGAGGGAATACATTTTATAATAATATTTTCATCCTCATCATATGAGAGGGAGTCCTCCTTGAAGAGAGAGGAAAAATACCTCCTAGTCTCTTCTAAAATCTCCCTGAAAGAAGAGATAAGGACACCCTAAGAATTCACAAGAGAGGAAATTAGGTTACCATTACGTTGAGCCTTGTATGAGTTAAAAAAGAAGGCCATGTTCCTATCCCCTTCCTGAAGCCAATCCACTCGAGATTTTTGTTTCCAAAAAATTTCTTCCCCCAACTCCCATTCAACAAGTTCTTTCATATCCTTAGATTCCTTAAAGATAAGCTCCTTCATGATTCCATGATCTCTAATCTCCCTTGAAGCTCCTTCCACATTCTTAAGAGCCACCAACTTAGACAAGGAAAGGTTTCCAAAATTTAGACTATTCCACCTCTTTAGTTTATGCTTAACAAATTGTAGCAGATCGATAAAGGAATACATAGTAGTGACATGATAAGGTTTACCATTAATCCACTAGCCTCACATGAAATCATGAATCTTAGGATCTTAAAGTTGTATAAGTTGAAACTTAAAGTAAATATTCTTCTTTAGCCTAAACTAAAGAGTAGAGAGTTTGATAGGCCAATGATCAGATACTCTACCCTCCAAAATCATAGAACTAGAGCTTCTATTATTACCAATCCAAAAACTAGAGATCAACAACCTATCCAGTCTCTCTAAGATGGATTATTCCCCACATCTTCTATTGTACCAGGTAAATATCCCATTATATGGATTGATGTCAACCAAGTTTAGGGCCTAGATATGAGCACTAAATATCGAATAAAAAGGCTCAATATGATCAGCTCCACAATGTTTCTCCTCCAAACAAGTGATAGAATTGAAATCTCTAGCCAAAATCCATAGGTACAAGGGATCCAAACTTCTCACAAATCCAATGTGCTCCCATAAATTTTACCATTGTAATCAACAAGAGCATACACATTTGTAATTAGGATGGTTTCACTAGATTTATTATCATGTCCGATCATCGAAATAGAACATCTACTGGAAATTAAAAAGGAGAGATCTTAACCATATCCCATAAACAAGTAACACCACCAACATATCAACATGTGCCAATACACTGGCATTGACCCCTTATCCACAACATGGGAGCAATATTGAACATACTATCAATAGCCAATTTAGTTTCCTGAATAAACACCACATTCAAATAATGTACACGAATCAAATCACGAATAACTTTTTTCCTGGGGATGTTCAACTCCCTTACATTCCATGAAAGGATAATTATTTCTAAGGGTTATAAAAATGGGCGTCCAATGTTCTCACCAAGCCTAAATCCACCAAAGTCTCCCCTATTAACTTAATTTTATCCTGGTATTTCTTTTGACCCACCTTCATATTCATATTCGAAGCACCTTTTTTAATTATTTTTTACTACAATCCCAACACTAAAGGAGTTTTGTAGTCCAAGGATGACTACATCAGTGCTTGAGTAGGAGAGGGCACAACTATATCTGTACAACTTTCTAAAATAGTTTTACTTCTAGGTCTAGAGCTAACCATATCACCTATACTCAAAGCCAAATCCATTTGTTCTTCATTTTAATCCACTAGATCTGATTCTTTAGGTTCCACCTCAAGAAGAGACATATGATTCAGCCCTGTTATATCTGCATCAGGTAGCGACATTTCCTGTAACTTCATGCACTGATCAAGATTATATAGTTTCTTAAAATGGTTTAGCTAAGCATCTAGATGGCTATCCTTCAGGTCTCTTTTTACCCTTCTTCCTCAATTTCAAGTTTTTATAGGAACAAAGCCTTCCCTACCCTAATCCCCTTCCTTTATTGGGGCTTTTTATTTATCCATATTTTTTGTAGATCGAAAGGGCCCAGGATTTGAATCCATGGGCGAGATAAACTTAGGATATTTTCTTTGTAGGTGGTCGTATTCATGATATATATAGTAACAAAATAGAAGAGCTTCATAACAAAATAGAAGAGCTTCATAGTCAAGTTGTTGAACCCATGTATACAATCCAAACTATATTTCAACATAATCTGGAATAGTATTGTTTAAATCAATTTCAACATAGATATGGGAAATATAAATTACATTTTTCTCCATCATCTATTGTGATGGTCCAACTGGCTTCCCAAGAAGAAATGTAATCATCTTCAAGATGTCGTTTCTCCATAATTCCAATGGGAGCCATGGGAGTTGAACCCACATTGGAACCCATGATGCTCGCTCCTCTAACGGGTTAAAAAAATCATGCCAAGGTTTAAGAAAGAGTCCATATTGGTTACAAAAAATGGGACCCCCTTAAAATTATTTTTTATGATCCACAAGACAAGAGAAAACCACCATAAAATAGCTATTCACACTTAACATCACCTCCATGTCGCTATCAGGGTTCCAAGTCTTCCTAACCCAAGCCTCCACAAAGTGAAGAGAAATTTTGATTCCCATAAATTTTCCAATAAGTGCATGCTTGGTTAAATACTCCACATCTTCCACAACCAAATTTGGTTGAACCACTAGAACCAACCTGGCTTCACATCGCTCCAAACATCCATTTTTCTTTAAAAAATGATTCTCGACATGCATTGGGAGATCCTATTCCTTCCAATAATTTTTAGATAAAAAAATATCACTATCATACATGCTTTATGATGGGCTCAATGCCATCATAGCATTGCTCGAGTCCATATCAATCATCCCATACTCCAGCCATTACTGTGCTAGACCCTAGCTCCGCTTCATCCTCTAGAGGTATCTCATTATTTGGTCTTACTATCACTTTATAAATTTCTATCAAGATCAATTGTATGTTGATATTTTTTTTAGTCACTCTCTAATTATGTATAAAGATTAATTAAATATATTGCATTCATATATATCTATAGAAAGCAGATAGATAGCACTATATCCAAATGGGCTATGTCAATTTATTGGAAAATTCTTCCTAATTAAATTTCACATATAATAAGCTCTAACCTCTTTAAATTAAATCTTTTTTATTTTTATTTTGTAGAAAGTACTTAACTCTATTTTATATCTCGTTATATTTCATGTGTAGTGTATATTTTTGAATCATTTATACTATTTGATTCAAAGAATTGTTTTTTGAAAAATTCATCCTCCTAACTCAGAGGACCTAATTAAATTTTAGATATAATAAGCTCTAAACTTAAGACATTTTTTAATTTAAAACTCACGTTGCATTTTTATGTTGTATTTGGGATGAATTATTGATTCATAAACTATAATTGTACTCTTTGTAATGAATATCTAATATAAAATTAAATTTTTGGCTTTCCAATTGTTGCTTAAAATATTTTGTTTTTCCTATTTATTAAAAAATATCTTTTGTTTTTCTCTCAAGTTTTCCTAAGTTGATAAAATCTCCAAAATTGGGCTACCAAGTTTATCACAAGTTGTAATTTTTAAAACTATGCTTCAACCTATGATATATTGGCTCTTGTTATATTATCATGTGTGAAACTTTCCATGAAATCACATGCCATGTCATTGACCACATCATAAACTACTATGTCATCATTGGGTATACTATTAGGTGCTATTTTATCATATAATTTGACAACATTGTTGGTTTCCATGTGTTATCAATTGCTATCATGTCATCATTATATGCCACATTATCATTGGGTACCACATCATCACAAGATGTCATGACATCATAAGGTGCTATGTCATCACAATGAGGATAATGTCATCATTATGTGCCACATCATCACATACTACCATATCATCAAAATATTTCATGAAATTGCATAATATCAACTCAAGCATGATGATATCACTAGTTTGTTAGGTAATGTTATGGTCATCAACCAAAAAAGTGGTTGAATGGGGTTTATGCCATGGACCTCCAAGGACCCAAGCGTTAAGTTAGAATCCCATATACCCCTTGGCTAGGTTGATCTTTAATTACATAAGACATAATGAGGATGATTCTCATTTCCTCATACACCTACCTCCTCCCATCTACCCATGTGAAAATGTTGATGTAATCATGCATTAAACTCATGCACCATACCCAATGCACATATACCTTTTTTACCTCATGATATTCCTTGAAATAGTTTAAATTCAATTTATTTTTAAAAGGAGAGAAAGAGAGCAAAATTTCAATACATACAAAGAAATACTTGTAGACAAAATGGAGAAAAGTGTTGAACTAGGAACCCAGTAAAAGTTTAAAAAGAACCCAAAAATGCTTATAGTTAATTTATATCTATCATTATTTTCCATACATAAAAAATTTATTGAACATAATTAATCAGTGAAGCATCTCACACTAATGTAGTAAAAATGTTGTTGGACTATATTAGTAACTTTGTCAAGCATCTTAAATTTTTTTGTTATTCATAGAATTTTATCCATGATCTCATTGGCATCCAATGTATCTTAAAATGTAATGTTTAGTTTTTTATTTTCCACTTATTCAATGGTGATGTAGGATATCCTCTCATTTGTGCTACTATTATATAAATAAAATGAAATGGATTATTTTAAAAACTTTAAAATAGACAAAGAGGTTTTTAAGAAACCTCAAAAAACTCAATCCTAAAACTAAGGCATCCTTATGGTAAAAATATTTTTAAATGGAATATTGGATTGAGTGTTGAAAGAGAAATAAGGGTCCTATCGATGATTATTTCTCCAAGAGAAAATCTATTAGAACTATTTAGGTCCTTGTGATTCAATCCCTTCTAGAATTTGAACTCAAAGAACCTCTTCACAAATTATCAATGGGTCATGGAAATTCTTCTAGCTACTTCAAATAAAATTTTCTTTAATTTCCAAAGACAAGCATTCAAGTAATGAATATTTACACCAAATTTGGTACCATGTATTTTACAATAGTTTCTACAAAAATGAAATCAATAAATTACTAAGAAATGTAGAAATAACTCATGGAAAACAAACATGCAATATAAGAGGGTTCCCATTAAAAAAAAAAATATCTCACTAAAGAAGAATAGAATCACTCTAACTAATAGCAAAAGGGTTAGTATGAAGGGTTATTTATACCCAATTATAAGACACATTTAGGTCAAGGTTAAGAAATTGACATTTAGGTTAAATAACAAAATATTATAAATAAACCACCCATACAATATATTCAAGAGCCCAAAGGGAATATACAAAGAGTATAATACAAATTTGATCATGAAATCAAGTGAATTTTTTTTATTAATTAAAAATGTGAGGGTTTTGAAAGTATCCCCATAACCTTATACAAAATTCTCAAAGAGGAGCCAGACAACCAACAACTCCAGTGAGGTCACCCAACCAAAAGAAAGAAATATAATTGAAATCAGCCTAATAGAATCCATCCAACCTACGAACATAATTACAAGATTAAAAATCACCTACACAAGGAAAAACAACCAGCAACCTACCCAACAAGAACCCACCAACCAACAACTAAAGATGAGGAGCCAACAAAAATCTTGAACCTAGGGATTTACTGATGCATCATCAGCCTCATTCTTTCTTGTGGTTGAATCCTCCAAGATCCGATCAATAAGATGATTCACCTCCTTAATAAACTCCACAAAAATCTTGAGTCTTACCAATATCTACCATTTCTTGTGCTCAACTAGATTGATCATCTGAAAGTGCTTACAAGATCCCTCCACACTGGGAATAGAATGGAGCTCCACATATGTAGTTTTCACCTTTTTCTTTACTTTGATAAGGTCCTCCGAATTAGAGTGGTCCACCATAATCGATGACTCATTTTTTATTTTCTTTTTATACAACCTTATTGATAATATTGCCTTCGCTCATTGAAATCCTCTAGAAGTCATCGAAATACCCCCTGATATTCTACTACTACCAACAACTTTGAACAAATCAAAGGGGTCCTCCACCTGGTCAAACTCTAAAGAGTTTGAGAGTGATATTTTATAGCTATGTAGTCTACCACCTTGCATGTCATTAGGGGATACTAATATTTCATGTATCAACCTTTCATTTCTAACCTTCTTGGGAGAGGATATGAGGCTCTCTATTTCACCTAAGTCTCTAGAATCACTAGAATTAGATAGAGTTATCTCCTAATTGGATATGGTAGGTGGGGGGATCGGTTGGGATTTGATAGCTTTTAAAATATCTGTAGCCTCCATGTCTCTTTATTTAGCCATAAATTCAAAAATTAACAATGCTAGACCCTGGTGGAGAGGGTCTAGTCCTCTCCTACTCCTCACAGCCATCATTGATTTCTACATTGAGTTAAACATAAATATTGGGATGTTCATCCACCTCTCTCTTCTAAGCTAATTAAGGAATATAACATGGTAATTTCTTATGACATATTTTGATGGTTACATCATAAAATAGTCCATGATGACAATAATCACATAATCCCATGGTACTTTAAGGGCTTTAGAACTAAAATCATTCTACTCCTTTGGGAGGTACTCCTCATCTAGGAAGAAACTCAATTCTCTTATTAGGGAATGTTTACCCCTATTATAACTATAGCCATCAATGGGAGGTCCATAACTTTGTAGATAAGATCCACATTAATTTCAAATTCCAAGTCCCCCACCTTGACCCAACCTTCATTCCATGAGCAAGTCATGAATCAAGATAAAATTAGATTATAACCATGGAATTTCTTAATACACCCCAAGAGGCCATCCCTATTTATAATAATCTTCACCTCCTCATCAACATTTAGAGAGGTTAGGTCCAAATATAATTTTAGAAGAAGGGGCCTCATATTCAATTTCTTAGACTTACCCATCCAAGTTGTACACCACCAAGACCGGATTCTCTCACAAATAGGAAACACATATGAGAATTGATTATGTCGATGATCGAGGAAGCTCTGAAAATAGCTTTTGGATAAATTGATATCAAAGTCCCACTTAAGGTGAGAGGAGGGTTGTCATGTAAGGTTGTCATCGCACTGATGACTAGGCCATCCAATATTCACAATGATCAGATAACAATGTAACTACCACCTCAAGATAGGATGATGAGGCCATGTTTTCAAATATCCATCCATGGGCTAACTCATGTTTAGGGTTAAAAATTCAACATTGTACTCCTCCCAAGGCTGAAAACCAAATCTCAAACCTTGTAGATACCAAGGATTTTGCATGCTAAGCTAACACTAGCCATGGTACTTAGGAGCCATTCTAATTATAATTCTTAGTGCATGTTACCTCAAAATCTAGAGCCACCTCACCCAAGTATAGAAAAAGCACCACCCGAAGGTTGACAAAACATTATGGGAATGCCAACCATAGAGTTGGGATGTGGTATTGATCTAATGATCCTCCAAACTAAAAATGACACATGAGGTATGCACATTCTAAGAAAATGTCCTGATACTCCCTTCTCAAGTGGTGTCAATAAGGCTAAAAAAATAAGACAAATCAAAATTTAAACCCAATAGGTGGGTCCACCATTGAGGACGTAAACTTCACTCCAAACTTTCATGCCTATATTCCAGTTTAAAAAATTCAAAATTTGTATGGACAATAAGCTATGGAAAGGCTAATATAGATGCCTCTTAGTGCAAATAAAGAACCCACTATATAATCTTGATAAGAATCAAGAGAAAATATTAGAAAATTTATATATTTAATAAAAATATTAGATCTTCCAGGAAATTGGACCTCCACATAGATAAACCTTGCTGAGTAGTTCCCCAGTTGGCCATATAGTCTGCCAATTTTTTTCCTTCTCTCAATATATGGGTCACCTAAAATTCCTCCATTCCTTGTAGGATTCTTCTAATTTCCACTACAATGTTCTAAATATTATAATTTGGAGGTTTATCTAACTTAATCAAATTAATCAAACTTAAAATGTCCCATTCCACTATCACCCTCCTTGCCCCTAGATCTTGCAGAATCACTAGCCCTTGGAAATAAGACCTAGCATCTACAAAGAAATAAGTTTGTTAAGAAATATATTTAGTGGAAGCTACCACTAAGTTCCCTCTATCATCCCTGACTACTTTGCCTACCCCTACCACCCCTAGATTTCCTTTAGAGGCTCCATTGAAATTTAGTTTTAACCATCTATAGGGGATTCCAACAAAAAAAAATCCTTGTATTTTGAATTAATCCAAGATGATTAACCAGGAGAAATCCTAGAGCCATATCCAATTTGAATTCCATGATAGGGGGTCTCAGGTGGCCACTACCTAACTTTGGGAACATAGAGTAAATTTTCTCCACCAAGCTCCAAAGAGGTCTAATAATAATATTAATCTGATTGAGATCATATTTTTTTAATGCAAGCATTTATTTCATTCCAAATACCCCAAAGGAGATGAGGGAGGAGGAAATTCCAAAGGCATTTAAGTCTTGGAGAGAGAAATGGGGGAACCCATTGCAAGTAGAGGTCTTCTAGAAAATTTGGAAGCACCCAAGTAACCCCCAATCTCTCCATAATGATAGTGCAAGCACCTAGAAAAGGGGTAGCTAGTGAATAAATGGTTCATCATCTCCAACTCAGATTCACATAATTAACATCTATTGGGGAGAGCCATGCCACAGTTTTTGAGATTCTCTATAGTCAGGATCTTATTTTGAGAAGCCAATGAGAAAAAAATATTAACTTTTGGAATCATATTCTTGATCCAAATTTTACTATTCGGGATCCAATACTAAAATTTTAGTTCCAAAAATACATAAAATGATCTTATAAAAAATAATCCATCACTTTCCTCTGACCAGATGACTTTGTCTTCCACCTCTATGTGGTTCAGGACTTGAAGTTTCAAGAGATCCACTATACTCTCCCAAGTTGCTTACACCGGTCTATTCCCTATGACTATAGGCAGGTCCTTCCATATTTTTTTTTGTTGACTTGGAAGATAAAGTCTATTACTTTACAATGTCCCAAGGCTTTGGATGAGGGCTCAACTATCGTAATGTTTGGATTCAAAGCCAGAGGTTACTCAGATACCCATGAATCATTCCAAAAATCAATAGAATCACCATTAGTAAGCAACCACCTTCTTACCAAGTGTAACAAGGATATTGAATTGAATAAACTCTACCAAAAATGGGACCCATTAAGAGGTAATGGGTTTGAGAGAAAATTTTCAAATTGGTATTTCACCTTCAAAATTCTAACCCACTCCACCAGTTCATTTTTAACCACCTTCTAACCTTGTTTGGAAATCAAGGTTTTGTTAATTCTCTACACATCTCGAAGACCCAGGTCCCCTCTCTTCTTATGACTACATGCTTGGTCCTATGAAACCAAGTGGAATTTACCTTTTAAAGCTATCCCAAACCAATGGAAGGATTTGAGGATACTTTCCATTTTTGAAATAGTCTTGCTAGAAAGCCTGAAAATAGATAAAATAAATTGGAATACTCTGGAGGGAATTTCTAACAAGGAAAAATTTCCTAGCCTAGCTCAAGAGGTCCACTTTTCTGATAGCCAACTTCTTCTACAACCTCTCGATAATATATTTCCATAGGAAATCTAACATTTGACCATGAAACAACAAAAGGTCTATGTAGACCTTTGAAATGCTAGCAATAATGCATCCCAAGATACTTGTAATATTTCTTTGTCGTTCTATAGGTGTATTCATAAAATAGAATTTGTTCTTATGGAAATAAATCTTCTAACCTACCAATATTTCAAAGAAAACCAAAAATATTTTAATCTCCTTGGCCTGAATCATGAAAGTCAAACAGGATAATAAAGTGTCATTTACAAATTGGTGGTGAGAGATTGGATTGCTTGAAAGACTAGGCTTAAGACTTTCAATGGAGGAGTTAAAGGAAATAGATATTTCCAATGCCTTCACCATTAGGATGAAGAGATAAGGGAATAGGGATTCTCCTTTCTGAATTCCTTGGTATCTCTAAAAGAAACCAGTTGGAGCTCTATTAACCATAACATAGAAACTGGTTGAATACACACAAGCAAAAATCAAGTCAATCTAGTTCTGTCCAAAACCAAACTTTTTTAAAACTTTAAATAGAAGGCCCATGAGACCCTATCATAAGCCTTGTTCATATCAAGTTTTAGAAAAATCCTAGCCTTTCCACTTTTGAAAATAGAATGGAGAAGTTCATGCATAATAATGGCCCCATTTAAAATTTGCCTCCCTACTACAAAACCACTTTGAGATTTATCAATAAGAAAAGGAAGGATCAGTTTAATTCTTTTTACCATGACTTTAGTCAAAATTTTATAGACTATGTTGTAGATACTAATCGTTCTATAGTAATTAAACTAAGAAACCTACTAAGACTTAAGAATCAGCACCAAGAAAGTAGAGTTGATCCTCAAAGGGATGACTTTGAACACAGATCAATCTGAGATCTGAAAGCATCATAAACATCCTTTCTACAAATGTGCTAAAATTTATGGAAGAATGAGAGTGGGAACATGTTGGTATAAAATATAATAAATATTTTGTGCTCCATAGACCTTGATAAACATTGAATGGCCTCAAAACTCTAAGGTTTGGAGGTCAATCTCTAGAGAATACCGGTTCCTTGTGAATCCTAGCTAATTGTTCCTTAAATATGCAAGGAAAAAGGTGTTGAAAGAAATAAATAAATCTAAAGCTAGAACTTATAAGGGTACATATTTAGTCTCATCAAAGCACATGCATTTTTAAACTTAAACCATTACAAGAAACATAAACAAACCACCTAACAAAATAGCCAATATTATTCTCAATAAATTTTAGTCACATCTATTTGAAAGCAAATTCCAGAACTCTAGAATGAAGCACACATAATCCAAATTGCAGAATTAAAGCTAACTCATTCAACTAGTTTTAAAAAAATAAACAACCAAATATTAATGCATGCATGATATGGTTTAAAGGTCAAAAAATGATCCACTTATATTTATTGAATAGCAGAAGCTTTACATATGAATTATAATAGCTAAAGAGATGACCATTTAAATGTCTTACATTCTCACATATATAGCTTCTTACAATGAATTTTGTTACAAGTGATCATGATGTTTAGTTAGAGAATGTGGTTGTGTCAAGGGAGTGGCCAGACTACATACTCCTTCTGACATCCTATAACTTTAGCTAAAAACTCATGCCATATGGGAGAGGGTCTTGTTGACTGCATTTGGTCCCTTTATCCCTTTGACACATCTAAAAATTCTATTATTGTGTGATATGCATACATACATCTGAAAGTAGTGGGTTGTTATAGTCACTCATGTAGCCTCCATTTTTTTGTTGTCTACTCTTGATATGCTAGATAATTATCCATTACCTATCAAAGGAATGCCAAATAAAACTTGTTATTCTAGTGTCACATTTGATTCATCATTGCTCTTCTGTTGGTGAACTCTGCATACTTTGGTAGAGAAACAAAATTCTAGTAGTGATGAGCTTTTGAGATCCACTACTAGATCTTGATTCTTCTATTTTGTTACAATGGTATTTTATGGTTTTTATAGATCTTGGATATTTCCTATTTTACCACCAGGTGCTACTTCTCTCCTACTTATGATAGACTTTTGGGGCACTCTCAAAATCTTACATCAGCCCATTTTTTTGCCAAGTTTGACTAATTTGCGTCCATGTAAACCCCCTAGTTTTTTATTCAAAAAAATCTAATTTTATTCATGATGGATTTTTTGGATCCATCCAGGGTCTGCTAGCTTCTCATTTTCCTATCAAACTCAACACTTAGCAACTTTTTTAAGCTTTTTCCATGATGGACTTTTGGGATCCATTCGGGGTCCACTAGCTTCCCATTTTCTTGTTTGGTTCAACACTTACCTTTTGTGGTTCTTCATGGTAGGTTTCTAGGAGATATTTAGAGAGTATTAGTGGCCTACTTTTTTACCAAGCACACCTTTACTCTTACCTCTATAGCAAAGTTTTGGGACTTGTCCAGAGCCTGACAGACTCCTATTTTTCATTAGGCTTAATACCTTGGTTTCCTTTTGTGTCCTTTGGTGGTGAGTTTTTGAAATTCATCTAGAGCCTTTCACGAGCCCATTTCTCTACCAATCCCAAAACTTAGCCATTTTTTGAAATTTTCCTCCACTACTTGGATGTGCAGAACAAGTGGGTGTGATAATAACTACCCACAATATTGGCAACTTACGGGGATATTAAATTGTTGAAAAGTAGAGAACCTAGATGAAATAAAGGGACAAATACCATGAACCAAAAAGGGGATAAAAGTAGCTTCTAGTATTTTTCCATTGGGCTATAGAGTCACCAAAAATGGGTCCCAAAATACCTATTGTACAAAACTATATACATCTACTATAACTTTCTAAAAGTCATGGTGCCCTTTATGGCTCCTTTTATTGTTATTTTTGTGCTCTTGAGGACTCAAATTGGTGAGTAGCTATCTGGCCAATCAAGACCTAAATATTTTGGAATATTTTATCCCATTTTTTTCTAGTAGAGATAGGGGTACTTCTAAAGTGGTCGGTGTTGGACTTCAACCTACAAGTATCCTTATAGGAAGGATCCCTATATTTTTCAACTACTTCTTCTGAATTGGCAAGGAGATAGAAAAGTTTGTGGATAATCATGAACACCTGCTCCACCATTATAGGTTCTTTCAATGTAGTAATATCACTCTCATATTTTACTAAGGTTTTAAGTAGTTTCTTGAGTTCCTCCTCTATGTATATGTGTTTATTGCTATTCCAAATTCTTGAGGAGCCAAGGAATTTGAGCTCCACATTATTTTTTCTCATATTTTCTAACTCATTTGTAGTTCAACATGGACTTTTTCTCCTTCATATTATAGGTCCATGGCATAGAATATTTGTTGAGCACTTTCCTAATTTCAACTCACTTTCTAGACCAACAATTTTTTTATATCTCTACTACAATTGTTTCTTATAAGAGGCCCAATTTCCCTTGAATCACAAAGTTCCTAACACCTAGATGCACTAAATATACAATTATTTTGCTTTAAGACACAAAATGCCATAATTTCTTCAAGGATTTCATGATGATATACACTTTTTTCCAATGAAATTGTATCTTTTTCATGATCCTATAATGTTTGGATAAGGAAGGTGATGGGTCTCTCATTGTCATCTTCTCCTTTCTAAGTGAGGACTACTATGTTGCTTTATTCTACTCCAAAAGCATATAGAATGAAGTCCTTAGAATAGTCTGGGTTGATAAGCACCGAGGCTTATGAAATGGCTTCCTTGATATTTCTAAAGGTATCCTTTTAAGGATCTATCCATTTAAATTCCACATCCATTTTCAACATCTTTTTCATGGGCTTAATTATTTGAGAAAATTCCAACAAGAATTTTTGCACAAATTTTATCTTCCTAAATAATGATTGTTGTCCCTTCTTGTTTAATGGTAAAGTAAGATAAAGAATAGATTTCACCCTATCAATGTCAATAGCTAGCCCTAATTTATAACCAAAATGTCCCAAGACTTTATCTTATTGCATAGCAAATATGGATTTCTTTGGGTTCAATAACACTACAAACTCCCTACATATTTCAAAGACTATTTTGAGATGCTTTACATGGTCCTCCTTGTGAGAAAAAAATATCATATCATATAAGTAAGTGGAAATTACCTTATTCACAAATTCTTCAAAATCTAGGTCCATTGCTCATTGAAAGGTGGCACCAGCATTGGATAGCCCAAACGACATTTTTTTATAGGTGAATGTTCCCCATTTGGTTGTGAAAGTCATTTTGTGTTGATATTCATATTGGATCCATATCTAATTAAACCTAGAAAATCCATCCAGTAATGAGAATATCTTTGCTCCAACCAATATATATAATATTTGATCAATCTAAGGTAGGGGATAATTATCCTTCAATGACATTTTGTTCAAATTTCAAAAGTCAACATAGATCTGAATATCCCTATTTTTTTTATTGGGATGAGATTTGCCAACCAAGTGGAGTGTTTAATAGGGTATATTATCTTAGCATTCAACAACTTAAGAAGCTCTGATTTCATTAATTCCTCTATTTTTGTATTAATTAGCTTTTGCTTTTACTAGAAAGGTTTTGTATTAGGCTCCAGTTCAATTGTATGTTGTATAGTGTCCATGTTGTAAAATTTGAGATCATCATAAGTATAGGCTATGATATAAATGTACTTCTAGCATAACTCTTGGACACAACCAACTTATTCCTCTCAAAATTGCACTCCTATCTTGAATTTTTTTTTAGGTGCTATTTAAATCTCCTTCTAGCCTTTGTTGTCAACTTTCATCATATGACCTATTGGTCGATCATTGTTGTCAAGCAAGCTTTCAAGGGTTATCAAACCTTTTGGTATATGACTATTTTTCAATTGAATAAACTCTCCTAATTACTCTTCATCTTCATTTTATAGTGATTCTTAATTTTAGAAATTCATTTCAAGGATTAATAAGTCTAATAGTTGCCCATCATTCTCAAATACTTGTTAGAAGAAATCCTTATTAGGAACATAATGCCTATAGACTAATCTTACTATCTTTACCTTATGTATGGAGTTTGATGTCAAGAAATAATTAGCCCCCATTGATGCTAGTACATTAGCATACATATTCTACTCCCTTGGGATCACTTTTATATTCAATGCTTCAAACATCTCCAATAGGTCCCACACTCTATTCCAATAAGATTTGAGATATTATTACTTGTTGATACATTTATCAGTGATTTGATTTATCACCAATTCTATGTCCTCAAATATTTACAACTACTTGGCTCTAATTTTTTCAACCTTCTTTAGGCCTAGGAATAATGGTTCATATTCTTCTATATTTTTTGTGTAGCTCCATGTCAATCTATATGAGAAGGCCTTTTGAGCTCCTGTAGGTGAGATCAAAACTATACAAGTTCCAACACCATTTTCACACCTTACTCCATCACAATAAATATTCCAAATATGATTCAATGTGGGAACTTGTCCATCTTGAATAATAAACTTCTTTACTTCTTGTTTTGTGATGGTGTATGTGTTTATTTCCATATCAATCATGGCCTTGAAGTCCTTTAGTGAGAACTGGTATTCTATTTAAATTTCTTCCAATACCTCTCTCATTAAATCAATTTCTTCAGTCATTATATTAATTTTATTGGCTTGCTAATTCCCTTCCTCTAATATCTCTACATGAAGTGATGAGGGATTTTAGAGTATACCTTGACTCTTCTACCTTTGAAAGGTATTTCCATGTGAGAATAACCAAGGGAGAGATAACCACCCAATTTGGTAGTGAACTCTCTAGATAAACACATCCTAAAATATGGTTCCAAATCTACTACAATGATCTCTAGTATGATGGTAAACTAAGGTAATCTATGCAATACCATAAAGATATTATTGATTACTCCAATTATTTTTACTAGAGTGTCATCTAACTGTAGAACACCAAGGTAGTTTCCCGTATATTTCATACCCATGACATCACACATAACTTTGGGTATAACTGTAGTATGAGCCCCTGTATCAATCATGCAATTGTGTACCACCCATCCCTCCATTTCTAAGGATAGATAGAATGGAGATGTCCTATTTTTTCTAGCCCCTAACATAGAAGTCCCTTGAGCTAAATTTATCTCTAAATGAGTTTTACCTTGATTTTTTATCGACAAGTGAATCTTGAAGTAAATAAATATACCCAATAATGAGTAGGACATCATACATTCTTGCTTTTGAAGTTGTTCTCCTCAATTCTTCAATAATTTTTGAAGGTGAGGATATTGGACTACCTTTTCTTATCCCTTGGAAACAACTCATACTTGCTCCAGTATTCATGAGTGGCTTCAATCCACTGATGCTTGGTTAGGGAAGGATATTTTAGCTTATCGCTAGCTTCTTCCTATGTATCAACCCTATTTCATTAAGTTTTAGTTTGTTTAACCTCCTTTTGATGTTGGGATGGATTATAGATAGAGCCATTTTGAGGGTCATATTTCTTGGTATCTCTTTTATATTTAACATCCATAGGGAATTTCAAAGGATTTAGATCCTCAGGGTTTACTTGTAAAGGTTTCTTTCTTGACCTTGTCAAAATAGAGATATGTTCAATAGATGGCATCATGAAGTTATGACTGAATTCTCTAATCATATTAATATGTCCCTTATGGGTCCTCTCTGCTTTCTCAAGTTCTACCTTTTGTATGTAATGTTGGCGCATCATATAAGTACTTTCCCCATGAGGATGATTGCATGTGGAACACCAATTATCCAATTTAGATACAAATGTTGAAGGTTCTGGTAGATAGAATTTTGACCCATGTCAAAATTCCATAACCCCTTTAACCATGTAAAATCACCCCTTGTACTCCCACCTCATTTTTTGTGACCCTGTAACCATTTTTTTAGCTTACACGTGTATTTTTTGCTATTTTTAGCGAATTTAAAATATTTGTGTCGAATTTGCTAAAAATAAGATCGTCACCCTATTTAGTAACTATTTGGATTTGATCCAAAATTAGGTAACGGTTATATTCTGTGAATTTGGTAGAAGTCTACCAAATTCACTCAGACTAGGAATTTTCCCAATCTACCTTAAAAAACCTAATTTGATGCCTCAAATATCACATATTCTAGTCTAATATCTCACTCATGAAGCTTCAAAATAGTGATTTACCTATACAAACAAATTAATGATGCTTTTGGAAAAAAAATTAGAAAAAATCAAAGACAAGTGCATTTTGAATTGAGAAGAACTTGGGATATGACATTCTTGTTGTAGGTTGGACATCAGTAATGGTTTTTATAGGTGGAGGAATGATTTGGAACTAATATTGCAGTTAAAGGACCCCTTTGCATTCTCATCAACACTAAATCCAACGAAAATGCTTCATCATTTTATCATTTTCATCACAACATTAGATCAGGTATATCACCATTGTAAGAAAATTTTCTAATGCATTTAACACCTTGCATGTTATTTTATTAGAATTTTCAGTGAATTCAACATATATGTGGTAAATTTATTTTTTGCATTAGCAATATTTTCTATTCTACATTATTGGTGAATTCGATAGAAAAGCTCTGAATTCGCCTTAAGGTGATGAATTTACATAGATAAAGGTTGGGAGTAGGTAGTTTTTTCCACCTTTATCCTTACATCATATCCTCTACATTTGGATCATCTTCATAGGCATTGTATTTTCCATTTTGCACTAGTCATCATTTCTTTTCAAATTATATATGCTTGCAATAAAACTAGAAAATTCACTATTCTGCTTAAGGTTTGCTAAAAGAACCTAGCGGATCTTACTGCCATGCCATAAAGATATATTTTATAGTTGCCTAAGTATATTCCCAATTTATTATAACCATTTATAGTTTTCTATTTGATAGATTGTAGTTTTTTGCAAATTTGGAAGATTTATGTCGAATTCGCTTGTAGTTGCCGAATTCACTGGAACTAGCCTCAAACTTGCTTGGATACGTATTTTAGTGTATGTAATTCTTATATCTAATCCATATTAGCTCTATCTATCTATTATCTATCCATTTCATGCTTTCTTATTCATAGATCATTTGAAAATATAAGAAAATACAAAAAAAGAATCTACAATGCATTTAGTTTATTTTGATTGTTCATCATTTGTTGCTTTCAAGAAAATTAAACTGCATATAGTTCAAGTTTAGTTGCATTCTATCCTAAAACATAGGTTATTTATTATTAAAGAATACATTAAACACTTCTCATTGCATAGATGTAGAAACCATCTTTAAATGTTTCTTGGTGAGCCCACCATAATTTTTCAACAATCACCAAAGGAGGTATGACACCAAGTACCCTTCATATTGAGGTGTAGATCATTCATTTCCCATATCCCTTCAAGGCACATATCCATTAGCCTTAGGTAAAGGGGTGAAAAAAATTTTGTTTACACTTTTTAGTGAACCCGACATGAAACACCACCATTTTTATTTTGTTTTTCTTTAAAAAAAAAAAAAACTAAACAAAACCACTCATAATTTGTTTTCCTAGATTATAAAATATAAAAGAAAAAATAAAATTTTAAATTCGATCAATTTAAATTTTATTTTTATACACCATTCCCTAAAAATATCAAAATTTGACACCTTATTCCATAGTTTCGGTTGGTCTAGACATAACGAGAATACATAGTGAAGGGGGTTAGCCATACCCAAAAACCTTTAGAAAGGAATTATCCTTTCAGTTATGCTTAGAGAACTAAAAACTTTTATCAAGATTAAAATTCAGCTATTCCAACAACCATCATACCTATGGAATAGAGAACAAATTTCTCTTTGAAGAAGTGTATCACTGACCATAGTAAACTGGGTGAGGACTGGTAGGACCTAGGCTTCATCATGGCTTGAATTTCATCACCAAGCATTTGTATGTGGGCATCCAGGTGAAGGCATTAATTCAAGATAAGTCAACTATACCTCCAATTTTTTTTCCAATTTGTGATTTTGATTGATAGAGTGAAGAAATTCTTCTTGTGTGACACTTTTTATTTTATATTAAAAAACCTAGTTAAATGGTGGATAATTGCATTAATGAATCTATATTCATAGATCTTAGAAAAATATTTATAGAACAATAAGTCAATCTTCTATTTAGATAAAATAGAGAATAATGGGATTATTTGTGGTATAACCTATATCTCATTAGGAGAAGGTCATAAGAGTTAAACAAAATAAAGAGGATCAATATAGCTAAAACCTTGGGTGCAAATGATCATTAACCTTACTTTGATATTAAGAGAAGTTGTGAACGTTGGTTGGTGGATAAAAGAACAAGTGTCCATTCAACAATATAACCTTAGAAAAGATACTTTGAGGATTCCCTAACCATTCATAAGTTCTTGGTAGATATAGAAGGCAAATAAGTGACCTTAGAACATAATAGGAGATACAAAAAAGCACCTAGAGTTGTACTTTCAGGGAATTCTACCATGATTTATAGTTTGAAAACCCTACCATGGTTCAAGGAAAAAAATTTATTGTCCATTTAATTCCTCTCTTGAGACAATATTTTACAGTCAAAGAGGAACACTATATGACTCCAGAATAGTTGGAACCAATTAATGATATTCATAAAATCTTCAAAGAATATTGAGTAATACACTTAAAATTGTTGTTTAAGCCTTGCGAAGGACTTAGTGAGAAGATTTTATAGAGAAAAAAGAACAAAACCCAAAAAAAAAATTAAATATATAATCTATAAATAATAAATAAATTTTCTTATATTTAAAACAAAACTAAAAAAACAAAACAATACATATATATAACCATGACTATAACTTTGAGAAATGGAATGAAAATCAAAGGTACGTAAGAAGACCAAATTGATAGTGAAAATCCTAATGTAGAAAGCGTTGAAATAGAAGAAGAAGACAAGGAACAAATTGAACAAATTGGAAAAATAGAACAAAGTGAACAACTTGAATGGGATGGACAATTTCACTTTGAGCCTAGGATAGGTCCTAAGGGAGAAGTTTGCTTTTGAACCATGGATCATTTTTGGGGCTTCGTGAGTAGTAATCGTACCCCTACTACTCATGACTTTGTAGAAGAAGATCATCGTGCAAGGGGTGAGACTTCAATTGAGGCATCTTTGGAAGAGGATTTTGGACTATGCCCCTCTTCATCTCATATTCCCCCTAAAATTCCTATAGGATCCTCTTCAAATAGTTTTTTTCCACCTCATTACTTCACCCATGGTAGTTCTTCTCTTGGTGCTATTCAAATTACTCAATCTCAAGATATTCACTCACAGATCAAGGCTCAGGAAGTATTACAACAAAAATATATTTATGTTACTTCTACTACTATTAATTTCAAATAAATACCACAAGTTTTCTCAACTAGTGATAATTAATTTGCTTATAAATATAGTAATCTACTTACCCATCAATTCCATAAACCATATTCACAAGATTCCACCATTTTTTCTTCTCAACCACTTTCTCCAAAAACATCCAAACCTCCAATTCATATTCTTTTATATCAACATATCATTCACAACCTCCTTAATCATACTCCCAACTAAATTCATATCCATATTCTTACCCACTCCCAAATACTTCCATTAATATTAAATTTCCATATTCATTTTCCCATATTTCTTTTTCTAATCTCATACACAACAGTATTACTATACCAAATACAAATTCTCATAAAACTACACAATCCAACTACTATCCTCCTCATGGAAATATAGTAGCACCAAGTGTTCACAATGCACAAACACACCATTTGGAAAATATAGTAAAATAATTGGCATTACGATTGGATCATATAGACCCATATCATCCAACATATAGTTACAAAGAAATGTGTAATCAACCTTTAGACCCTCTAGTTTCTGCCAAGCCATATCCTAAACATTTTCCAATGCCAGTCCTACCCATCTACAAAGGGACTGAAGATCCTATTGAACATCTTAGGATGTTTTGAACAACATGTCATGACATTGCATATGATGACAGTCTTGGGGGCATGGCCTTAGAGTGGTACTACCAATTACCAACACATTTCTTGAGAAACTTTGAAGAGATAATAGAGTTGTTTGTACATCAATCTAGGGCATACATTGAAAGACATGTAACAATCACAGATTTGTATAATCTCAAACAAGGCAAATATGAGAGCTTTGCTGAATTTTTAGCAAGGTGGAGGAAGATGGTAGGAAAGTTACATTTTGCCTTACCACCTAGGGAGATGTTAGACATATTTATTGGAAACTTACAAGAACAAATCTCATACGAGTTGGCAACTGCCACTCTAAATTCCTTTGATCAATCCATTGACTTAGAAAGGAGAGTAGAGGAAGCCCTCATTAGAAGAGGTCAATTAAAAAGAAAATAAGTGAAATGCTCAAAAACCAGTGCACAATAAAAGAACAATGATAGTGATAAATGAACACCAAAAGCATGCAATGTAACAAACTATGATAAAACAAGGAGATAATAAATCAGGTCCATTTTATATTAATAATGACTTGTTCTTGTAAAATATGATTACAATTGCATCCCCTTTAGGGAGTTCACCATTTTGATACATGTTGAGTGATAATTTTGCCCAATTGCAAAATCATACTCACAATCAGGATTTTGTTAGGAAAACCCTCTCTTGCAAAGAGAATTAGAATTTTATCCAAAGTTCCTTTAGCTTAATTTAAACACATGCCTAAATGTATATGAAAATTGTCCTAATTTGTGCTTAGAATACTTTAGTGATTTGCAAGTAACTGTTAACAAGGGTCTTGTGGTTAAGGTGATTGCAATATTTTATTGTTCATGAAAATTAAAAGAAAATAAATTGTGATGTGAATAGCCCTCGTATGACCATGCTAAAATGGTGATTTAATCCATTTTATCTTAAATGTTAGGTAGATTTTATCTTCTTTTGGTTAAGTAGATTTTAAAAAAAATTATCTTTCTTTGTTAAACTTTACTTTGAACATGAAATAAAAGACTAAAATATATCTCTAAAATGTGAATATTGGATGGTGATCGGATTCGTTTTATCTTGCTTTGTTAATTTTTGTTTGAGCATAAAATAAAAATAACTAAAATCTAACTTTGCAATGTAGTAATAGCTTTAGAATAACACCTTAATGATTCATTTTAATGAAAGTTTGGAAGTTATAAAAATTTCCTCTTTCACATTAAATGAAATTAATTTGCTTATCCTTAATAGTGCAAAGTTTGGATTTTTTTTTTAAATTTACATGGTGGAATCGGTAGCCGCCACGAATCCGGGTAGGTTGTCCGACTTTTATGGCTGCCACAGTATTCTGCGCTATCTTCCCTAGAAGCCACCACATAGATCTTTGTGCAGTCCACCCCTATAACCACCATGCCACAATAATTTTAAACCTTTTACGCCGTTGAAAGCACCAGGAAAGGGACAAGCGTTCAGTCCAACGAGGCCCGAGATTTGAACCTTGGACCTCTGCCCCCTTATGGGGTTTGGATGAACCAATTGGTCTACACCTCGGACCTAAAGTTTGGATTTTGTATTCCCTTTTAAAGTGAATTTGTGCAGAACTTAGATTGTAAATTTTATCTTAGTAGTGTGAACTTATGTGAAAACTTGAAAGTTGCAACATTCCTTAAAAATGTGGATTTATGTAAAATCTAAAATTGCAAAACTCCTTTTAAAATGTGAACTTTGTTAAGCTTATTAGAAAATGATATAACCTATGGAGTACAAAAAGAAATCTATTTTGGAACCTTAAAATGAATGCCTTAAAAATGTTCAAATAATTTAATAAGTTAGCCTTAAACAACAAAATTACTTGGATGTCTAATTACTTCAAAACCCCTAATTTTAATGCAGAAAATTATGAACTTATTAGGATTTTGAGTGCTTGATGGAATTTTAAATAAAATAAAATGAAAGATAAAAAAGGATAAAAGCTAGGGTTAGAGAAAAAATAAAATAAATCTGAAATAAAACGGAAACAAAAATACGGAAAAAAATAAAGGTGAGCTACTATAAATTTTTATTCCTCCTTGTCCTACAAAAAATAGAAGATCATGAACATTAAAAACAAAACCTGATTAGACCTACATCCACACAATCTAAATCAGTTTAAGTGCAAGAGTCTAAGGAAATAAACCATACATTAATAGTCTTAAATGATGCAACCATTAACATGCATAAACATCATCTAATAAAATCAACATATGGAGGAGAAAAATATTCAATAAAACTTTGCATTCAAAACCTTTTGTCTTGTTTACAAGGTGAGGAATTCCATAGCAGTAGCTTTAAAAATCCTTCTATGCTCTTCTTGTGCTTCTGCTCCCAACCTTTCAACCCTGGTTCTTTGGATTCGATGGGCTTTTATAATTTCAATAAAGACTTTTCCTTTATGTCTTTCCAAAAACTCTTCGTTTATTTTATTTTTCTTTCGTTTGGCTTTCCAAATACCCTAATTTTTATCTTCTTTCTTCCCCAATTGACTTCGTAATAGCTTTTCCAAAATTACATTTTTTTATTCCTCCACAACGAGTGTCCCTTTTATTTTTAACACTCTCCTCATCATTCTAGTGTCATGCATCTAAGAATTTTTATATAAATTCTCTTGTCCCATACTTACTTGTGCTACTCAATACTTTTCCACATTTTTATTTTTATTTATTTCTTTTTACGGATACGAACACCATGAATGCAATTTAGAGGATTCACCTTGGGCTAGCTCATATGTGATGACCATGGGTATAAACCAAACCCTACTACAATATCAAAATTGCAATCATGTAGGCTACCAAAATGGATAGAGGACACCCATCACCGATAGTGAACATTTAGCAAAGGTGCTATGTTGACGTTGGCTCGAGTGACTAGTCTAGCGTACATGCAACCTATCACAAATTAGGTGGTGGTTTGTTGAATTGCCAATATAACTACCGTGTGTGGTATGGAGTGTGACAATATAGAAAACCTTTGAGACTTCGATGAATGAGGACATGATCATCACCAACATTGAACCATGTAGCAATAAAATAATGAATACATATGAACATCTCAACGTTTTTGCCTCCACATCTATCATAGTACCAATATTTGCACTTAGACCATTTTGAACTATGGATTTGTTTGAAAATATAAGAAATTTGGTGTGAGAAATAGGGTATCGTTCTTGAGTGATTAATCTCTTTGAATCATTTTCATGGATAATGATTGGGTCTAAAGGCACCTTCACCTTCTAGCTATGAATCATCATCAAAATTACTTTACCCATTCATTGCAATGTGCTACTTACCTTAATCTATACCCAACATGGCATTTTTTCACTACGTCAAACACTTGCACAATGGAGAAAGTAGATATGCTTGCTATCATATACCCTCTCACCTAGTCATAAAACTCATTGTTTTCTTTGTTGTCTAGAACATACTTCCAAACCATATTGGTCACATCTAGTGCTACAAAAATAATGCAACTTCGTTTGGTACCTCCTGACGTTCCACTGTTTTACCCTTTTATCCCAAATTTGGGATGTTCAAAATGTTTTTATGGTATAAACTGGCCAAGGTTCATAAGGATAAATTACTACCCTATGGTGGTTATCCCCTTGCCTAGCTTCACATGAATGTACCACATATCTTTTCCCTTGTTGTATCAATTTTCCTTGTATGCCATGCTAGCTCCAATTCATCGTAATCCATGCATGAGCCCACCTCAAGATTCATCCCAATACATCATTACAGTACGCATCCAAGTGTATCTCAATCCACATCACCATGTGGGTCATCACCACCATAGCCATCATGTCAATAGTCTATCCTGGTCAATTTTCCATCCATAGTTTGTCATCCATGGAAAATCCTATGTTTATTAGAATGTTGAATCAATTAGATAAAACCCAATTTTATTCAAATAAAATGAATACTATTTCTTGTATAACATGTGGCAAATGCATATAATATATGAACAATGTAAACTTTTAGGTTATCGCCTTTTCTAAAACATGCTAATTGACATTTTTATTTCAAAACTATATATATATATATATATATATTTTACTTTATTTTTTATTTATTTTTATTACATATATATATATATATATATATATATATATATATATATATATATTATTTTTATATCTTAATATTTGAATCAATAAATTTAAATCATTTTTATTCAAAACAAACAAGAAGAAATCATTAAAACTAATATTTAAAATTCAACCAAGAAACTAAACCTATTGACCTAATACAAATACTAAACAATGCAAAATAAATGAAAGTAGACACTAACTAGAATTGAAACTTGGAAACGACACTACACACTCATGGGTAGGAACCCAAAAATACCAAAAAAATCAAAATTTAAGGTGGGTCCCCAAATTTGGAGCAAGTTGTGCGATAATCACAACAAATGGTGACTCTACTAGGAAATGCTCCTGAGAATTTTGGATGAGAACCCAATCTAAAATAGGAAAATCAAAGATCAGTGAAATGAGAATTATTCAACAGTATCCAAATAATATGGGGTAGACAACTTCAAATTAAAACAACCAAACCATTTTCCATTGCTCAAATTATGAATGGTGATATATTTTGCATTCTTGAAACAATCTAGATGCCATAATTTGTTTTACATTAAGGCTATAGTATATCACTCATTAAATGTGTGCCTCTGCATTACTCCACTACTATTCAAGCATGCATAGCCCCAGTGGAGATGATATTGATCTCTTCTAGACCTTGCTCTACTACCAGCTAGGCATCTATAGCCTTGGTAGATATTATCTAAATCACACAGGTGTCTAATTGATACTTTGCATTGCTTTCTTTCTTTTTACTTTGTCTAGACATAGCCCTACTACCAATCAAATGTCCATAGCCTCGGTAGATATTATCTAGACCTTGAGAATGATTTGGCATGTTTTCCTTCTTTTTTTTCTTTTTCTATTAGGCATCATATTGTCCTACATAACTTGTACGCCACCTGGGTTATAGATCACTTAAGGCTAAAGATGAAGTCTATAAAATTTTTACCTTAATTTACAAACCAAAAGGACTTCATAATTCAATATTTTAAGGCATGTCCCTTAATATGATGTGTTCATGAGTAGATTTAGCAAAATGACTCATTGTCCCAAAATTCACTATTTTAGTCCCAAAATCTAGGAATGATTACTAAAAAAAATCATCCTCTTTTCCTTGATTCACATGATTCTAAAATAGGCAATTCACCGTACATGAAAAAAGAACAAAAAAACAACCAATAGGCCATAAATTAGTAGCTACCACAAAACACCACCACAAATCAAGGGAATGAACCCAAAACCCTAAAAATGCAAAGCATAGGACTCAAAATAAAACACACCCAAAACCATGAAACACCCTAAAAAATCTCACAAAACCAAGCAAGAAAGTATATACAAAACCAACCAGACCTGAAAAGCCAAAGATTATTCACAATAGTATACAATATCATACAAATGGTGTAAAAATTCAACCATAAATTTCCTAGATCCCAAACCTGATTTCTATCACAAATGGAAATACTTTAACATGATAGGCACACCAAATTGTTTGAGCATCATCCCATAATACGATCAATCATACAAGCATAAAATATTTTCATTTACCTCTTTCACCCCATCATTTTAATCTTGTTCTGTTAGTAATCCCATAGTGGAGTTTCAATTCATAAGAAAATAACCGGTTTTAAATTTCTTCTTGTCTATTTCTTAAATTGTATATTTCAAAATTCAATTCATGATTTAGAATTAGGCTCTCCTTTTCAAATATGAGGTCTTGCAAGTAGGCGCCTATTTAAAAAAAAAAAAAAATCCAAGTCATTTTTCATATTTTTAGGCCAATGAAATCCACACAAAAAGTGACAAGCATCTAGGATATTTGACGTATGAGGATCATTATGGTTTTGTATAATTGTTTATGAACTTGATTTAGAACTTTAAATATTTTTTCCTCCATTTTATCTGATGTGCCCATATTAGAAATTACCTCCAATTTAGTTTTTAAAGTATATAATATTTCCTTATCAATTGCATTTGAATCTTCAAGAATAACATGTAAATCCTTACCAAAAATTTCATTAGTCAATAAAAAAGGTGATAAATCTACCTTTTCATCATCCCTTGCTAATAAATCATGAGTAGCATTTACCATTTATTTTTCTTCATCTTTAATCAACAAGTTATTTTCCAATTTTGTGGGAACTAAAAGCTCCTCTTGTAGGGTAGCATATTTAATGTCCTGCATAGCAAACGAAGAAATTTTTTTATTAGAGAGCATAGGAGCAACAAATGATTCTACATATTTCTTTCAACAATTATAATAATTGTTGTTTAGACCCACAGGATGAAATTCTATGGCATATTATTCATAATAGTTAGATTCTTCAAGAAATTATTTTTCAAATTTACCTTCAACCATTTTTGGTGGCTCAAGGGTTTCTACAATGGAATCAATTCTTGTATTCAGATTTGCATGATCACCACAATCCTCATTTGTAACCCACCTTTGTGAATTATCCTTTGATGGCTCACTTTTTTCTAAAAGTGGATCAATCCTTGCATTTAGTTTTTTATGATTATACCAATTATCACTTGTAAATAATGACTCTAAGCCTTTCATTTCTTGATTGTCATAGTTTGTCTCATGTTGGATATCATCGTTTGGAGCATGTTAGATTTATTGGTAGTCAGTTTCAAAAATTTTATCTAATTTTATGGAAGGTCTTGATTTGTCATATGTTTCAAGACTAGTCAACTCTAAGACCCCTCCACTATCTAAAATAATATCACTTTTAGTATCATCGATATTTGTCTCATGAGGATGATTTGTAGAATTATCAAGATGTGTATCTTCAGGCATTTATTCCTTCAATTGAGATATTTTTCTTTTAATATGTATAAATAGCCTTTGTAACTTGTCATACATATCAGGTTAAGCAAGTGTTTCATTAGAAAGAGTAGCAAAGTCCTCCCATTTATTCCAAAAACCATAATCTTCTTCTAAAACTAGGGTGTGACATTCAACCACTTCTTCACAATATTTATATTCAATAATAAATTCCTTTTCAAACTCACCTTCGTCCACCTTTGAGGGCTCAATTGTTTCTAATAGTGGATCAATTCGTGCATTTAGCTTTCTATGATTATCCCAATCCTCCCTTGTAAATAATGACTCTAAGCCTTTCATTTCTTCCTGGTCATTATTTTGAGCATGTTGAAGGTTTTGATCATCAATTTTAATCATCTCATCCAAATTTATGGAAGATCCTAAATTATCATATGTTTCAAGGCTAGTTAATTCTAGGATTCCTCCATTGTCTGAGATAGTATCATTGTGAAAATCATTGAAATTTATCTCATGGACATGATTTAAAATATGATCAAGATGGGTATCTTGAGGCACTTGTTTCTGGAATTGAATCATATCTCTATTCAGTTGTAGAACTAACCTGCACAACTTGTCCAATTGAGATTTTCCATCATTAGCTTTAGCTTTAGTAGTTTGGTTCATTGCATTATCCTGAGACATTTGGGTATTTTGAAATTGATTAATACTTGAGAATGTTGGTTGTTTTTGAATGGTATATTGAGGTTAATAAATTGTTGTGTGGGTAAGGGAGGTATTAAATGATTGAGGATTATATGATCCAAAACCCACACCACCACCTATAAAACTCAATTGTTGTTCAAATTCTATTGCTTCAGTATAGGCTTGGGACAAATATGTGATTTGAGGTATCCCTTGTAAATACATAGAGATTGATGGATCAAGAGCATTGAAATATATTTGGATAGCAATTCCCTTTGTAGGAACATAAGGTACCACTAGTTGAGTATATAACCTATGGAACCTCTCATTGAATAGCTTCAAAGGTTCATTTAGTTCTCTTTAGGTAGTGACAAAATGATTGTACATGAGGATTGGGTCAACTAGATTTTTGTTAAAATAATTGAGGAACATTACCTCTAGTTGAGCCCAAGAAGTGATAGAACCTGAAGGTAGGTTGATAAACTAGTCATATGTAGACTCATTCAAGGTATAAGAAAATATTTGACAAACAACACTTTCATGCAAAACTTGTAAATGAACCATAGCATATTTGAATGCATTAATGTGTGCTTCAGCTGACATCCCTCCATCATGCCTAAATTGGGATAGAGAACATTTAAATTGTATAGGCACAATAGGTGGAGGTCTAGGTATGTTTAAATAACTACCTATCTTCCATGGAGAAAACATGGCTATTATGACTTGGTTCCAGGTTTTATTTTAATCACCTAACCTCGTTATGTGAACATCTACATCAAAATAACACATAGCAATTAGTGAAAGTAGATGAAACTCATGCATGAAAAAGGAGATGCACCTCAAATTTAACCAACTTGAAATAAGATAATGTAAATACCTCAAATTCAAGCCCTCCCTTCAACACCAATTTTGTTGTGCATGAGGGAGGCTAAAGATAAGCATTAAGTTACCATTTCAAAATATTGCATAAAAAAAGAATAATAGTCAAAGTAATTTAAATCCACAACAACAATACAAGCAATAATCACAATTCAGACCCTCCTTCTAGCACCAATTTTGTTGAGTGATAATTTTACCCAATTGCAAAATCATACTCACAATCAAGATTTTGTTAGAAAACCCTCTCTTGCAAAGAGAATTAGAATTCTCTCCAAGGTTCCTTTAGCTTAATTAAAACATGTGCTTGAATGTATATGAAATTTGTGCCAATTTGTGCTTAGAATACCTTAGTGATTTGCAAGTAACTGTTAACAAGGGGCCTGTGGTTAAAGTGATTTGCAATGCTTTATTATTCATGAAACTTAAAAGAAAAGAAAATGTGATGTGATTGGCCCTCATATGACCATGATGAAATAGTGATTTAACTCATTTTATCTTGATGTGTTTTAGGTAAATTTTATCTTCTTTTGGTTAAGCAAATTTTAACAAATTTTACCTTTCTTTGTTAAACATGACTAAAATCTATCTCTGAAATGTGAATCTTGGATGATGATTGAATTCATTTTATCTTGCTTTATTAAGCTTTGTTTGAGCATAAAAGAAAAAAAAACTAAAATCTAACTTTGTAATGTAGTAGTAGCTTTAGAATAACAAATTAATGATTTATTTTAATGAAATTTTGGAAGTGAAACGATAAAAAAGACACTATAACACTTCATTCAACATTATAGAATCTACTAAATTTTGTATTAAAATCATAAAAGGGTTACAAAACTCGATATCCTTTTACAAATCTACCCTGAAGGCTACAATGGGGTCTTCCCAAAGGAAGCCCTTTTGGAATTGGTACAAAAGTAGCAGGATTGATCATTTTTTGTTCCTCTATGTATGTGGTCTTCTTGCGCATGGGCCACCACTGGTTGGATGTGTTCTTGTACTTTGATAGACATGTTAACCTGTAAAATCTTGTTAGTGCATTAGGGGGTCTACCTCAGTCTAACCCCATGGTTATGAAGACAAAAGACTCATTAAATATGCTCAAAATATGAAAATAACTATTGAAAACAACATAAAAACACTAAAGTAAACTATACTTACCTTTCTCAATGATTCTGGTGTTTGTAGCAGAGGTTCACACGTGGTCATGTGAACTGGTCTTGAATTAGGTTGTTCACACGGGGTCGTGTGAACTTGTTCTTTTTGTACTGAATTTACAAGTTAGATTTTCTAGTTATCTTGGAGCAGTTGCTTCTTTGATTTTTGTGCGAGTCACCTTCAGAAAGTGCACTTTTTAGGAGATTATTGACCTGTCTCAATCACAAAAGAACTTCATGAAAGTGATAAACCAATTGCAATGGTTGTATAGTGGTTTTGTGATGGATGTGAAATGGATGCAAATTGCTATAGTGATTTTGGCAAAGTTTCGATAAGCAAAATTTGGTTCTTTTGAAAAGGTGAAAATGACCTTCTATTTATAGACTTGGCCAAGGTGAGAGGTAGGGGATGAGGTGTACCCTATGAGGTGGCAATGGTGAGGTGTCCACCTAGGAGGTGTCCCCTAAGGTGTCCTGGTTCATAAATGAGGTTGGGTGAGAGAATCCCTCACCCATCCACAAATAATGATGACTTGCTAAAAATATCCATTAGGCATTAATGAACACCTTTTTGGAAATATCTATCAATTAAAAATTGCTTCTTTTGTGCAAAAGTCTCCATATTTCATTTATGACCCAAGGGAGTGTGAGGTGGAGAAATATTTGGGTGAGATGTGGCAAGGCTAGGATAGGCTAGAATAGGTGAGGTGGAAAGGCTAAGCTAGTCAAAGTAGACTAGGTGAGGTGGAAGGCTAGGCTAGTCAAAGTAGACTAGGTGAGGTAGAAGGCTAGGCTAGTCAAAGTAGACTAGGTGAGGTGGAAGGCTAGGCAAGTCAAATTAGACTATGTGAGGTAGACGGCTTAGATAAAATCAAGATTAGATCTAATTAAGCATGTGATTAGCCATAAAGAAAATTTTGACCAAAAATGCTGACTTTTGAGCATAAAGTGCTTTTTGACCTTGGTGGAGCATTGAACCTTGGTTGAGTTGGGAATGGGTCGCATGAGAACCTAGGATTAAACGTAGGAAGGGGCTAGGCTAGCCCAAAGGGGATAAGGATGATGAGTAGTGGATTTGATAAATGAATAGTGTTTTTACCTAATTTATGTAATTTTTGAAGGTTTTGCAAATTGATTGATTGCGGAAATAGGGAGAGGTACAATGTTCAATTTTTGGGTGTCTACATTCTACCCCTTTTGTACTAGATTGTGTGAAACATGGTTTAGTACAAAAATTGATGATGTGAATTGATGGAATGACTTGGAAGGCAAAGAATTTGTGATTGATGAGTCATTTTGATTGCAAGAGAGATGCATTGGTAAAAAATGGTTTATGATGGATCGCTTTTGGAGGAAGGCATAATATTGTCTCGCATTGTGATCAACTTGAAATGTTTCAATTTTGGATGAAACAAATGCCTTTGCTAATTTTTTCTTTTGATTGATTGATGAGCTCATTTTGATAATATTTGACAAATCGTTGGAGCCATAGGGTAGAACTTTTAGGAGCTTTATTTGCAAGTGGTATTACAACTACCACTATGAATATTGGAATCCATGAGGTGTCTATAGGCAGAGGCGTTTTGAGATTTATCAAACATTGCTTTGTTTTGGGTTGGAATTTTGGTCTTAAAATAATCGTTAGCAAAAAATTTCTTAGGCAAGTGTTGAATCCATGATTGGATTTTGGTTGTTTGATCTTGTGCAAGGTATATTTTGGTATATTTTATGATTACCCCCTCAAGCAATGAATTGGAAATGGAGGTGATGAAAATTGGTGATGAATTGATTGATAAAGATATTGGAGGAAATTGAAAAATGTTGCATGAAATTCACCAAAATGAAACATTTTGAAGATTTTCTAGGAGGTGTAGATGTTGGTGTGAAAATTTAGGGGATGGATGGCAAGTTCGCATAGGATCATACGAACTAGGGTGATTCACATGGGGTCATACAAACCTATTAGTTCACACAGGTGACATGTGAATTAGGGTTTATAGAAATTTTAAATGTAAATCCTACGTATTTGATGGCATTACACATGTGAGAGAATGGAGGAGAGAGTGATGAGGAGGAAGACACAAAATGGATTGTTTTTGTATGATGAATTGGGTGAGACAAGATGATGAGTGGTTCAGCGAGCACAAGCATGGGGGCAAGAATGCTATAGGTAAGCATCATATTATTTCTTGATTAGTGTGTGCTTGCCTAGGATTTGGAAATTATGATTTTTCTTTAAATGCTATAAATTTGATGCATATACATGGGGTAGGCAAAGGTGTACAATTTGTGTAAAAAGGGGAAAATAGGTATCCCGAGGTAGGGTTGGTTTTTTCCTACGATGTTTATGCTTGTGGAAAAGCGTGTGTGATGTGATGTGTAAAATGGAGTGTGAATGTTGTATGCATGTGAAATTTGACAAGTGGGGGTGTTGAATAAGCCAAATGGATATCGGGATTCACTTTTTGTTGTGCATTTTGACTTTTTTTTTACTACCTAGGAATGCATGAACGTGCATGTGTAAACTTTTCTTTGTTTTTATGCATTTTGGTTTTTTGCACATGTAAAATGCATGTTTTCAAAATTTGTGCCTCGAGGCAGAACCGTGCCCATAATTTTCATCTGTATTGGGAGGTTCACACGGGATCATGCGAGCATACTAGTTTTCATGAGGTCGTATGAATGGACCGGTTCATACAGGGTCATGTGAACCTACCTCGAGATGTGCACTTTAGATGTTTAGGGTTTGTTTTGACTCTTTTTTTTTTTTTTTTTCTTAATATGTAAAAATGGAAAATGAATTAATTTTATATACATGATTGCTAACTCATGTTATGCATGAATTGGTAGGTGAAGAAGATATTTGCAAGTCATCGGCTACGCACATGCCAAAAAGATTTAGAGGATGTATGGTGGCCAGAGGATGGTGAATGGCTATGGGAGATTTGCCTTTATGGTGTGTGGATTATGCGTGAGGTTCATGTGAACCACACGTATATATTAGGATTGTGTGAAATGTGGGATCCAAATAGGAACACCTTTCATTTATCGATGGGAGAGATGACCGTGACGTTGGAGATCATCTATCAGATTTATCGACTGTTGATAGAGGGTATTATGGTCATGACCATAGATAATAACCTGAGGGATGGTATTATGGAGAGGGTATTTGGATAGTAGTGGTAGCAGGTGGATGCTAAGGGTGGGGTGGACTACGTCAAGCATTGGTGTAAGTATTTCTTATCTGATCTCCATGCCATGGCAATACTTTTGATAGTGAGCCATACATTGCCTAACACTTTAGGAGTGATATTCCCCTGGAATATGATGGGGAACATGTGTGATATGGTGGATAGGAGCATTGTGTATGCGTGGGCACCTACCTTGTTGGAACAGGTATATAAGGAGCTTCATGGAGTTGTGAGGATAGATAGGACGGGGATTAGTGTGAGCCCACTACTTCAGATTTGGGCGAGGGAGCATATCTTAATTTTGTATCAAATAAACTTATTATATGATGCTCACACCAATGATCAGAAGGATGTTCCATATGCCATATGGTGGAGGGCATATGTGGAGGGCTAGAGGAGCAGGTTTCAAGAGGGAGACCTGATGTTCCATTGAGAGGAGTTTGGAAACTTGAGGGTGGATCCAGTGAGGTGGAGGCCATGGAGAGGGGCTCCCTATTAGATAGAGGATGTGGATCAGTTGATTCGGGTGAGGCGAGGGTGATGGGTTCTGGGGAATTATTTATGGTAGGTGGAGTACTTCCCATTTTTGAGGGTGCAATGGTAGTTTAGGTTGTAGTAGGGTAGACCAGAGCCATCGATGGTGATTTATCAAGTTGAGGGTAACATAGGGCTTGAGCCAGTTGTACCTCCACTAGATTTGACAACTGATGAGCCCATGGTAATTTTAAATATGGATGATGTTGGGAAAATGCTTGAATTTTATGTGTGGTGGGTGAGGTAGGTATGGGTGCTAATGCTTGGTGTGGTTTATGGATGGGTGGAGGCAGTATGTGTACTAATAAATAGGGTTCTACTAGGTGGGGTGAGGGTAGCATCATTGGGGCATGGAGGAGTAAAATAGGAGGAGAGGTCACTCGAGTTGGGGGAGGAGGATGATATTGATATGGATAGGCTGATGCGGTATGTGAGGCCATGCTAAGATAAGCATGATAATTTGGTGAGCGATCAAGGTGTAGGGCCATTGATAGAGGGATATGGAGATATTGGGGAGGGTATGGCTGCGATGGAGGAATCACCCATGATGGGTGTCATAGAGGATTCATTGATGAGTCATCTATGATGGAGGAGGATGGGTTTGATGTTGATCTAGGTGATTATTTGAGTGAGGAATATGAGGTAAACCAACTACATGAGGAGTTCAAGAGGCTTAGGAATAAGCTTCTTGACACGAAGATGGATTGGACAAGTGATTGTTCACTTTTGGAGGGGGAGGTACAGGAGCTGGAGGTTGAATTGTGAGCCACCCTAGAGAAGAGAGATGAGGTGAGGATGAGAGAACAATGGGCAGTGGAAGAGCAGGATGCACTTAGGGTGGAGTAGGATAGGATGAGGTGTGAGTGGTGCAGCCCAAGAGGAGATGGAGATTTTGTGGGAGGAGCAAGATGCTACTCGTGGAGAGCAAAATGAGATGATTGAGTCCATAGAGTGGCTCCAAGGACTACTAGATGCGGCTAGAGTCAAGAGTGAGGCCATGAGGACATGTAATTTAGCGAGGTTTTTGGAGATCAAGTATACTATGTGGGATACATAGTGTGTGAGAGAGTAGGTGGAGCAAGATATTGCTCACCTGGGGGAGGTAGTGCTACAACTAGAGGTGGAACAGAGAGAGGTGGCATTGTTGTAGGAGGGAAATAAGAGGTTTATGGAAGCCAACATGAAGGAGGCTACCAAGAGGATAAGGGCAGAGGGTGAGTTCATGGTGAGAGGGATACATGTCTGTACATCCTCTAGATATATCTCCTTGTCACACCCTCAGGCACAGATGAGTTAGTAGAGCATGTCATAGGTTGGTGGGATGGGTCACTAGGTGGTGGTACCTACAATGTCATATGCACCAGTGAGGATGGCACCATTGGTGCAGGTGGAGGTACCACAAGTGGTAGGGACTGGAGAGGCAGAGTCATCATAGGTAGTGGTTGGATGGGCTCTAGCAGATGAGAGGATTGGTGAGACTTCTGTAGGGTAGCAGTCATGATGGGACTGTAGGGGTAGAGTGGTTGGAAATTTTTTGATTTGTGTAGGTGCTCAGGATGAGAGGATTATTTTTATGGTGATGTACCTTGAGGGTACACTCCTTATTGTAGTTGTATGGCAATTTTGGTGGTGGTGTATGTACATGGATAGGTGATGATATACCCATAAGGGTGCACACATTTTATTGTAGCCTGATGGCATTGTTTTTTATATATACATATATACATATGATATTCTACGATACTTGTGTTTACTTGCATTTGTGTGTTTGTTTGTTTTTGCTTATGGTGATGCATGATTAGTGTAGATGTAGTGGTAGATAATTACATGTGAATTGAATGGTGAAATGCTTAGATAAATATGAAAATAACATTAGATGTGACATAAAATGGGTATGCATAAGATGATAATGTAAAGAATGTAAATGAGTTGCTTAGGGACAACATGTGCATCATTGCGCTAATCAGATGATGTAATCCATTCTATTTTTTCTAAGTAAGTTGGATATGAAGGTTGTAGTGAAGAGATTCAAGCACTACAATATATATGTAATCAAACCCATTGAATAACTGAGCAAACTTCTTGAACAGGTTCTAGGCTATCTTAGTAAACAAGACCTCATTCCTAGATTTGTGTGTGTAAAATGATGTTCATTTTACCATTCTAGAAGAGGGTGGTTTATAACTGCATGGTAACTTAGCTTGTAAGCTATCTCATTGGTAAATACCTAAGGAATGTAGGAATTCAAGCTTTTTGATAGTACTCTCAAGGATTTTGCTTTTATTTTTGGCTCCAGTATTATAATTCTCTTTCTTTTTTTTTGTTGTTTTTTTTGTGGGTGTTGAATTTTGTTTTCTATCCTTTTTCTATTTCTTTTGTAACTTTTCCTTTTGTCAATCCTCAAGTTTGAGAGAAATCATGTGAATGATATGATGAGCAGAGTGATTTTTGCTAAACATTATTTAGCATGCAGTGTATCAAGTCCTATTTCCAAAATGTAGTTAGTGCATGAAATATACCAACTTTGGATTGTGGTTGATTACATAACTGTTTATGTGTGAAGCACTTAGAACATTTCAATAATCCTATCTCCTAAAAATAGGTTTTGGCATCACACTAGTATGCTAGCATGTGCATGTTTAATTACCCAAGCATGATATTTACAATGATCTTGTACAAATGCATGTATGGATGCAAAAAACAAGAATTTATGTTCAAGGTTGCCCCAGTATTATGCACAATGGAATGGGGTGATGGCATGGGCAATGGAGTTATGGGTGAAATAAGTGAAGAAAATAATGAAGAAATAATGGAAAATCAAAGAAGAAGAAGGAGAAGAAAATAAAAAAAACTTATAAAAGGTATGTAGCCATTTGAAGCGTGACCATACAACATTGATGAGTAACTAGAAGAAAAGAAGATAAAAATAGGAAGAGATAAGAAGAATAAGAATGAAAGGTATGTAGTCACTCAAAGCATGACCATACAAAATTCATTATAGAAGAGGAGTAGAAGAAGAAGAGAGAAGAAAAGAGTGAAGTAGAGAAAGCATATTTGACTGTAAATGCAAGTTGACTACGTGTCGTAGAGTGCCAAAAATGAGGATGTTGTTGTTGTTTTTTGGTTTTGATTGATGATAATTTTTTTTTGTTTGAATTTTGTATTGAATTATATACATATGTATAAGTGGTGATGAGCTACAATTACTACAATTAGGAATAAAATGCTCAGATATGAATAATTTCAATGGGATCATGTTCAGAAATACCTTCCAACGTGGCTAGGCGATATGCCCTAGATCCAAAATTTTGAGTAACCATGTAAAGGCCTAGAAAAGTAGGTGTAAATTTGTCACGGAGATGGCATGGTTGGCTAGTAATTTTTTGGTTTTCTTTGAGGACTATGTCTCCAACTTGGAATTCAAATTGGTGTACCATAGAATTTTAGGTATGTCAAATACGATCTTGATAAACACATGTATGTTCGATAGCATGAATGTGGTGTTTATCCAACAGGGTCAATTGAACGAGTATGGATTCACAGGTGGTATCATCATCAATGATTTTTTGCATGGATACCCATAGTGATGGTATTTCAAGTTCCAAGGGCATAATGGCTTTAGTACCATATACAAGGGAAAATGGGGTTGCCCTAGTTGGAGTGTAGATACTTATATGGTAGACCCATAGTGTAAATGGTATTTGATTGTGCCAATCATAATGTGATTCTACAATAGTTTTGCAAATAATGATGTAAATATTTTTGTTTTTTGCTTTCACTTGGCCATTACCATATAGGTAGTATGGAGTAGAGAAGCTATGTTGGATGTTGAATTTTTCACATAGTGTGTGAACATTCTTGTTCTTGAATGGTGTGTCATTTTCAGTGATGATTTTGGATGGGATACTGAAATGACAAATGATGTCTTGAGTGGTGAAATCAAAAATTTTGGGACTGATGGTTTGAACTAGAGGAATGACCTCAAGCCTTTTTATGAAGTACTCAATTGTAGTGATGATGAACTTATGATTGGCAAATGAGACGGGTGTGATTTTGTTGATGAGAGCTAAACCCCATTGTGAAAAGGGCCATATTGATTGAATAGGTTGCAGAGCCTGAGAAGGCAAATGTGTAATATTGGCATGTTGTTGGCATTTAACACACTTTTTAACATAATCACAATAGTCATGCTCCATTGTGGGCTAGTAATAGCCCATTTGTAGAATACATTTGGTAATGGCCATGCCATTGAAATAGCCACCACAAGTACCATTGTAGCTCTAAAATTCTCGCACTCCTTTCCTTTAGGCTAATGGATCTGCACCTCGAAGGGGAATGGGAGAATAGTAGGTCTACACCTCGAAGAGAGACACTTGAGTTCATGTCTTCTTTGGTGATTTTTTGATGAATTGTTTAGGGTTCACCAAGAAACATTTCTTGGTAGTTTCCATGCCTAGGTTTTGGAGTTTGTTTGATGTGTTCCTTTTAAGTTCTCACAATCACCTAGTTTTGGCCAATGCAACTAAACTATGCTAAATGTAATTCAATTTTCAATGAATACAACAGACAGTAGTAAACAGAGGAAAATCTAATGCAAATGCTTAATTATGAAGGAATTTGATACTCTTACTCGGTCCAAAAGTCTGATGAAGATTCTATTCTTTGTTGTAGGTAAGATCGTATGCTACAGGTCAAGATCATGCACTTCTGGTCAATATCATATGTACGATCTATGATCGTACCATCCAATCAATGATCGACAGATCCGATCATAGCAAAAACCTATAATTTCATAAGTAGAGTGTAGAAAATAGAAAATGGAGTATGCTACAGACTTTATTGAATAGAGATTAGATCATACAAGATTTATTGAATGCAGTACTAATAGGAATTAACATGTATATGCCTTAAACTATCTAAAGTATGCAATTGAATGCAAATTGGTGAACTCCAAGAATGAAAATACAAAAAATTATACTATATGTAAGGGAGAATGATAAATCAGATGATGATCATGCAAATCAGAGACTAGAAAATGCAAACCTAAGCTTGGAGTTGCCCCCAAGTGACCTATAGGTAAGATCGTAACCAAACAATAAGATCGTATCTACGATCACAAGATCGTATGCTACTAGGGCGAGATCGTATCCATGATCATTGATCGTATCCTTTGATCCTACAAAAAATAACAAAATAACAAGGGCTAATGCAGTTAAGTGACTAAAATGCAGAATTATATCGATGAGTTAGGAGGAATTCGAGGGGGAGGAGGCCTGATTAAATAGGCTAAACCAGCAGGTGAAATTAGGCTAAAAACAAAATAGGTTGTAACTTCTTCCAAGCTGGGACTGATCGGTGGATCCGATCCCGTAACTATCACACAGTTGGATAGGTAAGGACAAAAATGTTACAACTTGTTTGTCATTTTGCCAAATAAGATTTTCTATTTGGGACAAGATCGTACGTACGATCTGAGAGATCGTATGTATGATCGGAGAGATCGTAATACGATCTCATCCATTTGAACCCGATCTCGCCAGGAAAGCATGAAAAATGAGGTAGCTAGTTAGGAAGTTGTTTAATTTAATTTTTGAATGTTTTTGAATTTAATGCAAATTATTATGGGTCAATTTTAGGGTGTTACATTTTACCCCCTCTTTAGCGCATTTTTGAAAAAAATGCGTTAAAGAAGAGAACGACACACTTTACGAGAAAGCCAAAATTTATTGCAAATTTTTTTGAGATTTGAGGTTTTTATTGCAAGTTGTTTTAAGTGTGATACCCCCTTCGAGTTTTTATGCCAAATCCTTCATTTGGAGAAAAACTCAAAATTTTTTATTTTTAAGGGTAAAATAAAAGTAAAAAGTAGAATTAAAACTTAATTCATTTGTTATTTGTCATTTGCTATTTTGGAGCTCTGGAGAAAACTATGGCAGACGTTCCCCATCACACCGATTTGGTTAGAGCAGGAGACGGAGCTCT
Organism: Wollemia nobilis; assembly: GCA_028583015.1. NCBI lineage: Eukaryota > Viridiplantae > Streptophyta > Pinopsida > Araucariales > Araucariaceae > Wollemia > Wollemia nobilis. The sequence goes on from JAQPPZ010000762.1 coordinate 570,904, forward strand.
CAGGGTAAGTGTTTTTCACTCTTTTAGCTTAGATTTTTCATATTTTTTGCTTTAATTTTATTTAAATTTGGATTTTTAGGGCACGACTACCATCGCACGACCCTAATTGCAAAATCATAATGATCTTGCAATATCATACCAATTTTGCAAGATCGTATCGATTTCATGATATCATATTATCCGATATCGATAAAATCGATACGATCAAGGTCAAAATCAATCCAATTTCGATGATATCAAAGAATACAATATCACAAAAATCGATACGATTTTGAACAATTTGATACGATTTTGCACATTTTGATATGATTTTGATTTTTAAATCTGATTACTAATTTAATTTTTGTTGCTTTGTTTTATTGATAGATACCTGAGCTAAAGAATCGAGAATGGAGATATGCTAGTCTCCAGGCTGATTTGGGTGCTCTCTCACCTGATGAGAGAACTTGCTTAGAGGCAGTGGGACTGAGACATGTGGTAGAAATGCCACAAATTCTAGTGGACCTGAGATTACTTACAACTCTCATAGAGAGATGGTACCCAGAGTCTTCATGCTTTCGACTACCGACAGGGGAGATGACCCCTACACTAGAGGACATCTAGAGGATTCTGAGGGTGCCTATTAGGGGCATGTTTATAGTGGCATCTAGAAACAAAGGCCAGGCACTAAGGAGGTTGATGGGAGACCCTAGCTTTGATCTGAAGAAGGGTGGGGTTAGCATAGACAAGCTCAGGGAGATAGAGGGAGTTTCCCATTTGATAGTTCTATTGAGTGGCATCATGGGAGGCCTTGTATTATGCCACCTCAATGGATGCCACCTACCATGGACCTTAGCAGAGGTGATATGTGATATGTGAGATCAGAGCACATGGTTTTCCTAGGGCCCATTCCTTCTCTACAAGCTATACAAATTTCTACATCGGGTAGTCTACAAGGGAGGGAAGGGACTAGTCCTGACATCTTTCCTACAGGTATGGTGTTGGGAGCATATAGCTATCCGATGACCTATAGGTCTTCCTTTGGCTTGAGTGGGAGATGACCAACTCGAGGTGGAGGAGGACAGACCGAGGATATTCTATTAGCCTATATAGAGAGGACATCAAGGATGGGTTAGCCTCAATGTTGCGAGGTGACTCATTGATGAGTTACTGGTTGAGGATATCAGATGGAGGCCTTAGAGGGAGTTACCAAGGTGGGGAGAGGATGCTTTTGAGCTAGCTTACATCAGGTGAACCATTTGGCTATGGATGGACCAAGGGGAGCTGGAGCTATACCACATGGATCGGGTGATGCACTAGTTTGGGTTACAATAGGACATTCCTAGATATAGGAATGTCACTTACTCTAGGGTGACATGGGATCACACTACTATTAGTGGTGCTCCCAGCATGGCTAAGTTTTTGGACCCTGAGCTAGATGATGAGGTACTACCTACGATAGAGGGGGATGATGTTAGGGCTATAGATCAGTACTAATAGTGGTACACCCACATTCACCCTACCTAATTGACTACACCGAGGAGTGTAGTGTAGTAGGTAGTTGAGCAGGTTTTTAGATAGCATCATACAACTAGCCAACAACAACAGTCTGAGACACAGGTATCCTCGAGGAGATAGGGTCCTCATACTAGGGGTGGACATCAAAGTCGATTGAGGACATCTAGGTTAGGGAGGGCTATTGGGATAGGGGGATGTCCAGGGAGGAGAGGAGAGCCTCTTCTCAATGGATGGTGGATGACAAGATGGAGGAGGAGCATGTAGCATCTCCTCAATAGGAGTTTATACCTGAGTTTCCTGAGAAGGGAAAGAGGATTATGGAGGAGGGGGAGAGTAGCAATATGGCTGCTCTACAGGTAGAGGTGACTAGTCTGAGGGAGGAGAATACCTCTCAAAAGACTAATATTGAGTCTCTAGAGGCACAGGATGTAGGTTTGAGGAGTAGGATTTAGGCTCTAGAGGTAGATCTCACATAGGCACGAGCTCAGGTGACTCAGGGAGTTGGGGTAGCTCCTACTTCTTCTCAGACTACTCATTCTAGGAGGAGCACAGGGGAGGAGCTAGTGAGGTCTATATAATAGACCACATTTTACCAGACCTTATACTTTATAGCAGTTCCTCCAAAGTAGAGATAGACTATGCCTCCTAAGATTATGGGTCCTATTCACATAGGATCCTCATCTCACTCTACTACTAGGGTGACTTCCTCTAGGATGATAGTAGGGGGACAGTTCTGACCACCACCACCACCCCCTAGTAGAGAGGATGATGTTGTGAGCTCTAGAGGCTCGAGAGGAGTCTAGGGTGGGCTTACTTAGACATATTTTTGTACTATATATCCTTAGTGATTGAGTATACCAATTTTTGAGGATTGTGGCATACCAGTCCAACTCTATTTTGTATATAGACTTTCAATATATATATATTGATCTTCTTGTTCTATGTGACTTTGTATGATTTGATTGCATTTGATTGAATTTTTATGATGTTTAAATTTCTTATAATCATGCTTTCTTGATTTTAAATATTTTGATCATGCTTAAAATGAAAGAAAATAATTTGAATTTTGTAGATATGTTTTTGAAAAGATGTTTTTGTATGATGATGAAATAAATAGATTAGCAATGTTCCTCGAAGGATGTTGTGTTGTTGTATGACCGTTGATGGAGATCAATGCTCGCTAGGTCATGAAGTGAATCCTATTGTGAGGAATTTTGTATTGCTAATAATAGAAATATTTTTGTGGTGCTCAAGAATAATCTTGAGGCTTACAATGATTAAAGAAGATGTTTGATTTTGTTTTTGAGAAAATTTGATTTTTAAGAAATATTTTGATAAGGATTATTGTTTATGAAAATAATGTGATTTAAGCATGAAAATTTGGGAAGGATGACTTGCGCTAGGCATAGAATTCTTAGTGTGAAAATTTTGAGGATAATAGTTACTAAGAATTATACCATCATCGTGAAGTCAAAAATGCAATGCATGATAATATGAAATTGTTTATTCTTAAAATATAAATTGATATGAAGTAAATCATCGTATCACATATTTAAGAAGATTGAAAAATATGAAATGTTTTAGACCTAAAAATTGAGAAAGATGACTTGCGCTAGGCATAGAATTCCTAGTGTGAAAATTGAGAAGAATAATTACTAGGAATTATACCATCATCGTGAAGTCATGATGCAATGCATGATAAATTATTTTGGAATAGATTATTTTTATGTAATGAATGAATAATGATAAACTAATGTTGTCCAACAAATTTCAAAGAAATATTTTAACTTATTTCTAAGACAAAATCAAATTTATCAAGAACCAGTGTGTGATGAGTGAGTTCATTATCCATATTGATTTGACACAATGATACAAAATATCTCAAGGATCAAATGTGTGTGCTTGTGAAATTGATTTACCGATTTTGAGTAAGGTAGTGATACAAGCAAACTTTTATGAACCAATGTGTGTGCAAGTGAAATGTTCATTAACCATGATTTTGTGCATGCCATTGTACCGAACTACTATGTAAGTCAAGTTACCAAAAGCTAGCTAATCCACAAGCGGACATTGGTCTGTACAAAAGAAGGTCGCTAATGTGACAGACATGTCACCACGCAAAAGGATTACCCAAGGTCAAGTGGGTTGGGCACAAACCACCTGTTATGGGGCTTACCTCATGGCTTTCAAATAACTGAGGAATTCCAAGGATTCAAGCTCACTACCCCCTTCTTTTCTTCTGATTTTTGGAGTAGGGATTCTTGTCCATTTTTGAACAAGGGGATTTTCTTTTTATTTTTTTTTTTTGGGATACTTTCCAGATTAGACGTAGAGCAAGGGATTTTATTCGGGTAGGGGGGAGCTTGTCCTTTTGCCAATTCTTAGTATTCTAGACCATGCGCATAATAGGATAGCAAGGGAAACTTTTCGCTTAAGGAACTAAGACTACTATGTAGTATCCTTTTTGAATTTTGCAACAAATCATATTTAAGATGTGAGAATGTGTTCTTGGTTCAAGAAGTAGCAAGATCATTTCCCAAAACTCAAAATTTATTTAATGAAGTAATAGTGCTTTTTCGATACAAGAGAGATTTATAATCAAAGTGATGAAATCAAAATTATTAAAGATGTAAATTAAGTGCATGGTTCAAGATAACTTTTGAATTTTATCTGAAATACAATAAAATATAACTTGAATTTTGGAAAACAACACACACTGATGCAAAGAATAAGATTTTAACAATTTGAAATATTTTTGGAAATTTTCATGTTTTCTTGATTTTTTTGGTGTTTTGATAATATGAGAATTGCAAACTAAATGATGAAGAAGTTATTTACAAGTATGTACAGAAATGGAATTTTTGTTTTATGCATAATATCTTTTGAGATGCATGATATTCATTGGCTCCTTAAGATATTTTCCTTCCAAGGTAGCCAAGTGATATGCACCTGATCCAAATTTAGCAGTGATGACAAATGGTCCAAGCCAATTAGGTTGAAATTTACCTTTTAAATATTTTCTAGCATTTGTATTTTTTTATTTTCTTTGAGTACTAAATCACCAATTTCAAAAGATCGACTATGAACTTTCTTGGCATATGATCTTTTGAGTTTGTCTTGGTAAGAGCGAAGATGCTCTAGAGCATGAATACACTTTTCATCTAGAAGTTCCAACTGACTTAGTCTACCAGCATGATATTCATCCCCTACTTCAGCATCCTAAAGTAGGAGAGCTAGAGAAGGAACTTCTAACTCAAATGGAAAAACTGCTTCAACACCATAAACCAAGACAAAAGGTGAGGCACCTGTAGGAGTACGAACACTAGTTCGATAGGCCCACAAGGTAGGATATAATTGCATATGCCAGTCATGACCTGATTTATTAACCAATATTTTTAGGATTTTGATTAAGGTTTTATTAGAAGCTTCAACCTGGCCATTTCCTTGTGGATAATAAGGAGTAGACCATCGATGTTGAATTTTATATTTTTGACATAATTTCTTAACATATTTGTTCTTAAAGCATGTTCCATTATCAGAGATGAGAGTTGATGGAATTCCAAATCTACATATGATTTGATTAAAGATGAATTTAGAAACTTGGACTCCTATGCAAGAAGCTAATGGTATAGCTTCTACCCACTTTGTAAAATATTTTATTGTTGTTATGATAAATTTATGACCATCAGAAGAAATAGGATTAATTTTACCAATAATGTCTAAACCCCATTTAGAGAAGGGCCAAGGAGATGATATAGCTTGAAGTTCTTGAGTAGGAGCGTGAACAAGGTCTGCATGTCTTTGACACTTGTCACAATGATGCACATAATCATTAGCATCCTTTTCCATGGAAGGCCAAAAATATCCCATTCGAAGGAGTTTCTTAGCAATGGCACTTCCACTAAAGTGTCCTCCACAAGATCCATCATGGGCTTCACTTAAGGCTTTCTTAGACTCTTCTAGATTGAGACATCTTAATAGGATACCTTCAAAAGATATTTTATATAGGGTATTACCAACAATTACAAAGTGAACAACTCACTTACGTAATAGCCTACATTGGTTTCTATCTAATCCTTCTGGGAAGGTTCCATTTTGGAGAAAATTAAAGATATCTATATACCAAGGTTCTGGGGTTGTTTCATTAATCAGAAACACATCTAATGGTTCTAGACATGACTTAGAGGAAGCTGGCTCTTGGAGTTGGTGAATAATGATAGTAGCATACTCATCATCCAACTCCAAAGGTAACAAAGAAGCAATTGCAACCATGGCATCAGCAACATGGTTGCTAGTGTGAGGGATGGCTTCTAAAGTTACTTTCTCAAACAATGAAATAAGCTTAAGAACATACTCCTTATAAGGGTGGAGCTTCTCATATCGTGTCTGATAAAATTCATTGATTTGATTTATCACAAGCTGAGAATCTCCAAAGACTAATAATATTTTAATTTTTAAGGCTAAAGTGGCTCGTAACCCAAGGATTAGAGCCTCATACTCTGTAGTATTATTAGTACAAGCAAATTATAATTTGAAAGACAAAGGAATAAGGTGCTTTTGTGGAGATATTAATATAATACCAACACCTGCACCACTCATGCATCTAGCTCCATAAAAATACAAAGACCATGACTCAGACAAATCTTCTTCTAAGTTAAGGCACTCATCAAGAAATTCTATAGTTATAGGGTGAGTAGACTCTAAAGGTGCAACAACTAATTGATCAGCTATAACTTGGCCTTTAATAGATTTTTGGCTGATAAATGTAAGTTCAAACTCACTCAGAGCAAGAACCCACTTAGTTATGCACCCTAACAAGTAAGGTCTACTCATCAAGTACCTTAATGGATCAGACTTAGCAATAACAAATATTTTCTAACTGAGCATATAATGATGCAAATTTTGCATAGAAAACACAACTACCAAACAAAGCTTTTCTAATGGAGTATAATGGGTTTCATAACTTATTAATGTTCTACTTATATAATATGTGGCTCGTTCTTTCTTTTCATCATCAATTTGAGCCAACATAGCTCCAAGTGCAAGTTCCAAAGTAGAAATATATAAAATAAATGGACAATCAGGTCTAGGAGGAACAAGCACTGGAGGAGTAAGAAGATACTATTTAAGACTCTCAAAAGCTTCTTGACATTCCTTATCCCATTGGAAGGGGATGTTTTTCTTAAGTAATTTAAGAAAAGGTCCTGTTTTATCTGCCAACTTGTCAATGAAGTGATGGATAGACTATAATTTACCTTGTAAACTTCTTAATTTTGATATGTTTTTAGGTGGTGGCATATCAAGGATAGCCTTAATTTTGAGAGGATCTATTTCTATACCATGCATAGAAACAATAACCCCTAACAATTTTCTTGATTTAACTCCAAATACACATTTATCTGGATTTAAGTGAATCATATATTCTCTTAGTCTATCAAACACTTTTCTTAAATCATTGATATGCTCTTCCTCTTTAGTTGAACGAGCTATAATATCATATACATAATCATGTAGAATATCATACATCATATCATGAAAGATATATGTCATAGCTCTTTGATATGTTGCTCCTGCATTCTTTAAACCAAAGGGTATTACTTTCCAACAAAAGGTACCCCAAGGTGTAATAAAAGTTATTTTGGGTTGGTCTTCAAGAGCTATTCTGATTTGGTTGTATCCTAAAAACCATCCATGAGGGATAACATCCCACTCCTAGCTGTAAAATCTATGATTTGATCCATATTAGGGAGAGGAAAATCATCCTTAGGGCATGCATCATTAATGTCTCTAAAATCAGTACAAACCCTAACTTTAGTGGCTTCTTTTTTGGCTACTGGAACAACATTTGATATCCACTCAACATAATCAATAGCTTGGATAAAAATTACATTCAAAAGTTTTTCTAACTCATTTTTAACTAGTAGTGCTACTTTGGGATGCATTTTTCTAAGCTTTTGCTTTACAGGTTTTGCATCAGGGCGCACTACTAGATGGTGCATGACCACAGAAGGATCTAGGCCTGGCATATCTGCATATGTCCAAGCAAAAACATCAGCATACTCTATGAGAAATGCTATATATTCTTTCTATCTTTCTTCACTTAATTTTACTCCAATTTTGACCATGCGAGGGTTTTCTTCTGTCCCAATGTTAACTTGTAAAACATTTTCTACCACAATATTTAATTCTCTTTCAAATTTGGGTGGTGCGGGTGACACCCCCATTTCTTGTAATTCCTCTAAGGTTAATTTTTCTAACTCTTCTTGAGGGGTAGTTGCTTCTACATGGGCTATAGATGGTATAGACCCATCGAAGAAGAATTTATTCTTTAAAACTTCATCAAGAGAAATATCATGAAATATATCTCCCTCTAAATATTCATATGGTTCAACAATCATGTCTGGGTATGCTATTGATAACATATTACAAGAATATATCCTTCTACTTGGTTTAAAAAATTCTTTTTGTGCTAAATATTCTTGATATGTTACAAGTTGATCATCATCCTCAAATGGGAATGGTTGGGTTTTTGTAGGAATGTAACCAATACCACATCGGGTAGGCCATTCCTCAACTTCTAAAGGTTCTTGTATTCCATTTTCAAGAGGTCCTAAACCTTTACCTCTATAACCCATGTCACACATCATTTGTTTTGATTTTATATATCCATTAGAAAAGTAACATTTAGCAAAACCATTTTGATCAATTGTGACACTCACAATATTAATTTTACCATAATCATACCCTGCATAGACAAAGGCACAACTCCCAACATGATAGATACTTCCCAAATTTTGTGGCAAGCCCATCGTTCAGGGAGATGGTGGTAATTTGGCTAACACTAGGGAATATTGAGTGGCAAAGTTATTATTTTATTCTGAAGTTGTGAGTATTGAAGATAAATCCGGTAATACTTCATCCAAAGTAGGATATGAAGTAGAGGGACTATCTTCTTTAGTTGTAGATTTAGATGGTGTAGTTTTATATGATGAAGGTGTTGATGATGAAGGTGGATTAGGATGTGTTGAAGACATAGCAGGACAAAATGGAACTCCTATTGGTTCTACCATAGCACACATGTCAAATGGTCTAGGATCACCATGGATAGTAACTAGTTGATTTTTAAACTTAAATTTAACACATTGATGTAATGTAGAGGGTACTGCTCGCATTGCATTGATCCAAGGTCGACCCAAAAGTATGTTATATGATGTAGGACAATGTACAACAAACATGGTCGTATCCAAAATCCTTGGACCAACTTGCAATGGAATCGACAACACTCCACATGTTTCTTGAGTTTCATCATTAAATGCTTTAATAATCATTTCAGTCCTTTTTAAATCTTCATTTCTAAATCCAAATATTTGGAAAAATTCATATGTGCATATGTTTAATGATGATCCATTATCAATTAAAACTCTTTTGACACCTACATCCCCAATTAATGTTGTGATGTATAGAGGATTATCTCTATACATGCTTTGAGGAGGAATATCCTTATCTAAAAAATCTATGTAATTTGTTCCATGAGAGATTACAACATTAACCACAACATCAGGTTCTATATTTTGTGGTACCATCATTTTACTTAAGGTACTCATTAATTCTTCTCTATGGATAGATGAAGTTCTCAAAAGATCCAAAAGAGAAATTCTAGCTGTGATATTTGCCAATTGTTCATTAATGTCATAAGGAGGTTTCTATTGTGAATTTGATATATTATTTCCTTTTGTTGGTGCCTTTAATACAAATGGAGTTGTTTTCTCATTTTGAGTTTGAGTTTGTGGTTGAGAATTTTGATTTTGGATTTGTTGTCTAGTAATGGCTCCAATAGTACCCACAACATTATTATTTTACAAATAACCAAAATGAGGTCTAGCATTTTTTGCTTGTTCATTTGTAAGCATTTGTTGAGATGAGGGTCGAATGGTCATTCTCCTAGGGAATGGTTCTTCTGGAACTAATAAATCTGTAATGGGAGTAATTCGATCTGATTCATATTCAGAACTATTTGAGGCAATGTCTAGTTCACTTCCTATTTCACTTTCTGTATCACTTCTAGTATCTTCTGAAGATGAAGATTGAAAATATTGTATTGGTCTAGTTGTGACTATAGATAAAGTAGGTACATAGGAGGTTTGCAAATCTTGTTGTGGTAAAAATTTGCTAATGGTTCCTACATACCGAGTTGGAGGAGGAACATTATGATGTTCTACTTGATTTACTGCCTCTTTACCATGCTTGGGTAAAGGATGTTGAAAAATATCTAAGTTTTGATTTGCATTTTGATTTGTTTGTTTTTGGGTATTATTTTGAGTATTATTGTTTGTAGGAAATTGTTGTACTTCCATTTTACCTTTATCAATCAAATCTTGTATCATATGCTTTAACCTTTTACAAGAATTGGTAGAATGTCCATCCACTTGGTGAAAATTACAATGTAAATCAGCCCTATATCTAGCTGTAGTGGTATCTGGTTGTCTTACCTCAGGTAACCATATCAAACCTTGTTCCAATAATTGAGGTAAAATCATAGTTAAGGGTTGATTTAATCTTGTGAATTCTCTTGGTGGCTTATCAGGGATTTTCAATACAAATTTCTTTACAGTTTTAGCAAGGTTAACATTTGAGGTGTTTTTGCTATCAGTAACTCCATCACCTACTACTTGCTTATTCTTATATTGGTTTTTAGAAGTTTTTTCCTCATATTTCTTCTTAAATTGTCCTCTTCTAATGAGGGCATCTTCTACCCTCCTAGCTAGATCAATGGCTTGATCAAAGGAGGTTACTATAGTAGTAGAAAGCTCATAAGATAGTTGTTCTTGCAAATTACCAATAAATATGTCCAACATTTCATGATGAGGTAATGCAAAATGTAGTTTGCCTAAGAGTTGTCTCCACTTAGTCAAGAATTCAGAAAAACTCTCATCTTTACCTTGTTTCAAATTGTATAAATCCTTAATGGTCACATGCCTCTCTATATAGGCACTAAATTGGTGGACAAACATTTTTGCTGTCTCTTCAAAGTTCCTTAAAGAATTTGTAGGTAGTTGATAATACCATTCTAGAGCCATGCCTCCGAGACTTTTAGGGAATATTTTTAGCAACAACAAGTCATCATAAGAGATATCATGACATGTTGTCCTAAACATGCGAAGATGCTCAATAGGATCTTCGGTTCCTTTATATATCGGGAGGACAGGCATAGGGAAATGTTTTGGGTATGGTTGGGCAACCACAATAGGATCCAAGGGTTGGCTACACATATCTCTATAACTATATGAGGGATGGTAGGGATCCATTTGATCTAGTCGTGAAGCCAATTGTTTGACCATGTCTTCAAGGCCCTGTGGTTGTCCACCAAATTGATTTTGTTGCACCATGTTGTTGTGTCTTTGATGATAAGTTGGTGTTGTTGTGTAAGGATTTCCAATTGAAATACTATTGTGCAAAGTGTTGGTAGGAAGGGTGTTATGAAGTTGAATTTTTTGTTGATGATTGGTATTTTGCACTTGTTTAGATTTTTGTTGGTTTGATATTTGTTGATTAAGAGCTTGAGAGAATATGGAAGAAAATAGTTGTTTTTGTTGTTTAGGATTTGTTTTGGTGTTGCTAGCAGCAATTTTAGATGATTGTGCCATTGGTTTTTGAACATTTTGATTTAAGGGTATCATGTTTTGATTAGATGGTCCTGCTTGATCATTATCTTGGTCTGTTGAATTCATGTATGATAATGGATTTGTATGTATCTGAAAAGTAGCTGCTAAGGCTGATTCCATAGCACCTTCTCCTAAATTATCCATTTGTACTACTTGATTAAACTCTTCTATGTTGTTCTTTATAAATTGGGTAAAATGTTCAAGAGACTTGAATTTAACATTTCCTTTCTGATCTAATGTAGGTTTATCAGGATCTTCTATTTCATCTTCTCCATTATCACCTTCATATTGTTCTGAAGGTACATAATCTTCAATAAGTACCCTATCATCAAGGTTTTCTTGGTCTTGTTCATCAGACTCTATTTGTTTACCATTTCTCAAAACTTTAGGTATTTTGGTTTTAGGATTTTTATCTTGCAGATATATATATATGCTTAAATTATTGGGGTATATATGTTATATATACCTAAATAAATAAATATGCAAATATGTAAATATATATTATATTTTTTGGTTTTTTATGTTTTTGAAACAAAGCAGAAAACAGAAATTATAATATCCTAAATATTATACCTTAGTCTTCCTGAAAGAGTCTATAGATATCATTAATGGGTTCAAGTTCCTCAGGTGACATATAGTGTTCTTCCTCAAACTGAAAGTTGGCTTTCAAAAACTTGACAAAATGGGCTATGGTGATATTATCAACTTCAAAGTCTTGACCATAAAAGTAGATTTCATGATAATATTCATGATAATGGACTACCCTAGGAGTTCTATGAAATCTTGTCCTATTGTCCAAGACTATTTCTTGATCTTCTACGTGTGCTAAAAACCTGTGTACTATTATAGCATTTTCAAGGTAATCATCAAAGGTATAAATAGTTGAAGAGATGCTTGCTCTTTTATCCATCAACCACCTCTCACATGCCCTTTGAATATCAAAGTAGCGAGAAGCATTTTCAGGATCCAGGATTCTAGCTAGGTCAAACCTTATAATTTGGCTAAGTCTTGGTTCGTAGGTTTTTATGATGTCTAATCTTCTCCAGAGTTCAGTCCACTATTCTTCAGATGGGAGACTTGAGTTTTCAACTATTTGAGAAATTTCTTGTGTAGATAATAATGTCCTAATATTTATGAGTACAACTCTTCTTATGTTGTAGTCTAACATTTATGAAATTTACTAATGATCTTGTTTGATTTTTGTTTTTTTTGTTTTTATATTTTTGTAATTTTTATGCTTTTTTATGTTTTATAAATCAGAAATATGCCTATGTTTTTCATGTCGAGTTCACCAAAGAATGTAGCTCTAAAATTCTTGCACTCCTTTCCTCCAGGCTAATGGATCCACGCCTCGAAGGGGAATGGGAGAATAGTAGGTCTACACCTCGAAGAGAGACACTTGAGTTCGTGTCTTCTTTGGTGATTTTTTGATGAATTGTTTAGGGTTCACCAGGAAATATTTCTTGGCAGTTTCCATGCCTAGGTTTTGGAGTTTGTTTGATGTGTTCCTTTTAAGTTCTCACAATCACCTAGTTTTGGCCAATGCAACTAAACTATGCTAAATGCAATTCAATTTTCAATGAATACAATAGACAGTAGTAAACAGAGGAAAATCTAATGCAAATGCTTAATTATGAAGGAATTTGATACTCTTACTCGGTCTGAAAGTTTGATGAAGATTATGTTCTTTGTTGCAGATAAGATCGTATGCTTCAGGTCAAGATCGTATACTTTTGGTCAAGATCGTACATACATTGATATGTGATCATACCATCCGATCAATGATCGACAGATCTGATCACAGTAGAAACCTACAGTTTCATAAGTAGAGTGCAAAAAATAGAAAATGGAGTGTGCTACAGACTTTATCAGATAGAAATCAGATTATATATGATCTATTGAATGCCTTGCTAAGAGGAATTATCATGTATATGCCTTAAACTATCTAAAGTATGCAATTGGATGCAAATTGGTGAACTCCAAGAATGAAAATAATAGAAATTTATACTATATGCAATGGAGAATGATAAATCAGATGATGATCATGCAAATCAGAGACTAGAAAATGCAAACCCATGCTTGGAGTTGCCCCCAAGTGATCTGTAGGTGAGATCATAACCAAAAAGCAAGATCGTATGCAAAAAGCAAGATCATATCTATGATCGCAAGATCGTATGCTACCAGGATGAGATCGTATCCACGATCCGATCGTATCCTCCGATCCTATAAAAAATAATAAAATAACAAGGGCTAATGCAAAAATTAAGTGACTAAAATGTGAAATTATATCGATGAGTTAGGAGGAATTCGAGGGGGGAAGCCTGATTAAATAGGCTAAACCAGCAGGTGAAATTAGGCTAAAAACAAAATAGGTTGTAACTTCTTCCAAGCTGGGACTGATCGGTGGATCCGATCCCGTAACTATCGCATAGTTGGATAGGTAAAGAAAAAAATGGTTGCAACTTGTTTGTCACTTTGCCAAACTAGGATTTTTTATTTTTGAGCAAGATCGTACGTACGATCTGAGAGATCGTATGTACGATTGAAGAGATCGTAATACGATCTCATCCATTTGAACCCGATCTCGCCAGGAAAGCACAAAAAATGAGGCAGCTAGTTAGGAAGTTGTTTAATTTAATTTTTGAATGTTTTTGACTTTAATGCAAATTATTATGGGTCAATTTTAGGGTGTTACAACCATCATGAGCTTCTTGAGTGATGCGTTGGACTTTGAAGGGCTCAAGACAACACAATAAAATGCCATCATAACTTTGCGTATAAATGATATCACCTAGCAATGTATAGCGAATGGCATGTAGTTTAAAATCTCATTTGTGAGTATGATTTAGATCATGTGGTAGAGTATCAATCTTGATGTAATCCTTGACTTGGGAAAACCATGGGTCATGTGGTTCATATTTGACGATATTGATGCCATCATCACGGGATGGTGGATTGGAGGAAATCATAGAATGGAAAAGGGTGTGAATAGACATGTGAGTTGTATTGAAAAGTGGGTTTTGTGGAATGAGTGAGCCTATCGATGCCATTGTAATAGAAAAATGGTTCATGGATCATGGAGTAGCGGTGATGTCATACCACTCGAATTGGACCAACAAGTTTTTGACTACTTGTTTGTATTGTTGTAAGACTGGATAATGACATTGACATTCTTCCTTGATCTAATCTACAATGAAGAGGGAGTCACCATATATGTCTAGGAATTGAATGTGCATAGATATTGCTTAATTTAGACCAAGAATGAGATCTTCATACTCAAAATTGTTATTGGTATAGGTAAAGCCTAATTTAAAGGAAATGGGGAGTGGCTCCCCTTGTGATATGAAAAAGACTATTCCTACACCCCCAACATGTGTGCAATGGGAGCCATATAAAAAAAGTGTCAAATTAGTGGTTGATTTAGGCTCTACTGGATATTTTGTTTCACTTGTATGAAATACAAAGTCATCTAGAAGTTGGATAAGAAATGGTGCATCACTTGGTAAAGGGGCCTTAGTCAGATGGTCAGCAATAACTTGGCCTTTGATGGATTTTTGACTGATGAATTTGAGATTGAATTAGATGAGGAACATGATTCATTTAGTCATTCGAATATTGTGGTAGCACTTATCCATCATATAGTGAAGTGGGTTATCATACGCAACTACATAGGTATTCTAGTTAATCATGTAGTGTCACAAATTTTGGATGGCAAAGACAACGACAAGGTAAAGTTTCTCCATGTAAGAATATTGTGTCTCGTAATCAATCATTGTGTGACTGATATAGTATACAACTTGTTCCTAGTCTAGTTCATTCTTTTGGGTGAGGATTTTGCCCAAGGAAACATAAATAGTAGAAATGTACATATGGAAGGAATGATCTAGGTGGGATGAGTACTTGTGGATATGTAAGGTATGATTTGATGGCATCAAAGGTGGCTTGACATTTATCGTCCCATTTTAATTTGACCCGCTTTTGTAATAGATGATTAAACGACTGACACTTGTCTGAAAGTTGGGTAATAAATCACCATATGGATTGAATTCGTATTTGTAGTCCACGTGACTATTTGATATTTTAGGGGGAGGCATGTCAAGGATAGCTTAGACTTTGGCAGGATCTACTTTGATGCATTTTTGTGAAATGATGAAATCCTATATTTTGATGTGGTAACACCAAAGACACATTTCTTCATATTTAATCAGATATTATGTACCAATAGTTGATCAAAGATTTTGCAAAGGTCTTCAAGATGTTGACCATAGGTTTTGTATTTGGCGATGAGGTCATCAATGTAGTCTTCGATAGTTTTGTGCATCATATCATGGAAAATGTAGGTCATGGCACATTGGTAAGTTTCCCCAATGTTATTGAGACCAAAAGGAATTACCTTGTAACAAAAGGTCCCCCAAGAGGTTGTGAAAGAGGTCTTATGCTAGTCATCTAGTTTGACATGAATTTGATTATAACCAAAACAATTGTCCATGAGTGACAGTATTTTGTGTCTAGCTATAGCATCGACTAATGTGTCAATATTAGGGAGTGGAAAATTGTCCTTGGGACGAGCTTTTTTGAGATCCCTAAAATCAATGCAAATGTAGATACCCCCCTTGGGTTTTTTGATAGGAACCATGTTTGAAACCCACTCAGGGTAATATATATGCTATATGAAATTGATGTCAAGGATTTTTTTGTAACTCCTATTTAACAACAAGATCAATGGTGGGGTGCATGCGACATAAATTTTGTCAGATAGTTTTGGCAGTGTCATCCAGGACAAGGTTATGCACAACTAATGATGGGTCAAGGCCTGACATATCCATATAGTACTATGCAAACACCTTAATATAGTACCTGATGAAATTAGTATAAAGGACACATTCTTCTTCGGATAGGCTAGCAGTGAGGTAGATGATGTGAGGGTATTATGGATTATTGCCAATATAAACTTCAATGGTGTCCTTGATAAGCATGTGAGAACCATCATGGAGTTGGGCTGGTATGGGGATGAGGTGAAGGTCATCGATGTACTGTAGGAGCTAGAATTCATCATCTAAATAAATATATATGATTAATCCATGGTAGATGAGGTAGGATGGAAGGGAACGGTGCATTTATGGAGTGCAACATGTGTGGTGTTGGGAGGAATTTAGCGGTTATGGGGGTTTCAAAAATATCATTAAGATCAATGAAATTAGGGATACATGGTGGAATGTAATCGAGATGGTTTGGGTACCATAGTGGAGCATATAAGGCAACAGAGATCATGTTGACCGAAGCGCTAGATAAGGTAGATGTAGGTGATGAAGGTGGTGATGAATCAGACGAGGATAGCAATGATTCTAGAAAAGGTTGGTGATGACTTGGGTTTAACACCAGAGGTGAGTAAGGGAAAAGAATGCGGGCCATGACATAGTGGTAGGTCTTGAATGGGGAAAAATAGGGTAGCGGGTGGGGGCGAGGAAGGTGGATTTTTGGAGAAGTGCGGTTCAAAAAGCAAAGGTGGATCAAGAGATAATGCGGTGAAGTCATGAGCAAGTATTTCAACTTCATGAGGGGAGAGGGGATCATGTGGTGGGGATGGTGGAAAGAATGCAGATGGAATATCTATTTTGTAATGAGGGGAAGAACTGTTTATTGATATATTAAGCTCAAATTCCTCATCGGAAAGAAGGTCGACAAGATCAAAATCTAGATTTTGCAATTCATGCTCAAGGGTACTGATTGTTGGAGGATGGTAACCAATGCATGATAAGTCGATAGTTTTGCATGAGGGAGGATGGATATAGGTGCAACACCCCTATTCATATCTCCTTAGGCTATAACCATACCAATTGTACATATGTAGGTAATGTCAGGTAAAATTAGGATTGGACATGTGGTCTAGGTTATCGTAAAATTTGGTTTATGGTGGTGGAGGTGTTGGAGGTTCTACAAATGAATCAAGTCCCCCATATACAAATTTTAGACAATTATCAGGAAGACCAAGGGGAAACACTACCCCAATAGTCAATGGCACATCATGATGTCAGCCAAAGTCATGAGTGAATTGTATGTTAGAATGAAGAATTTGAGCATTGGTTATGTTATACTCATTAAGACCTGGTGTGGTCATGAGTATAGAGACATGAGGAGGGGCCATATGTTGGGGTTGATGGGAGGACCCCCTACTTTGTGGAAAGGGTGGTGGATTAGATGGATTTGGAGTGGTGGGTTAATAGGATGAAGTAGGAGAATCTGATTGAGCTAACCAGTCATTGAGTCGAGTGGTGCTTTGTGTCCACTCATAGCACTCAGTAGGTGTTCCAGTGATGGGATTATTGGCATGGGTAAATTTAGAAGTGGAGATAGAATATGTGGTAGATGAGCTAGAGATGACTCATGTTCACACTGAGTGGGGCACAAATTGATAGAGAGATGAAGGAGGTATAGGAAGAATAGGTGGATTATTATACAAATATGGGATGGAGGGTGTAGAAAAAAAATGCAAATGGAGGAAGTTGTGTGAAAGGCAAGGAAGGGTGATGGGAAAATGTAGAAATAGTTGGTGTGTTGGGAGGATGAGTTGGATTTGATAAAGTTCATGCAATGCTGCTCAGATCATGTGTAGGATGTGGTTGCGAAGATGAAATATAGGTGTTGTATAGAGATCGGTGTGGAGTAGGGGTGAACTGTGTGGATGATAAGGATGGACCTAGTGGAAGGGTGATAATGTTATAGAACTTAAATGGATCACCGTCGGTGGGGATGCAGTGGACCAAGCCATTATGGACATATTTAATACAATGATGGAGTGTGGAATGGACGCATTGCATGTCCCAAATCCAAGGGTGTCCCAAAAGGATATTGTATTGCATCTCACCTTCGATAACATGGAAGAGAGTGAAAATGGTTTTGGCACCAACCTTAATGGGAAGGATAATGGTGCCAAGGGTGGGATGCATGGAGCCATCAAAATCTCAAAGGTCCATGGATGGAGTGGCTAGATGGAAAAGGGGAAGGAAAATGTGGCCAAGGGCAGCAGTAGAAATGATGTTTATGGATGAGCCTGTGTTGATGAGAACACACTTATAGGTGACGACATTGATGGAGGCTTGAATATGTAATGGGGGATCTTCTCCCTCACATATAAATTCTATAATTTTATGGTCATGGAATCTGATAGAAGGTTGTAAGCATCTTTGGACATTACCCATAAAATTGACAAATGCATCTATATCATGAGTCTCAATATCGTGAGAGCAAAGGATAGAATCGAGGGCTTTGCAATGAGGTTGGGACTGCTATAGGAGGTCATAGATGGATAAAATTATAGGGGCGGTGTGGATCTGATGGGAAAGACTACCATGGATGGTTATGAAATTTTGTGGTAGAGGTATAAGAATCAATGAGGTGATGGGTGAGGTTGTAGAATGTATTTTTGAGAAGTGGAGGGCTACTAGGCGGCCGCAGGGGGTGGATAGCATTGATTTTGAGTTGTGATATTGATCATACCCACAAATACCTATTGGTAAGGACATTGATTGACATGATTAACTTGGCATGGATCAGTCTGAGGCAGATTACCCCCATGCTCGAGTAACCCAAGTTTTAATTTTATGGTGTGAGGCTTTTGAGACTTGAATGGTTCCTCGATCGATAAGGTCTTTCACAATATGGCAAAAAATACAACATGAATCAAGAGTTTGGCCATATTGTCAATGGAAATTATAGAAAGCTTATGGATTGTGGTCCCATGGGAGTGGATGGTTTGGATCAAGTGGTTGGAAATTTGGCAAAGTGATGAGACCTCCCTCATGTAATATGTGGAATAGAGTGGGCATAGGCTCAGATAAGGGTGTCCAATTGCATGGAGGGCAAGGCAGATGTGGATTGTGACCCTATTATGGATTAGATTGTAGTGGAGTATTTCTAGTATATGGAGTGGGAACTAGTGGAGGATTGAATTAGTATATATTTTTTGGTGATCACGGAGGCATGGGTTGAGGTGCTTGAGCAGATGCAACTTGCAATGGTGGATATGGAGAATTCAGGAGTACTTGATTTGTTTGAGGTGGTCTAGTAGTAGGTGGTACGTATGGTGGGTTATTGTAGTGGTAATTGGTGGGGTAGGGTTATTTCTTTTGAAGCTTGATTTTACCCATGTGGACCTTGATGTCCTCAATAACTTTGGCTTGGGTGGTGGCTTCCTCAAATGTCTGATCTGATGAATCTGTAATGTCTAGAAGATTTATTTATAAAAAATCTTAGCAAAGAGTTTTATGAGATTTGAAGGTTGGATAGGGAAGGTGAGATCATGAATGACCACTCTCCAACGGGTGATAAAATTAGTAATAGGCACATTGTCAACCTGGTGTAAAGCATAGACAACAAACAAGGTAAGCTTGGTTTTGATGTTAATCGAGAAGTGCTCAAGAAATAGATTAGCCAATTGTTTTAAAGTGAATAAAATATGGCAAGACAAATGGTTGTACAAATCTAATTCTTGTCCCCCAAGTGAAAGTGCAAATGTACAAAGCATAACGGGATCACTACCATGTAGTTGGTAGCAAGCAAAACAGTAATTATTAAGGTGCTCTCTAGGATATTCCTTACTTTTAAATTTGTCAAATTTAGGGATCTCAAATCTATAAGGATATGGATGCATAGGTACAGAAGGATGAATTGGTTCATTGCACAACTCCTCATATGTGATTTTTTGATGCCCATAACCAGTTTTGCATAAATCCAATGCACTTGCATGGCTTGAAATTCACTAGATAGCATTGTGGTAGTATGTGATGAATCCAAAAATGGAGGTGATGATATGGATGCATGTAATGGTTGTGATGAAGGTTGTGAATAATACAGATGTGGTGGATATTGTAGATGTTGTTCCTACTATGGGTAATAGTAAGTAGCTTGATTTGGATCGGGTGTTGACATGGTTTGGTATTATGGTATAGGAACCTAAGATGGATGAGGTGATTTGTAGGATGATTGTAAGGCAGGTGGTTGTTGCTACTGATCATAATATCAGATAATATACTAGATAGTCATGGGCACCTACTACTATTGCACATATTGAAAAGTTGGTTGCACCTGAGCAGTAGTGGTAGAGGACCATATGGGTGGCAAGGTGAACAAAATGGGTGGTGCAGAAGATGGGGGTGGAAGAGATGTCAATGTGGTAAAATAGGACTAGTGTGAAGATGGGGGTGGAACTGATTAGGATGAAGGTGGTATGGAGGGGATGGTGAGAAAGGACTCTAGTTGAACCAAATATTGAGGTGGATGACCTTGATAAGTGGGGTTTAGTGATGGAGGTCAAAAGGAAGGTGGAGGCGGTAATCAAAATGATGATGAAGCAGCCAATGGAGGCTCATATGATGAAAATGATAGATAACTAGTGGGTGGATGGGAGGTTAACTGTGGTGTTAAAAGAGGTAGCTACAAGGATGAGGATGCCTACTATGGGTGAAATTTCAATGAGGTATGGGATAGATTGGGTGATGATAGCTGGTAGTACTAAGATGGGTGTGAAAAGTATTGAGGTGAAAGTGAAGGAGGTGGCTGGGATTAAGGCTGGTAACTTGATTAAGCTTACTAAGATGGTGAGTTTTAGTATGATGGTAAGGTAGGAGGGTTCATGGAAGGAGGGGTATATATCATACTGACTATATAGATAGTGGTTGCAACATCAGGTATGATTTTGGAAATTATTGGATCAGAGTCGTCTCCCAAGAGTAGATGGAAATAATGCTCTAGGAATGGATGGGTGGTAGAAGGTGAGATAGGTAGGGTGAATTCATCCACCATCATAATAGGTATGAAGCAACCAAAGGGAGTATATATTACATGTTGGAAATAGGTTGATGGGGGATTGGGAGAGGAGAGATATTCCAAGGGAGGGGTCTCCTTGAAGGTCTCATCCAAGAGATGGGATGGAGTGGAATATGTAATATGGGAGATTGAGCTAGAACTAGGGGTGGAAGGCCCAATCAACATGCCAGATGAACCTATGGAAGTAACTTAGTCAAAATAAGAAGAGGGATTAGTGGTTTGAGAAGTAGAAGCACCTATGGTCATGACAGTCTGTTGAGCAGCCTCAGTGGCATGACAAAGGGCTTCATGTATTTGACTACACATAATTGGCATGGTGATGTGTGCAAAATGTGTTTTAATAGCCAAAATATGTGGAATATATACTCTATGAATATCTATGGCTGAATGGGACACTATCTGTTCTCAAAAAAACAGGTTTGCATGGGGTTGTGCAAACTACTTCTGAGACCAGAGGTTCACACGAGGTCATGTGAACCATTCAAAATCAAAAAAATATGACCGATATGTGTTGTGGAATATGCCTGTGTACTATCCAAGAAATCTGGGACCTAAAAAATAGGTTCACACAAGGTTTTATGAACCACCTCTAGAACTAGAGGTTCGCACAGGGTCATGCGAACCACCAAAAATAGTGATAGAGGATAGATATCTACTTTGGAGACCCTCTATGTGTTGTGTGGACCTATGTGGTGTAGTTTTGTATCCTAGAAGCTAAGTTTCGCATAGAATCATGTGAATGAGTCTAAGTGTAGGAAAATCACACTAGGGGGTGTAAATAACCTAAAAATAGATCGTGCAATGTATAGCGTGGAAGTGAAATTGTGGAACAACTAAGGAGTGAGTTATAGCATGTTTGATATGTTGTTGTAACCACTTTCATGAGACTCAAAAATAAGCAAATGTTCTTTATTTTTAGTTTTCATGTGTTTTATGAAATTATATATCTTCCTTATGAAAAAATCATGGGAATGGGTGAACTTTACTTTGAATTAGGTATGTCATAGCATAGAACCTCCTGCAATGTCCAAAAGTGCACAAAATAGAACTATGTTTCCAATGGGCGAGTTGTAACCTAGATGTATTTTGGTATAGTAAAATGGTATCCAAAGAGGGGAGACTCAAAATGCTCTGATGATTCAATAAAATCTTATGAAGATAGGTTGTAATGTCAATGTGGTGCTACCGACATACCCATACTTTCACTTAACCCTCATTTTTAAGGCATCCATGGTAACGATCAGCTGCACCCACTAATTATTTGAAAAGCCCTACTGTAAAGGGGCTTTCTAAAACTACCCACTCTGAAGGTACCTTTCAGTGATGAATTATGGATAACCAACACTCAAAGTAGGAAGGACCGATTAGGTATTAATGCCAGAAAGATCCACCTAGAGGAATACTATAGAGACTAAAACTAGAGGTGAGCTAGTGGAGAGTGGGACCCAAACCTCATTGAACTCTAGTAGTGAATTGATAATGAAATCCAATTTAGGCTGGAGATGAAAGTTAGCTCTTTACACCGTTTATATGGAATGTAAGTGTGTGGTGTTTATTTGTGTGGTACTATTTTAGAAGTAAATCTACTCTAAATACCTTTTTAAAAAAAAACTATAGTAGGATGCCTTTTCAAAGGAACTCTACTTAGTTGGTTTTTCATGAAAATAAATTTTGATTTGCAAAAAGAAAACTTAATTAATTGCTCTTTGAAAGGAAATGACTAAAATTGAAATTAACTAAATTCTTTTGGAAGGGAAATGACTTGAGTGGAAATTACTAGAATGGAAACTAACTAGGTACTTGTAAGGGAAAATGATAGGAAGGAAAAGTACTGAAATGGAAGCTAACTAGGAAAGCAAGTGTAAACCTAATTAAAGCAAACAAGAAGATGTGATTTTATGGAATTATAGCTCAATATGAAACATTAGCCCCAAAGCATAATAAAAACAAAACTTTTTACACAAGACCTGCATCTAGGGGTGTGTAAAATTTTTGGTTCACCTTATGTTCTGAAACTGTGCTAATTTGGAAGGTTCACATGAGGTCGTACAAACTTGTCTTCTGATAGGTGGTTCACACGAGATCATGAAAACTAGGATTCAAGGACTGGGATGATAGGTTTTGAGGTCCTGGTGATGATTTTGAGTCTTTTGGAGTGTTCTAGCATAGGTACCTACATAGAAAGTTCTAAAAATTCAATTTAAGCTTAAAAAGATGACCCAAAACTCGAAAATATTTTGCATATACCTAAAGAAAATAAATGACAAGAAAATAAGCTAACTGTTGATTTGTTGCACAAAAATACAAGGATGCTTTAACCTTGCATACATCATGGCAAGAGACAATTTATGGTCTAGGTATGGGGGTACGCAATCCTGAGGAACATGAGGCTCTTAACCTCCCCTGACTTACCTCATCATTAGTTGTGGGTGTTTGAACCAATACCTGGGTATCAAGTATCAAGTTTGAGGTAGATTGGGGGAATTCACACGCCCATGTGTGTATTCTCTACTCTCTTTGGAGGCTCATTGTTGCACTAGAAAATATTTTATGGTTTGGCCTAAGATGGATTTTAGGGAATTTTTGGTTTGGGGTTTCTTGAAAGATGATAGTTACCTATCATATAGAAATAGGCCATAATTTTTTGTTAGAATGTGATTAAGCTAATTCTTTATGAGGGGCCCACTAGGTGTGCCATAATGAAATGATCAAAAAGATGCTATAACACTTCATTCAACATTATAGAATCTACTGCATTTTATATTAAAATCATAAAAGGGTTACAAAACTCGATATCCTTTTACAAATATGCATAAATGCTACAATGGGATCTTCCTAAAGGAAGCCCTTTTCAATTGGTACAAAAGTAGTAGGATTCATCCTTTTGTGTTCCTCGATGTAGGTGGGCTTCTTATGCGTGGGCCACCACTAGTTGGATGTGTTCTTGTACTTTACAAGATATGTTAACCTATAAAATATTGTTAGTGCATTGGGGGGTCTACCTCAGTCAAACCCCATGGTTATGAAGACAAAATACTCATTAAATATGCTCAAAACATAAAAATAACTATTAAAAACAACATAAAAAAACTAAAATAAACTTTACTTACCTTTCTCAATGATTCTGGTGTCTGTAGAAGATGTTCGCATGGGGTTGTGCGAACTAGTCCTGAACTAGGTGGTTCGCACGAGGTCATGCAAACTTGTTATTTTTTTATTGAATCTACAAGTTAGCTTTTTTAGTTGTCCTGGAGCAGTTGCTTCTTTGATTTTTGTGCGAGTCACCTTCAAAAAGTGCACTTTTTGGGATATTATTGACCTGTCTCAATCATAAAAGAACTTTATGAAAGTGAAAAATTGCAATGGTTGTATGGTGGTTGTGTGATGGATGTTTAATGTATGCAAATGGTTGTAGTGATTTTAGTAGATTTTTGATAAGCAAAAGTTGGTTCTTTTGAAAAGATGAAAATGGCCTTCTATTTATAGACTTGGCCAAGGTTAGAGGGAGGGGATGAGGTATCCCCTATGAGGTGGTAATGGTGAGGTGTCAACCTAGGAGGTGTCCCCTGACGTGTCCAGGTTCATAAATGAGGTTGGGTGAGAGAATCCCTCACCTATTCACAAATAATGATGACTTTCTAAATATATCCATTAGGCAATAATGAACATATTTTTGGAAATATCTATCAATTAAAAATTGCTTCTTTTGTGTAAAATTCTCCATATTTTATTTATGACCCAGGGGAGTGTGAGGTGGATAAATATCTGGGTGAGATGTGGCAAGGCTAGGATAGGCTAGAATAGGTGAGGTGGAAAGACTAAGCTAGTCAAAGTAGACTAGGTGAGGTGGAAGTCTAGGCTAGTCAAAGTAGACTAGGTGAGGTGGAAGGATAGACAAAAAAAAAAAAAAGAAAGGATAGGAAAGGTGATGTAGAAGGCTTAGATTAAATCAATATTAGATCTAATTAAGCATGTGATTAGCCATAAAGCAAGTTTTGACCAAAAATGTTGACTTTTGAGCATAAAGTGCTTTTTGACCATGGTGGAGCATTCAACCTTGGTTGAGTTGGGAATGGGGTCACATGAGGACCCAGGGTTAAACGTAGGAAGGGGCTTGGCTAGCCCAAAGGGGCTAAGGATGATGAATAGTGGATTTGATAAATGAATAGTTTTTTTAGCCAATTTATATAATTTTTGAGGGTTTTGCAAATTGATTAACCATAGAAATAGGGAGAGGGACAATGTGCGACTTTTGGGTGTCTACAGGAAGTTATAAAAATTTTCTCTTTTACATTAAATGAAATTAATTTTATTGTCTTTAATAGTGCAAATTTTGGATTTTGTATTCCCTTTTAAAGTGAATTTGTGTAGAACTTAGATTGCAAATTTTCTCTTAGTAGTGTGAACTTATGTGAAAACTTGAAATTTGCAACATTCCTTAAAAATGTGGATTTATGTAAAATTTGAAATTGCAAAACTCCTTTTAAAATGTGAACTTTGTTAAGCTTATTAGAAAATGATATAACCTATGGAGTACAAAAATAAATCTATTTTGGAACCTTAAAATGAATGCCTTAAAAATGTCCAAATAATTTAATAAGTTAGCCTTAAACAACAAAATTACTTGGATGTCTACTTACTTCAAAACCCTTAATTTTAATGTAGAAAATTATGAACTTATTAGGATTTTGAGTGCTTGATGGAATTTTAAAGAAAATAAAATGAAATATAAAAAAGGATAAAATCTAGGGTTAGAGAAAAATAAAATAAAATGAATCTAAAATAAAATAGAAATAAAAATGCAGAAAAGAAATAAAGGTGAGCTACTGCAAATTTTTATTCCTCCTTGTCATGTAGAAAAGAGAATATCATGAACATTAAAAATAAAATCAGATTAGATCTACATCCACACAATCTAAATTTGGTTAAGTGTGAGAGTCTAAGGAAATAAACCATACATTAATAGCCTTAAATGATGCAACCATTAACATGCATAAACATCATCTAATAAAATCAACATATGGAGGAGAAAAATATTCAATAAAATTTTACATTCAAAACCTTCTATCTTGTTTACAAGGTGAGGAATTCCATAGCAATAGCTTTATATATCCTTCCATTCTCTTCTTGTGCTTCTACTCCCAATATTATAGCCCTAGTTCCTTGGTTTCGATGGGCTTTTATAATTTCAACAAAGACTTTTCCTTTACATCTTCCTAAAAAAATTTCGTTTATTTTCTTTTTCTTTCGTTTGGTTTTCCAAATACCCTATTTTTTATCTTCTTTCTTCCCTATTTGACTTCGTAATGTATTTTCTAAATTTACATTATTTAATTCCTCCACAATGAGTGCCCATTTTATTTTATAACACTCTCCTCATCATTCTAGTGTCATGCATCTAATAAATGTCACGTAAATTCTCTTGTCCCATCCTTCCTCATGCTACTCAATATTTTTCCACATTTTTATTTTTATTTTTTTATTATGGATACGAACACCGTTAATGTGATTTGGAGGATTCATCTTGGGTTGGATCGTATGTGATGACCACTATAAACCAAACCCTAATGCAATATCAAAATTACAATCATGTAGGCTATTAAAACAGATAGATGACACATTTCATTGATAGTGAATGCTCAGAAAAGGTGTTGCATTGATGTTGGCGTGTGTGACCTATCTGATGTACACACAACTAGTCAAAAAGTAGGTGATGGTTTATCATATTGATAGCATAACTGTCAAGTATTGTATGGAGTGTGACAGTATAGAAAATATTCAATAATTTGGTGAATGAGGATGTGAGCATCACCAACGTTGAACCATGTAGTAAGTAAATAATGAATACATATGAACATATCAATATTTTTGCCTCCATGTATTTCATAGTGTTGGATTTGTGGTTGGGCCATTTCAAATTGTGGCTTTGTCCAAAAATCTGAGAGCTCTGGTGTGACCAATAGGGTATCATCCTTGAGTGATGAATCTCTTTGAATCCTTTTCATGGATAATAATTGGATCTAAAGGCACCTTCACCTTTCAGTTATGAATCATCCTCTAAATTACTTTACCCATTCATCACAATGAGCTACTTGCCTTAATCTATACCTAGCATGGAATTTGTTCACTATATTGAACACCTACATGGTGGAGAAAGAAGTTATGATTGCTAACATATACCCTCTCATCCAATCATAAAACTCATTGTGCCCCTTGTTATCTAGAACATGCTTCCAAACCATGTTGTCCGCATATACTACTACAAAAATGTCACAATTTCATTTGGTACCTCTCAACGTTCCACTATTTAACCCCTTTATCCTATATTCATGATGTTTGAGATGTTGTGATGGTATAAACTAGCCAAGGATCATAAGGGTAAATGACCACTCTGTGGTGGTTATACCCTTGCCTAGCTTCACATGAATGTGTCACGTATATTTGACCTTATTGCATCATTTTTCCTTGTCTGACATGCTAACTCCAATCCATCGTAATCCATGTGTTAGATGAACTTGATATTCATCCCAATTGGTCTTCATAGTACACATCCAATTTTATCTCAATCCATGTCACCATGTGGATTATTGCCACCATATCCATCTTATCAATATTTCACCCTAGTCAATTGTCCATCCATAGTCCACCATCCATGGAAAATCCCACATTTATTAGAATGATGAATCAATTAGATAAAACCCAATTTTATTCAAATAAAACAAATGTTATTTCTTTTATAACATATGGAAAATTCATTTAATATATGAATAATATAAACTTTTAGGTTATCACCTTTTCTAAAACATGCTAATTGCCATTTTATTTCAAAAAAAAAAAATTATTTTTTATATTACCTCTTTTTATTACATATATATATATTTATTTATTTATTTTTATTTTTATACCTTAAAATTTGAATCAATCAATTTAAATCATTTTAATTCAAAACAAACAAGAAGAAAACATTATAAATAAAATTTAAAATTCAAACAAGAAACTAGACCTATTGATCTAATAAAAATACTAAACATTACAAAATAAATGAAAGAAGACACTAAGACTGAACCTTGGAAATCACACTACACACTCATGGGTAGGAACCCATAAAAACTATCACTCAAAGAAACCTATAAATCCTCAAAAAATTAAAATTTAAGGTGGGTACCTAAATTTTGGGTAAGTTGTGCAATAGTCACCATAATACAATCAATACAATAAAAATGAGAGGATTTGATTTTCCTCTCAAAATGGAACTGGTGCACTTTGGGGTCTTCTCGCATCCACAAACCATCCTGCAAAGGGTTTCTTTGTGACCTTCACAAGGGGTGATGATGTCAAACTTTTGCGTTCCTCCTTCCTTGCACAAAACCTGTAATCTGCACACAAGGAACACAAAAAGGTTAATAGCATGTGCAGATGAAATGATAAGTAAAAGTGATAAATGATTGAAACATGATGAGTAAATATGTAAAACAAAATGCAACTATGCTAAGACAATGAAGAATGTGAACAAATCGAGGGTTCATGGTTCAATTCTAGTAACACTTCATTGCTTGAAAACTCTAAAACTTGGGATCATTTTGAATGAGGGCGGATGACAATTTATAGATCCCTCAAAAGGGACCTATTATTGGCAAAGACCCTTTGCATGGGAGAGATGGCTTGCATGCTCTATCTAAAATCCTATGCAATGCTATTTGGTCATATTAGCCTATGGAATGCTATTTTGGACTCAAGTGTGCGTGCTAAACTAGAATCAAGCATACACAAAATTTGCAATGCAAGCCCATGCGTGGATTCTCCTTTTTTATTCTACTTCTATCACAACCGTCTCAGGGTGGGATTACCTTGAATAGGGGCCACTACTTGGTAGGATGACCTTTGATTTGGGGTTGTCCCTTGGTAGGATGGCCTCTGGAGGTCATACCTAGGAGGAGAAACCTAGGTTGCAAAGGGAAGGTCCCTTTTTTGAGTAGTTAAAACCATTATTTAAGCCCTAGGGTTGCCCAAGGTTGGTCACATGGTCTTCAGTGAGTCCATATTGGTAGTATTCTCAATATGACATGTTTTAGGTGTCTACAGATGCCCCTTTTTGGGATGCATTGTGTGAAAACACAACGCAGAGTAAAAATAAGTGACCTATAGTAAAATTGAGGGTTGATGATGTTAATCGATCTGATCGATGTTAGATGTCCCAATCAAGGAAATAGCATGCATTTTTGAATTATTGCTTCTGATAAGTTGAGAAAATTTATTTTAATAAACCTTTTATCCAGGATTATGACTTTGAGGTATACTTGACCTTGGTAAACATTTTCAGTCATGAGGAGACACTATGGGTCTATGAGCCTCCATGTTGCATGAATTTTAATTCATTTGTATTGTTTGAAATTTTTACTTGTTGTCTACACCAAGCAAGAAGGACATGATTATCTTTGGAAATTATTCTTGAACAAATTTGTAGACACATAGAATGCATCATGTTTAGAGTACTACTCATATGGGCATCCTTATAGACCATACGAATGATCTTGGAACTTTCCAAGGCAAAGTCATGGTTCTAACCACTCAATTTAGGCATCTTTGGCCTATTCAACCTTAAGCCATGAGTGACACCCATAGCTAATATCTCAACCATGGCTAGAACCCATGGTTAGGATTCTAGATGTACTTAGGAGCTTCAACTAGCTCTGCAACTATATTGGACTCTCGAGCCAAGAAAAAATTAGTTACAATGGCCATGGCAACATATTTCAAGTGGTTTCAAGTGAGGAAGCTTCTAGATTCTTCCTCCCAACTGCTCCAACCTCCTTGTTCTTGATCTTGGCTTCCCAAGGAAGCTAAGATGAAGAGTTGAGAGTACTATAAGACCCCCACAAAATTGGGGAGAAATCCTAGAAGATTTTTCAAGTGAATGTAGTGAAGCCCTGCTGAATTGGAGAGCGAAATACAACCCTTGAGGAGTGCCTACATGCTACCAATTTGGAGAATCATGACTACATTTGAAGCAAGGAGGATCTCAAAATATTGAGAAGTAAACCTTACCATTTGAGCCACATCCATTGTGAATTTGATTGAACTTCACTATAAACCTATTACAGAACAATAAGGTGACCCTTGATCATCAATTCCTCAAAGGAATTAGTCATTTCAAGCCCTAATTGCAAGAGAAACAGGATTTTCCCCTTAGTCGTGGCTGTCAGCCATGACTAACAGAGCCAGCTATTTCAAGCACTCACGACTAGGGTTTGAAGCTATTTTATCTTAGTTTTAGCCATAGGCTTTCAATTTCATTTATGCAATTAGTTATATCTAACCTAGATTAACCTTCATTTGCATATTTGTACGGTTAATTTGAGAGATTAGTGGCAGTTTGGCCTTTTTTCATCAATAATTGCTAGATTTGATTTATCTTCTTAAATTAGATCTATTTCTCATTTTAATTACAAATTATACATCAAATTAGCTAGATTTACTATTTTCCTAGAAAGCTTTATCATAATTTAGAGATTTTATGATTATCTTTACAAGTATTTATGCTTTCTTTGCATGTTTGTCATATTCTTTACAAATATTTAAAAATAGTCTCATCGTGAGAGGCCTCATATGCTTTTAATTATGCTATGTTGTTTCTTGAATGCATATTTACAGGATCTTGACATATTCAAGGTATTCTTGGCATCATATTCCTCCAAGCAAGTGAGAAGAAGGCATCCATAAGCCTTGAGTAGTTTGTGTTGAATCTAGAGAATATGTGGATTGCATCAACCCCATTTAGGGGCTTCAAAAGATTGTGTTCATTGTATCAATAATTTTTTATCCCTTAGAGGGACCTACTTGTAACCGAGATTCATCATGATTTAATAAAAGAAAGTTACATATTCTTCTTAATTCATTGTCTTACATGCTTTATTGCTTTATCTTTGGTATAATGATGTCAATAGATTAGGTGTATGTTTTTTGGGATCGTACAGATGGGGATCATAGTGGAAACCCATAAATTTAGTTATCACTGATTGATTTTCTATTTTTTTGTATTGTAGGTCTTAGTTGTGCTTGATAGCCATGGCACACAGTATCAGCTATGCTTAACACCTACGATTAGCATCTCAACCACGCTTGATAGATGCAACTAGCAGAACTCAAATAAATAGACAATAGACAGCCTGTATCTTCATAGGATGAGGGATTCTAGGTAATTTTCCCTTATCTATGATTTCTATGTTTTTGTGTTTTTCCTATAAGTAGGCTAATTAGATCATCTAGCCAAAGTTTAGAAGGAAAATCATGAAAATTTCCTTGTCTGCTATTAGTTATGGCTGACAACAATAGTTAGCACTGTTAGCTATGGTTGTAACTCGCAACTAAGATTCAATTGTTTGTTAGCTATGGTACATAGTAGTATCTAGAATTAAATATCTATGTTAGGGTTTGATTGCTTGGGGCTTGTATAAATACCAGTCTCTCATGTAATTTTGCATTCTCTAAATTGGAAAATAGCATTTAGTTTTGCATATTTCTGAATTCAAACATTTATTTTTTCTATGCATATAGGAAAAATCATGGGTGCTCTCTGATACACTTTCCATTTTACACAAAGTTAAAATGAACCCTCACACACCATGTAACATTTAAATTCTAATGAGTTGGAATTCACACCCAACCACTAGTAGAGTTCGACGACGGTGGGCATCATATCCATCCATTGACTCAAATCCTATGAACCCATTCTATTGGCCAATACCAACTCCAAAATTTGTCCTATCCATGCAAAATAGCATGCATTCCTCTTCAGAGGGGTGTATCATTGTGCATGGTGTGCTGGGTGAGGATCAATAGGATCTATACTCCTAGATCGAGTGTGGGCTTCATCTCCACACTTTTGTGGGTTTACATGATCGTGACTTTCATTGCTGATTGTCCAACTATGAGTATACAGGTGAAATACATTAAACTAAATAAGTATACCATCAACAAATTTGAAAAGACAATGAGAGTTAGTTTACGATTACAACACACTAAAATAGTTTAGGGATCACAAAGAAACGTTAAAAGATATTATCACCATTGTCTACTTTATTTTCTTACAAATATACATAGGATATAATTCAAAGTATGGTCAACACATGGAGAGTCCAACCTCGAATAACCAAGGTGGAGGTCAAAGCTCCAAAAAGCACAAAAAATAATGCATTGAACTATCAACCATAGAGTCCTCCTGAACGACGTTCAATGAGTATTAGAGGGGATAATTAAATATGCAGGGATTCTATTCAAAACACCCCAATTAGAGGAGGTAACGCACACTCCTCAAGGGATAGATATAAGGGTGGCTCAAGGCCCTCACCATCCCAAGATAGATAACAAGAAAATCCACCCAATTAGGGGTATGAAGAGAGAGTTTCTTTAGAACGTAGGCCCTTGAAAACTCTAAAAAATAATGAACCTAGGAAGTTCATTATTGATATGGCTAGACTTGGAGAAAATAGTACACCACCAAATAAACCATGGAAAAGTAGGCAGTTTGATGAACTTGAATGAGTTCTATGGAAATTAGGATGTAAAGCCTCATCTGTACATACTCATTCCACAAGTTCGCACAGTGAGAGAACACATAGGTCTACCAAGGAGCCAGGAGAATTCTCAAAGTGTTATCAAAGCATACATGTCGCATCAACCCATGTGAGCATAGATAACAGACAACAACAAAATGCAAATGCCATCTACATGAATAAAAGCAAGAGCATGGCAGGAAAATCTATTAGGACCCACATCAATAAGGCCCCTAGAATAGATTTGCGTAACCAGAGGCCACATACTTCTAATCTTATATATTGATCACAAAAACTGGTTTCATAGCAAAGACAGTTTATATTCCAAGATCAATTAGAAGATATGAGTGTCGAGCACGAGTGCCTTGAGAATGATGATACTCAACGACATAGGTTGTTAAGGTAACATCTGTATGAGAAGTGCATGTGTGATCAACACATTCTTGACCAAAAGGAGTGTGCAGATAGAGAAGACAAATTGGTTCATGTTGATTTACCTCCTTAGAGTGAATATAAGGAGTTCCACAATAGACAAGCTACTGCACAGCCCAAATTGTGCCCTAAGCATATTGGAAATTATACTCATTATACATAACAAAAGACGTTATAGCACCAAGTGATCGAACACCATGGGCATACTCGATACAAGGAGGGAGAAGATTATTACCAAGAGCAACAGTACCTAGAGATCTCCTTGGTAGAAGAGGAGGATGAGCCAATACCTCCACCTTAACCCAAGAAGAACCTACCTGCAAATTCTCCTCAGAGACATCTTAGGGAAGAGGAGATTCTATCTTCCTAGGCCTACAAAGCCTTGGTAGAAAATGTAAGAGCCATTTAGAAACAAGGGATGGCTTAACAAAATCCTACCTTGAATAGGATCCATAACGTACCTTTATGCCCCTCGATACCTAGTCTAGTGTATCCTGATCACTTCGAGATGCCAAAGCTGGATAAATTTCAAGGAGATGAAAATTCCCAAGAGCATGTCACAAGTTTTATGAACATGTGCTTTCAAATACAAAGCGATGATAATTTGTTATTGAGGACCTTCATTATGACCCTTTCAGGCCCTACCCTGGAATGGTTCAACTAGTTAAAAAGGTATAGTATAACCAACTTCAGATAGTTGATGAATGCTTTTCTTGAACACTTCTCTTTCAACATTAAGAAGAAGATAAATTTGTCCAATTTTGCCACTTTAATGCAATACGATTATGGGCCAATCATGGAATAAGGAAAGATATGGAGAAAGTTAATATCTAAAATACTATTTTCCATTCCAACAATCGAACTGACTCGGATGTTAACTAAGAGTTGTGCAAAACACATCTCACAATTATTGCAGTTTTAACAATATCATACATTTGAGGAGGCCTTGGTGCAAGCCAAGGTTATTGAGGATATCAAGTTATAGGAGGGTAACTTGAAACTCTATACCAAAAAGGATTGGAACAATAAGAACACTAAAAACCAAAATCACCAGGCCAAGATAGCCCATGTAAATCAAGTAGTATTGAACCTCTAGAAAGGGGAAAAGGGCCAGCAACAACAGAACTATCAGGCTCAACCTCCCCTATGCAATATAATCAGTGCAATAATAAAAATAGGGTAAAAACAAGGATCAAAACCCTCCTTACCAGTTTACAACATTGTTGGAGATAATGACATCAATTTTCCAACAATTGTGCGAGGCTAACACTATAAATTTACTAGATGTCAAGTTGATCGATCCTAACCAACCTAAATTAAAAGCATTTAGGGAATATCTTTATTGTTCATACTTGTGAAGGGTGTAAAAATCCAACTAAATATTTAATTTAATTTATAGATTAAATAGGCATTCACAGATGCCAAATACAAATTGATAACAAATTGCCGACTTTCTAAGGTGCCGAAAATTATAATAAAAATCTAAATAAATATCCTATGTAATTTTGGATCCTTATCATCCCTCTCCACCATAGAAGCATTGGAATCCAATGCTTTTCCAAGGAAGTGGAAGAGAAGATAGAAGTGCCTAAAAATACAATCCTCCAAAGTGGTTCAGAAAAGAAGAGAGATAGACGATGTACAAGAGCCCCAAAAAAAATCACCACAACTCCATAAAAGGGAGTAACCACTAGAAAAACACATGCTTAAAAAGGGTCCATGTAGGAAACCCAATGGGATATTGAGGTCTGTTGCCTCTAGGGTCAGCCTCTAGAATGTAGAAGTGAGCACTACTATACCAAGAATGTAGGAATGAGCACTATCATGCTTAAAAAGGGTCTTGTAAAAAATATCTTTCAATATTTGAAAGTCATAACTCTTCACACCAACCATGTTGAAGAGTGGAGGAAAAAGTTATAAATCATGGGCATTCAAAACAAGCATAGAATGGAGTGTCGGGTACCATTGAACTACACTCCTTATTACAAAAGCATAATATTGAGAAGAAGAAGCTTCTAAAGTGTTAAGGCTCTCTAGTATTTAGAATTAGGTGTGGTTTGAAGTGTCGAATCCTTTGCAATTTTTGGAAATATGAAAGTGATGTTTGAGACGGTGCTGGTAGCTAAAAAATCCATGAAGAGACAAGCCTACTAGGAGAAAATACTACTCCAATGTGTGGAGTACCCATGTGATATCAATGATCACATAGCAAGGGCCAAAGGTCTTATGAAGGATAATGCACTCCAAAATATCTCAAAAGATGATGGTGGATTTAAGGAGTGTTGGGTTCAACCGAGAATGCACTCCATATTACAAGATGTTTAGAAAAGAAGATTTAAACAACATTATATTATGAGCACCATAAGGTCAATAGGACCTTTACCAAATAGCAAAATGATAGTCCTATTGGAATAGGCTTGAAAATAGCTTTCCAAAAACTATATGCAAGCCTATACTTGCAAAAATATCCATCCTTGAAAATTGAGAAAAATAATAAACTCTTGTGCAAAAAAATAGAAGGAAGAAGTGTCCTTTTACAAATTTTAATTACAAAATATTCGCGAAGAATATTTTATCAAAAATCTGATTCACTATGATTTGGCAAGTGGTGGCTTGTAAAATCAATGATATGTGGTAGAAGGTCACCTGTGCGCTTAGCAATTGCACCAGTCTACAATTTAGTAAATTCAACGAAGAAAGGCACCACATTTGGTGGTAGCTCCAAGGGCCACCGTGAAAACTTCCAAAAACAAAAAATATATATGACCATGTTTCTTAACATATATTACACCTAAAGTTAAATATGACCATACTTGATTCTATTTAACAAATTAACATTAAAACATATTACTTAAAAGATTTTAAAAAATTATAACCATTTAAATTCATTTCATTTAATCCATATAAATAAATACTTATAATTTTTTTATATAAATATTTTATTTTTTTACATATAAAATAATATTTATTAATTACTTGCTAAAACTTCTATTACTTTTTATATAAATATTTTATTATTTTACATATAAAATAATATTTATTAATTACTTGCTCAAACTTCATCTACAATTTATTCACTTTTTTAAACCTAACCTAGTAAACATCGACATTTTTACATATATTGACTTTAAAGTATCAACTCAAACTATTAATAAATATTTCAACACTTGAACTCATTATATCTTTACTAACTTTTCGAACATACTCACAAACCTTATAATAATTTAAACCTAAATTTTTAAAATAAAAAATCCAAACGAAATCCCAAAATGTCCTACAAAAACCTTATAATCTTTTTTCTCACCCATATCCTTTCTCCTTAAGAATTGGTTGTAAAAAACGCTATCCATGGAATTGCAAGGATCGTGACCATTTTATATATATATATATATATATATATATATATATATATATATATATATATATATGATATTTTTAAAAGTAGTACAGTTAATTTTGAGATGTCTACTATTTTTTATATATAAAAGTTAGTTATATTTATATTATTTTTAATAATATTATATAAAATTTAAACCATAGAAATTCTTTCTAAAAATATTTATTATTATTTTATTTTAAAATATAAAACTATTTGTTTGTTTGATACGAGAGTTGGTTACAACCACACTATTTTTAGTAGTTGATAAGAGAAGGGTTAACGA
This sequence comes from Wollemia nobilis, assembly GCA_028583015.1. Classification (NCBI taxonomy): domain Eukaryota; kingdom Viridiplantae; phylum Streptophyta; class Pinopsida; order Araucariales; family Araucariaceae; genus Wollemia; species Wollemia nobilis. The sequence goes on from JAQPPZ010000762.1 coordinate 607,534, forward strand.
GCCTAAGGTTCAAACCTGTGTTACATCCACTAAACCTATTCCACCTCGTTGTTTTCTAACCAGACCTGACGTGAAATGAATTTGTACTGTTATCGTCAATCTGCACTCAAAGGATTCAAATCAAACTACTACATTTGTAAAAGGCTTTCCCAAAATTTAAACTTGAATCTCTTCTTAATAAATATTCAACCAAACTAACATTTACTAATCCACTAATCTTTAAAAATAATAAAATCAAAAATAAATAAATATAAAAATTGTACAACCGTGTCAGTTCGAGACTATTATAAAGGTACTTGTCCATTAAAATCACCTCGTCTCCGACTTGCATCTCACTACAAGTGTAGATGTGTAGATTTGAAGAATCACACCTAATAAGTAGCTTTTTAAATCCTTAATTCCATCATTTGTGCATTGACTACAGACCTTTTAACCTTATTATATTCTTATACGAATATAATTCTTACCTGACTTGTTCCTTATGGCATCTACAGGTGTAAACACAAGAATAGTGAGGAAGCAAATGCAAGAACAGTTGCATTTGACCATATCATACCTTAGTTCAAATGAAGTACACATACTAATCATCTAGAAAACGAGGAAATGGTACAAGTGAAGTGCCTCGTTCTAGGGGTGGTGCATTCTTGTTCTTCCACATTCATATACATGCTTTTATACCATGGTCCTTTTCATATGTAAAACCAATGGTTAATGTCGCCTAAAGCTTTACCACTTTTGCAGTGCGCATGCCCCACTTATCCTTTCCACTATCCTATACATTTGGTTTTCTTGGGGCCTTATTTGCCTCTATTTGCAATTAAATATTCACATCGGTTTTTTTAACACGATGATTGATATTTTTTATTAAAGAAATTTAAATTTGAATCATACAAAAATAATTTTAGTTTTGTTTTATTTATACTTTTTATTCTACCTTAACCAATTTTTTTTAATAGGAGAGTTGTTTACAATTACAGGTGGCAAGGTGGAAGTCCAGGGTCCAAATCACATGGGCTGCATCCACCAAACCTATTCCATTTCGTTGTTTTATAACATCCCGTAAAATGGACCACTGGGTGCTTGGAATTCATACTCTTATCGTCAATGTGGCACACACTCACAGGATTCGGATCAGACTACTAACTTTGCATCAGGCTTCCCCCAAGGTTTGAACTTAGGTCTCTTCTTGGTAAATGCCCAACCAAACTAGCACTTACCAATCCACCTAGCCCTTGGGTCATTTTTGTGGTTAGTGTGATAAACCCCTACGACCGACGCATAGGGCTGAGCAGTCCCCTCCCAACCATGACCCCGAGGTCGAGAGCTATACTTGTCAATAGAGGAATAATACACAACCATTTAGATACACTTGTCAATACACAACCATTTGGGTACACTTGTCAATAGAGGAATAATACACAACCATTTGGGTAAAGGGAAATGGGGCCTTGTCTGCCTCTACCATCACAAGACATTCCTAACTGCACCTTGTACCTGTAAGGTGGACAGACACAAGAAGAATGAAACCTAAATTAACCTCTACCAACACCCAAGAATTTCACCAACTGCGCTGCACAAACTCTCAACAAAAAAAAATTAAATGTAGCGTTTAAGCTTGACTTCTAATAGGAAAAATGGTTGCTTCACCTTTCTCTCAACTTTTTCATAAACTGCAACGAAAAGACGCCACTCATGTCATGAGTAGCACTCCAATAATTGCAGACAGCTTAATCCTTCGTATGCTGATTGTCTACATAAAAATCAAACCTCCATAATGATTCACCTTTCATTTCCTCAGCCCAGAACACCGCAATAATCCATGCCAGTACAAAAAAAAAAGGCATAAGAGAGCCACGATGGCACAGACCACAAGGTTCTCTTCCTCTCTTTCACTCGCTCCCCACTTCAATTTTCAACCACGCTGTCGCGCACGCGCAGATCATCTTTCTTTTTCCTTACCGCTAATGATCATATTTCGCCTTTCTCTCAGTCCCACCACCTTTGAATAAATGTAACCTGCATTGGGCACTGTTATTGACAATGATCTTATCTCACAACCCCCTTTTCAAACCTTTGGCCACCATACCATTACGTCCTTAAAGGTAGACAAAAGGTGAGTTATCAATTCCCACAATTGTGAAATCGCTTTCGACTTCAACATCAAATGCCAGTGATAGCCCCCCCAAGAAGTTGACCGCTCGTACTCACTCAGCAGTAAATAGAGACCGATTACCACCTAATACTGGAAGCGACAGAACCAGTACTCTTGTTTAAACTATTTGGTAGTATTTGCAGAGTCCAATTACTATCTCCCTTTCAATTTCGTCTTTTCCCTCCTGCTTTCGCTTTCGGTTCAAACCAAATAGACCTGATATGCGTTAAATGCAAGAAAACTTCAAAAGAATCGTAGATAAGCTCAGGTCTGCTCTGTGTAAGTTTAAAGCAGTGGGGTGGCAGAACTCAAGGCGCTCCCTTCTCCTCTAGTTTTTAGAGGGTTTTCTGCAACGAAAGGGACAAGCTTCAAGGCTCGAGGCATTCTGATATTTCTTGTAAAACACGTCTTGCAGTCTAGTTCTGGGCCTTTTTTAAGCTCTAGCTACTATATATCACGGTGCTACCAATGGACAAGAGCTTAACCGATGTTGCAGCTTATCACTGTGCTCTGAGCCCTCTATTTAATTTGTCTCACGATGCCATTTCGTTATCGGTACACGTATTCCGAGATTGGTCATGCTTGATTTTTTTCTATTGGAATCTGTACAGAAAGATTAATGACGTCTTCCATACCACCTGTTTGAACTATGCCCCAAAAGGGACCCTTCGGTGCACTCTGTCGGAAGACCGTATTGGGAATTTTGGACACTTATTGGAGTATATCGACTGCCTAGATAGACCTAATCGAAGCAGTAAAGTAAAATAAAGTAAACACAGACAGGATTTGGAGGGTTTAGACCTGCCAGGGAGGGTTCAAATCGTGCAGGATTCATACCGAAGGAGCCTCTCTAAGATTTCCGCCATAGCTAATTTACTATTTTTGATCAGAGATTAGGAGTTATGTGCCATAGTGGAACCCAAAAACTCATCTAAACCAGATTGAATGTTTATTTTTTTTGTATGTTTTAGGTTAAAATTGATTGTGGTATAGTGATTATAGGGTGGACTGCGCAAATACTGTGTAAAAGTTTTAGAGCGACCAACCCAAAATACTTTGACCACCATAAAAGAGTTGCAGCATGTAAAAAACCTATCAGTAGAAAAGGAGAAAAGGTAAGTCTGAAATGATCAAATGGAAAACTACACCCCATACATTTTAATCACCGTTAAAGAAACCCTAGAAGAAATTATTCTTTATTATGGCAATATTGCTTCGCTTGTCAATAGGATTTAATTTGCTTCTGTAAGAGCTTAGGATTGCACAACGCATGTGAACTTAAAAACCACCAATTTAACTTAGACGATAATTTTTCCTGAAGCCGATACCCATTTTAAGATAGACAATACATGAAGCGAGCGTTAACAGTGTGGAATTCTGGGATTAGGTTACAACTCCTCGACATGCATCATTCGAGATTTGGTGTAATGAGGCCCCAATGCATTCCTTTGCATAAACATTCTAACAAAAGTACAGAGAGACAGCAAAGAGTAAATTCCTGTTATAACAACTTCAGACATCATCATAATCATCTCATTTCATTGAAATTCATGTTGTCGGGAAACTCATATTATAATTACATTGCAAAGAATTCAAAATAAGGTAGGTACACAAATAGTAAAAGAAAACCAGGCCATGCCTTGAAACATATTAACATGTTCCAGGCCACAGCTTCTGCTTACACTTCTCTGTAACGTTTCCTTGCCATCGATCCGTCCAACATAGAGACAAAAACAACAGGAAACACCCCATTTTATTACATTCCTATAAATTATATGAGCCGGACTTTTTCCTGAAGTTAATGGCTTGAGCCTAGTAGGTCTGATTCTCTTTTTTTTCCTTTTTCATCCTCACCCACTTTGATAAAAAGTCCAGAGATATAATTTACTCCCCATTCTCTAGCAAAAATTTGGAGGATAGCTTGAAAATTTCCACCAATACTACTGATATCTTCTTCTATCAGTTATGCAGCGGATTTGGGCCCGTCGGAATCAGCCGTTTGTCATCCCCCACCATATTTTCCTTCTGATCTGGCGACAAACGACTGCCCTGAGAACATTCCTTGTCAAAATTCCTGAACGTTTTACTTCCATCGTTACTATTACTGATCAAAACTGAACCCCGCATGCCCAATACATGGCAAAAGCTCGCCACCAACACCAACAACATTAACCCGCCGAGAAACGCAGAACGCGATGGTGATCTTCTAATGCCCATCCTGACGGTGATGATAATGCAGCCCACCACAGAACAGCAAAACCAGAAAAACCAGCAAAACCGATTTGACGATGCTCTAATAATAACAACAATAATTGATCAGAAGAAAAAGAAGAAGAACCAACATAGATTCCTCCAGATAAACGGTCACTCTGTCAATCAATCTACTTCCATGCTATGATCATAATTATATCAGAATCCCTCCTTCGTAACCGCTGGCCACACCCATGACCTGCTGCTGCTGCAACGCAGTACACAAACTCTATTAATGTCCTATACCCACGAGGCACTAAACTCTAGTCAAAACTATACAAGAAAACGAACTCCTGTCAGACCAAAAAATAAAAACAATAACGTGTTCTCACAAGCACAAAGCACATATATCAATCCCAGGACACCCAAAAACCTAATTCAAAGCCCTTCAGCTGCAAAAAGCGACCTTGCAGACACCAGGAACGTACCTCCTTGCCCACTGCACTTCCCCCATCTCGGTAAAAGTGCACTGAGATCAAAGTAACATTACAGTTCACTTAATAGGACACCTGATTGGCAGTTGCTATATTTTGGGTAGACCAAACCAGACATTATGGAGGAATCAGGGATCCCAGCACGGGCTTCCTCTTAAATACGTCTTTCCTTGAAAAGAGAAAACCTGCTACCTACCTTGGCGGATCCATCGCCATGCGATCTCTGTCTGCACCATAATATCCCTACACTCCCCTATATACCCTATGTCTCGTCACCTCCTTCTCCACAATCTATCCTATCACTTCCTTATTTATTTCAGTTCCTGAGTAAATCCATCAAATCCCTCCTATACATATCGGTAAAACTGGAAACTCCCCTAATTACTTCTATGCAACTGTAGAGTAACAGCTGCCATTTATTTTTGCTGGTCTTGTTATATCTTCTTCCAAAAGTCTCCTTCAATGCTTTCTTCTTTCTTTTCTTTATGTTCCCCCCGTTTACCCTCCTCTTTGTATTCTTACATAGATACCTGAGATCGTAGCTTGTTTTAGCTTGTTTTGGGAACATGAGAGAACTCGTGATCTTCGAAATGCCTTGGAGAGCGCATTGCGAGGCATGACGTTTCCTGACGTCAACATTGCACAGATATTTTTTTAGGGAGAGAATGGCTTCTACTTGTTTGAGCAGCGGAGAAATTGAATGTACGTATTTAATAGGATCTACAGCCCGGACCGCCATGGTCCCGATGGCCGCCGCCTGGTTATCATAATGATAAGTAAGTAGATGTTGTAGTGAGACCTAAAGACCACCAACAAATAGCTAATGATGGTGTTTTCGGATCTTGGAAGCTTCATTGTCAGCCTTGCTCCTAAGCAAGAACCCACAAAGGTGGGTTTCTAGGGGGTTTGGGAAAGTTAACATACCAATGCAGAATTATTGTAGAATTTATATAGCATGGCATCTATCCGTCAAGGTAAAGCTAAAAAGAGAAAGGATGTCAGTATATAGGATCAACTGGACTTGGCTAAAGTTTGTCAAATGTAAATACCTTGTTGAGTTCATTTTGGCGTGTGCTCCCTTGATTCTATGCAAGTCTATTTTACAGTGCCACATTTGTGAGTGGTTATAACTACGAGAATGTGTGATGCAAGGCTTAAAGATAGAATAGATCAAATTTAATTATTTTAAATTAAATAATTTTTTATTTTGAAGAATTACTGTGATTTCTTCAATGCATTTAAAGGATTATGTATTATGGGAATGTGAATTATTTTTGATAGTGATCTTATTAAGTGTAGTTGAATCACAACACATGTAATTTATGTTGTGAGTTAATAATATAGGAGTATTACATGCGCTCACTCTCTTGAATATTTTGATTTGTTTTCTTATCTTCACAATTTTTCATGGATGAAGTGTAGTATAAAATTTTATTGGGTAATGTGAAATTCAAAATAAAATTAATTTGATGAGACACTTTCTTATGAGTCATATTAGCTAGAAGTTCTTTTAGCCAGAGATATGTATACTCTAACAAATTTTGGAGTTCAGCTAAAGATTCTTATACTCCTCTAGCAAATTTTGGAATTTGTTTAAGAGCTCATATTTTATTGAGTTCATTTTCTCTAATTTTATCTCTTTGGAAAACAAGAGATGATACTCTTGTAGCACCCTAAAATTGACGCAGTAAAATTGGAATAATTACATTCACCTTAGTAAATAAATTTAAATTCAAATTTAACCTCCCAAATCGCCCGTTAACCGCCGAGAAACCCATTTCCTCTTTTTCGTGCCATTTTTAGCAGTTGTTTTGACCGTTTGACGATATCGTCTCCGATCAGACGATATCACCCCAGATTTGACGATTTCATCTGGACTAGAACGTCCAGACGATTTTGTCGTAAAACTGAATTTGCATAGTTGGAATCCGTTCCAACGGGTCTCCAATCTGGACAGAAGCGTGTCTGCGCCGTTGGGACCCTTTCCCTGTTGGAGATCTCCCAAATTGGGATGATCTCCAACCTCCCAACAACTATCCTATGCCTATTTAACTCTAAAACTTTTCCTTCCCCAACCCCTGGCTGAATTTTTATGTAAATCAACTCTCTATGCGCTAAAACACTTCAAATTTGCTCTTGCACTAGTCCTATATTAATTTTATTGCTGGTACACCACTGGTTTTCAGTCGGAGCCAGCACCTATCGCAGCCGACAAACCTGTCAAGATCGGAGGCGATCTTGTCAAATTCGGGATGATCTCATTCTGATGCGAGACGATTTCGACTGCAGCACACATCGAGGAAATCAGTGCCTAGAGTTTGCTCTTCTTTCTCTTTTATCTGTTATTTTATGCTATAAATTAGATTGTCTATTCAGTTTTTATACTATATTGCATCTGGAGTTCACCCATTTTGTCTAGTTTGCATATTAAGATCATATTCTACTATCTAAACATAGTTATTTGCATTTACTTTTGTTCTTGTATATTGTTCAATACTCATATTACTTTTTCATATAGTTTGCCCCTGTTTACAAAATAGAATTTCTTGTATTTCGCATCTGTTTGCTGTTTTGCAGGTCTCTGATGAATTCGTCTAACGAATTCGTTAGATTGCAGACGATCCTGTCAGTTTAGACGATTTTATCAAATTGAAGGCGATTCTGTTGAATTGCAAGACGATCCAGACTGCTACAAGTAATCAAAAACTTCATCAGACTTTCGGATCAGGTAATCTTCATTGGCCTCCTGCAAATTCTCTCTGTTTCGCTTTCTTTTCATTTCTTCGTATTCATTTAAATTGCATTTTCATGTAGTTTAAGTTAGAATCATTCGGCCAAACCTAGGATGAATGTTTAAAAATAAAACGAACTCATCAAAACTCATTCCCAAAACCTAGGTGTGAAAGCGCCGCCAAATTTTTCCTGGTGAACCCACCATCCGTCGAAAAATCACCAAAATGCACCTCCCTTGAGAGGCGGGACCTTCGCAAAGTCCTCTCGTCCGAGGTACCGCATCATCCTTTTCCCATCCTCCTTCCGGGCGCGGATCCAATAGCCTGAAGGTAGGGATGCAAAAAATTTGGAGCGATACATTTTGGTGAACCCGACGTGAATGCATCATAACCTTTTGAAAACAAAAGCAAAAACAAAACAAAACAAAAAAAAAAATTAGAACAACTAAAACTTAGATGCATTTTAAAACATTTAAGGTTCAAAATCATGTTTAGATGGTAGCTCCTAAAAAGAGGTTAGCAGTTACTATAAACGTAGTAAACCAATTAGTAGCCATAGAAGTTAATTATGTCCTTAGTATCCCTGAAACAAGTAGAAATCAATCCTTGTGGGACGAGCTTATCAAGAGACTTAATATCATTTCATCTAGGTCCACACAACTTAAACATATTAAGAGGCTAGTCTTGGATAGAATCCTGGATCCTCATCAATTAGTGTTCTATCATGAACTTCAGAGAGCTTGCCATAGGTGGTTAGCCTATAGGAGAGCTTTAGTATCTTCAGAGTTGTTCATCTTCGAGGAATACCTCAAGAATGCAAACATTGTACACCGATTTCTAGGCCTTGTAGAGGACCAAGAAGTTGTTCTCACAGATAGGGAAAGATGAAATAGAGTTTCGTGAGCTGTGCTATATCGAGAGTATTGTCGTGAGCTTTACTTTTATCAACCAGCATCTGAAACAGACAATATCACCATAGCCCTTTTCATCAAATTCTTAAAAGAAAACTTTCAATTTGAAGAAGAACATTTCATGACCCCTGAACAACTTGAACCTGTTAATGATATTCATAAGTTATTCATAGAAGATTAGTTCATCTACTTTCAGCCTTATTATTATTGTGTGCATTTATTGTTTCATTTGCTGTCTTTATTATATTGTTTCAAAGAAAAACTAAAAAAAAAAACATAGTAAAAAACTTAAACATTTCATTTACAATATTGCATTAGGTATATATAAATATATACCTTTTAATTTGTTGCATATATATATATATATATATTTGCTGAAATCAAAACTTAGCACCATGACTAAACTTAGGAATGGTAAAGAAATTTTAGGACAAGCAGAAGATTGGCTACAAAATACAACTGAAAACCCAAATGTCCTTCTTGGAGATACAAATCCGGAAGGTGAAACTCTAGGACAATCAGATGAAGACTTAGGTGAAGATAAGGAACAAGAAGGAAGTGTTAAATAATCTTCATCCCCTAGAATATCTCCAAATGGAGGCATCACTTTTGACAACGCAGAACATTTTCAAAAATTTCTTAATCAACATATCGACGTCCTTAATGTGGCAGTCCGTATTGATAAAGGGGAAATTAGTGATGCTCAAGTAGCCTTAGAACGGGCGCTTGATATGCAAACTAATCCCTTGTCTTTCATTGATCAAGAAAGTGATAAGGGTGGACCATCCAATGTGAATATGGTCACTATAGCCCAAGCCATGACCAAACAACAGGTCATCCAACCTCCTAAGCAACCTGTTACTCAACCTAAAATCACTCCCGCACAAAAGAAAATTCCCTTCACTACTTCCTTCCTCCAAACTATTGAGCAAAATGCTTTAAATAGACAAATCTAAAACAAAGCCAAATACAAACTTTCAACAATCTACAATACAACACAATCCAACTTCAAAACTCCTCCATAATATTTTTCCTACCAATTTTTTACACAATAGTAACATGGCATCTAATCTGCATGTTCCTCCATCCTACGCCCATAACACTTATGGCAATGCCCCATCGAATCAATATGGGGGGCAAACTAGTAATCTGGAAGCTATGGTGAAACAATTGGCTTCACGTATGGACCAGATAGATCCCTACCGTCCCTCGTATAATTATCAAGAGATTTGTAGCCAACCATTGGATCCCATAGTGGTAGCTCAACCATACCCTAAACATTTTCCCATGCCCGTCCTGCCTATCTATAAAGGAACCGAAGATCCCATAGAACATCTTCGCATGTTTAGGATAGCATGTCACGACATATCTTATGACAACTTGCTATTACTAAAAATGTTCCCCAAAAGTTTAGGTGGAATGGCGTTAGAGTGGTATTATCAATTGCCCACTCATTCTTTAAGAAACTTTGAAGAAACAGCTGAGTCATTTGTTCATCAATTTAGTGCCTACATCGAGAGGCATGTAACTATTAAAGACCTATACAATTTAAAACAAGATAAAGACGAATGTTTTGCTGATTTCTTAGCAAGATGGAGACAATTGACGGGAAAAGCGCACTTTGTGCTACCCTATAGGGAAATGTTAGACATTTTCATTAACAATTTACAAGAACAACTTTCTTATGAGCTATCAACTGACTACTTTGACTACCTTTGATCAAGCTATAGACTTAGCTCGAAGAGTAGAATATGCCCTCATTAGGAGAGGCCAACTTAGAAAGAAGGATGATGAGAAAACATCTAGAAATCAATATAAAAACAAACAAGGTTGTCGGTGATGGAGTCACTGACAGCAGAAATGTTGTTAATGTCAATGCAACAAAAACAACAGAAAAATTCATCTTGAAACCTCCCGATAAGCCTCCTCGAGAGTTCACTAGATTAAACCAACCTTTATCAACTATTTTACCTCAACTTCTTGAAAGAGGTTTAATCCAACTGCCAGCTATTCGGGAACCTGACCCAAGCATACCCGGATATAGAGCTGATTTGCACTATGATTTTCATAGAGGTCCTGAACATTCTACCAACGCTTGTAAGAGATTGAAACATAAAATACAAGATTTTATTGACAATAATGAAATGGAAGTACAAGCCTTCCAACCTAAACAAAAACCTCCTAATAATACTCAAAAGACTGTTCCCCAAAATCAAAATTAGAATGCCAATCAAACTTTAGACATATTTCAACACCATTTACCAAGACATGGTAAAGAGGTAGCTAATCAAATTGAACATAATAATGTTCCCCCTCCTACCCGATATGTAGGAACCATTAGCGGGCAATTACCTATTCAGGACTCTCACACATTTGACACAACCTTATCCCTGGTTACAACCAGGCCCTTATATAATTTTCAAACTTCTGATTCTAGTGATATAGAGTCAGATAGTGAGAGTGAAGTAGACACCATTCAATCAAATAGTTCTAAAAACGAATCAGATCCTATTCAACCTATCACAGATGCTAATGTTCCAGAAGAACCCTTTCCCAGAAGAGTCACTACTCGACCTTCTTCTAATGAATTCCTTCCTTATGAACAAGCCATAAACTCTCAATCGAGACCGTTTCAACGTCATCACTATAACATTGTAGGTACCATCAGAGTCGTCACCCGACAACAAGCTCAAAATCCCCAACAAGAACCAAACCAGAACGATGGATCAGCTCCATTCGTTTGAAAAATCCTAATAAAGGAAACCATGCTCCTATTGTTCAACCTAAACCCCCTTACAGCATTAATGAGCAATTGTCTAATACCACCGCCAGAATCTCCCTTTTAGATTTATTAAGATCCTCTCCCACCCATAGGGATGAATTGATGCTTACTTTGAGCCAGATGATGGTACCTCAAAACATCCAACCTGAAGCTATGGCCAATACTATCATCACGCGAGAGATTGATTGTATTGACTTTCGGGATAAAGATATCCCACAACACGGTTTACACAAGGATAATCCCTTGTATATTACAGCTTTAATTGGGGATGTAGCTTTCAAACGAGTCTTGATTGATAATGGCTCATCTCTAAGCATCTGCACCTTTGACTTCTACCAACGATTTGGTTTTAGAAGTGATGAAATGAAGAAGACTGATATGATTATCAAAACCTTTAATGATGAAACACAAGAAACGTGTGGAGTCATTACCCTCCCACTGCAAGTTGGTCCTAGAACCCTTGAGACAACTGTGTTTATTGTACATTGCCAAACATCGTACAATATACTTTTGGGTCACCCTTGGATTAATGCCATGCGAGCAGTCCCATCAACTTTACACCAATGTGTTAAGTTTGAGTTTAAAAATCAGTTGGTCACTATTCATGGTGACCCTAGACCTTTTGATATGTGTGCATTGGCAGAACCAGTTGGAGTGCAATTTTGCCCTGCTCTGTCATCCACATATCCTAGTTCTTCTTCATCTAAAACTGTGAAATATAAACCCATCACTTCATCTATTCCTCCTCCATTAACTTCATCTTCCCATATAGATCAACCACATTCTAAACAAATTACTATAGAACTTCAAAAAGCTCTTAAAACTACAACTAATTCTTCAAGTTCTAATCCCATAAATTCAAAACCTATAGACACATCTATCATACCTTCCACATCTCAAGACATAGGTAATAAGCCTTCTACATCTTATGCCCTTTCTGATGATCTTTTACCAGATTTATCTACAACCTTAATATCAGAAAAAATGAATGCTTTCATGCAAAATTCAAACCTTTTAAATCAATTGCCGCCATCTCCTCATACTTTGGGCCTCCCACAACCTATGGGAAGTACTTACCAAGTCGGGAGTTGCGCCTTCATTTACAAAGGATATGACTGGGGAAGAATCCCTCGAAATATCAAAACCCATCATGAAGGATATGCTCGGTGCTATTTTACCAACGATTATATTAAAGCTAAACCCATGATGCTTAAAATGGGATATAAATGGAAAGGCTTAGGACCTTTCCAAAATGGCATGAAAGAACCTTTCGAGGTAGAACCATGGCCTGCCCGATGTGGTGTGGGCCTATTACCTAGTAAGGGTCAACCCTTTCCTTTTGAGGATGATGATCATCTCATATGCTATCAAGACTATTTGGATAGACATGTTGATTTGCCTCTTAAAAATCTGTCATTTTCATGCAACATGCTATCCATAGCATACCCTGAAATGATTACTGACCCCGATGAAGATTTGGAAGGAGATATCTTCCATGATGTCTCTGTTGAAGAGATGTTGTACAACGGGTTTTATTTTGATGGTTCTATACCAACCATAGCTCAACTTGAGGCCACTGACCCTCAGAACGAATTATCTAAATTAACTTTACAAGAATTACAAGAGTTGGGCATTTCACCCGCCCCACCTAATTTTGAAAGAGATCTACACATGGAGGTAGAAAATGTCATTAAAATTAATATTGGAACTAAGGACAACCCTCACATAATCAACATTGGAGCAGAACTAAGTCAAGAAAAACAAGAACAATACATTGCATTTCTTAAAGAGTATGAATATGTCTTCGCTTGGACATATGAAGATATGCCAAGTCTAGACCCTTCTGTAGTCATGCACCATCTAGTGGTCCATCCGGATGCTAAACCTGTTAAACAAAAACTTAGAAAAATGCATCCCAAAGTGGCTCTGCTAGTCAAAGGGGAGTTAGAAAAACTCCTAAATGTTATCTTCATACAAGCTATTGATTATACTGAATGGATCTCAAATGTAGTTCCAGTCACCAAGAAAGAAGCTACCAAAGTTAGGGTTTGCATAGATTTCAGAGATATTAACGCTGCATGCCCTAAAGATGACTTTCCTCTTTCAAATATGGATCAAATTATTGACTTCACTACCGGAAGTGGGATGATGTCCTTAATGGAAGGATTCTCTGGCTATAATCAGATCAGGATAGCTCCTGAAGACCAGGCTAAAACAACCTTCATTACCCCCTGGGGTACCTTTTGCTAGAAAGTGATGCCCTTTGGCCTAAAGAATGTCGGGGCAACTTATCAACGGGCTATGACCTACATTTTTCATGATATGATGCATGATATCCTACATGATTATGTAGATGATATTATAGTGCGCTCTCTTATTGAAGATCATCATTTAGACGATTTAAGAAAAGTTTTTAATCGATTACGAGAATATCTCATTCGATTAAATCGAGCAAAATGTATATTCGGAGTTAAATCCGACAAGTTATTGGGAGTTTTAGTTTCTTTACGAGGTATCAAAATTGACCCTCTTAAAATTGCGGCTATCACTGATATGCCCGCACCCACTAATATATCTGAATTACAAAGTTTACAAGGTAAACTTCAAGCTGTCCGTCGCTTTATTGATAAGCTGGCAGACAAAACTGGTCCCTTTCTTAAACTCCTTAAGAAGGACGTCCCCTTTAATTGGGACACAGAATGTAGAGAAGCTTTTGAACTTCTCAAGCAATATCTCCTTAACCCTTCGAGTGCTTTCACCACCTAAATCTGATCGCCCATTTCTTCTATATATTTTTGCTTCAGATTCTGCCTTAGGAGCTATGTTAGCTCAGCTTGATGATGAAAAATGAGAACGTGCTAATTATTACATTAGCCGCACCTTCATCAGTTATGAAACCCGCTATACAACGCTAGAGAAGTTATGTCTAGAAGTCGTGTTTACTACGCAAAAATTACGACATTACATGCTTAGCCAAAAAACGTATGTCATTGCCAAATATGATCCTTTAAGATATCTCATGAGTCGACCTTATTTATCGGGTCGCACAGCCAAGTGGGTTCTTGCTCTAAGCGAGTTTGATCTCACCTTCATAGGATAGAAGTTTGTTAAGGGTCAAATCATAGCAGATCAATTAGCTGCTGCACCCTTAGAGTCTACTCATCCCCTCATTATCGAGTTTCCTGATGAATGCCTTCAATTAGAGGCAGACCTTGTTGAACAATGGTCCTTATACTTTGATGGAGCCCGATGCATGAGTGGGGCTGGTGCGGGTATTATTTTAATATCTTCAAAAAAACATCTTATTCCTCTGTCCTTCAAACTAACCTTTGCTTGCACCAATAATACTGCTGAGTATGAAGCTCTAATCCTTGGATTATGAGCTGCTTTAGTGCTTAAAATTAAAAACCTCTTAGTTTTTGGGGATTCCCAATTGGTTATAAACCAAATTAATGAAGTTTATCAGACCAGAGATGATAAACTTCGCCCATATAAGGCCTATGTTTTACAACTAATGGCCTTGTTTGATCAAGTTACCTTGGAAGCCATTCCTCGAACTAGCAACCGTGCAGCTGATGCTATGGCCGCCATTGCATCTCTCCTACCCTTGGAGTTAGACGACGAATATGCTACTATCATCATTCGTCGACTCCAAGAACCCGCTTCACATAAGTCATGCTTAGAGCCTTTGGATGTGTTTCTAATCAAGGAAACTACTCCTGAACTCTGGTATACAGACATATTTGATTTCCTCCAAAATGGGACTTTCCCTGCTAATTCTAATCGCAACCAGGGTCGGTTATTACGTCGACGAGCAAGTCGATTTGTAATCATTGGCAATACTTTATATAGGAGATCTTTTGAAGATATCCTATTAAGATGTCTAAATTTAGAAGATTCTAAATCAGCCTTGAGTGAAGCCCACGATGGATCTTGTGGAGGACACTTTAGTGGTAGCGTCATTGCTAAAAAGCTCCTTCGGATAGGATACTTTTGGCCTACCATGGAAATGGATGCACATGAATATGTGTGCCATTGCGACAAGTGTCAAAAACATGCTGACCTTGTCCATGCGCCTGCACAAGAGCTGCAGGCTATTTCTTCTCCTTGGCCCTTTTCTAAATGGGGCTTGGATATTATTGGTAAAATTAATCCTGTGTCTTCTGATGGACATAAGTTCATCATAACCGCCACTGAGTATTTCACGAAGTGGGTTGAAGCTATGCCTTTAGCTTCCTGCACTGGTTCATAGGTCTCTAAATTCATTTTTAATCAAATCATCTGCAGGTTCGGAATTCTTGCAAATCTCATCTCTGACAATGGAACTCCGTTCAAAAATAAAGATGTTAAAAAATTATGTCAAAAATATAAGATTCAACATCGCTGGTCTACTCCCTATTATCCTCAGGGTAATGGTCAAGCAGAAGCTTCTAACAAAACTTTAATCAAAATTCTCAAAAGACTAGTCAATAAAACTAGCCGTGACTGGCATATTCAATTATATCCAGCCCTGTGGGCTTATCGAACTAGTGTTCGAACCCCCACGGGAACTTCACCATTTGTTTTGGTATATGGTGCCGAAGCAGTTTTTCTATTTGAATTAGAAGTTCCTTCTTTGGCTCTGCTACTTCAAGACACCGAAGTAGGAGATGAATATCGCACTGGTAGACTCAGTCAGTTGGAACTCCTAGATGAAAAATGCATCAATGCTTTAGAGCATCTCCGTGCATACCAAAACAAGCTTAAAAGAGCATATAATAAGAAAGTTCGTCATCGATCCTTTGAGATTGGTGATCTTGTTCTAAAAGAAAATAAAAAAAATACAAATGCAACCACAGACCTGAAAGGTAAATTTGAGCCCAACTGGCTTGGACCGTACATCATTACTACAAAATTTGAATCAGGAGCATATAAATTATCTACCTTAGATGGTAAAGAACTTAAAGAACCCATGAATATTTTACATCTCAAACGTTATTATGCATAAATTTGATTATTTCATCCATGTATATATTTGTTCAAAATCAATATCTTGTATTTCTTTCAATTTATTCAAAAACCTCAAAAACATTCATAAAATCTTCAAAAATCTTCAAAAATATTTATTGCATTTCTTTAAAGCACTTGTAAAGTTCCTTTTGCTCCAAAACAAAAATCAACATAAAAATCCAAAAACAGCTATATGCTTGACTCTTTCGAAACCAAAAAAATATACAGAATAAAGAGAGAGTCAACATTCTCAAAACTTTCTCAAAATCCTTATTTTCTTACAATTATTGCAATTATATTTTTCAACTTATTTTGAATAAAACTAGCATTTATTTGGCATCCCTCACTTGCACACTCACACAATAAATATCTTGATTTTATCTGGCATGATTACTAATCTCTCTTATATCAAAGTTCACAAAAATCAATTAAATAAAGTTTGAGCATAGAGAATTGATCTTGTTATTTACTTAAACCAAGCACATCTTTTCACAATAAAATGATTATATTTGTAATTTCCATGTTTTGCTACATAGTAGAACTGATTTCTTGAGTGAAAAGTTTCCCTTGCTATCCTATCATGCACATGGTCTAGAATCTTTGAGAATTGGCAAAAGGACAAGCACACCCCTACCCGAATAAAAATCCCTTGCTCTACAGACTAATCTGAGCAAGTATCCCTAGAAAAAGAAAAAGAAAAGAAAAATTCAAGAAAAAGAGAAAAGAAAAATGTTATGTCAGCAATGTTCCAAGCATTATCAAGCAAAAGAAATACAAAAAGAAAAATAAGCAAAGTTCAAACAAAAGCAAGAAAAGAAATAAAATCCCTTTCCCTACCCTTTGAAAAGAAAAGAAGGGTGAATGAGCTTGAATCCCTGGAATTCTCAATTATTCGAAAATTGTGAGGTAAGCCCCATAACAGGTGGTTTGTGCCCAACCTGCTTGGCCTTGGGTAACTCCTAGCGTGGCGATATGTCTGTCATATTAGCGACCTTCTTTTGTACAAACCTATGTCTGCTTATGGATTAGCTAGCTCTTGATAATATGATCTACATAGTAGCCTAGTATGGTTATATGCATCTACATCATGGTTAATGAACACTTATTTGGTTTCTTCAAATCACTTGTATCATAGTGTCTTGCTCAAATCTGGTAAATGAACAATGCAATTGCACACACATTTGTATTTGAGAGATTTTGTCTATCATTATGATAAATCAAGATTGGCAATGAATTCACATACGCACATGGGATTCCTTATAAATCTAACTTTTGTCTTCAAAATACTTTGCAATATTATTTTTGCAACTTGTTGGAATAAACCAAGTACAATTATTTACCACAAAGACAACTATATAATAGAAAAAATCAAAAATTTCAATCAAAACATATCATATATATCTTATCGACTTTCGCAACGATGGTATAGTTTCAAAACCAAAATTGAAATTTTATGCTTAGCGCAAGTCCTCATTATCATATTTTCTGTTCATCAAAAATTAATCATGCAATAAAACTATCCTTTCTTTGATCTTCGCGATGATGGTATAAGTCTATACCTACATATTCTATGCCTAGCGCAAACCATTGTAACAATTTTATTTCTTGATTTATCAAAGATCATACAAAACATATGACTTCATTTTTTTTACAAATTATGTTTTTCAAAAGCAAACACATTTTTATTATTTCATATCATTATGTCAACCTTTGCATTTTGCAATGATGGTATAATTCTTAAGGAATTATTCAAAAAATTTTATCACACTTAGGAATTTATGCCTAGCAAAAATCATTTTACAAAATTTCATGCATAATATTTTCATGGAAATCTGAAAGCAAACCATCATCATCATCATTTGCATCATCACAACAAAGTCTTAAGACAGTCTCTTAAGCACTCTTTTCTTTTAACAATATTTCTATCCTGGGACTAGCTTGACGACCGAGTGAGCAGCGAATCCATGAAATGGTCTATAATAGCGACAATGTCCTTTGAAATTATTGTTAGAAATCTCTTTTTATTTTTATCACATTTCATTACAACCAATCAATTTGTTACATCAGATTATTTCATTTAAAATATTTATAGCATGACATCCAAGTTATAATATTTTCTAAAACGACATAATTACATGAATCATCAATAAAATCATTACATCAATCAACTCAATCAATCAATCAAACATAAAAAGCATCATAAGCATCACATAAGACAAGTCATATGATCAAAAATATCTCATCTATATATATCAACAGAATATATACATCATCAAAACTGGATTGGTATGCCACAATCTGTACCTCGGCATACTCAATCCTCTATCAATACAAGTATAATACAATATCAGTGGCAATATCCCACCCTCTAGCCTCGAGAGCCTCTAGAGCTCTCGGCCTCATCTCCTCCCCCGCCATGCGGAGGACGAGGTGGTCCCATCGTAGTATGTGTGGTACTGCGAGTCCTCGTCATCGACCGGGATGAGCTCCTCGTCGACCCTGTCTTGATAGGATCTGCTATGGCAGGTGGCACCTATATCCTCTGGCCCTCTGGCACCGCCTGGTAGTATAGGGCCTGATAGAATGCGATCTGAGAAACCGACCACAGCAGCTCCTGAGTGCTCACCCCTCCGCCTCGTGCCCTGAGACAAGCATTCTCGTCTCGTAGCTGCGACACCTCAGCCTGGTGTTGTGCAGCTACATCCTGTAACGTCTGCACCTGAGCTCGCAGATGATCTCTCTCTGCCCGGAGAGTAGCCATCTTGCTACTCTCTCCAATGTCCATGCCCTTGCCATTATCAGGCGATGGTGGCCTCTATGGAGATGGGGGTCTCGCCTCCCTCCTCTCCCTCTCCCTCTACCATGGCCTCTCCTGTGCCTATGGCCTCCTCTGCTCTCCTCTGCCATGACCCCGGGCTGCCTCTATCATCGCTTGGCGCCGCCTCCCTATCTGATGCACAACTACGTGGATCGTTCCTTGAGCCCTCGTCATTCGAGGAGGGCGGATGCCTGCGTACTAGGCATCATAGCCATTGGCTACCCCTGCGTCGTCCCCATCCACTGGCTGAATGGGGGCATCGTCCGCGTCCTGACTCTAGAATCGCTGCATATCTGGAGCCCCGCTAACTATGGTGTTATCCCGGACAGTTTTGGAAAACTCATAATCCCTAAGAGATGGGATCCCTTGTTGTAGACCGAACTGTCGCAAAACTCGGTCATAACGGTGGAGCTCCACCTCCCCCCTCTCCATCCGTAGCCAGCAGACTCGCCTGATGCGAGCCAGCTCCTGTGTGTCCTCTGCCCACCCTGGATGCTGCCTCCATGACCTCCAAGTGATCTGGTCTGGGACCAAGTCATCTAGTAGTCTCTGAGACACCGACAGGTCGATCCGTCGCTGTGCCCCTCTCCAGAGCCACCAGTAGAAGACTCGGGGCCTCTCCCCGTTAACCCCTGTCAGTGGAAGCCCTACCGGCCTCCACATCGTAATGTGCTCCCAACACCAAACCTGTAGGAGCAATGTCATGACCAGACATCGCCCGTCCTTGTACATGACCCCGTAAAGGATCCTGTATAGTCGGCATAGAACAAAGCTGCCCCAAGAAAATTTGTAGCCATGGTCACGCATATCGCAGATCACATCTACCAGCATCCATGGTACCCTGCATCCACTCTGGTGGCACAACAGAAGTCCACCAACCACCCCAACCAAAACTCGTGTCAGTGTAGATGCCCTAGGCATCTGGCACAGTGCCTCGATGTTCACTCCGCCCTTCTCCAGGGCGAAGCTCGGGTCACCGCAGAGTCGTCCCATTACGTGGCCCTTATTAGCCGTAGGTGTGATCATCCTCCCTTGTATGGGGATTCTAATAATCCTCCATACATCCTCTAGTGTGGGAGTCATCTCCCCTGTTGGTAATCGAAAGCATGAAGAGCCCGGGTACCACCTCTTTGCTAGGGCTGTCAGTAGCCCCATATCAGTAGAAACCTGCGGCATCTCTGCCACATGTTGCAAGCCGGCCTGTGCCAACAGATCCTGCTCTGCCTGGGTGAGAGCGGCCAAGTCGTCTCTCAGTCCGCCATATTTCCACTCTCTGCTCTTTAGTAATCCTCTCTGCAAGCATAAACAATCAAAACAACAAACAATCATTTCAGCAATCAATAATGCAACTTAAAGATCAAATTTTTACAATTGATGATATCGCCCACTATTGGCCGATATCGTCCGAAATTTGAGCAAAATCATCTCCGATTTCGCGTGTCGAAATCATCTCTAATTTGACGAAATCGTCCCTTTTTCGCCGATTTCGCCCTTGGGCGAAATTGACGAACTTGAGACGATTTCGTTGAACTAGGGACGATTTCGTCCGGACGACGTCGATGGCCAAAAACGGCCGTGATGCTCAAAATTCATCCTAAAATTCATTTACAAAGCATGTAAATTCAAATTAAATCAATCTAAACTAAGTTTAAACCCTTACCCGTAGACCGTGGCGGACCTCTGCAGATCTGTGCGCTGTCTCTACCATTTTTGCTCCAGAGCTCTAAAAACAGTAAAATGAATAGTAACAATGAATTAGGGTTTTACCCTATTTTTCTTAATTTTATTCAAAATAATTCACAAATAATTTTTTGCTTTTCCGCGTTTTTACCTCAAACGTTCAATTTGGGTAAAAACACGGAGGGGGCACCATAGTAAGCTGTCGTACTATTCGACCAAGAATCGTCGCCTAAAAATGGGAATAATTTTTTGCTTTCTCATAGATCGAGAAGAACTCATCTTTAACGCATTTTCTTCGGAAAATTCACTAAAGAGGGGGCAAAATGTAGCACCCTAAAATTGGCACAGTAAAATTGGAATAATTACATTCATCTTAGTAAACAAATTTAAATTCAAATTTAACCTCCCAAACCGCCCATTAACTGCCGAGAAACCCATTTCCTCTTTTTTCGTGTCATTTTTATCAGTTGTTTTGACCGTTTGACGATATCGTCTCCGATCAGACGATATCGCCCCAAATTTGACGATTTCGTCTGGACTAGAATGTCCAGACGATTTTGTCGCAAAACTGAATTTGCATAGTTGGAATCCATTCCAACGGGTCTCCAATCCGGACAGAAGCGTGTCTGCACCATTGGGACCCTTCCCCCATTGGAGATCTCCAAAATTGGGATGATCTCCAACCTCCCAACAACTATCCTATGCCTATTTAACTCTAAAACTTTTCCTTCCCCAACCCCTAGCTGAATTTTTATGTAAATCAACTCCCTATGCGCTAAAACACTTCAAATTTGCTCTTGCACTAGTCTTATATTAATTTTATTGTAGGTACACCACTGGTTTTCAGTCGGAGCTAGCACCTATCGCAGTCGACGAACCTGTCAAGATCAGAGACGATCTTGTCAAATTCAGGACAATCTCGTTCTGATGCGAGACAATTTCGATTGCAAGCACACATCGAGGCAATCGATTGCTCGGAGTTTGCTCTTCTTTCTCTTTTATCTCGTCATTTTATGCTATAAATTAGATTGTCTATTCAGTTTTTATACTATATTGCATCTGGAGTTCACCCATTTTGTCTAGTTTGCATATTAAGATCATATTCTGCTATCTAAACACAATGATTTGCATTTACTTTTGTTCTTGTATATTGTTCAATACTCATATTACTTTTTCATATAGTTTGCCCCTATTTACAAAATAGAATTTCTTGTATTTTGCATCTGTTTGCTGTTTTGCAGGTCTCTGATGAATTCGTCTGACGAATTCGTCAGATTGCAGACGATCCTATCAGTTTAGACGATTTTATCAAATTGAAGGCGATTCTGTTGAATTGCAGACGATCCAGACTGCTACAAGTAATCAGAAACTTCATCAGACTTTCGGATCAGGTAATCTTCATTGGCCTCCTACAAATTCTCTGTTTCTGCTTTCTTTTACATTTCTTGTATTCATTTAAATTGCATTTTCATGTAGTTTAAGTTAGAATCATTTGGCCAAACCTAGGATGAATGTTTAAAAATAAAACGAACTCAACAAAACTCATTTCCAAAACCTAGGCGTGGAAACTGCCACCAAATGTTTCCTGGTGAACCCACCATCCGTCGAAAAATCACCAAAATGCACCTCCCTTGAGAGGCGGGACCTTCGCAAAGTCCTCTCGTCCGAGGTACCGCATCATCCTTTTCCCATCCTCCTTCCGGGCGTGGATCCAATAGCCTGAAGGTAGGGATGCGAAAAATTTGGAGCAATACAATTCTCTTGTTTATCTAATAAAATTTTTAAATTTATAAAGCAAAAAACATGATAAAAAATTTATTCTTCTCTTGTATATGGATTAATTTATGCTTAATTTCATTATTATAAAGAATAAGTTTTGGCTTTACCATCATGTAGGGTACTACGATATGAAATTTTTAGGGTTTACCTAACAAAATAAGGCTTACTACCATTGGAAATATGTTGCACCATCTTCATTTACATAAGAAACCAAGATAAAGTTTATCAAACAATAACCAAACACATAAATATCATGCCCATATTACACCCAACCTAGTTTGAAGGGATTAGGAAGTGGTTCTTTCTTTAAATCTAAACTAAAAATCATAAAGAAGCTTATGAGATTCTCATCACTAGTTAAATCTATTACCAAGGTGCATAGCTTTGTATTCACTTTACATATAGTGTAAAAATATTTTTTTCATAGCCAAGAATCCTCCTTTTTTGTTCTTAACACAAAATATTCTTTGCAAATGGGATTTCTCCCTCCTTTGGAGGTTGTACTTCTTCTTGACTGTCTCCTTTCCTTCTATATGTAGATTATTGTTTCTTAAATCATCATGCTTCTTATTATGGTTGACCTCTATTTTGTATTTCCAAAGATATATAACCATCATCATTATCACAATAATTTCCATTAATTGATCCTCGTCCTCCATATCTATATATAGAGCCACACCTATCACTAGTACTACAATATTTGAGATATTTAGTTTGAGATCCTTTTTTCTTCTCTTCAAAAAAAGTTTGGATTTTTTTTACCTTCTCCTCTCATGCTACCATGATTTTTATTGTATGTACCTTAGTATATTTATTGATCCCTTCTTGATTTATCCTTTTATAATTCAACCTTAATCTTCAATTTTATTTGAAATGTTTCGTCCAAGTTTTCTATGTTCTTAAATTTCCCATATTTCTAAATAGGAAATTTTAATCCATTGATGAACCTAGTTGTCACATTTGTGATCCTTATGATAAATTTATTCTCGTATTGAGATTTTCCAATATTTTATCTTTGTTTACAATTATCTCATCAATTCCCTTCTCTAATACTATGGAACTCCTAAAACAAAGCTTACTCATAATTATAAGGATAATATTTTATCCTTAATAATTTCACCATTCCATCCCAAGTAGAAGGAAGTTAATTTCCTTGGTTAAAAAATTTGGTTATCTGACTCTTCTACTACATATCAACCTTTCTCTCTATATTAGGAGTACCCTCTAGATTAGCAATATTAAATTGTAGCTTCTCCATCTTTGAAAATTTAGAAGTATTGAAAAACATATCAACATCTAAGAGTCAATGATGTAATAACTCAAGCTTCAAATTTCCATCAAATTCTAGGATCTTATTTCCCAATTTCAATATTTCTCAAGAACCTGTAGTTGATGAACTAGGTCCAAATCTTCCTCAAGGTGAGCTTGTTGTAGTTGCTCGTCTACCAATAGTAGTCTGTCCTTAACAATTTATATTGGCTAATACTTTTGTAAAAGCTTCCACTTGACTTTTAAAGGATTTTTTTATCCTATAGCATCTTATTACTTGGGAAATATCCTAAAATTTAACTCTTAAATTTTTATAGACCGCACTTTGAGGATTTTCCATATAATTAGAAACATGTTTTGATACCAAATAATGCAAGGGTTCACTAAAAAATAGAGTATATAAAAAAAATATCAAATTTATTCCACACAAATCTAAGCAAAAAATAGAGTTCTACACATGCCATTAAAAATATAATCAATTGAAAGAATATCTTTTATATTAATATTAAACACAAATATATAAAAAAAATATTCTTAAAACAACCCTCTTTCATTCTACAAATAATATTTACTCTTTAATGAATGACTCGTATCCTAAAAAACATGTTATATAAAAAATGAGCAAGGAAACCATTAGCCTTAAACTATTAACTAAAATAACTAGTCAAACACACTATCTATTAGGATTTATTTTATCCACACCAACATATTTACACATATTTAATACATTTCCACTTACATGTACTCAATAGATCATTCTCATTGAATAGCCACTCATATTGATATATAATTATTTTATGATGCTCTTACATTAAAGAGTAGGAACTAACATATAATTTATAGAATTGGTCACCTATTTCATACATGGTGATAAATATAAATACAAAATACACATATATGTAAGAATTGAGCATGCACACACACACATAGGTATAAGAGTAGGAAATAACATATAACTTACAAAATTAATCACTTATTCAATACATGGTGAAGAATAGACATAAATATAAATATAATATACACACACATATAGATAGATAGGTTAAACCATCTATGTGGCTAACCTTGATTAAAGGGTTTAATTATTTTAATTATATTGTAATTAACCCTTCAATTTAGGTTATTTTATCTTGAGGTTAATATCTAATTGGGGATTTGGTATCAATATAATGTTGGAATATATTACATAATTTGGTATGTGCTAATGTATCATCTTGGGTACATCATTAGTTTAGGAGAGTTTCTTATTTTACTTCTTGAGTATTTAATTTATGTAATGTAATAAATGAACAAGTGTTAATAGAATGTGCAATGATATAAATGTGCATGGTTTCCACATGTACATGAGTCTATAGGATAGGAATATGAAGATTCATAGGAAGATGGAAGGCCAAGAGTCATCTCATTATATATAGAACTTTAGTATAGTAGAATAGAGAAGAGAAGAAGAGAGAAATATATTATCAAGAAAGAGTAGAGAGATAGTAGTTACAATGTAGAACTTGTATGAAGAATAAAGCATTGATATCTTCATATATTACAACAAATTCAAATTTTTGTGAGCTTTCATTAATGAATATTTCATGAGTTATTTTAGAAGTTTCTCTTGCTATTTACATGCTTATTATATTACCATTATCATAGATATAAAATTGCTTGCTTATTTCATTACTTGTGGTTGTATTTCCTTTAAGTTTATAGCATCAAAAGATAACATTGATATCAGAGCACTAGGTTGATTGATAGGAAATAGAGACAGCCACAAGAGAGGTTAGGAGAAGATAAGAAATATCATTTTCAAAATTTCTAAAATTATATTTTGCTAGAGTCTTTCCACAAAGTTACAAAAACCTTGTGAAGACTAGGACTCATCATTGATTCCACTAGATTGATAAATCAACTAGTGAAGTTCATTTTATTTAGATTCAAAGAAATTTTTATTATCATTTTCTAATACTTTGTTGTAGAGAAATGAACATTCAAAGAAATTTTAGAAGCTTCATAAAAGAGCTACGAAGAATATCTTCTTTAGAATCAATCTAGTACTTGAAGCAACAAGTTGAAGATTGAAGATTTTAGAGACCTTAAGGAAAATATCCTATTACAATATTTGCAGGATTTGCAGATAGAATATTGAGGAGACTCAAGAAAGATATCTCCATAGATGATTAAAAATTTCACATTGAATATTGAAGAGAAGACCCAAAGGATATCTCATTGAAAAACTTCCATATTTGGTAGATTAAAGATAAAAAAGGACTAGAAAAGGTGTTGTTGCAAATTTTATAAGTAGCATATTTTAGAGATCTAAGAAAGTGATCTCATTACAAAAATTTCATAGTTGAATATTGGAGAGATCAAGGAAAGCTCTCATTAAAGTTTTGAGAAGAAGAAAAGCTACAAATTTTGAAGGTCCAAGAGAAGAAGGCCTCAAGAAAACTTGGAAGAAGAAATAAGGAGAAGGTTAGGAAAGCCTCATTGAAGGATATTTGAAGAAGACCATTAAAAGAGATTTGAAGAAGACCATATGAGGAGATTTGAGAACTCAAGGGAAAATATTTATAGCAAGGAGAAGTTCCTGATAGAGAAGAATTTGTTGGAAATTTGGGTAATTTGAGGTATTTTATGTTGTCATTGATGTCACATGGATCATTGATGTCACATGGATCACATTGAGTTTTGGTGGCCAAAATATTTCATAAATAAGCATTGATGATATTTTTGAAAGCATGGCTATTTACAGGGTTTTTGTGAAAACTAAGGTAGGCAAAATAAAAGGTTTTATTTAAAACCATGGATGGTATATTTGAAATGGATTTTTATTAAAACCTAGGTTGGCTTTTCGTTTCGTCAAAAAAGGTGCTTCGATGAAGGAGATAATTAATTTTAAATATTTAAGTTTAAATTTTAATCATTTAAAATTTAAATTTAAATTTAAAATTAAAATTAAAATTAATATTTTAATATTGTCGACGTCAAAAAGGAGGAGGAAAATAATATTAAGTCATAGCCAATATCAAAATAAAAAGGTGGGCATATATAAATATGCCACTAAAATTTTTATTTTCTCTAAGTCCTCAACAAAGATAATATGTTCAAAGCGCTAAGGGAGCAAAAGTGTCCTATTCGTTTGAAAATCAACAAAGAGAAGAGGGAACACAGGTAAGGGAGGTTCCTTACCTATCATCGTAGACGCTTGTGTCCTAGCGACAATAAGAAGGCACGTAAGGTGTTTAAGCGCTAGTAGATCCGAAGTTCGATCCCCATCGGTGCTGGTTTTTGCAAGGTAAAAAGGGAGAATATTTTGCACACATGGTTTTTAAGGGCAAGTTTGGAGGAAGCAAGAAGGAGGTCTTGCACTCTTGGTTTCTATGTGAGCGGTTGGCTCACATGGTTGTTGGTGCCATGGTTTGAGTGGTGCAGGGGTAGCGACAGGGGATCGAATCCTGCTAAGGTTAAAGGTAAGTTATTAATTTTTCCAAATATTTTATTTTTCTAAGGTTGCCCTAGGAGAGATAAGGTTTGTGGTGCATGTTGTGAAAAGGAAATATTTTTGGTGATTTTACTTTTAGAAGTATATCATATTATATATCGTTGGAAATCTTATTTCGAGGGCTATTTGATTATTTTATTTAGAAGGAGAAATAATGTGTACATAAAGAGATATTTCTATTTTTTTTAAAGGGTTCAAGTGAAGGTTGCTTTGTTATTTTCAAAGTGTGTTGAGTGTGGCAAATTTTCCAAAGGGGTTTCTTCATCTTCATAAAAGGTATGGGCACATTATCCTATTGATTTTTTATGGTGGTTGATTTCTAAAATATCATTTGAGGGAAAAGGATTGTTTGTGGTTTCCTTTTCGAAAGTGGTTGATTGAATGCTTCAAGGTTTTTTAAATTGAGATTTGTGTTTAAACCTTATTTTATAAGCATAGTTGTTGAAGCCCATTGGTTGTGAAATAACTTGAGTTAGAAAATAACATGAGTATCATTGTTATGTGAGATTTTTAATTGAGCATTGTTGGAAAAATTTGAGTTGGTTGATACATACTTGGACTAGGGTTGTGTGAGGAAGAATTGTCCCTTGTGGTGATTAGTTGATATTGAGTTTAGAATATATTGAGTCTCTAACAATTCTCTTTATGGTTCTATAATAATTGGGTTGAGTTGAGTTTAATAAACCTAGTCGAGTGATGTGTGAAGTGATTGTTCAAGTCCTATGAAATAAACTATTCCATTATTCTTATTTGAGTTGAGTTGAGATTGATATTAGAACATATTGAGTCTCTAACAATTATCTTTATGCTTCTATGAGTTGAGTTGAGTTGAGTTGAGTTGAGATTGAGCCTAGAACATATTGAGTCTCTAAAAATTCTCTTTATGCTTCTATGAGTTGATTTGATTTGAGTTGAGTTGAGATCATTGTAGATCATTGTTGTCATCCATTGAAGAGTACATTGCCATTCATTTTTGAGTTCATATTTGAGCTTTACCTTGATAGATTTGTGGATGAGATTTGAGTGCTAATTGAGCATGATTGATTGAGCCTTTGAGAAGGCATTTGTGGATAGTTTTGAGAAAGCTTTGTGGATAGTTTTGGGGCAGATTTATGGGCAAATTTGTGGATAATTTTGGGACAGATTTGTGGATAGATTTGGGATAGTTTTGGGTAAGTTCTTGGTGAGCTTGCTAGAGCATATTTGGACAAGTTCCTAGTGAGCTCATTGGAGCAATTTTGGACAAGTTCTTGGTGAGCTTGTTATTCATATTTGGACAAGTTCTATGTGAGCTTGTTATTCAATTTTAGACAAGTTTTGTGTGATCTTGTTATTCAGATTTGGACAAGTTCTATGTGAGCTTGTTATTCAGTGTTGGAAAAGTTCTGTGTGAGCTTGTTATTCAAATTGGACAAGTTTTATGTGAACTTATTAGTGCCTAGCTTTGATCATATCAAAGAAATCATTGTATTGGATATTTCTATGTGAAATATTATAAGGATATCAGTTTGTGGAGTATCCCACATTGGGGGAACCACGTTAAATATTGTGTCTCAATTGTGTATGGTGACTTGCGCTCTTACTTACTACTATTATCTGAGTTATTAATGCACATTGTTATATTTGGTTATTGCAATTAAAGATATTAATTGATATTGATTTGGAAATAAATTAAAAAGTGGTCTTATACTATTCATACCCCCTCTCAGTATAATCTTGTGTTTTTTAATTGGTATCAGAGCAGGTTCCTTCTAAAAGGCTAAAAAATTGAGGGTAGATTCTATAAGAACACAGATGGCTTCACAAAATGGATCATCTACAAATAAGGTTTCATTATTTGATGGTAAAAATTATGCTTTCTAGAGCATGAGAATGAAGAACTATTTGATATCACAAAGATATGAGGTATGGAAAATGGTTGAAAAAGAGTATAGGGTTGACGGTGATCTCGAGGTAGATAATATTATCAAGAAATTGGTTGAGATCAATGCAAGAGCAATGAATTGGATTTTGGGTGGGCTTTGTGAGATAGATTTTGCAAAAGTCATGGTATGTACTTTAGCTAATGAAATGTGGACCAAGTTGCGAAATACTTATGAAGGAGATTCTAAGGTAAAGTTGGCAAAACTACAAACTCATGGAAAAACATTTGAGGCATTGCAAATAGAAGATTCTAAAGATATTGCAAAGTTCTTACTTCGAGTTGATGAGATTACTAAAACCATGAGAGGCCTAGGTTTTAAGATGAAAGAATCAGAAGTTACTCAAAATGTTTTGAGATCACTTTCCATGAAATATGATTCTAAGGTTTCAGCAATAGAAGAGACAATGGATATCAACAAGTTAACAATGGAATAATTGCAAGGTACTCTCATAGCTTATGAGATGAGGGTAAGTAAGCATCAAGATCCAATAAAAGAGATTGCATTCAAGGCTTCAAAAAAATATAAATAGAAAGTTTTAGAGATGGATCAAGTTTTAGATAATGATGAAGAAGCTAACTTCATCAAAAGGAATAAGGACTCAAGGAATTTTAGGGATATAAGGAAATTCAAATGCTACAAGTGTAGTGATCTTGGTCACTATTCATACAAGTGTAGTGATGATGAAAAATAGGATCACAGAAGAAAATAATATGGAAAGCATAAGCATGAAAAATATGACATATTCAAGCAAAATAGGTATGAGAAGAAGAAAATTTTTCGTAAGGTAAAGAAATCTTACTACATTGTAGAAGAAAGTGATAGCTCATATCATAGTGATAGAGACAAATCAGATGATGAAAAGGAAGAATATTTATTTCTAGTAATATAAGATGAAAGAGAATAGTGCTTTGTGTGTGGTCAAAAAGATCACATATCAGGATATTGTAATGGTTTCAATGATAGTGAAGATGAGATGACACATTAAGGAAATAAGCATGGTCAAAGAAATCTTGAAATTTTATTTTCTATAGAAGATTATAATGGGCTCAATGATAGTGAAAACAAAGAAGTCTCACTTTTGGTAATATAAAAGGAAGAGGATGAGCCAAGTAAAAAAAAAATATAAAACAAAAGGCTAAAAGAAGAATACAGGGATCTTGAAAACAAGATTCGAACAGATGTCAAAATCAGAGAAGAACTGCTTCAAACAATCAGTAATCTCATAAAAGAGCTTAAAAATGCAAAAAGGATAGAAGAAAAGATGAATGAATAACTAAGGGTAACCACAACAAGACATGATACATTAGATAAAAAGGTTCAAAAATGAGTGAAAACTTATTTTAAGGTTGTATCTTACTTCCAAGAAAAGTCACACTCAAAAGGAAAGGAAGTTTTAAAATATGAAAGCAAGGAAGCACCTAAGATTTTTGAGGAAAGTTCCAAAGTTCCTATGGCTCCAAATATTCAGTTTGGTTCTTGTTTTGAGATAGGTGAATCAAGTTCAAAAGGAAAATAAATTCTTGAAAAGAAAAGCAAGGAAGAAACTAAGGAAGAAATTTTAGATACTACAAAGAAGGTTCAAGGATGCAATGCACAAGTTGAAAATGATCATAAGGATAATGGTCAAGAAATATATGAAGAACCAAGGCATGAACAAAGGGCTTTTTAAGGACATTGTTTTTCTTGTAATGGATTTGGATACAGGGCTATACACTGCAGGGTCTATGGATCAAAGAAGTTTTATTTTGCTAGAAGAAAATTAAAAGGAAGAAGGTATGGTTTTTAGGGACATTGCTTCTCATGTAACAGGATTGGTCATAAAGATTTTTAGTGCAAAGGAAATGAGCAACATGGTTTTGGTTTTAGAGCTACACAATTCAGAAGTCATAATGGTCATGAAAATAGACCTTCACAATACATGGTTCAAGAAAGGAATGGATATGGAAATTATTTTAAGAATGAATTCAAGAGATGGGCACCATCCAAAGGCTACAATATCAAGTGTTTCAATTGTAATAACTTTGGGCATATTAAAAAATGGTGTAGGACTCAATTCCAAACAGGTTCTAGACAAGAAGATCAAGTAATTCATCAAGAGAAGGATATCAAAAAAACATGGAAGGAAGTTGATAGAGGAAAGAAACAAAGTGATATGGGAGTAAAAGTACTCCCACCCCAAAATTAATCACCTCAAGAGAGAATGCGGTGAGGGGGCTAAGCTTAAGAGTCATATCTTTTAGCCCCATAGGTGTCCCTTTTTCCATTGATGTCAAAGGAGGAGAGATTTGAGTAAGGGGGAGAGCATTGAGTTAGGGGAAGAAACCTCCAAAGATATTATTGAGTTAGGGGAGTAGCCTCCATAGAGAGTATTGAGTCAGTGGGAGCAACTTTGATTCTCAGAGTTGGTTTTTGCACTGACTGTGGTGATTTGCATTAGAGGTGTTGCCATCAATGACAAAGGGGGAGATTGTTAGAAATCTGGGTAATTTGAGGAATTTTATGTTGTCATTGATGTCACATGGATCATTGATATCACATGGATCACATTGAGTTTTGGTGGCCAAAATATTTCATAAATAAGCATTGATGATATTTTGGAAAGCATGGCTATTTACAGGGTTTTTGTGAAAACCAAGGCAGGCAAAATAAAAGGTTTTATTTAAAACCATGGATGGTAGATTTGAAATGGGTTTTTCTTAAAATCTAGGTTGGCTTTTCATTTCATCGAAAAATGTGCCCCTATGAAGGAGATAATTAATTTTAAATATTTAAGTTTAAATTTTAATATTTTAAAATTTAAATTAATATTTTAATATTGTCAACGTCAAAAAGGAGGAGGCAAATAATATTAAGTCATAGTCGACGTCAAAAGAAAAATGTGGGCATATATAAATATGCCACTAAAATTTTTATTTTCTCTAAGTCCTCGACGAAGATAATTCGTTCGAAGTGCTAAGGGAGCATAAGTGTCGTATTCGTTTGAAAACTAGTGAAGAGAAGAGGGAACAAAGGTAAGGGAGGTTCCTTACCTATCACCATAGGCACTTGTGGCCTAACGGTAAGAGGAGGGCGCATAAGGTGTTTAAGCACCAGTAGAACCGAAGTTTGAATCCCATTGACACTAGTTTTTGCAAGGTAAAAAGGGAGAACCTTTTGCGCACGTGGTTTTTGAAGGCAAGTTCGAAGGAAGCAAGAAAGAGGTATTGCACTCTTGGTTTCTATGTGAGATGTTGGCTCACGTGGTTGTTGGAACCATGGTTTGAGTGGTGCATGGGCAGCGACAGGGATCAAATCCTGCTGAGGTTAAAGGCAAGTTATTAATTTTTCCAAATATTTTATTTTTCTAAGGTTGCCCTAGGAGAGATAAGGTTTGTGGTGCATGTTGTGAAAAGGAAAGATTTTTGGTGATTTTATTTTTAGAAGTATATCAAATTATATATCGTTGGAAAGCTTATTTCGAGGGCTATTTGATTATTTTGTTTAGAATGAGAAATAAGGTGTACATAAAGAGATATTTCTATTTTTATAAAAGGATTCAAATGAAGGTTGTTTTGTTCTTTTCAAAGTGTGTTGATTGTGGCAGATTTTCCAAAGCGGTTTCTTCATCTTCATAAAAGGTATGGGCACATTCTCCTATGGTGGTTGACTTCTAAAATATCATTGGAGGGAAAATGATTGTTTGTGGTTTCCTTTTCGAAAGTGATTTATTGAATGCTTCAAGGTTTTCTGAATTGAGAGTTGTGTTTAAACCTTGTTTTATAAGCATAGTTGTTGAAGCCCATTGGTTGTAAAATAACTTGAGTTAGAAAATAACATGAGTATCATTGTTATGTGAGATTTTTAATTGAGCATTTTTGGAAACATTTGAGTTGGTTGATACATACTTGGACTAGGGTTGTGTGAGGAAGAATTGTCCCTTGTGGTGATTAGTTGATATTGAGTTTAGAACATATTGAGTCTCTAACAATTCTCTTTATGGTTTTATAAGAATTGGGTTGAGTTGAGTTGAATAAACCTAGTCAAGTGATGTGTGAAGTGATTGTTCAAGTCCTATGAAACAAACTATTCCATTATTCTTATTTGAGTTGAGTTGAGATTGAGATTAGAACATATTGAGTCTCTAACAATTCTCTTTATTCTTCTATGAGTTGAGTTGAGTTGAGTTGATTTGAGATTGAGCCTATAACATATTGAGTCTCTAAAAATTCTTTTTATGCTTCTATGAGTTGATTTGAGTTGAGTTAAGTTGATATCATTGTAGATCATTGTTGTCATCCATTGAAGAGTACATTGCCATTCATTGTTGAGTTCATCTTTGAGATTTACCTTGATAGATTTGTGGATGAGATTTGAGTGCTACTTGAGCATGATTGATTGAGCCTTTGAGAAGGCATTTGTGGACAGTTTTGAGAAAGCTTTGTGGATAGTTTTGGGCCAAATTTATGGCCAAATTTATGGATAATTTTGGGATAGATTTGTAGACAGATTTGGGATAGTTTTGGGAAATTTCTTGGTGAGCTTGCTAGAGCAGATTGGAAATATTGCTAGTGAGCTTGTTGGAGCAGTTTTTGGCAAGTTCTTGGTGAGCTTGCTAGAGCATTTTTGGACAAGTTCTGTGTGAGCTTGTTATTCTGATTTGGAAAATTTCTATGTGAGATTGTTGTTCAAATTTGGACAAGTTTTGTGTGAGCTTGTTATTCAGATTTGGACAAGTTCAATTTGAGTTTTTTATTCAGTTTTGGACAAGTTCTGTGTGAGCTTGTTATTCAAATTTGGACAATTTCTGTGTGAGCTTCTTATTCAGCTTTGGAAAAATTCTGTGTGAGCTTGTTATTCAGATTTGGACAAGTTATGTATGAACTTGTTATTGCCTAGCTTTGAGCACATCAAAGAAATCATTGTATTGGATATTTTTGTGTGAAATATTAGAAGGATATCAGCTTGTGGAGTATCCCACATTAGGGGAACCACGTTAAATCTTGTGTCTCAATTGTGTGTGGTGACTTGTGCTCTTGCTTACTACTGCTATCTGAGTTATTAATGGACACTGCTATATTTGGTTATTACAATTAAGAAAATTAATTGATATTGATTTGGAAAGAAAGTAAAAAGTGGTCTTATATAGTTCACACCCCCTCTCACTAAAATCTTGTATTATTATGAATTTGGGACAATTTTATCCATCCAACAACAATCCCAAAATAAAAAATGATTTGGAAAAAGGTTTACCAAATTTTGGAGGAGATTATTGAATACCTCAATACATTTATATTCTTGATAAGAAGGCTAACAAAGAGGTCAAGATTGAATTCAAAATTTAACAAGGATATTGAAGGAGAAAGAAACTATAAGATACCATCGAATTTGAGAGTTATAAGGGCAGCCACCAAGGAGTTGAAGGCTAATTTGGAAGGAGATTGTTGATTTTTATAGAAAAAAATTGAAGGGTTATAGAAGGTAATATTAAACTAAAATTTGAAGGAATTTCAAAGAAAATTTAAGATATTTGAGAACAACAAGTTGAAGGAGAATTAGGTAGCATTGGAAGCTACAAATTGGGAGAGTTAAAGAGCTAATTTGAACAACAAGAAGAGTTAAAAATAGACAAATTTTAGGGCAATAAAGCATATCAAATTAAAGTTGCAAATTAGAAGAGGTTAAGAGTTATTTTGGACAACAAGGAAGAGCTAAAAATTCATAAAAATTATGGTAGCAACTAGGTGATCCAAATCACCAAGAAATATATCACCAAACAAAGACCAAAAATTTATGCAACATTGCTGCAAAAGGTTCATTATTTGAACATTTAGATTTATCTTATTTTTAAGTTTTAAAAGCACAAAATTTAAGGTTTTAAAGTTGCAAGAGGAAGGTTTCTATTTTATGTCTTCAAGGGTGCATAAGATAGTATTTACAAAGGATTAAAACCTACACAAAAGAAAGAGGAGTTAGATATATTTTAAAGAAAAAGGAAAAATATCAACTTCCTACTATCTATTAAAAGCAAAGAAGACAATATTGCAAAGCAGCAATTAGATATACTAAGCTATAAAAAAGGTAGAGTATTTACATGATTAAGAAGCTTGGAATCACCATTATAAAGTTAACCAAGCATTGAGCCAACAAGGAGATACAGTAGAAGAGTTGCCAAGGAGTGACAAGTCTTGCATTTACCCATGCAATAAGAAGACATACAAGGAGTATGTAGAGCACGATAGGGAAGAGCACAGTGGAGTTAAATTAGATGCACAATGAGGATAATGTAACTATTAAGTGCTATTAGAGAGCATATTGAAGATAGTCAACATTTTAAAGTACCAAAACTAAGTGCATTTAATGTTGTCATAAGCATTGGAGGAGAAGAGTATAGTGTCTCAATACAAGCATAAATTACAAGAAGTCAAAGGGAGGAAGACTACAAATAGTTCACATCAAAGTTTAAAAAGGTATTGCATTTATTTAAATCAAAGTGCAATTTTTATAAATTTGAAGGAGGAATAAGGAACTTTATTACTAAGGTTGAAACTAATTAATTCTTAATGCTTGATATTAATTATATACTTGGAGATATAAGGATTTACTTTAATAAAGTACAACCTTAGATGCATTATTTAATATTAGAAAGAATTTGAATTACTTTATTCAAGCATAAGAAATATTTGCAAATAACTTATTTGGAGGAAAAAAAATTCTACATAGAAATTAAAACATTAAATTTGCAAATAACCATAGTTTCAAAATTTCCAATTAGGGAGATTTAAGGAGTTCTACATCAATACAGATTATTGAAATTTAGAAATTATTGAATTAAATATTGAAAGAAGCAAAATATTGCATTGAAATAAAGTTGGAAATTGCATTTAGAATTTACCTCTTATTCAAATTTATGAGACATAAGAAAACCAACTTAAAGGCCTTGAATATAAATAACCTTATCAAAATTGAAGGTGCATTAAATTTATTTGTAGCTTTCTATTTATTCATTAATAGGGGGAAATAAGGTGAAGAATAGAAATTGAATATTAGGGAGACAAAAGGAATTCAACTCTAGGAAAACTAAGAAATATAAGCATACTATCAATATCATAGTACATTCAAAATACTTGCAAGGTGTAAAGTATTTTACAAAAACTTGAGAAATAAAAAAGATCTTATCAAACTTGATCTTTTACTAAAATACTTGGGAGTTAAAAGGTATTCTACCTAGAGATTTAAATAATTAAACCTTTATCAAAACAATTCTCAACGTATTCAACAAATTTGAAAATTAAATAAGTCCATTGAGTTTGATCTCAAAACATTAGGGAGGCATAAGATAGACAACTTCAAGTGTTTAAAAAGATAAAATATTCTATCAAAATTATTATCAATACTAAAGAGCTAAAAGGAATTCTATTGATTAATCATATGCTACAAGAATTAAAGGTTAGAATATAGAAGTTGAAAATATTGGGAGACAAAAGGAACCCTACCTCAAAGGTTTAGAACCTTGGATTATTAAAAGCTAAAGGAATCATGGATTATTGGTACATAGATTCTGAAGCAAGTAAACATATGACTAGAAACAAAATATGGTTCAATGCTTTACAAGAAAAATATGAAAAATCAGTTGATATATCAAATAGTAAGATTTGCAAAGTGAAAGGCATACAAATTTTTTTTGTCAATCTAACTAATATTTTGTATGTTCCTAGATTTACTATAAATATTATTTTAGTTTCTAAACTTATGGATCAAAATATTAAAGTAGAATTGTAAGTTATCAATGGAAAGAAACAATGTCATATTATCAAACAAGAAAAATAAAAATGGATCAATTGTGATCCAAATCAGAATTCTAGGAAGCCCAAGCTACTTGTAAATAAAATGATGAACAATAAAAGAATGCAGATGATGAATAAAAAATTTCTATACAGAAAAATAAAGAATAAAATAATTCTAAAAACAAAGGGAAAAAAAAACTCTTATACAAGAATTTGATGACTATGAAAGAGCTCAAGAAACTTGTAATCTTGAAGCCACAAAGACTAGAATATACTAACCATTCATTTGATCAAGTATACAGAAAGATAGTAGATTGGAGAAAGCATAAAATATAGCATGAGCTCCAAGAAAAAAGTAAATATTGAATCAATGGAAGGATAGGAACCAAATCAAGTTGAAGGAAATCTAAAATACGAAGATCATATTGAAGACTAAAGTCTTCAATAACCAAATAATGTAATACAAGGGGGTGTTAAAATATATTACATTATTTGGTACATGCTAATGTACCATATTGGGTACATCATTAGATTAGGAGAGTGTCTTAGATTAAGGCTTGAGTATTTACTTTATGTAATGTAATAAATGCACAAATATTATTAGAATGTACAATGATGTAAATGTGCATGGTATCCACATGTAAATGAGTCTATAGGATAGGAATATAAAGATTCTTAGGAATATGGAATACCAAGAGTCATATCATTATATATAGACCTTTAGTATAATATAATAGAGAATAAAAGAAGAGAGGAAGAGATTATCAAGCAAGAGTAGAGAGATAGTAGTTATAATGTAGAATTTGTATGAAGAATGGACCATTGTGATCACATATTGTAACACGTTTAAATTTTTGTGAGCCTTCATTAATGACTATTTCATGATTTATTTCATTACTTGTGGTTGCATTTCATTTAAGTTTATAGCATCAAAAGCTAACATATAAATTCCCAATAACTAATCCATTGACTCAATATATTATATATGAAATTATGAGGTGCCAATAGGAATCCAACCATTATTCATTCTATTTATTCATGTAATTTACTTCTCTCTCTCTCTCTCCATTTATCATACTATTTTTATTTCCATATTTCATCTTTTCTACATATGATTGTTATGAATGTATGTTTCAAATTATTTCTAGAAAGAATTGTAAGTTCCAAAATCATATTAGAGTGAGGACTAGATCTACATAATTCAATTTAAAAAAAATGTTTATCACTTAAAGTGATTTAAAAAGAACTCATGATATTAGTTTTGGAGGGAATATGCAATATTTTTTTAGTTTTGAATTGCATTTGATGCCAAAGGTTTCTTGCCAGTATTTGAACTAGTTTTTGTGTGATTGTATGCATTGTCTTTTACATGCTATCTTTCACAAAATCCTCTATTAGGTGGGTTGTTCAAAAATTAAATGCACCCCAAGGGATAGCATATGGGTTGTTGTATTCATTAATCATCTTGACATCATAGGTTTCTTTCTCTTCCATCACATGTTTTGCTTTGTCTCACTCATAGTCATACCTTAAAATTCTAGCCAAATTAACCCTACTTACACTTGATAGAGTGGAATGGGAGTAAATAGTTATATACATTGAATTTAATGATCTTCTAAAGTAGGGGTATAGATCTTCTAGTTTGTACCCTAAATCATGTAATAAATAGACTTATGCTTCAATAAATAAATTGATTTACTTTGCTATCATTGGTATTAGAGCAAGCAAATATGAGTAAGCTCTAAACCTATGGTGTTATACTTATTTGGTTTATTAGAAAGGATTCCTTAATCTAATCCACCATCAAGTGTGTGAGGTCTGTAAGGAATAGGTTTGCTATCTGATGATAGTCCCTTATATTTGTTTAATGAGTATAGGTCTAAGTGTTTGTAGGTCTGATTCATGCGAAAGATATACATTGGTAATAAGAGCTTATGTGATCATGACCTTGTATCTAGTATTCTAAAATATTTTGACCAATATTTACCAGATCCCTCATCTTGGATTGCCAAAGATATAGTCTCCTTAAGTATTTTTGCATATTACCCTTGCTAGATCTCATTTAATTTTTTCTTAAGTATCACACTGTAAAATATTTGGAGCTCATTTTCAAGGTCTTTTATGGATTTTTTGAGGCTTTTAACAAGTGACAAACTGATATTTAAATTATTTAATATTTTTGGCTTGT
The DNA here is from genome assembly GCA_028583015.1 of Wollemia nobilis. Taxonomy (NCBI): domain Eukaryota; kingdom Viridiplantae; phylum Streptophyta; class Pinopsida; order Araucariales; family Araucariaceae; genus Wollemia; species Wollemia nobilis. The sequence goes on from JAQPPZ010000762.1 coordinate 646,699, forward strand.
AGAGATCTTTAATTTGAAAAAAAATCCAAAATCAAAGTTTTGGATCAAATTTTTTTTCCTCTAAAATCTAATATTCTAGCTAATTAATGCACATAGGTAGCTATTGGAATAGGTTATAGTATTTAGAATAAAGGCTATCTATTAGAGTAGAAAACAAAAAAAAGGATAATCTCACAATCGCCCCCCCCCCATGTATTTTTAGTCATTGATGAAAGCAAAAAATAACACCCTCAAAATAGGCAACAACTAAGCAATGCCTCTAAGGCACTAGTGTGAACATATGCTATATAACATTTTCTTGAGAGCATTTCAAACCCAATGAGTGGGTATACTTCAATAGCTAGTGCATCATGGTTGAAAATTTTTTCCTTTGATGAGATCCAAGTTTGATTCCCATCAACAAAAAAATATCTTTGTAGGTGCTTTACAAAGATTTGGAAAACATTTTCAAATGTGTTGCTATAATTATCTTTTATAAAGAGGAGATAAAATTAGTACTTTATATTTTTTATTAAAGGAAATTTTTTTTTAAAGAAGCACTTTATAGCCTACCCGGATTCGTGGCGGCTACCGATTCCACCATGTAAATTCAAAAAAAAAAAAAAGCACTTTATTTTTTTTAATAAAAGAAAAGCTTTCTTAAAAAATATATTTTTAAGAAGTGCTCTTTTGATTTATTTTTTAAGGTGCTTTATTATATTTAGTTAAAAGGGCTTCTTTAATGAATTTGATTTAACCAATTGTGTAATTGTGATAATAACCAAGGTGCATTTTGGAGTCTGATAACTTTATTATTCTTTCTTATTTTACATTTCACCTATTTTTTGTAGGTTATATTTTGAAAAATTCATGCTTAATTGCATGGAAGGTGAAAATAATTTGCAATAAGAAATCACCCTTTTCTCAAACCTTCAAGGATTGAAGCGTAATTGAGTATAATTAGTGCCTTTGGGGGTCATTTATAGGTAATATTGTCATGATTGGCTACTACGCTTAACACCTAATATAGCTGTAACAATGATGTCTAGGGTATATCCCTATAAACCATAAAGGAGAAATAAGGAATCTAAAATTATTTTATTCACTCCATAATCCACCTTATTCGCCACTATTGCTTGATGGAAGCCCTAAAATTGATATTCTTCTTGAAAGTATTTCTAAGTAGATGTAAATATAGGATGAATCATATTCTATATTACCTAGGTACCACTTATTGTACTATATCATTTACCTTAAGGTCTCTTTATTATAGGACCACATATATTGAGAGGACTAGCTCTTCTAGTATCGATGGATATATCGAAAGGCAAGTATATAGAAGGTATGATATATAAGACTATTAATATATTAAAAGGGAAACCATTTTTATAGAGATAAAGAACACTCATAATGTCCACTCTTAAATATTATATATCATACTAGTAATATATTAGAAGGGAAACCATTTTTATAGAGATAAAGAACACATAATATCCACTCTTAAAGTATTTTTAATAGATTCTTAGCTCCTAAAAGGGCTCAAATTTAGACCATGGAAGACAAATATGTAGACTATCTTGATAGTGGAGAAGCTATGGGAAATTATAATAGGCATCATGACACAACCTCAAGATGTGGACTAAATAAAGAAGAATGATGAAGCATACCACCGAGCATTGATGCTAATCACCCTTGATATAATTGATGAGATATGGCCCCACATTTGTGATGCAAAAACTTCCAATCAAGAATAGGATGCTCTTATGACAATTTATGAAGGAAAACATCAGTCCACTATTCTTAAGCTTCAATCCTAACTTCACACATTATGAGTGGTATATGGAGAGAATATGGAGCAATTTATTTGCAAAGTCATGAACTTGAAGGGAAAATTGAATGTTATTGGTGAAAAAGTGGATGATAAGTTCTTAGTTCACATCATCCTTTGAGCTTTACTATATTCCTTTCACATGATTATTACCTCCTTATAGATCTCCAATAGGGTTATTTATTTCAAGGAGTTGGTCAATATGCTACAATAGGAAGAAGAAATCAATAAATTGAGGGACCAGTTGTTGAAAAGTGCACTTATTATCTAGAATATTGCAAGTCAAAAACTTGGGCAAAAGATAAGAAAAAGGGATTCTTTGAACAAATTTATTTCCTCATTTTCATTATAATAGCCACCTTAGCACCACCATATGTATTTTCATATAGATGAACAAGACAAATATGATACCATATATTGTTGATACAATGCTACCCCCCAAGATGATTAGGTCCACAAGCCTCAACAAAAATAGAAATAGTATAGGCAATGAAACAAAAAATGGTAGTAGAAAGGACATATTCTATTTAATATTCAAATTAAAATTACAAAAAATCTCATGAAGAATCAAATTTATATTTTGAACAAGCACACAATGGAATCATGGCCAAAGTTGTTACTAAACCCAAGAATGATGTTTGGTACATTGATTATGGTGCTAGCAACAAAATGATAGGGGAAAAAGGATGTTTTGATACCTTAAAAATAAAATGGAAACCAATGATCATCAACAATAATAAAAAATGCAAGGTAAAAGGATAATGCGATGCTTCCATTAATTTTCCAAATGAGAAATACACCATCAAATAGGTCCTCTATATCTTAGGACTAGGTAATAACTTGTTATGTATGCCACAACTACTAGATAGAAATATGAAGGTTGATTTTAAAGTTGAGAATGATCACAAGAGGTGTTTTATCACTAATAATGGTAAGCATATTGACATAAATCCCTTAAAAAATGGTTTGTTTGCCATAGATGTCCAATCTGCTCCATGTATATCATTGCTTACAACTATGATGGATGCAAATACCCTTTGGCATTGGAGATATGGGAATATTAGTTCTAACTACTTCCTTCAATTGAGTAAGCATAAAATTGTAATCAATATACCAAAACTTTCACTCACATTTCTAGTTTTCTTAGGATGTTTGGTAGGGAAGCGATACCGAACACCATTTGAGTTAAGTGCTCATAGAGCCAATGGTCCCTTGGATGTGATACACACTAATCTATATGGATCCTTATAGATATTTTTTGTGGTGAAATATGTAGCATAGGGGTATAGTATTCCCAATGGGGAGGTTATTTTCTAAGGCTCAGAATGATCAATATACAAATCCTAACTCGATTTCCAAATTGTACAACTGTACGATCCTTCAAACTACCATTTTATGCCTAATGAACAACTTGTACGAAAGTCAATTTCACATACTGTACAATTTTAAATCATATAGTGGTAATTTTTGTACACTTCTAAACTCATCCAAGCTATAAGAATCAGTTTTGGAGGCTACCGTACATATTTTTGTAATCGTTCAAGTCAATTCCCTTAAACTGCCAAATCAGTAAATTTCTCTCCATCTCTTAGTTTACCAAATCGGGTAAGTTTTCCTTATATGATTTGTATGAACTCTAGTGTACGATTTGTATGAACTGAAGGTACATATAGGTGCCAAATCAGATAATATATTGGACCAACCTCTCTTAGGTATGTTTTGCAAAGGTTTAATATGTTAATTAATCCATTCACAACAACATGTAACCCATATTAATGGAGATTGCAAGAGATTCCATTCCACTGGATACGTTCATTAATCATAAAGTAGGTTTCATGACATCCTACTAAGTGGTATCATGCTCATAGATCATTCCTCAAGCTTCACTATTAATTGTTTCTTACAATATGTGGCAACAATGCATAAAACTAAGCCAAACATTCACCAAAAAACACATGCTTCAAGAGTAAACCATAAATCCTTATCCATCAATTCCAGAATCATACAAAACCTGTAACAAATGTATCCATAATAATTTATGTATTATTATATCATAAATTTTATTACAACATGGTTTTTCTATCAATCTACTACAATAACTCAAAGGTTAACAATCTATCTCATTGGATTCTAACCAGTAAATACTCACTACATATCCCACAATAGCCAGACCTATGAATTTGAAAATGGGGAATTATATAAAATTTCCTAGGCCATTCCAAAGTTGTTCTTGAGGCAATTAGTTATTTACAACTACCCATCCATAACAAAATACATAAATTTAGAATTTTACTAAGTCTAAAACCTTACTTAGCAAACTTATGCGCCATTTCATCCCAATATTATATTTCCCATGCACTTCATTGTATTTCAATGCACCTTGTATGGTTTGCCCTTGAATTTTATAGTTTGTCTTTCTATTTGTATGGTTTACCCCTACCTACACAGTTTACAAAACTTGGGTAAACTATCAAAACTGTTAAAATTGAGCAAATCCATTTGATAACTTTCTCTTATTTTGGGAGGTGGATTTGTTGCCTACATCTGCCCTCCCCTTTACTTTGGTTGATGTCCTCACAAACTAACCTTTTTTCTTTAGTTGTGCTTTGTAGTCTGTAATTATCTCATACAATTCAATCACTTTAGATTGAAGGATTGCACGTCCATTCTTCAACTTGGCTGTGTAGCTTCCCATTTCCACTACTTTCACCCATGGAAATTAGCCTTATCTTTAGCAGTCTTCAGGAATCCCATCATTTGATTTTCTCGATCAGTGAAAATCCTCTTCAAGCTTTCCTACAAGTGGGATTTTGTTCGATTCACCACCTGAAGTTCTTCATTATTCTCAGCAATGGTTTCTAGGTGGTGATGAATATTTGCCTCTAAGGCATGAATGGTCTCTTCCTTGGCCTTCAACTGTGCTTGCTTCTCTAGGAATAATTCATTGTATATTTTGTTATCCTTTTGAAGTTATTCTATCTGCTTGGCCTATGTCACCACATGCTCATTTTTCTTGGCTAACTGTGGTGCCATGTGTTCATACTTTGCCTTGAGTTATGCTTCCAACTCCTTAATATTGTCCTTTGCTCTCTGGGATATTTATCACTTCTCTTATTCAAGAAAATTAAATCTAGTTTCAAACTCATTATTTATGCTTATCAAATATTCCTCCAGTTTCTTTACTTTCTCTTGTACTATAGCCTTACACTTTTGTAATTATTCCTCCATTACAATCATTTCTATTCGAGTGGCCTCTATCTCCTTATTCTGAGCTTCCTTGAGCTGATAAATCTGCTCCAATCCAATGCTCAACCACTCTATCCAATATGTGAGAAATTTCAACTTACTTAGAGTGATAGTCAAATTTTTAGTGACCCTCTTGTACTCCAATTCTCTTGTATTCATCAGCCAAGTTAGGTTATTGATTCTATCCAAGTACAATATCGGATGCTATCTGTAGTTGGTTATCACTCCTTTTGGCAAGTCATATCTTTCCATAATTGTGGTTACCTTTTCCCTATGTAACTTCCATGGGTGCAGTACATGAATGTTTGTGATTCTCCTTGTACATTCCTTATTGTTCACCCATTCTGTTATTTTCTCCAACTTGAGAGACACTTGTTCCTCCCACAACTTTAATTCTCCCACGCATCCAATACAAAACTATAATTGGGTGTTGGCTATGGCATCACCTATCTATGAGAAGAAATGTTCCACATCATCTTCTACTCCTCTCACCTCTTCTTCCATTTAAATCTTACCAAACTATGGTACCTTAAAAAGGCAACTTGTTCTCATTCTCCGTTGTTTTTCTTCTATAGGATTTCATTCTTCCTCTTCCTCCATGTGGTGGCTAGAGCTTCCCCCAAGCTCTCAAAGTGCTCTTTTTGTGTCTATATTTTACTGAGATGGATTTTTTTTGTACAATATTCTCCTCCTCCTCATCATCTTCTATATTCACAATCTCCTATTGATATTGTTGTTGCTCCATCTGTTCTTGGGCTCCTTCTTGTTCAGTAGATCCCACTTGTTTCTATTCAGTTACTTTTTGGGCTACTTCTTTTTCCACACTACCTACCTATTGTTCTTACATCACCTATTCTTCCTCCTAATTATGTTGGATTTCCATTGTTGTGATTTGTTCAAAAAAAAGTTTCTTTTGTTCTTGTGATGCTTTTATCTCTTCTTATGCATCACTTGGATTTTTTTGCTTTGAACTTCCTCCCATCATAAATTTGTAATGGGGCTTCTTCTTTTTCCTAAATTCTTCCTCTAGGGCTTCCAATATCACTTCAGTGTCCTATTTTTCCTCCTGAGTGCTGGCTGCTACTTCCTGTCCTATCTACCCCATCTCTATATCCTTCAAAAAATTTGAAGCATCTAAGATTTTGAATTCATCCCAATGGAGATACCACCATTTTTTTTTTTTTTTCCCAACTCCAGTAATCTAGATCTATAATTTTTTGAATTCGATTGTTCTTCCTCATGTTGATCCTTTTGTGCAGGCTTATCTTGTTTCCTTGAAATGGGGTTCTTTGCCATTCTTTCTTGTTGTCATCATGTTCTTATTTGAATTGGGCTTACTTGTTGTTGTAATCACAGTGACACTGAGAGGGGGGTGAATCAGTGTGATCTTTAAAACTTCTAAAATATATATATTTAAATCCAACAACTATTTAAAACTGATAAACGAAATATCAAATGCAGCAAGAAAGCATGACACACAACACAACAAATTAACGAGGTTCACCAATGTGGCTACTCCTCAAAATGACTGCTTGGACTACCATCCAAATCTAGTCAAATGCAAAGCTACAACTTTACAAAATCTTTTACCAGCATCAACTGGAAGGAGCACCAACCCCTTTGCTTTATCTGATTCAAACAGAATGGAGCACCAACTCCTAATTTACCAGCACCTTCTCTGGAAAGAGGCACCAACCCCTTATACCAAGCTGCAACTTGGAAGTCAATAAAGATAATAAAAATGATAGAATAAAACTTTCACGTTGTTCCTTACAATCTGCTATTTTTTTGCATTCTGTTGCTTCTACGCAAAACACTTCGCACTGTTCGATCGCTTCTGTGTACTTCTTCGCACTCTCTGCTACAATCGGATGATCGATCACTTCTATGTCTATGCGCTATCACTTTGAACTTAGATCTCCACCTCTACACATTTCGCTCTTCTAACACGCAATCACGATATGCAGACTCGAACTACTACTTCGCACTCTGCTCCGACATGAACTTCACTTGCGCAATCACTCTACTCGCCTTCGCACTCTATCTTCACACCTACTTTCAAACTCGAAGTAGCCCTCCTTTTATAGAAGAAAAATCAAGATCAATTCTTAAATCATAGTCGGAAACCCTAAGGACGCCTTGCAAACCCTAAGAACCTCCGCTATAAAACCCTAGAAGATGTCGGCTGCAAACCCTAAGAATATCCACTGTAAAACCCTAGAAGATGTCGGCTGCAAACCCTAAGAACATCCGCTATAAAACCCTAGAAGATGTCGATTGCAAAACCCTAAAATCCATCGGCCCCGATTCAACTTTGTCGGCCTCAACCTCTGCTGCCACCTTTGTCACCTTTTTGTAACTATTGCCGTGAAATAATAACATGTCGCGATATCGCGACACCTTTTGTAGCCGTACGCCTTCTTGTCCTTGCTGTCACGAAATCGTGACCCTTTTGGCCGTTGAAAGCTTTGCCACCGTTCTTGTCGTGAAATCGTGACACTTTGAACTTTTGCTGACGTCATCCTCATCCTTGTCATGAAATCACGATGCTTTCGGCTTCTAGAGGCTTTTCTTGCAACTTGTCATGAAATCATGACACTTTCAGCTTTTGCTGACGTCATCCTCATCTTTGTCATGAAATCATGATGCTTTTGGCTTCCAGAGGCTTTTCTTGCAACCTATCGTGAAATCGTGACACTTTCAACTTTTACTGACGTCATCCTCATCTTTGTCGTGAAATCGTGATGCTTTCGGCTTTCGTACATTCCTTGCTTCATGCAGTAGTGAAATCGCTACAACTTAGTGCCTTGTGATTCCAACTTTGCTTCTACCCGTGAAATATTGACTCATAGCGAAATCGCTACACTCTTGTGCCTTACACTTTCGACTTGAAACATAATCCACCTTTGAGTTCACTTTATAGCGAAATCGCTACACCTTCGTGTTGTGCTTTTTCAACTCGTAGTGAAATCGCTACACCTTTGTTTTGTGCTTTTCAACTCGTAGTGAAATCGCTACACCTTTGATTTGTGCAATTTTGACACGTAGCGAAATCGCTACAACTTTTCACTTAACACTTTCTCCCTGCTTCGGCCAGCGAAAATTCAACATGTAGCGAAATCGCTACAGTTTCTCGACTTAGCTCCTTGGCCTCCAGCATGTCACGAAATCATGACAGTTTGCCTTACGTCCTTTCTTTCCTCCGACTTGTCATGAAATCATGACATTTTTGACTGTGCCTTCTCTCTCCTCACTTTCGTCGTGAAATCATGACATTTTTGGCTGTGCTTTCTCTCTCCTCACTTTCGTCATGAAATCGTGACATTTTTGTGCTTTCTCTCTCCTCCGACTTGTCGTGAAATCGCGACAGAAAACATGTCGCGATATCGTGACAGTTTTCTAACTTGTCTTTTTCTTTGAATTTTTGAAACTGGGTCACTCTTGTTTTCCTGGAATTGCACTTTACATAATCTGACTATCCTTTGAATTTTTGTTCTCTACATCTGAATGGCTCTTGAACTGTCTATCCATTGCATCATTGGATCTAACTCCTGTGTTGACAACAATGACAAACTTCTTGCAACACCTTGCTCAACAATCTCCCCCTTTGGAATTGTTGGCAACACCTGTATACATTCCTGTAACTCTTCTCCCCCTTTGTCAATAATACCAAAGGGCTGTTGCAGACTCCCCACGAGTCCATCCTCACACTTCTCAGGCACAATTTGTTGCATCTGACACAAATTATGATCATGAGCAAAAGAATAGTCAAATACTCAAATGCTCCCCCTGAGAAAGTGATCCTTGTAGCTAGTCACTTCTTAGGAAGTGTGACTACTCCTAATTTGCTGCGAAGGTACTCAAATACTTCCTTGGGCAAAGGTTTTGTAAAAATATCTGCTACTTGTTATGTAGTTGGGACATAGTCCAATTTAACTTCTCCTTCTGCAACTTTCTCCTTCAAGAAATGATACCTTATAGCAATGTGCTTTGTCCGTGAGTGCATTACTGGATTCTTAGAGATGTTGATTGCACTGGTGTTATCACACTTTACTGATATTGGTTCACTAAAATTAATACCTAGATCTTTCAAAGTTTGTTTCATCCACAAGACTTGTGTGCAACATGTTGCTATTGCAATATATTCTGCCTCAGCTGTAGATAAAGAAACTGACTCTTGCTTCTTACTGTGCCATGCAACCAATCTGTCCCCCAAATAGAAGGCTCCTCCATTGGTACTCTTTCTGTCATCAACACATCCAGCCCAATATGCATCTGAATATGATATAAGAGTGAAGTCTTTGCCTTTTGGGTACCACAACCCATACTCCATGGTGCCCTTGAGATACCGAAAAATCCTTTTAACTGTTGTCACATGAGTCTCTTTGGGACTGGCCTGAAATCTAGCTACCATGCAAACTGCCTGTAGAATATCAGGTCTAGTGGCTATTAAATATAGTAGACTTCCAATCATAGATCTATACATGGTTTGGTCTACAGGTGGAGATTTGTCTTCTTTACTCAATTTGCAGCCTATTGTCATGGGAGTGTTGGTAGCTAACTGACTTATAGTCCTCCATAGTGAACCTTTTTAGCATTTCTTTCACATATTTGATTTGGGAAATGAATATGCCTTTCTCATTTTGATTAACTTGCAGCCCAAGAAAGTAAGGCAGGTTCACCAATCATAGACATTTCAAATTCATTCTGCATCTTATTTGCTAAGTCTTTACAAGATTCATCTTTGTTGCTGCCAAATATGATATCATCTACATAGACAACTAGAACAATGAGATGCCCACCTTCTATTTTTACATACAGATTACTGTCCACTAAACCTTTCTTGAATCCCTGTTGAGAGAGATAATTATCTAGCCTTGCATACCATGCCCGTGGTGCTTGTTTTAATCCATATAGTGCTTTCTTTAATTTGTAGACAAGGTTAGGATCTTCACTAATTTGAAAGCCATCTGGTTGTTCAATATAGACCTCTTCTTCAAGTTTCCCATTTAGGAAGGCAGATTTTACATCCATATGATAAACTCTGAAGTTCTTGTGAATTGCTAGTGCCAAAAACATTCTAATAGCTTCTAGTCTGGCCACTGGTGCGAAAGTCTCTTCAAAATCAATGCCTTCGACCTGTGCATAGCCTTTGCAAACCAGTCTTGCTTTGTTTCTAATGACATGACCGTCTTCATTTAATTTGTTTCGAAATATCCATTTGGTGCCGATTACATTCTTATTTGCAGGTCTAGGTACCAGTTCCCAAGTTCTATTCTTTTCAATCTGATCTAACTCTTCATTTATTGCTTTCATCCAGCTATCATCTTTGTTGGCTTCATCTATGTTTTTGGGCTCAATGCTTGATAAAAGAGAGTAATTACTTATTACTTTCCTTCTTGTTTGAACACCGGCTGTGGGATCTCCAATTATTTGATCTGTTGGATGATTTTTCTGCCAGTTGCCAGTTTTAAATTTCTTATTTTCTTGTGCTTTTGAGTCATCGATTAAGTCAGTTGAATCAATTGTAGGTTTGTTTCCTTCTTCATTTACCTCATCTCCTTCAAAAACATCTTCATAGATTGGGTAGTTTTCCTCAAAGTTAGTTAACCGTGTTCTACCTTCATCAAATTTAACATCTGCACTATCCACAATTTTCTTGAGTCTCTTGTTGTAGCATTTGTAAGCTTTACTTTTTGGAGAATATCCAACAAAGACACCTTCATCTGCTCTATCTTCAAATTTCTCGAGATTGTCATCAGTATTTCTGATATAACACTTACAGACCAAATACTTTGAGATGTTTCTGTTGTTGCTTTTCTACCAAACCACAACTCATAAGGAGTTTTGCTTTCATGAGTCCTTAACATATATCTGTTTTGGAGGTATCTTCGTTGTGTGAGCTGCTTCTTTCAGAATCATGTCTGCTATTTTATTTTACGCGACATAGTGCGTGCCATTTCCTGAATAGTTCTGTTCTTTCTTTCTACTACACCATTCTACTGGGGAGTTCTAGCTGCTGAATATTGTCTCCTGATGCCATGATTTTCACAGTATTCTAAAAATTCATTTGAAATGAATTCTCCTCCTCTATATGATCGTAAACATTTAATCCTTTTTCTGGTTTCATTCTCAAATAGATGTTTGAAGGATTTGAACATTTGAAAAGCTTCTGTTTTGTCTTTTAAGAAAAATATCCAGGTCATTATGGAATAATCATCGATACATAACATAAAATATTTGTCTCCATTTATGCTTTGTGTTCTCATGGGTCCACATAAGTCTGTATGTATAAGTTCCAGAGGCTTGCTAGTGTGGTACTCTTTTGTTTTGAATGAAACTCTGGTTTGCTTTCCCTTCTGACATGAGGCATAGACAATATTTGAAGGTTTTCTAATGGTTGGAATATCTCTCACTGGCTTGTTTTGAGCTGATTTTCACTAAGTTGTCGAAACTTATGTGTCCAAGCCTCTTGTGCCACGGCCGGTTCTCTTCTTCTTGTCCAATGAAGCACATACCTTCTGAAGATTACGAGAGTGTGTACGAGGTTGCCAGACGTCCTTGAGCCGGTTGCTATTAATTTCCCGTTGTTTATTTTCTGACTTCACAACCCCTGCTTCTTGAAAACTACTTCATGTCCTTTATCACAAATTTGACTCACACTTAGCAGATTGTGTTTCAGACCATCCACAAACAGAACTTCTTCGACTTAATTTTCCCATCACTAATTTTGATAGACCCCTTTCCGATTATCTTGGCTCCATCATTGTTTTCGAACTTTACAGAGCCACCCTCATATTTTTGTAGTTTTTCAAACTTATGTTTATCACCTGTCATATGACTTGAGCAACCACTATCAAGAATCCATGGAACACATTTATTTTGAGCCTTGAAAGCTATCTGTACTATTAGAGATTCCTTTTCTTCTCTGAGTTGTTCTTTCTGTTTCCATTCTATTTTGACCGTGGTATTGGATTCTAGCTTGGATTTCCCCTTTTCAGACTCTTGCACATATCTTTCAGAATGATTTCTACTTTGTTTTGCCCTATATGGTTGAACTCTTCTTTTTGAATTTGATTTGAAACCAGAGGTACTATGACGAGTTTCTAGCAATATGCCCAAAGTTGTGACAATTGAAGCATTCTCCTGCATAACTTCTTAAAGGAGCAAAAGCATTTCTACTAGTGAAACTTCTTGGTCCTACATTATACTTGCAGTCAGCAATTTTATGTCCATAAGCATTACATTTAAAATAGAAACCATAAAAGTAATGATTGAACCTGAAAGATGGTCTTTGCCAGTTTGTTGCAGGAGTCATAGATTTTCTTTTCTTTTGATGTGTGACCTTGGTAAAACCATCATTGTCAGTCCTCTTTTTAGGCCTGGCATCATTTCTTTCTTTTGCCTGATTAGTTGTTCTTTCCACAACCTGTTTCTTGTCTTCACTTCTTTCAACATTTATGGCTGATGATTCTCCTTCAACAAAGCCCAGACCAAATTTGATACCTGCGGGTCTTTGATCGCTTAAAATTTTGTCCAACTTCATCGAACTTTCTTCACGTTTGTAATAGCAGCTAATTTTTCGATCCAGCTCTTGTATCTGTATTCGAAGACCAACATTTTCTTCTTCCAGTTTATAGCAGCAATCTATCTTCATGGTCACCTGAACTTCAAGATCTTCGGACATTTTCTTGTACTCTTCTGACTGTATTTTCAAACTTGTTATAATGTCATTTGCATCCTCAAGTTTCCTTGATAGTTTTTATTTTTTCTCCTCTCAGATTTCCATTCTATAAGAGCAGAAACTAGTTCACCTTCTAAATCTACTTCAGCCTCAGTTTTTTCAACAATCAGTATAGAGTTCATACCTTCTTCCTTCTATGAGATTTCTGCCTTTTCAAAATTTTTGACTTCAAATGCCATGAATAGAGCTTCACTGTTCCTTCTTCAGAATCCTCACTAGAGCTGTCTTCTGAGGAATATGCATTCCTGGATATAAAGCTTTTCTTTTTGAAATTGCCTTTTCTGAAGTTAGATTTCTTTCTCCATTCACCTTTTTCTTGATGTGAAGTTTCCTCACCTTTGTCCTTCTCATTGAGAGGACATTTGGTTGCAAAGTGTCCAATTCCCCCACAGTTGAAACATTTAAAAGGTAGTTTTCCTTTGTACTTTCCTTTGCCCTTTCTCAACTTTCTGACAAAATTTGCTTCCATTTCGTCTGAGATTTCTTCTTCTTTAGATTCTTGCTTTGTGTCTTTACCCTTTTGGGCTTTAAATGCTGCTTCTCTGTCTGTAGGATTAGACTTTCCTATTCTCATTTCGTAAGCCATCAAGGAACCATGCATCTCATCCATACTGAAATGATTTAAGTCTTTAGCCTCTTCTATGGCAGAGACTTTAGAATCAAACCTGTGAGGAAGCGACCTTAAAACCTTTTTCACAATAGTAGCATCATCCAACTTTTCGTCGAGACCTCTCATTGAATTAGTGATTCCATTTACCCTTTGCATGAAGGCTTCTATGTTCTCATCGTTGGTCATTTTTAGTGATTCGAATTGAGCTCGATGAGTTTGCAGCTTAGCTTCCTTGATCTTGTCATCTCCCTCATGAATATTCTCTAGTTTGTCCCACACATCTTTTTTTGAAACATAGTTTATGATTTTGACCAACTCATTGTCCACTAATCCACACATGATGGCATTTTTAGCTTTAGAATCATTTTCAAACTCCTTTTTACCGGTGTTGTCGGTTGGAGCAATAGCAAGAGCTGTGTAACCATTGACTACTGCATTCCAGATGTCAAATCCCAAAGCTTGGAGATATGTTTGCATTCTGATCTTCCAGAAAGCATAATTTGTTTCGTCAAACAGTGGTGCCTTGTTTGAGGAGAAACCTTCACCACCTACCATAATGTCACTTACTGGGATCACCCTAGCTGATTGAGCCTGTTCAGGTACCTAGCTCTGATACCAATTGTTGTAATCACAGTGACACTGAGAGGGGGGTGAATCAGTGTGATCTTTAAAACTTCTAAAATATATATATTTAAATCAGACAACTATTTAAAACTGATAAACGAAATATCAAATGCAGCAAGAAAGCATGACACACAACACAACAAATTAACGAGGTTCACCAATGTGGCTACTCCTCAAAATGACTGCTTGGACTACCATCCAAATCCAGTCAAATGCAAAGCTACAACTTTACAAAATCTTTTACCAGCACCAACTGGAAGGAGCACCAACCCCTTTGCTTTATCTGCTACAAACAGAATGGAGCACCAACTCCTAATTTACCAGCACCTACTGGAAAGAGGCACCAACCCCTTATACCAAGCTGCAACTTGGAAGTCAATAAAGATAATAAAAATGATAGAATAAAACTTTCACGTTGTTCCTTACAGTCTGCTATTTTTTTGCATTCTACTGCTTCTATGCAAAACACTTCGCACTGTCCGATCGCTTGTGTACTTCTTCGCACTCTCTGCTACAATCGGATGATCGATCACTTCTGCGCGCTATCACTTTGAACTTAGATCTCCACCTCTACACATTTCGCTCTTCTAACACGCAATCACGATATGCAGACTCGAACTACTACTTCGCACTCTGCTCCGACATGAACTTCACTTGCGCAACCACTCTACTCGCCTTCGCACCCTATCTTCACACCTTACAATTCAAACTCAAGGAAGCCCTGCTTTTATAGAAGAAAAATCAAGATCAATTCTCAAATCATAGTCGACAGTAACCCTAAGGACGTCGGTTGCAAACCCTAAGAAAGTTTGCTACAAACCCTAAGAACCTCTGCTGTAAAACCCTAGAAGATGTCGGCTACAAACCCTAAGAATATCCGCTGTAAAACCCTAGAAGATGTCTGCAAACCCTAAGAACATCCACTGTAAAACCCTAGAAGATGTCGGCTACAAAACCCTAAAATCCGTCAGCCCCGATTCAACTTTGTCGGCCTCAACCACTGCTGCCACCTTTGTCACCTTTTTGTAACTGTTGCCACGAAATAATAACATGTCGCGATATCGCGACACCTTTTGTAGTCGTACGCCTTCTTGTCCTTGTTGTCGCGAAATCGTGACCCTTTTGGCCGTTGAAAGCTTTGCCATCGTTCTTGTCATGAAATCGTGACACTTTGAACTTTTGCTGACGTCATCCTCATCCTTGTCATGAAATCGTGACGCTTTCGGCTTCCAGAGGCTTTTCTTGCAACCTATCACAAAATCATGACACTTTCACTTTTCGACGTCATCCTCGACTTTGTCATGAAATCACGATGCTTTTGGCTTCCAGAGGCTTTTCTTGCAACTTGTCGTGAAATCGTGACACTTTTAGCTTTTGCTGATGTCATCCTCATCTTTGTCACGAAATCATGACGCTTTCGGCTTTCGTACATTCCTTGCTTCATGCAGTAGCGAAATCGCTACAACTTAGTGCCTTGTGCTTCCAACTTTGCTTCTACCGTGAAATATTGACTCTAGCGAAATCGCTACACTCTTGTGCCTTACACTTTCGACTTGAAGCATAATCACCTTTGAGTTCTACACTTTGTAGCGAAATCGCTACACCTTCGTGTTGTGCTTTTCAACTCGTAGCGAAATCGCTACACCTTTGTGTTGTGCTTTTTCAACTCGTAGCGAAATCGCTACACCTTTGATTTGTGCAATTTTGACATGTAGTGAAATCGCTACACTTTTCACTTAACACTTTCTCCTTGCTTCGGCCAGCGAAAATTCAACATGTAGCGAAATCGCTACAGTTTCTCGACTTAGCTCCTTGGCCTCCGACATGTCGCGAAATCGTGACAGTTTGCCTTGCATCCTTTCTCTCCTCCGACTTGTCATGAAATCGTGACATTTTCGACTGCGCCTTCTCTCTCCTCACTTTCGTCGTGAAATCATGACATTTTCGGTTGTGCTTTCTCTCTCCTCACTTTCGTCGTGAAATCGTGACATTTTCGGCTGCGCTTTCTCTCTCCTCCGACTTGTCGCGAAATCGCGACAGAAAACATGTCGCGATATCGCGACAGTTTTCTAACTTGTCTTTTTCTTCAAATTTTTGAAACTGGGTCACTCTTGTTTTCTGGAATTGCACTTTACATAATCTGACTATCCTTTGAATTTATGTTCTCTGCATCTGAATGACTCCTGAACTGTCTATCCACTGCATCATTGGATCTAACTGCTTGTGTTGACAACAATGACAAACTTCTTGCAACACCTTGCTCAACACTTGTCTCTCCATATTTTCCTCCCTTTCCTAAAATGATGGTTGCTCCTACTACCGTTGTTGCATTGCTTTTTATTCTAGTTTAGGTTCCAATATCCTTGTTCTTTTCCTTCGATAATGCACATCCTCATAATTCAAATGTGTTTCCTCTAGTATCTCCATGGCCTATTGTTCCCTCTTTGTTTGAGGCTTCTCTAGAGTCCCTTTCTTAATAGGTATTGACTTTTCCCACCTCAAAATGGTTGGTTGTCCTTACCAAAATTCTCGAGGTTCTGTCAAACCTGGAAAAAAATTCTCAACTCCATGATATCATTCAATAATAGTCCAATGGCATGGAAGATCATTCCAAAGTTCTTTGGTCCCTTAGTCAGTACTTCGTGCATTTTTATTTCTAGATAGGTATCCCAATAGTACTATATTCCTTGGGTGATACCTTCTACATATTGAGCCATCTAGATTGGCATCTCTGTGGATCTTATATCACCTTAAAATAAATCCATTACTGTATTTAGTATACATGGCCAATTTTCTCCTTTTAGTTGGCTTTGTTTGATCCCTCGATTTCTCGCACCTAAGATTTTTGTAGTAGTCGGTGACTTCACATTAGTCAATGAAGTGATGATATGATATGACTCAATCAGATCAACCAATTTATTAACTTATGTTTGACATATTATATCAATCTAAATATCTTCCTGAATGCATCTGCTATCACTTTTATTTTCATCAACCTCTTGTCCACATTGAAAAAAGTAGTTCTAGTCATACGATTGTATTCTTGGACCATCTGCAATAGGTAGTTGTAGAAGAAGTTTTTTTGGTGTGGTGGTACTTGTGCTATGACAACTACACCATCCTCCTTGAACCATTTCCTCCATGGATGGTTCTTGTTTTGTTTATCATTCCACCATCGCCTACATGTATCCGCTCCATGTTGTACAAATGAAATATTTGTTATCTCCACCTGACCTTCCTCAGGTCCGCTACTCAGATCCTCATCTTGATCTAGAATGTGGACTTCACTTCTTAGCTCCCTCCTTGAGGTCCTTTCCTATGCCATTCTCTCCTCTTGGTACCTTGGTGGTGTTCTTCTTTGATCAGCCCGCCAATAGTTCTGCCTTCTCCATGACCTATATCCTCCTCTCCTCCAAGGACGAGTACCACACCAATTGTGGGACTAAAATTATTACCCTTGGTATTTTCATGGATATGCTTCTCTCTTGTGCAGGGGTCCTAGTGACCTTTCCACCCTATTGGCTACAATCCACCTTAACCGACATCCAAACTCTTCTATTGAGATCATTCTTTTGCCATTCTCCTGATTAACTTACTATCCAAACATCACCATTTCCATAATTGAAAGTACTCCTAAAATCATACAGTTTACTATAAATCATATAGTATGCTCTTCCTTGTACTCCTGTATGGTTTCACTTTCAATAGCCACTTCCAGATCGTACACTGCTCCTTTTTCATAGTTCAATTTTTAGCCTGTTCAGTCTTCAAACTACCATAACTTCCTCAAATCGTACATCTACAGCATGAAATCATACAGGGTGGTACTACTCCATACAATGTCACTTTTTGGTTGCCTCCCCTCCATGGAATTTGTACACTTCTGTACGATTCTGTATGATTTGTTGAAAACTGCCTCAAACGACCTAAAAATCACCAAGAATTGTACTATCTTCTTCCTAAAATCGTACACCTTGCTCCCAAAATCATACAGTACATATTTTCAAACCCTAGGTTGTAAAAAAATTCACAATTTTGTCCTCCTTTGCCAAATATTTCACCAACCCATTTGTCGGATTGCCCCGATCTTCCTTTTCAGTGCTTTTTGGGAGCAATTTTTCAACTTTTCCACCCTTGGCGCAATTTTATCTTCAAAAATGAATTCTCTGGTTGTACTCTATGGTTGTACAAACTTCTCCTTCCTTCCCCTACCTTTTCCAGCTTGGTTTTTCCTGATTTGTTTGATTTTAGGGTTTAAATTTCACTTTCCTTGCAAATCTTCCACTTTGGCTCCAAGTTATCATTGCTTCGAACCCTAATATGCAATTTTTCACCACCTGGTTCATACTTGGCTGCCTTCTACTACTATTCCTCCTTACTTCCTGGCTACACTTCAAATTTTTCCTTCCATGGAGTCAAACCCTAATTTTTCTCTTCCTTTCCTTCTCTGGTTTGATTTCTTCGAATGTGAAAAGTTCTCCTTGGTGCTAATTAAAATGGGTCATCATTATTTTAGGTTATTGATGAATTTTTCTACCCATGTAGTCTTCTCCATTCAATTGCACGCTTTCCACCTTCGTCCTCCTAAAAAAATTCAAATTCTCTTTGTACGGTTTAAGGAAATTGCAAATTTACCTTCTATTTAAATTATTTCTCAAACCCTAACTAAACCCTAACCAATTTAATTCATAAATTGCACCACTTTGCATGTTTTCCATCCTCCTTGCATGGATGATTGACAACTCAGCATGCTTTTTGAAAAATTTTGTCCTTTTCCCGCTTTTTCCTCCAACCGTTGCTTTTTCCCATGCATGCCGCATTAAATGGGGTAGTTGAAAATCGTACAACATGCCCAAAATCATACAATGTATGATCTAAATCATACAACCTATCTCTTCGTACGATTTCCCATGTCCTTTTTCCAATTTGACTTGTACGATCTCATAATTATGCCTTTTTCCTCTTCCATTTTGCTTTGTACGATCTTATACTTAGAGAAATTTTCAATTTTCTTTCTCTCTGAAGAGGCCGTCATTTTCGGTTTTCAACCTACTTCCTTCTTAATTGTGTCCCGAGGGATTTTCACAATTAAGGCACTTTATTTTTCTTTTTCTTTTTCTTTTTTTCAATCCTAGTCTATTTACACTTACCGTCTTGGCAACCATACAGTGACATTCACTTGTACGATCCCATAGAATTCTTCTCTTGGAGGTTCAACTGTAACATTTTGAGTGGTTGTGTCACCTGTCGATACTTGTTCCCTAGGCTGATTCATCTCCACTTGTGATGTTACTAAATTTCTTGGCCTTCCCCTTCCGTGTGTACAATTTGGAATTGTACAATTGCAAGCTAGAGTATCTTCACTTGGTGTCCTTTCTCCTTGTCGTACAAGTGATTGATCCCTTGGTAGTGGTGTCCTTACTACTCTACTATCATTTGAGTGACTTCTCCACCTATCCCCTCGGATCAATTCTAGCTCTAGACTTGGTGATCGGATTCTTAGTTGTCCCTGGTTTCTTTCATCTGCAAAGTGTACTCTTCCTCTACCAACAAGGCCTCTTCCATGCGAGTGTCTCCCCTATCCTATTCCTCTTGACATTGGGTTTCTCTATGCTAATGGTGATTCCTCCCTTTCTTAGAGTAATCCTCTACCACCCATCACTCATTGAGGTCCTTGTCATATTAAGGATGGTTGTCCCCATGTACATCGCCTTGCAGGATTTGGTAAGATTCCCCTAATTCTTGGTAACCCTCATAGATTCCTTGTCCAGTTCATACAGGCTAAAGGTGTATCTCCTGGCCATCTAGGAGTAGGGGGTCAGAACCTTCCTCATCCTCTTCCTCCTCTGATTGTAACATCACCTTGTCCTTGTTCATTTCATAGTCGAATACCTCCTCCCCTTCCTAGATGAAGCCTTAGGGGTCTTTCCCTATTCCTTCCTCCCATTGTTCGAGTATCAGGAGTTATCTCTACCAACTCAATGTTGGCTAGTGGACTTCTGCTTCTTCTTGTACTTGGTGACAATTATCATAGTGCTCTAGATTCTATGATCCGCACATGCTAGGTGACGTCTCCATATTCTTTCCTCAAAGTTTCTTTGTGGAGATGATGTTGCCAAAACCTCTCTATATGCGTCAGAAAAGTCTATCTCAGAACTTGAGTGATTCTGATTCTCTTCTCTCTATTCCACCCAATCAGTTGGTAAATTCATCAACCTCTCCAATCTCCTTACTTCTCTCCTTTGTCTTCTCAACTGTCGATAGGCTATTATATATGCTTGTGGGTCAAGGTTGGTTTGATGGCCCCGTGATCTCCCTATTTGTCGTTGTGTTGTTGTACATGTTGGGGGATCACGATTACCTCGAGGATTTTGAGGGTTTTCTGGATAATCATCCTCATCACTACTTTTTGTACTAGGTTCCATTACTAGCCAAGGCATTCCTTCATTACTGGAGTCACTCAAATCCAGTCGTATATTGCCTTGTGATTCAGGTGATGTGGTTGCCTCTTCAATGTCTCACCAAAGCATCTCTACATCTTCGTTTGTCATTGGTGGATCACTCGGTGGTACCTGTGAGCTTGTGCTTGCACCATCATTCCCTCCACCACTTCTTGGAGTTAGTCCCTCAACCTCCTCAGGTTCCCTTTCGAGCTCTTGTAGCCTAGCTACCCTTTGTTCCTCCAACCTTCGTATTGTGCCATCCAATTCCTGGATGATTTGCTCTCTCAACATTGCATTATGACCTCGCAACATTTGATATTCTTCTTGCAGTTGTTGAGTCTGTAACCACATTCTCTATTGTAATAGCCCTATCTGAGCCAATGGAGTAAGTCCAACCAATTCTTGATCAATGGTCTCATTCCCATCTTCCTCTAAAACTTCCATTTCAAATGTGTCCACTCTATCTTCATATCGTACTGTTAGTCGTATCCTTCTTCGTCCTTCCACTTGTTGGGGTAGTTCCCTCCATTCTACCTGAGGATACATCCTATTTCTACTTACTAGGGTTGCTTCTTCCTACCTTCCCCTATTCTTGGGTAATAGTACTATCTCCTGATGTCCTCTTTCATTTGGAGGAATCCATTCTTCATCTTCTTCTTCAACTCGCTCGGTCCCATCAACAAATCTGACATGTACTCGTAATCTTCTTCTTTCTTCGGGTCGAGGTGCCAACTCTTGCTATTCTATGGTTGGTCATGGTTCCTCCCCTTCTACAAATAAGTGTGTGAGTCCTATGTCAGGCTCCTCCTGTGATGGACCTGGCTCACTCTGAGCTTCTGTTTGAGCTTTCGCTCATCTTCATCATTCAATTTCTTCTGAAGAAATGAATAAGCACTGTACCTTGTAAGGCTTCAACTTTGAGCCATTTATAGTATCGGGCACCTCTATCCCATTCAAGTTCTATAACTTGACTACTCCATTATTCATTACTTCAACTACTTTATAGGGACCAAGCCATAACATCTTCAACTTACCGGGCTTGATTTCCCGCTTCTCGTTAAACTTTAGAACCAAGTCACCTGGACTAAGTTCTAACTTCCTCAAATGTTTGTCATGCCATGCCTTCCATATTTTTTGAGCTACCTCAATCACCCATTGTGCCATGACTCTTCTTTCATCCAACTTGATCAATGTTGTTAGTCGCTCTTCCAAACTTTCTTGATCACCCAAGCGATGCTCTACCGTGACTCTCAAACTTGGTATCAAGAATTCAATTGGCACCACTGCTTCCTATCCATACATTAATTGGAAAGGTGTATGCTCTATTGTAGGTTTAAAATTTGTTCTATATACCCATAAAATAGATGGTAGCCTTTCCTCCCAATATGCTCCCTCTATTCCATAGGTTTTATATAGAGTAGATACTAGGACTTTATTTGTTGCTTCCACCTGCCCATTCGCTCTGGGATAGTATGGACTAGATAGTGAGTGCAAAATCCTGAACTCTATGGTCAGCATCTTGATGATCTCATTAACAAAGTGTCCTCCTCGATCACTTATTATTTGTAGTAGAATACCAAACCTTGTGATTACCTATTCATACAAGAATCTCATTGTACTTTTAGTTGAGTTATCAGGTAATGCTCTTGCTTCAACCCATTTTGTCAGGTATTCTATCGCTACTACGATGTATCTACACTTCCTTCTCTGAGATGTCTTCAATGGTCCTACGAAGTCCAATCCCCATCATTCAAATAACTCTTGTGGTTGTGATGGATGCAAGGGCATAAAGTCCCTCTTTACCGACTTTCCTGCCCTTTGGCAAGTATCGCATGCTTTCACATACTCCTTTGCATCATTATACAATGTGGGCCACCATAGTCCTACTAGCAATATCTTTCTAGCAGTCGCATCTGGTCCCATATGCCCTCTTGCTAAGCCTATGTGAGCCTCTTTCAATGTTGCTTTGACTTCTTCCTCCATCACACATCTTCGTAGGATACCATCACTTCCCATTTTATACAGCAATCCTGCTATTATCTGGAAAGGTGTTGACTTCATTATTACTTTATTTTTCTTGGTTGCCATCATTTCTTGTGGCAACTCTCCTATGGATAGGTATTGGCCAACCAACTTGTACCATGATGGAACAACGTTGATGGCAAATAATTGTGCATCTAGAAATTCATCAAGAACTCATGTTCCTATAGGTTCCCCTGATCGTATCCGAGACAACTGGTCTGCAATCACGTGCTTCTTACTAGGCCTCACCACTACTCAGAATACGAACTCCTGAAGGGTGATGAGCCACCTACTGACTCATCCTTGTATCACTGGTTTATTTATCAAGTACAATAGGGCTTGGTGATCGACATAGAAGGCAAAGGGATTTACCAATAGGTAATGCCTAAACTTTTGAACTGCATATACCATTCCCAAAGCTTCTCTTTCTGTTGTACTATAATTTCTCTCTAGCCTTGACAAAAGGTGACTAGCAAAGAAAATAGGTTGGTCTAGCCTAAACTGCCCTTCTTGTGCTAAAGCACATCCAATTGCAAAATTTGAAGCATCAATATGGACATGGAATTCCTTATCCTAGTTTGGGAACACCAAAATTAGACTACTCACAAGCTTAGCCTTCAGCTCCTCGAAGGCTCCTTGGTGCTCCTCTATCCATATGAAAGGAACATTCTTCTTTGTCAAGGAATCTAATGGGTAGGATACATGTGCATAATTCCTGATAAACCTTCGATAGTAACCCGTCGATCCAAGGAAGGTTTTAAGTGAACTCACATCAAATGGTTCTTCCATGTGCAATATCACATGGATCTTATCAGGATCTATCTTCAATCCTTCACTGCACATAATGTGTCCCAATAATTTCCCATATGGTACCATCAGATAGCATTTCCTAGGATTTAATGATATCTGTGCATTTTTGCACCTACTCATACATTCACTGAGGGTAGGAAGATGTTCCTTGATCTTCCCGTAAATGGACCAATCATCCAAAAATGCTTTAAAGTTCCCTATTGCCAACTGATCAAATATATATAGTATGATACGTTGAAATGTAGTTGGGGTATTACAGAGCCCGAATGGCATTCGATTGTATGTATAGATGCCATTCTCCACAATAAATGTGGTCTTCAGCTTATCCTCCTTGGCTATACTGATTTGATTGTATCCCGAGAACCCATCCAAGAATGAATAGATCTCGTGTCCTACGACTTCTTCCAAGATAGAATCTATGAAGGGAATAGGGAAGGGATCCTTAATAGTTACTGAATTTAGACTCCTAAAGTCCATGCATATTCTGATCTTATCTACTTCCTTCTTCAAGGTGATCACTATAGGTGAGACCCATTCACTGGTTGTCACCCTGAAGATGATTCCTGCTTCCAACATCTTTTCTATCTCCGCATTCACTAATGCAACATACTTTGGGTTCATTCTATATGGTCTCCTTCTTACGAGTTGAGCTCCAGGCATTAGCGTAATCTTGTGGACACATAATTTCGGTGGTACTCCTTTCAGGTCCTTATATGTCCATGCAAAGACATCCTTATATTCTAAGAATATCTTAAAAGTCCTCCGCTTTCAGTACAGGGTTCCAATCATCACCGCAGTGAATCATCCTAGGTTCCTCCTCCATTCCTAGATTGATGTCCACTATCCGAGGTCCTTCATATTTGATATTTTTTGGTTCACTTGCTACTTTCTCTACATTCTTTGGGTGTGTCGACCTTGTATCAATCTCCACATCTCCTACTGTATACTCTACAAAACTTTTTAGAAATATCCATTTCTCTTCTACTTCCTTCTTAGGTTCCTGGCTAACTTTTGGTTTGTCTTGTTTTTCCTTGATCTCCTCTGACTCAATACAGAGGCAGTTGGGCTAAAAAATTTTGTACTCCTCCATTTTCCAATGAAGAAGTCCACTATCAGATCTAGCTTCATCTTCGCTACATTCATCTAGGTACAACATTCCTTCTCCATCAAGTTCATACCCTTCATCTCCTGAGGAATTTTTTGATTCATCTATCATAGCTACATCCTCACTAACTTTTTGATTAGCTAGATTAATCATATATTTATGTTATCCTTTCTTAAAAGTGATCTGATTCTTTCCCCAATTGTGATTAACTTTGGCTACTCGTAGCCATCCTCTCCCCAAGAGAGCATCGTATGCAAGCTTCTGCATTGTAATCACAACGAAATCCAAGACAAACTCTTGGTCAGCTATCACCACTTGTTGTGCTATCAAGACTCCCTTTGTCTCGATACCATTCTGATCAGCACCATATAATCGAAAGCTCGGTGCCCATAGAGATGGAGCACCTAGTTCTAGCCATGTTCTTTCAGGTAGCACATTGACACTGGATCCTCCATCCATAATTACTTGTGTCAATTTGTGCCCTAGGATCTCCATATGAACTAATGTGGGTTTCTTTCCCACATCAATCATTAATATAGTTGGATCCATGAACTGATCCTTTCGCTCCTTCTCTTGAATCGGTTGGCTCTGCACTTCCATCACCTTATGCGGTTGTATTTCTTCCACCATTGCTTTCTGCAATGCTGGAATAGCTTCCAACAGGTTCGATACTTTAATCTCTACTATGGTATCCAAAACCTGTGCTGCTAGATTTTGCACAACTATCTCCTGGTCTGATGGTTTTCTCAGTTCCTTATCGACTGTTGACTCTACTCATTTAGTCTTCTCAGCTTCTTCTTGCAATATTTTCTTTGCTACTTGCCAGTACTACTTTTCCTTTGTTGGCTCTGGATACTTATCCTTCTTAGCCTGATTCCTCATCATGGCTAAAACTTCTTGGGTTTCCTCCTTAACTTGAGGAACCTCAATGTCTAGATAACTGACATTCTACGGGTTACTTGAACTCACCTATTTTGGGTAATTCGCTTCTTTGTGGTTCCCTGGACCACACCATCTACACATATGTGTAGTGCTTACTTGCGGTGTTTCCTGCCTCTGAGGTGAAGGATAATTTTTCATAAAATTCCCCCATTCTTAGAAATTGTGACATTGTATGATCGGCCTCCCTTTCGAATCATACTGCAAATGACTTTGCCCTCCTTGTCGATTGCCTTGGTTTGGTCTTCCACCTCGTCTACTATTTCTATAACCACCACTTGTTGCTTGTTGCCCACTTCCTTGGGCCTTTAGTTTCTCTTCCTACTCTTGGATTGACAATACCTATGGATGTACTCTTGCATTATACGGACATAGCATTACCTCATGTCCCATCACATTATAGATGTGGCAATAGTCATTCCTCGAACACTTCACATTTGTATGACCTTTCATCTTACATTCTATGCACCAAATGTCATTCCTATCAGGTTTGATCTTTTGTTCTTTTATAATCTTATCAAACTCCTGATGAAATGATGCTACTATCCTTTGTATAGTTTCATCTTCTCCACTATCTGAATCATTAGACTTGGGGTGAGACAAAATTCCTGTATACATCTATTTTGATTCGCTCTCAAAATTCTTTGCATGCTTCACTACTTCTTCATATATTTTTGATGGTACTGCCTTCATATTTTTCTTATACTTTGGAAGCAATCCATCTACAAACCACCACTTTACTAGAACATCTGCCAGAGGCATCTGCATCTTATCGACTAATTGCTTTAGTCTACGGTTATAGGATTTCACATCTTCATCAGATTTTTGCTTTGTCATGCAAAGTTCAGTAATGATGTCTCCATCATCCTTCAAAGGTCAAAATTCTTCAATGAACTTCTCCTTTATCTGGTTCCAAGTCTAAAAATCTATGGTATTTTCTCTCTTCAAATACCAATCAATTGCCAATCCTCTCAAGGTAGCAAGAAATAAAGTTACCCAATCATCTGGTCTATCCACACCATTTTCTCTCCAAATGGTTATGCAAGTTCCAATGTGCCTTGTGGGGTCTTCCTTACCCTCACCTAAAAATGGTGGACATCTCTGTTTGGCTGCCTTGTTAGCCATCTTCGGAGAGTCATCACTATCACTTGAGGTATCTCATGGAATCTCTGAATGATTCCTCCTTGGGGGTGTCTTACTCCCATTGTCATCAAAAGTGTCAATTTGAGGTATCTTGTTCTATCCCACCACTCGGTGACCAAACTCTCATGCATCTTCACTTCATGACCTCCTTCGCTGATGTGAGGGAGATGGTCTTGGTCTTTCCTCCTGAGACCTCATGCCCTGTTGCTCTGGTGCCTGACTCCCATCCTCTACACTCCCTTGCAACCCTTCTATCACTTTCTCAGGTGTCACCATCCACTCTCCATCCTCTTGCACTTTTTTTGTGTCAACCCTTGCCTCTACGCTAGGTGGTTCTAATTCCTCATCTTCTGTCTCTATCAACAATACCTCAAAGTCTCCTTCTTCGGATGTCCAAACTTGCTCTATTTTTGGTTCTTGAGTACTACGATCTGAGTTACTTGTGTTTTCTCTTTGAGAAATCCTCATGCTCCTTCTTACTAGAATTTTCTCTCATACTTCCCATCTCCTATAGCTTCATGCACTGGTGTCCATCATTCACCTCTAGTTTTGTAGTATTCACACTTCATCAATTTGACCCATTTTAACAAAAATGCCAGATTCGATAAGGCAACGACACCAAATGTAGCATAGGGGTGTAGTATTCCTAATGGGGAGGTGATTTTCTAAGGCTTGGAATGATCAATATACAAGTCCTAACTTGATTTCCAAATCGTACAACCGTACGGTCCTTCAAACTACCCTTTTACGCCTAATGAACAACTTGTACGGAAGTCAAATTTACACACTGTACGATCCCAAATCATACAGTGGCAAGGTTTGTATACTTTTACACTCATCCAAACTATCAGACTCAGTTTTGGAGGCTGTCATACATAGTTTTGTAATCGTTCAAGTCGATTCCCCTAAACTGCCAAATCGGGTAAGTTTCTCTCAATCGCTTGGTTTGCCAAATCGGGTAAGTTTTCCTTGTACGATTTGTATGAACTCTGGTGTATGATTTGTATGAAAATGAAGGTACATCTAGGTGCCAAATTAGATACTCTACTAGGCCAATCTCTCTCAGGTATGTTTTGTAAAGGTTTAATATGTCAATTAATCCATTCTCAACAACATGCAAAACATCTTAACGGGGCTTGTGAGAGATTCAATTCCACTGGCTACATCTAAAAATCATACAATAGGGTTCATGACATCCTCCTAAGTGGTATCATGCTCACATATCATTCCTCAAGCTTCACCAGTGATAGATTCTTACAATATGTTGCAACAATGCATAAAACTAATCCAAACATTCACTAGAAAACACATGCATCAAGATTAAACCATAAATCCTCATCCATCAGTGCCAGAATCATACACAACCTGTAACAAATGTATTCATACTCATTTGTGTCTTATTCTATCATAAATGCAATTACAACATGGTTGTTCTATCAATCTACTATAATAACTCAGAGGTTAACAATCTATCTCATTGGATTCTAACCAATAAATACTCAATACATCTCCAACAACAACCAGACCTATGAATTTGAAAATGGGGCCTTATATAACATTTCCTAGGCTATTCCAAAGTGGTTCCTGAGGCAATTAGTTATTTACAACTACCCATCCATAATAGAATGCATAAATTTAGACTTTTACTAAGTCTAAAACCTTAATTAGCAAACTTATGCGCCATTTCATCCCAAAATTACATTTCCCATGCATTTCATTGCATTTCAATGCACCTTGTATGGTTTGCCCTTGCATTGTATGGTTTTCCTTCCTAGTTGTACGGTTTGCCCCTACCTGTATGGTTTACAAAACTTGGGCAAACTATCAAAACTATCAAAATTGAGCAAATCCATTTGATCACTTTCTCTTCTTCTGGGAGGTGGATTTGTTGCCTACAAAATATACTTTTAGTTATTTTTTGATTACTCCAACAAGATGCATTCAAACAATTTCAATGTTTCAAGTAGCATGTGGAAAATGAAATTGGGAATTCTATTAGGGTCCTCCACCTAGATCGAGAGGGGGAATATACATCCAAGGAATTAATAAGGTTTATTGCATATAATAGGATAAAATGATAACTCACTATAACCTATACTCCACAAAAAAATGGGTTGTGGAGAGGAAAAATTGTTCCATTATGGAAATGGTTTGTTTCATGCTCATGAGAGCTAATTTAGAGCAATGGTATTGGGTTGAAGCACTCACCACTATAGTGTATCTTATGAATAGAGCACCTAAAAAGTAACTATAAGGAGTTACATTGAAAGAAGCCTAGGCATGGATCAAGCCTTCCATATAACATCTCAAAATCTTTGGAAGTAAGGCATGCATGCATGTTCCAAAGAAAAAGAGGACCAAGATAGGTGTAAAATACTTTACATGCATATTTATTGGATATGACGATGAATCCAAAGGGTTTTTATTAATACACCCAAAACCAAAGAAATTGCATATAAGTTGAGATGTGATATTCAATAATGCAATTGAGCCCAAATAAGATATTGAAGCTCCTCAAGATATTATATCTTTAATTATAAGCATATATTTTAATGAGGACATCAAATAAGACATTCTAAATTTGAATAATGAACATATAGGAATTAATCTTGCACAAAAATAAAAGACTCCAAAATGGATCTAGAGTACCATCAGAGATGCCAAGCTTGATGCACCTCCTGATCTCATTTTCATTCACCCTCAAACTCGTAGTATGGATAATTAGGAAGTGAATCTAGGATTGATGTATTTAGTTATGGAGAACTTATAACCAGTAGTAGTAAAGTATGCACTTAGCTTACCCTAGTGGAAGGGAGCAACGAAATCAAAATATGACTCTTTTATGAAAAACAAAACATGGAAGCTTATTGATCTACCTAAAGGAAATAAGCCCATAGTTTGCAAGTGGGTATTGAAAATCAATTACAAAGTAGATATATCACTTGATGAATATATAGAATGAATTTTTGCAAAGGGATATGCACAAAAGGAAGGAATAGACTATGATATAATTTTTACATTCACTACAAAAATAACCACCATCTGCATTCTCTACACCATAACAACATACTTTGATTGGAAGTTGCATCAAATGGACATCAAAAGTACCTTTCTAAATGGTGATGTTCAAGAAGAGGTGTACATGACTCAACATGAAGGCTTTATTGTCAAAGGAAAATAGCAAAAGGCATGCATTCTCATTAATTACTTATAAGGGTTGAAGTAGGATCCTAGAGCATGGTATATCAAAATGGATGGGCACCTATTACAATACTATTTCAAAATAAGTCCCTTCGACACAAGTCTTTATTACAAAAAAATTGGATCTAAAATAGTGATACTTGTGTTGTATTTTGACGATATGATTATTATAGGTAGTTAAGGTGAATTGATAGATATTGTCAAGAATGACTTGAAAAGGTATTTTGATATGATAGCTCTAATACTTCTACACTATTGTCTTGGCTTGGAAGTTTGGCATAGGAAAAATCATAATGTGATCACATAGATAAAATATACCAAGCTCTGCTAGAAATATATTGGATGATAGAATATAAGCCTAAAGAAACATTAATGGGACAATGATTACAATTATCATGATATGATAAATATCCTCGAGTATCAAGCACTCTTTATATTAGCTAATTGAGAGTCTTATTTACCTGATTAACACCAAGCTTTATATCATTTTTGTTATATGATATATTTCAAGATTCATGAAGGATCATAAGGAGATTCAGTGGAAAGAAACAAAGAGGGTACTACATTATTTTTGTGGTACAATAGAATATGGCATGGAATATAAGAATAATGATAAATTCTTCTTGAAAGGGTATATAGAATCAACTTATACCAGATCATTGGATGATAAAAATCAATGTTTAGATATATATTTCATCTAGGATCTAGACCTATCTCATGGCATAGCAAGAAATAAAATGTAGTGGCATTATCATCCATGGAGGTATAATATTTTTTTTAACTGGGAGATATATATGAGGTGATTTGGTTACATCATATTCTATCAAAAATGGGCATATAGAAGAAACATCCAACACTATTGAAATGCGACAACCAAGGTGTTCTAAAAATGGTTAAGAATCTAGTATTTCATGAAATAAAAAAGCACATTGAAACATAATTTAATATTATTCAAGACCATGTTTAGAATAAATAGATCTATCTCTAGCACATTTTCACTTATCAATAGTTTTTAGGTATTTTTACAAAGGCACTTGCACATGTCAAGTTTGAAATATTTTGCAATTCAATTTATTTACCAAATAATGTAATAAGGGGGGATGTTAGGAATATTTTATTCCATTATTTTTTATATTATTAGGTTATTAGGTCATGCATATTTATATTATTAGGGCATCCATTCTTAGATGGGTTACTATTTTTATATATTCATTGCATGTAATGATCTCCTAAATAATGAGTATCAATATTCTAGTTTGTAACCCTAAAGTTTGTAATAAATAGGCTTATGTCTAAATAAATGAATTGATTCTTTTTGTTATCATCCTTTTATAAAAGAAGAAAGCTTCAATATGTCAAAGACCACAATGGCACATTGGTTCATTAATTCCCTTGTGTAGGAATGGTCATTGGTTCAAATCTTTTGTGTGTATATGTATATATGCTTGTGTGGTTCAGATCCTTTGTGTGTATATGTATATATGCTTGTGTGTGTGTGTGTGTGTAGATAGATAGATAGATAGATAGGGATAACAAAAAAAATATTAACATTAATCGGCTCTCTATTCATTTATTTTAGTGCATGTGGTAGATTTTTCAAGAATCCCCCAATCATTTTTTACCAAATGGTAGTCTCAGATTCCATAAATTTGCTCTAAGGTTTGCAAATATAATTTATTTTTTTAATTTTTAGTTCTAATTCACCCAACCTAATGGAGTCCATAAATTTTGCATTTGGAAGTATATGGAGCCCTTTTTTTAGGTAACATAGGTTTATAAGCCCTACAAGCTAGTGATGTTAGTTTAAAGACTTCTTATGATTCTGTAAGGATTTTGTATGAAATAGATCAAGGCATATGTTACATATCTTTGGATAAAATTATAGCACTTGATCAATATGAATGTAAGTTTTACTCAAATTAAGAATCTTTGGTTTCTATTTAATAATGAAACAAAATAAGGACTTGATGATCATGAAGTAGCTAAGAAAATGTGTAAGCACTTGGTATCCTCTTTATGTTAGTTGAACCAAATGTGCTTTTTACATTAGAGATCATATAGACCCTATGCAAGTATGGATAACTTTGATGGATATTTATAGAAAATAAAGTGCTAGTGAATTTAACAGAATAGATAAAAAACTCTCCAACCTAAAGATTTTAGATTTTGGTATAGTTGAAGACTACATATCTCAATTAAAATACTTAAAATTTAACCTATATATGACAACAAGGAAGGTAAATGGTGATTAATAATATATAAAACCTATTAATTCTAGTCTTACTACACCTTTCCACACAATTGACTTGTTTCCCTATGTGAAGGCAATGACTATCAAGGATCCATAACCCATCTCTCTTGAAACACTTTAAACTTATTTTTCATTATAAAGTTTCTATGAAGAATTATGGAGTTCTTTTTTATATATAGGACCATCCAAAGGATTTAAAATTAGTGGAATATTGATATCTAGATTCTTAAAATACTAGATTCTTGATTAGTTCTAAAATACCCTAATTGACACAATTCAACAAGGTTGGTTAATTTTTACACATACCATATCTGATAGTATGAATTGCAACTATAGTGCTTCACACGTAGCTCATAATGTAACACAATATTATACCTTTGTGGATGATACTACCATTGCATGGTTTTTTTTATTCCATGATAGAAATCTAGATCCTAGATAAAACACATATCATAATGTTGACTTCTTGTCATATATAGATCCATCATAGTCTAATTCTATGTATCCTGGTAAGAAAAAATTATAGTTCTTATATTCTAGGTCATATTATATTGTACCATATACATAATGTAGTATCATATTTATATATTTCCAATGACTCTCCTTAGGATCCTACATGAATCTTAAAAGATAACTTACAATAAAATTGATAATAGGCTTGTGTAGAGGGGAAAACTGCCCTACCGTGTACAATTCCCAAAAGTTGGATCCACAAGAGAGAGCCTTGGGGTGAACCATGGGGGTATGTTTTTCTCTAAACTCAATGCTAAAATAGGGGAAGGGTTCACCAAGAATATATTTAAGGACTTTCTCCAAGTCCACGAGAATTTTAGTAATGTTTGATGTATTTGATTCAAGACAAACACCTAGATTTGGCCTTTCTAGATCTATGTTATAAAATATAAAGGATGATGCAGAAATATAGAATGCAATAATATACGAGCTAACCCTAGAATGATTCTTTCTTTGAATGCTTTTCTAACCCTAGGGTTCTAAACAAATAATATTTAAGAAAGGGCTCAAGAAGAGATGCACAAATAGAATTAACCCTAAGTGCACACTATATGTTGTTTATCTTTCAAATGCCTCAAAATTAATTAGATATATTTATATAAAATTAGATCTAGGTTTTATAATAGAAATATAAAGCACTCAAAAAACATCCTAAATACTAATTAGAACACTTAGCTTAACCGATGATTTATTCTTACCTTTATCCCTTTATCCAATTTTATCAATAATTATTGTTCCTATAAGATAACTTGATAAACACTTGAAAAATATGATTAGCGTTAGGTGTCCTAATTAGGAATATGTACAACAATTCTTAGAGGTGCAAAATTCCATCCCCCTAGGTCCTTTTAGATGAACTTTGATTAATAAAAGCAAAATTTTACCTTTGAAAGAAAACAAACATAATATAATACAATAGAATAAAATTATGCAACCACAAAACAGAATGTAGTATCAAGCTCTAAATGCAGCCTAGAATGCAATGGTGAAGTTTGAAATAGTATATTACCCCTAGATTTGGCTTAGGTAAAATTGAACCCTATAACAGATGACCACAATAATGCACAGGTAGAATCACACCCCATAGAGGATCGGGAGTGTTTTGAGAGAGACTATACGAAGAATAAAAGATAAGTGCAATGACTTGATTATGTCACCCAAAAATCTAAATGTGCATATATAAGAGTGAATTCACCTGGAAGAGAGCACAAAAGCAAAGTAGAAGGATTGAGACCTCCTGAATGATTGATCTCTCCTTACAGCTTCAACACCAATCCACCAAGAGTGAGCAAAAGCAATCAATAATCCAATGCCATATAAAACAAATCAGACTCCACACTCCCAAGTTAAATTGCTTACAAAAGAAGAAGAAGGATGGAAAACAAATAAGAACACTTTGTGAGAAATAATTATTAGCAATAAATCATCAAAATTTATCATGCAATAATTTTGTGTGTAACTTTCTATGAAAAGTGAATTCAAACCATCCTTATATAGTGGATTCAAAGGCAAGAAAGGAAGGAAAACCAAGAAGGGTAAACATAAAACATGCCAAACCCAAAGAATTAGGGTTTTCTTGGACCAAATCCTAAAAAAGGTTAAATCATGCCCCATCAAGGTTGACCACAATTTTATCTATGAAAATTCGTGCCTCATCAAGGGTGAGCACAATTTCACATAGAGAGATAAAAATGCAAAACAGGGGGGAAGAAGCCTTACCCTTACCCTAGGCAAGTTCAAGGGGTCTCCTAGAAGGCTCTAGGAAGATTGCCCACTAAAGTGGGTCAATTTTTTGTGTCTACATTTTATCCCCTCTTTGATGCATTTAAGATCGAGTAAATGTGTCAAAGAAATATGTAGACTCCTATAGGAAATAAGACAACAATCACAAAAAGAAGTGGTCAGGTTTGGGTAAAAGGGTGATGTAAAAAGGATATCACAAAGGATAATCTAGACTTTTACATGCTAGGCAAGACATTACTTCCATTAATGCCTCTATGGATAGGGTGCCCCTTTGATTTTCAAAAGGAATGAACATTCCTTAAGAAACTCAAAAAAGGTAAAGAAAAAAAAAAGCAAAACACAGAAACACTAAAAACAAAGTAAGCAAACAAATAGTAGAGGAAATATTACTAGGTACGGTATGAATCTAATGCAGCTGATATGAAATACGGGAATGAATAGAGGAATGAGAAAGAAAGAAATGAAGATAGAAGAATAAAAAGAAAAATCCAAAGATCAACCATAGAAAGTGAGATAATCCGATCAAAGAACCTTGAATGAAGTGTGTTATGCCCAAAATAATGGTCCATGTGTGGAGTGAAAAACCTTCTATGGGTGTATTACTTGCTAATATGGACAAATGGGAAAAATATGGAGTGTAACCCACTATGGGTGATTTCTCAAATGATCAAATTATGGAGCGTAATCCACTATGTATGATTTATCACTAGTGACTGCTATGGAGAAATTACCCACTAGGATGTATGTTGAGGCCTGCTAAAATGGCCAAGGATCTTATCCTATAATGGGGTGTTGAACCCACTAAGTCAAAATAAGAGTAACCCAATAGGGGAATACATTATTTCTGATGTGAATGATGTATTAGCAAGTAATACCCGATAGGGGTGTGTGAAAATATATATAGACCAATCAATATGATCATAACACAATATGATTGTGTGTGCATGTGCTAGAATAAATAAAAGGAATAAAATGAGGAGCAAAGAATTGTGCGTGTGTAAACTAAATCAGAATTCACACTCCCAAGTTGTCGTGCAATAATGTTGTGTGTAAATGTCTGTAAAAATTGAATTCAAAACCTCTTTATATAGTGGATTTGAATGTTATAAAGGTGTCAAAACCAAGGAGGGCCAACGTAAAACATGCCAAACCCAAATAATTAGGGTTTTCTTGGACCAAATCCTAAAAAGGTGAAATTGTACCCCATCAAGGCCGATTGTGATTTCACCTATGTGAAGTCACACCTCATAAAGGGTGAGCATGATTTCAGTTAGAGAGAAAAAAGGTAAAACAGGGGAGATAAGCCTTACCCTTTCCCTAGGCAAGTCCAAGGGGTCTCCTATAAGGCTCTAGGAAGATTTCCCATTAAAGTGGATCAATATTTTGTGTCTACAGCTTGGTTTTTTTCAAGTATATGAGACTCCCAATCAATTTATGATAAACAGTAGTAGATACTTGAGGTGATTTATCATATTTAGAAAATTTTAACCTTGGATCCATTGGTGTCATCATACATTTACAATATGTCATTTTTTACCTTTCTAGTAGTTTTTTGGTATATTTTTTTGTGTCCATGATGTGATTCTTTCTCTACTAAAATTCTAGGCCAAGTTAAAATTGCAAAAGCCCTAAATTTGTCATGTCAAATCATTTTTTCATGTCATCCCTTACATCATTTTCCAATTCTTTTGAACTTCCAATGATGGCCCAATCACCAACAAAGACCACAAGAATCACTATAATATGTCCAATTTTCTTGACATAAAAATTAGATTGCAGGGACTTTTGGTGAATTCATGATGTAATAGGTCGTCATTAATTTTGATATACCAAGCTTTGGGAGCCTAATTCAACCCATATAATAACTTATTTAATTTATATAATTTTTGATATTGTTTATTATCAACAAATTCTTTATGTTGTGTCATGTATACTTCTTCATGATAACAATTAAGGAAGGCTTGTGACAACCATTTGATGAAATTTCCAACCAAATTGCCTTGCCATTACAAATACTACATGAATGATGCTCATATTTGCTATTGGTGTGAATATATATTCACAATATATTCCTTTATTATGTGCATAGCCCTTCATAACAAGTTGTGCTTTATATTTGTCAATGGATATTTTTGCCTTATACTTGATTTTAAAAACACACTTATAGTCTATGGGTTTCTTTCTTGCTAGAAAATAAATGAGATTCCATGTTTCATTCTCCATAAAATATGTATATTTTGTTTCCATTGAGTCCTTCCATTAATGTAATATTAGTGCTTCCTATACTGTGGTTGGTTCTACATTCTCCATTACAGAAGTCATCAAGACCAAATTTACCTCTTGTCATGTGCTACTATGAGTATGTGGTCATATGGAGGCTAGATTAGGTGGTGCATAAAGCTTAACATATTTTATGTTATTTTTGAGCAATTTTGGAGTCTTTCTTTGTTATGGTGAAGTATCCTCACTACACCAAGAAAATTCAATCGAAGAGATCAATTTTGAGAAAAACTATCATCTAATGCTAATATTTAAGATGATATGACCTAAAGGGATAGTGTTGGAAAGATGCCAAAATATTTTTTTGTTGATGTCAACAAAGCACTTTCAAAAGCTTGGCTTGGCTGATAATAACTTATCCTTGAGCTAAATTTTGAAAGATACTAAATTCAAACCCTTTTATGATGATGTCAGGCTAGACCTCTAATTTTTTTTGCATAATATAAAAGAATACAAGGAGTTAAAAAGGATACCTATATCATGATTCATAGGAAGCAACATCCTAGACTAGAGATTCTCAACAAACATCAATATTTGAAACAATCATCATGTCTATTCTAAGGAAAGTAGCTCTAAAGGAGAAAAAAGGGGTAACAACATCCTTGAACAAAGGACATTAGCATAAAATATGCCTAGAACCCTGACAAAGAGTATTTAAGATACATGACAAGTGTTAGGACCTAAAAGCAACAACCACTTTAGCAAATCATAACCATGAAGAAATCTAATAAATAATGTGTTGAAGATTCCAAGTGATGCTATCTCACCCTTAATCATGTAGGACCAATTTTTCTCATGATTGTACATAGTTATTAGCTACATTTTAGCTTAGAAAAATATCTAAATAGAGGAATGCTCTTCATTGTAAAGATTCTAATAATTAGGGTTTATCTTTTTGTAAGTTGAGTGTTCTAATAATTAGGGTTTATCTTTTTTGACTTATCTCAATTTAAGTGTATGGAAATATTTGTTATGGTCATATTTATACTTTTAGTATTTCTATTTATGCTCTAGCTAAAATATGATTTTTTAGGATGTAAAATTTATTTTATTTATTCAATTAGAATGCTTGGAATACTAAATGTTGTGATTATTGAGCTTATTATGCTTTCTATATAAGCTTTATCTAAGATATGATTTATTAGAATTTGCTTGTAATACATAGTTTATGTTCATTTGACTAATATCTATGTTGTTATATAAATATTAGTCATAATCAATACTCTCTTTATCCCTATTATTTCTCTCATCCCTTTCTCTTTTTTATATTTAGTCTTTTACACAGTAGTAATTAGAAAAGGAGTTAGCTTTCTCTAGAGGTTTACTTAGAAGAAATTTTATGCCATATAATATTGAATTTGATCTAGGGTGTGCATTATATACCTAGGAAGATCAAATCATCAAGATTTGTTTGGCATTCCCAATGGGACTCAAGCCCATAATTTTCAAATAATTAAGATTATTATGAAGATATTAGTATCTTAAGTGGATATATATTTCTTCACCTTGTGACTTCATATTCAATAAAATAATAATAGGAAGCTGAAGAACACAAGCTTATACTAAGGGGGGTGAACATTATAAGACCACTTTTTACTTTTTTCTTTCTTAACCAATATTATCCAATATATCAATGGTAATATCAACAACAATAATCAAAACAATGGATAAATTATCACACACAATAGAGACACCAATTTAACATGGTTCACCCAATGTGGGCTACTCCACGGAGAAAATATTTCACTAAAATTTTCTCAACAAATCTATTGGGAATCCTTCCTTATTACAATATTTATGGACCTCTATCCAAATGAGAAACCAATCCTCTAATAAATTTCATGGATACCTATCCATAGGAGAAACCAATCCCCTTAGCTAGTTCATGGATCTCTATCCATATGAGAACTCCTTCTCCTCTACTCTAGTTGGTGATCCTCTAGAAGACTATTGTCTCCACTACACTAGCTTGTGGATATCTCTCCACTAAAGACTCACGTCCTTACTCAGAAGACCTCTATACTCACTACCCTGGCTAATGGATCTCTATCCACTGGAGACTACTATCCTCTACTTTGTCACCTCCAAAGCTTACTCTCAGCTCTGCTCATTCTTTATCTCAAATATACACTAAATATTGTCCTTCAGTCTAGTACAAATCTGCTCAATCTCTATCTCAAATCTGCACTAAACACTATCCTTCTGTCTAGAAAAAAATTGATTATTCTCTATCTCAAATCTACACTAAATACTATCCTTTTATCTAGCACAAATCTACTCAGTCACTATCTCAAATATGCAATAAAAACTGTCCTTCGGTCTAGCACAAATCTGCTCAATATTTGTCTCAAATATACCTTCAATCCTTAACACAAAGCTTGAGCCAATCACAAATAAAATCTGATAGATCTATACCAAGCCTTAACTCAAATATTTATCAAATCAATCAATCAACTATGCTCATAAGTATTCTCAAATACTTACCTCAAATATGTCTACAAGTCCTCTCAAGGACTTGCTCAATTTGCTCTCAAGTCTTATCTAAGACTTACCTTAAATCTTTCCATAAGTTCTCTCTTCTCAATATACTCAACAAGTCTTCACCAAGACTCACCTCAAATATTCTCAATAAGTCCTCACTAGAACTTGTCCAATCTGATTGTAAGCTTCCACAAAAGCTCACACAAATCTATCCTTAAGCTTTCACAAAAGCTTACTCAATTTTGTCCTTAAGTCCACTCTAGGACTTACTTAAAATATGCTCACAAGCTTTCACAAAAGCTTTCTTAACTCTATCCTTAAGTCCACTCTAGGACTTACTCAAATATATCCACTAGATTTCACAAAATATTATTCAAATCAATTACAAAACTTACATACAAAACTTAACTTAATCTCTTTCAAAAAATCTCTTCAATCACACAAACAAGTTTCACTCAGAATCTTGTTTAACTTACAAAAATATATAGGGAATGGTTAGAGACTCAATATTTTTCACACTCATAAAAACACTCAATCACTTCCAAACTCTCTTTCAAATCAATTTAGAATAAAAAATAATTTGTTTCATAGAACTTGAACTATCACTCCAATACTTTTAATCAATAATGCTCATCAACTTCAACCAACCAATTACTCAATGAAACAAATCTTGCATACAAACCCTAAACAAGTGTTTCATAATGCTTCCAACAATGCTCACTATGAAACTCAAACCTTGACTCAAGATGATTCCAAATTCACATAACAATGATACTTATGTTCTTTCACAAACCCTAACTCAAGATAGTTCTCAACTTCACATAACAATTATACTCATAATATTTCATAAACCCTAACTCAATATAGTTCTCGACTTCACATAACAATGATACTCATGATATTTCACAATCCCTAGATCAAGATAGTTCTCAACTTCATATAATAATGATACTCATGATCTTTCACAAACCCTAGTTCAATATGGTTCTCAACTTGACATAACAATGATACTCATGATATTTCATAAATATTCACCAATCATTCATGTGAAAAAGCTACTCAAACATTTCCAATAATCCTTTTCACTCCAAATTTCATTTCACAACATTCAACCAAACAATATTTCACTCACAAGGATGATATGCCCATACCTTTTGTTTTGATGAATATTTGACCTCAAAACCTGTATCAATCACAATAAATCTCTTTGCCAATATCAAAGGTTAGATAACAAAATCCTTTTCAAAATATTCACTCAAATACTTCCCTCAAAATTAGTTCACCATACAAAAACATTAAATCTCAAATACAAACTAACTAGAAGTCCTTTAGGAAAAACTAACTAAAGTCCATTTGGAAAAATATTAAAGCTAACTAATGTCCCACTAGGAAAATATCAAATCTAACTAAAGTTCCCTTGGAAAAATATCAAAGCTAACCAAAATGTCTTCATGAAAATCTAATTAAAGTTTCCCTAGGAAAATGTCTAAGCTGACTTAAAGGCCTCCAAGAAAAGCTAACCAAAGTCACCCTAGGAAAACCTTTATATGTATATATATTGTATCATAGCAATACCTCATAGCATCATCTAAATTTTCCCTACAAAAATATTTATTTGTATCATATCTTGTATCATAGAAATGCCTTAAAATATTATCTAACTGTAGACACCTAAAACACGTCATGTTTAGGAGACTACTCATATGGACACATTCGAAGACCATATGAATCATCTTGGACCTCTCCAAGAGCTAGCAGTGGTCCTAACCACTCAAAAAGGGTAGTTCTAGCCCATCCAGGCTTAGCCGCTCTCAAGCAGAGTGGTCACCACATCTGGCCATTGAAGCTGATAGCGGCCACACCTAGCCACTACTCTGAATAGTGGCTAGCACCATGCATAGTCTAGCCATGAATACGGGCCTAGATCACGTAGTCTGACTACACCTTGCATTGCTTACAGGTGGATTTTGGTGAGGAACTCCCAGAGTTCCTCCTAACTACCCCTTCAATGCCAATTTGTGACTGATGCTTCCCCTCGAGATGGTCAGTTGCATGCAAATTTGGATTTTGGCTTCTCTAGGAAGCCAAGATCTAGATCTAGATC
The DNA here is from genome assembly GCA_028583015.1 of Wollemia nobilis. Taxonomy (NCBI): domain Eukaryota; kingdom Viridiplantae; phylum Streptophyta; class Pinopsida; order Araucariales; family Araucariaceae; genus Wollemia; species Wollemia nobilis. The sequence goes on from JAQPPZ010000762.1 coordinate 687,765, forward strand.
TGAAATAGGGATGGTCTACATATGGACTCTCCCAAGCAAAGCAAATGATCCATGAATATCAAAATTTTGTGCAGCGAAGCCCTGGCAGTTCGAAGAGTGAATCCACACCCCCTTTGAGGAGCAGCGAAGCACTATCCGGTTGAGCTACATCTATGCACCTACTTTCAGATCCATTTATTCTTCATCACCCATCAGTGTACCAGACACAATAGGTGACCCTTGAACATCAATTGGAGCAAGGAATCTAGTGCTACAACCCCTGGTTCGTGAGGAGAAGAGCTTCATTTTGTAGTTGCTATCATTGACAGTGGCCCGTAGGCATAGCCTAGGGTTTTTAGACATTAGTTTCCTAGTTCTAGCTTAGATCTGATTATTGCTTTGATTTATTAATTAGTTCTAGCTTAGATCTGATTTCATTAATGCATTTACATCATATTTCTGAGTTTTCTATGCATTTATCGCTTAGTTTGTGCTTGCATTTTAATATTATCATGCTCATATATCATGTTTATCAGATCTTCTAATAAGAGCCTCTTTCGAAGAGGCTACCCGTGCTACTGATAGTGTTCTATTGTTTCTATGCACGTAGGTTATAGGTTTACAGGACCGATTCAAGGCATCCAGTGCATAAGATCCCTCCAAGGTGAGAAAAGGAGAAGGAGGCATCTATAAGCCCTCATACAAGTTCGTGTGTGAGATCGGGAGGCCTACAGAAGTGCACCACCCCCTTTGCGAGGGGACATCATTCTTTTGCACCATTATTCCACTTGTATCTTATTGTATCAAACTGGGTATCCCTTAGAGGGACCGATATGTAACCGAGATTTGCCAAAGAAATTAATAAAAAAACTTTATTTATTTTATCATTTTCATGTTATGTTATCTATTGCTTTGTGTTCTTCCATTTTGATACAATATTGCAAGTAGCATAAGTGGTGCACACTTCTAGGGTCACACAGATGGTGATCATGATGGGACCCCCACCAAGTTTTTATTTTCTATCGATTTATTAATATTTTCATGCATTTTTTATGTGCAGGTTTAGCCGCTCTAGTCGACGAATGACCAGAAGAGCCTAATCACTATTGTAGTCAATGACTAATAGCAATCACTCTAGTCGATAATAACTAGCAGAAAAGTGTAGTAGAGGGCAGCCTTTTCATCATCAGATAAGGATTTGAGGTTGGTAGCATTCCTTGATTTTCTATCTTTCTCTATCTACAACTTATTTTTAAAAAATAACAACTTAAATCACATTTTTTATTAAGGAAATATAAGAAAATATGGAAGAAAAATGCATTTGAAGCTTCTTAGATTTTTTTAGCTTTCCTCTAGGTGCTGCTAGGAACAATGGGCCTCTATTTTCAAGGTCTGCCCTAGTCTCCAATGTTCTAGGTTTTTGTGTGTTTAAGCTTGCTTGCATGTGGCCCAACTAGAGGTCATTACATCATAAAGTAGAAATTGCATCAAAGTCATTTAGATCAGTTAGAGATGCATTTTCTAAAATCAAACATTCTTTTTAGGCATATAGGGAAATAATCATGAATGCTCTCTAATGCATAGCTTTCCATTATAAAAATCTAAAAAGAACCCCACACACCACGTATCACTTTAACGCTAGTGAGTTGGAGGTCATGACCAACCACTGGTAGAGATCAATGAGGTGGCTTTCATCTCCACCCACTACCTCAAATCCCATGTACCTATTATTATTGGCCAATACCGGCTCCAAGATCCATCATAACCCATGGAAAATTTGCACGTATCTCTCTTCGAAGAGGTATATCACTGACTATAGGTGAACTGGGTGAGGACCGGGAGGACCTGTGCTCCCTGACCATGTGTGGACTTCATTACCACACATTATAGGTTGGATTACATGGCCTGGATTTCATCACTAGGTTGTCGAGCTATGAGTATACAGGTGAAATCCATTTGAACACAAGAATACCATCCAATGAAATGCAAAACATGTGACATAAGGTCTTATTTATATACAATGCATCAAAACACACAAAATAGCTTAGGGAACACACATTAATCCTTAAATGAGATAAAAATTTGTTTGCTTTGCTTGTGTGGTTTGAAATTGACATAAGAAGATAATTCATAGTTCATTATGGTATACACATGGAGCAACCACCCTCGGTCCAACATCGAGGTGGAAACTGATACTTCACACACTCACCATCATAATGGCATTGAGCTCCCACCCACAGTGTCATTGGATGAAGTTCAGCAAGTCTTAGGGGTGACAACTCAACCCTTGGGGGGACTCCTCGAGAAACCCCAGTGAGAGAGCCATATCCTGGTTCCTCTCGAGGTAGACATGAGGAGGCCTCAAGGCCTCCCTCATCACATAGACATGAGGAGGCCTCAAGGCCTCCCTCATCACACAAACATGAGGAGGCTTCAAGGCCTCCCTCATCACATAGACATGAGAAGGCCTCAAGGCCTCCATCATCACACAAACATGAGGAGGCTTCAAGGCCTCCATCATCACATAGACATGTAGAGGCCTCAAGGCCTCCATCATCACATAAACATGCAAAGGCCTCAAGGCCTCCATCAGTACATAGACATGTGGAGGCCTCAAGGCCTCCATAATCACATAGACATGCAGAGGCCTCAAGGCCTCCATAATCACATAGACATGAGGAGGCATCAAGGCCTCCATCATCACATAGGCATGCAGGGGCTGCAAGGCCCCAAACTTCACATGATACACTTAGGATAGATCAGCCCACTAAGGGGTAAGACATTAGGGCTACACCCAGTCATAGACCCAGGACATCCTATAGCCTCCCTGAATATGGGAGGATACCCCTAGATTATGAGCTCATTGGTGCTAATGGGACTCCATAGGATCAATCATGGAGGACCAGACAACTTGATGAGATGGATCGAGTTCCCTCGAGACCAGCTCCAAGAAGCATTGCTACCATGCATTCTACTTTAGGAAGTTCATATAGCATAACTACTAGGCACACCAATGAACTAGGGGAAGCTTCAAAGTGGCCTCATAGCACATACACTACCTCCGACCATGGGGGTACACAACATAGATCATAATACATAGAGTAAGTCACCCTAATAGACAAGGGCAAGAACATAGTAGGAGCCTCTCCAAGAGGCCTATCCATTAGAACTCCTTACACAAAGTTAGAGAGGCATGAACCTTCAGTAGTAGGTCAGTCCGACCACATACGTAGGTTAGAAGAAGCGTTGCATGATGAGCGAGAGTATTTAGAAACTCTTGAGCAAGAAGAATGAAGGAAAAGGTATATGTGCCTACATGAGCAATGCTTGAGAGAAGAAAGGGTTGAGCATGAAGAGCAAGCCGATAGGCTAGCTTAGGCTGACTTACACATAGGTGGTGAGCAATACCAACATGATAGATGTATTGATTCTCAACATGAGAGATGCACTAGACAAAGAGATGAGCGCACTCACCATACCTCACAACATCAACAATACCTGGATCCTAAATAGACACAACTTAATGAGGAATAGGTAGGGATGGAAGATCAAGAATAGACATATCTTGAACCTCCATCCATGGTTATGGGAGATGAATACAGATGCCCAAATTGGGAAAATATAGGATTACCTCCCTTACCACCATGAGTAAACCTTCAAGAATAAGAGATTATTTCCTCGAAGGTATACCAAATACTCGTTGAGAGAGTCAAATCTCTTGAGAAGTAGGACATGGTTGGGAAAAATTTGACTTTGAGAAAAATACACAACCAACCTCTGTGCCCCTCAGTACCGAGTCCTGCATACCCTAGGCACTTTGAGATGCCTAGGCTAGATAAGTTTAAAGGAGAGGAAGATGTGCAAGAACACATTACAAATTTCATGACATGCTTCCAGATTGAGCAGAATGATGCCCTAATGCTAAGAATGTTCATCATGATGTTATTAAGTGCAGCAACTCAATGGTTTAATCAACTACCCAAGCACAACATCATCAGATTTGAGCAACTGGTGAATGCATTTCTTGAATGCTTCTCCTTCGGTATCAAGAAGAAGGTGAACTTGTCCGATCTAGTGAACTTAAAGTAATATGATGATGAGCTAGTTATGGACTATGGGAATAGATGGAGGAAAATCATGGTGAAACTACCATTCTCCATTCCCACTGAAGAGCTCACCCGAATGTTCACAAAGAGCTATACCAAACACATCTCATTGCTATTGCAACTATAGTAGTATGAATCATTCAAAGAAGCCTTGGCTCAAGCCAAGATTATAGAGGACATAAAGGTTGATGAAGGAGACCTCAAGCTCTAGAACAAGGAGTGGAATAATGCCAACCGTAACAAGAATCAATAGAAGTAGGCCAAGCCTACTCAAGTCAACCAGGTTTTTTAAGCACACCAAAGGGAGGCAATGGCTCAACCTCTATTGGCTAATTACGACCCAAAGAACAACCAAGGCTAAAACAAGGAGCATCGACCACCTCGCTATTTCATACCTCTATCTGAATTGATGCAATCGATATTTAATCAGTTAAGTGAGGCACAAAGAATCAGATTTCTTGATGCATAACTTCTTGACCCTAATCATCCCAAGCCCAAGGGATATAGGGAAGATCAATACTACCCATATCATAGAATACAGGGGCATGACATTGAAACATGTATCAGATTCAATAATGTTGTGCAAAACATGATTGAGAAGGGTGAGCTAAAAGTTGACAACCCATTAGCACCCGATAATAGAGACATGGGTATATTCAAGAACCCATTGCCAAATCATGAGGTCCCTAGAGATCAGGGCACCCAAGTCAACCAAGTTCGAGTCGAGCCACCCACTCAGGGATGCATCAGAATGGTTGAGATAGTCAATGTGGCAACTAGGAGTTGGTGATATGGTCAACTAGAGCCTCCAATAGCTCCTATTCATATCCTAGCTGCACCTCGATAGAGACAGGTGCAAAACAATCCTCTAGGTCTACCAACGTGACCTATGGTAACTATCCGGAGTAGACTGGAACAAAATCTACAAATGACTCTAGCCAAGTTGTCAATTTATGAGCTCATACAATAATCTCCTAGGCATAGGGAGACTTTGATGGAGATCTTGAGATCGATCAAGCTCCAACCCCAGAACCCAGATGCATTCACACACTTTGTGGGGCAAGTGCAGTAGTGCCAAGAGCCTATGATCCATTTCTATGATCACAAAATCAAGGTAGTGCCTACTACCATAGCAGACCCACCTTTGCATATCATCGTATCAATCAATGACATACCCTTCAAGTGGGTTCTAATCGACATGGGCTCGTCGATCAACATTATCACAACAAAGGCTATAGGGCACCTAAAGATCCCTAGGTCCAACATTATCCCAACCTCCTATACATTGAGAGCTTTCAATGATGCGTTGTGCTCCATAGTGGGTATAATCATTCTACCTATTTAGGTAGGGAAAAATACCATCCCCATGATGTGTCATGTATTGGAGGGGGAAATGCAATACAACATCCTCCTAGGGCATCCCTAGATAAGGGACATGTAGTGCATTCCCTCAATCTTGCACCAATACATCAAGTATGTGCATGAGGGACAAGTTCATGTGGTTCCATCCGATGAAGAGCCATTTAAATATGTGCATCAAGTCGACTTGCTAGGGGACTTTGTCCTTCCATCAACACATCTGTACATAAGGCCTTCATCCCCGACCACATAGCCAAAAAACAAGAGCAAATCAGTGCGAGGTGACCCATCCACATCGGCACCACCTCCTGCATCTAAAACTACTAGCGCTTCTGAGAAGCCTTCAACATCTAAAGCAAAAGATACTTAGAAGCTGAAAGCACCCCTAGTGGAGGAAGGACCTAAGGAACTTCCAACTATAGTAGCTACAGAAATTCCAAATCCCATGGAGGAGGAATATTCCTAGGACATAGTCGAGGAGGTACCTCAACCTACCTCACCTGCTTCATCAACAACATCATCTGCACCACAGGTGATAGTTCACTTAGCCAACATAGGGTTAGGTGAATATCTTGTGCAGAACGTGACTTTCACACCTATTATCGAGTCTACACAAGACATGGGATGACCAAGAGTCCCAAATTTTCTAGTAGGGATAGTAGTTCCATTAGGGATTCCCCCTAACCAAACCAACTTCATCTATGTTGGTTTAGACTATGCCCATACTACTTTTGATATTGAAGAGGATGAGGATGAACCATTCACCATGGATGTTCATTACTTATCAAATCTTGAGTTTGCTCTAAGGTACTTTGAGTAATGCCATTGGCATGGCTATGGCTTAGGTCTATACGAGCAAGGGCATCGGCTTCCATTCCAATCATAGTACCAACTACCTACTGATAGGTGGGGTCTAGGGTATCAAATATAGAGCCATGATGATTCTTTGGTAGTAGCCCTAGATAGACTAAGCTTGGGGTTTAAGGAAGACATTGACTGGAATCCCTATCAACCCCCTAGTAGAAACTACTTGGGTGATGGATGGGTGTCTATGGTCAATATCGAACCACCCGATGAGTATCACCCTGATTCCTCTCTTGAAGCATACCCATCAAGAATCATCCTATGGGAGGACGAGCCAATCCATGGATATGAGCGAGAGGAAAATGAGTATGTCTCAAGTGAGGATGAAGATGAAATTGGCTTGGCTCATCATGGGCCTCAATATCTACAAAACCTCGCTTGGTCTAGCCATGCAGAGAGTGGATACATTTTGGATGAGAGTGGCTATGAGTTAGAGGACTCAACTGAGATGGCCTTCCTAAGACATGCATACCAAATCATAGGGCCAATAGTAAATGCCAATGGATTCTTCATAAGCGATGATGATTATGAAGATGATACTGAGATGGCCTATCTTAGGCATCAACAGGCAAGTCACCACCCAATTCCAGTAGGCAGGAATGAGGGTTTCTTCATAAGTGATGATGAATTTGAGGATGAGATCGAGATGGCTTATCTTGGGCCTCATCACTTACATCAAGTCAATCAACTTGTTGAGAGAGAGGTGATACTTCGCACCATAGATCCTGACCTTCACTTCCTAGGAAGACCAGCAAATCTAGATATCATCTATCACATGGTCTTCCCGAATCCACCAACATTTAGAGAGCTATTACAGCCTAATGATCCCATCATCTCATCTATCCATAGACCAGATCCTGAGATCCCCATACCCCAGAGCCACATCTTGGGTATGGAAGGTAAATTTAATGAGAGTTTCACCCATTGTCTGAATTTCATCCCATCCATCAACATGATCCTTATCCCATCTCCATTGATTTGACCACTCCACTTCACAACCCAATAGATCCTTCAAAACCATTGTGTCTTAACTTAGATGCTATTGATTGGGATCACACTGATTCACCCCTAGAGCCTAAATATTTCTTCCCTAATGAAGAGATGCTACAACCATTCCATTTTGCACCAAGATATGCACATGATGTCTATCATACTAGTTTTGACCATGATTCAATGGAACCTTTAAACCTAGTAGATGACATCCACTTAATCCCCACTCCTCACCAACTTGAGGAGGGGTCACATATGGCAATAGAGGAGACTTTCAAAGTGGACATCAATGATGACCCTTCTAATCCAAAGAAAGTCAAGTTTAGAGAAATCTTATCTCCAGAAGAATAGGCCATCATTATTCCTCTATTGAAAGAGAGACCAAGTCTCTTTGCTTGGACCTACAAAGATATGCTAGGACTAGATCCAAAATTGGTTGTCCACAACCTTTCACTAGACCCCACAAAGAAATTAATCAAGCAAAAGCTTAGAAATATGCATCCAACCATCGCTTTGATGGTAAAGAACGAGTTGCAAAAACTATTGGATGTAGTCTTTATTGTTCCCATCGACTATCTAGAATGGGTATCAAACATGGTGCCCATAGGAAAACCTGATGGAAGAATCTACATTTGCATGGATTTTAGGGATCTCAATAAGGCAACACCCAAGGATTCATTCCCATTGCCTAACATAGATGCTCTTGTAGATGCAACTGTAGGTCATGAGATGCTCTCCCTAATGGATAGTTTTTTTGGTTACAATCAGATTCAGATTAAACCCGAAGACCAACATAAAATCACATTCACCACTCCATGGGGAACATTCTGCTACAAAGTAATGCCATTTGGTCTTAAAAATGTTGGTGCCACATATCAACGGGCTATGACATACATTTTCCATGACTACATGCACAAGATCTTAGAAGACTATATCGATGACTTACTAGCCAAGTCATTGCTATGTGAAGAGCATGCTGAGATCCTCAAAAAGGTCTTCGATCGCTTGATTGAGCACAATGTTAGGTTGAATCCCAAGAAATGCATCTTTGGTGTAACCTCTAGAAAACTCTTGGGATTCATCATTTCTAAATGAGGCATCGAGGTAGACCCAACAAAGGTAAAGGCTATCCTAGAAATGGCCCTACCCACTAACATCAAAGAGCTGAGAAGCTTACAGGGCAAAGTAGCATCCATAAAGTGATTCATCACACAACTATCAGATAAATGTCGACCCATGAATTGACTACTACACAAGGGGGTCCCATTCCAATGGGATGAAGAATGTCAACAAGCCTTTGCTGAAATCAAGAAGTACCTAGAAACGCCACCAGTCCTAGCTCCACCAAGGCCAGACGTGCCATTCCTGCTATATATATCCACTACCAATTTTTCTTTGGGCACCATGTTGGCTCAAAAGAATGCACAAGATAAAGAACAAGTGATATATTACATCAGCCACACCTTGGTGAGCTACGAGATAGGATATGCATACGTAGAAAAGTTGTGCTTAGCAGTGGTCTTTACAACCAAGAAATTGTACCACTACATGCTGAGCCATATGACGTATGTAATATCCAAACAAAATCCTTTGCAGTATATGATGAGCAAGACATATCATAATACACGTACTACAAAGTGGATCATGCTATTGATAGAATTTGACTTGGAATTCATAAGCCAAAAGTCCATCAAGGGATAAGTCATAGCTGATCAACTAGCTGAGGTACCTCTTTAGAATAGTAGGCCCCTCACCATAGAACTTCCTGATGATGTAGTCTTCACATTATCAGAAGCACCCAAACCCAAAGAACCTAAAAATAAAGTTGACATGACTTTGTTCTTCGATGGTTCGAAGTGTGAGCAAGGAGGTGGTGCAGGGATTATCTTTTTCATGCCACAAGGTGCTCCAATGCCCTTGTCATTTAAGCTAGACTTCCCTTGCATGAATAACAACACCGAATATGAGGCCCTAATCTTGGGTCTCCAAACAACCATCGCTATGAAGATCAAAAGGCTAAATATCTTCGGTGACTCCCTCCTCATAGTCAACCAAGTCAAGGGACTATTTCAATGTAGGGATCCAATCCTGAAAGCTTACAAGGAGCTTGTTGACACCTATCTAGCCCAACTTGAGTGGTATGACATCGAGGCAATCCCTCATTTCATCAAATAGATTTGTAGACACCATGGCATCTTTGGGATCCTTGATCCCTTAGAATCCATCTACTGATTTCACTACCATTCATGTGAAAATGCTCTCGCACTCAATGATGCAGCATGAGGCTTTTGATAACAAAGAATCAATCAACATGATTCATATAGAACCAGACCATGACTGGTTCTATAAAGCCAAAGACTTTTTAAAGAAGGCACCTTGGGGGTCCTTGATCTCATAGGGTCCTATGGAGAATGGTACCATCATTCACCACAAGGTTGTTTCTCAATCTGCATTTATGCACATCGAATCATAGGAGAAACAAGTCATCTTATCTATTGAGGTTGTAGCTTATCAGGATTGGCTATCCCAGTTACAAGATTTCCTAAGGCTTGGAATTGTCCCACAGGGACTATCGCATGTCGAAATATGAGCATTTAAATAGAAAGTGACAAGATATGTCTTACTAGGAGGTATATTGTATCATCGAAGCTATGATGGAGTCCTCCTTCATTGCTTAGAGCCCCAAGAATCAGCTTGGGTGATTTTGCAAGCTCACGATGGTACATGTGGTGGCCACTTCAGTGGCATGGCCATTGTCAAGCGCATCCTTCGAATGGGCTATTATTGGCCCACCATGGAGAAGGATTACTATGAGTATGTCAAGAAATGCGTTAAATGTCAACATCGCACATTTCTTCTTGCAGCCCATTTAGGTAGCTTGGCCATTTTCTCAGTGGGGTTTCGATCTAATCAAAAATATTTCTCCCCCATCATTGGGCCAACACACATTTATCTTAATGGCCATTGAGTACTTCACCAAATGGGTGGAAGCGGTCCCCTTAACATCGACAATTGGACCATGAATTATGGAGTTCATACTTCACAATATCATCTATCATTTTGGGGTCCCCTTCAAGATAATCTCGGATAATGGTCCATCATTCAAAAACAAAAATGTGTGAGCTTTAATGATCCAAATACAACATTCAACATAGTTTTATGACACCATACTATCCATAGGAAAATGGGCAAGCAGAAGCCTCAAACAAGATAATAGTAGCCATCTTAAAGAAGATGGTGAAAGAAAATCATAAGGATTGGCATCTACAATTACCCCTTGCATTATGGGCTTACAGGACTAGCGTGTGGATGCCCACTAGGGCAACACCATTTTTGCTTGTATATGGAGCTGAGGCCATTATGCCCTTAGAGTTGGAAATTCCAACATTGTGCATCGCATTGAAAGAGTTCATCAATGATGACACTGCATGACAAGCTCGCTTGGATCAGTTGACCCTTCTAGATGAACATCGCATCAATGCTCTTGAGCATCTTCACGTTTACCAAGATCATCTAACATGAGCTTATAACAATAAAGTCCACCTGAGAGACTTTAAGGTTGGGGATCTTGTGCTTAAATAAAACCAACAGAACTCAAATCTGCCCCTGCACCTATGAGACAAATTTATGGCAAATTGGATAGGTCCTTATATCATCTCTGAGAAGATTGGACCTGGGGCATATCACCTAACATCGCTAGAAGGTGTTGAGGAGCCAGAGCCTCTCAACATTATTCATCTAAGGGTATTTCACACATAAGCACAACAAAACACAAAAACATTCAAATAAACCAACAAAATATCATAAACATTCAAAAATTTCAAAATCACAAAAACAATAGAAAACCTGTAAAAACAAAAGGCTCCAAAGGCATCTTAAAGCCCTTTGGTCAAATCACAAAAGGCTCCAAAGGTATCATAAGACCTTTGGTCAAATCACAAAAGGCTCCAAAGGCATCTTAAAGCCCTTTGGTCAAATCACAAAAAGCTCCAAAGGCATCTTAAAGCCCTTTGGTCAACTCACAAAAAGTCCCCAAAGGCATCTTAAAGCCCTTTGGTCACACATCAAAAAAGTCCCCAAAGGCATCATTAAGCCCTTTGGTCAAAAGAAAAACATAAAAGCACAAAAATAGTTTAAAGTCAAAAATTTCATAAACATTCAAAATAATCAAAACTCAAAAACAATTGAAAGCATCAAAAATACAAAAACATTTGCATTCTACATTTGCATCCATATAGTTGCATTGCATATAGGCATTTCCATCCATTGCACTTGCATTAGGATAGGTCATGTTCACAATCTTACAAATGACACCACGTTTGTACCTCAATCATGCATCATCAAAATCCATCATCATCCATAACCCATGTGTGTAACTATGTTTTTCAACACAACCCCTCCATGTTGCTATAAGGAATATACTAGGGTTTTTCGGTCACTCAACCATACCTAGTGATTTTATCAAACTTTGTAGAAAGCTATCTTCACTAGCAGAAGATGAGGTCTAGTTTTGATAGTACCTGGTATATCTCAGAATCCTATCACTAATAAAAACATTAAAATCCTAGTTGAAACAAGGAAAATATGAATGCTACAAAGTGGTACTAGGCATCCTAAGTGAAAGGTTTCTACTTGCTCACCTTGTGATGTGCATGGTCTAGGATTTTGATCATTGGAAAAAGGACAAGCTCCCCCTACCCAAAGAAATCCCTTGCTTTCATCAAAACAAGAAAAAATCCTGAAACAAAGCAAAATTCAAAAGAAAATAAGAATTCAAAATAAATAGTGATTATCATCACTACAAAAATCCCTTGCTCAAAAGAAAAAAAAAATTCAAAATAAATAGTGATTTTCATCACTAAAACATGAGCAAGTATCCCAAATAAATGTGAAGAAAATAAGGGGGTGAAGAGCTTGAATCCCTGGAATGGTCGATCTCCACAAACCAATTGAGTGATCCCTAATACAACAATGGGCTGCATGAATCCTGCTTGGCATTAGGGTAAGCTCAAAGTAATTTGCAAAAAGGGCTAGCTTTAGGTGTCCTATATCGCCTAGTGGTCTAATCCAACTGAGTCCAACTTAGGATCAAGATGAACATTTGAGGATCCCCAATACAACAATGGGTTGCATGAATCCTACCTGGCATTGGGGTATGCTTATGTTTTATCTAATATATTCATTTGCACACATAGGGATAATGAGTATCTAGGTCTTCATAACAAAAAATTTATCTTTCAAGAGTCCTGTATGGTCAGTATACAACTTTTGATGGAGTAACTAGGGTGTTTGAGTCTCATGGAAAACCTCAAAAATCCTCTCATAGCAACAAATCATATCATCAATCAAATCATCAACTTTATTTAGGAGGTTTTGTTGATTAAAGGGTGTTAATAAAATAGGATAGATACTGGATAAATGTCAACAATGATATTTAAATGACCACTGACTATTTTGTGCATATATTTTAATTTACAGAAGCTTATAAAGAAAGCACATACATATCACATCATCTCATCTCATATAAGATGTTTAAATAATTAATTCTTATTATAAGAGTTATTATTTATTCATGATTTTTATACATTCTATGGTGTCACCCATTAGATTGTTGAACTCATATCACATGCATTCCTTATGTTTTAAGTGATTAAAGCATACAAGTTCATTTACATTAGATCATCATCATAGTGCATTACACATATTGCATTCACCATACAATAACAACATAAGTTAGATGCATACAATAGAATCAAATTAAACATGCATTTAAGACTAGGCAGTGCATCCATATATGCATCCATCATCATAATGCATCCACACATATAGATCACATCATCTAAAGCATACATCTATCATCTAGCTAAATGCATATCAATACATCACATCATATAGCATAAAATCATCATACTGCATCACATAAACATAAAAACAAAAACATATAAGTACACATAATGAGTCTCAAAGTGTAGATATCATATATATATATATATATATATATATATATATATGTGTGTTAAATAAGTACATAAGGGTACAAAATTACTTACAGGCTACAACTGTGTAGGTCATCCGACCTTACACTAAAAAATAAAGCTAGTATAATTAGAGTCATGAGCCTGCACCTGTACCTCCAACCTCACCTCCACCCTCAACTCCATCCCTATGAGTGCGGTGGGAGCTAGTCCCTACGGTCTACTCTATCCGAGTCCTAGTCCTATGGCTTAGCCGCACTGATGACTACCCTGATGTGCTCTACCCACTCCTGTGTGACCCTCCTACTATAGGCCTATCTAGTAGATGACCTCCCCAAAGCCTGACCTCATGCTCTAGTGCAAGGATGTAAGCATTATCTCATGTGCACTACTCTAAGTCCTCTGATAGGAGTCCATGCAGACATTTGATCTCTACATCTACATCTAGCCCACTAGATCTCTGAGGTGCTAGCATAGCTGGCACAACCTATCCCTAGGAAGCATCCCTCTCAATCATAAGCTCATCTATCCTGAGATATGCCGAGTCAATCTGTGTCTGGAGAGTGGTCCTCTCCTCATCAAAGATCTTGAACCTATGCCTGAAGCCCAGCAATGGTAGAGTCCCTCTACAAGATCTATATCTGAGTTGATTGAAGCTCAACCTCCATGCAGTGTAGTTGAGCTTAGAGAGGAGACTCCTACTCCTTAGGAGCTAACTCCTCCTCAGAATAAATTTTCTCCTTGACCACCTGTTGCTCTACGACCTACCCCTATTCCTCTATCCAAGCCCACACTCGGTGCCCATCAAGATCCTCCTTGATAGCTATCTCATCTCTATCCTAACCTAAGCTACCACTACCATACCATATATGTGTGACCCACCACTAGGTATAGGCCTCTATGACCCCACCATCTACAATACCAATATCTACTACTAGAGGATCATCATCCTCTACAACTACTATAACTCAAGGTAGTGGAAGATCCCTCTCTGTAGTAATCTACCTATACAAAACTAGCTAAAGAGGTACATCCTATTGCAAATAAAACTATCAAAGCACCCTAGAGTAATGGAAGAACTCCTTGATGTTACCCTTATGATCGATAACCCATCGATCATACCAATTTTGAGCTATGAACCTATCTACCTCTACCCAGGTGAGGCACTCATGATAAGGTCTCCAGATGATATCCTTGGCCTACAGGCTAGTCAGAGAGGTTGTGTAGTGTCTCAAATCCCCTACATGATGTTGACTCTTACGCTCCTCATGCTCTCAAGGCCACCTAGATCCATAGCACTGAGCAACATCAACTACGATAGTAATCTCAATAGGTAATCCTCCTAGGTGGTCCACCCTGATATGCTCCTAGCCCCAAATCTATAGGAGTAGGTTTCTCTCGGGCCGCGCCCGCCCGGCCGGGGCCGGGGCCGCGGGCCCGGGGGGGGGGGGGGGGGGGGGGGGGGGGCGGGGGGGGGGGGGGCCCGGGGGGGGGGGGGGAGCCTAGCAAGCATACTATAGCCAATCCCAGTTCAGTGTCATCCATGTCAAGTAGAAGATCCATGAGCAATTTAGGGTCCTGAGCCTGCACAAACAAAATCTAAGAGTGCAAAGTAAATGCCTAAATTAAATGCACTTACAAGCTAAAAGGAGGAATAAAACAAAAAAAAGATGTAGAATTTAGCTAAGATAAGCTTAAGGCTATGAAAACAATGACTAAATGCACCTAAACATTCAAAAAAATCAAATTCTACACTTCAAAATTGCAAAAAAATCAATTAAAACCTTTAAAATTCAAAAATTTCAAAAATAAGCCTAAGGTCTCGTAGCCGCTCACGCCAGGAGTGGCCACGTAGTGGCTGCTAAAGCTGACAGTAGCCAGCCTCCAATGGTCAAAAAATTGCTCGTTGGAATTCAAGCTGGTCATAGATGGTGATAGCGGCCCCTCTTTGGCCATTTAGGGGCTGCTCTAAGTGTCAACGACCATGGGGTGGCATGCCAATGGCATCCCCCTCAACCAAAAATAATAAAAAAATGAAAAATCCTAAAACTAGCCTAGACCCACTAAAATTAACCCTAACCTGGACCTATTGACTGGTTTGGTTCATTGCCAACAGGTTTAGTGTGGTTCATTTACCGATTACTTAGTGAGGTTCATTTTACCAAATAAAACAAATAAAGAGCAAGGGTTTGAGAGATACCCATGAGTCATCGGCTCCTCCGCTTATCGAAGCCTCACCTGCTCAGCCATGGTGTCTAGTTTCGGTAGCATCTCGGGTCACAATCAATCACTCTCACCTCAGAGCTCAAAAGTGCAAATTGCTAGTTGGAATAATGAAAAGTCAAACCCTAAAAGCTTCCTTTTATATTTTCAATTTATGTCTTGACCAGTGCTAGCATCAGTGGCCCACACTTTTTGGTCGTTGGACCTGATAGTGACCATGAAGTGGCAATTAGAGACCATCGGACATTGGAATTGATAGAGACCATGAAGTGGCAATTAGGAACCGTCGGACCTGACAACGGCTAGGAAATAGAGAGAAATTCACTCAATTTCTCACCATGAGGCACCTCAAAATGGGCCATTAAGCACACCTATCAGTCCAAAACAATCAAAAAGTGCACAAATACCAAAAAAATCACATAAATCAAAAATCCAAAAACATCATAAAATTCAATTTACACAAAAATCAAATAACAACAAAATCTCAATTGAGCCTCGTATTTAGTTGTAGTGACTTGCGCTCCATGCAATCCAGAAAGATGAGTAAATTACCATAAGGCCACTTGGGGTAAATTAGTTATGGTAGAATTGAGATGCTTCACTTCAATCCCGAAGAAGGCCATGGCGGCCGGACTGCCCCACGGGAACGAGGATTCATCTCATTTCTTCTATAACATTTTTCAGCAAATAATCGAACATAGTGATTCAACACAAGCTTAAATGGAATTGCTATCATCCTTGATTCCCTAAGAAGGCCATTATGGCCAGACCGCTCCATGGGATAGAGATGTACAATTACTAAAAATGGTTGAAATCACACCTGAGATGGGACCTACCCTATAACAAAAAAGCAAACCTCTAAAAGGGTCCAAATCATTCATCTTGGTCAAGCGACTCATCACTTTATTCATTGTCCTTCCCTCATCGACTCATCATTTGAGGGGGTAGTCATAATATCAACAATCATAATCAAAATCAACAAAATATCACTCGATCATGTCAAATTGCATTCATCTTACGAATCATTGCCAACAACTATCATAAGCTTACCCTTTGCTAGGGCAAAAAGCAAACATGATAGTTAAGTTTGTAGCTCTCCTCCTTTTGGACCTATAGTAGCACTGAAGCTACCCGATTGTCTGATGGATGTGTGCAAGCTTTCACAAATTTAAGCCTTCCATCCTATTGGAAGCAATGATTCTAGGATGCACGCCCTTTCTCATGATTGGGGCATCCAATGTTGATCAAATCAATGATCATCACACAACCTACAATGTGGCCCTAGGTGGTCTATTTTTGCTCCGTGCTGTGTTTTCCCACAATGCATCCCAAAAAGGGGTATCTGTAGACACCTAAAATACATCATGTTTAGGAGACTACTCATATGGACACATTCAAAGACCATATGAATGATCTTGGACCTCTCCAAGAGCTAGCAGTGGTCCTAACCACTCAAAAAGGGTAGTTCTAGCCCATCCAAGCTTAGCCTCTCTCAAGCAGAGTGACCACCACATCTGGCCGCTGAAGCTGAGAGCGACCACACCTAGCCACTACTCTGAATAATGGCTAGCACCATGCATAGTCTAGCCATGAATACGAGCCTAGATCACGCAGTCTAACTGCACCTTGCATTGCTTATGGGTAGATTTTGGTGAGGAACTCCCAGAGTTCCTCCTAACTACCCCTTCAATGCCAATTTGTGACTGATGCTTCCCCTTGGGATGGTCAGTTGCATGTAAATTTGGATTTTGGCTTCTCTAGGAAGCCAAGATCCAGATCTAGATCTAAAATAGGGAGGTCTACATATGGACTCTCCCAAGCAAAGAAAATGATCCATGAATATCAAAATTTTGTGTAGCGAAGCCCTGGCAGATTCAGAGAGTGAATCCACACCCCCTTTGAGGAGCAGCGAAGCGCTATCTGGCTGAGCTATGTCTATGCACCTACTTTTAGATCCATTTATTCTTCACCACCCATCAGTGTACCAGACACAATAGGCGACCCTTGAACATCAATTGGAGCAAGGAATCTAGTGCTACAACCCTTGGTTCATGAGGAGAAGAGCTTCATTTCATGGTTGTTGTCATTGACAGTGGCCCGTAGGCATAGCCTAGGGTTTTCAAACATTAGTTTCCTAGTTCTAGCTTAGATCTGATTATTGCTTTGATTTATTAATTAGTTCTAGCTTAGATCTGATTTCATTAACATATTTACATCGTATTTTTGAGTTTTCTATGCATTTATCGCTTAGTTTGTGCTTGCATTTTAATATTATCATGCTCATATATCATGTTTATCAGATCTACTAATAAGAGCCTCTTCTAGAGAGGCTTCCCATGCTACTGATAGTGTTCTGTTGTTTCTATGCACGCAGGTTACAGGTTTACAGGACCGATTCAAGGCATCTAATGCATAAGATCCCTCCAAGGTGAGAGAAGGAGAAGGAGGTATCTATAAGCCCTCATACAAGTTCGTGTGCGAGATCGGGAGGCCTACGGAAGTGCACCACCCCTTTGTGAGGGGACATCATTCTTCTGCACCATTATTCCACTTGTATCTTATTGTATCGAATTGGGTATCCCTCAGAGGGACCGATATGTAACCGAGATTTTCCAAAGAAATTAATAATAAAATATCTTTATTTATTTTATCATTTCCATGTTATGTTATCTATTGCTTTATGTTCTTCTATTTTGATATAATATTGCAAGTAGCATAAGTGGTGCGCACTTACCGGGGTTGCACACTAACATCCCTATAGGCACATCTATTTTTGTACTATATCTTGTACTACAATAATATCTTTTGGAATTATTTAAAGTTACCTTCGGGAAAATACATTCTACATATACCTATCTATTCTTGAATTATACCATCTCAATCACACATCTATCCACATAATTTCATCCAAAATTTAAATTTATCTTTCTAAAACCTTATTATCCACACATATTAAGCAACTAAAACTCTAATAAATAACATCTACCTTGATATATCATCAACATACTAGTGTGTAACATGGTCAAGTTGAGTTTCCTCAATCAATCTCAATTTTCCTTTTGAAACTTAAAAGGGTACACCAGGGCATGGAAATGTTTAATGTTGTCAAAAAGGTAAAATTTAACATCAACAAAAAAATACTAGTCATCTTACATCATAAACCTTACACATAAAAATGTTTACCTCAAATTAGGGTATGAAGGTCAATTTTTGATGCATTTATCATCTAATAAATGCATAAAAAATGGGTTAATTTAGACATCCAATGTTGAACAAATCATTAATTCCTTAAAACTCACAAACATCTACATCACTTAGTCAATCAAGCATCTAAACCAAATTAATAATTTAAAAACCAAACTTAGGGGTATTTATTAGTAAAAACACAACCAAGAACCAATTTTCATGTCCTAGTGGAACTTTTGATGCCTTGGTGGTACTCTTGATGCCTATATGGAACTTTTGATTCCTAGTGGTGATTTTTTACACCCTAGATATTTTGATACCCTAGCAGTAATTTTAACGCCGTGATTGAACTTTTGACACCTAGTGGTATTTTTGTTAAAATATCAAAAATTTGTCATTTATTGCCTGGACTGACTAGTAACAATCATTTTGGAAAAATAATTAGTAGTGTTAGAACCATCGATGATATTTCCCTCTAGCACTCTTGAGTATCAAATATGAAAAATAAAATATAGGCACCTAGTAATTGCTAAATTGACTACTAAATCTGGATCTAATCATGCCAACTCGATCTGCCACCTCAATTGTACCTTAGTTGGTAAACCAAATCCAAAAATTTATTTTTCATTCCTCATCCTAGTTTCATTTTAAAATTTTGGGAATTTCCCTCAATCATCTTCATTACCTTCATGCAGACATGCCACCTCTTACACTTGTTAATCTAGCAAATACTCTAGAGGATCCTCAAGGGATACATGGCTTCTTATAAGCCAACCCTTGATAAAATCTTAAATTATATGACATGATAATGTATGGAATCCTTTTTCAAGTCCTTATAGAATTTATATCTCATCATAAGCAAGAATTATATTTATGGTCTTATCTCAATACCAAGCTTGCATCATGATAAAGAGCATCCACCAAGAATCTTGAGGTTACAAGCTTGCTTGTGCCATTTTATCTCTTAGTTTATCATTATATTTATTTTTCATTTTGTAATCAGTTTATAATTGCATACCAATCTTGCACTTGTGTAACCAATAGGTCATATGTTATCACTTTAGTCTTATCTCACCATAGTTGCAACCTTTATCATTATCATTCCATAAATTTTTTAATATCATCTTTGAATAAGGGTTTGATGCTAACCAAGCGAGCTTGATACTCTTCTTCGATTCAAGCAAACCAATTTACCACTAATTTATTCTATTTTTTTTCTATTTTGTAGGTATGAAAAATCATAATCTAGATGTAGCAATGCCAACATTGCTTTATGGGATCAATAATGGTTTTTCCTCTACTAAAAAATTGGTTTCTTTCTAACTCCCATGTATTTAATTTTAGAATGTAGGGTTCAAATATTTTTTTTTAATATAGAAAATAAGTTTTTATTTTCTATATTTTACCATTTATTCAAATAAATAAAATAAAATAATTAACTAGTCCACATTAACCACTAGGGGATTAACTTTACTCTGGTCATCATTAAAATTGAATTGCATATAGTACACTTAGGATTTTGTTTTGCACCTCCCTCTTGAACCCTTGTCCTCAAAAATAAAAATCACTTTTACTTTGTCATATAATCAAAATCATATTTGTTTTAGGTCATATTTTTATATTAATATGGTGCATTAGGGTTAGATTAAGGATAGGCTTATTTAAAGAATATCTTAGTAGAGCATATGTATTCTTCACAAATTCATCAAACTTTAGGCTCCACTCTCACAATTTACCCTATCCTTAAGGTGAGGAATGAAAGGAAATCATAATGAATATGCCCTTCATGATCCCCTTCCAATCCTCTTCTTCACAAATATGATGGATTTAAATTGAGATTACTTCTAATTTTGACAATCTAACATTATACTTTACTGATGAATAAAGTTGTAGGTTATGTTATCAATTATATATTTTTCTATGATGAAATTTATTTTAATATTATTTCTTAAAATTAAGAATGATATAATGATATACTTATGTTTGAATTTAATTCTTTATAAAGAGCATGTAAACTGGATAAATCTTTAGAAAATATGCTTGTATCTAAGCTTACAAGAAAATTTTCAATCCTTATAATACTACCATTTATTGAACCCTTTAATTTCAAGAATAAATTCCACTATTATGAGCTATCAAAATATTTTGTTCAACCATATTCATCTATAGGTAAAGGAAATATGTTTTATAGTTACTATGAAAAGCATGACAACTAATCTTAACAATACAAATCTTAGTTTTATAGTTACTTCATATATGTATGTATGTGTGTTCTTGTCTTTGCTTGAATTTCCTATTACATATCAAGAGTATATATTATGGCATGAAAATAATTATCTTAGATAGGATAGATTTATAATCCTTTGTTAGGTGACTAATGCAATTGGATCCTCCTTTATCCCATCTTTAAAGCTCTTCATCAAAGCTTGAACAACTCAACTATATTTATTTCATCATGTAAAATTTTTTACTCATCTCAAAATAACCCTACAAGATCCTCTCATCATGTTGTCTTAGCATTTTTGTACATAATTTTGGAATAGTTCATCTTATCCATGAAAATAATAAATGCAACACATCAATTTGATATAATACCATCATCTTTTATATCACCATCTCTAAGTGAACCAAAATATCTCCAAGTGTACCAATATCTAAGTGAAACCATAAATATATCCAATAAAGTCCCCTTAGGCAAATATCGAAGTGAACCAAAAGATATCCAAGCAAAGCTAACCAAATTTCCCCTAGGAAAATCTTTATTTGTATATACATTGTATCATAGAAATTCCCTCAACATCATCTAAAGTCCCCCTAGGTAAATATTTATTTGTATCATATCTTGTATCATAGAAATGCCTTGCAACATTATCTAAATTCCCCTTGGGAACATCTATTTTTGTACTATATCTTGTACTATAGTAATACCTTTTGGTATTTTTTAAAGTTCTCTTTGGAAAAATCCATTTTTTATATACCTATCTATGCTTAAATCATACCATCTCAACCACACATATATCTACAGCATATCATCCAAAATTCAAATTTATATTTCTAAAAGCTTATCATCCATACATATTAAGCAACTAAAGCTCTAATAAATAACATTTACCTCAATCTCTCATCATCATACTAGTGTGTATCATGGTCAAGTCAAGTTTTCTCAGTCAATCTCAATTTTCCCTTTGAAACTCAAAAGGGAACACCAAGGCATGCCAACATATAATGTTCTTAAAAACATAAAATTTACCATTAAAAAATTAAAAATATCATCCATATTACATCATGAGCCTTAAACAACATCAAAATTATCTATCTCAAAACTGGGACATAAAGGTTAGTTTTGACACATATATCATCTAATAAATACATCAAAAAGGGGGAAATATAGACATTCAATTTTGAGCACATCATAAAGTCCTTAAAACACACCAATATCTATATCTCTTAGTAAATAAAGCATCAAAGCAAATTTGGGGGTATTTATTAGCAAAAACACCACCAATAATTAATTTTGATACCCTGGTGGCACTTTTGACACCCTAGATTTTTTTTGACCTAGTCATTATTTTGATTTTCAAGAGAAAATTTTGATGCCCTAGTGGTTATTTTTATACTCTATATATTTTGATGCCCCTAATGGTGTTTTTAATGCCTTGATGGCACCTTTGACACCTAGTCATGTTTTTGCAAAAATATTATAGACACCTAAAATACATCATGTTTAGGAGACTACTCATATGGACACCTTGTCAAGCCATGTGATTGATCTTGGACCTTTCAAAGACTTAGAAGTGGTTCTAACCACTCATTTAGGTTTTTCTAATCAATGAATTCATCCAACACCACTAATGATCAGAGCGGTCATAGGTTAGTCGCTAAAGGTGAAGTACTAGCTCCCTAGATGCCCTGGTCGATAGCGACTAGCTCTATAACTAACTCAGCCCTCGAGTTGAGTAGAATTCATTGAGCATAACGAATTCTTGATTAGTTGGGTGAATGGAAGCTTTTGGAAGGTTCATTTCAACTACCTAAGCATAATCATTCTTGTTCTTGGCTTCCCTATGAAGCTAGAGCAAGGGTATTGGGTGTCTATTTAAGGCCTCAATTTTAATAGTAAATCCTAGAGAAATTTATGCACAATTTCCATAGAAAATCTCTACCGATTTGAAGAGGGAATCAACATCCCTCTAAGGTATAACAAAGCTCTATCCAATTGCATAATACCATCTACTTTTAGTCCTACAAAAGGATGTGCATCCTAGAATCATTGCTTCCAACTGGGTGAAATGCTTACATTTGAAAAGCTTGTGCCCATCTCATATCATTTGGTGTGGCTATGCATTCCATAGGTATCTTATGACCCATAGATTTTAAAGGTGCAGAACAACAAGCAAACTTCATATTTGCTATTTTTCCCAAGCAAAGGGGTAAGCTTATGATAGTTGTTGACAATGATTCGTAAGATGAACGCAATTTTGACAAGATTAAGGGATCTACAATTTTAGGGATCTTCTACTAATTTTGATTATGATATGATATTATGAATACCCCTCAAGTGACGAGTCAATAAGGGTAATGACAATGAATAAATTGATGATGTCGCTTGACCACCATGGATGATCTGAACACTATTTAGAATTGATAATTTTAATGACTTGGCTAAGCCTAGTTCAGCCTATGATTCCAAATTTTAATAGTAATTGCACATTCCTATCCCACGGAGCAGTCGGGCTACAATAGCCATCTTAGGGAATCGAAATTATACAACTCCACTTAGTTTTGTGTTGAATCACTCTTTGTCCATGATTTCTGAAAAAGATGTCATAGAAGAAATGACATGAGATGCATCATTTCCATGGAGCAGTCCAGCCTTGAAGACCCTCTTCAGGATTGAAAATAAGCATATCAAATCAATGATCACAATTTTGCCCCAAATGTCCTTATGGTTATTTACTCATCTCATCGGATTGCATGGAGCACAAGTCACTGTAACCACCAAGTGTATAGGGTAAATAACTCAATACGAGGTGCATTTGGCTTTTAATTATTTTAATGTTTTTGTTCATTTTAAATTTTCTAATGTGTCCTGGTGCTTGAACATCACCAAATTTTCAACCTTGATTGCTCTTTTTAAAATTTTATCCATTATGAGTCATTAATTTATCATTTTATACCTTCCCATGGTGGGATTTTGCTATTTTTGATACCAAACCGTAGGTGCAGTCTGTAGTTGGAATTTTCAAATTTTGGGAACCGCAAGTTTGACCTGCGAGAGGAAAACCCTAATCCTGGGACCACAAGTGTCAGCTGCAGTCTGAAAAAAATAGGAAAAGGTTTTAAAAATCTATCATTTTCAAAATTCTTCGTTATTTCTTGATAGTTACTACCATTTTAAGAGCTCTGAGAGGTGTGAGAGTTTAGCTTGACGCACTTGAAACTCTACTACCTCTACACATCAGAATGGTTGACCACAAACAACCCTCTTCCAGTCAAGGCCTCAGTGCGGGTAAGGTAATTTGAAACCAAGTCCTCGCATTCATAACCAATAAAACAAACCAAATTAATTAATTGGTTAATTAATCACACTAAACTATTGGCAATGAACCACACCCTAGGTTAGGCTAGCTTAGATTAATTTTAATTATTTTTTTTGTTTTTTGGCTAGGAAAAAACCCAAAATGGGTCGTATCCCTAGACCACAGCTGCTAGCTGTAGTTCCCTTTGATCGATTGGGGACCGCAGGTATCAACTACGATTAGGTTTGAATTACAACTGTCAAAAAAATTGACCATTGGGTGGACCGTGGGTTTGAACTGCGGTTCCCATTTTTATGAAATTTTTTAAAAAATTTCAATTTTTTTTGTGATTTTCTTGGTAGTTGATGCCATTTTATTGCACCTATGAGATGTATTATTTAAAATTTTTGATCAAGCTTAGGATAATTTTGTATTGTTAGATATTTTTTGCTTGGTCTATCTCTTTTTAGGTCATTTTTAGCTATTCAATTTACCTTTAGTTAGATTTTTCCTTATACTATATCTCTTTGCAGAGACTGACCTCTAGAGCTAGGGATCCAAAGCTCCTTAACACTCTCTACTCAGTACTGACTGTGGGGGAACGGGAGTGGTTTAGGGTCGTCGGATTTGGCTCTGTCTTGGATCTGTTGGTAATTTGAGTTATTTTATGTTGTCATTGATGTCACATGGATCATTGATGTCACATGGATCACATTGAGTTTGGGTGGTCAAAGTATTTCATAAATAAGAATTTATGATATTTTGGAAAGCATGGATATATACAGGGTTTTTGTGAAAACCAAGGCAGACAAATTAAAAGGTTTTATTTAAAACCATGGATGGTATATTTGAAAAGGGTTTTTCTTAAAACCCAGGTTGGCTTTTCATTTCATTGAAAAATGTGCCCCAATGATGGAGATATTTAATTTTAAATATTTAGTTTAAATTTTAATTATTTAAAATTTAAATTAAAATTTTAAAATTAAAATTAAAGTCATCGCCGATGTCATAAAAACCATGTGCCATAAAAATTAAATTAATAATTAAAGGTGCCGACATATGTGAAATTAAAGGAAGGTTGCATATATATATATATATATATATATATATATATATATATATATATATATATATGCAAAGGCTTTCGATTCAAAAGACTAAGCATCGAATGAAGAGAACAAAAAATGGAAGCCCCAAAATCTTTTGATGTGATAGAATGGTCCAACAGTGAGCTTGGGAAGCATGGAGTTTTTGGTTGCGACAGGGCATGCATTCGATTCCCACCAGGTTTGATTTCCATAGAAGTGTGGAAGAAGAGCATTTGGCACACATTTTTGGCATGAGCAAGGGCAGCATATTATAGGGAGCATTTTTGCTATTTTTCCTATGTGAGCAGATAGCTCACGTGGTCTTTGGTTCCATGGTTTTGGTGTTGAGTGGGAAGTGATGAGGGTTTGATTCCCTCTAAGAGACAAGTAAAAATTTTATTGAATATTTTTTATTATTGCCTAATGTTGGAGGAATAAGGTGATGCTAAGGGATTAATGTTTGATTAAATTTTTATTTACTTGGAAGGCAAGATATAAGGGTTGAAATGCACTTTTAGAAAAATAGAAATTTATGGTGTTTTCCTCTTTTTGATGTATACCATATTATATATCGTTGGAAATCTTATTTCGAGGGCTATTTTATTAACTTGATTAGATGAATAAATAAGGTGTATGTAAAGAGATATTTCTGTTCTTGTAAAGGGGTTCAAAGTGAAGGTTGTTTTGTTCTTTTTCAAAGTGTTTTGAGTGTGGCAGATTTAAAAAGGGGTTTATTCATATTCATAAAAGGTATGGGCACATTATCCTATTGTTTTTTTTATGGTAGTTGATTTATGAAATATCATTGGAGAGAAAAGGATTGATTGTGGTTTCCTTTTTGAGAGTGGTTGGTTGAATGCTTCAAGGTTTTCTAGTTTGAGAGTTGTGGTTAAACCTTGTTTTATAAGCATAGTTGTTAAAGCCCATTGGTTATGCAAAGAACTTGAAAAGAACATGAGTATCATTGTTATGTGAAGAATATTTTATTAGAATTATTGTTGAATCCCATTGGTTATGCAAAGAACCTGAACTTGAGAAGAACATGAGTATCATTGTTATGTAAGATTTTTGGTTGAGCATTGTTGGAAACATTTGAGTTGGTTGATACATGCTTGGACTAGGATTTTTAAGAAATATTTATTTCTTGTGGTAGCTGGTTGATAAGAGTTGTTTGAGACTAGTCAAGTGATTGTGTGAAGTGGTTGTTCAAGTTCCATGAAACAAACTATTCTATATTCTGGATTTAAGTTGAGATTGAGATTTGAGGATAGAACATATTGAGTCTCTAACAATTCTCTTTATACTTCTATGAGATTACCTTGAGTTGAGAAAGATATTGGATTTGAGTATAAAACATATTGAGTCTCTAAAAATTCTCTTTATGCTTCTATGAGATTTATTTTAGTTGAGATCATTGTGGATCATAGTTGTCATCCTTTGAAGAGTGTATTACTATTCATGGTTGAGTTCATATTTGAGCCTTGCCTTCATAATATTTGTGGATGATATTTGAGTACTACTTGAGTATGATTGATTGAGATTTTGAGAAGGATTTTGGGATATATTTTTGGACAGCTTTATGGATAAATTTTGGGATAGATTTGGACAAGTTTTATGTGATCTTATTGAGCAGATTTGGACAAGTCCTATGTGAGTTTGTTGAGAAAATTTGGATAAGTTCTATGTGAGCTTGTTGAGCAGATTTGGACAAGTTCTATGTGAGCTTGTTGAGCAGATTTTGACAAGTTCTATGTGAGCTTGTTGAGAATATTTGGAAACATTTTATGTGATATTATTGAGTAGATCAGTGGAGTGCCTAGATGAGCAGATCAATGGATTTCATACCTAAGTAGATCAGTGTGTTGCCTAGCTGAATAGATAAGTGGATTGCTTACCTAAGAAGATCAATGTGTTGCCTAGTTGAGTATATCAGTGGATTGCCTACCTGAGTAGATCAGTGTGTTGCCTAGTTGAGCAGATTAGTGAATTGCCTACCTAAGAATATTAGTGTGTTGCCTAGCTGAGTAGATCAATGGATTACCTACTTGAGAAGATCAATGTGTTGCTTAGTAGAGCAGATCATTGGATTGCCTACCTGATAAAATCAGTGTGTTGCCTAGCTAAGAAGATCAGTGGATTACCTACCTGAGTAGATCAGTGTATTGCCTAGCTTTGAGAAGATCAAAGTAATAATTGTATTGGATAAGGATCCTTATTTTTGTATGAAATATTATAAGGAGATTATATTGTGGCATACCCCACATTGGGGGAACCACGTTAAATCTTGTATCTTAAATTATGTGTGGTGACTTGTGCTCTTGCTTACTATTTCTATTTGAGTTATTAATGCACACTACTATATTTGGTTATTGCAATTAAGGACATTAATTGATATTGGTTTGAAAGAAAGTAAAAATTAGGCACTATACTATTCACCTCCCCTCTCAGTATAAGCTTGTGTTACTCAATTGCTATGAGAGCAGGTTCCTTCGAAAAATCTAACAACTTGAGGGAAGATTCTATAAGAAAACATATGGCTTCACAGAGTGAATCATCTACAAATAAGGCACCATTATTTGATGGTAACAATTATGCTTTCTAGAGTATGAGAATGAAGAACTACTTGATATCACAAGGATACGAGGTATGGCAGATGGTTGAAAAAGAGTATAAGGTTGAAGGTGATCATGAGGTAGCTAAGACTATCAGGAAATTGGTTGAGATCAATGCAAGGAAAATAAATTGTATTTTGAGTGGGCTACGTGAGATAGATTTTGCAAAGGTCATGGTATGTAATTCAGCTAATGAAATATGGACCAAGTTGTAAAATACTTATGAAGGATATTCCAAGGTAAAGTTTTCAAAACTACAAACTCATAGAAAAATATTTGAGGAATTGAAAATGGAAGATTTTGAAGATATTGTAAAGTTTTTACTTCAAGTTGATGATATTACTAACACCATGATAGGCCTAGGATTTGAGATGAAAGAATCAAAAGTTACTCAAAAGGTTTTGAGATCACTTCCCATGAAGTATGATGCAAAGTTTTCAGTAATAGAAGAAACAATGGATATCAACAAGCTAACAATGGAAGAACTACAAGGAACTTTCACAACTTATGAGGTGAGGGTAAGTAAGAATCAGGTTCCAATAAAAGAGATTGCATTCAAAGCTTCAGATAAAGAGAAAGGGAAGGTTCCAAATATAGATAGAGATCCAGTTAAATATGAGGAAGCTAACTTCACCAAAAGGAATAATGAGTCAAGGAATTCTAGGGATATGCAGAAATTCAGATGCTACAAGTGTGGTGATATTGGTCACTATGCACACAAGTGTCCACATGAAGAAAATAATGATGATAAAAAATAGGGTCACAAAAGAAAAGAAGGTGGAAAGCATAAGCATGAAAAATATGACAGATACAAGCAAAACATGTATGAGAAGAAGAAAAAAATTTTAAGGTAAAGAAATCTTACTACATTGTAGAATCACGTGATAGCTCAGATCACAGTGATAGAGACAAGTTAGATGATGAAAAGGAAGAACATATATTCCTAGGAATAGAAGGTGAAGGAGAAAAATGCTTTGTGTATGGTCAAAGAGATCACAGATTAGGATATTGCAATGGATTTTGTGATAGTGAATATGAGATGAGACATCAAGGAAATAGGCATGGTCAAAGAAATCACGAGGTTTTATTTGCTATAGAAGATGATAATGATCTCAGTAACAATGAATATAAATAAGTATCACTTTTTGTAATAAAAAAGGAAGAGGATGAGCCAAGAAAACAAAAATCAGAAGTCAAAATGCTAAAAGAAGAATACAAAAATATTGAAAACACGATTCGAATAGATATCAAAATCAGATAAGAACTACTTCAGACAATCAGTAATCTCATTAAAGATCTTAAAAATATAAAAAGAATAGAATAAAGGATGAATGAATAACTAAGGGTAATAACGAAAAGACATGACATGTTAGATGAAAAGGTTCAAAAAGGAGTGGAAACTTATTTTAAGGTTGTATCTCACTTCCAAAAAGAATCACACTCAAAAGGAAAGGAAGTTCTTAAATATGAAAGCAAGGAAGCACCTAAGTTTTATAAATAAAGTTCCAAAGTTCCTATGGATCCAAATATTTAGTTTGGATCTTATTTTGAGATAGGTGAATCAAGTTCAAAAGGAAAAGAAATACTTGAAGTGGAAAGTAAGGAAGAAATTAAGGAAAAGGATTTAGATACTACAAATAAGGTTCAAGGATGCAATGCACAAGTTGAAAATGATCATAGCTAAAATTTCCAAGAAAGGTATGAGGAACTAAGGCATGAACAAAGGGCTTTTCAAGGACATTTTTTTTCTTGTAATGGATTTAGGGCTATGCAGTATAGGGTCCATGGATCAAATAAGTTTTATTTTTCTACAAGAAAATTCAAAGGAAGAAGGTATGGTTTTCAGGGACATTGCTTCTTATGCAACAAGATTGGTCATAGATCTTCTAAGTGCAAATAAAATGAGCAAAATGGTTTTGGTTTTAGAGCTACACAATTCAGAAGTCATGGTCATAATGGTCATGAAAAAATAGCTTCACAATACAGGGTTCAAGAAAGGAATGGATATAAAAATTATTTCAAGAAAGAATTCAGGATTTTTTTACCATCCAAAGGCTACAATATCAAGTGTTTTAATTGCAATAACTTTGGACATATTGCAAAATGGTGTAGGACTCAATTCCAAACAGGTTCAATGCAAGAAGGTCAAACATGTTCTAGACAAGAAGATCAAGTAATTCATCAAGATAAGGATATCAAGAAAACATGAAAGGAAGTTGATAGAGGAAAGAAAAATGTAATATGGGAGTAAAAGTACTCCCACCCCAAAATTAATCACCTCAAGAGAGAAGGTGGTGAGGGGGCTAATTTTAAGAGTTATATATTTTAGCCCCATAGGTGTCCCTTTTGCCATTGATGTCAAAGGGAGAGAGATTTGAGTAAGGGGGAGAGCATTGAGTTAGTGGTATCAACATCCAAAGAGAGCATTGAGTTAGGGGGAGCAACCTCCATAGAGAGTATTGATTCAGGGGGAGCAACTTTGATTCTCAGAGATGGTTTTCGCAGTGATTGTGGTTTTTGCATTAGAGGTGTTGCCATCAATGACACAGGGGGATATTTTTGGCAATTTGATTTATTTTATGTTGTCATTGATGTCACATGGATCATTGAGGTCACATGGATCACATTGAGTTTTGGTGGCCAAAGTATTTCATAAATAAGACTTTATGATATTTTGGAAAGCATGGATATATACAGGGGTTTTGTGAAAACCAAGGCAGGAAAATTAAAAGGTTTTATTTAAAACCATGGATGGCAGATTTGAAATGGGTTTTTCTTAAAACACAGGTTGAATTTTTATTTTTTCGAAAAAGGTGCCCCGGTGATGGAGATATTTAATTTTAAATATTTAGTTTAAATTTTAATTATTTAAAATTTAAAATTGAATTTTAAAATTAAAATTAAAGTCATTGTCGACATCATAAAAACCATGCACCATCAAAAGGAAATTAATAATTAAATGTGCCAACGTATGTGAAATTAAATGAAGGTTGCATATATATGCAAAGGCTTTCAATTCAAAAGACTAAGCATCGAATGAAGAGAACAAAAAGCAGAAGCCCCGAAATACTTCGATGTGACAGCGTGGTCGAACAGTGATCTTGGCAACCGTGGAGTTTTTGGTTGCGACAGGGCATGCGTTCAATTCCCATCGGGTTCAATTTTCGTAAAAGTGTGGAAGAAGAGCATTTGGTGCACGTTTTTGGCATGAGCAAGGACAACAAAATATAGGGAGCATTTTTTCTCTCTGTCCTATGTGAGCAGATAGCTCACGTGGTCTTTGGCACCGTGGTTGTGGTGTTGAGTGGGCAGTGATGAGGGTTTGATTCCCTCTAAGAAGCAAGTAAATGTTTTATTGAATATTTTTTATTATTGCCTAATGTTGGAGGAATAAGGTGATGCTAAGGGATTAATGTTTGATTAAATTTTTATTTACTTGGAAGGCAAGATATAATGGTTGAAATGCACTTTTAGAAAAAGAGAAATTTATGGTATTTTCCTCTTTTAGAAGTATACCATATTATATATCGTTGGAAATATTATTTTGAGGGCTATTTTTTTAACTTTATTAGATGGAGAAATAAGGTGTATGTAAAGAGATATTTCTGTTCTTGTAAAGGGGTTTAAAGTGAAGGTTGTTTGTTCTTTTTCAAAGTGTGTTTAGTGTGGCTGATTTCAAAAGGGGTTTTTTCATCTTCATAAAAGGTACGGGTACATTCTCCTATTGTTTGTTTATGGTGGTTGATTTTTGAAATATCATTGGAGAGAAAAGGATTGATTACGGTTTCCTTTTCAAAAGTGGCTTGTTTAATGCTTCAAGGTTTTCTAGTTTGAGAGTTGTGGTTAAACCTTGTTTTATAAGCATAGTTGTTAAAGACCATTGGTTATGCAAAGAACTTGAAAAGAACATGAGTATCATTTTTATGTGAAGAATGTTTTATTAGCATTGTTGTTGAATCCCATTGGTTATGTAGAGAACTTGAACTTTTTTTTTTCTTTTAAATCGAAAAACCCCTTGCGGGTCCGCCTTGGTCTAAGAGACCATGAACAGGGGGTTCTACACCATCAAAGTCATGCTAGGGTCACACCCAGCCTTGCCCGCACAACCATTATCAATTGGATTTTGGGTGCCCAATTCAAATTTTTTTGGTAGGATGGAGATTCGAACCTGGGACCTCCCTTGGAGGATTGCCCTCTCCTCTCCAACTCACCTACAACACCTGGGTAACTTGAACTTGAGAAGAACATGAGTATCATTGTTATGGGAGATTTGTGGTTAAGCATTACTGGAAACATTTGAGTTGGTTGATACATGCTTAGACTAGGGTTTGTAAGAAAGAGTTGTTCCTTATGGTAGTTGGTTAGAAGATTTGTTTGAGCCTAGTCAAGTGATTGTGTGAAGTGGTTGTTCAACTTCCTTGAAAAAAACTATTCTATATTCTGGATTTAATTTGAGATTGATATTTAAGGATAGAACATATTGAGTCTCTAACAATTCTCTTTATGCTTCTATGATATTACCTTGAGTTGAGAAAGATATTGGATTTGAGTATAGAACATATTGAGTCTCTAAAAATTCTCTTTATGCTTCTATGAGATTGATTTGAGTTGAGATCATTATGGATCATAGTTGTCATCCTTTGAAGAGTGTATTACCATTCATTTTTGAGTTCATATTTGAGCCTTAACTTCATAAGATTTGTGGATGAGATTTGAGTACTACTTTAGTATGATTGATTGAGCCTTTGAGAAGGCTTTTGGGATAGATTTCTAGACAACTTTGTGGATAGTTTTTGGGATAGATTTGGACAAGTTCCGTGTGATATTGTTGAGCATATTTGGACAAGTTCTGTGTGAGCTTGTTGAGAAAATTTGTACAATCTCTATGTGAGCTTGTTGAGCAAATTTGGACAAGTTCTGTGTGAGCTTGTTGAGCAGATTTTAACAAGTTCTATGTGAGCTTGTTGAGCAGATTTGGAAAAGTTCTATGTGAGCTTGTTAAGCAGATCAATGGAGTTCCTAGTTGAGCATATCAGTGTATTGCCTACCTGAGCAAATCAATGTGTTGCTTAGCTGAGCATATTAGTGGATTGCCTACCAGAGCAGATCAGTGTGTTGCCTTGCTAAGCAGATTAGTGGATTACCTACCTGAGTAGATAAATGTGTTGCCTAGCTGAGAAGATTAGTATATTGCCTACCTAAGAAGATTATTGTGTTGCCTAGCTGAGCATATCAATGGATTGGCTACCTGAGTAGATCAATGTGTTGCCTAGCTGAGTAGATCAGTGGATTACCTACCTGAGTAGATCAATGTGTTGCTTAGCTAAGCAGATTAGTGGATTGCCTACCTGAGTAGATCATTGTATTTCCTAGATTTGATTAGATCAAAGTAATCATTGTATTGGATAAGGATCCTTATTTTTGTGTGAAATATTATAATGAGATTATCTTGTGGAGTACCCCACATTGGGGGAACCACATTAAATATTTTGTATCAAATTGTGTGTGGTGACTTGTGCTCTTGCTTACTATTGCTATCTGAGTTATTAATACACACTGCTATATTTAGTTACTAAAAGTAAGGACATTAATTGATATTGGTTTGAAAGAAAGTAAAAAGTGGGTGTTATACCATTCACCCCCCTCTCAGTATAAGTGTGTTTTCTTCAGGATCTACCCATGATCAGGGTAGATCAAGCTTACATGACCGCGTTGGCTTAGAGTTGGAATGTCTAAACCAACACATTTCACCTATCTACAGGTGAAATGACTATCACACTTGAGGATATCTACAGGATCTTTCGAATCCCTATTGATGGTGAGCCCATCATTTCATCTACCTCTATAAGCATGGGAGTTGTGTTTGATTAGATCTTCAACGATCAGAGCCAGGAGGCCCAGCGTAAGATCAATCATGGTGGAATTCAAATTGAGGAGTGGTATGATGAGCATGTCTTCTCCATTTGTGAGGCAGTTTTCATACACTTGGTCATGCAGATTATGCTTCCAAACTCCTTAGGTGCAAGTATTCCTTGGAACCTTCTAGCCTACGTTAGGAGAGTCATTTAGATCTCCCCATAATGACCATTGCTCCTAGTCTAGGGGAGTGTCTTACTATGCCAGTTGTACCATGAGTTGTACTATATCACTTGCCAAAGCCAGGTTGGGATCAATTGCAATCTATTATACAGATTTGGGGTTGGTAACACATCCGAATCAAGTAACCTGTAGAGCTATCTCTAGCTATTACTTCTATTCCTACCATACACCAATGCTATGTGGTATGCTAGCCTCATGAGGATGAGGGATTCTAGAGTAGGTCCCATGTAGGGGATGTAGACCACTACATCACTAGATTTGCAGCACTCAAACCAGATGATATTGAGTGGTGTCCATACATGGATTGCCCTACATAGCCAGAGGCTAGCAAGCAACTACATTAGACTCAATGAGACAAGTGGCTACTCAGATGCAAGGATGAGATCTAAGAGTATCAGTTCCACTCTTGTGTCTTGCAATAGTTTGACATGGTACAAGACCTTCCAGAGGTGCCTATTATCTATAGGTGGCTAGTTCTAGATACCAATCTATAGTGGGTGCTACGTACAGCTCTAGGTGACGTAGATGATTTCTAAGAGTCTAGAGTTACTATTACTAGGACCACCCCAATGTATGATACCTGGTGGTCCCTACTTTTGTGGTAGGGATCTGGGCCTCTCGATTGTGTTGATGAGGTGATATATGTTGATACACAAGGGCACAATGTGCACCCATAGACTAAGGGTGAATAGGGTGCATAGGATGCAACACCAATGGAGGACGAGGATGAGGGCCTAGATGAGGGTGAGGTACCTCTAAACAATGAGGTAGAGTAGCTGCTAGCATAGGTAGTAGATTTGTAGAGCCAGGTTGGTATGCTATAGTCTCAGTAGTTACAGTAGGATACATCTATCACCATGCTAGAGGTGAAGCTATCTAACAAGGATAGGTACCTTTAGGAGGCCCAAGAGAAGGCCATAGCTATGATAGAGCATGCTACAATAGTAGATGGGCAAGTTCAAGAGCTGACTAGAGCACTTGAGCTAGTAGAGGCACTACGTGTGGTGGCTATAGTAGAGAGGTATTTGTCTAGGGCAGCAGTGGGTAGTACATCATCTATACAAGTTGCTATGGTACCTTCAACAGCACTAGCACTTATACTACCAGGTGGTCATGATCCCATGGCTGAGATCCGATGACAAACTCTCCTCGTAGAGGAGTAAAACAATCTACAAGATGTGAGGTCAGCTCTCATCTCTCAACTAGAAGGCTACATTAGAATGCTAGGTGGGTAGGTTCCCTAGGATAAGTATTCTACAAGAACCCATGGGATCAACTCTAGGACTAGGACCAAGGAGACATGATAGTCCTCTACCAGCTCAAGCCATAGGATGCACAAGACCAAGAGGACTCATCGATCAGAGCATACCCATAGGTCTCTAAGTACTCAGGGTGCTAGCTCATAGAGGACTCAGGGGATTGGATCTCATGTATGGAGCCTCTTTGTATTAGGCCAGACACAGGTTCCTCAACATGCTATACAATAAGGGCCAAAGTAGACTACATAGCAGGCTCCCAGAGATAGGGCTGAGGGAGGCAGAGAGGGCTCCAACAGAGGAGGATCAAGCTAGATCTAGGATCTCCATTTGATACATGCTATATCATTTTTGTGTATCATTTTTGGTGTAAGGTTTGAGGACCTACATGATTGTATCCTGCAGACATTTTTATGTACCCTGATGTACTCTATTGACACACACACACACACATATATATATATGATTTGATCATTTATGGCTCATTATGTGTACTTGTGTATTTTTTATTTTATATTTATGTTATGCACATGGATGCAACTGTTTGTATTGATGCTAAGCTTATGTAATGTGATGTATGGATGACATGCACTAGATAGCTATTTAATTTATGATGATGGTATGTAGTGATCTATATGCTTATATGTGCAATTTTATGGATGCATATGGATGCGATTTTTACTTAAATGCGTATTTGATTTTGCTTTTTTGCATGCATTTACTTTATGACTATATCATGATATGTTGATGTAATGTATGTAATACATTATTTACATGATGTTAATCTAATGTAAATGAAATTTTATGATTTAATCACTTAAAACATAAGGAATGAATGCGATATGTATTTAGAAATATAATGGATGACACCACAGAATGTATAAAATTCATGAATGTAATTGAAAGATCCTCGTTACAATAATTTAATTAATTAATCACCCATATATGACATGCCATGATATGAAGCGGTATTATGCAAATGATATAATATGTCACTCGATATTCCTTTTGTAATTTGAAATATATACACAATATAGTCAGTGGCCTTTTAAATATCATTTTTGATATCCATCCAGTATCTATCCTATATCCTTGAAAACTATGTGCTCAATGTAAATGATGTATCATATGTTTGATACTTTTCAATTTTATGTCTGAAATGATTTTATTTCATATGGTTCATGATATTTGATATTTTATTGCTATTAGAGATATTTTTGAGGTTTTCCATGCGACTCAAATACCCTAGTAGACTTATCAAAAGTTGCATACTAACTATACTAGACTTTTGAAATGCAAGATTTTTGCTAGGATAGGCCCTAACTGTTCATTATCCCTGTGTGTGCACATGACTTTATTAAGATAAGGCATAAGTATACCCCGATTTTAAGTCATATTCTTTCAACCCATTGCTAATATTGGGGATCCATGAATGTTTATCCAATCCTAGGTTTAAATTTCAATTGGACTAAGGCCACTAGGCGATGCAGGACACCTGAAGCTAGCTCTTCCACATTCAAACATTGGTTTGTACATAATAAAGATGCTAACGTATTAGACATATCATCATGCGTAAGGTACAGTAGTTATGACAATTCTAGGGATTCAAGCTCACTCCCTCCCCTTATTTAATTTTTTTGGGATACTTGCTCATATATAGTTGTGCAAGGGATTTGATTTCATTTTTACTTTGAACTTTCTTTGGATCTTCATTTGATATTCGTTTGAACTGGATTTCTAATATTCATTTGATCTTCATTTAAACTTTGATTTCTAATCTTCATTTGATATTCAATTGAACTTTGATTGTTGATCTTAATTTAAAATTTGATTGTCGATCTTCATTTGATCTTCACTTTTTGGAGTCTACATTTGATAATCTTCTTCAAAAACTTCCCTTTGGGGTTTGAACTTTAGGGGATATAGTTTCTAGTATATCGATTGAGTGTATCGATCTATGATATCAATATAGGATATCAATCTAGGATTTTGATCTATGATATCGATCTAGGGTATCAATATTGAGGATTGATGTGGGATATCACTCTGGGATATTGCTCATTTTATCATAAGCAAGGGATTTTTGGGTAAGGAATAAACTTGTCCTTTTGCCAATCACCAATATTTCCCATATTATCTGTACAAGAGGATAATTAAGAATAACTCTTTTCATCTCAGGATACCCAGTCCTACTTCATGGCCTTCATCTTCCCCTAGTACTTATTAAGATTGCTTAATTTATTGATTAGTGATAGAATCTAGATATGCTAAGGGGTATACTAACTGAACCTCAACTACAAAAAGTAATGTAATGTGATTTTTATCAACTCTTGAGAAGACCTATAGGTATGGTTGAATTATTGGTGAAGTAGGGAAAAATGATCCACCTAATGATGAGCAACAATATATGTATCTATCCTATCTCACTTATGAGCATCAAACGGAAGCATGCATGTGAAAATGAAGCAATACCAAACAACAAGGAATAAAATGAAACAAGTATATTTCTTATTAATTTGGTGGATCAAATCCAAGGTTACATAATAGTCCCCTTGAGGGCTCAAAGGTGATACAATTGTTACAAATTTTGGGTTCCCAAGGATCAAATCCTCCAAGAAATCTGGGTGCACATCCAATGCCTTTCCTCATACTCATAATCGAGGTGGGCGGGCCAAAGCCATCATTTATTGTATCTTGAATATCTGATGTCTGATATTCATTTCAAATGCCTTATATGAACCTACACCTACACACAAGGAAGCAAAAAGAGTCAAATAGCAAGGGCATGTGAAGGAAAACATGTAATCCTCACATGCACAAAATGGCATATATATTAAAAATACATCAAATAAACTTAGAATGCTATGAAACTTTATGGGGATATTGAATAATATGTTTTTAGGGGATATAACCAAAAATAGATCAGAAATTGCATCCGTGGACCCCTCAATTTTGCATCACCCGCCTACAACCTACGAAGACCAAGACAAGCAAATCCCACACCTAGACATGTCCAAAACATATGAAATTTGGGGAGAATTTATAAATAATAATTTTAAGACAAACCATATGGTTATATTTCCAAAATGAGGTGAAGATCCACCTGCATGCAACTGGGGTGCCCGAATGTGCCCTATGAACCTACAAAACCTTAAAAATATAATATCTCGGCCAATTTAACTCTAAATTGCATGAAATTTGAACTGCAACATCATATGATAGTCTATAATAATACTAAAAAAATATTAAAGAAATTGTGCAAGGATTTGTCCTCATCCTGGGGGACGGTGGTGACTGCAACTGATTGGAGAGCACCCTGGGAGGAGATACCCACAAATTCTACACACTTTTTGCTACCAATACTACTGAGGAATGATCCTAAATAGTCTAAGGAGTGTTTTCATTGAATTTTATGAATAAATTCACCTAGATGGAAAATTTATGCTCAAAAGACCCTCTTGAAGTCACCTGGTAACCTCCTTCGTAAAAGAGAGATTCTAAGGATAAGAAGGCACAATAAAGTGAGGTGAAATCTTGACAGCACTTTTTTGCATATCCTAGAACTCCTCTCCCTATTTTTGTGAGGAAATTAAACCCATTTTATAGCCCAAATGGGCTCATGTGCAAAAATACATGCGAGGGCATGCATGGCAGGAGGTGCCACTTGTCAAACAGGAGGTATGCAATGGATGTGGAAGATAATCTCCAATTTGGGCCTCCATTATGAGGTATGTCATAAGGATGCAGTGCCCTCTGACCCGCATGCTTCATTTGGTGGGGTAAATGGCAATTTTTGGGTGTCATTTTTCCCATATTTGATTTTTTTGGGTCAAACTTGTTCACCATCCCACCTTGGGATGATGGCTCACCACCATCCCAAGGTGGGATGGTGGGAATATGCCACCATCCTAGGGTGGGACGATGGTGAATTTTGGGCCAAAACATCCAAAAATTAGGTTAGAAGCCTCCAAAACCTCTTTCAGAGTGGCTAGAACCACTATGAGCCTCCTAAGGGTTGCCCAAGGGGCCATATGATGCCAATTTGATCATTTTTTGTGGATGATTAATTGGGTTTACCATATTTTAGTGTCTATAGATGCCCCTTTCTAATATGCATTGTGTGCAATATAGCACTGAGCAAAAATAGATAACTAAAATGTTCAATGATTATTGTTAATCGATAACCTAACTAACTTTAGATTCCCCAATCATGGAAAAGGCGTGCGTTCTTGAGTCCTTGTTTTTGACTTGCTAAATGAGAATGCCTAAGCTTAAAAATTGTCCATCATGAAGGGACAGGGCCCATTAATTCATGATTCTAGTAATTTCAAGTGTTATGATGTGATATTGTGTGCTTGTTTGCTACCCCAAGCAAGGGCATGATTATATTTCTCAAAGATTCATTGAACGATCGCTATTTGCATAATTGAGTGTTAACTTGCTGATTTAGATTGAGTATGACTACCCCCTCAAGAAATGAGTTGATGAGGAAATTACCAATGAGAAAATTTATGAGTCACTTGATCCAATTGACTTGTGTTATGCTTACCTATACCTCTTGAAAAATAGAGCAATTTGGAAAGGATTTTTGTGACTTTTTTGAGTTTTCGTGGAGGGAAGGAGCTGAAAACTACATGATTGAGGGGTGTTCCAGAAACAATGGCATTATTAGGGCATGAATTAATAAATTTTCCATCCCTCCTAGGATCCTTTGGGTTACATTTTGATCCGTGTGAAATTTGGACCCAATTTGAGCTGTTTTGGTGCAGTTTTGGACCTATTTTGGGTCATTTTGGGTTGTTTTGGCCTATTTTTGCTACCACCATACTAGGGTGGGATTAGGGCATGTTCTACCACCATCCTAGGATGGTACAGGTGGCCAAATGTGTGCTCATACCACCCTGGTATGGTGGTGACCCTCTATATAAACCCAAAATATGAGGGTTAGGCTCATTTGTGCATGCTTCTTTTTGTAGTTTTGAGAGGTGAGGAGTAGGAGAGTGATTCTGAGTAGTGGAGCACTATCAAATTCATCCCAAAATTGCCATGAGTCAGTGGGTAGACTCAGCTAGTGGAGGATGT
Source organism: Wollemia nobilis (assembly GCA_028583015.1). Classification (NCBI taxonomy): domain Eukaryota; kingdom Viridiplantae; phylum Streptophyta; class Pinopsida; order Araucariales; family Araucariaceae; genus Wollemia; species Wollemia nobilis. Next base: position 728,103 of record JAQPPZ010000762.1, read on the forward strand.
AGTGTGAGACGGGTATGCCAAGTATCTCTTATTGCATTTTCCTAGTGTTAGGAGTTTAATTTTTTTTTGCTTTTATGGCATGTTTTTGGATTGGAAGCATATAACACTATATTATAGGTAATTATACCTAATTTATGAGATATCTACAAACTTTTATGTTTTATCCATGTTTTTGTGCAATTAAATTGTATTTTATAGGTCCAATTTTGCATTGTTTTTGCTATTTTTGATGGCCTAAAAGGCCTTTTTTAGCCTAATTTGCTAGAGTTATCCATAGGTGGGATGGATAGTGTGGGTTGATCATGGGCCATCCATTGGTGGGACGGTCATAGGGTTTGGGTCTGTTCCTAGTGGGAACGGTCACAAACTGGCCTCAAAGAGGGACCATTTTGAGTCTTTTCTTTTGAATGTTTTTGAGGCCATTTGTGAGTTGTATTATTGAGTTTCTTATCCCTTTATGGTGGTGAGGAGTTGGTATCGAGTACCTACTCTCTTTGATTCCTTGAGGGATGTATTGAACATAGAGGACTAGGAATGGTTGGATGCCATTGGCCTCAAGCTGGTGATACGGTTAGATCCTGTGATAGGAGACAGTGCATATTTGACTGCCTTGATTGATTTGTAGGATCCATGCACCAATACCTTCCACCTACCAATGGGGGATATGACGATGATTCTTGAGGATGTCTATAGGATTATTTAGATTTTGATAGAAGGGTAGTCTATTTTTATGATGCCATGAGACTAGAGACATGCAGTGCTTGAGAGGTACTTCAGTTATGATCTAGAGATGACAGAGTTGGACTACTTGAAGGGGTATGTTGGTAGGATTATGGAATGAGGTGAAGGTATTGGGGATGAGACATACACTACTTATGATGCTCATATCTAATATTTTATTACCTAACTCTTATAGAGTAAGGTTTCGATGGAACCTGGTGGAGATAGTGTTTGCACTAGTCAGGTGCACTATGGTGGAGCCATTGGTGATTTCATGGGGCACTACACTACTGGAATAGCTCTACGATGAGTTGTACAAGATTTGCTATCATCAAAGGAAGGATGTGGGGTGTATCTTTCTACTACAATGCTAGGGATGGTAGCACATAGTTGTGGGGTGACCACATGGGATACCATGGACGACTCGAGCACAACTGGTAGGTAGGGATATATGATATGGTATCCTATGGCAGAGGGCTTAGGAGAGGGGACCGAGTCAACAATTTTTAGGTAATGTATGTCACTATGCAAATCTTTTCTCATGACTTGGAGTAGGCCAGGTGCTCTAGAGGCCATACAGAGATTGCCTAGAGTGGGTATATGTTGTTGTACAAATCCTTAGGATGCGGTGAGGTAGATGGCTTGTTGGATGACATGGCACAAAGTAGGAGTACTTCCCTTTTGATTATGTGATGCGATAGTTTGGGTTGTGCCAGGGGGTGCCCAGTGAGTTGGTGGCTTATTGATGTCATGGGGATGAGAGGACATTGGCATGGCCAATAGTAGAGGTAGTGACATGAGATAAAAATATTGTAGTAGACATTACATATGTGGACAATGTTGGGACTATGGTGGAGTATGATTCTTGGTGGGTGATAGGACAATGGCATGGAGAGGAGCCACTAGGGATGGGTGCAGTTAGGGAGGTGCATAAGGAGGTTTCTAATGATGACCAGTGAAAGGTAGGCAATTGGTAGGGACACATGGTAGGGGAGCATGCAAATCTCCTAGACTTAGGAGATTGAGGTGACTCTGAGGATGATGCTATTAGGGATGAGGAGGTGTATCCACCACCGATGGCACATGGTGATACAGAGGCATAGCTATAGGATGAGCTACTTAGGGTTAGGTAGGATAGAGATATCCTACAGACACTAGTGTATGATGTACAGAGGGAGCTAACAGCACAACAAGCTGAGGTACAGGTAGCTCATATCAAGATAACATCTCTTTGGGCACAATTGTGATCTTGAAGCCCTACATGGGATGATTCCAGTAGTGGGATGATGACTAGACTATAGGTAGAGGTGACACGACTCTATTCTATGATGGATACTTACCAGGCATGGTGCCGATGTGGGTAGGCCTATGTAGATGACCTGGAGACTGAGGTAGTGCACCTTGGAGGGTGTCTATAGGATGATGTAGCTGCCAGTGGGTCATACCAAAGTTACCATAGTAGGATAGGGCAGTATTCCTCTAGGCTAAAGGTTCTAGGGTCTATCCAGAGAGCTGATAGGGTAGGTGGTAGCAAGTATGGGAGTTCACAGAGGAATCTGACTGTAGATGGGAGTGCGAGTGGTAGTACTAGTCCTACATGACCATGGTAGTGGATCGCATGACTCTTTTTATGTTTTTGGATGTTTTAGCAGTATGAAGTCTAAGGAATCCTTTTATTGCAGCCTACAGGAAACATGATGTATCTTTTTTTTCCACACACACACACACACACACACACACACACACACACACACACACATATATATATATATATATATATATATATATATATGAGCTTTTTATGTGGTTTATCATCATGTGTTTATTGTTTTATGAAATGTATGCAAATATATGCAATTTGATTTATGAGATGATGATGTATGTCTACCCCGTATGCATATTTTGTAATGTGAGTTGATTTGATTTTGTACATGCATGGATTTATGGTGATATGGATGATTTATTGATTTAGAGGATGCAATGTGTAGACCATATGACATATTATGCTAGCACCATAGATGACGTACATTGCACCAACTCATATGTAATGTTTTCATGAGACTTATTTAATATATTTGTGAGTAATGTAACTAAAATGTATGAGGTAAAGTAATATGAATGACATGATGTTTTAGAGAATGTACATGAGGTTTTAATGAGACTCAAACAATCTAGTCAACTGATCAAAAGTTGTATACTAACTATGCATGAATTTTTTACAAGGTATGAATCTTCTAGGATGACCAAGGTACTTCATATCCTTGTGTGTACAAGTGATTTCATTCTTGTGAGATGCATAAGGATGCCACTAGTGCCAATTAGGCTCTCAACGAAACCTATACTGAGGATCACCCAATGAATTCCACCATCCTAGGTTTTGTACTAAGTATGACTAGACCACTAGGCAATCTAGGTTACCAAAGCTAGCTCATCCACATGCAAACATTGGTCTACACATATGCCCAAAAGCTAATATGGCAAACATATCATCATGCGAGAGGCTACCGCCATTGAAGTATAGGCTATCCACCAAATCCATAATGAGGATCACCTGATGGGTTTCCAAATGCTGAGAGTTCCAGGGATTCAAGTTTGACTCCCTACTTTATTCAATTTTATTGGGATACTTGCTCTCATATAGAGTGATAAGAATCATTGTTTATTTTTCCCTTTTTAGTGATAATAATCACTATTTATTTTGAGTTTTTTTATTTTTCTCTTGAGCAAGGTATTTTAATTTTGAGTGATAGGGATCACTATTTCTTGTGCCTTTTGACGTGTGCTTTTTGATTTTTTTTATTCTTGTAGTTTGAATTTTTGCTTTGTGGGGGTTTGCAAATTTAGACTGTTGCAAACATGTTACAATGTGGGATTTTTATGATTAAAAAAAATGGGAAAAAACCACTTATTGTTGTGGGGGGGATTGGGTAGGGGAGATCTTGTCATTTTGCCAACTCTCAGCATTCTTGAACCATTCATATAGGGGGATGAGCAAGATGACCTTTTCGCTTAAGGTAACCTAGACCACTTCATGGATTTCATCTGTCTTTGTGTAAAACTTGGATTGTTAATGATTAATTGTGTTTAGGATATGATGTACACAAGGCATAATCTAAGAAATATTCTACCTCCTAAAAATTGCACTAGCCTTCTACAAAATCTAAGTAGAGACTGGATATGGTTGAGTGACCGAAAACCCTACTGACATTATAAAACAAATGGCTAAGTGAAGGGAATAGACACGACTATGGAAATGTGAAAAATGTGGGTGAAAATGATAATTGTGGTATTGAACTATGAGTACTTTCACAACATTTATTTTGAGTGGTAAGTAATGTACCATCATGGTGCTAGACATGTATGAGCAACTCTAAAATGTAAAGTGCTAATGATGAATATGCCTAAATGCAAGAGACAATAAAATGCAATGGGATGAAATGCGATGTGATGCAATATTTTTAAAATTTTGAAATTTTGATAATGTTTTTTTTTTAATTTTGGTTGATATATATGTGTGAAAGTGCAATGTGATGCAATGTTTTTGTATTTTTATGCTTTAATATATGTGATATATATATACATATATATATATATATATGTATATATATATATATATATATATATATATATACATATATATATATATATATATATATATATATATATATATATATATATATATATATATATATATATATATATACATATATATATATATATATATGTATATATATATATATATATATATATATACATATATATATATATATATGTATATATATATATATATATATATATATATATATATATATATATATATATATATATATATATATATATATATATATATATATATATATATATGTATATATATATATGTACCTATGACCAATGAGCTTATTGGGGGCCATTAGGGCATTTGAAGGGACCAAAGGGCTTATGGATGCCTTTGGGGCTTTTTGGTTGACCTAGATGGTTCTAGACCATCTAGGAGAATTTAGGTTGACCAAGTGGGATATAGGCACCATTGGAGCATTTTGGGGTGACCTAGATGGTTCTAGATCACCTAAGAGCATTTTAGGTTGACCAAGTGGGATATAGGAACCCTTGGAGAATTTAGGGGTGACCTAGATGGTTCTAGACCACCTAGGAGCCTTTTAGGTTGACCAAGCAGGATATAGGAACCCTTGGAGTATTTAGGGGTGACCTACACGGTTCTATACTATCTAGGAGCCTTTTAGGTTGACCAAGCGGGATGTAGGCACCCTTGGATAATTTAGGGGTCACCTAGATGGTTATAGACAACCTAGGAGTATTTTGGGTTGATCAAGCAAGATATAGGCACCCTTGGAGAATTTAGGGATGACTTAGATGGTCATAGATTGCCTATGAGCATTCAAGGTTGACCAAGTGGGTAATAGGCACCCTTGGAGCATTTAGGGGTGACATAGATGGTTCTAGACCACCTAGGAGCATTTTAGGTTGACCCAGTGGGATATAGGCACCCTTGGAGCATTTAGGGGTGACCTAAATGGTTCTAGACCACCTAGGAGCATTTTGGGTTGACCAAGCAGGATATAGGCACCCTTGGAGCATTTAGGGGTGACCTAGATGGTCATAGACTGCCTAGGAGCATTTTAGGTTGACCAAGTAGGATATAGGCACCCTTGGAGCATTTAGGGGTGACCTAGATGGTTCTAGACTACCTAGGAGCCTTTTAGGTTGACCAAGTGGGATATAGGCACCCTTGGAGAATTTAGGGGTGACCTAGACAGTTCTAGATAGCCTAGGATCCTTTTAGGTTGACCAAGTAGGATATAGGTATCCTTGGAGCATTTTGGGTGACTTAGATGATTAATGACACTCAAAAAGTGTTACAGACTGCCTAGAGGTGTTTTTATATGAAAAAATGGCTTATGGATGCCTTTGGGTTAGGTTTGACCTAGACAATCGTAGATAGTCCAGGAGCTTTTTTATTTGACCTAGATGGTGAAAATTTGCTAGGAGCCTTTTTGGATGACCTAGATGGTCAATGGCACTTAAAAGTGTCTACGATTGCATAGGGGTATTTGGTTGTGACCAAAGGGCTTATGGATACCTTTGGGGCTTTTAGGTTTTACCTAGATGATCGTAGATAGTCCAGGAGAATTTTTATTTAACCTAGATGGTGAAAAACTACTAGGAGCCTTTTGGGTGACCTAGATGTTCAGTGACACTTAAAAAGTTTCTACGACTGCCTAGGGGTATTTTACCATGAAAAAAGGGCTTATGGATGCCTTTGGGTCTTTTAAGGTTGACCTAAATGATCGTAGATAGTCTAGGAGAATTTTTATTTGACCTAGATGGTGAAAAACTGCTAGGAGCCTTTTGGGTGACCTAGATAGTCAATGACACTTAAAAAGTATCTATGAATGCCTAGGGGCATTTGACCATGACCAAAGGGTTTATGGATGCCTTTGGGGATTTTAGGGTTGACCTATATGATTGTAGATAGTCTAGGAGCATTTTTATTTGACTTAGATGGTGAAAAACTATTAGGAGCCTTTTGGGTGACCTAGATGGTCAACGACACTTAAAAAGTGTCTACAACTACCTAGGGGAATTTGGTTGTGACCAAAGGGCTTATGGATACCTTTGGGAACTTTAGGGTTGACCTAGATGATTGTAGATAGTCTAGGAGTATTTTTATTTGACCTAGACGATAAAAATCTGCTAGGAGCCTTTTGGGTGACCTAGACGATCAATGGCACTTAAAAAGTATCTACGACTATGTATGGGTATTTGGATGTGACCAAAGGGCTTATGGATGACTTTAGGGCTTTTAGGGATGACCTAAATGATCATAGATAGTCTAGGAGCATTTTTATTTGACCTAGAAAATGAAAACCTGCTAGGAGACTTTTGGGTGATGCTCTCTAAGCATGAAACGACAAGTGAAGGATGTTCAAGGGTTCAAGATCCTCGACACCTTCAAGTGAGGCCAGGTGATAAGTTCTAGGCCCGATTTGACTAGTGATGACAAAGGGACCTACCCAATTTATCACAAATTTGTCCCCTAAGTGGGGCAGCAATCTAGAGTTCTGTTGGTTCTCTTTCAGGATGATATCACCAACCTAAAAGTATCTGAGATGGACTTTCATATTGTAGGCTCTTTTGAGCCACTCTTGATACACACGTAGATGCTCAAGAGAATTAATGTGACGTTCATCCAACAATGTAAGTTGATCTAGGTGAGATTTTCATGCAGTATCATCATCTATAAACTCCGACATGGATATGCGTAGTGATGGGATTTCCAGCTCTAGAGGTATGACTGCCTCAGCACCATACACTAGTGAAAATGGGGTTACCCTAGTGGGTGTATGAATGCTGGTGTGGTAAGCCCATAGTTCAAGCAACATTTGTGCATTCCAATCGATATGATTCTCTTTGACTATTTTATTTAATATGGCAATTAATGTCTTGTTTGACACTTCTACTTGCCCATTTGCTTGCGGATAATAGGGTGTTGAAAAGCTATGTTGGATATTATATTTTTTTGTCAAAGCACACACATATTTATTCTTGATTGATGTCCCATTATCCTAAATGATCTTGGATGGAATACCAAAACAACAAATGATACTATGCAATATGAAATCTGCTATACGGAGTCCTATTGTAGTGGTAAGGGGGATTGCTTCCACCCACTTTATGAAATACTTGATAGCCATGATGATAAATGTGTGATGGCCCAAGGATGCAAGGGAGATTTTTTCAATTAAATCCAATCCCCATTGTAAAAATAGCCAAGCTAATTGGATCGGTTGTAAGGCCTAAGAAGGCACATGTGTCAAGTTAGCATGGTGTTGATATTTCACGCACTTCCTCACATATGCACAACAATATCAATCTAAATTTGGCCAATAATAGCCCATGCAAAGAATGTACTTTACGATGACCATGCCACTAAAATGGACACCACAAGTACTGTCATGCACTTGGGCCATTGACCAAGTCAATTCTTGGTGCTCTAAGCAATGAAGGAGGATTCCTTCATAGCTCTGATGGTATAGGATGTCTCCTAATAAGACAAAATTTGCTACCTTCTATTTAAATGTCCTTTTGGCAGCATGTGGTAATCCAAGGGGAGATTACCAAGCTTTAGATACTCTCTAATTTGTGTGGACCATTCCTACTGTGTGGAACCCTCGATTGCATGAATTGCCTATCCCTCATGAAGTTCATCCTGAGAAAATGTTGATTGGGAAAGAACTTGTAAGAATAGCACTGTGTTGCTATCAAAAGGGTTTTGGGGGAACAAATTCCCCCAAGATGCATGATTAAAGCACTCGTGAATGTGTGAGAATATCTCTTTATGAGGTTCTATTTGAATCAAGTGAACTTTTGGCATGGCTTGAGTGCTCTCACACTCAACCACTGATTATGATAGCATCTTGAATTGAATGGTTTTCATCTCGTCTATGGGGTCTTGCAAGATCAAGGAACCTAAGGAGGCCATTGTATCTACAAAACAATTAGAAAATTGAGGGAGTGCCTCAATGTCATACCATTCAAACTTTGCTAGGAGTTTATCCACAAGGGCTTTGTAGGCTTGCAGAATTGGGCACTTGCACTGGTAAATTCCTTTGACCTGGTTCACTATAAGTAAGGAGTCATCAAAGATATTGAGTTTGTTTATTTTCATGGTGATAGTTGTTTGAATGCCTATGAGCAAGGCTTCATACTTGGCATTATTATTGGTACACAAGAAATTGATTTTAAATGATAGGGGTATGGGTGCCCTATGTGGTGTGAAAAACATGATCCCTGCACCACCCCTTTGCTCGCATTTGGATCCATAAAAGAAAAGAGTCATATCTACCTATGACTCAAGCTCATCAAAATCAACCGATTTTGATATTTGGAAGACTCCATCATCGAGAAGCTCCATGCTAATAGGTTGATCATCTTGGAGAGGAGCCTCTACAAGTTGATCAACAATGACCTGGCCCTTGATTGAATTTTACCCTATGAATTCTAGGTTGAATTCTATCAACAACATGATCCATTTCATCGTACGACTACTATGATAAGTACGACTCATCATGTATCACAATGGATTCTCTTTAGATACAACATACATAGTGTGGTTGAGAATATAGTTTCATAGCTTCTTAGTAGAAAAAACCACTGCTAGACATAACTTTTAAATGTATGCGTACTTGATCTCATAGATCACCAGGGTGTGACTAAGATAGTATGTGGCATGTTCCTTGCGCAATTAATTATTTTGGGTTAACATGGCACCCAATGTAGTCTCAATAGCTGAGATATATAATCGTAATGACACCCCTATTCTCGATGGAGCTAACATTGGCAGCAAAGTTAGGTATTGTTTAATTGCATCAAAGGCATCCTGACACTAATCATCCTAGTAGAATGCAACCCCCTTGTGCAAGAGTTTGTTCATGTGTCATCACTTGTTCGACAATTGTGCTATGAAGCATTTGATGGATGCAATCATCCCCTGCAATCTATGAAGCTACTTGATGGTATTTTGGGAAGGCATTTCAAGGATTTCCTTGACCTTTTTAGGGTCCACTTCAATGCCTCATTTGGAAACTATAAATCCCAAGATCTTTACAAATGTGATGCCAAAGATGCACTTCTTGGGGTTCAATATCACATTATGTTCAATAAGGTAATCGAGGACTTTGCACAAGACATCTAGGTGCTCATGACATAATAAATATTTAGCTAGTAAGTCATCCATGTAATATTCCAAAATTTTGTGCATGTAGTCATGGAAGATATATGTCATGGCACGCTGGTAGGTGGCATCGATATTTTTAAGGCCAAAGGGCATGACTTTGTAACAAAATGTTCCCCAGGGTATTATGAGCATTATTTTGAGCTGGTCTCCAGGGTTGATGTGAATCTGATTATACCAAAAGAAGTCATCCATAAGGGAGAGCATTTCATGTCCTACGATGACATCTACCAATGCATCGATGCTTGGCAAAGGAAAATCATCCTTACAAATTTCTTTGTTTAGGTATTGAAAATTATTGCAAATACGAATCCTCCCATCAGGCTTCTTTACGAGGATAATGTTGGAAAACCATGGTGGATAGTCTATAGAAATGATAAACTTGGCATCCAACAATTTCTGTAGCTCATCTTTGACCATCAAGGCCACTTTTGGGTGCATCTTTCTCAACTTTTTTTTGAGAGGCTTGGCTTTGGGATCAAGCATTAGATTATGGGTGACCAGATTGGGATCTAGTCCCAACATGTCTTTGTAAGACCATGCAAAAGTTGCCTTCTTCTTTGTGAGAAGGGCTATGTAATCAACTTGCTCTTTGGGGGATAGGCTTTCCCCTAGCTTGATATATTATGATTTTTAGGATCTGAGATGATATCTTTGTAAACCGTAGGCTCTATTGATATATGTGACCCCTCTTCCAACTGGTGGAGAGTGGGGATCAAATAGATGTTGTCAGCTAGATTTAAATCCTCAATGGGAACCTCAGGTTATTCCTTAGCATGTAAGACATCATGATTTGGCCCAGTGGATAAGTGAAACAACCCACTGTAATCCCAATACTCGGAGGGTTATGGGGGTGAATCGCATGATCCCAATCAATAGCATTTAGTATAGATGGTGTGTCTTAGAAGGATCAACTGGATTGTGAAGTGGCATGGTCAAATAAATGGAGATCATATTTATGGAATGTGTCTACTCTCTAGGAACACAGGCATGTGACTGTATATTGATATCATCTCCCACCCCCAGATGTGGTTCTAGGGGAATGGGGATCACTGGATCCTATCTAGGAACAGACTGTAGGATGGGATCAGAAGGCTTAAGGAGCTTCATGTGTGTGGGTGGGTTAGGGAAGACCTCATGGTGAATCTAGCATAAATTTATAGGACTTTCCCTCAAGCATGGGCCAACGTGCAACTGATGATAGACTTATTCTTTCTATGGGCTCATGATGATAATGCAAGTAATGAGGACCAAGGTATGCCCTCTCTATTTCATCTTTATAGTCACTTTTGTATATAGGAATCTCGTTTTTGCCTATTAGGATCGAGTGATCAGGTAAGTGTGGTCCCATATATGCTCGTTCCTCAAAATTATTATCATGGATGGGGACTTCTTCATTCTCACCTCATAGTGCCTCAGGCTCATGAGGATCTAGCTGCTCAAGTAAATTAATTGCATCCTCCCTGGGAGGTCTAGATTTTTGTGGGCGAACTAGCTCTTCAAGAGGAAGGAGCTACTGCCAAATAGGATCAGGAATAGGGAACAAATATAGGAAGCCTTCCTATTGGTCATTAATAGGAACAATTTGTAAATGATCACTATCCGACTCAAAAGGTTCATATAGCGCCACCTCGTAACCCAACTCATTGTCTGAGGTCCATTCATATGAGGTGCCTTGATCTGATTTATCACAAAAATAGGAACAGCTTCGTGAAACTTCCCCTCTCTCAAAATGTGAAAGAATGTCACTAGGGATCGTGGGGTTCCCATATAGTAGTGGGAAGTAGTCCCCCAAGGAGTAGACTATATTGGGATTGGCATAAGGGTCTTGGGTCAACCCATCCTCATAGCCTATATTCAAGAAATTTAGGCCATCCATGAGGACATCTAGAGGCAAGGGATTGTTGCATCCCACTCCCGACTTGTCATAGATCATTTGATACTATGATTTATAGGGTATTATTGTGCCCTACTCATACAGGCCTAACCCATAACCATGCCAGTTGCATAGGTCAAGATACTTCAGGGAAAATTTAGGGTTAGACAAATAGTTAATGTGTTCTCCAAAAGACTCCTCATCTTCCTCTAGCTGTTGGTAAGTTTGGATGCCATAGTCAAGGCCCCCATAGATAAAATTCATTTGATTAGGGGAAATACCAAGAGGCACGATCGTGCCTATGGGAAGACGAGGTCTACCTATGTCTTGCACTGACTCTATAGTAGGAGTAATGGTGACATTCCTAACCATGTATTCTCCCAATCTAGCAGAAGCTAGGTGCACTATAACTTGGGGCTACAAATAAAAGAGGGGTGAGAGTGAGACTTGATCTGGCTCATCGTTTGCCTCATGTGGTGTCTCTTTGTCATCCAATCTAGGTATCTCCTCTGTAGAGATAGTGGATATGGTCAGTTGGACCTCATAAATGGGAAACTTCTTTGGGTTCCTAGGCAAAGGATCCACTGGTGTACTAGGCATCCAGGGTGGAGCCGATGATGTGGATGGCATGGTATTCTATAGCAATGGTGTCAAACTTTGACTAGATTTATTTGGCTAAAAATCTAAATGTGTAGATGGTAAGGTTGACTCGAGTAACTACTACACCATGTTGCAGTACTTGAAGGGATTTAGGTCCATGGGGATGACATGAACTTACCCTTCGTGAGGTCTTCTTAACAATATATTGTACATAATCTCACCCTCTAGGATGTGGCACATTATAGGGATGATCTTTTTTCCTACCTGAATAGGTAGGACAATTTTACCAACCATTGAGAATATGTCATCATTGAATGCTCAGAGGGTGTAGGTAGATGTAACAATGTGGGATTCTAGGAGCTTCAAGTTCTTAAGAGCTATTGTAGTTATGATGTTTCTTGAAGACCCAGTGTCTATAAAAACTCTCTTATAAGGTGTTCCATTCACACATGCAATGATGTGTGAAGGGGGATTCACCATATCATGCAGAACCAATTTAAGTTCATCTTCTCGAAAGGTAATCATCGGTTTCGTGCATTACCACACATGCCCTGTTAATATCCTGCTATAAAATAAACTCAAATAACACACTCTCACACAATTGCTTGGAAATAAACTCAAATAAACATCATATTAATATAACAGAAATTTGCATAAAGAACAATCTCACAATAAGACAGAATCGCAGGCCTCTTCAAGGGGGCAACCTCCTTCAATACTTCATTAATTTGCAAAAATATGGTTACATTGGTGCCCTTTTGGGTATTTAAGGATTTTCCTTCCAAGGTTGGCTTACATGCAAAATGCCACCTGGATTACATGCATAATGCCACCCGAATTACATGCATAGTGCCACTTTGAATTACATGCACAATGCCACTCGAATTACATGCATAATGCCACACGAATTACATGCACAATGCCACCTATCTACCATGTGTTACATAAAAAGGGTGCCATTTGTCATAGGCACTACCTAAGCTAAAACTTAGAACATTACAAAATATTAATCATGGGTACTACCCATTTTCACTAGGAATTATTACATCAGGGAAGTTATTACATTAAGGGTTAGGATGAGATCCTAACATGCCCCACAAAGTTGTTGAAGGAGTTAGACTCCTAGGGCTGAAGCTCAATTGCCTTAAGGATATCCATCAAGGATTCTCTATGAGGTTGTGATTGTTGGATGATCTCATAGATGGAGAGTTGAGAAGATGTTGTTCTTAAGCTATGAGCGAGCTTACTCTTAATAGTGACTATTGGCCTATGTGGGAGGCTCGACTCAGGAGCTGGTATAGGCTGAAATGTCAAAGGGACATCACTGTGAGCCATAGGTGGTGCTGCTAGACTTGGATGCTACCTATTTATTGTCATAATATTGACCATGCCAAAATGCCCTTGCTTATGAGGGGCATGGTGAACCTCATTCACCTGGGGCACTGGTTTGGCTTGCTCCACATGGACAGGAAAGGGATCCTTGAAGACCTCCATCTACTAGTTGTTTGGTGTGATAGGGTTGTCTACCTAGAGGGCATTCCTATAAATTAGGTCTTGCACCAAGTGTTTGAATTTATAGCACATTTGCACATCATGCCCATTTTTCCTATGAAACTTGTAATATAGGTTTTCTCTGTTTCCTTTGGGCTTCGCTCCATTTGGGTCGATGGGTTGACTCTCAGGTAGATGGATCACATTGGCCACCAAGAGGTGATCAAACAATGAGTCCATAGATTCTACAATGGGCATGAATTGTTGCTTGGGGTGACACTATTGATTTTGCCCTTGACCATTCTGGTTTTCCTGGGCATAATTCCTAGGAGTGGCCTAATAATTAGGCTTTTGAGGTGGCATGGCTTGCACTAGCCCGGGGACACTAATTGCAACCTAATTTACTATTGCTGAATTTGATTGTACTAGGGTGTTTTTAGCATTCTTTTTCCATTCCTTCTTGCGAGGCTTTGCAATCTCACCCTATTGAATATTGTTTTCTTCAATGATCCTAGCCTGTGCTAAGGTATCTTCAAGAGTAGGGTATTACTGTAACTGCAACAACAAGGATATTGGCTTCAAGTAACTTTTGGAGAACATCTGAGTCAACTTTGACATGGGGAGAAGATAGGGCAGCTTGGTGAGCAGGGTTTGCCATCTATTGCTATAATTTGTTATTGACTCATCGTCATACTATTTCAACCCAGCTACATCAACTAGCATTGAATTCCTCTTGGTATTGAAGCCAAAGCACTCTAAGAAAGCATCTGTGAGTTGGTCCAGAGTGCAGATTCTATGCTTGGGTAGTTGGTAAAACCACTCGAAGGTGGGGCCAGCAAGGGTAGTCATAAATTTCCTCAAAATCAAAGCATCATCATCATGAATGTCGAAGCATTGACCTAAGAACCTAGTGACATGCTCCTATGCATCCTCTTCTCCCTTGAAGGTGGCCAATTGAGGTAACTTAAATTGTTCTAGATAGGGAGGCACAAGTACTGATGGATGGATGGGTTGACTATGCAATTGGCACATAGTGGGATTTTGAGATCCTGATCCAGAGTTCTTGTTCTCAACTAACTCTAGATGTTCTAGCAATGCTTTATAAGGATCTGAGGACTTAATCTCCTCATCCTTATTTACATATTGTGACGAAGTCTAGGGTCCTCCAACCGATTGTAGGGCAATGGTAAATCACCCCCTAGCTTGGTAAGGTGTCTCCACATACTCTATCTCTAGCTCATGCTCAGTATAGGCCCTATAAGGTGTCTCTTGAGCTGGTATATAAATGGGAGTATCCACCCATGGTGTGTACCCTATGTTAGTCCTGGGAAGCATCTTTTGATCTGATCTAGGAGGTCATGGAGGCAACATTGGATAAGGTCTTGGGGACCTATCTCGAATGAGCATGGGTTATATTGGATGGACTTTTTGCCTATGTGTCTTTGGGGTAGGGACCCTCTCTCATAAATTCTTTTGAAATAGCTTGTTGGTCTGCCATTCAATCCTTTATTTATCAAGCTGGTGCAAGTGGTCTAATTGCTCATTGTCTCATCGAATCTACTTGAACTGATATTGGAATTCTTTATATCTTGTGATCGCTTGCCCAATTTGATCCATAGTGTAAGGCCTAGGGGCCTAGGAATATTGCCCTAGGGCTGACCTCGTTTAAGATACTTTGTGGTCTCCATAAGATGCTTGCCTCTTTCGAGGTTTGTCACATTGACTGGAGGTTCGAGCTGGAACATATGCTTATTATACTCAGCTAGTGCAGAGGCACATCGGGTATGCACAAAATATTGTTCCTAAGGAAAATCTAGGATCTCCTCATGTCTTCCCTCCTAGACGAGGAAAGGTAGGGCAGAATTGGCTCACCCCGACCAATGAGTGTCATTCCTATCAGGCTGCATGAGATTTTGTATCCTATGAAGGTGACATAGAGGTAAAGTCATGTCGACTTACTTCGGCCAGTGTTTGAAGTCGTACTCATGCCTATGCTTAGGCATGTCAACCCTGATGGGTACACAGATGTGTGGCACAACTCTATCTATTAGTGCCTCAATGTGTAATTGCCTTTCACCAAGGAAGGCCTGTGAAATATCTACATATCGGGAACACTCTCCCAAGTAATGATCAACATCCCTTGGGGTGTCTCATAGAGGATACCTTCAGATATGAGGCTCATGCCCTACTACCTTGGGGCTAGGTGGAGTATAATCTCTCTAGGGAGGTATAACCAAGTCCCTAGGGCTATATCAAAGATGATTTGTGTCTTCTAATCCAATCTCTATAGCTTTCACCTGTGTATGGACTTGGCTGCAGGTGCACATCATCACGCTCCTCTATAAATACCCCAAGTGATTATATTATTTACAAATTCTTAATGAAATAGCAAATAGAAAATGAAACACACAATAGATGGATGATTATCTCTTTTAAGTTTTAGATGTGAGTCCCTAAATTGTTTTGTGTGTTTTAGATGTGTTGTTTGCAAAGGATGACCTTGTGTCACATGTTTGAAATATTGTTGGATGATGCACTCAAATGTTTAATTGGCTTTCACCTGTATACTCATAGCTTGTCAACCTGGCTATGAACTCTAGGTTGCGTTATCCCGCCTATAATGTGTGGTGATGAGGTCCACACATGGCCAGGGAGCATAGATCCTACCATTTCCTCATCCAGTTCACCCGTAGTCTAGATAAACCTCCTCGAATGGTGATGTGTGCTATAACCCACAAGTTATGATGTATCTTGGAATTGGCATTGGCAATATGGATTGGGTTCATGGGATTTGAGCCAAGTGGATGGAGATGAAACCCATCGTCACTTGTGCTCTACCAATGGTTAGGTATGAAGTCCATCTCCTTAGCATTTTAAGTGGATCATGGTGTGTGTGGTTCTTTTTAATCCCAAGAAAGTAATAAAAGAAGCATTCGATGATAATTCACTAAATGCATGCAAATAAGTGCATTTCACTTTCAGAAAGTTAGGATAAAGAACCTACAAATGTAACTTATGAATGCAAATCCTAAATGCTAGCTTACCCATTGGGTAAGC
Source organism: Wollemia nobilis (assembly GCA_028583015.1). Taxonomy (NCBI): domain Eukaryota; kingdom Viridiplantae; phylum Streptophyta; class Pinopsida; order Araucariales; family Araucariaceae; genus Wollemia; species Wollemia nobilis. The sequence continues at coordinate 744,599 of JAQPPZ010000762.1, forward strand.
CATAAGCAATCAATCCAGAAATATGCATTACTACTTCAAATTTATTTTGGTTTTTCTTCTTCATTTGCTATTTTATGTTATAAGAAAAGCAAAAATGTGACTTTTAACCTTTCTATGCATGCAAATGAAGCAAGAAAACTAATTTTTAACAGTATTTGAAAATGCAGTAGAAAAACAGAGGGTTTAGGCACTTACCTTATCCATTTTGAGACCTCCAAATTCTGAATTTTTGAGCATAAAATTCTTTACCACCATCCCAGGGTGGGATGGTGAAGCCACCATCCTAGGGTGAGCTAGATAAAGGTTCTACCACCATTCCATGGTGGGGAGGGGAGCACCTACAACACAAAAAGAGCAAAAATGGGAAAAATGGAATCAAATTTTTACCCAAAGCATAAGGGACAAGGGTACCACTATGATCGCAATTAAATTAGGGAAAAATGGTGCACCTAATTATGAGAAAAAATATATGTATCTATCCTATCTCACTTATGAGCATCAAATGGAAGCATGCATGTGAAAATGAAGCAATACCAAACAATAAGGAATGAAATGAAACAAGTCTCTTTATTATTAATTTGGTGGATCAAATCCAAGGTTACATAGTAGTACCCTTAAGCACTCAAAGGTGATACAATTTTTACAAATTTTGGGTGCCCAAGGATCAAATCCTCCAAGAAATTTAGGTGCACATCCAGTGACTTTCCTCGTATTCACAATCGAGGTGGGTGGGCCAAAGTCGCTACTGCTTGTATCTTTAATATATGATGTATGATATTCCTTATCAATTCCTTATAGGAACCTGAAACTACACACAAGGAAGCAAAAAGGGTCAAATAGCAAGGGCGTGTGAAGGAAAACATGTAATCCCCATAGGCACAAAATGGCATATATATTAAAAATATGTCAAATAAACTCAGAATGCTATGAAAATTTATGGGGATGTTTAATAAGAGGTTTTTAGGGGATATCACTAAAAATAGATCAGAAATTGCATCCGTGGACCCCTCAATTTTGCATTGTTTGCCTACAACCTGCGAAGACCAAGACAAGCAAATCCCGCACCTAGACATGTCCAAAACATATGAAATTTGGGTATAATTCATAAATAATCATTTTAATACAACCCATATGGTTATATTTCCAAAATGAGATGCAGATCCACCATGCAACTGGGGTGCCCGGATGGGCCCTACGAACCTACAAACCTTAAAAAAGTAATATCTCGGCCAATTTAACTCTAAATTACATGAAATTTGAAATAAAAAATAATATTATAGTATATAATAATACTAAGAAAAAAAATAAAGAAATTGTGCAAGGATTTATCCTCGCCTCGGGGGGGACGATGGTGACTATAACTAATTAAAGGGCACCTTGGGAGAGGATACCCACTAATTCTGCACACTTTTTGCTACCAATACCACTAGGGAATGATCCTAAATAGTATAAGGGATTTTTTCATTGAATTTTGTGAATAAATTCACCCAGATGGAAAAGTTCTACTCAAAAGACCCTCTTGAAGTCACCTAGTAACCTCCTTCACAAAAGAGACATTCTGAGGGAAATAAGGCACAATAAAGTGAGGGTAAATCTCAAAAGCACTCCATTGCATATCCTAGAACTCCTATCCATATTTTTATGTGGAAATTGAACCCATTTTATACCCCAAATGGGCTCAGGTGCAAAAAGGCATGCAAGGGCATGCATGGCAGGAGGTGCCACTTGTCAAACGGGAGGCATGCAATGGATGTGGAAGATAATATCCAATTTGGGACTCCATTATGAGGTATTTAATAAGGATGTAGTGCCCTCTAACCCACATTCTTCATTTTGAGAGGTAAATGGCAATTTTTTGGTGCCATTTGTCCCATATTTGACTTTTTATGGGTCAAAGTTGCTCACCGTCCCACCCTAGGATGATGGCTCACCACCATTCTAGGGTGGGATGATGGGAATCTGTCACCATCCTAGGGTGGTACGGTGGTGAATTTTGGGCCAAAACCTCCCAAAATTGGGCCAAAAGCCTCCAAAACCTCTTCCAAAGTGGCTAGAACCACTGTGAGCCTCCTAAAGGCTGCCCAAGGGGCCATATGATGTCAATTTGATAATTGTTTGTGGATTCTTAACCGGTTTTACCATATTTTAGTGTCTACAATTAGAAAACCTTAGTATATTATCCATAGCAACAAACTGGGAACATAATTACTTACATGAATGATGGCTTATGATAAATGTAGAGATGCATGAGTTAGACATAAACATGGTGTCATTTGTAAGACTGACAAAGATAATTCATTCTATTATGGAATGCAGGAGATGAAGAATACCTATATGTAATGTAATTAAACTAATGCATGTATGAATGCAAGTGAAAATGCAAAATGTAAATGCAAATGTTTTTTGATTTTATGCTTTACCAATTTTTTTGGATTTTATTGATTTTTAAATTTTTATGGATTTTTTGAGCCTTTATATTTGACCAAATGGTGAGTACATGCCTTCGAAACCTTTAGGAATGAAAAAATTGTGAGAAAATGCCTTTGGATACTTTAATTGAGCAAGAAATTCTTAAGAACCCTTGGAGCTTTTTAGGATGACCGAGCAGTTTCTCAAAAACCCTCGAAACCTTTTAGGGTTGACCAAAAGGCTTATAAATGCCTTTGGAGTTTTTTGATTGACCAAACTACTCACAAGAGTGTTTGGAGCCTTTTAGTATGATTGATATATTTTAAGCAAACCCTTGGGGCTTTTGGGTTGACCAAACAGTTTCTCAAAAATCCTTGGTGTCTTTTTGGGATTGACCGAGTGGTTTTAAATAAACCCTTGGAGCTTTTGACTGACATGACCAAGTTGTTTTAGGAACCCTTGGATATTTTTGCTATGATATCAAGCATAGAATGCCTTAATATGAATGATGTTGAGAGTTTCAGGATCTTAAACACCCCCTAGAGACATTAGGTGATAGGTCCCAAACCAATCTTATCATATATGATATAGGGTCCTAGCCAATTTGCTGTAAATTTGTCCTACATATCGGGTGGAAAATTAGAGTTATGTTGGTTCTCTTTGAGCATAAGATCCACAAATTTAAATTATCTCTGGTGGACTTTGATATTATAAGCTCATTTTAGTCACTCCTAATAAATGCGAAGATGCTCCAAGGCATTCATGTGACGTTCATACAGTAGCGTTAGTTGATCCAGGCGAGGTTATCGCATGGTGTCATCATCGATGAACTCTTTCAATGTGACACACAACGTTGGTATTTCCAAATCTAAGGGCATAATGGCCTTAATTCCATATACTAGTGAAAACAACATTGCCCTAGTGGGCATCCGAATGATAGTCCTATAAGCCCATAACACAAGGGGCAGCTGTACGTACCAATCCCTATGGTTTTCTTGTATTGTCTTTTTTAATATGGCCACCACAATCTTGTTTTAGGCCTCAGCTTACCCGTTTGCCTGTGGATAATATGGACTTGTAAAACTATGCTTGATTCTATACTTAGATGTCAAGGCTCTCATAGTTTTGTTCTTAAATGATGTTCCATTATCCAAGATTATTTTGGATGGAATCCCAAAATGACTTATGATAAGCTCTAGTATAAACTCTATGATATGAGATCTAGTTGTCATTGCTAAGGATATTTCTTCCACAAACTTTGTGAAATACTCAGTAGCTATGATAATAAAGGTATGTTGGCCTGATGACGGGGGAGAGATCTTGCCTATAGGATCTAATCCCCACTGAGAAAATGGCCAAGCCACTTGGATGGGTTGTAAGGCCTATGATGGCAAGTGTGTAATATTAGCATGATGCTGATATTTGATGCATATATTGACATACACATTACAGTCCTTCTATAGAGTGGGCCAATAATAACCCATTCGAAGGATGCATTTGATGATGGCCATGCCACTTAAATGGCCACCGCATGTACCATCATGAGCTTGTGAGATTTTCCAAGATGACTCTTGGGGATCTAGACAATGGAGGATAACACCATCGTAACCTCAATGGTACAAAATGTCTCCTAACAAGACATACTTAATCACTTTATATTTAAATGTGTGTTTTGCGACACACGACAATATCTCTAGGATTATACCAAGTTTTAGGAAGTCTTAGATTTATGACATCCAATTCTGATAATCCTCATATTTGACTGCTAAGACAACTTATTCCCCCTGCGTATCTACTTTTGCAAATGCAGACTGGGAAACAACCTTATGGTGAATAGTTGTACCATTCCCCATCATACTCTGAGAGGTTAATGACCCTCAGAGTGCCTTCTTTAAAAAAGTCTTCAACTATGTGGAAGCATTCATATTTTGATTCCGATCATGTTGAATAATTATATGTTATCAAAGGCTACACACTCTACCGCTGGATGTGAGATCATATTGATATGGATGGTAGTGAAATCTATAGATGGATTCTAAGGGATTAAGGATCCCAAAGATGCCATGGTGTCTATAAACCTATTTGACAAACGAGGGATTACCTCGATGTCATACCATTATAATTTAGCCATATATATGGCAACAAGATCTTTATAGGCTTTCAGTATGGGACATCAACACTGAAAGAGCCCCTTAACTTGATTTACTATGTGTAAGGAGTCGCCAAAGATGTTCAATCTATTAATATTTATGGTGATAGCTATGTGGAGGCCTAGTAGTAGGGCTTTGTACTCAGCATTTTTGTCAGTGCACATAAAATCTAATTTAAATAACAAGGGTATTGGAGCTCCTTGCAATGTGATAAACACTATTCCTGCACCACCTCCTTTCTCGTACTTCAAACCATCAAAGAATAGGGTCATATCAGTATTGTTCTCTGGTTCTTCAGGTTCAGGAGCTTTGGATACTATAAATACTGCATCATATGGAAGCTTGATGATTATAGGCCTATTTTTTGACAATGGTGCCTCAATAAATTGATCAGTTATGACCTGTCCCTTAATGGAATTTTGGCTTATGAATTCCATATTGAATTCTATCAATAGCATGATCCGCTTTTTAGTATGTGTATTATGATATTTTTTACTCATCATATACTGCAAAGGGTTTTGTTTCGATATTACATATGTCATATGACTTAATAGATAGTGCTACAATTTTCTAGTGGTGAACACTACTACTAAACATAGTTTTTTAACATATACATATCCTAGATCATAACTCACCAAGGTTTGGCTAATATAATATATGGCTTGTTCCTTACCTTGCACATTCTTTTGGGATAACATGGTCCCTAATACAAATTCGATTGTCAAAATATATAGCAGAAAAGACACTTCTGGCCTTGGTGGAGATAGCACTAGTGGTGTCAATAGGTATTTCTTTATTTTAGTGAAATTTGCTTGGCAGTCCTCATCCCAGTTGAATGAGACCCCCTTATGTAGCATTTGATTCATGGGTCAACATTTATCTGATATTTGGGCAATGAATCACTTTATCAATGCTAATTTACCTTAAAGGCTCCTTAATTCCTTAAATATTGGAGGGAGGACACATCTCTAAGATAGCCTTGACCTAACTGGGTTGAATTTGATGCCTCGCTTAGAAATAATGAATCCTAAGAGTTTACCAAAAGTTACGCCAAATATGCACTTCTTAGGATTCAACCTGACATTATGCTCTATTAGGCAATCAAGGACTTTCCTCAGGACCTCTGCATGCTCTTCACATAGTAATGACTTAGACAGTAAGTCATCGATGTAATATTCTAGAATATTATGCATGTAGTCATGAAATATGTATGTCATGGCCTACTGGTATGTGGCACCAACATTTTTAAGACTGAATGACATCACTTTGTAGAAAAATATCCCCCATGGCATTGTAAACATAGTTTTGTGTTGGTCTCTGGGTTTATCCAAATTTGGTTGTATCCTAAAAAATTTCCATTAGGGAGAGCATATTGTGACCTATAGTGACATCTACAAGAGCATAAATATTGGGCAATAGAAATGAGTCCTTGGGTGTTGCCTTATTCAGGTCTTTGATATCTGTACAAATACATATTCTTCCATCAGGTTTTCCTATGGGCACCGTATTAGATACCCATTCTGGATAGTCAATGGAAATGACAAAATCTACATCCAACAACTTTTGTAGCTCATCTTTCACCATTAAGGCTACTGTTGGATGCATCTTTCTAATATTTTTCTTAACCGACTTCTTTTTTAGATCTAGAGAAAGGTTATGAGTAACCAATTTTGGGTCTACACCTGGCATATCCTTGTATGTACAAGAGGAAATATTAGGTCTCACTTTCAATAGAGGGATGATGGTGTCACACTCATCTGGAGTGAGAATCTCTCTAAATTTAACCTTCTTTGGATTAATGGGATCGTTGCTAATATCCACGTTGAAGGTTTCCTCTACTTACATATGTGAACCCTCCTCAAGATGATGAGGTGTAGGGATCATATGGATGTCATTAGCTGGATTTATATGTTCTGTGTTAGAAGCTTTCTTAGTGTGATAAATATTGTAAGCACAACCTGGTGCAAAATGAAATGGTTGTAACATTTCTTCATTGGGGAAGAAATATTGAAGCTCTACAGGCGAATCAATGTAATCCCAGTCGATAGCATCTACATTAATATACAATGGTCTGGATGGATTTTTTGGATTATGGAGTGGGGTGGTCAGATCAATGGATACCAGTTGATGTAATGGAATTGATCTTCAGGACCACATGGAAAAAACTCTACATCATCGATGTAGTTCTCATACCCGAGATCTGGCTCTAATGGCACAAGCATGAACAAGTCCTCTCTATGAGAATTATGGAAAATTGGATCCTCCCTATGCAATGACTGTAGTATGGGATCATTTGGCTCAAGGAGATCCATGTATGTGCATGGACAGGGAAACAACAAGTGATAAATTATGTTGAAGTTAGGCGGTCTTCCCCTAAGGTGAGGATCAAGATCAATATCTCTATGCATATCCTCTGTCATGTAATGAGCATGAATGTGATGTAGGTAAGGAGGGCCTATATAGGATCTCTCCATTTCATCCTCTTCATTGCTATCATAATAGAATCCTTCATTCACCCCTACAGATGGGGGACAATTTGGCAAATGCGGCCCCATGAATCTCAATGTTTGGTTACTATTGTAGATCTCAAGATAAATTAGATAGTTATACTGTATATACAACATATTTGAGTAAACGTGCTTTGTTTCTTCCTCAAAATGATCTATAGCAGGAAGAATCTCCTTGATAACCTGTATCGATTTAGCAAGCAATAAATGATGTGAATACCAAAGACTCAAGTAGGCCCCCTCAACTACAATCTCAGAGGGATAGACATTATAAATAGATTCCTTGATGACCGATGTTGATTCTACAAGCAATACGTGACATGCATACCAGGGCCTTACATAGGCACGTTCGATTTCATCCTAAGATTTATCATTGTTTTAGGATTCCTCATCTATGTCATAGCCTGGTCCACTCATATCGGAGGTGGACTTCGCTTCATATTCATTGTAAAGATCTCCTGACTTGAGATCACCTAAAATAATGGGGTTATGCCTCTACATGCTAGTGTCATTGACTGCCTAATATATTTGATGTCCCAGGTTGCCTTTAGGGTTCATATCTAACTCAACTTGCTCTACGAACCCTCCATGATTCTCTTCAAGTGGCTCAAAAGTGAGGATATATATCATTGGGTGATCCCTCCAGAAGCTAGAAGGATCAGGATGATATGGATTGAAGTCCACATCATCCCCAAGGCTAAGGTATAGATGATCCAAGGATGATGTGAGCAAATCGTCCTATCCCTATATCTATAACCCTAACCTGAACCTATTAGTTGCCAATTGATAATGTGGTTTGAGCAGAGTCCTATTTCCTTACTCAAAGAGACCAAGGCTGTATCCATGCCAATGATATAACTTGAAAATACACATGGCATACAATTAGTTGGATTGATAATGAACATTTACTATCAAATTTTTGTCATCATCTTCATCCATGGGCGTTCATGATGGAAGCTGATATAGCCCTGCATAGATAAATTTAGTCTAATTGGGTGGCTTACCCAATGGTACGATTGATCCAACTAAAAAGCGATGGGTGTGCGATCGTCCCATCTCTTGTACAATCTCCAAAATTGGCCCAAAGGTCACATTCTACACAATATACTCACCTAATTCTATGTTGGTGAGATGAACAGTCACCCATGATGCAGATGACCCTACTGATGATGCAGGCAAGGTAGGCTGAGGTGCCTCCTCAGCTTTGTCTTGGGGTTCCTCTACTTCCATAGGATTAGGGACCTCATCGACAACTGGTTTGGGCTCATGCTCCTCTTTTTTTCCCATTTTCACCTTTAATTTCATCTCATCCTGATGCATGATAGATGCAAATGGTTTTTGGGAAGTAGTAGTAGTGTGCTTCGATCTATGTGACACAGATGGCATTGGTTGAGCACGTACTGTTAGGTTGCCTCTTGGCTTCTTCACCAGGGATGATGACCAAACATCCAGGTGCATTTATAGGAGTATGAAACCCCCATGAAAATCTACTAGGTTCATGAACTTAAAATGTTCTTCATATTATGACACTACGTGAACCCATCCCTCATGAATGTACTTCACACATTGATGTAATATTGAGGGAACACAATGCATTTCATGAATCTAAGACCTTCCGAGTAAAATGTTGTACTGCATGGCACCTTCTATCACATTACACAACACAAGGATGGTCTTTAAGCATAATTAAATAGGTAGGACAATTATGCCAACCGTTGAACATAGCACATCGTTAAATGATCTCAATGTAAACATGGTGGGCACGATATGTGATTTAGGTAGCTTCAAATGACTTAAAGCCTTGGTTGTTATTATGTTGATCAATGAACCAGTATCGATAAATACCCTCTTAAATGGCATGTGTTTGAAACATGTGATGATATGCAATGGCGAGTCAATTGTGTTTGTAGAAATTGTCTTTATTTCATGATCATAAAATTGGATCATGGGTTCTTAGCACTATTGTACATGCCCCACAAAATTGGTAAACACTTGAGAATCTTGGGATTGTACTTCAATGGACCTCAAAATGTCCATAAGATTCTCCATGTGTCTAGGGGAATTATGTATTAGTTCATATATAGACAACTTTGTGAGAGTTATCTGTAGGTTTTAGACCAGCCTACTCCTTATGGTCACCACCGGTCTTGTTGGTGGGCCTAGAATATTCTACACCGATCGTTTATTTTGTGTGGCTTGTATCTGAATGGGAGAACGAGGTTGATTCGGTTGTTTATACCTCCCATGTCTAGTGAAAAATTTCACCATACCTACAAACCCCTGGGTAGGTGGTTCAACTCACACTTGGTTGACCTGACCAATGTTGTTGCAAGGCACCTCATGGTTTGGCAATGGATTCTTGTAAATCCCCATGTTCTGATTATCGAATACCTATAGATTGTGCAACACTACCAACTCACATTTTTTAATCATATTTTGCACCATGTATTTGAAAGTCTAGCACACCTCGATGTCATGGCCTTTCACTCGATGAAAAATGTAAAATAGATCATATTGGTACCCCTTTGGATTGGGTTTATCTGGTTCTATCAGCTTGACCTCGAGCAATCTTATTACCTTGGCCTCACACAGTTGATGGAAAATTAATGTCAGTGATTTTTTTAATGGTGTGAACTTGTGAGGTGGGTGTTGCTCTTTGTTCTTGCCCTTATAATTATTGTTGCGCTTTTCGTACTACACAAGAGGAGGTTGGACCTGATAATTTTGTTTTTGTTGTCCCTTGTCCTATCTTTGGAAGTTCAACACCACTTGATTCACATGGGCCTACTTGCCCTGTTGTTTTGTTGAGATCTTCTTCTATCCCTCTCTCCTATTCTTGAGCTTCAAGTTTCCTTCCTACAACTTGATATCCTCGATCACTTTGGCTTGTACCAAATCTTCCTTGAATGTAGGATATTGCTACAGTTGCAGTAGTAATGAGATGAGCTTGGAACAACTCTTTGTAAACATTCAGGTTAACTTTGTGGTAGGAATAGGGAATGGAAACTTTACCATTAGTCTCCTCCATATCTTTCCATACTTCTCAATTGTCCCATCATCACGCTGAGCTAGCATAGCCAAATCAGAAATATTAGCCTATTTCTTAATGCCAAAGGAATAGCATTCAAGGAAGGCATCAGCTAACTACTCAAAACTGATAATGCTATGTTTCTTTAGCTAATTGAACCACTCCTGGGCTAGGATACAAAGTGTCATAATGAAAGTATGCAACAACAATGCATTGTTGCTTGTGATCTGGAAATAAGCATCTAGAAAGCTTGTAACATGCTCCTGTGCATCTTCATCACCCTTAAACTTGTCTAACCTGGGCATATCAAAATGCTTAGGGTAATCTGAAGTAGGCATCAAGGGGTCCAAAGGCTCATTATGAATTTTCCTTAATTTTGGCTTTTGAATAGTCGTGCCTTGCCTCTCAATGGCTCTGAAATTCTCAGCTAAGGCCTTACAAGCCTTTGAAGATAAGAAGTCCTCCTCCCTAAGTTGATGTGGAGATGTCTTAGGAGGTACTATCTTCTTCAAATGAGGTAGAGGGTATTGCTCTTCCACCTCCTTATCTTGGGATATCTCATGATATTCTTGGTCGTATCCATCTCCTTATTCGTCTTCATGCTGCCTCTGCCTCTAATAATCAAGCGGTGGTGGCCACTCCCTTTGTTCAGCACTAGAATGATTACAAGTGTCTCTACGCTCCTGATGCATATCGACTTACGATAAAGACTTCCTATGTACACACTCTCTATTCTCATCATGAGGATATGGGCCAACCCTAGCTAGCCTATCCTCCTACTCTATGTGCTCCTTTTGGGCAAGGATACACTCTTCATGCATGTGCTGCTCATAGAGTCTCTATCTGATGAGCCTCTGTGCTTGAATATTTTCATCTTCAATGCATTGTCTCTCTAGGTGAGCATCCTCCAATTGGTCTTGGAGGATTTAACATCTTTGGTCAGATACCAATCAATGTGACCTATCAATATGATCGGCCATGGGAGGCCTTTGGTATGCATGCTCTGTACGAGTGACATTATGGATTCTATACCCATTGAATTGATGTGTTGCACTTTTACCTCTATATATGAAGATGGCATTGGCATCCTATTATGTCATATACTATGAACCACCATGCATAGATAGTGTATGTGTGACATGAGGGTGCTTAGAATCCTCTCCATGCTCTCTAGTAAACCTGATGGAGCTTTCACTACGCTCACTCAGGGCACGAGTGAGCGGAGCTGAAGGCTTGTAGCCTAATTTCTCTATAACACTACCTAGACTATCTAACTATCTAGATCACCATCGCTCATGCGGTGGTGTGCCATTAGCTCCCACCTTTGATATATCAATGGTTATCTTGCATGGTGGACCACACATGGTAGTATGAGTAGGCCTATGCTTGAAAGTGAGCCTATTTTCCTGCCCCTAAATGGGTGGATCTATAGTCCTTCTATACTCATAAGATGGAGGCATGGATCCTCCTGTGGACTTAGTACATAGAAGCACCAACTTGGTACCCTACACAACAAACTCTTTGGTCAATCCCATGGATGCATGTGTACTGCGATCTTGATAATGGCTTCCGAGTGGAGCACCCTCATGCTGAGAGGGTCCCTACTCTATCCTTTGCCTAGAGAAGTTTAATGAATCTCCTCTATCTAGGGTACACTCGATGGGGTCCCCCCGTTTTGAGTTATCTCCTCTAATGCTTTTTGAACAACATTCGGTTTGCTCATGTGGGCAAGGACTTGACACATGTTGTTGTGAATTAGTTTGGGGTTGGTCATTGGCATCATGTTTAGACCTTTGATGACAACCTCATGTATCCACCATGGTGTACCTAGGATCTAGATGTAGCCTTTATTATTAAGCAAACAAGGTATACAATGGTGATTTTCTTATTTTAAGTTTTAAAAGTGAGCCTTAAACTATTTGATGTGTTTCAATGATTTGTTGTGTCAGTATAGAAACTCTTATCATGTTTTGTAAAACTTGTTGAATGATATTATTAGTTTAATGACTTTCACCTATATGCTCGTAGCTCAAAAATCTGGATGTCACTTCCAGACCACGTAAATCCTCGTGTGTGGCAATGAAACTCCACACCTGAACAAGGAGCACAGGTCCACCCAGATCCTCACCCATTTTCCCCCAGTCAACGTTATACCCTTCGAAGAGAATACATGTAAATTTTCTAGGGTACAAAAGGTTCTCGAATTTGGTATTGGTCTAGTATCCAAGGGTTTGTAGGATTTGGGTCAATGGATGGAAATCACCTCCACCATAATTGAACCCTACTAGTGGTTGGATGTGAATCCCAACTCACTAGCGTTTAAGTGCCACATGGTGTGTGTGGTTCATTTTAATTTCCATAAAACAACAAATGCATCATATAACACAAATAATTTTTTCCTACATGTAATGTAAAAATAAACGTTTTATATTCAAATATGCATCATATACTCTACATTATTTTTTGACAATGCAACTAGTATGAAAATGGCCACTACTTGGGCCTCAACATGCAAACCACACAAAAAATTCTATCAAGCATGCTAGATTCTAGGGCAGACTGAAATCAAAGATTCACTATTCCTAGAAGCACCTATTGACACAAAAAATAAATGCAACTTAGACCTAATTCATTTTCTTTTTTTGTTTAATTTCTTAATTGCATTCCAAATTCAACTCTTTGGAAAAATACAGAGATATAAAAAATTATAGAGAGTAAAAAATAGGGCCTACCTTAGGTCCACATTTGATTTGTACTCTATTTTCTACCATCTGTCCTGCCAGCTATGAATCACAGGTCTGATGCACGGTTTGCATTGTTGCCCATGGGTTGCAGATGCGGTTCAATTGTTGGCCCACAGTTGGTAACTACGGTCTATACCTGCAATCTCAAAAATCTAAGAAAAAATAGTTAGATCACTTATGAGGTCCCACTGTGATCATATTTTTAACTACTCAAAAAGCATGCACCTATCTATTGCATTAATGGAAATAAAAATAAAAGCATGACAAGATAACAATATTGCATAAACTCAATAAAATGTATTTTACTTTTATTGATGTTTGAAATGAATTTCTATTATAATAATGCCCCCCTTAGGGTCACCCAAATGTTGATACAATTAATACAATGCCAAAGCCCCCAATGGGGTAGGCACAATACTATTGCTCTCTAAATAGTTGCAAACTGCTCTATGGCAGAGTAGACCCTCTTCTTCGCATTGAGAAAGTACTTGAATGATTGAAGCTCCTTAAACCTATTTCTTATGATCAAGAAACAACACAAGAAATTTATACAAATAAGCAACCTCTCATAATGAGGCCCTTTAAAGAGAATAAAAAAAAATATGCCATAACAACTATGAAATAAAGAAAATAGATAAAACATATTAAACTTGTGTAAGATTCATAAAGATTGTTTAGAACATGAAAATAGGAAGTGCAGTTATCTATCTACTGGATCAATTGCATGAAGTTAAGCAAGTTAACATGAAAAGAAGCCATTAATTTACTACTTGCTATAATGAAAACAAGATTGATTAAACCCTAAATCTATTGGTCAGATTGTCTCTAAACATAAATTAATCTAATAGAATACCTATTTTAACCTAATTAAGCATGCTTGAAAATAAATAGTAAGAGGATCTTACGCCTATTGCAAACTATAGCTATGATAAGTGGTATGCACTATAAGCCATGTCTGAAAGTTGTGGTGAGCAACCAAGTAGGCTTACCCTCCAATTCAGGGGTAGTGGGCTTGATCTTCCTTGTCAAATTGATGATCAAGGGTCACCTCATTGTCCTCCAATAGTTTTTGCAGTTGGATTGCTAAATTGGGCCTCCATTTGCCCAAATTAGTGCTTCTTGGCTCACTTAGGCTCCTAGGACCTCCATGGATAATTGACCTTTGGTGTATGACAAGGTAGCTTTCCCAATGCATGCAATCAATGCGCAATTTGACAGGGCTCCACTGCTCACTTGATCAATTAACTCTCTCTCTACAATTCGATAGTGCTTTGTTATCAAAATGCTCTCCCTATGTATCTCAAATGAAGTGGTACTTATAACATGTCCTAGGTATAGGGATGGATTCATGGAGAATCCAATATTAAGAAGAGGTGGTTGGAATAGTTGTATTGGAAGCTTTCATCCTTCAACCATCTTCTTCTATAAAAAATGGTCGTTCAAACCAATTTGGCTTAGAAGAAGGCCAACTAAACTTTAGTGAAGACTGTAGGTGATAGTTGTGGTTTATACTATAGATCGAAGGTCTTAGCTATAGTTTAGACTATGGACTGTAGGTCTCAACTGCAGTTCAACCTGATTAGGCTAGGGAGCCCAAATTGAGTGGTTAAAACCACTGATCTATCTTGGATTCTGACAAAGATCCTCCATATGGTCTTATAGCATTTCCATATGAGTAGTTTTCTTTGACATGACATATTTTAGGTGTCTACAAAAGACTACCAAAGTTTGAATAGAACAACCCACTATTCAAGACATAAATTCAAATGGATTGACATCAATTCCATCACAAAATCGTGCACCAAGGCACAAACAACCCTTGAACATAAATTCTATAGTTAAAATGATCGATTTCAGGCTAGATATTTATAGGGCATAATCTTTCTTCCATGGTTGTAATATTTGATAGTGGTCTACAAACTTAACTACCAAATTTGATAGCAAATAGAAGAGCCAGATTCTCTCAATGATAGTGACTAGGGTTTGATTGGTCATTTCTTGCATTTTAGCCAATATATTTCTATTTCTTTGTATTGCAATTACTTTCTTATCATATATTACATGCTTTCTAGTATTCTTTCATGCTTTTATTTCAGTATTTATAAGCATTTTATCATTCTTTTATGCATTTCCTTTATATTTTGCAATCATCATAAAATGGCCTCATCTTGAGAGGCTAAGATTTACTATTAATGCTTTGTGATTTCCTTGTGTGCAGGTTCAAGCCTCATTAGGAGCATTTCATCTTCAATAGCATCACAAAGCAGAGGTTCCAGAGATAATCCCTCCTATAAACAAGTTTGATAAGATCCTAAGAGTCTATTGAAGGCATCTACAAAATGGGTTGTGGATTGTAATGTGCATCACGATGGTCAATATCTAAGAGGGATGTTCTTGTAACTTTTTTGTAAATAATTTTATGAATATTAATAAATATGGGCACCTTATTTTCATCTTATTTTCTTTAATTTTGGTTATTTGATGCATCTTGCTAATTTGAATACATATTTCTTATATGTTAGACTTTTAGCATTCTTCAAGTTGCGATCATAGTAAAAATGCCCTATTTTTGCACTGCTTCCTAATGTTTCTATATTTTTTGTAATGTAGGTATAGTCACTCTTAGAAACAGTAGCTAATAGTCCTAACCACCATTAACTTCAGCATATAGTATTCCCAACCACCATTGGATCCAATAGCTAGTAGTCCTAGCCACCATCAGCTTTAGCAACTACACAACCACATTGATCGACAATGGCTAGCAGAAAGTGCAGTAAACAATAAGAAGCATGTTTCTTCATCAGATGTGGATCCTATCATTTTTCTTGTTTACTTTAAACAATCCTACAATAATAACCAGTCATAACCAGTAATGATGTGATTACTGGGTTTGTCGCTACGAGTGTATAGGTGAAAGCTTTAAACAATCTAATAATTACATCAATTATTGCAAACATGATAATATTTTAGATTGTATTCACAAAAAATCAAAACACATGAGATGAGTTCTTAGGAAACACATTAATCTTTAAACGAGATAATCATTTTGTCTACTTTGTGTGTTTCTTTATTGTTTGTGTAATCAACATAAGATCCTACAATACGATCTGATAATAAACTTTAATTTTTCAAAACATAAATTGCTATTTTTTGGTTCTGCATCCAACAAATCAAAAATCATGCAAATCAGAGCTATAACAAAAAAATTATGTTGGTTTTATGATTACTCTATTTTTGAGTGATTTTTAAGCCAAAATAGGGAAAAACTGCACTAAAATAGTCATAAAAGCCCTAGACAACCTCAAAAATTACCAAATTTATTTTTTTATCATAGCTATCCCCTTGTGCATTTCTCATAGCATTTTTAGGCTTGGCTCCACATTTTCCCAAAATTCTTAAAATTGATCATTTTTCCACGAGCCTCGGTTGGCCAAATATTCCAAATATACAAATTTTGACCTAAAAATGACTTTTTGGAGTCCTATCCCATTGTGATCAGCTCGTTACATTGATCATTTTGGTATATAGTACCCATAGGCTTTCCAAAATTTGAAATTTTCTAAAACAAAAAAATGGTTGAGGGACCCCCATGGTGAACAAGGCCTCCAATTTAGAGAGGGAATTAGGTTCCATAACTAGCAAACATTACAAAATCAATCTAGAGGACATGGCCATCCTCAAACGGCATCCCATGTTTTATCATAACACCAATACCACCCATAGGGGGTCAAAATTTTGAGATATCCCTACTAAGGAAGCACCCATGGGTCCCACAAGAAACCTTCCTGGCTAGAACACCTTGATATCCACTCATTAAGGAGGCTAGTAGGTCAATGTCGTAGTTTCAAATCCCATATTGCTCTATACATCAATTAGAACATGAACATGGGCATACACCATGGCCTATCTTGGATGAGAAAACCATCCCATTTGATCGAGCAAGTCACCCCCCTACTCCTCACATAGAGCACTCTACATGCACACGTACTTCTGTGCAACCTGAGTATACAAAGCTGATACCTAATTTTGAATATTATTCATCCCTCATAAATAAGGAAGAGTATCCAAGTCATCCTCCTACTCCTCTTCAATAGTAATTGGTGCAATTATGTTGTGGCTCTACATCGTTAGACTATATAGAGCTCATTCATAAACCAAAATATTAGGTCAATGCAACCTTTAAGGAGCATAGAAAATAATAAATAGATCCTACTAGATGGTAAAGACATGATAAACCTATTCGTATCTCAAATACGAGGGTACATAGACCCCATACAATTGAAAAAAAAGATCATACACATCAGGAATTGAGGCCATGGCGTAAAGAACAAAAATATATGGATCAACTCTAGTTAGATAAAAAACAATTAAATCAATATTGGGTGGACCCAAAATGAGCATACCTACAAAGGTTTTATCAAAAAAGGAGACAAGAACAATAAAAAATACAACAAGAGCAAGTGCAAAGTGCATTGCATGAGGTGGTGCTTACACCTAGCACCCATAGGATGCAACAATGCATAATACGACCAGTATAATCTCAAAATATTCCCTCTCAGACATGCCAAAAGCATGTTCAACATAAAAGGCTATTATCTGGTTATCATCAAAAGCCTCATACTCCTCAATAATACTAAGATCAACATGAGGAAGAATCATATGAAGAGTCCCAATGGGAACATCATGAGCAAATATATACCTATCCTGAATTTAGTTATGATGAGGTACCTAATGATTATACTTATCACCCACCTCAACATCAAAATCGGCCTCCTCTACCTAATAAAGGGTGAAAATAGGAAGATCATATCATTTTTTTAGGGCCATACAAAGTACTAAGTGATCAAATAAATTCATTCAAAAAACAAGCTCAAATTTTGGGTTATCAAAAACCCACATTAAATTAGCTTAGCAATCATCCTTTGCATCCATTAGTGTTATCACTGACATACTCATTAGATTTCAAGATGCCTAAACTTGAAAATTTCAAAGGTGATGAAGACGCACAAGAGCACATGATAAGCTTCATCCAGTTGTGCTTTCATAATAAAGAAAATGACCCCTTGATGTTGAGAATATTCCTTAAAAAACTAGTTGGGTATGATTTGGAATGGTATAATTATCTACCACATCATAGCATATACACCTTTGAGAAGTTGGCTAATGCATTTTTGGAACGTTTTACCTCTAGTGCTAAGAAATCAATAAAATTGACTATCTTGTCTAGCCTTTTTCAACTTGACTATGATCCAATCATAGAGTATGGCAATAAGTGGAGAAAGGTAATGTTAAAATTACCTTTGATTCTATCCATAATGGAGCTCACTCGAATGTTTATAAAAATTTGTTCAAAACAAATATCGCTTCTCTTGCAATTACAATAGTATCAAACATTCGAGGAGGCTTTGGTGCAAACCAAGGTCATTGAGAATATCAAGGTCTAGGAGGGTGATATTCAACTTCACAAAATGGAATGGCCAAACAAGAATATTAAATGAGGCAACATGCAACAAAAGGTGACCCTAGTTAATCAATTTGTTTTTAGAATCCTCGAATCCTCAAACCATACCGCGTCACCTCAACTACCAATGCAGCCTAAGTACTAGGCTCAACCTCCACTAGCCCAAAATCATACACAAAAGAATCAAATACTATGCCAAAAACATCCTCCACCATGACAATATACTGATTTTCCAGAGACATTAGCATCAACCTTTAATTGATTATGTGAAGCACATAAAATCAATCTTCTAGAGATTCGTCTACTGAAACCTAATAAGTGTAGATCAAATGCGCACAAGGAAAATCTATATTATGTTTACCATCGATAAAGGGTCATGACATCCATACATGTTATCCCTTTAGATATTTAGTACAAGATATGATCGAGAGGCAATAACTTCAGATAGGAGTCTTCTAGGACCCCTTGCCCACATATAAATCAAACATAGCACCTACCAATCAAGTCGAGCAACCTAATTAGATGCATATCAATGTACCTCCCTAAGAATTTATGGGAATGATCAGTTTTGTAACAGAGAAATAGGAATATCAAAATCAATCTATGCAACTTGTGGCATCATCCAAAATTTCATCTTCGCTCATCTCATCTCATTATAACATTGGCATTACACAAAATTCCATGCCACAATGGGGGAAGTTGATTTCTATCACTCCTAGACAAATTAATTATATTGCTTTAGTTAAAATACACACCGAGGGTCTTCAACGTATCACACCTTCCCTAGCATCCGCATCACAAGCGATGAAACAAACTAGGGGTTCTAAAGGTATCACACCTTTCCCGCTTTCGTCAATTATCACATGCACTAGGGGTATATAAGGTATCGTGCCTCCCCCCTAAAATCCAAAATAAAAAAATCATAAAAAATAAAAATCTAAAAAATCAAAAAAGCATTTAAAACCCAAAAACAATTGAAAAGTAAAAAATTCAAAAACATTCAAAACATTTAAAATTCAAAAATAATTTAAAACATAAAATATGCAAAAACATGTACATTTGCATTTACATTTTTCATCACATGCATTTATTTAATTGCATTTCATTAGGTATATTCATCCATTACATTCGTATTAGGATAGATTTTTTTTACAATATTGTAAACAACACGTTTGTATGCCAATCATGCATCTTTAATTCATCATCATCCATCATCTCATGTGAGTAATTGTATTTTTCAACACAACCTATCCAATTTCTATGAGGAATATACTAGGATTTTTCTATCCTAGTGATCTCAAATTTTGTAGAAAGCTATCTTCATTTTTGAAGATGAGGTCTAGTTTTGATAGTACCTTGCATATATTAAAATCCTTTCACAATTTAAACATTAACAATCCTAGTTTGAACAAGGAAAGATGAACACTACAAAGTGGCCCTATTCACCTTAAGCGAAAGGTTTTTACTTTCTCATTTTATGATGCGCATGGTCTAGAGTTCTAATCATTGATAAAAGGACAAGCTCCTCCCTACCCAAGGAAATCCCTTGCTTTCATACAAAATAAGCAAAATTCCAAAGCAAAGCAAAGCAAAATAAACATTTATTGTCATCACTAAACAAATCCCTTGCTCAAAACAAAATGTAAAATAAATAGTGATTTTCATCACTAAGCATGAGCAAGTATCCCAATCAATGAAAAGAAAATAAGGGGGTGAAGAGCTTGAATCCCTAGAATTGCCAGAATTCAAAAGCCATTGAGTGATCCCCACTACAACAATGGTGCATGGAAATGGGGTAGTTCTAAATAATTTACAGATGAGCTAGCTTTATGTGGCTTGTATTACCTAGTAGTATAATCCAACTACGTCTAAACCTTGGATCATGATGAACATATGGTTATCCTCATTACAGTAATGGGCTGAATGAATCCCACCTAGAAATGAGGTAGTCTTATGCTTCATCTAATATATTAATTTGCACACACAGGGATAATAAATATCTTGGTCTTCATAACAAAATCTTTTTATCTTTTAGGAGCCTTGTGTAGTGATTATACAACTTTTGATTAATCAAATAGGGTGTTTGAGTCTCATGTAAAACCTCAAAAATCCCCTATAGAAACAAATCATCTCATCAATCAATCACAATTTTCCTTATGAGGTTTTATTTATTAATGGACGTCCATGGAATAGGATAGGTACTGAATGGATATTATCAATGATATCTAGACAACCACTGACTATTTTATGCATATCTATTAATGTACAAAATCTTATAGGGAAAACCCATATATTTCACATCATCTCATCTCACATATGGATGCACAAATAATTTATTCTTATGACAAGACTTATCATTTTCATTCATTTTTTTATACATTCTATGGTGTCATCCATTAGTTGGTTAAACACACATTATATTCATTCCTTATATGTTAATTTATTAACATATACATGTTCATTTGAATTATATCATCCTGATACAATTAATGCATTACATTACATATCATATATCATATCATATCATATAAATTATATGCATAAATTATATTTAACATTCATCATTGCATCCATATAAGCATACATAATAGAGCGTATACACATATATATCATCGCATCTAATCATACATTTACCATCTAGCTAGTGCATGTCATTAGTACATCATATACATATAGCATAGTTACATCATCATCTAGGCATTACATCCATAAATGCATCAAAAAACCAAGAAGAAAACATAAATGCACATATTTTCTCACCACAAGGAGATTCATAATAGACATTTAAGCATATCTACCAGTCCATAATCATAAAAAATAACAAAAAAATCAAATAAATCAAAATCTCAAGTGTTCCTTGTACCCAATTATTTATCCTATACACTTGGCGGTTGCAGAATCTTGTGCTCCATGAAATTCAATAATATTAGTAAATTACTATAAGATCATTTGAACCAAATTATTCATCATAAAATTAAAATGTCTTCACTTCAATTCCTAAGAAGGTCTTTGCGGCCAAACTTCTCTACGGGAATGAGGCATTCATTTCATTTCATCTATGAATTTTCATCAGATCATCGAACATAGTGATTCATCACATGCTCAAATTGAATTGCTATCATCTTGATTCTCTAAGAAGACCATTGTGGCTAGAATACTCCATAGGATAGAGATGTACAATTACTATTAATGGTTAAAATCACAACTATAATAGGACCTAACCTCCAATAAATTCAATCATCTTGAACTATCCAAATTAGTCATGTTGGTCAAGAGACTCGTCGCTTTCATCACTTGCCATTTTTCCTTATTGACTCATCACTTGATGGGGTAGTCATACTCAAAAAATTCATAATCAAAATCAACAATTAAAAACTCAATCATTGCTAAGTGCATTCATTTGAAAATCATTGTCAAATACAATCATGCACCCTCCTTGCTTGGGAAAAATAAAAAATATATCAAAAGCAAATTCAAGCAAACTGATAAGCTTGTCTCCTAATTTTTGCAAAGGGTAGGATTAGACTTAAGCTTCTCTCTTAATTACCACCAAGGCTAGAATTAGACTTAAGCATATCTTATAATTGTTGCCAAGGCTAGGATTAGACTTAAGATTAACTCCTAATTGCCACCAAGGCTAGGATTAAAATTAATCTTATCTCCTAATTACCACCAAGGCTAGGATTAGAATTAAGCTTGTCTCCTAATTGCCACCAAGGCTAGGATTAGACTTAAGCTTATCTCCTAATTGCTTCCAAGGCTAGTATTAGACTTAAGCTTGTGTCCTAATTGCCGCCAAGGCTAGGATTAGACTTAATATTATCTCCTAATTGCCACCAAGGCTAGTATTAGACTTAATATTATCTCCTAATTTCCACCAAGGCTAGGATTAGATTTAATATTATCTCCTAATTGTTGCCAAGGCTAGGATTAGACTTAATATTATCTCCTAATTGCATCCAAGGCTAGGATTGGACTCAATATTATATCCTAATTACCACCAAGGCTATGATTAGACTCAAGCTTATCTCCTAATTGCTGCCAAGGCTAGGATTAGACTTAAGCTTATCTCCTAATTGCCACCAAGGCAAGGATTAGACTTAATCTTAACTCCTAATTGTAACCAAGGCTAGGATTAGACTTAATTTTTTCTTCTAATTAATGCCAAGGCTAGAATTAGACTTAAGCTTATCTCCTAATTACCTACAAGGTTAGGATTAGACTTAAGCTTATCTCCTAATTGATGCTAAGACTAGGATTGGAATTAAGCTTATCTCTTAATTACTGCTAATGCTGAGATTAGACTTAAGCTTATCTTCCAATATCTCAAGGGTTACCAAAATCAAGTTATTCAACTCATCGAAGGAAATGATTCAATGATGCATGATATTTCTATGATTGGGGCATCTAACATTGACTAGATCAATGAACATCAATCAACCTACAATATGGCATTAGGTCTTCTATTTTTTCTTAGCATTGGTTTTTCCCACAATGCATCCCAAAAAGGGGTATTTTTAGACACCTAAAGTACATAATTTTTAGGAGACTACTCATATGGACACATTATTAGACCATATGATTGATCTTGGATCTTTCCAAGACTTAGCAGTGGTTCTAACCACTCATTTAGGGCAGTCTAGTCCTAGTTAGCCTTAGTCGCTAACAAAATTGTTGCATCTGATGTCACTGATGATCAGAGCGATCTTAGGTTAGCCAATTAAGGTGATAGCAAATAGATTCCTAGCTGCCCTAGTTGACAATGACTAGCTTTGTAACTAAATTGACCCTCGAGCTAAGCAGAATCCATTGATCATAACAAATTCTTGAATATTTGGGTGAATGGAAGCTTTTGGAAGGTTCATTTCAACTTCCTGAGCATAACCATTCTTGTTCTTGGCTTCCCTATGAAGCTATATCAAGGGCATTGGGTGTCTATTTAAGGCCCTAATTTTAATAGCAAATACTGGAGAAATTGATGCACAATTTCCATAGCAAATATCTATAAGTTTAAAGAGAGAATCAACACCCTTCTGAGGCATAGCAAAGATCTATCCAATTGGATAAATTCCATCTACTTTTCCAACAATGGATACTACCAAATTTTTAAGAGAACAACCTACTATTCAACACACAAATCCAAATAGATTGACATTAATTCCATTGCAAAACTATGCACTAAGGCACAAGTAACCCTTAAACATCAATTCTAAAGTTAAATTGATCAATTTTAGGCCAGATATTTAGAGGGGAGAATCCTTATTCTGTAGATACTATCTTCAACAGTGGCCCATAGGCTTAGCTTTCAAATTTGATAGCAGCTAGTATAGCCAGCTACTCTGAGCGATAGAGGCTAGGGTTTGATTGGTCATTTCCTACATTTTAGCCAATATATTTATGTTTCTTTGCATTGCAATTGCTTTCTTGTCATAGATTATATGCTTTCTAGTATTATTTCATGCTTTTATTTCAGTATTTATAAGCATTTTATCATTATTTTATGCATTTCCTTTATATTTTACAATCATCATAAAATAGCCTCATCTTGAGAGGCTAAGCTTTACTATTAATACTTTGTGATTTCCTTGTGTGCATTCAGGCCTCATTAGGATCATTTCATCTTCAAGAGCATCACAAAGTGAAGGTTCTAGAGATAATCCCTCCTATAAACAAGTTTGAGAAGATCCTAAGAGTCTATTGAAGGCATCTACCACATGAGTTGTGGATTGTAATGTGTATCACAATGGTCAATCCCTAAGAGGGATGTTCTTGTAACCTAGTTGTAAAGAGAATTTCATGAATATTAATAAATATGGGCACCTTATTTTCATATTTTTTTCTTTACTTTTGGTTATTTGATGCATCTTGCTAATTTGAATACATATTTCTTAGATGTTAGACTTTTAGCATTCTTCAAATATCAAATTTTTATCATTTCTTGCCTAAATTGACTGACAATAAACATTTTGGAAAATACACTAAGAGATTTAGAACCATCAGTGCTATCATCCTTTGCCACTTTTGATTATAAAAAATAAAAAATAAATCATAGGCAATTGGAAATTTCTAAACTACTTTTTAAATCTAGATCTAATCATGCCAACCCAATTTGCCACCCTAATCGTGTCTTAGTTGGCAAACCAAATCCAAAACTTGATTTTTCCATTCTTCATACTAGTTTCATGTTGATATTTTGGAGAATTTTCTTCAATCATCCTTATTAACTTCATGCAAACATACCATATATTACCTGTTAGGATTTTAATTCAATATTTAAACATCTTTAATCAACAGGTAGTAGAGACGATTGCTAAATGTCTAAGCCAGATGTTTAGGATAGACATCTAACTTTCTAGATGTCTAGGCTAGATGATTAGGTAGAAAATATTTAGGCTAAATGTCTAGGTTACTAGACATCTAGGCTATATTCCTAGGCAATAGAAATCTAAACCAAACATCTAGGTTGCTAGACGTCTAGATAGCAGAAATATAGGCTAGACATCTAGGTAGCAAGCATCTGGGTTGTTAGACGTCTAGGCTAGACATCTAGGCAATAGACATCTAGTTTAGATGGAAATAGACATCTAGGTTAGATGGTGGTAGTTTGTTCCAGACGGTTGGATATGAAAGATGAACAATTGTAGATACTTTCCTTGGGAGTGGAAACAAAAAAAATTCAAAGGCTTTCTTTGGGAGATGAAACAAATAGTTTGGGGTCTTCCTTTTCTGCTCTATAAAAGGGAATTTATCCCTTGCATGTTATGTAATGTGAATATAATTTTTTTCTAAAAATAATAAAAGGAGAAGTTGCCATTACCCCATGGTTATCCTGTATATTATAGGTTTCCACGTAAATTCTCTGTGTTACTTGTGTTGTTTTATTCTTTGTCATTGTATTTTCTGCTTGCAGAGTATAAAATATAAATTTCTTTTCTAACATCTGGTAATAGAGTCTAAGATTTTGTGTGAGTGGGAGTTGAAACAATGATATAATATGTAACCAAATTTGATATTGAGAAATTTTATGGTAGGAACTTCACTCTATGAAAGATGAAGGTGGAGGATTTGGTGGTTCATAATGACCAAGCTCTAGCCTTGAAAGGGATCACGAGTAAACCAAGAAACATAAAATATGAGGAGTGGGCAACACTAGATAGGAAGGTGGTATCAACAATATATCTTTGCCTAGTGGACTCTATCTTATTCAATGTAGTTGAAGAGAAGACCGCGGAAGCCCTTGGTAAAAGCTTGAAAAGTTGTATGAGGCAAAATCAGCAACAAATAAGGTTTTTTTGAAAAAGTAGCTTTATAGCTTGAGGATGAAGGAAATTTCATCCATGGCAAATCATTTGAATTATTTTAATTCTCCTATCAGTAAACTAGTTTCATTTAATGTGAATATGGAGGATGAAGATATAGCTATCATCCTACTTTGTTCCCTCCTAGACACCTGGGATCATATGGTGATGACCATCAATAATGCATCATCAAGAGCTCTAAAATTTGATGATGTGGTAGCCACTTTATTAGCAAAATAGTTGACATGAAAAACATCTCTATAACCCTCAACCAATGAAGCCCTATCTATGAGAGGTCGATATTTTGACAGGAGTAAACAAGGCAGATCATAGTCCAGATCTAAGTCTAAAGGATGTAAGCAGAAAGACAAGTGTTGGTATTGTGGGAAGCCAAGACACTCAAAGGACTTTTGGTAATTAAATAATGGTGAAAATCAAATTTAGCCATCAGCTGAGGCCAATACAATAGATTCAGGAGAGATAACAACATGTGAAGCTTTATGTATCAATAACAACAAATCTATTTTATATACCTAGGTTTTGGACTTAGGCGCATCTTTCCACATGTCTCCACATAGAGAATGGTCTGAAAAATATCAACCATACTATGGTGGAATGGTCTACTTGGATGATGATCATCCTTTAGAAATTATGAGAAGAGGGGATATAACAATCAAGCTAGATGATGGTAGAGAAAGGATGTTATGTGATGTACGATATGTGCCCAAATTACAAAAGAATTTACTCTCAATCAAGATGATGGATAAGCTAGGGTATTATATCACTTTCGGTAACAACTACTACAAAATTACTAGAGGAGATATTTTAGTAGTAAAAAAAGAATCTTATGGGACCCTATAACATTTATGATATGATACGGTGATAAACCATGCAACAACATCAACTTCTGTTCTAGATGCAGTAATGCTATGGCATCAATACCTAGGCCATATGAGTGAAAAAGTTCTAAAAATTATACATGACAGAGGTATGCTTTTTGGAATTAATTCTTGTAATTTAGACTTGTGTGAGAACTGTATTTTGGTAAACAAAAGAGGGTTTGATTTACTACAAGTCCTAGTAAAAGTTCTCATTTTCTGTAACTTATACATTCGGATATATTTGGACCAGTCTCCACTCAATCCTTAAATGGTGCCATCTATTTTTTAGATTTTATATATGATTATTCTAGGAGGGTGTGGGTTTATTTTTTGAAGAAAAAATTAGAATATTTACAAAAATTTAAAGAGTTCAAAGCATGGGTAGAGAAGAGTTTGGGCAACCTGATTTTATGTCTCACATCAGATAATGGGGGTGAACATTGCTCCAAGAAATTTGATAAATTTTGTATGTAGGAAGGTATTAAGCATCAAAATATGGTACCATATACTCCACAACAAAATGGTGTGGCCAAGTGGATGAATCATACAATCATGGAACATGCAAGAAGCATGCTTAGCGTAGCCATATTGGAGAAAACATTTTGGGTAGAGGTTGTTACTACAGATGTTTATATTATTAGTAGGTCACCTACAACTATGTTGGATGGATAGATTTTAGAGGAGGTTTGGTGTTGTAAGTCAATTTATTACTCTCATTTGTGTACCTTTAATTGTGATGTGTTTGCCCATGTACCTAAATAAAAAATGTCCAAACTTGATCCAAATTCAAGAAAATGTGTTTTTCTCAGCTATGGAGATACAATGAAGGGGTATAGACTATGGGATCCTATTGTTCACAAGGTAATTATTAGCTGGGATGTTATTGTTGATGAAAAATCCATGCAAAAGGAGGTACACTAAACTCCTAAAATTGTACCAATTGAAGTAGAAATGAGTGAATATTAATATGAAAATCAATATGCTAAATTTTTTTATTAGCATGTAGAACAACAAGTAGAATAGCAAGCATAGTAGCCATCACAAGACCAAGATCCACTATTAATAGATCATTGGGTTAGAAGATATACATATCTACAAAAGTGTCCAAAAAGGTATTTTCATGTTTATCAGTCCTCTTTTATTTTATTAACTGATGATGGTGAACCTAGTTCATTTTAGGAAGCTAGAGAGTCTGAGAATGAAAAGAAGTGGAGGAAATCCATGGAGGAGGAAATCAAGGCACTTCATAATAATAAAACATGGGAACTTATGGATATCCCACCTGGAAGAAATATTTTTGGAAACAAGTGTGTGTATAAAGTGAAGAAGAACAATGATGGGTTTTTGGAATGCTATAAAGCTCACTTGGTAGCAAAATAATGTGTAAAATTTAGGTATTGAGTTTAAAGAAATTTTCTCTCCAGTTCTGAAGATGACTACTGTTAGAGTTTTACTTGCACTTGTAGAAGTACAATATTTAGAACTGGAGTAGCTTGATATGAAGACTTCTTTCCTACATGGTGATATCGAGGAGGATATTTATATGGATCAACCTAAGAGCTATGAAGAAAGAGAAAAATATCATTTGGTTTGTATATTGAAGAAATCACTGTACTGGTTGAAACATGTGCAAATAATATGGTACAAGAAATTTGACACCTTCATGAAGAGCTAGGGTTTTAGCAGGAGTGAAGCTGACATTATGGATACTATAAGAGGTTTGATGATGTTAGTTTTATTATATTGTATGTTGATGATATGCTAGTTACAGGCCCCAACATGAATACAATAATTGAACTTAAGGCTTAATTGTCTAGGAAATTTTAAATGAAATATTTAAGAGCAACAAACCAAATTTTACGGATGAAGATACATAGGGAAAAAAAGGAAGAAATATATGGTTAAGTCAAAATTCATATATTGAGAATATTATGGAACGCTTCAAAATATAGAATGCAAAACCAGTTAGTACCCCACTTCTTTCACACTTAAAATTGTCTTCTAAACAATGTCCTAGAATAGAAGCATAGAATGCAAGCATGTCTTATGTAACGTATTCATCATCAATAGGAAGCCTCATGTATGCCATAGCCAGTACTAGACCAAATATTGCCCAAGTAGTGGGAGTAGTTAGCCGGTACATGGAAAATCCTGGTAAAGAGCATTGGAATGTAGTAAAGTGGATATTTAGATATTTAAGAGCCACTTCAAATGCTACTATTTACTATGGATTGGAAAGGTTGCAAGTTAAAGTTTTTATGAATTCTAATTATGGTGGAGATAGATATGGGAGAAATTCCACTATAGGTTATATTTTCACCGTAATCGATGGAGCTATGAGTTGGGATTCTAAGTTGTAGTCTATGGTGGCTTTATCAACCACTGAAGCAGAATATATTACAGTGACTCAGGCCAAAAAAGGGTTAATTTGGCTAGAGCGACTGTTGGTTGACTTCGATATAATGTAGGAGAAATTATGTTGCATTGTGATAACAAAAGTTCTATTCAGCTAGTGAGTAACCCAACATACCATGATCACACAAAGCACATTAATGTCAAGTACCACTTTATAATAAATGTGGTGGAATAAGGTAGGATCCTATTGCAAAAAATCAACACTAAAGTGAATCCTATGGATATGCTTACAAATTTGATCAAGGTAGAGAAGTTTGAGTGGTGCAGAACTTCTCTAGGCTTGCTAAAAATGTAACAAGAGCAACATTGGGAGATTGGAACTAGATGAAAAACCTTAGTAAAATAATTCTTGTATACTGAATTCAAATGGGATAATGTTAGGATTTGAAGTAACTATCCAAACATCTTTAATCAGTAGGCACCAAATATGGCTGCTAGACATCTGAGCTAGACATCTAGGTAGCAGATGTTTGGGCTACTAGATATCTAGGTAGTAGACATCTAGGCAGTAGATTTCTAGAACAAACGTATGGGTTGCTAGACATCTAGTCCATATTTCTAGGTAGAAGACATCTAGGCTAGATGTTTGGGTTGCTAGACGTCTAGACAAGATATCTAGGTAGCAAATATCTAGGCCAGAATTCTAGAAAATATATGTCTAGGCTAGACATCTAGGCAATAGACATTTGGGATACTAGATGTCTAGGCCAAAAATCTAGGTTAGATGGCAATAGACATCTAGGTCAGACGTTAGCAATTTTTACCAGATGAATGGCTATGAAATATGAATAGTTTTAGATTTTTTCCTTAGGAGTGGAAATAAACAGTTTTCAAAGGCTTCCTTTGGGAGAGGAAACAAATATTTTAGGGTCTTCCTTTTCTACTCTATAAAATGGAATTGCTCCCTTGCATATTATGTAATATGAATGTAAATTTTTGTTGAAAATAATAAAAGGAAAATTTTCCATTACCTCGTGGTTTTCCTATACATTGTAGGTTTCCACATAAATTCTCTATGGTACTTGTGTTGCTATTTTGTTCTTTGTCATTGTGTTTTCTACTTGTAGGTATAAAATCTGAAGTTTTTTCCTAAGATTACATTTTTTGAACCTAACAGATCCTCTAGAGGATCCCCAAGTGAGACATAGCTTCTTATAAAGCCAAATTTTGGGAAAACCTAAAATATATGACATGTTAATGTAGGGAATCCTTTTTCAAATTATTACATAAGCTATATCTCACTATAAGAAAGACATATTTGTGTGGTCTTATCTTGATAGCAATATTGCATCATGACAAGGGGTATCTGTTAATGCACTTAAGGCTACAAGCTCACTTGTATCCTATTAGTTGTGCCATTTTATCTCTTAATTTTTCATTATATTTTTTTTTAATTTTTCTCTTTGTTTATCATTACATAATAATCTTGCACTTTTTAACCAATAGCTCATTTATCTCTTTATTCATTTATCATTACATAATAATCTTGCACCTTTTGTCATTATTGTTTCATTTATTTTTGTATCTCATATTTGAATAAGGGTTTGATGTTGACCAAGGGAGCCCAATACTCTCATCTAATTCAAACAATATTGGAGAATATTATATTATTTGGTACAATCTAATAAACCCTCATGGTACCTTTATGGTGTAAACTCAGCTACAAGAGACCAACAAAATGGACTCCAATCACATAACACAAATGCAATATAATGGAAGAAACCTGCAAATCAATATTCTTCTCATTCCTAAATTCATCCCCTTCTCCAAAATATTACAATACATCATATAGAAATCGAAAACAAAAGAAACCCTAAATAAACCCTAAAACGTCTTTTTTCTAAAAGCTACTTAAAATATTTTTTTTCTAAAAATTGCTAAAAATAGAAATGAGTCGGATTGCATCCAAATTTTGTGCACACATCCCTCTTGCAATAACAAACCTTAATTTAAAATATTAGGTCTCAAATTAAGGTATAAAAAAATATAATAAAACTCTAACATGCAAAAAAAACCCAAAAAACCTAGGAACCTATTCTAAAAGCTAATTTTGGGACACTAGATGTTGGAATTAGGTCCCAAAAACATGATTTTTGGAGGGGTAGGTGAATCAAAGATTAGCCTCATGCAAAACACACATGTAGAACCACCTATTAAATTTCAAGGCAAATAGGCATACAGTTCACAAGTTATGGCTTCGGCAAGGTGCATCATTCTCCTCTAGTGAAAAAGAACTTAGCTCCTACGAGTTTAGTTGAATTGAAATCCTGTAGCTTCTGGTTATCAATTTCATTTAGCTATGAATCTGAAACCCAAGTGTTATATAACTATGGTAATCCTTCCCATTGAATTAGGAATCTATTATAGCTCCCATGTCTGGTGGTGATCACCTTCTTATCAAGCACATGTGCAACTCTGTCTTTTTTCTTCTTAGGCATATGTCATGCCCAATTAACTGTCTCCTATAATTCACCATCCTCAAAAGTACCAGGATACTAAAATAAATCAAAAATATTAAAAATAGGTGAAATATCAAATTCATCAGGCAACTCCACTTTATAGGCATTAGCATTGATCTTCTTCAAAATCTTGCATGGCCCAATTTTCTTAAGTTTTAGTTTGTTATACATCCCCTTAGGAAATATTTATTTCCTAAGATGAACCATGACCATATCACCCTCTTCAAACACTTTCACCCTTCTATGTGAATCAGCGGACTCTTTGTAGTGAGCATTACTACTTTGCAATTTTTTCCTCATGGACTCTTGCACTTTCTAGATATGCTCAGCAAATGCTTCTGCATCATCACTAACTTGTTCCCCAATTGGTAACTCAACCAAATCTAATATACCTCTACGATTTTGACCATAAATAATTTGAAAAGGAGATTTACCTATCGACCTATTCACTGAATTGTTGTATGCAAATTTGGCTTGCGACAAGGCTAAATCCCATTGTTTTGGTTTTTCTCCAACTATGCACCTTAAGAGCTTTCCCAAGATTTTTTTCACTACCTTAGTTTTCCCATCGGTATGTGGATTCTAAGCACTATTGAAATACAACCTGGTGTTCAAATTTTTCTACAACATCCTCCAAAAGTGACTCAAGAACTGAGTATCCCGAATAGAAGTAATAGTCTTTGGAACACCATGCAACCATACAATCTCATCAAAGAATAAGACTACAGTCCTAGTTGCATCGTTAGTTTTTGGTAAGAAATGAAATACACCATTTTTGAAAAATTTTCTACCACAACAAAAATTGAATCTTTACCCCTCTGTTTCTTGGGCAACCCTAACATGAAATCCATTCTTAGATTGGTCTATGGTCCTGTAGAAACTAGTATTGGCATATACAACCCTATATTTTGTGCATGGCATTTAGCCATATGACATAATTTGCATCTATAGGTAAACCTGATTATGTCTCTTTTTATTTTTGGCCAATAGTACTTCTCCTCTACAAGAGTGGTAGTTTTGGCTACTCCAAAGTGACCAGCCAAACCCCCACTATGTAACTCCCTCAATATTTTCTCTCTCATAGAGCCATTGGGAATGCATAATCGATTACCCTTAAACAAGTAATCATTCTGTAAAAAATACTCTTCAAAAATAGTATGGGACTCACCCTCTACCACACTTTTACACTATTGCACAATATTCCCAAAATCTACATCAAATTCATATAGATATTTAATCCCCTCAAATCCTACCACTTCATTCTCCATAGTGGTCAACAACATGACTCTCCTACTCAATGCATCATCAACCTTATTTTGTTTACGTGACTTGTGCTTCAAGACAAATGTATACTATTGCAAAAATGAAACCCATTTGGAATGCCTACTATTTAAATTTTTTGAGAGTTGACATACCTCAATTCTTCATGATCAGTAAACAACACAAAATCCTTTGAGAGTAAGTAGTGCCTCCAATGTTGCAATGCTTGCACAATTGCATAAAATTCCACATCATATGTAGAATAATTATTTCTTACATCATTCAGCTTCTCACTAAAAATGCTATAGGTCGGCCCTCTTCACTTAAGACACCACCAATTCCAACAAATGAGGCATCATAATCAACCTCAAACACCTTACTGAAATATGGTAACACTAGAACAGGTTCTTCCGACACCTTCTTATTCAAGAGTTCAAAACTCTTTGTTGATACCATAGTCCATACAAACTCTTTCCCCTTCATGCACTTAGTTATAGGGGCAGCTATACTACTTGAAGTTCCTAATGAACATTTTGTAAAAGGTAGCTAGGCCATGAAAGCTCCTTACTTTTGTTATAGTTCATGGAAGAGGCCATTCTAGAATCACCTTCACTTTCTCATCATCCATCCTCATGCCATCTCTTGAGATTAAAAATACTAAACTATCCTGAAGAAATCTACATTTCTTTAGATTGACATACAATTTCTCCTTCCCGAGCACGTCTAACACTAATTTCAGGTGTAACAAATGCTCCTCTTCACTTTTACTATAAATCAAAATATCATCAAAATACACAACCACAAACTTACCATTATATTCCCGCAGTACTCTGTTCATCAACCGCATAAATGTATTGGGTGCATTAGACAACCCAAATGACATCACCATCCACTCATACAAACTGAATAAATCTACATTTCTTTAGATTGACACACTTCGTTTCCCCCACCGTCTAACACTAATTTCAAGTGTAAAAAATTATCCTCTTCACTTTTACTAGATATCAAAATATCATCCAAATACACAACCATAAACTTACCATTATATTCCCGTAGTACTGTTTCATCAACCCATAAATGTCTTGGATGCATTAGACAACCCAAATGGCATCACCATCCACTCATACAACTCATATTTTGTATTGAAAGTTGTCTTCCATTCATCCCCTTCTTTAATTATGATCTGGTAGTAGCCACTCTACAGATCAATTTTACTAAAGTATTTAGCTCTAGCCAATCCATCCATCATGTCATCCAATCTCGACAAAGGATACCAATATTATATTGTGATCTTGTTTATGGCTCTACTATCCAAACACATTCACTAGTCACCATCTTTCTTTGGGGTTAGCAATGCTAGAGTCACACATGGACTCATACTATCCCTAACTAATCCTTCCTTTATCAACTCTGCCACTTGCTAATTCAACTATACATTATGTGTTGGGTTCAATCGATAAGCTTCTTGATTTGGGAGCGTTGATCCTAGAATCAAATCCATGTGATGTTGGATATCCCTCTTTGGTGGTATCCCATCCTATAAATCCTCTAGTGTGACATATTTATATTCACTTAGCAACTTAGCTACTACTGTAGGCATAACCACTTCCTCTATTTATAGCTTCCTAGTTGTTAAGGTATAACATAAGCTAGCATCCTTGATCTCTGCAAGGAACTCCTTCATCGTAAACAATATCTCACTCAGACCATCCTCCTTTAGAGGTACAAGAACTACCTTTACACCATCCTTCTAGAATGTGTAAGTATTCTTTCTCCCATTATGGTTAGTATCCTTGTCGTACTGCCAAGGTCTTTCCAACAGAATGTGACATGCATCCATAGGGATCACATCACACCACACTTCATCCTTGTAAGTGCTCCTAATTGAAAATTTAATTAAACACATTTGATCTACTGTTACCTCATTCCCCTTATTAACCCATGAGATACGATATGGATAAGGATGCTTTTTGCATTCCAGGTTCATTTTATCAACCATGACATTTGACACCATATTATCACAACTACCACCATCAATGACAATGTTACATACCTTCCCTCTTGATGTACACCTTGTTCGAAATATGTTCATTCATAGCCTAGAATCATCACCATATATGTTATACCCCTTCATTTTGCTCTACACCTTCTCTTTCTAAGGAATAATCAGTGTCCTCCTTATCATAAGTGCTTCCCCCATATCAGCAACAAATTCATCCTCATCCTGCTCTTCCATCTCAACCAGATTAACCCTTCCTTGTCCTCCTTGACCCCTTTCTTGGACATCACATTGGGGACACTCAAATGCTCTATGCCCCTCCTCACCACATCCATAATAGGTATATGACCTTCTTGGATCATTCCCATTTTGTCCACCACCGTAACCTCTACCTCGTTGGTATCCTCTTCCTCTCAAATTTTGCCCATCTTCTTCTTGTTTAGTAGGTATTGAGGATTCTTCCTTGAGAAAATTAGATCCACTTTGACCCCAACCTAAAGAGGGTATGAATCCCTTCTTGCCTCTTCTATTAACCCTTTTCAATTTCTCCTTTGCCTTGAGGGCCATTTGATATGCATCCTCCACTTTAAGAGTGTGATGCATGCTCATCTCATCTTGGACAACAAAACTTAGGCCGTTTACATACCTGGAAGTCCTTTGGTCCTCCATCTCATTGTGCTCCATTCGAATTGATAGCTTGTAGAATTTATTAGTACAGTCCTCAATGCTTTGATCCTTCTGCTAGAGATTCTAAAATCTATGAAATAGGGTTTGGGAGTAGTCTACAGGTATACATTTTTCTTGTAAATTCTTCTTCATATTTATCCAATCCCTGATATTTTCCTTTCCATTCCTTTGTCATGTAGTCTATAAATGATCCCACCAAATCAATGCATGTCCCTTCAACTTTGTGCATGTGAGCTTAAACTTCTTCTCTTCAGCAAGGTTACTCCATTCAAAATATTTTTCTAGGCTATTGATCCAATCGATCAACTCCTCTAGTTTCAACCCACCAGTATACTCGGGAACCTTGATCTTCATCCCATATCGATTCCCCTTAAGCCCCTCTAGAGCTCGTATTAGCAAATTTTCAAAATTGTGCCCTTCTTTCTCTAAGCCCTCTAGTTTTGCTTTTGCATGGACCTCAGATCCATGTTCCTCAGGTACATTTTCATCATCAGATCCTTGATTTGCATGCACCTTGGGATGTATCTCTCCCATGTGATCAATCACACTAGTCAACCATGCTATTTCTTCATTCAAATTCTCAATCTACCTATTCATTTGGGCATATCTTCTAGGTGGCATCTTCCCTTCACTAGCGAGATCACACCCACTCTGATACTAAAATAAATCAAAAATATTAAAAATAGGTGAAATATCAAGTTCATCTGGCAGCTCCACTTTATAGGCATTATCACTGATCTTCTTCAAAATCTTGCATGGCCGAATTTTCTTAAGTTTTAGTTTGTTATACGTCCCCTTAGGACATATTTCTTTCCTAAGATGAACCATGACCATATCACCCTCTTCAAACACTTTCACCCTTCTATGTGAATCAGCGGACTCTTTGTAGTGAGCATTACTACTTTGCAATTTTTTCCTCATGGACTCTTGCACTTTCTAGATATGCTCAGCAAATGCTTCTGCATCATCACTAACTTTTTCCCTAATTGGTAACTCAACCAAATCTAATATACCTCTAGGATTTTGACCATAAATAATTTGAAAAGGAGATTTACCTATCGACCTATTCACTAAATTATTGTATGCAAATTTGGCTTGCGACAAGGCTAAATCCCATTGTTTTGGTTTTTCTCCAACTATGCACCGTAAGAGGTTTCCCAAGATTTTGTTCACTACCTTAGTTTTCCCATCAGTATGTGGATTCTAAGCACTATTGAAATACAACCTGGTGTTCAAATTTTTCTACAACATCCTCCAAAAGTGACTCAAGAACTTAGTATCCCGAATAGAAGTAATAGTCTTTGGAACACCATGCAACCATACAATCTCATCAAAGAATAAGACTACAGTCCTAGTTGCATCGTTAGTTTGTGGTAAGAAATGAAATACACCATTTTTGAAAAAATTTCTACCACAACAAAAACTGAATCTTTACCCCTCTGTGTCTTGGGCAACCCTAACATGAAATCCATTCTTAGATCGGTCTATGGTCCTGTAGAAACTAGTATTGGCATATACAACCCTATATTTTGTGCATGGCATTTAGCCATATGACATAATTTGCATCTAGAGGTAAACCTGATTATGTCTCTTTTTATTTTTGGCCAATAGTACTTCTCCTCTACAAGAGTGGTAGTTTTGGCTACTCCAAAATGACCAGCCAAACCCCCACTATGTAATTCCCTCAAGATTTTCTCTCTCATAGATCCATTGGGAATGCATAATCGATTACCCTTAAAAAAGTAATCATTTTGTAAAAAATACTCTTAAAAAATAGTATGGGACTCACCCTCTACCACACTTTTACACTATTTCACAATATTTCCAAAATCTACGTCAGATTCATACAGATATTTAATCCCCTCAAATCCTACCACTTCATTCTCCATAGTGGTCAACAACATGACTCTCCTACTCAATGCATCATCAACCTTATTTTGTTTACGTGACTTGTGCTTTAGGACAAATGTATACTATTGCAAAAATGAAACCCATTTGGCATGCCTACTATTTAAATTTTTTGAGAGTTGACATACCTCAATTCTTCATGATCAGTAAACAACACAAACTCCTTTGAGAGTAAGTAGTCCCTCCAATGTTGCAATGCTTGCACAATTGCATAAAATTCCACATCATATGTAGAATAATTATTTCTTACATTATTCAACTTCTCACTAAAAATGCTATAGGTCGGCCCTCTTGACTTAAGACACCACCAATTCCAACAAATGAGGCATCATAATCAACCTCAAACACCTTACTGAAATATGGTAACACTAGAACAGGGTCTTTCGACACCTTCTTCTTCAAGAGTTCAAAACTCTTTGTTGCTACCATAGTCCATACAAACTCTTTCCCCTTCATGCACTTAGTTATAGGGGCAGCTATACTACTGAAGTTCCTAATGAACTTTTTGTAAAAGGTAGCTAGGCCATGAAAGCTCCTTACTTTTGTTATAGTTCATGGAAGAGGCCATTCTAGAATCACCTTCACTTTCTCATCATCCATCCTCATGCCATCTCTTGAGATTAAAAATACTAAACTATCCTGAAGAAATCTACATTTCTTTAGATTGACATACAATTTCTCCTTCCTGAGCATGTCTAACACTAATTTCAAGTGTAACAAATGCTCCTATTCACTTTTACTATAAATCAAAATATCATCAAAATACACAACCACAAACTTACCATTATATTCCCGCGGTACTCTGTTCATCAGCCGCATAAATGTACTGGGTGCATTAGACAACCCAAATGACATCACCATCCACTCGTACAAACTGAATAAATCTACATTTCTTTAGATTGACATACGATTTCTCCTTCCTGAGCACGTCTAACACTAATTTCAGGTGTAAAAAATTCTCCTCTTCACTTTTACTATAAATCAAAATATCATCAAAATACACAACCATAAACTTACCATTATATTCCTACAGTACTCTGTTCATCAACTGCATAAATGTACTGGATGCATTAGACAACCCAAATGGCATCACCATCCACTCGTACAACCCATATTTTGTATTAAAAGTTGTCTTCCATTCATCCCCTTCTTTAATTATGATCTGGTAGTAGCCACTCTACAGATCAATTTTACTAAAGTATTTAGCTCTAGCCAATATATCCATCATGTCATCCAATCTCGACAAAGGATACCAATATTATATTGTGATCTTGTTTATGGATCTACTATCCAAACACATTCACTAGTCACCATATTTCTTTGGGGTTAGCAATGCTAGAGTCACACATGGACTCATATTATCCCTAACTAATCCTTTCTTTATCAACTCTGCCACTTGCTAATTCAACTATGCATTATGTGTTGGGTTCAATCGATAAGCTTCTTGATTTGGGAGCATTGATCCTAGAATCAAATCCATGTGATGCTGGATATCCCTCTTTGGTGGTATCCCATCCTATAAATCCTCTAGTGTGACATATTTATATTCACTTAGCAACTTAGCTATTGCTGTAGGCATAACCACTTCCTCTATTTATAGCTTCCTAGTTGTTAAGGTATAACATAAGCTAGCATCCTTGATCTCTGCAAGGAACTCCTTCATCATCAACAATATCTCACTCGGTCCATCCTCCTTTAGAGGTACAAGAACTACCTTTACACCATCCTTCTAGAATGTGTAAGTATTATTTCTCCCATTATGGTTAGTATCCTTGTCGTACTGCCAAGGTCTTTCCAACAGAATGTGACATGCATCCATAGGGATCACATCACACCACACTTCATCCTTGTAAGTGCTCCTAATTGAAAATTTAATTAAACACATTTGATCTACTGTTACATCATTCCCCTTATTAACCCATGAGATACGATATAGATAAGGATGCTTTTTGCATTCCAGGTTCATTTTATCAACCATGACATTTGACACCATATTATCACAGCTACCACCATCAATGACAATGTTACATACCTTCCCTCTTGATGTACACCTTGTTCGAAATATGTTCATTCATAGCCTAGAATCATCACCATATATGGTCTACCCCTTCATTTTGCTCTACACCTTCTCTTTCTTAGGAATAATCAGCATCCTCCTTATCATAAGTGCTTCCCCCATGTCAACAACAAATTCATCCTCATCCTGCTCTTCCATCTCAACCAGATTGACCCTTCCTTGTCCTCCTTGACCCTTTTCTTGGACATCACATTGGGGACACTCAAATGCTTTGTGCCCCTCCTCACCACATCCATAATAGGTATATGACCTTCTTGGATCATTCCCATTTTGTCCACCACCGTAACCTCTACCTTGTTGGTATCCTCTTCCTCTCAGATTTTGCCCATCTTCTTCTTGTTTAGTAGGTATTGAGGATTCTCCCTTGAGAAAATTAGATCCACTTCGACCCCAACCTAAAGAGGGTGTGAATCCCTTCTTGCCTCTTCTATTAACCCTTTTCAATTTCTCCTTTGCCTTGAGGGCCATTTGAAATGCATCCTCCACTGTAAGAGTATGATGCATGCTCATCTCATCTTGGAAAACAAAACTTAGGCCGTTTACATACCTGGAAGTCCTTTGGTCCTCCATCTCATTGTGCTCCATTCGAATTGATAGCTTGTAGAATTTATTAGTACAGTCCTCAATGCTTTGATCCTTCTGCTAGAGATTCTAAAATCTATGAAATAGGGTTTGGGAGTAGTCTACAGGTATACATTTTTCCTATAAATTCTTCTTCATCTTTATCCAATCCCTGATCTTTTCCTTTCCATTTATTTGTCATGTAGTCTATAAATGATCCCACCAAATCAATGCATGTCCCTTCAACTTTGTGCATGTGAGCTTAACCTTCTTCTCTTCAGCAAGGTTACTCCATTCAAAATATTTTTCTAGGCTATTGATCCAATCGATCAACTCCTCTAGTTTCAACCCACCAGCATACTCGGGAACCTTGATCTTGATCCCATATCGATTCCCCTTAAGCCCCTCTAGAGCTCGTATTAGCCAATTTTCAAAATTGTGCCCTTATTTCTCTAGGCCCTCTGGTTTTGCTTTTGCATGGACCTCAGATCCATGTTCCTCAGGTACATTTTCATCATCAGATCCTTGATTTGCATGCACCTTGGGATGTATCTCTCCCATGCGATCAATCACACTAGTCAACCATGCTATTTCTTCATTTATATTCTCAATCTACCTATTCATTTGGGCATATCTTCTAGGTGGCATCTTCCCTTCACTAGCGAGATCACACCCACTCTGATACCAAATGGTGTAAACTCAGCTACAAGAGACCAACAAAATGGACTCCAATTACATAACACAAATGCAATATAATGGAAGAAACCTATAAATCGATATTCTTCTCATTCTTAAATTCACCCCCTTCTCCAAAAGATTACAATCCATCATATAGGAACCAAAAACAAAAGAAACCCTAAAACGTCTTTTTTTCTAAAAACTGCTAAAAATAGATATTTTTTTTAAAAAATTCTAAAAATAGAAATGAGTCGGATTGCACCCAAATTTGGTGCACACATCCCTCTTATAATAACGAACCTTAATTTAAAATATTAGGCCTCAAATTAAGGTATAACAAAAGATAATAAAATTCTAACATCCAAAAAAACCTAAAAAACCTGGGAACCTATTCTAAAAGCTAATTTTATGACACTAGATGTTGGAGTTAGGTCCCAAAAACATGATTTTTGGAGGGTGAGGTGAATCAAAGATTAGCCTCATTCAGAACATGCACGTGGAACCACCTGTTAAATTTTAAGGCAAATAGGCGTATGATTCACAAGTTATGGCTCCGGTAAGGTGCATCACTTTATGGTACAAATGTAAATACGTAATAGATTAGGGTGTAAGTCTATAGTTTAGGTAATTTATTTATATTTCCCTTCTATTTTTCTATGTGTAGTATATGCACAAGTGTCATGTAATTAAGTGTGCAAGTGTGTAATGTGAGAAAGTGCACAAGTTTCATGTAATTAAGTGTGCAAATATATAATGTGAGAAAGTGCACAAGTGTCATATTAGGTATGCATGTAGAAGTGTGTAAGTTTCATGTAAAAGCATGCAAGTGTCATAGAGTTAAGTGTGCAAGTAAATAGAGAGTTAAGTTTCATGTATACAAGTGGCAAGATGAGAAGCCAAAGGACATGTGAGGTTTATCTTATGTAAATAATAGAAAAGGTTGCAAAACCTGAATGAGTGAGGAGTGCAAGAGTCAAGTATTAAATATTCACCTTTCTAAGGTTATATTATGGAGATAAATATCCATGAATGATATGTAAAAATATTTAGATTATGTATGAAACATTCAATCATGGATATTGAATCTTGTATACATATTTTGAGCAATTCTACTATAAGTGTTCTTCATGATATTACATGAATGGTCATTTATATTTATATTTGATATTTTTGTTGAATACTATTATAATTATATTGGCAAACTTATATATTGATTTATATTATATTTAAGTCTACTCAAGATCCAAAATATTGAGACCTAAGATAACCTGGCTTAAAATCCAACAATCAGACCCCTTTACCATTTACTTGTTCTTTTTTTTTTCTATTTTGTAGGTAAGCAAAAGCATCACCGAGATGTAGTAGCGCCAACATCGCTTTTATGGTATCGGAATAACTTCTATATTTGTGGTAAAAGTAGTTGATTTCTAACTCCCATATCTTTCATTTTAGAATTTAGGATTTAGATAATTTTGCTGTCTGCAAAAAATATTTTTTAATTTTTAGTTTTGTTTATTTATTCAAAAAAAGATGAAAATAAAAGAAGAAACTAGTTAAATTTAACCATTGGGGGATTAACTTTAATCTGATTATCATTAAAATTGAATTACATATAGCTACAATTAGGATTTTTTGTTGCATCTATCTCTTGAACCTTTGTCCTCAAAAAGGAAAAATCACTTTTACTTTATCATCAAATTAAAATCATATTTACTTTATGTTAGAAATATTTTTAATTTTCAACTATTTTAAGGCACTCATTTGTAATCGAGTATAGCCTTGTATTTACTCATTGGAAAGATTTTTCTGAGCTAGACACATTGGTGGGATCCTTTTTCTATTTTTAAACTACTTAATATGCTTACTTGTGGCTCAAAATTGATCTTATAAAATAGAGTTCAATCTCAACAGTGTTTGACACTCTTAAAACAAAACTTGTGCCACATTCGGAGGCTTTTATTTTTATTGGAGGTATTGACTTTATACTACATTTGGAGGCACTATTTGAGGCTATTTTTAGCCACTTTTCTTAATACAATTATCATCAGAAGGGGTGTTTTAGGGTCCCTTGTCCCTTGCTTGTGGAGTTCTTATTGTGGCATTATCTTAGTCACATTGTTCTTGCATTTTCTTACTTGTGCTTAGCTTTTATTTCAAGTTTTATGCTTGATATACCCACACATATTTGGGATTTATTTCACATTGTAATCAAGTATAGTTCCGTTTGCATATACACACACTTAAATTTATATTAGACACATAAGTTGTGTAATTTCTTTCTCAAGAAAGCAAGAACCTTTGTAACAAGCAAAATATTACCCTCCACTTCTTTCCCACTTCTTACTCTCCTAGGTTGGAATAGGTCACTTGTGTTCAAGATTCCTCCCACTATTGGAAACACTTGTTGATTCAAAGTGGAAGAGCTAGGTGAACCCTCCACACATTGTGGATTTTAAGTGGTGTACCTTAGACTCTTTTGAGGGACCCTTTCTTGGAACTTGTATTACTTATTACCTCCTTGGTTGAGCTTCCTCATTTATTACTCATTTTTCTAATCATGGCATCAAAAATCTACTTAATGCCCTCACACAAAAACTTGAGGGAGTTGATTCATTTGTAAATTAGAATTTTGAATTGGAATAAATATTAATGATGCATAGTATGTGGGACTATGTAAGAAATAGATAACAAGGTGAACCACCATTGAATCCACCTATAGATGCTACAACTAAAGCACTATTTTAAAAGAACTCCAATATAGCATTAAGACTAATAAAGCTATATAATGGGATTCAATGTAGAGAAACTATAAGAGCTACTACTACACCCAAAGAAGCTTGGGATGCACTCATGAGGCTATTTTATAGGCCTAGTCAGGACAAAATATTGTATTTAAAAAATAAATTACACTATCTATGTATGAAAAGCTCACTTACCAATTATCTCATGGAAATGAAGTCAGTAATTACACTATGAAGTTTTCTTAGTAGTAAGCCAGCCTCATCTAGATAATGAATTGGTCCCTATTATGTTGCATGGCCTTCCATATAAATTTTATGCATATGCTACCATGTTAAATTTAGCTAATAAAACTTTGAATACTCTATTTGAGGAGGTTGAAGTCCTTCTTAAGAAACATGAACAAATCCTAATCAAAGATGAAGAGGATGACTCCGTAGCAATAAAATTTTCCACAAAGTTATATTTATAAAAACAACCTAATAGGGGCCCATATCAATATAATCATAGAGGCATACATAGATCTTAGCCATGTCAATAGCATCAACAACCACACTAGCAGCCACAACAATACCATCAATAGCCACAACAAAAACCACATCAATAGTCGTAACAACAACCACATCAATAGCCAATATGGAAATCAAGACCTCCCCAAGGGGATCATCCTAATAGAAGGTCTCAAAATTATAGGCCTCAACAACAACCAAACCACCCCAATAATCAACAAGGGTGTGACTATTATGGAAAATAGGGTCATTCCAAATCTGATTTCTATCAAAAAATAGAAAAATAAATCAAGGTGGTCAACAAGACCATAATATTAATACATTGTATGTAGTAGATCAAATCAATATTGAAGACAAATATTGCTAGTATATAGACTCAAGGTAACTAAACACATGGTAGTTAGGCAATATTGGTTGACCAAGATACAAATTGCCCATAACCAGTTCATTACTTTTGGATATGAATGTGCTCTTCCCATTGAAGGTGTAGGAGATGCACCACTTGCTTTACACAATGGGAATAATGTCCTTTCCATGGATGTGTTGTATGTACCTAGCCTCAAGAGGAGTCTTCTTTTTATTGGGTAACTTATAGATAAGGGTTATACTATCCTTTTTAACAAAGACAAATGTTATATTCAAGAACCAAATGGCTCTATCAAAGCCATTGGAGTAAAAAAGGATGGTGTCTATTACCTCCTTACCCAATCTGTAACTCATCCATTGTCATGAACCTTCCTAGTGGGCCTTAGGGCATAGAAATTGTGTATTGTTTAAGGATAACTTGTACACAATTTTATTGTCAGTAAGCAACTATGCAAT
This sequence comes from Wollemia nobilis, assembly GCA_028583015.1. NCBI lineage: Eukaryota > Viridiplantae > Streptophyta > Pinopsida > Araucariales > Araucariaceae > Wollemia > Wollemia nobilis. Next base: position 789,191 of record JAQPPZ010000762.1, read on the forward strand.
GTATAAGCTATTATATTATAAATAAAAGGGTTTGTTTATAATATGGGCTATTATATACAATTATAATAGGAAAATTATATAATATAAATAAAAAAGGTTTATTTATAATATATACAATTATAATATAAACTATTATATTATACATAAAATGGTTTATAATACAAAGACTATTATATTTTATAAATAAAAGGGGTTTTATTTATAAATGTAATAGAAGGATTATATATTATAAAGGAGGTTTATAATATATAATTATAATATAGACTATTAGATATTAAATAAAAGAGGTTTTATTTATAAATATAATAGGAGGAATATATATTATAAAAGAAGTTTATAATATATAATTATAATATAGACTATTAGATATTAAATAAAAGAGGTTTTATTCATAAATATAATAGGAGGATTATATATTATAAAAGAAGTTCATAACATATAATTATAATATAGACTATTATATTATAAATAAAAGAGTCTTTCTTTATAAATATAATAGAAGGAATATATACTATAAAATAAGTTTATAATATACATATAATTATAATATAGATTGTTATATTATAAATAAAGAGGTTTTATTTATAATTATAATAGGAGGATTATATATTATAAATAAAAGAGGTAGACTATTATATATTATAAAGAGGTTGTCCCTTTAAATGAGAAAATATATTGTTTTAAAGATACAAACAAAATAATATCTATATCTTAGATATTTTAAATATTTTTTTGACTTATGTGGGTGAGGGTAGTAGGGTTTGAAATTATGAAGCATGGCCTTCTGACATGAAAAGCATGGGAGGTCTTCACCGATTGGTAGGAATGCATTGATAGAATAAAGTGATGGTGGTTGGTACTTCCATGAGGGGATTGATGGTGAGCAAGTTAAGGGAGGGATGTCTCTGCCAGAACCTATTCCAGTCACTATTCCAGTCATCTGGAAAAAACTTGTGAATCCTTTGAACATGATGGTTAAGTTGAGCTTCGGTTTGAAGGAGGCTCAAAGTTATTGAGTTCCATGGATAGTAAACACGGTTGAGGGTAAATAAAAAAGGAGGAAAAACTATCCACCGAATAGGAGAATGGGCTTGAAAGAGAAAAAAACCATCAAAAAACCATATTATGGGGGAGGAAGGTGGCCATCCACTAAAAAAAGGAGGGCGCTTGAATATTTGGTAGGCAAGCTGAAGGAGGGAGTCACTAGGAGATTTGAAGTTGGTATAAAAACCTCTAGTTAACTGTAATTCTTTAGGGAAGGATTCACATCTCTATGAGCACTTTAACCCTCTGTTATGCTTAATACTAATTTTATTAGATCCCTACGATGCATGTACCTAGCATGCATGTTTGTATTGGTTATTTATGTAGGCTATGGTATTGAGAAACCTCCTGTAGGATCTTTGATCTTGCAAGAGTAGTGGGTGTACTTCGATGTTTCTGGCTTATAGTAGATTTGGCCCAGTTGGGTTATTTCATCAAGATCTAGATAGTCTTTGCCATCTATTGAAGTTTGAGAATTTATGCTATAGAAAAATCACCCAAGGAATGTTCAAACCACTTTAGTTTTATCTCCTTTGAGTGTCATCCATTGTTTGGTGGCCTCCTTGTACTTGTTAGAGTGTAAAAATATTGCTATACCTCTCTACGAGGGCCTCCTTGGTTTTAGTAGTTGCAACGCTCTCTAGGTTGATGTAATCCCTTGTTCGAGTAGGTTAATACATCTGAAGCAAACCAATGACCTTAAAACCCTCCATTATTGGTTTTGCCAATTTATTTTGGGATATCCTAAAGCGTAGCTATATAGCAAACTATTTGTGTCTCCTCCAAAAAGGGGTAGTAAGGGAAGTGACAACTTATGTTTTTCTACCATTGAGTTTTGTTCTAGTCTAAGGTTCGACCTTAGGCTGAACTTAATTCCTCTATCCACCACTGGTATTTTGAAACACTCTTTTTTGAGTCTTGGTTTGTCAAACTATTATGCATAGTTTCATTAGTATGAAAGAACATCTTAGGCAGATTTACTTAAATGGAATAGTAAACTCCAATAGCGATAGACGAAATGGAAGTGTTTCATTAAGTAATTTATATTACGATAAATATAAATTTTTAATAGTGGAAATGAAAGGGGTTCATTTAGTAATTTATATTAGAATGAATATAAATTATAATAGAAAATGAAAGTATTTCATTAAGTAATTTGTTGAGACTAAATATAAATTATAGTGGAAATGAAAGTGTTTCATTTAGTAATTTATATTAAAATGAATATAAATTATAATAGTGGAAATGAAAGGGTTTCATTTAGTAATTTGTATTAGAATGAATATAAATTATAATATAAGATGAAAGTGTTTCATTATGTAATTTGTATTAGAGTAAATATAAATTATAGTGGAAATGAAAGTGTTTCATTTAGTAATTTATATTAAAATGAATATAAATTAATATAAATTATAGTAGAAATGAAAGTGTTTAATTTAGTAATTTATATTAGAATGAGTATAAATTATAGTGGAAATGAAAGTGTTTCATTTAGTAATTTATATTAGAACGAATATAAATTATAATGGAAAATGAAAGGGCTTTATTGAGTAATTTATACTTTGAATAAATATAGATTAGTGGGAAAATATATTAAATGTTATTGGTTTAACATTTAGGAAATATATTAAATGTTATATAGTTTTAATTGGGAAAATATATTAAATGTTATTGGTTTAACATTTAGAAAATATATTAAATGTTATATAGTTTTAACATTGGTAAAATATATTAAATGTTATTGGTTTAACATTTATGAAATATATTAGCCCCTGGGGGTACAGCCCAACGTTTTGGGCTTTGGCTCTTCTTCACGAGGTCCAAGGTTTAAAACCATGGTGTGGGTGAGTGTGTGAGGGGGTGGGTGTGTGTCTCCCTAGTGGAGTTGTTGTAACAGGTTGGGGAATTCCTGGTCAAAACCCCCATATCTTAATATTAAAAAAAGAAAACATTTAGGAAATATATTAATTGTTATATAGTTTTAACATTGGGAGAATATATTAAATGTTATTGATTTTAACATTTTAGAAAATATGTGAAATGTTATTGGTTTTAGCATTTAGAAAATATATTAATGTTAATGGATTAACATATATAGTTTATATTCAATTGAAAAGAGTTACATAGTTTATGTAATTAGAATATATAGATTATATTCAATTGTAAAGAATTACATAGTTTATGTAATTAGCATATGCAATTTATATTCAGTTGAAAAGAGTTACATGGTTTATGTAATTGGTATATAAATATTATATTCAATTTAAAGGAATTGCATTAGCATATATTTTTTTTTTGGTAGATAAGATACTATAACATTAATACCGGGTTTTACAGGTTGACCCAAAACCTTTTACAAAAATCAGCCTAGGGTCGTTGATGAACATATCCTTACTAAGGATCCTATATATGTAAAATCTACATGCCGCCAAAGCCATTACATCCAGTAAGGCACATAGCCTGTTATAAAAAAGAAACTTCCCATACAAAATTTTGGGTATATCTTGAGAAAACACACATGCATCATAATTACAAAAAAGAAACAGACATGGATCCCTTCCTTGAGACAATGGAGAAACAAAAAGCTACAGACACACATAGCAGAGTACTAAAAAAAACTCCCACAAGATCTGTATTGACAGTTACTCTTAATAATTCTTTGGTAATTGCTTTCTTCGTATATGACATGCTTTGGTACCATATAGTATCTTGGCCAATCAACCTTGGAGAAGTGAACCTGCTGGCTAGATTTATGGCGGTGGCTATCTGGTGGTCCATGTGGCTTTGGTTTGAAGTCTTATATTGTCATTTCTTTCCTTCCCTATGATTATAAACCAACCTCAAATTACTAAGACGACTAGGAGCCATGTGTTTTTTTGGTAGATAAGATACTATAGCATTAATACCGGGTTTTACAGGTTGACCCAAAATCTTTTACAAAAATCAGCCCAAGGCTGTTGATGAACATATCCTTACTAAGGATCCTATATATGTAAAATCTACATGCTGCCAAAGCCATTACATCCGGTAAGACACATAGCCTATTATCAAAAAGAAACTTCCCATACAACATTTTGGGTATACCCCAAGAAAACACACATGCATCATAATTACAAAAAAGAAACAGACACGGATCCCTTCCTTGAGACAATGAAGAAAAAAAATCTATAGACACACATAGCAGAGTACTGAAAAAAACTCCCACAAGCTCTATATTGACAGTTAGTATTAATAATTCTTTGGTAATTGCTTTCTTTCATATATGACATGCTTTGGTACCACATACTATCTTGGGCAATCAGCCCTAGAGAAGTGAATCTGCTGGCTAGATTTATGGCGGTGGCTATCTGGTGGTCCACGTGGCTTTGGTATGAAGTCTTATATTGTCATTTATTTCATTCCCTGTGATTATCAACCAACCTCAAATTACTAAGATGACTAGGAGCCATGTTATCTAACATGTGACTTTCCCTATTAGTCTTTTTGGTATTTCCAAGCAGCATCCATGAAGACTAACAGCTCAAATAATTTTTATTGTGAGTTCAATTCAAAAAGAGACGGGAATACTCCTAGCCTTTGAACTTACAGTGCCTTCCCTATTGGTAAATTTGACTATCATTCTTGGCATTCTTGTTGAATAAGCTCCTCTACTTCACTCGGGACACTGTGTTCCCATTTGAAAAGTCTGTCACCATCGACACCCAAATTGGCCAGCTTATCAGCAATTTTGTTAGCTTTTCGAAAGACATGTTGGGCTTTTATGTCCTTTATTCCCTGTAAAAGGATCCTAGCCTCTTCAAAATTTGTTTTAATCCTCTAAGGAGATGTTTTCCAATTATTGAGGATATTTATAACATGCATAGAGTCTCCTTATACGATCAAATTTCCTTCTAAGTCTTGAGTCATTTGAATGCCTCTCCACATAGCTCTAGCTTCAGCTTCATTGTTCATCCTTTTTACCAAATATTCATAAAATGCAAGAATCATATTACCATTATGATCTTGCACAATGCCACCAGGGATTGCTCTGCCAGGATTTTCTCTAGCTTCTCCATCAAAATTAAGCTTAAACCAACCCGTAGGAGGTGGAGGCCACTTAATATTGGCTTTGGGGTTGACTACCCTATGCACAAACTCATATAACAAGGTTAAGCTTAAATATTGAGCAATCGTGGTCTCCTGCAGATGAGGTTTATAGCTATCAAAAGGGATAATATTCACATTCTTTTTGGAAAAGGATAGGATCTTGGCAATGATAGTTTGATGATCATAGATAGACTCATTAAAGACTCTATGGTTCCTTTCTAACCACACCTGCAAAAGATAGTGATGGAGACAAATTTTCCACATGTATCTAATTATTTGGCTTGAAAATAGGCAAGGCCACTGGATGAACAAATCAAGTACGATGGATGGTTTAACCCATGAAATATTGAAGGCCTGAAAAACCCCACTTAGGACAATCAAGGAAAAAGGGCACTCAAGAAAAATGTGATAAATGGTTTCCCAATTAGCCCTGCATAGATAACAACGATTAGTGATACAAATAACTTTACGCATCATATTATCAATGGTTAGAATTATTCCTTGGATAACCAACCATGAAAAGACTACAATTTTTGGAATTAAATTTTTTATCAAAACTAAGTCTTTTTGGAGGATAAAATCCTCGTCATCAAGCAGAAGCTTATAATCTGATTTAACAGTGAACTGCCCATTTTCCGTAGGAGCCCAGGGCACTTGATCTTCCTTGGGTATCATGGGGATAAACTATTTCCCAATAATGTTACAAAGATCATTTTATTCCACTTGAAATCCCTAAATTCTTATTTGTTTCCACTTCATTCTACCTCTGTCCTCAACCATATAATAAGATACTTTTCTGCCAATGAGTTCTTCTATGATATCTCTGATTCGGGCTAAGTTAGGATATTGCTTCAGTGGTTCATCTTTAGCCCACCTGTCATTCCAGTAATTTATCCTCTCACCATTGCCTAAAATCCATCTTAAACCTTTTTTTTATGATTTCCTTACAATTAAGATTTGCTTTCCAAAAAGCAAAACCTCTGATTGGAATTGACTCACTTAGAAATTCTATATTTTTAAGATACTTTCATTTGATGATAGTTGTCCATTCATTTTCTTCACCAAAAATGAGACGCCATGCCTGCTTAGCTAGTAAAGCTAAATTTATATGAGCAATTATCCTTAGACATAAGCCCCCATTTTCCCTAGGTCTGCACACTTTGGTCCATCCTACAAGATGTATCCTTTTTTTCTCCTCTGATCCAGTCCATAAAAATTATTTTTGGAGTTTCTCAATTTTTTGGAAAAACTTCACAGGGGATTTGAAAATGGAGAGGAAATAGACTGGAATGCTCTAAAGAGAGGCCTTAGTGAGGGTCAGCTTTCCTGCTTGAGATAGAATATGACTTTTTAATCCAACATTTTTTTTTTAATTCTTTCAATAACCCTGTCCCACATTGACTCTCTCGAAGAACCAATGAAAAGATGGAGACCAAGATATGAAGTGGGGAGGTTTGCTATATCACACCCTAAAAATTTTACAATCCTTCCTTGCATTTGAATTGGGTTGTTCAAGAAATATAACTTGCTTTTACTAAAATTAACTGTCTAACCAGCAGCGCCTCATAGAGTTGCAGGATGTATTTAATTATTTTGGCCTCAACCACTGATGCCTTAGTCAATATAAGGGTATCATCGATGAATTGTTGGTGAGAAACAATCCTAGTGAGATATGTTGCCTTGATTCATGATATTAGCCTTGAGCTACATAACATGGGGTTGATAGGGTCCCCCTATCGAATTCCTCTATGACTTTGAAAGTAACCAATAGTTGTTCCATTAACTAGAATTGAGAACCATGCTTTAGAAATACATTCTTTGATAAAATTAACCCATTGGTGGTGAAAACCAAACTTAAGGAGGACAACAATCAAAAATTCCCAATTTAGCCTATCAAATACTTTGTTCATATCAATCTTGAGGGAAAAAATAGACCTGCTAGTCTTATGAGTAGAGTGCAGATCTTCATGAACTATGATAACTCCATACAATATTGACTTGTCCTGGACAAAGCTTTCATGGAATGGATCTATAATGTAGGGTAGAATATCTCTCATTCTATTTGCAATGGCTTTAGTTAGGATCTTGTAAGAAACATTGAATAGACTGATTGGCCTAAAGTCAGCCATAGATTCAGGGGTTTGCTTCTTAGGAATTAGAGAAATAAAAGTAGAGTTGATACCTTTTGGGATATGATTGCTTGATTGGAATTCTCTGATAGCAAAAATTACATCCTCACTTACGATGTCCCAAAAATCTTGATAGAAATGAGGGGTAAAGTCGTCGGGTCCCGGGGCTTTGTCTGGCTCCATGCTAAACAAGGCTTCCTTAATTTCCTCATCAGAAAATGGAGCTAGAAGCTTAAGGTTTATATCCTCATTTATTATGCTAGGAATGGATTTCAAGAGAATATCTTTGGCCTCCTTATTGCACTGTGATTCCTGACCAAGGATAGAATTGAAATAAGTTACTGCCTCCTTTCTGATTTCTGTTAAGTCTTGAGTAATAGAACCATCTACTTTTAAAAAAAAAATTATCTTGTTATTGCTTCTGTTTCTAAGCATGGTGACATGAAAAAACTTGGAATTTGAATCTCCATATTTCAACCAAAGAGCCCTTGATTTTTGCCTCCAATAGATTTCCTCATAGGCCAAAATGTTATGAAACTCTGCTAGTTTTGTTCGTTCCTCCTGCCTAGTAGTTTCATCAACATCACCATGTTGGATCCTCTGATCAATTATCTTCAAACTTTCCACAACCTATTTTTTATTTTCAAAGAGGTTTCCAAAGACCTCTTTGTTCCAAGTTCGAATCTTTTCCTTAACAAAATTTAATTTGTGAGCAAGTTTAAAAGTTGCACTACCCCTGACAGGCTGCTGCCACCACTGACTTAAGTTATATCTAAAAATAGAATCTTTGATCCACATAGATTGAAATCTGAAATTTTTATTGAAGGAAAAAAAGTTAGGGATCTCCAACAAAATGGTATTATGATTAGAGGAAATTTTAGGAAGGGCTTGCAGGGTAGAATCACTGAACAAAGTTGTAGCATCCTTTGATAGAAAAAACCTATCAAGCCTTTCTTGAATGAGATGACACCCTATCCGCCGATTTCTCCAGGTATAATTCACTCCTCTAAGTTTTACATCCATCAACATGTTGGAGTTCAAAAATTCATTGAACTCATCCATGCTCCTGATAGGTGGTCCATTTCCACCCATTTTGTCTGAAGGGTAAATAGGAGTGTTAAAATCCCCAGCCAAAATCTAGGGGAATTTATGGAATATTTCACTGAGATTGCCTAAGTATTCCCAAAATAGAGCTCTCCCTTGAATTGAATTTGAGGCATAAATATTTGAAAGGATCCATGACCTGTTGCTATTTATTTCCTTAAATAAAACACTAATAACCCTATCATATTTCTGGATAATGGTACCTTCTACTATTCGGGGATCCCATAAAGTCATAAGGCCTCCAGATGCTTCTCTGGTTGATTTGCAAACCATCTCCCATTGACTCCAAACTTTTTTGCTATTTTTTTTATTGAATCTCATCAATTTTTGTTTCTTGCAACATGATAATAGTTGGATTCACTTGATTTCTTATTGCACTAACTTCCCTGTGTTTGGGCAGGCCATTGAGGCCTCTCATGTTCCATGAGAGGAACTTCATTTAGATTGTTTAGGATTTCTTCCTCTCCCCCTCCCTTGAGGGGGTTTTCCTAATTTGTTGTCTTCAAAACCTGAAATAACCTATTGAAATAAGGTTCTCTATTTTCCATTGGCAATGTCATTATCAGTTTTAATTTTTTGATGCTCAACATTTGATATTCTCCCTCTTCTTTTTTCATTGCCAAAATCTATAGGATACTTCATAGTGCTCCTAGTTTGTTTAGGACTAAACTGAGGGGAGGTAATTTATTGCAGAACCGGACTACCATATTCCTCAGTCTAAAGAGTTTCACATATCTCCACCCCTACATCCAAATCTTCTCCTTTTTTCTTGTATTCCCTTGGTCTACGGGACGACCCCTTAGTAGGATTCACTTGGCTCCTAGTGATGATGTTAGGGAGATGATATTTTTTATTTTCCAATGCCTCAACTTTCTTCCTAAGTTCTTCAACATTAGATTTTGGCTTTGGGATGCCCACTAGGCTTGAAGTATTTCCAGCATTGGGGTTTAAGGATCCTGACTTGGATGTGGATTCTAGAGATCATGCATTAGGGTTTGTATTTATGATTCCCATGGGGCTTATAGTAATTTTAGCATTAGGGTTTGAGGATCTTGACTTGGATGGGGATTTGAGAGAGTCAGAAAGGTTAGCCTTAAGGTTTTGGGCTTCCATGTCTTCTAATAATTCTCTTACTCCCATATTGGATAGAATTGAAAATTTATTTGAAACTAGAGGATTGGAACTTACTTGAGTATTTTGGTTGCCAACAACCTATTGTTTTCCTTTGTCTTGTTGGGACCCTACACCCTCTCTTTTATTTTTTTGGTAGACATAGTTTACCTTATTGAAATCGCCTCTGCCAGGGAAACTCCTCAAATTTCCTCTCTCTAGCATTCCCTGCTTCTACTTTTCTCTATTCATTTCCAAGTTAGGGCACTGATTGCATAGATGTCCTTGATTTTTACATTCTACACAAAATATCAGTTTGTTCTCGTATTCTACTGGTTGTTTTCTATAGTATTCTCCATACTCTAGCTCCACAAACCTTGGCAATTCATTATTCAAATTAGAATTTATGCAGATTCATGCATGAGTCATCCTTGTCCTAGCCAAGGTCGCATGGTCAATGGAGATTAGGTCCCCTATAGTTTTGGCTATGCCCTATAGCCAATATTCATTGAAGAATTGGGTAGGTAGACTCGGGAGACTAACCGAAATAGGGGCAATGTTAATATCTTGCTTTTCAAGGTCAAAATATTCACCCCATCGACTGAGAAAAAGGCTCCTTTTGCCTAGAAACCAAGGACCTCATGTTAAAATGAGGTTAGCATCCTCCATATTGTTAAAACGGATAATGAAGAACCCTTGAGTTAGAGCTACCAACTCCAAGTTGCCTACTAGTCACCATTTACCCGTCGCCCAAGCCCTGATAGTCTCCATGTCCGGCCTACCTCCCAAAAAATTGCCTACCAGGGAGAATTCTTTCATTAAAACAAAAGGGCTCATGGAACTTTTCGGGGCTGAAATTTTATTATTTACTGGAAATAGGGGTGGAAGAGAGAGAACCTCATTTCTTTTTCCTCTAATATTCTTAGCAAAAGACAACCACTTCTTGGGCCCCACATTGTCCTTCGTATCTTTTTTTTTGAGGTCTTTCTGAGGAGGGTCAGGCCCCATGTGATGCCCACATCCAAATCTTCTGTATCCTGACTGCATTCCTGTAGATCCTCACTTGATACATGCTCGAGGCTCCCACCTACCCCTTCCTTACCTACTCTACCTCTACCACCTTGGTTGAGATTCCTAGCTAGAAAATTCAAACCCTCCCTCCTGTCGCACCCGCTAAACCTCAGCTCAGTCATTCCTCTTGCTGAATGCTCATAGGGCTCGCGAAGAAGCAAAGTTGAGTTGCATATTGCATTAGCATATTAGTTATGAGCATGTTAAAGAAATTTCATAATAGCATGTTAGTTATGATTATGTCAAAGGAGCCTAATATAGTTAATAATTGCATAGTTGTAGATTATGTTATAAATGAAAATAACATAGAGTTGAATATGTTATAAACATAGTTGTAGGTTATGTTATAAATGAAAATAACATAGAGTTGATTATGTTATAAATGGAATAACATAGAGTTGAATATGTTATAAATGTAAAATTGATTATGTTATAAATGAAAATAACATAGATTTGATTATGTTATAAATGGTATAACATAGAGTTGAATATGTTGTAAATGAAATTAATATCATTAACATAGATTGTATTTAAAATGAAATATGATTATGTTATAGTTTTTTAACGTAGATTTTATTCAAAGGAAAATATGACTATGTTATGAGATAGTTCAACATAAATTGTATTTAAAAGAAAATATGATTATCTTATAGTTGTCTAACATAGATTATATTCAAAGGAAAATATGAATATGTTATAGTTGTTTAACATAGATTATTTTTAAAAACCCACGTGTTGTAGGTGATTTGGAGAGGGTAGGGCAATCCTCCAAGGGAGGTCCCTGGTTTGAATCTCCACCCTACCAAAAGCACATTGGGTACCCAAAATCTAGTTGATAATGTTGGTGCGGTCAGGACCGAGCATGACTCCGGGTGATTTTGACGGTGTAGAACCCCCTGGTCATGGTTTCTCAGACCAAGGCAGCCCTGCAAGGGGTTTTTAACTAAATTAAAAAAAAACATAGATTATATTTAAAAGGAAATATGATTATGTTATAGTTTTTTAACATAGATTGTATTCAAAGGAAATATGATTATGTTATATTTTTTTAACATAGATTGTATTCAATGGAAAAAATAATTATGTTATAGTTGTTTAACATAGTTGTATTGGGAATTCATTTATTATGTTATAAAGGAAGTTTAACATAGTTTGAATATGAAAGAATGAGTTATGTTACATAATGGATAACATAGTGGTTTGCATATGAAAGAGTGAATTAGGTTATAATATGGTAACATTGCTATTATTACAAAGGTGGATTATTAAATTAGCTAAAGGTATGAGAATTTAGTTTTTTTTGTAAATGCAAAGTGAATTATCAAATTAGCTAAAGGTATGGGACTTTAGTTAGTTTGGTAAATGAAATGTGGATTATCGAATTAGCTAAAGGTATGGGACTTTAGTTAGTTTGGTAAATGAAATATGGATTATTGAATTAGCTAAAGGTATGGGACTTTAGCTAATCAAGGAATGATGTGGATTAAAAGAGCAATTCATGGTAAATTCATGGGAACTATGAGTTCCTATGCATTGTATTGACATACGTTTGGGAGAAAGGGATTATGGATCCTTGTATTTGTAAAAGACTAAACTTATGCAATATATGAAATGTATTTGAGGCTAGGTTTTCCCATAAGGGTTTTCCCCAGGATATATAATTGTGTTATGGATATTGAATCTCTCTTTTTATTTGATTTAATATATCTCTTTATTGTAGTTTCCATATTTTCTTTTAATGTGCCTTTTAACGGTTGATTCTTATGTTTGATTTGAATGGATGTTTTAGTAAATATTGTTCTTTTCTTGTTCTAAATTAGATAAAATTTATGGTTGTTAGTATGTTAAGGTGTTGATGTTGTTAATTAATTAAAAAAAAACTAATAGCAAATAGTGACATCCCTTAAACCAGTTGTGTTTTTGGGATCGTTACACTCATATTTGCATACAACTACTACTTTCTCTTTGGAGTATATGTGGAATGAAATAATGGGTTATTTAAAATTTCATAATCTTCAAATAATGGAAATAATGGGTTTGGTAAAATGACTTCTTCACTTAACGTAGTCTAAATAATTTTGTGAATCATGTGTTATTTCCAAACACCATAGATAACCTTTTGAGTCAAGAAAGACTTGAAGATCCCACATACCATTATAGTTAGTACATTTAGACATTTGTGGACCAATGCATGTTCACTCTCATATTGGAACCAAATATTATATCACTTTCATTTATGATTATAGTAGGAAATTTTGGATTTATCTCATTCAGTATAAATGGCAAGCCCTTAATACCTTTAAGGTATTCATGGAACTTGTTGAAAGAGAAAGTGGCTAAATGATCTCCACATTGAGGATAAATAAAGGTGGAGAATACATCTCCAAAGTTTTTTTTAGATTTTATAAGTATCATGGGATAAGGAAGCAGTTCACAAATCTTTATATCCTTATAAAAATTAAGAAGCTAAAATAATGAATCAAACCATCACAAACAAGGCAAAATCTATGCTAGTTGTTATTGCATTGCCAACCATATTTTTGGGAGAAATTATTATTGCATATTTGACCAATAGGTCCTATACTAAATATTTGCAAGACATAAAACTAGAGGAATTATGGAGTGGAAATACATCCTATGTGGACCATTTTAGATTCTTTGGTTGGATTTCCTATGCTCACATTCCTCATCAAAAAAGAAGGAAATTTGATGACAAGAGCCAAAAATGCATCTTTGTTGGCTATAGTGATAGTTCCAAAGCCTATAAGTTATATGATCCTATTTCCAAGATAAAGTTTCTCTCTAGGGATGTTACCTTCAATTAGTACCCCCACTAAATCCTCCTCCCATGGCCTCCTCATTTTAAAAAAAATAGGAAATAGTTACTCCCTTGGCACCCACTCCCTCACCTAATCCTTCCTCTTCCATCACAAGTCAAAGCCTTCTACAACATGAGGAAATCCCCACTCATAATCCATGTCCTCCTTCCCATCCTAATCCTCCATATAATAATAATTCCATGTCAAATCCTTTACTTAAGTGGGTCTACTATACCATAGATGTAGCCCAAAGCCACTTACCCACTTATATAAGTAAAAGGCCTTCTACCCTAGGACACCAAATGAACTATGATCTCATGTCCAAAGTCTTGATCCAAATAGAACCTTCTAATGTTAAATAAGTACTTGGTGATCCTAAATAGAATTTTACATGGAACAAGAATTGGATTCCTTCGAACAAAATCATACATGGGAGTTAATTTATTTTCCTCCAAGCAAATCCACCATTGGCACAAAATGGGTGTATAAGGAAAAGTACAAACAAGATGGCTCATTAGATTGCTACAAGGTTTTCCTATTAACTAAATAATATAAACAATAATAAATTATTTATTATAAGGATACCTTTTCTCCTATGAAAAATATGAGTATAATCTACATTATTATTACTTTAGCTACTCAAAAACATTAACCTATATATTAGATGGATGTAAAAAGTGCCTTCCTAAATGGTGCATTACAAGAAGTGTATGTTGATCAACCACCAGGGTATATATTCAAAGGACAAGAAAACAAAGTCCTCAAATTTAATAAAGCTTTATATGGTTGAAGTAGGCCCCATGAGCTTGGTATGCCAAAATTGACTCCTATTTTATTAACCTTAGTTTCAGTAGATCTACAACAAAATCTACTCTCTATGTGAAATATTAGAGTAATCGTATGATTTTGGTGACATTTTATGTGGATGATCTCATTATAAGTGATGACACAAATGGAATAAGGTTTCTCAAAGAGGACTAATGCACAAACTTTAAAATGAATGACTTGGTCCTCCTTCACTACTGCTTAGGCATAGAAGTGTGGCAACAACATGGTAAGATCTTCATATTATAGGCTAAATATAATCAGTCTCTTATAGAGAGGTTTCACATGTAGGAGTGCAAAACCTCTCTCACTCCCATGGAAATCCAATTGAATTTGACTAATAGTAATGATTAAGAAAGGATTGATGACATCCTTTGTAGACAACTAGTTGGAAGTTTAATCTACTTAACTTCAACTATACAAGATATCACCTATTTGATAGGTCTTATTTCTAGATTCATGTAGGATTCCAAGAAGAGCCATTGGATAACAACTAAGAGGATTTTGAGATTCCTCAAGGGACCCCTCATCATGGTCTTATGTACACAACATGTGATAAATTTTTATTTATTAGGTACACAAATTTAGATTGGGCTAGCTATCCTAATACTCGAAGATCAACTACTAGTTACTACTTTTAGTTGGGTCAGGATACCATTTTGTGGAGCACCAAGAAACATAATACAATTTTCTTGTCTTTAGTAGAAGCAGAGTATAAGGCAAAAGTTGAGGCAACTAAGGAAGACATTTGGTTGAGGTACCTACTTAAGGATTTTGGGCTATTCATCAATGGTCCAACCCACATATATTGTGATAATAAAAGTGCCATGAAGATGACCAAAAATCCATTTTCCATGCCCAAACCAAGCACATTGAGATCCATTATCACTTCATCAAAGAAATGGTCCAAGAGAACTTTATACACATGGAGTATGTACCAACTCAAGATCAAGTGACTTAAAACTTCACCAAGTCACTTGGGCTTAATGAGTTTTCTAAGTTTAGAAAAATACTTTATGTATGTTGTATTGAGCATCAACATTAAGATGGGACATATCTAATGTTGACTTATTTTTGTATTTAATAAAGTGCATCTTAAGGAGAGATTTTAGAATATTTCTAATGTGCACTTTACCTACGCATTTTTATAGGTTGCACATGATTAGGTTTAGGGTTTCCTTCCTACATGTGCATATTTTAGGGTTAGGATTTTCCTCTCTACAAACCCTTGCACCCTTATTTTGTTATAAATATACATTGTACTCCATGAACATATTGAGGTTAATGTTACTATTCAATAGACTAAGGCTTGTACTATTTTCCTCTATGTTGTGCCTTCCATGTGTTGTTATTAGGTAGTCCCAATATTTTAGTTCATGTTGTTATATTATTATGGTACATTAGGGTTAGATTAAGGTTAGGCTTAGTAAAATAATAGCTTAGAAGAAACATAGATTTTCTTCAACAAATCCATCAAACTTTAGGATCTACTCTCATAAGTTTCCCCTATCCTTGAGGTAAGGAATAAGAGGGAATCATCATGAAGTGGTACTTCATGATCCTCTTAATCGTCTTCTCCAGATAGATGATGGATTTAAATTGATCTTACTTCTAATTCCAAAAATATAACATTATAATTTAGTAATGAATAAAGTTATAGGCTATATTAGCAACTCTAATTTTATCTATGATGAAATTTATATCAATATTATTTCTTAAAATGATATAATGATATAATTATGTTTGAAATTGATTCTTTATAAAGAGCATGTAAACTAGCCAAAATTATAGAAAACAAGCTTGTATCTAAGCTTAAAATATAATTTTCAATCCTTACAATATTACTATTTATTTTTTATTTTTTACATGGTGGAATCGGTAGCCGCCACGAATCTGGGCACACTGTCCAGCTTTTATGGCTGCTACAATATTCTGTACTGTCCACCCCAGAAGTCGTCACACAGATATTCATGCAGTCCTCCCCTATATCTGCCATGCCACAATCATTTTAAACCTTTTACGCTGCTAAAAGCAACAATATTAATATTTATTAAACCATTTTATTTCAATAAAAAATCCACTTTTATGAGCTATCAATATATTTTATTCAACCATATTCATCTATAAGTAAAGGAAATAAGTTTTAGAGTTACTACGAAAAGCATGACCATTATACTTCACAATACAAAGCTTATTTTTTAACATTTTTCAAAGGCAACCTAAACCACCAAATGTAGATGTGATAATTAAGAATCCAATTATCTAAATTTATAGGTTAATTTAATATATAGAGACTATTTATCAAGACCAAAATAAGTACTCTTCATAAAAAATTAAATAAGTGATAGTTTTATTTCTCTTATTAATACATAGGACAATTTAAATATCTAATATGATCCAAAATATTAAATTTTGGATTAAATAAGATCAAGAAAGAGTAAAATTTAGAAATAATAGAGTTAAAAAACTAGAACACAAAAATCTATAAGCAAAATAGCATAAGGATTTTTTCACTCAAAAAACAAAGAGAGATGCAAGCAATCTATGAGAAGAGATGTGAGGCTATAACATTGCATCCATTATTGTCATCCTGGAATTTTTATGATGGTGAACCAATAGATATTGTAGACTACTCTATTTCTGGGAATGAAAATGACAAGCCTCTACCCTTTACCTTGATGGTTATTTATTTTGTGATCGTAGCCTTGCTTGTTAAGGTGATCTCCCCTATTTTGGAGACCCCATATTTTGTGATCTTGTTGTTGTTTCTCTCAAGGATACAATCTCCCTTAATACCATTATTTGGATTTCTCCTTTTATATCTATGAGGTTGTATCTCTTGAGGGTATTTTTATGTACAAGGTTTGGGGGCCCTTTAAAAATGCCTTCCTCCAAAAAATAAAAAAAATTGCATCCATTACTCATATTTTTACAATCAAGAGATTAAATACAATTCATTTTGGGGGTTGCCTCCTAAGGAGCTTGGAAAATGGTCTGGTGCTTTAAAAATAAAAAGAATTGAAGTCTAAATGAGCATGGAAGGCTGGAGGTTGAAGTATAATAGAAGGCTAGAGGCTAAAGGAGCATGGAATATTGGAGGTTGAAGGAGCATGGAAGGCTAGAGGTTGAAGGAGCATGGAAGGTTGGAGGCTAAAGGAGTGTGGAAGGCTAAATTATGAGTTGATATTTGGAGTGTTAAGGCTAAAGAAGCATGGAAGGTTGGGTTGGCTAAAGGAGCATGGAAGGTTGGGCTGGCTAAAGGAGCTATAGTGAAAGGTTGGGATGTTGGGTGGAAGGTTGATATGGTTGAAGGAACATGGAAGGCTAATAAGGTTGAAGGAGCATGGAAGGTTGGGCTGGCTGAAGGAGCTAAAAAAAGAAGGTTGGGATGTTGAGTGGAAGTCTAGGAAGGCTAAAGGAGTGTGGAAGGCTACTTACAATGAGAAAAATAAAATTGCAAAGTGTGAAGGATTAGGGTTTTTCTTAAAAAATATCTCATATTTTAGGATCCATATCTTTGTAAAGAGTTATCTGATTCAATTGATTCTTGGACCAACTTGTGTAGAATTTGAATAACTTTTAAAATGAGTGGTCATATGTAAAAATCCAAGTAATATTGAAGGATATATGACCCTATGAAGTCAACCATTCGTAATAAGGGTAATGATGATTTTTCAAGTCATAAAAAATAAAATTGCAAAGTGCGAAGGATTAGGGTTTTTTCTAAAAAATATCTCATATTTTAGGAGCCATATCTTCATGAAGATTTATCTAATTCAGTTAATTCTTGGACCAACTTGTGTAAAATTTGAATAGCTTTAAAATGAGTGGTCATATGCAAAAATCTAAGCAATATTTAGGGAGATAAGACACTATGAATTCAACCATTCGAAACAAGGGCAATGCCAATTTTTCAAGTCATGAAAAGTAAAATTACAAATATTTTTCAACTAGGGTTTGAATGATGGAAAGATTAATTAAGGGCTATAAATTCAATGAGGAAGGAAACTAGTAATTTAGATTTGGTAAAGTGGACTATGATAGTGTGATGTTTTGGAAATATTACTCTATTAAGATGCAAGGCATAGATATTAGAGGTGAAATTTTGGGATTGCGAAGGTTGCTATAGAAAAATGTCAAGAAAAATGCTAAATTATACAAAAATTTGAAAAGATATAGAAAATAAAAATCAAGAATTCAGAAATTATATGTAAAATGATGTAGGTTTCTAGCTATAGCATGTCAATTGAGATGAGAAGTGCATCTATTTGTAAACTCTCAAGATCTCAAGAAGAGAGATGTAATTTTTCAAGGGTGGGGGACCCAAGTACAAGCCCCTTATTATCCAGCAAGAAAAAAATTACAATTAGGATGCATCTCTCTTTATGTAATATTTTGGTTTCTTGGAAATCCACCAAATCGAATATGGAAGGTCATGCACATGGAAATGTAGTGGTTCACATTCCATGATTTAGAAGGTCACCCATATAAAAATTGATGATTCACCTTCAATCGGGTTATACGTAAGGGGTTGACCCCAAAATATTATAAAAATTTGGCGAATCGATTTCAAAATCCATGTGAATATTTTCGAAACACATGTAGAAGGTTCACCATTATTAGGGTAATGTTAAAAATTTAAACTTAAAAGGGTCAATTTATTATAAAATTGGGGTGAATTGACCCAAAAAAATTTGCACCCAAAATTTTTTGGCTAATGGACCCTAGTCAAGGATCCCTAATTTTAGCCAATTTTGCGAAAATAGCCCCTATGCATAACCTTGCCTTCAGTGAGTTACTAAGTACATATTATTTGAAAATTACATATATATGACTCACTTTTTTTGTATTTTATCTTCTACTGAAGTGTCACTATGGCTAAAGATGCATTATGGCTATGAAAATATAAAAATACAAAATCACTATTTTTAGTAAATATACTATTTTACATTTCTTAGGGCATCTAGAAAAATTTCTCCACAAAGTTATTGGTAACTCTGTGTATAGAAAATTTGGTTCTCCTTTTTACCTTTCCAATGCTTCTTAAATGGATCAAAATATAGTCTCAAGCACAAAATTGACCCTAGCAAGGTGGTTAGGATTAAAAAAAAAAATTGAACATTTTTAGGCATAAATCCATGCACTAAAAAGGTCACATATGTAGATAATTATTTCATAAGTTAATTTTAGATCTTCACTTTCTTTCTAGAACCTACCCTTTCATTATTTTTTGAGTTAGATTATAAATATTAAGAGTATAATATTGGTAATATTGGTAGAAAGACAATGTAGTGACCTTTGCCATCAACTCTTTTAAGGAGATAATTCAATATTAGTATCACTCTATTTGAGTTAATATTTAGGAACCCCTACCAATATGATCAATGTATCATTTATGAAGAGTAAAAATTAAGAAGATGATAAACTAAATTATATTCATTTTTTTTATCCTCCTTTACTTTTTGAAAAGATACTTAAGTAGTATTCCAATTAGTACCTAAAAATTTGTGTGCCATACAAAATTATATATAGAGGGGCTTCATCCTTATGGTTTAAATATAATGCTTGATGTGTATTCTAATATTCTTGGACAACCTAAGTGATTGCCTCCTCTCAGAAATATATAATACAATGTTGATTTTGTTCCAAGTTCATTCTCCAATTTTATTACCTATCACAACACACCTAGTCATAGTACCAACATAATTGTTATGATTGGCAAATGAATTGCAATGACCTCTTGCAAATAATAAATTAATCCTATCATTTATGCTTATAATTTTTCAATATTTAATTGTACCCAACATAAAACAAAATAAATTAGGTTATGTACAATATATCAAGCTTGAATAATATGACTTAAAAATGATATCCACTACCTAAGATTAATGATCTTTAGAATAACTAAAATAATTCATATACTAATAAAATCAATCTAGTTTTTTTTTTTTATCATCAATGATATAGAAACCCAATAAATATTTAAAAAACAACTTTAGAATCAAAATATGGTCTTTATTAGTTGTAATTATTATCTTTTAGTCTTAGTAGTGTACTAACAATATTCCAAAGCCTAGTCAATAAATTATTTTTCACAATTTTAGAAAATATTTCTCAGTGAATATCTATATGTCATGTTAATCTCTAGCAATAACATCAATTAAGAAGATTCTATGAAGAATTATAGTAGTCATACCTTTTGATCTTGTTATTGTTTTCCCACCTTTTGATCTTACTAATGCTCCAACAATATTCTATAGAGTGATAAAATTATATATTTCATCCACATTTATACAAAGTTTTATCAATATATCACGATAACATATTGCTTAGTAGTAGAATTGAGAAAAGTATGTCAGCCAATTTTTTAGTTGTTTTATATCTCCAATGGTAACACAAAGTGCAAGACAAACGAATTTATTGCTTCATTGATAAACTTTTTTTGTTAGAATATACTCTTATATTTCTTTATAAAGTACTCCATAAAACTTTCATATTATATATCCTCTATATTTGTTATTTTGAGGATATAAAAATGTTACATTTAATGTTAGGAGTTAATTTTTCTATTATTTCATCATTTGTGTTAGCTTTTGATGATATATATTAAAGGAAATGCAACCACAAGATGTAAAATTAGTAAGCAATGATAACTATATGATAATGGCACTATACTATGTAGGAAATTTATAAGAGAAACTTTTTCAAAACTTAAAAATATTTCAATAATGAAAGCTCATGAAAATAGTACAATGTAATATAATGGAGGACATGAAAACTCTATAAATACATGAAGGAACTACATTGTAATCACTCTAACTACTAATTCAACTAGTCATTATTGTATCTACTATCCTCTCTCTATATCATTCACTCAAAGGCATATATATAGGGATATAAGTCCCTTGGAATTTCATATACCCTATGACTCATGCACATGTGGACTACATGCACATTTACATCATTGCACATTCTAACACTTGTGCATTTATTATATTGCATGGAGTAACTACTCAAACCTTACTCTCAGGTAAACTCCTACTCTAGTTATGTACCCAAGGTGGTACATTAGCAAGTACCAAATAATGTAATATACTCCAACACCCCTTGTATTACATTATTTGGGTATTGAATACTTTAGTATTCAATATTATCTTTGTTCTAGTTCTAGAATTTGAGCTCCTCTTCATTTTGTTTCCTATTAGTATCTTCATAAAATACTCTTTTCTGAGAGAGATTTAATTTCATGTTCATTTGTAGGTTCTTACATTTCTTAAATTTCTTGAATCTCTTGAACCAAGTGACCTTTCTATTTCCCTTATATATATTGTAACTGACGATAATTGTATTGATTCTGAGAAGTATATGGATGCTAAAATTATTGCTGATGTGGACTATACTAATTTTGATATTGTCTTGGTTGGAATGGTCTATTTTATTGGCTTCCATAATTTGTTTGGTTTCCTTGATATTGATTTCTAGGATTGAATCTGCAATAATTGGTACTATGTCCTTTCTTCCAGTATACTTGAAAATACCTATTATTCCATGGTCTTCATCCTTTTGTGGATGAAACACCATTTTCCTATGGATTATCTTTTGAAACCAATGCATTGTTAGTCATTTCATATTTAACTATTTTTTTCACCTCATATTATTGAAGAATATTGGCTAACTCATCAAAAAATGTATCTTTACTTAGAATTTGTAAAGATTTAACTAAATGCTTGTAGCTATCTGAAAGTGCTCTCAAGGTTACTTGAACAAGAAACTTATACCTTTTCCTCTAAGGTTAACAATTTTTATTTTATTTCTGCTACTTTTCTTAGGAATAGTTCTATACTTTCACCACTATTTACTTTTAGAGAATGTAATTGAGTTTGAATATTAAATATAGTGTATTTATTCTTCCCCTTAAATATCTTGGTTAAAGTTTTCCAAGCTTATGTAGATGTTGTTGCTAAACTAATGTAAGGTTGTATTTTATATGTAATAGAAAAATTTATTATCATTGGTGCTTTTGCTTCATTTTTTTTTAACTTTTGAATATCACTATCACCTGGAGCAGGTTTAATTTTTATTTCTTTAATAATATTCTAAAGCTTTTCAACTACCGTAATTGCCCTTACATTGTTTTTTCATGATGAGTAATTTGGACCTTTAAGAAGTTGGGATCCAGTGAGAATGAATTTTTTTATTGTCATGATGGTTCTTGTAGGCTACGTTATATATCCCTAGTTTAGAATATGCTTTCAAGCTTGATAAAACCTTTTTAAATCTTAGGTTTTGTAGAATTCCTTATATCTCCCAAGTGTTTGAAATTATGGTCTTGATTAAGTGCTTGATTTAAATTTCCTTTTGAGTTGACTCTCTAATGTTTTGTTCAACTCCTATTTTTCTTATTTCTCCCTATTGATATTTGCACTTTTAATTTGATGAAGTTATATATTTTTTAATAATCTAAGGTTGGATTCCTTTTGTCCCTTTAATTTGCATATGAGACAAGTATAAGAAATAATTCCAACTTTAAAGTAGTAAATGAATATTGCTTCTTTTATCCTTCATTTTTAATTGTTCGATTTTATAATTTGCAATGATCTAGAGTTTGATGTAGTACTCCTTATATCTCTCTAATTTTGAAATTTATAAAATGATAATTTTTACAAAATAATATTTCAATTTTCAAAGGTAGAAAACCTTATATCTCCTAGTTTAATTATTTACAAATACTATGATATTTGATTCTCAATCTAATGTAATTTGAAACTTCTCTTATGGATATAATATAATTATTTAATTACTTTCTAATCCACTAAGGTTGTAATTTATCAATGCAATAATTGAATGGACTTAACCTTAGAAATAATGCTCCTTATATCGCCTTATACGTTATGGAAGAAAAATATAAACTCAACGTAAATATACCTTTACCTAAATATGATGCATGATGTGTTGGGTAATGTCTTTCTTGAAAACACTTTCAAGTGTATTGAGCATTGTATTCTATACGGTCTTCAATGTATGGTAGTGTGCATTGAATGCACTATGTAATATGGCACTCTATCTCCAATATTAGACTATCCTCTTCACCTCCTTAATGCTTCTTTGACTTGTGGAAGCTCAATATATGCTCTCTTCTCAAACATAAATATTAATACCTATTTGCCTCTACTTCCCTTTGAAATGCATGCCACATGGAATATTCATTACCTTTAAGCCTGAGACTTCTTACTAAGTGGTGCAAGGAAGTTATGAATGTTAGATAACATTGGTCTTGGTAACATAGGTATTATTCTCTCCTTGAGTTCTGATTAATGATGACTAATACCTATTAGTTTGAATGGAGTGTTACTTGGATGCTCTTCTCCTTGTGTAAGCACTGCAATTTAGAGGTGTTACAACACTTTCATAGGTATTCTTCTATTCTTCTCCTTTGTTCCAAGTGGCATGAGATTCCTTCACTTAAGGTGGAAAGTGGAAGCTCTCTCCCTTGCATGTAACAATGCTCTTAACTTCATTATTTCCCTAATGCTCTTTTCAAATTTTGCAAGTTGTTTTTTTATTGCTATAGTAGAGTTCTTTCTCCAATTAATGGTGGTACTCCTCTCCAATGGTGGTTACTCTTCCAACGATGGTGGTTCTACTTCAACGATGGTGGCTCTAAGGTGCTTTCAACGTTGTCTTCTAGGTAGTTTTTCGTCCAAGCTATTATCATTGTTTGCTTGGGTAATGCGCCTTGCTACTTGCACCTTAAACTTTGCTTCTTACATTACTCCTTTACACTATTTTTCTTACAACTTGCACTAGTGTTATACTACCTTACTAATACCGTTATGCTACCCAAATTGGTCTTTTTTTAGTTGTAGATTCTTCTTACACCATGGGTGCTATTTTCATAAGACTATGGTGCTAAATTTGGTGTCTTTAAACACTTGACCACAATGATATTGATACCTTGGATGGCTCTATCTCCCTTGATTATGAAGCTTGAGATTTTA
Source organism: Wollemia nobilis (assembly GCA_028583015.1). Classification (NCBI taxonomy): domain Eukaryota; kingdom Viridiplantae; phylum Streptophyta; class Pinopsida; order Araucariales; family Araucariaceae; genus Wollemia; species Wollemia nobilis. The sequence goes on from JAQPPZ010000762.1 coordinate 813,377, forward strand.
ACCTGTTTAATACTACCACTTGGATTTTGTTCTTTAAATTTAATGAAATGGTTGCTCCATGATTGTAATATTATTATTGTTTTAATATCTTAATACACTCTAGTTTCTATTCTCCTTTTGCTATGTTGGAAAGGATGAGTATGGTGTAAGTATATAATGTAAATACTTATGTAATAATTAATATAAAATACCTTAATTTGCACCTTGTACTTTGAGACCTTTAAGTCTCCTTTTTGAAGCTTTCTTCCTTCCTTGATATGGTGGCTTCTTGCTCTACTCCTTGATGGTAAATAGTGATTTAACGTTGCCTTCCTTACTAGACAACTTTCTCCTCTATCTACTTTGCTTGGTTAACTTTACAATGATGATTCTAAGCTTTTCAATCATGCAAATAATATGCCCTTTTGGATGGCTTAACTTTGCACTATAGTATATGCAATCTATGCTTTTAGAATAGTGTCTTCTTTGCTTTCAATAGAAGGTAAGATGTTGATATTTTTATTTCTTTCAAAATATATCTAATTCATATTTCTTATGTGTAGGTTTTAACCTTGTAATAACTATATTTTTCACTTCCTTGAATACTTAAATATGAAACCTTCTCCTTTGAAACTTTAAACTCTATTTTGGTGCTTAATGAAACTTAATAATGAACTTAACATAAGTGTTCAAATATTGAACCTTTTGCATCTAAGTTGCATACCTTTTTAACCTCCATATATGATGTATTTCTTGGTGATTTGGATCACCTAATTGTTGCCTTGTATTTTATGAAATAATTTCTCTTCCTTTCTGTCCAAAACAACTATTTAAATCACCTTCGTTATGCTCCCTTGAACTCTAAAAATTAACAACTATTAATTCTACCCAAATTTTTGTTCATAGCTCTAAACGTTTTAGATTGTAACACAATCAATTTATCCTTAAAAATGCTATCCTTCAATCTCCCAAAATTGGTAGGAAACTCCTCTAATTTGTAGCTATAGATTTCCTTCTAGGAACCTTCAATTTTCTGCTATAAAAGTTAGCAAACTCCTTCCTCCACAACTCATCCTTCAAGCCTTCAATGGAAATATTCAAATCTCTCAAATTTGATAGCTTCTTCTATCTACTTTCTCCTTTAATATCTTTGTCAAATTTTGACTTTGACCTTGCCTATCTAGTGGAATTCTTATCAATGTCTTGATTTCTTCAGTATTCTCCTCCAAAATTTGGCTAGCTCCTTACCAAATATTTCTTTTTTGGACTTATTTTCGAATGACGATAATTGTCCCAAATTATATTGTATCAAGAACTTCTCATTTCTAGCTATATTATCTAATGAATTCTCTTAAAATATCATCCAATGGCCTTCTATGAATATCCTTCAATGGACTTATCTAAAATCTCCTTCAATGAGGCTTTCCTAACCTTCTTCTTTCTCCTTGCAATATTTCCTAGAGATATCTTCTCCAGGGTCTTCAAATTTTGTAGCTTCTTAAGTATTCTTATCAAGACTTTAATGAGACCTTCCTTGATATCTAATTTTTTTTGCTTCTAGCATAGGACCTTTGTTAGTCCTTATCTACCCCCAATATTCTAAAATTGGAAGTTCTTCAATGGGACCTTCTATGGGTCTCTTCAGATTCTTGAGTTGTTTTCTCCTCCTCCTTCAATATACAATTTGTATTATTTGATCTCTATGGAAATATCCTTCTTGGACCTCCTTGTTCTCCAATATTTTCTTGTATTATTTTCTATAGTCTCTTCTTCCTTCAATTTGTAATAAGTCTTCTCTGGCCTTTTCCTCTCTTTTGCAATCTACAGATCTGCAAATCTTACAATATGACCTTTTCCTTAAGGCCTCCTAGATATTAAGTCTTCTACTTATTGCTTTAGGTACTATATTAATTCCAAAGAAGATATTCTTCCTATATTTTTTAGGAAGCTTCCCAACTTTCTTTGAATCTTCTTTTTCTGCAACAAAGTGTTAGAAACTAGAAATGGTAAATATTTAACTCTAAATATTAATGAATCTTCACTAGTTGATTTGTCAATCTAGTGGAATCAATGTCGAGTCCTAGTCTTCACAAGTTTTTTGCAATTCTATAGAAAAACTCTAGCCAAATATAACTTTAAAATTTTTGAAAATAAGATTTTCTATCTCCTCTCAATCTCTTTTATGGCTCTCCTTATTTCATATTGATCTACCATGTACGCTAATACCACTATTAGATTTTGATAATATATATTAAATGAAATGCAACCACAATATGTAACATGAGTAAGCAATGATAACTATATGATAGTGAAACTATACTATGCAATAAAATAATAAATTAAACTTTTGTAAAATTAAAAAATATTCCATTAATGAAAGCTCATGAAAATAGTACAATGTAATATAATGGAGGACATGAACACTTGATAAATACATGAAGGAACTATATTGTACTTAATCTATATACTAATGCAACTAGTCGCTATTGTATCTACTATCCTCTCTCTCTATCTCACTCACTAAAATGCATATATATAGGGAGATAAATCCCTTGGAATTTCATCTATCCTATGATTCATGTACATGTGGAATACATGCAAATTTACATAATTATACATTCTAAAACTTGTGAATTTATTATATTGCATGGAGTAACTACTCAAACCTTACATCTGACAACTTTTAGCTTGATATTTTGAAGCTACTGTAGAAAACTATAGAATTTGCTAAAAATCACTTTTTGGCCAATTTTATAGGAGAATAAGAGAACTGACATGTGGATGTATGTAACCAATTATATCCCACCTATTTATAGCTCTTTTCCCATAATTTTTAAGGTAAGAATAATAGGATAGCTGGCTACAAATAAGATTATATTCCAATTTTGGACTGAGTCTGTTACAGCAAGTTAGCAAATTAGGACTTGATAGCAAAAATATTAGTGTGTATTTTTCAAATGTAGGATGGAAATTTTGAAAATATTATATAAGTAATTCCACACACATACGTTGAAGGTAATAGGTAAATATGAAATAGATAACATTATTTTGAAATTGTCAACAACTTTTGTAAGAATAGTATTTTTGTCAAATAAAGTGTAGTCTTCATTTTAGCATGTGTTTTATGAATGATTGGTTGACAAGATCTTAGGATTTGGTAGTTAGTCCTTCCAATTGACCTAGTATCAATGGCTCATTCTCGATGTTTATGGAAGGCATATGTCACACTTTTACAAGTTTTTCTATTAATTCTATTTTTTTGTCAAAAAATTATCAATTTCTTGCTAGAATATTGTAAGTTAAAAATAGCTCTATTTTTTTCCCTTGTTTTCCCTATTTTCATAAGTGAATGTTGTGGTGTATTTTAAGCTATATGATATGTATATTTGTTTTATTTTGTATTACATTTAATACACTTTCATTTTTAGTAGTTCATTCATAGTTTTTAGTAGTAACTTTATGTTTTAGTAGTTTTGATTCATAACCTTATTATTCTAGCACTATCATTTATATTGCTTCCATTTTAGAATCTTTATTTTAGTAAATTCAATTTAGCAAATGTAGAGTAGTTTCTTTCCTCCTTCAACAAGTTTCAATTCTGGAAAAGTAAATACATATCAATTTTACAAAATTAAAAAAAATTCAATTATGCAAAAGTAAATAGAATTCAATTCTGCAAAAGTAAATAGATTTCAATTCTAAAAAAGTAAATATGTTTTCATTCTAAAAATTAAAGTTAGTGATAAAATTTATGAATCTTTTTTCCCACCAGACAAGCAAGTGCCTTGATCTCTAAAATTGTGAAACCATAAACCTCCTCTATCATATAGCCTTAGACACCACCTTGGATTGATAAAATAAATGAAATTAAATGATGAGCATTAACAAAAACCCATCATTTTGGTATCAGTGTCAAGGAGCATAGGTGTTTTTAAAGGATAAATCAATATTGCAATTATTATATTGTGAAGTTGAGCCAAATAAACCTCATAATAGTATCTAAACCAACAAAAATAGAAAACCAAATTTGCATAAACATAGTTATACTACTGAAAGTTACATTTCAAATATTAGGAGACATGCATAGGATGCATTAATAGGTTAAGGGATAAAAATTTATGATTCCTTAAAAAAAACCATTTACCAACCACATGAAGGTGATATTCATGACAAAGAGGTGAATTGCTTGCATTTGAGATTCCTAACATAATTGAAAGAGAACTACCTATCCTTGATATATTTGTACCATTAGGACAATTTAAATTAATATATACCAAGTTTTGGGAAGACATAATGGTAGATATACAAGGAAATATTGATGGGGGTAGTAATGTTATCAATAAAGGTAACCTCCCTGCTCCTGCCAGAACCTTTGAATATCCTATTCAATTAAATCCCATGAAAAATTATCCAATGAAAATAATTTTACCTTTAGTGCTACCAACCTTTAGGGGAGTTGCATCTGAATATCCTAACCAATTCTTATTTGAATTCAAGGTTGTATGCCAAACATATGATTATATAAATGACAACAAAAAACTTAAGGTATTTTCTTCCATAATAAAAGAATCAACCTTGAATTGGTTTATGAGCTTAGCATTCAATTCAATATAAACCTAGGAATAAATGGGGCAAGAATTTTTGGACAAGTACCAAGAATACTTTTAGTTAAAAATAGAAAATATGAACTATTTAGGATTAAAAATAAGACAATGAAAATATGGAAGATTAATTGGATAGATTTTCTTTTGTGCAAAAGAGATGTGAGTTGGAGAGGAGAGGGCAATCCTCAAAGGAAGGTCCTAGGTTCAAATCTCCACTCTACCAAAAAGTTGAATTGGGTATCCAAAATCCAATTGATAATGTTAGTGTGGATAGGGTCAGGTGTGACTCCTGGGTGACTTTAACAGTGTATAACCCCCTGTTCGTGGTCTCTCATACCAAGGTGGTCCTACAAGGGGTTTTTCACTTTAAAAAAATATATGTGAGGTTTTTGAACTAGAAACGTTGAAATCCATATTATTGATGGGGTTGCAAGATGACTCTAGAGAAGTGTTAGATATAATGGGAAAAGAGGATGTGAGTACCCTTGACATTGAAGAAATTTAAGAATTATGTCAAAAAAATTTCCCACACCAAACAAAAGATGATAAAGGGGTAATAATAGAAGTGATTTGAAATAACTCATGGAAGATTTTGCCAATTTAAAAACTGATAGTCTTGTGCATCTCAATACTAAGTTAGGGAAAATGAATTTAAAAACTAAGTCTATGGAACCTTTAGCCATTTATTACCCAAGATACAGAAACAAGTATGCTCTTTAATATTATCCTTTAAACAAAACTTACATATATTTTATTTGTAGTATTTATGTGAAAGGACATATCACAGACCAATTTCATTTACTTCTAGGACTTAGAAATATTTTGGAAACATAATTAGAAGAACTCAATTTTGTAGGTAAAAAATAAGGGGGAAATTTTCCAAAGTATCAATATCAAAATGCCTTGCATTTTTCCAAAAATTGGGGATAAAATCCTTGGTCTATGCCATGGTCTTAGAACCAACACAGTAATCATGGAATCAACCTCCATGGTTATTTTCTTAGGAATGGTCACAATATCAGTGGAAAAGATCATAATGGAATAAAAAAATCCACCATGGATGTCACCACAATCGTATGAATAAAACTAAGGACAAGAGTACCAACCATACCAGGTGCAACATAGATATCAAAATCAACCATAAAATCTATTGCTTAATCTTGCTCAAAAATTTTCTTTGGGATGACAATCACAACAACAACAATAACAAGTGAAACAACCTTCACTTCTAGTCCAACTTGTGGCTAACCTAAATAATACTAGATAGGTAGCCCATGTATATGTGGCTAAATATGATGATACTACCATGATAAATGTAATCGATTGTAGTAATATTCAGTTATGTTTAGGAAAGATACTTCTTGAACCTAATCCACCTATCATTATAGAAATGGAAACTAATGAAAATGAACAAGATTCATCTAAATCCAACCCACAAAAACTAAATATTGTAAAAATAAGATGAACTTTCTCAAAATAATCTACATTCTTCATAGGGGAAAGTACCATACCCTCAATGATTTGAGAAATATAATATTTCTTCAAAATGAGATTTAGTGAAAGAATTAAAATATTAAAAAAGTACAATTCCTTTACTATAAGCTATCAAGGATGTACCATTAATCAAAAAAATCATTCAATATTTGTGTATTGGAAAATCAGAAAGAAAAAGGAAAATATTTTCCAAGACAATCCAAGTAGATGAAAAGTTGGTTGAGCTTCTTTCTAGAAAACTCATTACACAAAAATATGGTGATCTATTAGTCATGATAACCATAGGATCAATGCATATATCCAATGTTATAATTGATCTAGGGACAACCATTAATGTCATGACAAAAGATATGATGCAAAGATTACAATTGAATAATCTAAATCCTACATCTACTATATTAGAGATGATTGATAGGTATATAGCTAAACCAAAGGGGATCATAGAAGATATTCTTATGATAGTTTCTTCATGGAAATATCCAATGGAATTTTTGGTATTACAACCCAAAAACTATGAGTGGTTATCTAATAATTTTATGAAGGCCTTGGCTTGCTATACACCTACTTTCATTGATTGTAGGTTAGGGGATATGACCATTTCAAATGGGATCAATTCAAATAATATTTCTTTATATCCTCCTAAAAAACCTTTGGTTAACTTTTTAGGTCACTTGTGGTTTCCTAATTTTGATAAAGAAAATGAAGAAACTATCTCAACCTTAGCCACCATAGTAGTGAAAGACCACATAGAAGATTTTGAATCATGTGAAAGAGATATTTTGAAGATGAAATTATTTTGGTTAATACCATATATGATTCAGGACTCAAGGATGAACTAACCACCATTCATCATTTTTATGGAATGATGACAAACAAGAATCTAAATAATTGTTATCCATTTTATCACAAGATAGTCCATTTAAATTACCACATGGATGACATCATCATCTTCTATTATCTCTTTATTGTCCTATATAAGATATGATCCCATAAAAAATTAAAATTAACAATGAAACAAAAAAAAATTCATTACCTTCTATCGCATCATTATCCTCTTAACTCCTTAATAAGTAAATTTGAAGGAGTTAATTTTGTTCATCCTGGAACAAAGCAAGTTGAAGTACAACTATAGAAATTTTTGAATATCAACAACTAGTTGACCAATGATCAGGAAACAAGATTGCTTACTGTATTTAAATGATATATCAATACCTTCGCTTAGGATTACAATGATATTAGAGGAATTAATACTAATGTATTTACTCATAGAATATATACAGAGGATGTAAAACCTGTGTAAAAATCCCAAAGGTATTTGAATATTATTTTGTCAGACATTGTAAAATATGAAATTGAAAAACTTTTAGAAGTAAGATTCATTTATCCAATTTTTGATAGTTGATGGGTTTCACCATTGGTTATTTGTTTTTTAAAGCGAAAAAACCCCTTGTAGAGCTGCCTTGTTCTGAGAGACCATGAATATGGGGTTCTACACCGTCAAAGTCACCCGGGAGTCGCACCCAACCCTGCTTGCACCAACATTATCAATTGGATTTTGGATGCCCAATTCAACTTTTTGGTAGGGTGGAGATTTGAACTTAGGACCTCCCTTGGAGGATTGCCCTCTCCTATCAAAGTCACCATTGGTTATTGTTCCAAAGAATAATGGTAAAATTAGAGTGTGTGTGGATTAATAGGAATTGATCAAAGCCACACATAAGAATAATTTCCCGTTAACTTTTATTGATCAAGTGTTAGATACACTCGCTAGAAATAAATATTATTTTTTTCTCAATGGATTTAGTGGCTATAACTAGATTTAGATTGCACTTGAAGATCAATAAAAAGCAACCTTCACTTGTCCATGGGGAACCTTTACCTACATAGTCCTACCTTTTGGAATTTGTAATTACCTAGCGACATTTCAATGATCTATTTTGGCCATATTTTCTTACTTGACTAATTAATGCGTAGAAATATACATGGATGATTTCACATTTTGTGGGGAAGCCTTTGATACAACTTTAGAACATCTTGACAAGGTACTAACCCACTATGAAACATATAATTTATCCCTAAATCCTAAAAAATGCTATATGATGATGGAAGAAGGATTATCCTTGGCCATCATATCTCATCAGAAGGAATCAAGGTAGATCCCAAAAAGGTATAAATCATTAAAACCTTCCTCTACCACAAACCTAAATAGATTTTAGGAGATTTTTGGGATATATTGGCTTTTATAGTTGTTTTATTTAGAATTTTAGTACAATTTCAATTCCTAAGTTTGCATTTTAACAAAGGATTCTAAGTTCAAATGGATTTAAAAGTGTCAAAATTCTTTTGATACTTTAAAATAAAAATTAATCACTCCACTTGTGTTGAGAGGTCCAAACTGAGAATTACCATTTCACATTCAAATTGATGCATCCAATACTGCAATTAGAGCAACATTAGAGCAAGTGGAAAATGGAGAGCATTATGTCATATACTATATTTTAAATAATCTCACAAGAGCTAAAAAGAACTATACTACCATAGAAAAATAAGTCCTAGTAGTAGTATATGCTATCAAAACTTTTTTCCACTATATAATTGGATATCAAGTTTTTGTTCACATAGATCATTTGATAATCAAATACCTAATGAAAAAACCTATGGTTAGTGGTTGAATAATTTTCTGGTTATTACTATTACAATAATTTGATATCATGATAGTGAATAAACCGGGGAAGGCTAATGTAGTAGCTGATTTTTTGTCTAGACTAAACAACATAGGAGAAGAAGAATTGGTAAAGGATGCTTTTCTTGATGAAAAATTATTTGCAATCTCATCACCAAGTTTTGCTGATATTGCTAATTATTTGAAAAAAAAAACATTTCCCCCCTCGTTTTACCCAAAATAAAAGAAACGAATGTGTACCATGCAAAATCCTAACACCTAATGCTATAATCATTGAACATTATGTATAATTGGGTATGCAAATATGAATTGATAAAAAATTATACAAAAGTAAAATAAATGCTTCTCTTATTAATATTTCAAATCAATCCAAATTACATATCCATCCCTCTTAGGGATACCCTTTTGATACAACAATTACAACATGACAATTCCCTTCCAGGGTAGGTGTAATCCAAATGTCTTCTACAAAGACACGAATTGCTCCAAGGCATCAATGATCTTCTTCTCCACGATTAGAGGTATTTGCTATCTTGCATCCCAAAACCTTGTTTATCCTATGTGCAATAAACAACAAGAAATATTAGATACAAATGAAGCCTCTCTTGATGAGGTTTTTAAGAGAATCATGCATAAAGAATGATGTAATTAACATGAATTCAATAAAGTACAAGAAACATATAAAACCTATGCTAAACATGAAATAGTACCATAGAATATGTAAAGGAAAAGCATATGCATCTATCTAATTATATAATTACGAAATTGAAATCATGGAAGCATGAAAAGACCCATTAGTAACATAATTGCAATAATGAAAAGGAAATGACTAAAAACCTTAATTGCATCAATCAAAGTCCCTAATAAATCTAATTAACATGAGATATAACTAATATAATAACAATAAGAAAATACTACAACTAAAAAATAGGGAAATCAGTGGTATTGCCCTGACCGTGGGTCTGAAGCGTGGTGAGCACTATTAGCAGTGACAGAGCTTGAAGTGAATTTGTACTCCAATTTAGGGGTTAAATCTCTTAATATCTCCGTCAAATTGATGGTCAAGGGTCAACTTTGTGTCCTATGATATATTTTGTAGTTGAATTGCTCAATTTGGTGATGGAATGGGATCAATTGGTTTTCTTGATTCTTACTAATCCTCCATAGCCTCCTTGACTCCAAATGCCATATAATTTCCAATTGGATAGCCAAAGTATTCCTCTCAATGCACCTAGGTGAGTGTGCAATTTGATAGGGTTTCAATATGACTCAATTAGAGATTCATCTATATCTTTTCCCAATTTGAAGAGGGGTTAAATAGCATTTGCCCAAGGCTAGGGGTAGCTTCATGAGGAAGCCAAGAACAAGATTGGGCAGTTTAATTTTGTTGAATGGAAAGATCTAGAACCTTTCTTTCTCAAACTGCTCCAATCTGCAACCAATTAGTCATTGCAATAGATTTTGGGTTGGATGAAGGCCAACTAATTTTGAGGCCTGACCACAACTAACAAGCATGATCAACACTACTAACTGTGGGTGTCAGTAGTGGCTAGCACGGACTAAGTAAAGGTGCCCCAAATGAGTGGTAAAAACCACTACTATACCTTGGAATCTATCCAAGGTCTTCCATATGATCTTATAGCATGTCCCATATGAGTAGTCACCTTGATATGACACGTTTTAGGTGTCTACAGATGCCCCTTTTGAGATGTGTTATGAGATGAAAAATTCTAAGAAAAAATAGACCTCCTAAAAAAATGTCATAGATTGGATGATGATTATTGGTCTACTCAACATTAGATGCCCGAGTCCTACAAAAGGACACGCATCCTAGAATCATTGCTTCCAACTGGATGGAAGGATTAAATTTGAAAGAGTTTGCACTCATCATCAGAAATTTGGGTAGCTTTGGTGCTACAATAGGACTTAGGCCTATATAACCAAAAGGAAGAGAGCTACAAACTAACTGTCATATGTGCTATTTACCCCAACAGAAGGGTAAGCTTATGATAGTCTTTGGCAATGATTCGTAAGATGAACATAATTTTGACAAGAATAAGGGATCTACGATCAAGGGATATTCTGTTATCTTTGATTGTGATTATGATATTTTGACTACACCCTCAAACGATGAGTCAATGAGGGTAATGACAATTATATTAAGCGACGAGGTCACTTGACCACTATGAAAGATTTGAAAAAATTAAAATTTAGCATTTGAATATTGGTATGGTATAATCAGTTATGATTGCAACTGTTAATAGTAATTGCCTATTTCTATCCCATGGAGTGGTCTAGCCATGAAGGCCTTCTTAGGGAATTGAAATGAAAGCAATTCCAATTAGGCATGTGTTGAATCATATTATCGATGATTTGCTGAAATTATCATAGGATAATTAAGAGGAATATCTCATTCCTGTGGAGTAGTCTGGTTGTATGGGCCTTCTTGGGGATTGAAATGAAGCATAGTAATTCCACAATGATGAATTTTCCCTAAATGTCCTTATGGTAATTTAATCATATTTCCAGTTTCCATGGAGCACAAGTCACTGCAACCACCAATTTTATAGGTTAAATAACTGGATACAATGTGCATTTGGCTTTTAATGTTATCTAATTTTTTTATTATTTTGTTAATTTTTTATTTTTTTTGCATTTTTTGATCCAGTTGGTACTTAGAATTTACCATTTTGGAGCTCCACACAAAGGGATTTAAGAGCATTTATTGCATATTTCTAACCGCATTTGACAATAGTAGTTAAAAATTTCAATTTTCTTAGTCGCAGGTGACAACAATGATAAAAAAACCCTAATTTTGCACCCACGGTTGTAAGCCATGGTTAGGAAGAAAATAGGAGATATTTAAAAAATTTCTTGTCACTTTCAACGTCATTGTTACTTGACAACTTTTGCAATTTAAGAGCTCTAAGATGGAAGATGACAAAACTAATATGGAATACTACCATATTTTCATTGTACCCTCATCCACACTGATGGCAAATCAACCTGGAGGAGCCGGTGCTATGAAGGTAACACATAAACTCTTTACTTTTGCTATTTTACTGATTTTAAAAAATTAACAACATTAATTAATGAGGCCAATTGACCTAATTAAACTACCAATAATGAACCTCACCTTAGTTAGGTGTAGCTTAGGTTAGTGTAGCAAGGAGGGCTTTAATTTTTTGGGTGCCCCAGGATGAGGAATGACCCTAAAAAGGTCATCCTTGCTAGTCACGACTAGAAGATGCAGTTCCCAATTGGAAAATTGGGGGCCACGGCTGTCAACCATGATGGGATTTAAAATCCAACAATCAAAATTTTGACCACCATCTCGACCATGGGTCTAAACAGCAGTTCAACCACCTTAGGAAAAAAATTTAATTTTTCAATTTTTTTAATTTTTAGAAATATCATTTTTCATTTTTTTAATGCTTTTGACATTTTTTTATTTTATTTTTCATTTTGAAATTGTTTTTACATGTTTTTTCTTGTTTGTGATTATTATTTTTTATTAATTTATGGCCTCATTTTTATTTATGGTAGATCCTGACTATGAGGGTGAGGGAATCTGAGATCCTTCACAACCTATGTGGCACCCTTGATCCAGCTGATCATGCTTGGTTTGATATCATGGGGTTTGGCCACGTATTGCATCTCCCCACCATCAAGGCCGACCAAGCCTACATGACTGCATTGGCCTACCACTAGGATGTGTGGACCAATACCTTTCACCTGCCCATAGGTGAGATGATAGTGATGCTAGAGGATGTCTATCGCATCTTTCGCATTCCTCTAGATGGTGAGCCCATCACATCTTCATCGATCGAGGTGAATAGGGTCATATTTGCATAGATTTGCAATCAACGTAGTGTAGAGGTAGAGCATGAATTGGATCACAGAGGGGTCCACATTGAGGACTAGTTCATAGTAGGTGTCTTCAATGAGTGAGCCATCGTATTCATGCACTTTATAATGCAATTCATGCTGCCCAACTTATCTGGTGTGAGTTTCCCCTGGAACCGCTTATCTAGGACTCTGGACATCCTCATGAGTCCTACTAATCATCCACTGATCATATCTTAGGGTAGTGTACTATTGGTGTAGCTCTATAATGAGTTGTATCACATCACCTGTAGGAGCAGATTCGGTATTGGGTGTAGCCTATTGCTACAAATTTTGGGGTGGTAGCATATCAGGATCAAGCATCCCATAGAGTTACCTCTGAGGATTGAGACTATTACGGTGGTGTGCCAGTCCTATATTGCATGTTGGCCTCATGATCAAGAGGGCTTTAGGAGCAAGTCTCATGCAGTAGATCTAGATCATTATATTGCACGATTCTTAGGGCTATAGCTAGCTCATATTTATTGGCACCCCTACCTAGACTATTCTCCATGGACGGAGGCTACTAACAAGTTTCTTCAAGCACATAGAGATAGATGGCTCCTCAAATGAAAGTCCATGGTATGAGATTTATTTTACTACTCTCACATCACCTGATAGTTTGGGATTAGGCAAGACATTCTAGAGCTACCTACCATCTACCATCACTTAAATTTAGAGAGGGACTTGACCTAGACCAGGGTGACTCCCCTAGGTGAGAAGGATGATGACTTTTAGGAATTAGGGCTAACTAATGCATGGACTATAATTTATTATGATACCTGGTGGATACTTAGGGTATGGCAGGGCTTTGAGGGTCTCTTAGGCAGGGTCCCAGATGATACAATAGAGGGTGATGAGGGTGTAGAGGTATATCCTCATGGTTACTGAGTACATCAAAGGACTGAGGGTGGATGGGGTGAGGTAGCTGTAGAGGAGGCACCACCGACTAATGAGGAGGGTGATGCTCTTGAGTAGGGTGAGGTACCACCAAAAAATGATATTTGAGAGCTTAGGTCTCAGATTGCTAGCCTATAGACTCAGGTAGTCTCTCTACATACATAGATTCTACAATGAGATACCAACATTGCCACTCTAGAGACAAAGGTGAAGGATCTCCAATCCATACTAACATCAAGGTAGGACCAATGGTGAGACTATGAGGAGGATAAGACTACTCTATAGGCCATGATCACTACATCTGATGCAGAGATACAAAAGCTCATAGGGTAGCATACTCTACTTTATTCGTAGCTAGATGCTTCGACAATATTGCTCGCTACCTACCATGCTAGAATATCAGCTTCCTCCTCTTCATAGGTTTTTCTAGTACCCCCAACTATTCTAGTAGTATCAATAGTGCCATTAGCATAGGGAGTAGCAGGTTTGGATCAAGGGGCAGATATCAGAAGACTTCAAGCTCTATTTGAGAAGCACATTAAGGAGGCCTCACTTAGATTTGACTACATTACTACTCTGAGAGGGTGGATTGGACTATTTAGGGGTGAGATTCCAGATATTACCATGGCTTTAGGATCTCAAAGGACTCACACTCAGGAAACAGGTCAGTCGTCATCTAGCTCTAGCTGTAGGACTCATAGGTCTGATAGGACATCTGGTGCCAGCTCACAGAGGACCCATAGAGAGCGTGGAGGCAACGGTGGTGCCTCACAGACTAGGGGCATAGGCCCTGACTAGTATAGATCCTAGATATGTCATTGTACCATTTTTTAGTGGAAGGTCGAGGACCTACACATATGTATCCTGTGGGTATTTTTGACCATATCGATGTACTGATCATTATTATTATTATTATTATTATTATTATTATTATTATTATTATTATTGGTACACACACACACACACACACATATATATATATATGATATTGGAGACTCATTATATGTATAGATTTTATGTGTTTTATTGTTTATATTTTATGAGATTCATATGGATGCAATGCTTGTATGCTATGTTGATTTAATTCGATGTGATGTATGGATGACATGCACTAGATAGTTATGTGATAGATGATTAGATGCTATGAGTTATGTATGCAGATGTACTACTTATGATGGATGTATATGAATGCAATTTTTTTGATGTTAAATGCATGTATAATTTGTTGTACTTGTATGCTTCTAATTTGTGCTGTTATGACATAGTCTATGCCATGTATGTATTGTATATATTTTTTTATGATGAATGCTATGTAAATGAACATGTATTTTTTAATCACTAAAACATGATTTATGAATATAATATGTTTTTTTAATAATCTAATGGATGACACCACCGAATGTATAACAATCATGGATTGTAGTTGCTTTATTTTCTTGTAAAATATAGTACACCCATATGTGAGATGCAATGATGTATTTTTTCTATTCACAAGATTTTGTAAATTAAAGGATATTAATAAAATAGTCAGTGGCCATTTAAATATCATCTCTAACATAAATTTGATATCTAACCTATATTACAAATAATTCTAATAAAAAAACTCTCATAAAATAAATTGATGTTTTGATGATTACATTGAAAAGTGGTTGTTTCTATTTGGGAATTTTTGAGGTTTTCCACGAGACTCAAACACCGTAGTTGTTTTATCAAAAGTTGTATTCTAACCATACTAGACTTTTGAAACATAAGGCTTTCACTAGGATAGGCTCTAACTGTTCATTATCCCTATGTGTGTACATGAGTATATTAGATAAGGCATCAACATATCCCAATGTCAGGTAGGATTCTTACAGCCCATTATTAATATTGGGGATTCAAAAAATTTCTATCCAATCCTAGGTTTAGATTTTATTTGTAATAGGCCACTAGGTGATACAAGACACTTGAAGCTAGCTCTTCCACATTCAAACATTAGTTTTAACACAAGCGAAGTGCTAATGTATCAGACATATCATCATCCGTAAGGTATAGTAGTACGAACAATTCCAGGGATTCAAGTTCATTCCCTTATTTTCTTCTATTTCTCGGGATACTTGCTCATGTAAAGTGATAAAAATCATTGTTTATTTTGTACCTCTATTTAGTGATGAGAATCACTTTTTATTTCATACTTTATTTTTTTTCTTTGAGCAAGGGATTTGATACCAATTTGACTTTCGATAAAACTTGATCTTGATTTGATTTGATTTTGATATTTCACTTCTAGATTTTGATATTTGAGTTTTTTTTGTTCTCTTTTAGCACAAGGTCACCAAACTCAAAGTCTCTCAGATGGACTTTGTTATTTTAAGCTCATTTTAATCACTCCTAATAAACACGAAGATGCTCAAGGGTATTCATGCATTGTTCATCAAGTAGCTTCAATTTATCTAGGTGGGCTTACCACATGGTGTCATCATCGATGAAATATTTCAATGCAATGCATAACATTGGGATCTCCAACTCTAGGAGCATAATGGCCTCAGTTCCATATACTAGTGAAAATGGAGTTGCCCCAGTGGGTGTTTGAATACTAGTCCTATAATCCCATAGTGCAAGTGGTAGCTAGATGTGCCAATATTTGTGGTGTTCTTATACCATATTTTTCAAGATGGAAACCACTGTCTTATTTGAAGCCTCAACTTACCCATTTGATTGCAGATAATATGGAGTTGTAAAACTATGTTTGATTCTATAATTAGATGTCATACTTAGTCTTTTTTTTGAATGAAATTCCATTATCCAAAATTATCTTGGATGATATCCTAAAATGACTTATAATATTGGTGAGTATGAACTCAGAAATATGTGCTCTAGTTGTCATTGTTAAGGGGATGGCTTCCACCAATTTTGTAAAATACCCAGTAGCCATAATAATAAATGTATATTGGCCCAATGACGAAGGAGAGATCTTACCAATGAGATCAAATCCCCACTGAGCAAATTGCCAAGCCGCTTGAATGGGTTGTGTTGAGAAGCAACACACCCCCACTGAAAAATGCATTCCAATTTTCTTGAAAACTTTGAGCTTTCATTTTTGCAGCAGGGACCCTCTTGATATGTTTCAGGTTTTAAGTCCAGTTTTGCTTGCTTCCCTTTCAAGTTGTGTTTTTCCTGTCTTTCTAGCCCGTGTTTTCTCAGACTTAACTTTTACATGCTAGAAATCATTCATGCTTAAACAAAATCTTGCACCGGTACGAGAAAAATGCTGAAAACAGATAGAAATTCATGAAAAATCAAACTTTCCTTTTTAGGCAATGTCGCGAAATCGCGACAGGAAAATAGAAAACCCGCCAAGTCAGTTTTGTGTAGCGAAATCGTGACACTTTCCATTTTTGGAAGTGTCGCGATATCGCGACATTTCCATTTTTGGAAAGTGTCACGAAATCGCTACCGGCCCGAGGAGAGAGAAGGAAGTTGTGCGGAAGGGCGCGATTTTGCGACATGTCACGAAATCGCGACATGTCGCATTTTCGCTGAGTAAAGGAGAAAAAAATTGACTAAGTCCAGAAACCGTCGCGATTTCGCGACGCGTCGCGAAATCGCGGTCAACGCGGTCAGCGCATGCAGCTTCGGACAAACCGTCCCGATATCGCAACAAAGATCTCAGCCGAAGACTTAACTCAGAAAAATTGCAGCGATGCGCCGACGTCCCAAAATCGTGAGGCGTTTTGTTTCAAAGACTTACGTACTGAAGTTTGCAGCGACGCGCTGCAGAGTTGCTTCAACGGAAGTCCAAGGTCGAGGTTGCAGCGATGCGCTGCAAGTTGACGGAAAGGGAAGTCTCAGCTCGAAAGTGCAGCGATGCGCTGCACGTTTTATAATCACATTGAGAAAAGAGACTAAGGAATAAAACTGCAGCGATTCGCTACAAGGAACTCATAGTGCTCAAAGTCAAAAAGCGTTCCGTTTTCGCGATGGGGCGGCTTTAATAGTTCAAGTGTTCTAAAGGTGCAGCGACGCGTTGCATGTTTCAAAGTCATGGGGCGTTGGTTGCAAAAAGAGGGCTTAAGTGTTGAAACTGCAGCGATGCGCTGCACGTTTTCAAGTCACGAGAAGTTTGTTTCAAAGGCCGCGTTTTCCAAAAGGGATGTCGTTGGTTGCAAAGACTTAAGGGGTAAGGACGGTAGCGATGCGCTGCACCTTTTGAGGAAGTCCAGCAAAGCAAATATACAGCGATTTCGTGACTCAAAATGGCGATCGGTACGAAGATAGAAGGACGTAGCGATATCGCTACTTGTCTCAAAATCGTGGGAGTTTTGGCTCGAAGGGCAAAGAACATCAAAGTTGTAGCGATTCGCTGCAATTTTAACGATAAGGCCAGCCAACATGAATATGCAACAAAATTGTAACAAGGAATGAAAATCGAACAAAAGACAAGGAGGTGTTAATGATTTCATGCCACATTATCGAAAATGATTAAGTGCTCAAATGCATGGCGAAATTGCGACAGGAAGAAGGTTGAAAGTATTCAAGGGCAAAAGGCGTTGCATTTTCGCGACCTATCCACTCGACCGTACAAAGTGCTTGAGACATGCAACGATGCGCTGCGTGTTCCGTTTTCGTGGGGTTGGGCTAGCGATGCAGAGGAGATGTCGCGATTTCGTGACATGTCACGAAATCGTGACATGTCGTGGTTTCGCGGCCTATGAAGCAAGAAAGGTTGCCAGCGCAGAAGATGTCACGATTTCGCGACATGTCGCGAAATCGCGACATGTCGCATTTTCGCGACCCTGGCAGAAAATTGCACAGAATGCTTACAGCCGAAAACAGACACGTGTCACGATTCTATGACACGTGTCAAAGCATGAAACAGACAAGCAGAGGCCGACATGCAAGAAATATTAGGATTTTGATATGTTTTAATGTTAAAGTATTGATTTAATGTTTATTAAAGTGCTAATTAATCTTTTTGTCTTTCATGCAGGATTCCACCTGTCACCTGCGGGACAACTGAAAAGGGGCCATAAAGACAAAGTTAAAGTGCAGATTTAATCAAGGACCGCCATGCTAGAGGAGAAGATGCCGGTGAAAGCATTCAATGGAGATTTATTGCAGAATTAATAGCATGGAGACAATTTCAACTCGGGGATGGATATGCGGAGTTCAGATGTGAGAAAAGTGGTGACTCATCCGGCTCACCAGCAGAAATTAATGAGAGCATTTATTTGCAGTTGCGGGTGAATGCAAGTGGCATTCAACTCTATCTTCTCCATTTATGGCAACTGACTGCACAGTTTTGCAGAGTGGTTAGGTTCTATCCGGACTTTGATTTTAAGTGGCTTTTCATTGTAAAACCCGGTCCTAGGGTTTAAGATGATAAGATTTGCAGTTAAGAAAAGATATTTTCTGTAAAGATCAGGATCTGTCCTGAGTCTATAAATACAACTGCAAAATGTAATCGCAGGAGGCGGAGACTTAGAAATAAAAAGGCTTATAAGCAATTTCTTGCAAATTTTGTGAAATCCTTTGTTTTCTGGACTGGGAGTTGATGTGCTTTTGCTGTTTTCTGTGGTAGCATGGCCAGGAGCCTAATATTTTATAGATCTGTGATAAGTGTATCTTCTTCTGTTATCCGTTCCATTAAATTTTGTTAGATATATGCTGTAAATCTGCCATTATCAAGTTTAAATATGTTGTTAGGCTTCAGTTGTTCCATTGTTTGCTAGGGGAAATTACAGATTTCAGGTGTAAGCTTGTTCTAATTGCTCTGTCTTCACTGTGTGAGCTAGGCTACCGGTGAAAGATATCAGTTTTAACCAGCTTCTCTTCGGTTTATAATTTTCTCGTTAGACCTGTTCCATTTTGCCTTGTGCTCTTGGTTGAAAGTGATCTTAGAAATCTGGACGCTTTCCTCTTTGATTTGTTCTGTTGTGAAGCTGATAGTATAGATGAAATTGGTAGTTTTAAGTTTTACAGTTTAAAGTTTGATAAACTTCCCTTTCTGCCTTACCCTACCCTCTCTTTGCTTACCGTGAATGATCCATTTTTACTTTCTTTATTTGTCTTTTATTTGAATCTGCTGACCCATGAGAGCTAGATCAAGAATCAAGTTAAATCTGATTGTTAACAAGTAACAACTTCTGCAACTATTGAACAAGTTCAGGAACCCCCTGTAAGGTAACAGACAGTCCATATTGAAATCTATTCCAGAAGTGGAAAAGAGTGAATAGACATTCGACCCGACTCTGTAACTCACACCTTGGATAACCAGCTAGATCCTAAAGTGAGTGGGATTCATCCCGTGGGTGTTACCGGTGTTTATGCTCATTCTTCACGGGGTGTGTATGAAAGCCGGACCAACATTTAATTGGCGCTAGAAGGAGGGCCCGAGAACATCTGTTCTTAGTGCACTTGAGTTGGGAAATCCGACTGTATGTGGTGCTTGACAAATATTGTATTTTATCCAAAGTCCGGCATTTTAACATTTAAAAGTGGCTCGCTTTTATAAATTGTCGAGTACAATTTTTGTAAGTTGTCAGTACGGTGTTTTAAATTGCCAAATACAGAACCTGTTGAGAACTGCAAAGTTATAAGTGCTTGTGAAAACTGGATTCTACATACAGGGTAACAAGGTCCCACCCCAGAGCTGGAGAGCTCCTTGTTCCTGAATTAGAAACTCCGAGAAGAAGTAGCCACAGAAGGGCCACATCTCTATCACAGACAGTTTTATCACCATTGATAGTCACTCCAACCAGAGCTCAGAATATTCCTGTCAATCCATTAGCTATGGCAAATTGGTTGGGCTCCACAGCTTTGAACATTCCGGGTATAGCCCATGACTTGCCCAGAAATCCAGAAAGATATCTCCCCAGATATAAACATGATGGGACAAGAACTGCAGAAGAACACTTGGTTGCATTCAAGAATGCACTGAAGTTATTAAATGTACAGCATGAGGATGTTGCCTGCAGACTCTTCCCGTTCACTCTCCAGGAGGGAGCTTATGATTGGTTTCTAAACCTCACCAATGATTCTATCACTAGTTGGAATGATTTAGAGAAAGTTTTTGTGTCACAGTTCGGGGAAGTGATAGACCCCAGTATTTTATATCAGCAGTTTTCTAGCATCAAAAGGGAATTAAGTGAATCTATCAGATCCTATAATGTCAGATTCCAGAAAGCCTATGGTAGACTTACTGGGGTATTATGTACCTAATGCTGACTTGGCATTAGAGATTTTTAGAAATTCCCTGGATCCCATGACCTCTGTCTTCTTGAAGAGAGATGCCACTGTTACCAATTTGACAGAAGCCTACAAAGAAGCTTTGATTCTGGAAAGACAGTTGGGACCCCAGCCTTTAAATGCTCAGCAAGCTCCTCTGATCACACAAGCTGCTCCTGTGTTTAATCCCATTCCACATCAGATGATGCTGCCAGTCTGTCAGACTCTACCATCGACAAGTCCATCAACTGCTGCACCTGTTGAGAATGTACAGAACCCAGTGAAAGAGGCTGACAATGCAAGGATTGAAGAAGTCTCAAAGATTGTTCGGAAGCTGGCCAATGATTTTTTGAGTTTTAAAAGGCAAACTTCTACTGGTGACAATCCCAACAGATACTCATATCAGCCAAACAGATTTAACAGGCCCCCATATGAACCTAATAAATATTACAAGGGTAAAACTCATGATGTGAACATCTGTGATTTAGCTCTGCCCAACTGGTGCAGAATACATGCCACTTCTCAGCATGGGGAGTTGGACTGTCTGGAATTTTGCAATGCATTTGAAGCCTTGTCTGGTGATCTGATCTCCCCTGAAAATCAAAGAACTGCTGATGGCCCAAGTTCATCTGGCCACAGTGCAGCCATGGTCCTGGATTCCTTTTCTTTCCCGGATGAATCTGAGAATGTAGTTGAAATGCCTATGGATGAGGTACAGGCCTTCCAGCAGTACAGAAGAGATAGCTACAACCTGAGGAACAGGAATCCTGAGCCAAATACCACATCAACTCCTCCTGACAACTCTCACAATATTCCTCCGGACCCTTCTCCAAGCAATAATCCACCTCCACCAAAGGGAGGAGCTCAGAGAGTACCAGATGTTGTTGTTCCTCCACTTAACAAAGGATATAACATAGTGGAGGATATGAAAAATATTAAGGCCAACATTACTCTGCATGAGCTGGCACAGATTTCAGAGCAGAGAGACAACCTGATAAAGACATACTCTGGCCCTGCTGCTAAACCTGTAGACAAGGGAAAGAAAATAGCAAATGCCAATCTAGCCATGTACAAAGAAAAAACTGAAGTTCCCCCCTTTTTACTGACTGTCAAAATTTTTGGGAAGAACTTGCATAATTGTTTGGTAGATTCAGGTGCATCTGCTAATGTTATGCCGTTGGCCATTTGTCAGCAATTGGGGTTGACCCCAATGAAATCTGAAAGAAGAGTTGTCCAATTGGACAAGTCAGAAGTTAAAGTTGTTGGAGAGCTTCAAAATATTCACATCCAATTAGCCTCTGAGCCAAGGGCTCAGCATAAGATTGAAATCCAAGTTGTGGATATCCCAGTGGGATATGGGATGCTGTTGAGTAGGGATTGGTCTAGGTCCTTGAATGGATATCTGGCAATAGATTTTTCACACATGTGGTTGCCATGGAAAGGAGTGGCAAATCAATTGCGGGTTGACAGAGAACCCAGGTACAAGCACACCATTACAGAGTACAATGCAGCAAATGAGACTATCAATGTTGCAGAGGTAGACATTGGAGTCTACAATTTAACAACTGGGCAGAGTAACAAGTTTAATAAAGCTCATCCTGTACATACTAATGAAGTTTGGACACTTCATGTGGATGGAGCAAGATGTAAGCAGGGTTTTGGAACAGGGGCAGTCCTCAAAGGGCCTCAAAGTCAGACATTTTTTATGTCTTACCGCTTGTAGTTCCCATGTACTAATAATTTAGCAGAGTATGAAGCTCTGATTTTAGGTTTAAAGTTTGCTTTGGATAAAAATGTGAAAAACATTCAAGTTTTCACTGATTCAGAATTAGTGGCAAGTCAAGTCAGGGGTAAATTCCAATGTAAAGCCTCCTATTTGAAGGGATACAAACACAGGGCCTGGGATCTTGTAGAAGGCTTTGATGCATTCAATCTGACACACATACCCAGGGAACAAAATTCACATGCTGATGTCCTGGCATCTTCAGCTGCAAGTTTAAAGCCATTGGAAGATTTTAAGTGGGATAAGTTCTCAATTGAGTTAGTCCCCTGTCCTTCAGTTCCAAACAATATAGACAGCTTTCAAGTTTTCTCAGATGATCAACAGATTGTAAACTTTTTGCAGAGTACTAACACCTTTGAGAATGCTATAATTGATGAAGGCCAAAGAGACACCCTGCTGGAACAGCTTGGATGATGACAGGGGAATAATGAGGTTGAAGGACAACAGGATCCCAAAAGGAATGGTGGAGCTAGAAAGGCTATTTGATGTTGACAAGATCAGGCAAAGGGTGAATTCTGAGGATTTTGTAGCTGCCACAGACAATGGGACTGAAGACCTGAACATAGGCACTGAGGAGGATCCAAAGAACATCAAGTTGGCAAAGGACTGTGATCCAAAAATAAAGAAAAGTCTGGTTGATTTTCTGCACAGGTCCAAGGATGTAATGGCTTGGTCATACAAAGATTTAAAGGTATTTGACCCAAAAGTTTACACTCACATCATACCTTTGAAAGAATTTTGCAAGCCTTTCAGACAGAAACAGAGGCATGTTAATGCTCTGTTAGAACCCCTAATCCAAACGGAAGTGGAAAAGCTCTTGAGTGCAGCAATTATTTTTCCCATCAGGCACTCTACCTGGGTGGCCAATCTGGTGCCAGTCAGGAAGAAAAATGGGGAGATCCATCTGTGTGTGGATTTTAGGAATTTAAATAAGGCATCAAAAAAGGACAACTATCCCCTGCCTTCTATGGATGAAGTCCTGCAAATTGTTAATGGATCAGAGATGATGTCTTTCTTGGATGGCTTCTCAGGCTATAACCAGATATTGGTGGAGAAAGAAGACAGAATGAAGACTGCTTTTACAACCAAGTGGGGGACTTTTGCTTACAAGAGGATGCCATTTGGTTTAATAAATGCTGGAGCAACATTTCAAAGAGCAATGGATCATGCCTTCAAGGGGCTTATGGGCAAATGCATTGTAGTTTACATGGATGATCTAACAGTCTTCTCCAAATCCAGATTTGACCATGTAAAGCACTTAGAGTCTGTGTTTAACAAGTGCAGGGAGTTTGGCATTTCTCTGAATCCAAAGAAATGCATTTTTGGTGTAACAGAAGGGAAGCTCCTGGGGCACTTAGTCACAAAGGATGGCATTTCTATGGATCCAGGCAGAGTTGAGGCCATATCTGGCATACCATTTCCCAACTCCAAGAAAGAGTTGAGGTCATTCTTTGGAAAGATAAACTTTGTTAGGAAGTTCATCTCCGGCTTTGCAGAGATAGTTAAGCCAATGAATGACATGTTAAAGCAGACTGCCCAGATTGTTTGGACCCCAGAAGCTAAGGCTGCCTTCCAAGAAATCAAGACAGCCATTAAACAAGCACCAGTCCTGGTAAGCCCAGACTTCAATGCAGATTTTTACCTGTACACTTTCTCTTCAGAACATACACTTGCTGCAGTTCTGACTCAACGGAGGGAAACTGGAGAACATCCAATTGCTTTTAAGAGCACCAATTTGAAGGGAGCTGAACTGAAATATTCTAGATTAGACAAACAAGCTTACGCTTTAGTAAGAGCAGTGAAGCAGTTCAGACACTATATACTCAGAAGCAAAACTCATGCCATAGTGCCAGACCCAGCTGTGAAATACCTCCTAAGTCAGAATGAGTTGGGTGAACTGAGAGGCAATTGGGTTACCAGGTTGCAAGAGTATGACTTGGAGATTAGGCCTGCTAAATTGATCAGAGGACTTGGTTTGTCCAGACACATTGCTGAAGTGCCTCCACAGCAAGAAGTTAATCAGTTAAATTCTGAATCTGATGATTGGTATGGAGATATCATTCATCTGCTACAGTTTGGAATTTGCCCATCCCATTTGAACAGAACTCAAAGGAGAGCATTAAAGTTAAAAGCTGCTCATTATCTCCTCAAGGCAGGTACTCTGTACAGGGAGAATTATGTCGGTATCTTTCTAAGGTGCATTTCTCCCAGTGAAGTCAGTGAAGTCATGGCTAGTTTTCATGAAAAACTAGGGGCAGGGCATTCATCGGGATCTGCTACAGCACATAAAATATTAAGAGCAGGTTATTATTGGCCTACACTTTTTAAGGATGCACATCAGCATGTCAGGACCTGCCATCAGTGCCAGACTTTTGCAGCCAAAGAGGCTAACCGGGCTCTGCCATTGCAACCAGTTGTGATAAACAAACCTTTCATGCAGTGGGGACTTGATTTTGTGGGGGTGATCAATCCAAATTCCTCAGCAGGACATAAATATGTGCTGACAGCTACTGACTATTGCACAAGGTGGGTTGAAGCAACAGCCACCACAAGAAGCACAGCTCAAGAAGTCATTGAATTTCTTGAAACAAATATCATAACTAGATTTGGGGTTCCCCTGAATTTGGTCTATGATAATGGGCCAGCCTTCCAATCATTGGAGTTTGCAGATTGGGCATACCAGATGGGGATAGTTATCAGATTCTCATCCAACTATTATCCCCAAGGCAATGGATTGGCTGAGTCTACCAACAAGAACTTAATGAATGCCATCAAAAAGTCTACAGCAGATAAACCCAGGCAGTGGCATACATTGTTGAAATATGCACTGTGGGCTGACCGGATAACGCACAAAGTCGCTCTTAAGACCTCTCCCTTTGTTTTGTTGTATGGTACCCAGCCAATTGTTCCCATCTCCTTGAAGTTGCCCACCTACCAATTTGCCTTAGATTATTTTGAGGATCATGATGATGCTGAAGCCCGTGTTTTAGACCTCACTAACTTGCAGGATGAAAGACTCCAAGCCCTGGAGCACTTCAGTAGGCACCAAGAAACTGTCAAAAGGTGGTTTGACAAGAGAGCCAAAGTGAAGGCTTTCAGACTGGCTGACTTGGTGCTCCTGTGGGACAAGGCTCATGAGAAGAAGGGTAAGCATACAAAGTTGCAGCCACTGTGGATAGGCCCCTACCAAATTGCTGAGATATTGGGTAACAATGCATTCCGTTTACAAGACCTCGATGGTAATTTTCTGGACCTCCTTGTTAATGGTCAATACTTAAAACATTATTTCTCTGTTGTTCCATCCAATGTATCATTTGAGTGAGTCATAAAGAAGTTGTAATATGTGTACATATTGTAAATAGCTCTGCAAGTTTATTCTGCTTTAGTTTAGTTCTAGTTTTCTTGTGCAATTGCTTCAATAGTTTTTAGTTTTATGTTTCTTCTTGGTTGCTCGTACAGTTTTTAGTTGCTGTGTTTTTAGTTAATCCTTGCTTTTATTTAAGTCTGTATAGTCTTTTGTTTCAGTTTTAGTTGCTTTGCTTCTTTTTCTTTGCTGCCTGTACAGTTCAGTGTTTTAGTCTGTACAGTTTTATTTTGTTTTGCTTTAAGGCCTGTGTCTGTCCTTGGAAGTCTGTGCAAAGTCCTTTGGCTTCTGAAATATTCTGTTCTTTGGCTTTGCCTGAGCATCAATGAAAAGTCAGCCTTCAAAATTATTTTATTCTGAGCTGATCAGTCTAGTGCCCCATTCTGTTCATTGTTCCAATTGAGATGGTCTGCTTAAACTGAACTGTAGAACTATTTTGTTATTCAGAACAAAGGTAGAGAGATGATTGGATTTTGTGTCTTGCTTGCCACAGTTGTTTTAATTATAGAGAAACTGCTATGCTGTTTGGTTGGAGAAACTCCCGGGGAATCCAAGAAAAGTTGGTTATAAGAGGGGACTATGATTCATGTAATTATTTGGGTGTCACCAGAGGCTATTAGTGCCTAGACTGAAACAGTTCCGGATTGATCAAATGATAAAAGAAAATTGTGATTTCTTTAAAGCCTTTCAGATATTGATATATTTCAAAAAAAAAAAAAGAAGAAAAAAGAAAAGAGAAAAGAGTTGTACAATCAGAGAGGCAGCCAGATTCCAAAAGCTATTTTTCTTTTACCAAGTTGCAGATTCTACCCTACAGTTGTAAATTTGGGTCGTGTAAATCTAAAGGGTAACTCTGTCTAGGCTGTAAAAGGCTAAACTAGTAAACAGAGCTCTACTCGGTTTCCCCTTTTACAATCTAGAAAAGCTGATCAGTCCAAAGTCCATCATTCAATCCAGTCATTCTTGAAGAAAGTTCTATACCCTTGTAATTGCACATCAGAAATCTTCCTTGAAGTAATTCAGCCTAGTATGTCCTTGGGAAATTTTAACAGCTAGCAGTTAGTAGTCAATTTATTGTGAAGAATGTCTATGGCAAGGCATGATGCATGGTCTTTTTGTTTTGAAACTAGAGTCCTGGGTTCTAAAATAATGCTATTATTTTACCCGCAGATATCGCCATTTGTTGAGAAGCAACACACCCCCACTGAAAAATGCATTCCAATTTTCTTGAAAACTTTGAGCTTTCATTTTTGCAGCAGGGACCCTCTTGATATGTTTCAGGTTTTAAGTCCAGTTTTGCTTGCTTCCCTTTCAAGTTGTGTTTTTCCTGTCTTTCTAGCCCGTGTTTTCTCAGACTTAACTTTTACATGCTAGAAATCATTCATGCTTAAACAAAATCTTGCACCGGTACGAGAAAAATGCTGAAAACAGATAGAAATTCATGAAAAATCAAACTTTCCTTTTTAGGCAATGTCGCACCAACATCGCGACAGAAAATAGAAAACCGCCAAGTCGTTTGTAGCGAAATCGCGACACTTTCCATTTTTGGAAGTGTCGCGATATCGCGACATTTCCATTTTTGGAAAGTGTCACGAAATCGCTACCGACCCGAGGAGAGAGAAGGAAGTTGTGCGGAAGGGCGCGATTTTGCGACATGTCGCGAAATCGTGACATGTCGCATTTTCGCTGAGTAAAGGAGAAAAAAATTGACTAAGTCCAGAAACCGTCGCGATTTCGCGACGCGTCACGAAATCGCGGTCAACGCGGTCAGCGCATGCAGCTTCGGACAAACCGTCCCGATATCGCAACAAAGATCTCAGCCGAAGACTTAACTCAAAAAAATTGCAGCGATGCACCGACGTCCCAAAATCGTGAGGCGTTTTGTTTCAAAGACTTACGTACTGAAGTTTGCAGCGACGCGCTGCAGAGTTGCTTCAACGGAAGTCCAAGGTCGAGGTTGCAGCGATGCGCTGCAAGTTGACGAAAAGGGAAGTCTCAGCTCGAAAGGCACGTTCTATAATCACATTGAGAAAAGAGACTAAGGAATAAAACTCGCGATTCGCACAAGGAACTCACAGTGCTCAAAGTCAAAAAGCGTTCCATTTTCGCGATGGGGCGGCTTTAATAGTTCAAGTGTTCTAAAGGTGCAGCGACGCGTTGCATGTTTCGAAGTCATGGGGCGTTGGTTGCAAAAAGAGGGCTTAAGTGTTGAAACTGCAGCGATGCGCTGCACGTTTTCAAGTCGCGAGAAGTTTGTTTCAAAGGCCGCGTTTTCCAAAAGGGATGTCGTTGGTTGCAAAGACTTAAGGGGTAAGGACGGTAGCGATGCGCTGCACCTTTTGAGGAAGTCCAGCAAAGCAAATATACAGCGATTTCGTGACTCAAAATGGCGATCGGTACGAAGATAGAAGGACGTAGCGATATCGCTACTTGTCTCAAAATCGTGGGAGTTTTGGCTCGAAGGGCAAAGAACATCAAAGTTGTAGCGATTCGCTGCAATTTTAACGATAAGGCCAGCCAACATGAATATGCAGCAAAATTGTAACAAGGAATGAAAATCGAACAAAAGACAAGGAGGTGTTAATGATTTCATGCCACATTATCGAAAATGATTAAGTGCTCAAATGCATGGCGAAATTGTGACAGGAAGAAGGTTGAAAGTATTCAAGGGCAAAAGGCATTGCATTTTCGCGACCTATCCACTCGACCGTACAAAGTGCTTGAGACATGCAGCGATGCGCTGCGTGTTCCGTTTTCGTGGGGTTGGGCTAGCGATGCAGAGGAGATGTCACGATTTCGTGACATGTCGCAAAATCGTGACATGTCGTGGTTTCGCGGCCTATGAAGCAAGAAAGGTTGCCAGCACAGAAGATGTCACGATTTCGTGACATGTCGCATTTTCGCGACCCTGGCAGGAAAATTGCACAGAATGCTTACAGCCGAAAACAGACACGTGTCACGATTCTATGACACGTGTCAAAGCATGAAACAGACAAGCAGAGGCCGACATGCAAGAAAGATTAGGATTTTGATATGTTTTAATGTTAAAGTATTGATTTAATGTTTATTAAAGTGCTAATTAATCTTTTTGTCTTTCATGCAGGAATCCATCTGTCACTTGCGGGACAACTGAAAAAGGGCCATAAAGACAAAGTTAAAGTGCAGATTTAATCAAGGACCGCCATGCTAGAGGAGAAGATGTCGGTGAAAGCATTCAATGGAGATTTATTGCAGAATTAATAGCATGGAGACAATTTCAACTCGGGGATGGATATGCGGAGTTCAGATGTGAGAAAAGTGGTGACTCATCCGGCTCACCAGCAGAAATTAATGAGAGCATTCATTTGCAGTTGCGGGTGAATGCAAGTGGCATTCAACTCTATCTTCTCCATTTATGGCAACTGACTGCACAGTTTTGCAGAGTGGTTAGGTTCTATCCGGACTTTGATTTTAAGTGGCTTTTCATTGTAAAACCCGGGTCCTAGGGTTTAAGATGATAAGATTTTGCAGTTGGAGAGGAAGATATTTTCTGTAAAGATCAGGATCTGTCCTGAGTCTATAAATACAACTGCAAAATGTAATCGCAGGAGGCGGAGACTTAGAAATAAAAGGCTTATAAGCAATTTCTTGCAAATTTTGTGAAATCCTTTGTTTTTTGGATCGGGAGTTGATGTGCTTTTGCTATTTTCTATGGTAGCATGGCCAGGAGCCTAATATTTTACAGATCTCGTGATAAGTGTATCTTCTTTCGTTATCCGTTCCATTAAATTTTGTTAGATATATGCTGTAAATCTGCCATTATCAAGTTTAAATATGTTGTTAGGCTTCGGTTGTTCCATTGTCTGCTAGGGGAAATTACAGATTTCAGGTGTAAGCTTGTTCTAATTGCTCTGTCTTCACTGTGTGAGCTAGGCTACCGGTGAAAGATATCAGTTTTAACCAACTTCTCTTCGGTTTATAATTTTCTGTTAGACCTGTTCCATCTTGCCTTGTGCTCTTGGTTGAAAGTGATCTTAGAAATCTGGACGCTTTCTTCTTTGATTTGTTCTGTTGTGAAGCCGATAGTATAGATGAAATTGATAGGTTTTAGTTTTACAGTTTAAAGTTTGATAAACTTCCCTTTCGCCTTACCCTACCCTCTCTTTGCTTACCGTGAATGATCCATTTTTTACTTTCTTTATTTGTCTTTTATTTGAATCTGTTGACCCATGAGAGCTAGATCAAGAATCAAGTTAAATCTAATTGTTAACAAGTAACAACTTCTGCAACTATCGAACAAGTTCAAGAACCCCCGTAAGGTAACGGACAATCCATATTGAAATCTATTCAGAAGCGGAAAAGAGTGAATAGACATTCGACCCGACTCTGTAACTCACACCTTGGATAACCAGCTAGATCCTAAAGTGAGTGGGATTCATCCCGTGGGTGTTACCGGTGTTTATGCTCATTCTTCACGGGGTGTGTATGAAAGTCGGACCAACAAGGTTGTAAGGTATGTGATGGTAGGTGCGTAATATTAGCATGATTCTAACATTTAACACATTTCTTGACATACACATGTCAATCCTTCTCCATAGTTGGCCAATAGTAACCCATAAGAAGAATGCACTTGATGATAGCCATGACGCTAAAATGGCCATCGCACGTACCATTGTGAGTTTGTAAAATTACCCAAGATGGTTCTTGGGGCTCAAGACAATGAAGGAGAACTCCATTGTAGCTTTGACAATACAAAATGTCTGTTGACAAGACATATTTTGTTGATTTCTGCATAAATGTGCATTTCACAGTATGCAACAATCCTTGAGGGATTATACCAAGCTTAAGGAATTCATGAATCTATGACATCCAATTTTGATAAATCTCAACTTTGATTAACAAGACATGTTCCCCTATGGTTCAACACTTGTGAAGGCAGACTGGGAAACAACCTTATGGTGAATGGTAGTACCATTCATCGTAGGACCCTACAAGATGAATGACCCCCAAGTTACTCTCTTGAGAAAGTCTTTGGATTTGTAGAACCACTCATGGTTTGGTTCTATATGAATCATGTTGATTGAATATTTGTTATCCAAAGCTTTGCACTGCAGAGTAGAATATGACAATATTTTTACATGGATGGTAGTGAAATCGATAGATGGATTCTGAGGTATTAGAGATCCCAAAGATGCCATTGTGTCTACAAATCTAGTTGAGCTAGATAAATTTCAACAAGATCCTTGTAATCTTTCAACATCGGATATCAACATTAAAATAATCCCTTAACTTGGTTAACAATGAGAAGAGAATCACCAAAGATATTTAGCCTTTTTATCTTCATGGTGACAGCTGTTTGGAGACCCAAAATTAGGGCTTCATATTTAGCATTGTTTTTAGTGCAAGGAAAATATAACTTGAATGACAAGGGCATTAGATCTCCTTGTGGCATGAACAACACTATTCATGCACCACCCCCTTGCTCACACTTTGAACCGTCAAAGAACAAGATCATGTCAAATTTATTATCTGGTTCTTCAAGTTCAGGTGCTTCTGATAAAGCAAAAATTGCATCATCAAGAAGCTCTATGGTGAGAGGCCTACTATTTTCAAGAGGCACCTTGGCCATTTGATCAGCTATGACTTATCCCTTGATGGACTTTTGGCTAATGAATTACAAATAAAATTCTTTCAATAGCATGATCTACTTTGTAGTACGTGTATTATGATATGTCTTACTCATAATATACTGCAACGGATTTTATTTTGATATAACATACATCGTATGACTTAACATATAGTGTCACAATTTATTTTTAGTGAACACTACTTCTAAACATAGCTTTTACATGTATGCATATCCTAGCTCATAACTCACCAAGGTTCGACTGATGTAATATATTGCGTGTTCTTTGTCTTGCACATTCTTTTGGGCTAACATAGTTTCCAATGCAAATTCGGTTGTCGATAAATATAACATGAATTGTACATATAGCCTTGGTGGAGGTAGCACTAGTAGTGTCACCAGGTATTACTTAATTTTTGCAAAGGATGCTTGATAGTCCTCATCCCAATTGAATGGGACCCCCTTGTGTAGCAGTCGATTCATGGGTCGACATTTGTCTGATAATTATGTGATAAATCACTTTATGGATGCTACTTTTCCTTGAAGGCTTCTTAATTCTTTGATATTCATGGGGGGACACATTTCTAAAATAGCCTTGACCTTTATTGGTTCAACTTTGATCCCTCGATTTGAAATGATGAATCCTAAGAGTTTTTTGAAGTTACGCAAAATACACACTTCTTATGATTCAACCTAAAATTATGCTCTATCAAGTGATCGAAGACCTTCCTCAGGACCTTAGCATGCTCTAAACACATAAATGACTTTGCCGATATGACATCGATATAATCTTCTAATATCTTATGCATGTATTCATGAAATATATATGTCATAGCCCGCTAATATGTAGCATCAACATTCTTTAGGTCGAATGACATAACTTTGTAGAAAAATGTCCCCCATGGTGTTATAAACATGGTTTTATGCTGGTCTTTGTGCTTAATATGAACTTGGTTGTAACAAAAAAAAACCGTCCATTAAGGAGAGCATCTCATGACCCTAATTTGAATCTACAAGAGCATCTATATTCAATAATGGAAATGAATCTTTTGGTGTTGCCTTATTTAGGTCTCTAAAATCCATACAAATATGAATCCTTCCATCAAGTTTTCCTACAGGCACCATGTTTGATACCAATTCTGGATAGTCGATAGAAATGACAAATTCTACATCCAAAAACTTTTGCAATTTATCTTTCACCATTAAGGCTATTGTTGAATGTATTTTTCTAAGTTTTTGTTTGACCAATTTCTTCGATAGATCTAGAAAAATGTTATGAATAACCAACTTCGGATCTAGACTCGACATGTCTTTATAAGTCCAAGCAAAGAGATTAGGTCTCTCTTTCAGTAGAGGGATGAGTTTGGCATGCTCATCAGGAGTCAAACTTTCTCGAAATTTAACATTCCTTGTATTAATGGGGTCATCACTAATATCCACTTCAAAGGTTTCCTCTACTAACATATGGAATCCCTCCTCAAGATGGTGAGGCATAATGATCAAATGGATGTCATTTATTGGGTTTATAGGTTCCTTATTGGAAGCATTCTCAACATGATAGACATCATGTGCACAACCTAGCACAAAATGGAAAGGTTATAACATTTCTTTGTTATGGAGGAAATCCTTAGGCTCTAGTGGTGAATCAACATGATTCCAATCAATAGCATCTATATTAAGACACAATGGTTTGGAGGGGTCAGATGTATTGTGAAGCAAAGTGGTCAAATCAATGGAGACCATATGGATAAAATAGATCATGTCTCTAGGACCATGTGTGTGTTATTCTACATTGATATAGCTTCCATCCCTAAGATTTGGTTTAGGGGGTATGGGTATCTCTAGATCCGGTTCATGAAAAGACTATCATATGGGATCATTGGGCTCAAGGAGCTTTATGTATGTTAGAGGATCTAGAAATATCATATGATAAATCTTGTCTAAACTATGATATGTTCCTCTAAAGCGAGGGTTAAGATTGATATCTCTTCACAAATCCTCTGTAGTGTAAGGTGTATTACAATGATGTAAGGAGGTCCTAAATACACTCTCTCCATTTCATCTTCATCATTATTGTTGTAATACAGACCTTCACTGCTGCCCACCAGAGTCAGGATATTAGAAATATGAGGACCTATGTAAGCCAACTCATGAGAAACTACTATTGCTCATGGAGTATTGATCATCCTCAATGAATATCTCTATAGGTAATAAATGACATAAATGAAGAAAGCCTAGATAGGCTAGCTCAGTCTCATCCTCCCATTGCTCATTATTTGAGGACTCCTCATCATCATCACTCTCATATATGCAACTCGGTATACCTATCTCAAAAATGGACTCTACTATATCCTCGTCAGTATGATATTTTGATTTGGATTCTATCATTATGATAGCGATCAGAACCTGCATGGTTGTGTTATCAATTGCCTCATGGATTTGTTCATCTAAATTTTCTCTTGGTATATGATCTGGACTATTTCCCATCAAGGTATCTTCATGATATATCTCAAGTGGTCCTATAGTGACATAAGACACTAACTAGTTATCCCTTCAAAAGGTAGAGGGATTAGGGTGATAAGGATTGAAATCGACTTCACCCCCCAGACTGAGGTATAGGTAGTCTAAAGATACCATGATGAGTTCATCCTATCCTTCGATGTAATATCCTAACCTGAACCTATCAGCAAGAAATTGATATTATGATTCATATGGCCTATTGCAACTTTGACCAAATAATTCAAGGCCATAACCATGCCAATGGTAACACTCAAAATATCATAAGGTGTATTCTGGGTTAGATAGATAATGAACATTTACAAAAAATGATTCATTATCATATTCATCCATGGGGATGTGATATGCAAGCTGGCCAAGCCCTCCATAGATGAAATTAGTTAGGTTAGGAGGTACCCCTAGTGGTACCACTATCCCTATGGGAAGATAATGGGTATTTGGTCACCCCATGTCTTGTGCAGTCTCGATGATTAGTGTAAATATCACATTCTACATGATGTATTCCCCAAATCCAAGATTAACCAAATGAATGGTCACCTGAGGTGTCGATGACCCTACTAAAGACACAGGTGAAGTAGGCTGAGGTGCCTCTTTGACTTCTACTTGAGTGTTCTCTACTTCCATGGGAGTAGGGACCTCAACCACAACTATTTTGGGCATATGCTTTATCTATTTTTTACCCATTTTTTTTTTTAGCTTCTTGTTATCCTGACACATCATGGATGTCGAAGGTTTAGTAGAAGCATCTATCATGTGCTTTAATCATTGAGATGCAGACATTGTAGGTTTTGCACACACTTCTTTGTTTTTACCTCTTGGCTCTTTGATCGACGATGCAAGTCGTATGTCCAAGTATATTGAGGGGAGCACAAAAACCCTTGGAAAATCTTCTAGATTCACATACTTGAATGGTTCTTCATTTGAAGGCACCACGTGAACCTGTCCCTCATCCATGTACTTAATACATTGATGTAGAACGGAAGGGACATAATGCATTTCTCATTTCCAAGGCCTCCCTAAAAGGATGTTATACTGCATAGTGCCTTCAATCACATGACACATCATGGGGATGGTCTTTATTCCAACCTGAATCTAAATAACTATGGTACCTATCATTGAGTATAACGCATCATTGAATGCTCTAAAGATGAAAGTGGAAGGTACAATGTGTAACTTCAATAACTTTAGATATGTCAATGCCTTAGTCTAATAATATTGATGGATGATCCCGTATCAATAAAAACCCTCTTGAAAGGTATGTGGTTCATACATGCAATGATATGGAGTAGAGGGTCCTATGTGACAGTGGAAACCATCTTGATTTTATGACCGTGAAATTGTATGACCAGTTCTTGACACTGCTATACATGTCCTACGAAGTGTGTGAATGCTTTTGAATATTGGCACTATACTTTAATGGACCTCAAAATGTCCATGATAATTTTCCTATGCTTGGGAGACTATTGAATCAGCTCATAAATCAACATCTTCATTGGATTTGTCTATAGGTTTTGAACCAACCTACTCCTAATTGTCACCATCGTTATGTTGGTGGGCCTGGTACATTTTGGGATGGCCTTGGAGGAGGCACAACTTGGACTCTAATGGGAGTTGGAGGTTGACTTGGTCTTTCATACCTCATATTTCCTGTGACAACATTGAGCATTCTGATTAACCCATGGGTTGGTGGTTCGATGCTTACTTGATTTACTTGGCCAATATTTTTCCTAGGTGCCTCATGGTTAGGCAAAGAATTTTTGTAAATCCCCATATTTTGATTATCTGGTTCTTGAGGATTGTCCATAGTTAGCTCACCTTTTTCTATCATATTTTGTACTAAATGCTTGAAACTCCAACACACTTCGATGTTGTATCCCTTTTTTCTATGGAAAATATAGTATAGCTCATCCCTATACCCCTTTGGTTTAGGTTGACTATGGTCAAAAAGTTTAATCTCGGGTAAGTGTATGGCCTTGGCCTTGCATAGTTGATGGAATATCAAGGTAATTGATTCCCAAAAATGTGTGAACTGGAGAGGCAGGTGTTTTTCCTTATTTTTACCCTTTTTATTGTTGTTTCACTACTCATACTGTGCAAGAGGATGTTGGGCTTGATAATTTCATTGTTGTTACCCCTTATCCCCTTTTTGAAGTTTTAACATCACCTGATTAATGTGGGTCGGCTCGGCATAATTTTTTTCTGTGCTTTTATTGTTCCATTCCTTCTTATTTTTGAGCTTCAAGTTACCCTCCTGTAACTTGATGTCCTCAATCACTTTGGCCTACACCAAATCCTCCTCAAATGTATGATACTGTTGAAACTATAGTAGCGATGAAATGTGCTTAGCACAACTTTTTGTAAGCATGCGAGTTATTTCAGAATTAGGGATGGCGAATGAAAACTCTACCATCATATTTCTCCATAATTTTCCATAATCCATAACTAGCTCATCATCATGTTGTAGTAAAGCAGCTAGATCAGATAAGTTTACCTTTTTCTTAATACTGAAGGAAAATAATTCAAGAAATGCATTAGCCAATTGTTTAAAATTGGTGATATTGTGCCTCTTGAATTTATTGAACCACTCCTGAGATGGGCCTAAAAGGGTTGTAATGAAGGTTTTAGGAGCAAGGCATCATTGCTTTCAATATAGAAACACATGTCTAGAAAAGTTGTAACATGCTCCTGCATGTCTTCCTCTCCTTTAAAATTTTCCAGCCTAGGCATCTTAAAATGCTCAAGATAGGCCAAAATAGGCACTTATGGGCATAAAGGTTCATTATATTTTTTTTTCAAGGTGGGATTTTGATAATCCATCCCTTTTTTCTCAATATCTTTGACCTTTTCTTCCCAGGCCTTATAGGCCTACGAAGATAGGAACTCCTCTTCTCTAGATTGCCTTGGAGGTGCCTTTGGAGGAAGATTCCTCTTTGATCGAAGTGAAGGATTAGGCTCATACTCCTATTTGACTTGGGAGATTTTAGGATATTATTGATCTAATTCCTCTGCCCCTTCTTCTTCATACTACCCATACTCACGATTTTCGAACGTGGGGCACTGATTTCTATGTTGAATCATAAGGCGAGTACAGGTGTCTATGCACTCATGGTTCAAATTGGGTTGTGAAGTAGCTCGTATATCAATGTGCTCCCTATTCTCATTAGGGGGATGTAAACCAACACTATCTAGTATATCCTCTCTCTCAACATGCTCCTTTTGATCAAGGATGTGTTGTCTATGAATGCATTGTTCATATAAATGCTATCTTATGAGCCTTTGCCTCTGAGTGTTCTCATTTTTTAGGTGTTTCTGATCTACATGAACATATTAAAATTGGTCTTGAAGGATCTTATGTCTTTACTCTGACACCATTCTATGAGATCTATCAACATAATTGATCATTTGAGGCCTCTGGTGTATGTGCTCTATTTGAGCGGCTTTATGGGTGTGGTCCCCAATGGACTGATTTTCCATGCTCTTGCCCTTATCTATGAAAACAACATTCATGTCTAGTTTTTGCTTATACTCCATTCCTATATGAGATGTAGGGGTATGCATCTCTTGAGAACACTTGGAGCACTCTCTAGGTTCTCTAAAAGTCCTAATGGTACTATCGCTATGCACGCTAATAGGATGAGAAGGCGTAGGGGTAGGCTTGTAGCCTAACTGTCCTAGAAATCTATCTAGACCGTCAAAATTTCTACTAGACCATGGATCATGAGTTGGCCTATCATTAAATCCCACTTTAGATATGTCTATGGTGATCCTACAAGGCTCACTTTTATTGGGATTCTGTGTGGGACTATGCTCAGAAGCGACCATGTCTACTTGCCCTTGAATGGATGGATCTTGAACTCGTCTATACTCAGAAGGTGGGGGCCTTAAGCCTACCTTAGACACAGGATGAAGGGGTACTAATCTGGATCACTTAATGATATACTCTTCAGTAGATCCCATGGATGCACGTGGATTTCAATCATGGTAAATATTGACATGTTTGGAGCCCCCATGCTGGGAAGCTCCAAGCTCTAATCTATGTCTAGAGGAGTTTCTAGTGGCTCCTTTAACTAGGGTATTCTCAATAGGATTCACATGCATAGAATTATCCCCTCTAATGCTAACCGAATGATGTTTGAGAGGATTCTGTGATTGAGGGCTCTACACAACTTACTATATCTTAGGTGGAGCTTCGGCCTCGATCTCGAGTCTATGCTCGGGTTGGCCTCTATGTGTTTGCACCATTGTGTATTCTATGTCTAGATTTAACTTTTATTAGCATGCAAAGAATACAATGATGATTATCTTATTTTAATTTTTTTAAATGAGCCCTAAATTGTTTGGTGTTTTTTGCAATTTGTTGTATCATTAAAGTAAATTTTGTCGTGTTTGGCAATATGTTTATAATTTTCTCAATTTTTAAAGGGTTTCACCTAAATACTCATAGCTTGACAACCTGGCTATGAAATCTAGGCCATGTACCCCAAAAATATGGTGATGAGGTCCACACCCATGATGGAAGCACAGTTCCTTCTATATCCTCACCTATTTTCACCCAGTTAGTGTTATGTCCTCCAAAGAGAAGTACATGAAAATTTTATAGGCTACAAAAGGTTCTTGGATCCGATATTGGTCTAGTAACAAAAAGGTACGTAGGAGTTGAGCCAATGGATGGAAATCATTTCCACCATCATTGAAACCCTACTAGTGGTTGGATGTGACTTCCAACTCACTAGCATTTACAATGTGTCATGGTTTGTGTGGTTCCTTTTACTTTGCATAAAAATAAAAATGCACAAAATAGCACTCAAATGATTCTACATTCTTTTCAAAAGAACATTTCACTTTTAAAAAAATGTATGAACATGCTAAATGATATTCGGAGAATGCAACTATCTATGACATAAGTGGCCACTGATTGGACCTCATGCATGCAAACTCTAAACAAGCAATTTTCTAGACTGTTGGAGACTTAGGGCATACTCCAATCAGAGGCCCATTATTCCTAGCAATGACTAGTAGAAAACTAAGAAAACATATATGATTTTCCTTTTTACCTTTCGCTATGTTTTCCTACTTAGCATCCACCTATTGCATTCAGCTTCTATAAAAACATAGACAAAAAAATATAGAGAGGACAAAATAACCCTACCTCATATCCAAATATGTTGATGATATGAGATATCTATTTTTT
This sequence comes from Wollemia nobilis, assembly GCA_028583015.1. Classification (NCBI taxonomy): domain Eukaryota; kingdom Viridiplantae; phylum Streptophyta; class Pinopsida; order Araucariales; family Araucariaceae; genus Wollemia; species Wollemia nobilis. Next base: position 852,588 of record JAQPPZ010000762.1, read on the forward strand.
TTTTATTCTCTATTGACTGCATCTGTCAGGCACGACTACGACTATTGCCCACGGGTGTCAGATACGACGACAATTGTTAACTACGGATGTCAATTGAAGTTAGCACCTATAAAAAAAACACAAAGAAAAAACATTAGTGATCGCTAAATTTTTGGGTTCCCTACTGTGATCACCTTCTATACCATGCAAAAGACTAACACCTAATGCTATAATCACTGAACATTATGTATAATTTGGTATGCAAATATGAATTGAAAAAAAATGACACAAAATAAAAAGAAATGCTTATCTTATTAATATTTCTAATCAATCCAAATTACATATCCATCCCTCTTAAATATATCCTTTTGATACAACAATTACAACATGATAAATTCCCTTCCAGGGTAGGTGTAATCCAAATGTCTTCTACAAAGACACAAACTGCTCCAAGGTGTCGATGACCTTATTCTCCATGATTAGAGACATTTTTTGCCTTGCATCCCAAAACCCCATTGATATTGCATGCAATAAACAATAAGAAACATTAGATACAAAGGAGGCCTCTCTTGATGAGGCTTTTAAGAGAATATTTTGTAAAGAATGATGTAATTAACATGAAATCAAGAAAGTATAAGAAACATATTAAACCTATGCTAAACATGAAATAGTACCATAGAATATGTAAAGAAAAAGTATATGCATCCATCTAATGGTCTAATTACGAAATTGAAAGCATGGAAGCATGAAAAGACCCATTAGTAGCATAATTGCAATAATGAAAAGGAAATGACTAAAAACCCTAATTACATTGATCAAAGTCCCTAATCAAGCTAATTAACATGAGATATAACTAATCTAATAACAATAAGCAAATCCTATGGCTAAATAATATGGAAATTAGTGATACTGCCCTGACCATGGCTTTGAAGCATGGTGATCATTGTTAGCCATGACTAATATCTGCGATGGATCTTGAAGTGAATTTTTACTCCAATGCAGGGGTTGAATCTCTGAATATCTCTGTCAAATTGGTGATCAAGGGTTGACTATGTGTCCTCTAATATATTTGGTGGTTGAATTGCTTAGTTTATTTATGGAATGGGCTCAATTGATTTTCCTGATTCTTACTAATCCTCCATAGCCTCCTTGACTCCAAATGCCATATAATATCCAATTGGGTAGTCAAAGTGTTCCTCTCAATGCACTTGGATGAGTGTCAAATTCAATAGGCTTCGATGTTCTTAAATTTGAGATTCATCTATATCTTTCCCCAATTTTAAGGGGGGTTAAATAACATTTGCCCAAGGCTAGGGGTAGCTTCATGAGGAAGCCAAAAATAATATTGGGCAATTTGAGTTTGTTGAATGGAAATATCTAGAACCATCCTTACTCAAACCACTCCAATCCGCAACCAATTGGCCATTGCAACCAATTTTGTATCAGATGAATGCCAACTAATTCTGAGGCCTAACCATAGCTGACATGCATGGTCAGCATTGCTAACCGTGGGTGTCAGTAGTGGCTAGGACTGACTAGGCAAAGGTACCCAAAATGAGTGGTAAAAACCACTACTATACCTTGGAATCTATCCAAGGTCTTCCATATGGTCTTCTAGCATGTGCCATATGAGTAGTCACCTCGACATGATGTATTTTAGGTTTCTACAAAATGATGAAATAAAGCTCATATTTTAAGTGGATAAACAATCTACTATTCAAATGTGGACTCGATTACATATTATGTCAATGTATTCTATGGGATGAGGTGTATGATGTCCTTTGTGCATATCATGATGAAACTTTAGAAGGACATTATTTAGTTAAAAGTACCATTAGAATATTTTAGGAATTGGATATTAATGACCATCCCTTCATAAGGATGTGAAAAATATATATGACATTGTGATGCATGCCAAAGAATGGGAAAACCCACACCCATAAATGAAATACCTCTACAACCTCAAGTGGTTTTAGAACCATTTGAAATATGGGGGTTAGATTTTATTGGATCCATTGATCCACCTTCTCAAGGAAAGGTGTATATTTTGGTATGTACTGACTATGTAACCAAATGGTTAGAAGTGTGTGCCTTCAAACATGCTCATGAAGAGAAAGTCGCTGACTTTTTATATTCCAAAATTTTTCAAATATTTGGAGAACCATGATCTATTACTATAGATCATGGACACCAATTTGTATCTAAGGTAATATAAGATTTTACCAAATTATATGAGATTAAACATAGAAAATCATCACCTTACCATCCTTACGCAAATGCTCAAAGTTAGTAATAGAGAACTAGAAAGGATCCTAACAAAAATAGTAGTTGTTCATAGGAAGAATTGGATGAACAAATTACCAGAAGTTGTTTAGGCATATAACATGACATGGAAATCCACCACAAGCTTCACACCTTACAAATTGGTTTATGGTAAGAAACCTCTTTTTTTTCATTATATTTTGAGCTACTAACACTTCACACATATTTGAAAATTGGTATTGAATTATCGCATATACATATAGATAGAGTTTTACAACTTAACACATTAGATGAGTTTTGGTTGGAGGTATTGCACCAAACATATATTGTCCAAAAATAACAAAATATGTGGTATGATAGTCATATTCAGTAGAGGAAATTTGAACTAGGAGATTGGATTATTGTTTGATTCTTTCTATGAAGATTTTCCTAGCATGTTACAAACTCAGTGGCTTGGACCATACTAGATCAAGGAAGTGTTTAGGAATGGATTTTCCCATATTTCTCCTATTGATGACTTGAGGAGGAAGTTAGTGGTAAATAGGCATTAAAAGGTGTACCATAAACCATTAAAAAAATAGGAGTTTTCAAAACAAATTACATAGTTTGATTTATATTTCATGGAAGAGATTCTCTCTTCCACTTCAGATTCAAAGTAATTTTCAAAAATAAAAAGAATAATTCAATAGTGAAAACCTTTTTAGGTGCTATTGAATTAAGACTTACATGAAAACTAATTTTTGGCATGTTTGTTTTTTTAAATATTCTCCTTTGTACAAATATCACTTACTACACGTGTAATATTTTATTTTCAAATTTTGTGTAACTTGCTAAATCATCAGAAGTGATCTACAAAGTGCATGATAAAATTTCAAGATAGTAAGGTATGTATTTCTTGCATTTTACTCATAGTTAGCATTGACATTTTATGTATAATGATTAGATATTTGGCATAACTATGTACAAAAATGGCAAATATGTAAACTACCCCATTGAGTATCCTAAGAGATATCCTATCCTACCCTTGGTCACCTAAAAATAAGATCTAGTAGCATGAAAAATGATAATCTAAGAAGATTCCAAAGGTTTAGGAGCTCTGAAATAACTTGCTATGTCAAAAATAGGGCAAAAGTTTAAATTTGAATATGCATAGGAAAATCGATAACACACGTTCATAATTTCATTAAAAAAATGTAAAATGAAATTTTAGATGCAATACCTAAGGAACCTCTGTATTCAGCCACATTGCATCTAAAGGTTGACTTTGCAATATTTTTCATTTTTAGAGGCATCCAGATTAGATGCAATTCACAACCATCCATATGGCAACTATTAAAATATTGTCAATGATATATTCCAAAGTAACCCCCATCATACCTCATAATCATACGCCACTTTAAAACCATGTGACCATGAAGTATCAAGGTAGATGGTAGAACAAATCAAGAATGATAGCACCAAGGATTTTGTAACACATAAATCCCATCATGCAATCAATACAATCAATTTTAAAATCAATCATCCCTAATTTTTGCATGGGAAAAAGTGTTAATCAACATGATAAGTGTAAATTTTCAACTACCACCTTCTATCCATGCCAGAAGTTTGAATATTTTCAACGAAACAAATCATATAATGACATGTTTCCTAATGGTGCATAGGGATGACGAAATCTCTTGCATGATAAATTATAGAATAATTTGTGCTATCTTTTAGAGTTGATTTCCATGCTCAATAATGATGAGTGTGAGGACACTTAAATCATAAAATTGAGAGTGTTGAAATTCATAAAATTTTGTAGGTATTACAGGGTAAACCAGAAAAATATCCAAACATCCAGCATTGCATGCAAAAATTGCAAAACATATTGAATCATTCTATAACAGAGTTGAAGCATAAACAATAGGGTGCAATTTTTTTTTTATAGAGTTGCAAATAAAATAAACAAGGTAGCTATGGGTTAAAAATAAAAAGTTGAGCTTGATACCATGGAGGAATTATAGCACCACCTAGAGGTTATGGAGATCTTCCAGTAGACCGAATGGATGCCATATTTATAGAATTTTTAAGGCTACCTAGAGGGACTAGCTATAAAATTATCTAAAACTCTCTATAACAATAGAGCTATGATCAATGGGATGTGTGTTGAGGTAACTCCCCATGTGCTAAGCCACATTTCTCAATTACCACATCAGGGAGTAGAGAAAGTTAAATATTTTGAAGAAACTCCCTAAAATAGTTAGGGCTTTCCAAGAGGATGGAGATTCAAAACCAAAAATGAAAATTAATAATAAAATATGCAAAGGGATTAAACATACTAGTCTATAAAAATTGTGGGATAAGGTAGCAATATGGGTTATCAAATATCTAACTTGTGATGACCAATTTGCTATTTTATTTGGTCACCATGTTAAAATCCTTACCCACCTCAAACATGATACATAAAGGCCAAAAGTTAGAATTAATATTCCTCTATATCTGAACTAGGAATTACATAATATGGCCAAGAGATACCAATATGGGCATGGGTCTGTTAGACACCATGGCATCATTAAATTAACTTGCAAACACTATTTTAGGGGAAACCCTAAAAATTTTAGTAGGTTCTTTGCACCTTGGAAGGAACAAGCCATTGTTATGAATGAGAAAAAATTAGAAGATGAGGCAACTACCAGGAGGGTAGAGATATTTGGGGTAAAAAAAAAATTAGGGTTACTTCTAAGTCTAGGGAAGACCCATACTCCTTTCATGCACAGTCATCTATTGAAACTAGATCATAGAGATATAGAAAATCTACAACTAACACTATAGAAAACAAAGAATCATAAGGGTAGTATTTAAAATAAAGGATGTTTAAGTCTCTGCTTAGGTAGATGTTAATGCACAATAGATACCTTCTACTTTTGACATAGAAAAGGAATAGAATAATACAACTAGTTGATCATTTGCAGAAGGTATAGCATCTAGGTCTGTAGAAAGACAACCTAAAAAAAAGCATTATGGTGGCAATTAAATATCAAATTCACAACCACTAAGAAGGTCCACTAGGAATGCAAAGAAAATTATTGCAAATTTATCTATTGAACAAGGGAAAGAAGAGGTTGAAGCATAAAAAACTACAATTGCACCCCCTCCTCTTAGAAGAGAAGGAAGCCACAAGCAAATGCTCTAACATAATAAATAACAACTCCTAAACCACCCAAACCAAGAAGAAGAAAATTGATTCTACAATATGATGAGGAATATTTCATTGAGGAAACTCCTACTGAAGTTGAGGAACCCATGGAGAGAAATTCTCCACCAGTAATGGATTTACCTACTTACTCTTCAGAATCTAAAGAAGCTATAGAAATAAAATTTTAAGATGTTGCTAATATAGAATCTAAATATTGTCTAAAAGATAGACGTGGCTTAAAAATGTTGAGGCAACTATAAAGAAGAAGGATATATACATTTGTAAGTTATTGCAGGAGCTATGTGACTTAAAAGATAAAATGGAACAGTTGGAAAATCTACCTATTGATTATATTTTGGGAAAGAAAGCAACTAAAATCGTGATTGATTTAGTAGGATAGATTCAAACTAAGAATGGATAAGAAGATAATTTAGTACCATATGATATAATTAAGTAAATTTATCAAGATAGGAACTTCCCTTTTTTTTCTCCTACCATGGTTGTTGATTCAATAGAACAATAATAGATAGAAGGAGTTGTTTTTATTCGAAGAACTATAAAATATCTAATGGAAACTGGAGAATACCCCATCAAGGAGAATATACTGCAAAAATTGAAGATAAAAAAACCCTATAGGAGTAGCCTGTAGTAGAAGCAGCTTTGGAACATCAAGAAGCAACTCCAAAACATCACGAAGCTTGTCCAAAATGACCAAACCAAGAAGGAGCTTTGGAAAAAAAGTTGCAAGGAGAAGCTCTAAAACAATAGAGTATTTAGATGAGAGTTATAGAGTGGAATATTTTGGCAAGAGATGAACTTATATTACAAATTGAACCTATGCAAATGGAAATGCCACATGAGGAGGAATTAAAGCAAGTTTTGGTGTAATATGTAAATATGGTTTAGACTACAAAAGTTGGAGTACAAGATGAAATGCCTTCAATTCCTAATGCCTCATTTTTTGTAGTACCATAACCAAATAAGGTTTTACTGGTAGAACTGTTGAGCAAAGTGTAGCAAATAGTATTGTCATTGTTGTCAACACAGTCAGACAGATTAATTGATGCAATGGAAAAGAGTTTATTGAACAGCAAGGTGCAACCAAAGTACAATGGATAGGAGTTCGGTGTTGAGCAAGGTGTTGCAGGAGGATTGTCATTGTTGTCAATACAGTCAGTTAGATCTAACGATGCAATGGATAGGCAGTTCAGAAGTCACTCAGATGTAGAGGATAAAGTTCAAAAGTTAGTCAAATCATGAGTCCTTAAATGATAGATGCACAGAAACAGAAAACATAATTCAGAATGAGAAGTCTTCAGAACTTGAGATGTCAAGAAGCAAAAAGGTTTTTTGTGAAAACCAAGGCAGTCAAAATAAAAAAGTTTTATTTAAAATCATGGATAACAGATTTGAAATGGGTTTTTCTTAAAACCCAAGTTGGCTCTTTGTTTCGTTGAAAAAGATGCCCGGTGATGAAGATATTTAATTTTAAATATTTAGTTTAAATTTTAAAGGTTTTTTGTGAAAACCAAGGTAGTCAAAAAAAAAAGTTTTATTTAAAACCATGGATAACAGATTTGAAATGGGTTTTTCTTAAAACCCAAGTTGGCTCTTCGTTTCGTTGAAAAAGATGCCCCGGTGATGAAGATATTTAATTTTAAATATTTAGTTTAAATTTTATTTTATTTAAAATTTAAATTAAAATATTAAATTAAATTAAAAAGGGCCGACGTGTTACTATTTTGCGGTAATAAGCTACAGGAAGGTGACGAATGTGGCCGAAGAGTTTGAGGCCGACAAAGTTAAATCTGGGCCGATGGATTTTAGGGTTTGGTAGCCGACAATTTCTAGGGTTTTGCAGCCGACATTCTTAGGGTTACAGCCAACGGATTTTAGGGTTTGGCAGCTGACAAATTCTAGGGTTTCTTAGCCGATGTTCTTCTAGGGTTTGTTTCTAAAATTTCTTCTATAAAAGCAAGGGTTCTTCGAGTTTTTAAGGGTGGGTGTCAAGATAAATTGAAAAAGCGAGCATAGTGTTTGTGAAAGTGAAGATCGTGTTGAGCAGAGAGCAGAATGTGAAATGACACAGAGTGTGCAAAGAAAAAGAGTGTGCAGAGAAGCACGAAGGGCAAAGTTGATTACAAAGTCTAGCTATAGCAGTGCAGCAGACTGTGTGAAGTGATTGCACAAGAGAGAGCAGAGTGCGGAAAAATAGCAGACCATGAGAAATGAGGTGAAAGTTCTATTTTGTAATTTTTATTATTATCTTCCAAGTTGTAGCTTGGCATAAGGGGTTGGTGCCTCTTTCCGATAGGTGCTGGTAAAATAGGAGTTGGTGCTCCATTATGTTGAAGCAGATAAAGTTAAGGGGTTGGTGCTCCTTCCAGTTGGTGCTGGTAAATATTTATGTAAAGTTGTAGCTTTGCATTGACTGGATTTGGATGGTAGTCCAAGCAGTATTTTTGAGGAGTAGCCACATTGGTGAACCTCGTTAAAATGCTATGTCATGTGTGATGCTTTCTTGATGCATTTAGTATTTCTTTTATCTGCTTTAAACTACTGCTGGTTTTAAAATCATATGTTTTAGATATTTTAAAGAACACACTGATTCACCCCCCCTCTCAGTGTCATTGTCATTACAACAATTGGTATCAGAGCCAAGTTCCTTCAGAAAGTTTAACAGCTTAAAGGAAGATCTTACAAGAACATAAATGGCAAGGAAAGGCAAAAGCAAAACCATAAGACACAAGAAGAAGAAATCTCACAAGGGCACAAAAGAAAATGAAGATGATCTCAATGTTGCTGCTTTGGGAATGAAAATAGATTCAAGAGATGAATCAAACAGTGGAGAACAATCCAGATTAATAAAGTTTTGCACCGAGATGTGGGAAGACCGGTCACTTTGTAGCTAATTGCTCACAAGGTAGAGAATGTTTTGTTTGTGGTCAACTCGAGCATAATGGACGCCAGTGCCATGGGTTTAGTAGCAGTGAAGATGAAGATGATCCGTTCAAAATTGATAAAGAAACAGATTCATAACAAGAGTGTGATGAAGAAGGAAGTGATGCAGAAGCAAATTGGGAACAGAAACTGATTTCAGACTTGAGTAAAAAGGTTGAGGATGCAAAAGATATAATCACCAACTTGAAAATTCAAGTAGAAGATTACAAGAAAATTTTTGAAGATCTTGAAATGCAATCTTCTAGGAAAACAGAGTATTACAGCAAGCTAGAAAAAGAAATTGACGGTTTAAGAATGCGAGATGAAGAAATGAGTAATAAAGTTGGTATATACAGAAAACATGAAGAGGAATCTAACAAAGTTGTTAACAATATGGAGCTAAAAATAGAAGAGTTCAAAAAGAGTGAAGAAACTCTCAGGTATCAAATCAATGAGAAAGAGACTGTATGCTACCAACAAGAAGAAGAGATTGTTTCATTGAAGAAACAACTAAAAGAGGCCAATATAAATCTCAAATTTGAGAAGAGCACAGAGTTTCTAGATACAATGATAAATCAACAAAGAAGCTCCACAGACTAAGTTTGGTCTTGGATATGAAGCTGAACAACCTTCATCCTCCAAATATGCGGAGAAGAAGAAGTCCTCGGTTGAAGGATTGAAACAAGAAAAGTCTGAAGCCGAATCCTCAAAAGGAAGAAAATATCAAAGAAGATCTACAGCAAAGCAACCACAGCAAAAGAGGTTCTCTCACTCTCACTCTTTTAATAATAATGATTTTTATGGCTATTGTTCTAAATGCAACCACTTTGGTCACGAGGCAATTTATTGTGGACTAAACAATAGATCAAAGAGTTATGCTGATAAAAATACTTCTATTTTTTTGAGTGAACACCCTGTGCAATGTTTTAAATGTAATGGCCATGGGCACATAGCAAGGTTTTGTTCAAGCACTTCCGTATCCAATCTAAGGCAATACCATAGATTTCATCATACACATAGAATGCAATACAGACATGGAATAAAACATGTGCAATGTTTTAAATGCAATGGTCAAGGGCACATAGCAAGGTTCTGTCCAAGCACTTCTATATCTAATCTAAGGCAAAACCCTAGATTTCATCAGACACAAAGAGGACAACACCAACAAGGAAAATATCATGTGCATAAAAGAAAAGAAAATAATTATCCATCAAGAATGCACAAGAGACAACCCCACAAGAGAAATGTTCAAGTTCACGAACAAGAGCAAAATAGGGATGTTGTTGAAAAACCCAAGCCCAAGTTCAGGAAAGTCTGGAGAAAGACAGAAGAAAGGAAATTGTGTCTCCTTGGACTGAAGGAGGCTACTCTGCCATTTCTCTAAGCAACTCCAGGTGGCACATCCTCAGGAGGAGCAATATTAAAGTTTTATTTTAATGCTCCTATGTATTTGTCTAGGTATCTGAGGATGAAAGGTAAGCAGTTAGGTTAATGTTGTATAGTTGTTAAAGTGTGTTTTTCAATTTATATAGTGGTTTGTGGAAATGCCGTGAAGTGTGGTGTTTAATTTGAGAGCTATCACCATTGGTAGTTTTGAGATATGTCACTGTTGTACTGTTGATGATTCTTAATACCACTGTTCAAAATTATGAATCATAATAGTCCAGATAATTTGCTCAACGAAAGAATGCTTGCCCTAGCTGTGTATTTGTGTTTTGAGCAGCATGTATTTGTTTTTACTCTTTGATGTGAATATTGCCAGATCTTTCATGACACCTTGGTGAATATATTTAATTCACAGACAGTTTTGTTTTAACTATTGATTTAATGCTAGTCCAAGGATAAGAAGCTTGAGGCTGAGTAAGGTGCACTACGGTTGGCCATAAAGTGTTTGACAAAATGTCTTCTTTCGACATGCATAGTTGAAAGTAAGATTTGGCAGTAAAATTGCAGTGCTGGACAAAAATTGGTACAAATGTGAGTCACTTGTCAATTCTGTTGACAAAAGTGAAATCAGCATGTTAAATGGGAAGATTGAAGAAAAAGTTTTTTAATGAGCAGCCAGATGATTTCCAGCCTGGTGATGAATAGTTGAGTTGCTTTCATAGTGGTTGTTTTGATCAAGTTAATACTTTTCTTGATACATGATTTAGGCTTACTCCATTGAGTTTGATTTGAGCAAGTTATTCTTTGCCTTGGTGATTTATGTTGGTGGCTGTCTTGTTCAAATACCTTTGGGAGGAAAATGATGTCTACTAGTTTCCTTTTCATGTAGTGATTGGTTGAATGCTTCAAGGTTAATCTTGAGTTGAATGATGTTGGTTAAACCTTGTCTATAAGCATTGTTGCTAAAGCCCTAATTGGTTGAGAAAAGATGTTGGTTGTCCTATGGTACATTGTTTGGTACTTGCACAGAGTTGAAAGTGGATTGAGGTAGCCTGTTGGATTCTCACTGTAGATAAAGATAAACAGCTGTCAGTAAGTTCAAGCTTGTTGAGAATATATCCAAGATGCATGGTGAAGTTGTATGCAGATGTTGCTGGCATTACAAAAAAAAATTGGCTATATAATATTATTGTATGCCTTCACTAAGGACAAGTTTGAGTTTGCAAAGCAATAGAGGGTAGTTGCACAGAAGACAGTGGTTCAGTCATGTTCTTACACATGTTATATTGGTGAAGTTGATGGTGATGGTGTCATTAAATGGTTATTGCTGCTATTCACATTGTTGATTTTATTGATGCCTATTATGCTTATCATGATGTTATCAATCAATGAAATGAAGTGGTCTTGGACTCAGGGGGAGCATTTGTGTATTTGTTTTTCTTCTTGTTCATGCTTGGAATATTTGCTAATTGTAATAATTTGTGTCTAAGAATGTTGTGCATAGACTCAGGGGGAGTCTGTAGTAGCCCTTTGGTATTATTGTCAAAGGGGGAGAAGATTTACAGGAAAATTGCACATGTGTTGCCAACAATTCCAAAGGGGGAGATTGTTGAGCAAAGTGTAGCAAACAGTATTGTCATTGTTGTCAACACAGTCAGATATATTTATTGATGCAATGGACAAGAGTTTATTGAACAGCAAGGTGCAACCAAAGTACAATGGATAGGAGTTCAGTGTTGAGCAAGGTATTGCAGGAGGATTGTCATTGTTGTCAATACAGTCAGTTAGATCTAATGATGCAATGGACAGGTAGTTCAGAAGTCACTCAGATGCAGAGGATAAAGTTCAAAAGTTAGTCAAATCATGAGTCCTTAAATGATAGATACACAGAAACGGAAAACATAATTCGGAATGAGAAGAAGAAGTCTTCGGAACCCGAGATGTCAAGAAGCGAAAAGGTTTTTTGTGAAAACCAAGGCAAGTCAAAATAAAAAGTTTTATTTAAAATCATGGATAACAGATTTGAAATGGGTTTTTCTTAAAACCCAAGTTGGCTCTTCGTTTCGTTGAAAAAGATGCCCCGATGATGAAGATATTTAATTTTAAATATTTAGTTTAAATTTTATTTTATTTAAAATTTAAATTAAAATATTAAATTAAATTAAAAAGGGCCGACGTGTTACTATTTCGTGGCAATAAGCTATAGGAAGGTGACGAAGGTGGCAGAAGAGTTTGAGGCCGACAAAGTTAAATCTGGGCCGATGGATTTTAGGGTTTGGCAGCTGACAATTTCTAGGGTTTTACAGCCGACATTCTTAGGGTTACAACCGACGGATTTTAGGGTTTGGTAGCTAACAAATTCAAGGTTTCTTAGCCGACATTCTTCTAGGGTTTGTTTCTAAAACTTCTTCTATAAAATCAAGGGTTCTTCGAGTTTGTAAGGGTGGGTGTCAAGATAAAGTGAAAAAGTGAGCATAGTGTTTGTGAAAGTGAAGATCATGTTGAGCAGAGAGTAGAATGTGAAATGACACAGAGTGTGCAGAGAAGCAGAGTGTGCAGAGAAGCACGAAGGGCAAAGTTGATTACAAAGTCTGGCTGTAGTAGTGCAGCAGACTATGTGAAGTGATTGCGCAAGAGAGAGCAGAGTGCAAAAAAATAGCAGACCATGAGAAATGAGGTGAAAGTTCTATTTTGTAATTTTTATTATTATCTTCCAAGTTGTAGCTTGGCATAAGGGGTTGGTGCATCTTTCCAATAGGTGCTGGTAAAATAGGAGTTGGTGCTCCATTTTGTTGAAGCAGATAAAGTTAAGGGGTTGGTGCTCCTTCCAGTTGGTGCTGGTAAAGATTTATGTAAAGTTGTAGCTTTGCATTGACTAGATTTGGATGGTAGTCCAAGCAGTCTTTTTGAGGAGTAGCCACATTGGTGAACCTCGTTAAAATGTTGTGTCATGTGTGATGCTTTCTTTATGCATTTAGTATTTCTTTTATCTACTTTAAACTGCTGCTAGTTTTAAAATCATATGTTTTAGATATTTTAAAGAACACACTGATTCACCCCCCCTCTCAGTGTCATTGTCATTTTTTGTAGTACCATAACCAAATAAGGTTTTACTGGTAGAACATAATGTATCCATAACAATATGGATATCCCATTATCATGCATTGGAATAAAATTTAGTAGCATTGCACCCATTAGAAGAGCAAACTATGAGGTAAACTTAAGATATTATAGTCCTACATGATAAGGTAAGAGACTTATGCATCATAGAAGAGTAGCTAGTGCAATGCAAAAGACCCACAAGACTCTACAATATGTACCTCAAAGAAAAATTCTATAGGTGGTAGATAATTAGGATTTGTTCAAATTTGTCCTATGACTTGTCCTCTAACTAGAATTTTATAGATGAATTTCTTAAAATCCCTAAGGAGTAGAAGAATCTACTATGTGATTTTTAATTGCTTAAATTTATAGTAATAGAGGATGTGCAATTTATACCCCATATTTACATAGAAGATGCACAGTTGAGAACTTTTACTTCCACACTCAACAACCAGATACACCGATAGCAAGAATGGAGGCAATACAAGGTTGTAGAAATAGGACCAAGACTTTTGCTCAAGCATGTCCACCCTAATATAGTAATCTTTATCAACCAACACTTCTTCCTAATGGGCTGACAAAATATCAAATCCACATATCTAGAGAATCTTAAAGAATTATGACTAGCTTTCAAAAAATTTATAGGGAAAATTTTAATAATACAATGGTAGCATGTAAGAGTAGATGATATGAACAACTAATTTATCTAAGGAAAAGAGAACTCATCACATATACAAATATAATGTGGTCTTTTTGAAGAGCAATGGCCATGATAGATGTTATTTTGGTAATGCAACATCAATGTATAGGCCTTCAATTCAGGCCATCCACTATCCTTACCCCTGTACCTTTCTATTTTGATTTAGACCCTCAACCAGAGCAATAGTTTTAGAGTTGGTTGGTAGAGATAAAAAGAAATAGGGGGTATCACTCAATAGACCACAAATTTTGGGGAAGTTGGCATAAGGATTTGGACCTCAATTTTGCTATAGCAACTTAGAATGCATGAGGACATGCATTAGGTTAAGTAGGGGAGAATGATGAGGCACTGAAAATACCTCATTATTTCATCTTTGTTAACATATGAAACTACCAATTTTTTACCAATGTTATAGTTAATTTACCAAATATTTGATTAATATGCATATATATATATATATATATATATGTTAGTGTTAGCATCTTGAAATGTTAGGAGATGCTATTCTACTATTTTGAGAATTTTTTGCATTTTTTTAATCATTGTTTGCATGATTTCAACAGTTAAATAGTAGGAATAAAGCATAGTGGAAAATAGCTATTAAATAAATTTTTGATGAAATATGATTGTATGAAAAATTTTGAAATGTTTTTTTTTCCTTAGATAATGTTATAGGATGATGTGGCAACATAAAAACCATGTTGTAGCTAAAAAGAGGCACAAAACCTGCTAGAAATAGAACCTACACGTTCAGATCCAGAAAATTTGGGCAACAACTTGTAGGTTAATAGGGAAGTGATGTGGAATTCCAAGATCAAAGATAAAACCATACTAGGAACTTCAAATAAACTAGGAGGGACCCACCAATCATTTGAAAGTGACTCAGTATGACCAAGTCTGAACTAACAACATCTGACAAATTTTAGCCTGATATTCTGAAGCTATTGCAAAAAAAACTACAAAATTTGCTAAAAATCATTTTTTGGCCAATTTTTTAGGAGAATAAGAGAGCTAGCACATGTATGGATGTGACCAATTATATACCGCCTATTTTTAGCCCTTTTCCCATCATTTTAGAGGTGAGAACAATAGGATAGCTAGCTGCAAATAAGATTCTATTCTAATTCTAGACTGAGTCTATTGCAACAGGTTAACAAATCAAGATTTGATAGCAAGAATATTAGTGTATATTTTTCAAACATAGGTTGGGAATATAGAAAATATTGTATAAATAATTCCACCCACATACATTGAAGGTAATTGACAAATAGAAAATAGATAACATTATTCTAAAATCATCAACTTTTGTAAGAAAAATATTTTTATCAAATTAACTACAATATTTATTTTAGCATGTGTTTTATGCATGATCGGTTGAAAAGAGCTTAGGATTTTTAGACACTTTTATAGGTTTTTCTATTAATTCTATTTTCTGTCAAAAATTTAACAATTTCTTGCTAGAATGTTGTAAGTAAAAAATAACTATGTTTTGTTTCCCCTGTTTTCATATTTTTATAAGTGAATGTTGTGGTGTTTTTTTAGCTAGATGATATTTATATTTCTTGTATTTTCCATTCCATTTAATTTAATTTAATTTTTAGCATTTCATTCATATTTTTTAGCAACAAATTTCTATTTTAGCAGTTTTTATTCAAAAGCTTAATATTCCAGCACTGTCATTTTTGTTGCTTCCATTTCAGCATCTTCATTTTAGTCAATTCAATTTAGCAAACGTAGAATAGTTTCTTTATTCCTTAATAAAATTTCAATTCTACAAAATTAAATAAATTTCAATTCTGTAAAAGTAAATAGATTTCAATTCTACAAAAGTAAATATATTTGAATTCTACAAAAGTAAATAGATTTCAATTCTACAAAAGTAAATAGGTTTCCATTTTGTAAATTAAATTTAGTGATAAAATTTATGAAACTCTGTTCCCACCAAACAAGCAAGTATCCTGATATCTAAAATTTTGAAACCATAAACCTCATCTATTGTATATAGCCTTAGACACTGCCCTGGATTGACAAAATAAATGAAATTAAATTATGAGCATTAACAACAACCCATAACTTTTTTGTCCATAAAGGGAAGTTATTGGATCATATAGTATCAAAGGAAGGTCTAGATATTGATCCAAATAGAATGAAATCTATATTATCACTCCATTTTCCATAAAATAAAAAGGGCTTACAGTCATTTTTTAAGAAAATTAATTTTGTTCAAAAATTCATGTCTAACTTTTCTTAGATGGTAAAGCCTATGATAAAAATTCTTGAAAAGGAGGTATAATTCATATAGATAGAGCATATAAGTGAGGCTTTCACAAGCATAAAGGAATATATTACCAAATCCTCAATATTAGGTAACCCTAATAATAGGAAATACTTCAATCTCTATGCATTTGGAGCAGATGAAAGCTATGTAGCCATGCTCACTTAGAATGATAATCATCATAATGAGTGGCCTATAGATTTTCTAAGCCAAAATATACATGATCATGAATAATTCTATAATTTCATATAAAATTAGGTGTTTATTTTAACTAAATCTCTCAAAACACTATATTTATCAGAGTAGAACACTAGTGTATGTTGTACACTCGGATGTCCAAAAATTCATGGTGCAAGGAGAGTTGGAAAAAAATGTATTAAATGGATTACAAAGATAAAGTAATATAATATAGATATCAAGTCAACTAATTTGGATAGAGGGAGAGTGCTATGTGAAGAACTGGAAAATTTTGGAGTGTTGAAATTATATTGTTGATTGAACAACAAGAACATAATCCAAAAGAGTCTTAGATAGAACAAAACACATGGATAAATCAATTGGTTCATATTTTTGAGACTACTTTTTTAGATGATGATGTCCATCAATTATTTGATATTGGTTCATCAATATTTGATATGAACCAATTGATGTACATCATTTTTTGGCCAATTGATATGGGTGGACATCATCAATATTTGATATAGTCTCTTAAAAGTGTAGGTAGAGATTACAATATTTGAACTACTTTTTTATTAACAACACCTTGTATCAATTTTTTTTGGTGTTGCTAAGATGCATACAACTAGATAAGGTAGAGAAAATATTAAATTAATTTCATACCAGCTTCTTAAGAGGACACTATTTTGGTCAAACCACAAAAACTAAGATTATTAGAGTTAGATATTATTGGCCCAGATTATTTGTTGATTCTTTCAAAATTTCTAACACCTATGACAAATATCAAAGATCTATTGGCAAAAGCAAGAATTTAGCAATGCCTCTCAAACTATTTTTTTTTTTATACTAGAGGAATTGGTAACTTGTTACAATTTTCTATGCCTCTTTGTGGGTTTGAATCTTACTCCTTGTTTCCACTATAACCTCCAGTTGCATCGGGTAAACCTTTTATATATCGGACTATGCTGACATGACACGTCCATAGGTACTATGAGGCTTGAGGGATTGAAACCCAGTCTCTACACTCCTACAAAAATATTTTTACCATTGAACCAAGCCCTTGGACCCACCTCTCCAACTAGTTAATGTAGAAAAAACTTTTAAAACAATGGGATCTAGAATTTATTAGGATGATCAATCTAAATTCTTCTGTTGAACATAAATTTATATTGACAATAGCAAATTATTTCACTAGGTGGTTTGAAGTAGAGGCAACCAGAATTGTAGATGAAGACATTGTCATAGAATTTCTAAAAATCTTGATCACTAGATTTGGGATCCCTACTATGGTAGTGTTAAATAATGTTAGAGCATTCATAGGGGATAATACCATGGATTTTGCAAGAAGATATGGCATATACTGGAAGGCATACTCTAACTATTATCCTTAAGGCAATGGACTAGCAGAGTCCACAAACAAGAATTTGATGAGAATAATTAAGAGGAATATTGATGATAATAAAAATATTTGGCATTTAACGCTAAAGCATTATGGGTGGACATCATCAAAATCAAGAAGAATTTTAAGACCACACCTTACACTTTGGTTTATGGAAAATAAGTTTTGCCAACCAATCTGAAGTTTCCTACCTTGAATTTCATAGACCAATCAGAATTAGAGGATGCTAAAGCAATTGAAAAGAGAATGTTAGAATTGTTTTTGTTGGAGGAAAAAATAGAAAAATGCCTATAATAATTTTTTCTAGCATTAAGAAACCATTAAAATATGGTTTGACAAAATATCATCATTAAAATCCTTCAAATATGGTGACCAAGTGCTCAAATGGGACTCATACCAAGCAAAATGGGGAAGCATGATATACTGGAATCATAGTGGTCTAGTCCATATCTAATTTTGGGAAGGAAATAATTAAATACATATGAGATTCAAGACATGGATGATCATATTTTCCCAATTTTAATGAACAACCAATATTTAAAGCATTATGCATAGAATAGTATACCATCGATGTGTACATATGTAAATATCGGCATATGTAAATAGTTTTGTAGTAGCAGTAGTGTTTGTAGTGCTTTGTAAATAATAGAAACTGATTGGCTAAGGATTATTCCTAATAGCCACTAGATTTTTGAATTCTCAGCAATATCATTGGCCAAAAGCATGACAATCTCAAAAAGGGACATGCGTCACAAACACTTACATGAGCTTACAATTCTAAGAAAATATTTTGTGATAAAATATGAGCATGCACAATCTTCAACATTAAATCAACAACAATTTTTATTTATAACACTTCTTGATATATAAATAAGGCAAAAAATGAGCAATGTGCATTAGAGCGTTCAATAATCGAAGAAGTAAAATATGGTAGAATTGTTGAAATACTTTTTGTAAGAAGGAAAGCTACATAATTTCTTATGCTCATGTCCACAAAAGGAGTCTATTGGTGCAAAATGATCAATATAAAAGAGGAAACAAATTATAGGAGACTACAAAAAATTTATAAGATAGATTGACATATATCCATGACCTAATTATCATAGTAAAATCAAATTTGAAGAGCTTTAGAGAAAGGTCAAAGAGAAAAAGAAATAGAATCTCATCTAGTAAGCTCAAGGATGCTCCTTGAAATTTTTGAAGAATTCGGCGAAGCACTTGATTCATTCTCATTAATTTGAATATAAAGAATACAAAGCAGTTGATTAACCAACTAGTTGGTTAATCAACGAATTAGAGATCGCCTACGAGCGATACTTTTGCCAAGAAATGAAATACAATAGTATATGCCATATGCTAACATCCCCCCGTATTACATTATTGGCAAATTCCAATCGTATCTCGAAATTTTTCATATTTGATACGTCCAAGTGCTTTGGTAAAGATATCTGCAACCTGCGCATCAGTGGAAATGTATCGAAGTTGTATATGGTGCTTTGGAACTTCATCTCGAATAAAATGACATTTGGTATCAACATGTTTGGTACGTTCATGAAAAATTGGATTTTTGACAAGATTCAAAACACCTTGATTGTCGCAAAGCAAATGAAGTGGAAGATTCTTTGGAAGGCCCATGTTTGTAAGAATGTGACTTAACCACATTATCTCGCAGACTGCTTCACTGGTCGCACGATATTCTGCTTCTGTTGAAGAGAGAGCAACCACATGTTGTTTCTTACTGTGCCATGAGATTGGTCCAGACTCGAGATGAAAAACATATCCAAAAGTGGATTTACGATCATCAAGAGATCCAGCATAATCTGAGTCTGTGTATCCAAGTAAGAAAAAACTATTATTCTTTCTATATTCCAGACCATAATTTGAACTACCACAAACATAATGAAGAACTCTTTTTGCTGCTTTCCAGTGACTCATCTTAGGCTCTTGCATGAATCGTGAAAGATATCCCACAGCAAAACTGAGATCTGGTCTGGTATTTGTCAGATATAGGAGACTCCCAATCAACTGGCGATAGCGAGTTCCATCTACCTGAGGTGACTTATCATATCGAGATAACTTAAGTCCTTGCTCCATTGGAGTGGCTTTGGACTTACAATTAGTCATCCGATATTTTTCTACTAAAGTCTTGGCATATTTCTTTTGTGTTACTCAAATATGAAACTGTTCTTGAGTAAATTCTAAACCAAGACAATAGTGCAGAAGTCCTAGATCTGTCATTTCAAATGATTGCTTCAAGTCATTTTTCACTAAGCCAATCATACTTTCTGAGCTTCCTGTGATGATCAGATCGTCTACATAAAGTACAAGAATCACTATATCAGAACCATTTCTTTTGATATAGAGATTTGCATCTGAAGGACTTCTTTCGAATCCATGCTGCACAAGGTGACTGTCTATCTTGATATACCAAGCTCGAGGAGCTTGTTTTAACCCATACAAGGATTTAATCAATTTGCATACTTTTTGTTCTTTTCCCTTTTCCACAAATCCTTCTGGTTGAGTCATATATACTTCTTCTTGTAAGTCACCATTCAAGAAGGCACTTTTAACATCCATCTGATGTAATTTCCACCCAAACTGAGCTCCCATGGCACAAAGTATACGAATGGTAGTCATTTTTGTAGTAGGGGCAAAAGTCTCTTCATAATCTATGCCTTCTTTCTGAGCATATCCCTTTGCAACAAGCCGGGCTTTATGCTTATCAATAGATCCATCTGCCTTATACTTCACTTTGAACACCCATTTGCAGCCTATGGGTTTCTTCCCTTTTGGTAGATCGACTAGCTTCCAAGTATTATTTTTAAGGAGAGATTGATGTTCTACATCCATGGCCTCTTTCCACTGTGGTTCATCAAGTGCAGATTGAACCGTTGTGGGTTCGTTTGTATTCAATGTAGACATATAAATTTTTTCTCCATTCTTATCTTCCTCTCTATCATCTTTTGTACCCATTGACAAATCATCAAAGTGTTGACAAAGTTCATCAACCTCTGAAGTAGATTCTTCTGCTTTCATCTGTTGAGTCATACTGCGAGTACATGGCCTATCAAGAGATAGATCTGGAAGAGATTTCAACTTAGCATCTCTCAAAGTGCTAGTATACCATTTTGGAACTTTTTGTTTTTGCTGTGGAAGTTGAACCTCCTTCTTAGGTTCTTCTTCATCTAGGTATACAGTTGTGGATGTGTCTTTTGATGTGAGAGCTTCATCAAATATAACATCTCTACTTACATGTGTCTTCTTGGTCTTAGGATCAATCAATCGATAACCTTTTGAGTACTCATCATAGCCAAGAAAGATACACTGCAAGGTTTTCTCATCCAGCTTTCTCCTTTTTTCTTTTGGAATGTGCATGAATGCTTTACATCCAAACACCTTCAGATGAGCAATGGAAGGTTTCCTACCACTCCATGCTTCTTGTGGAGTCTTCCCTTGTAGAGCTCTAGTGGGTGCTCTATTTAGAAGATATGATGTTGTATTTACTGCTGCCCAATACTGATCCTCAAGATGTGCTCCTTTTAGCATACATCGAGCCATTTCCATAATGGAACGATTTCTTCTTTCTGCAACTCCATTCTGCTGAGGTGTATAGGTTGTAGTCAGTTGTCTTTTGATCCCATGTTTCTTAAGAAACTTTGAAAACTCATTTGAGGTGTATTCCCCCCCTCGATCTGAGCGAAGGGTTTTGATCAAACATCCCGACTCCTTCTCAACAAGTTTCTTGAACTGTTGAAAGTAGAGAAACGCTTCTGATTTCAACTGAAGAAAGAAAACCCACATCCTCCGTGAGTAATCATCAACGAATAGTTGAAAATACTTTTTCCCACCATAGCTGGTTGGCATAGGTCCACACAGATCGGTATGTACCAGCTCTAAAGGTTTTGCAGCTCGAGAGGAGCTGGCTTCAAAAGGCACTCGATGTTGCTTCCCTGCTAAGCAATCCGAGCAAACCGGTAAGATAGATGAGAGGGGCGGAAGACCTGTCACCATCTCATATTTGTGTAATTCAAGCAAATATCCAGAACTGAGATGCCCATAACGCCGATGCCAGAGAGAGGTGGCCTCTTTTGTAGTTGCAACCAAAGCAACATGGGAAGAGGATATAGCATCGAGAACAAACAAGCCATGTTGGTAAGATCCAGTTGCTACATGTCTACCACTGTGTGTGATAAAACATCTCTTCTGGCCATTGACAACTCGAAACACGACTTCCATGTTTCTATCCAACATTTGTGTGACTGAAAGTAGATTATTGGCTAAGCCTGGAACATAGAGAACCTTTTCAATTTGACAATTACCATCAGGAAGAGACACAAAAATATCCCCTTCTCCTTTTACTTGATATACCTGATTGTCAGCAATTGTGACTGGCTTACCCTCTTTTTCCACAAACGTATCAAACCAGGATTTATCCCCAGTCATGTGTTTGCTAGCTCCTGAATCAATATACCATACTGCATCTATCTGGGAAGACGAAGTATGAGTCATGAGCACCTTGTGTGCTCGTTCAGAGTCAGAGTCTGAATCGGACTCAGGAGAATGTGAGTCTGAGTTGGATTCAACATAAGCAACATGGCCTTTAGATTGCTTATGCTTATGGTATTTTTTCTTGTGCTTGCCCTTCTTTTGGGAACCTCTTTCATTTGGCTGCTTGTTTTTGAACCAACATCGGTTGGTGTCATGGTTATTCATGTCACAAATTTTGCAATATTTTGTATCTTTTTGTTGAGATTGCTTCCCTTTTCCTTTGGAAGAACCACCTCCTTTTTGAAACTGGCCTTGCTGTTTACCACTTTGTTGTGTGGATAGAGCATTATCTGGCATGTCATATTTTTGGACCTGAGTTGCCTCCTCAGTCTGAAGCAAGTTTACCAGTTCCACAAATGAGACTTGTCTACCAGAAACATTGAGAGAGGTGATCAACATCTTGTAGGAACTTGGTAATGCTCTCAAGATAACGGAATTCAAGACATCATCATCCACGAGTTTTCCCATAGCATTCAATTTGGCTTTCAAATTTGCAACTCTGCAAAGAAATATGTCAATCTGTTCTCTCGAAACTACAACCGAAAAAGTAGTTGAGTTTGAAGATGAAGAATAGTGGATTGATTCTTCCCTTCATATACTGTGAGCAAAGCATCCCAGGCTATCTTACTAGTTTTTGCATCACAAATATGAGGCTGCACCTCATCTGTGGTAGCAAGTAAGATAAATACAAGACTCTTCTGGTCTTTTTTATCCCAATCATCTTGATCTGTTCTTGTTGTTTGAGGACGTTTTTCAGTGCCAGTCACTACATCCCATAAATCTTCCAACTGAAGTATGGCTTTCATCTTTGTCTTCCATGGAACAAAGTTAGGACCTTTCAATAATTGAGAATCTGAGAGATACTTATGAATTATGGCCATTATGAAGGTTCCTTATATCACCAATTGGTCTCCCTTTCGTTATACCTCGCGATCATTATATTGTAACCATTCAATATACACCCGCCCTTACGTGAGGGAAACTATAGGTATATAGGAACAGTATACTACTCAATATGTACTCGCCCTTACGAGAGGGAGACTATAAGTACATAGGAGAAGCACAATATAGTGAACATTGACGATACTGAAAGGGCATCGTGTTGTTAATGACACCTACCATAGAAAGTTTTATTCCGCATGCGTGGGGCGTAACTTCCCCTAAACACTTTGGAAAAAAGAGCTCTCGTCAGGATTTACGCCTAACAACAATCACGATGTGGGTATGAAATGAGAAATAAAAAACTGGTTTGCCTTATTTCTCCTCGATGATTTATAGAGAACAAGCTCAGACGTCGTTGTTGCAGCTATATTAGGTGGCGAATACAGTAGTCCAAAGCACGACAACATTACTTGTAAGTGTGGACCAGAGGTATCTCAAATACCGAACGCTGTTGTGCAATAAATTGCACAAATAGGGTATAAATTTGGGGTCTTATGTTTTGTTTTTAATTTATGATTGTGAATGCAAGAAAACAAGATATTTAAATGCAAAAAAAACAATCATAAATGCCCACAAATTTATAGCTCCTATTACCAATCTAGCAATTATTCTGCCAAATGACTTGATTTCCCCCCTTTATCTGACAATTTTGCAAATGAATCATCTGAAATTTGCAAAAATTTGACAAAAAATGAGAAATGAATACCTTAGCCTCCAAGGCATCAACTTTGCTGTTGTGGGGCGTCAATGTGGCCTTGCAGGCATCAACTGGAAGTATGCTATGTAAAAAAACTCTTTGCAGGCATCAACAGTGTCGTGTGGGTGTCAACTACGTCGTGCAGGCGTCAACTAGCGGTATTCTGCGTCAAAAAAATGCGTGCAGGCATCAACAGTGCTGTGCGGGCGTCAACTGTGTCGTGCGAGCGTCAACTGAACTGGTCGGGCATCACATCAAAAAAAAAAAAACCGGTCACATGACCCCCGAAGAGATTTGAACCCGCGATCTGCCACCAAACAGCGTCCGCACTTGCCACGGGAGCCAGACGGCCCGACGAAACCAAACAGTCAACAGGGATGTAAAGAAGCGTGTTGCGGCCTGGGATTTGAAAAAAAATAATAATCCCACATGGCCGGTGCGGCCACTGTGGGACGTTTTAAAACTGGGGGAAAGCAATTAAGCTTTCGGTTGCCTTCGGGCAACCAACCCCACCCTTTTTGGCCTCCGCAACCGTCGTGCGTCCGTCGTCTGCCTCACGCACCTTCGTCTACCTCACGCACCTATCGATGTTTCTAGTTAGTCTACTGTGTCGTCCTTTGTGTTCCTTCTGTTTGGTTAGTCTGCTGCTATCTAGTTCATCCGCCTTCTATCTGGTCAGTCTGCTTCTTGTCATCCATCGTCCGCCTATTGCCTATCGTCCTGTCATCCTTCGTTCACCTGTTGCCTATCGTTCGCCTGTTGTCTAGTCACCACCGGTCCCATTGGCTGTCCTTACATCCGTAGCTCTGATGCCATGAAGAATTCGGCGAAGCACTTGATTCATTCTCATTAATTTGAATATAAATAATACAAAGCAGTTGATTAACCAACTAGTTGGTTAATCAACGAATTAGAGATCGCCTACGAGCGATACTTTTGCCAAAAATGAAATACAATAGTATATGCCATATGCTAACAATTTTTTCTTGTCTAGATACATGTCCATGTTCATCCACCCCTTCCCCAAACTCTTCAAATCAATTGCTAAAAACTATGACCCAGAGACAATGATGGTGTATGACACACAAAGGAAAAAAAAAATTACCATCATAGAGGAGGAAATCACAAGAGCTTTTGCAATAGAAGTGTAACCATGTACAAGATCTAAGCCTATTGATATATATTATTAGAGCATATTTTTAAAGAAAGATACTTTAAAAACTTGTCTGAGTAAACATATAGGGAAAATCCTAAATGACTATCTAGAAAACCCTCTAAATCTTGAAAACTTTAAGAACATTATGCAAATAGTGTTGTCTATATTAGCTATCATTCTAGAATTATATTTTGATGCATATGCATATGTTGTCTATGGTATTTTTTCCTATATGGTACCATCATCAAAGTATGTGGATTCCCTCGAATGCCTTATTTGATCTCATACTATGCCATAGACTGGGTTTTTGGCATAAATCTATGCAAGAAAATAGATGAGATAGATGAAAATTTTAGGTTTGGAGCCAAGAAGGCCTACATTTATTACTAACCCTTTATATTTGAAGATATAACCATGATAAAAATGGGTCAAGTGAAAATTCTCAATGATAAGCTCAATGCCCTCCAATTGCAGATTATGCCTCACATGTGGCATTATGACCTAGAGGGTAATTTCAAAGTAAAATTGATAGAATTAAAAAATAATACACCAACATTTTATCATCTACCATGGCCAAATATTGATCAATTAAAAAAATTATGAATATCAGACTATGTAATTCAATATTAATGAAATGCAAGAATAACCTCCATGGAGAAAATACTATGAGTTCAAGCGGGTTTATGATCCGACAAGGAATAATGAGTAATGGATACATGATGAACTTGTAGATAAAATTAAATATGGTCTAAATTAGAGTCACAACAATAATAGAGAATAATGGATCTCACATTTTAAACATGATATACAAAAGAAATCCTTCCCTGGTGCCTCTAACAAGCTATTCAGAAATGATTTTTGAGCCAATTATGAAAATTGTATGGAGGATCACAAAGGAGAAATATATCTAAAATTAATGATACCAGGGGATTTGAAAGAATACATATATGAAGAATAAGAACATGTAACTCAATATACTCCCACACAAGGAGGTTCCTTGGTTGGTTATGAAGATTCAGTGGAAGATGCAAGCTTGAAAGACCTACCTCTATAGATAAAATAAAGAACTTGAATTGAGAGATATGGTGTGCCTAAAAATTGACATTACCTCAATATTTAGTGAAGGAGAGCCAGTGGGGTATATTACATAATGTAAAATAGCTCAGGTAATAGCATTCATAAGAAAAGTAGCTACTATAGTAATCCCCAGAAGGACCAAGTACCAACTGTTCAACACAAGATGTCTAGTGAAAAGGTAAAACAAAAAGAACATCTGAGCACCGAGAAAAGGAGGAAAGAAGTTGGACCCAAAATCAATAATTATAATAAATTCTAAGGAATGAGACACATATTAAAATATTTTATGCATCAGTCTAGGATCCAATATTGGAAGTGAGAGGATCAGTTTCATATTTCTCCTCTTCCACTTTCATTAAATTTGCTCCACCTCCTCTATAGCCTCCACCTAAATAGCCATCCCCATCATCTACCCCTATTTATGAGGCCACTCCCTTGTATAATATGTTATTGAAAACAATCACCACCTCCCATGTATATGTAACCCTAATAACCCCAAAATATGTATATGTAAATATCACCATTGTATCATTAAATCCCCTATCCATGATTTTCTCACCTTTCCAATCTACTTTCACACCTTCCCCTACTTTTGAGCATCCACTTTTGAAAATATTCTTTGTAATTAAAAGCATTGAGAAAAATCCTTAGAAATAGAAATATCAACAAGATCCACAATATGGAATAGTGAAGATAACCACCCAAACGTATGATGGAGTGAATTGAATTACTAGAGAATGGGTCAAGATGGTTGTATATCCTAAAGTTAGGAAGCTAGTTGTAGATATGATAGTATAATATTAACATATCAAGGTGTAGGGATATGGTGTTTTAGAAATACCCAATATTGATACACTCCAAGCCCTTTTCACTAGAGCAGATACACTATTCCTCCAAAGCAACCTAACAAAAATAAAGTTTGCTACTACAAATAAAAAAAATAAACCTTTGAACCAGAATTTGAATAATGAAAAAATTGAAAAGGATAACCTTAATAATGAGATGTAGGATTTAAAATGCATAAATATAAATCTCGCACTAAATAACAACTATAAAAAAGGGATAAGAAGTTTCATAGATTGGAATAATAATTGTAAAAAGGAAGCAACATGATGCAAGCATAGGAGAAAGCATTGCAATAATTGAAATCAAATCTCCAAGGCTAGGAAGAGATTTTGATAGTAGTTCAATTAGAGCTCGAGAAAGAAAGAGAAAAGCATTAAGGCCATGTAATATCCAAGGATATACTAAAGTAAATCAAAGACTAAAATTGAATCAAAATCAAAAGTGTTTTAATGAGAGCTTTTCATTTGATAAAAAGGATAGCAAACATTGTAAAATTGATCTAAGATGCCAAGGGAGAATTCAACAAAGGTAGATATGAGTTGTTGAGAAAAGTGTAATAGGTAGAGGCTACATGACATATATTGAGAAATAAAGGATAATACCCTCAACTGACAAAGCACTCACAAATATACCTAGGTGAGTCCAAATTTTGTGCAATTCAGGTCATATCTAAAAGGCAACTAATTATAGAAGGACGAAAAATAATTAGTTTCATCAAAGTAAGCATTAAAAAAATTAAGTTGGTAGTCCAAGAGGTTATGAATATCAATTTTCCAAGATTTTAGGACACAAATGGATAATTTTATAATGAAAATCAACTCATCCAATGATTGGACCAACAACTCCATAATGGAAATGAGATTGATACATTGCTTGAGCCTTTGATAATAGAGAAAATCATTGCATTCTTCCATAGGCTCTCTACTATGCTATCAAAATCTGAAGAGCTAGCATGAAGATATAATAACCCTTCCTATGATCACTAATTTTAGTTGTAAGAAGCCCTCCACAAATTTAGAGCAATATATGTTCCTTATCAAAAGGCATGGGACAAAATATATAGGCTATTTTAGTTGCTAGTAGCTTCTTCAGTAGCTCAAGCAACCAGTCAATAGGGTGAATATTTAGAGAAACTTTGGAAGAAAGGTAGGAATAAACAAATTTTGATTTAATTTTGTCTTTTTATTTTATTTGGACTCCATTGCCCAATAGCATAAGGGTAGATGGGTTATGTTCTTCTACAAGAAGAAACCCCCCTGAAATGTGCCAATAATGTGGGTAGAATTCCTCACCCACATCCATATCCCTAGAAGAAGATGAATTTTTCCAATAGAAATTTTTGCCATTTTGCTAAGAAAGGCAACCTCAAAAACATAGCCAAACACTTGAAACAATCATCGAATCAAAGGAAGGTAAGTTAGGTTGAAATAATATTACAATGCTAAATTTTGATAAGTGTTATAGGTGATGATGCCAACAACAAGGATGAAAGTGTTTGGTTTCGATAATCAAAGGTAAAAGAGCCTATTTATTGATCCTAATGTTAAACTCAAATATTCAATAAGTATGAAATATTGTTGTAGGTTTAAAATTTTTGCACTCCTTTCCTCTAGGCTAATGGATCTGCGCCTCAGAGGGGAATGATAAAATGGTAAAGCTACACCTCAGATGAGGGAGACTTGAGTTTACCCTCTTTGGTGATTTTTCAACAAATGGTGGGTTCACCAGGAAGCATTTTGTGGCAGCTTCCGAGCATAGGTTGAAGATGCATTTGATGAGTTCATTTTAATTTCAATCACCTAGGTTGGCCAGAATGAAACTAAAACTATTCTATATGCAATTTTATAATTTATATGAAGACAATAAATAGAAAACCGATTAAATGCAACTAATAGGATAATTCAAAGTGATTGGAAATGCCTCACTCAGTTTTGGATGTTTTATGAAGGTTATACTTTTTGAAGCAGTCCAGATCATCCACAATTTTTTGAAATCATCTGCAATTGTATAGGATCGTTTGACCTTGGACGATATCGTCTGAAATCAGCCAAAATCGTCTAATAATTTTTTTTGAAACCTACAAGTGTATAAATTGATGCCAAAACATAGAAACATTCCAAAAATAAAATAAAATATATCTAACAATATGTAAAGAAACATTTTATGATGACTTAGAAACTGGTTTCCAGATTTAATTGAGGATGAATGCTTATGCTAACATAAAAGGGATAACAAATTATAAACTATTGATAAAATGAGGTGAACACCAGATGCATTATAAATATTAAACTGATCTAATGTAATTTAATTAAGGAAAAAATTAAGAAAATACAAACTGTAGGTCATATTTGCCCCCAAGAGGGCTACAAATAGGATCATATGCAATCCAACAAGATCACCTCCAATCGGTACAGGATTGTTTGCAATTGAAACAAAATCGTCTGATATGATCCGAGCTTCTTTTGACTGATGCATAGTGAAAAACCTGCAAGTAAGCTAATAAAAAATATGCAAATGACAGTACTTGGGATGCTTTTAAAACTAATGGGATTAGGGTTGCAGGTACTTGATCAGCCATGGGGGTTGCATTAGCAAAGCATGGGTTTTATAGGGCTAGGAGGAGGTTATAAGGTTGGGATTCATCCCAATATAGGAGATATCCAAAGGGGGGGAAGTTAACAGCTCCAACATGCTCATGCCCAGATAAGCCAAGAAGTTGGAACTGATTTGGTTGCGCTTCTATTCTTGCAAATTTTTATTTTGAACGAAATCATCTGGATGTTCGGTTCCAGATGATTTCATTCAATTAGGGATGATACCATCAAATCGACGATGATATCATCCAATGGTCATTACAAAGCCTATTTGTGGCATGAAAATTGAGGTGAGTGGTTGGAGTGCGGTTTTCAGTTTAAATTTTGAATTTTAACCATATGGTAAATTAGATGCGTCAATTTTAAGGTGTTACATTTTGCCCCCTCTTTAGAAAATTTTTTGAGGAAAATGCGTTAAAGAAGAGATCATCACGTTTTTAAGAAAAAGCAAAAAATTATTCCAATTTTTAAGCGGCGATTTTGAGTCGAATCACGCAATTGATTGTTGTGGTGCCCCCTCCGGGTTTTTACCCAAATCGATCGTTTGGTAAAAACTCAAAAAAATTAAAAGAACATTCAATTTTTAATATATATTTTTAGAAAATAGGGTAAAACCTAATTTCATTTTTATTTTTACTTTTTTATTATTTCAGAGCTCTATGGCGAAATATGGCAGAGACTGAACATCGGGCGATTGCGGTGCAATAAGGGATACAGGTAAGGATTTCTGACCTATCATTCAAAATTTAGTCTTGAATTTTATGTTTTGATTTTAATTTTTTGGATTTTAGGGCATCACGGTCGTATTTTGCCGTGTTGATGAAATCAGGATGATCAGGACAAGATTGTCTCAATTTTGGTAAGATCATCCCAATGTCAGCAAGATCATCTCAAATGATCTTGACAAATTAGAGGTGATCACATCTAATTAGGTATAATTCAGCTTTTAGAGCTGAATCATACAAAATAAGACATTCTCGTTGAAATGAGGACGATCTCATCCAATTAGGTACGATATTGTCCAATAGTGGGCGATATCAAAATTTGGTTAGACAATTTTGATTTTGATGATTTTTCTTGATGTTTTTTTTTTTAATAAAGTACTAATCTTGTTTTTGTTGTTTGTTTTGTAGAAAGGGGTATTAAAGATCTGAGAGTGGAAATACGATGGTTTGAGGGAGGATCTAGGTGCACTAAACCTTGATGTCATTGGTTTAAAACATGTGGTAGAAATGCCACAGGTACCTACAAACATGGGACTATTGATGACCCTCACTGAGATATGGTATCCGAGATCATCATGCTTTCGACTGCCAATATGGGAGATGGCTCCCACACTAGAGGACGGTGGAGGATTCTGAGGATCCCAATTTAGGGATGTTATATTTTTGCCTCGACCAATATTGGTCTAGCCATGATTAGACTTTCTAGAGATGATAGCTTTGTCCTTGAGAAGGGTGGGGTTAATATTGAGCAGCTAAGGCAGACTCCAGGTGTGACCCAATTGACTAGAGTTTTGGTTGGAGTAGTGGGTGGCCTATTGCTATTCCACCAAAGTGGGTTTATACTGACATGGTTGCTTTTAGATTTCATCTATGATATGAGGTATCACAGGTATAAGTTTGCTTGGGGACCTTATATTATGTGCTGCTTGTATAGGATCCTCCATGGGATCGTCTATAAGAAGGGCAAATGCATGGTGTTGACATCGCTCCTATAGATCTAGTGCTTGGAGCATATTGCGATGAGGAGGCTTGTAGGGCTTCCACTGATAGGGGTCAATAGAGAGAGGCTCGGGGTGTTCTATTGGTGGCTATGGAGAGGCTCACAAAGGAGAGTTGATTTACCTTCCTCTCGCAGGTTGATAGATGACTTGAATCTGGATCAAATTACCTATAAGCCATGGAGAGATCTTCCAGGATGGCCAGAGGATGGGTATGAGTTGGCTCAAATTAGGTGAGTGATTTGGATGAGGATGGAGCGGGGTGAGATAGAGCTCCATAGGTATTACATAGTCCTTCCTCAATTTGGGCTTCAGCAAGAGATCTTGATGATGAGGGATTATGAGTTTACATGGATATTTTAGGACACTAAGACATTGAGTGGGTCCCCTGACATACAATAGTTTATGAGCCACGATGAGGATTATTCCCCCATCTAGCCATTGGATGGAGATGATGCAAGGGTGACTACGAGGTATGATGCAAGGTATGCCACTATTTGCCCTCCATGTTTAACGAGGGTGAGGGGACCTATACACGTGGTTGTGTATTAGATGATAAGGTGGTGACAGGCTGCTAGAGAGGTAGGTAGAGGACTGGTCGAGAGAGTATGGACACCTCCTAGTTAGGGGTGAACTAGAACATGAGGTGAGCACCTGATCCCATCGATGCTCATCAAGAGTGAGAGGTGTAGACCAAGAAGGGATAGAGGAGAGAGGATATGAGGGAGAAGAGGAGGCAGAGATCCTCTCCTCCATAGACAGACATGCCACCTTCACCCGATAAGGGCAAAGGTGTAGATGTTGGTAAGAGTAGTGATATGGCAACTCTCTGAGAAAAGAATACCTAATTATGGGCTCAGGTTTAGAGTTTAGAGTTTGAGGTTGCATGGCTCAGGGCTCGAGGTGGAGGAATGAGTGTGATAGAGTTGGTGTGGTCTATGGAGCAAACCGCATTATATCATGGGATTTACTTTTATATGGTACCTAAGGACCAGAGACACACATTACCTCTAGAGATTGCTGGGCCTATTCGATTAGGGTCATCATTGAGGTCTTCATCTAGATCAACAACAAGGACTCATACTACTTAGATAGCCATGGGACCACCCCCTCCACCTCATGGCAGCAGAGGAGATGAGGCTGAGAGCTCCAGGATCTCTCGGTATTAGATGATATAGGGTGTGTATATATTTTTATGTATAGAATTTTTTGGATGATGATTGAGTATGCCGAGTTGGATATTGTGGCATACCAATTGAGTTTTGTTAGTGTATATATTTTTTATATATATAGATATATAGTTATTTTTGTGATATGATTGGTATATATTTTTTTGATGCTTTGATTTTTTATTTGATTAATTTGTTCATATAATCATGTTTTTAAAAATAATAATAATTTTTTTGTCATGCTATAATTAAATGAAAAAATGATTTAACAAAGATGTGTGGATGAGTTAAATTATAGTAAAAGAGAATTTTAACAATAAACCTCGGAGGACATTGTCGCTGTTACATGACCATTTTGTGGAGTCGTCGCTTGCTATGTCATGAAGCTAATCCAATTGTGAGGGAAAATATTGCTAAAAAGTATGGTCTGCTTAAGAGTCTGTCTTAAGGCTTTTGTAATGGTGGGAAAAGACAGATATGATTTATTTTAAGGATTTCATGTAATTTTATGCATGAAAATTTTAAAAGAGGATTTTTGCTAGGGATAACATACCTAAGTGTGATAGATGATTGAAAAATTACCTAGATATTATGCCATCGTTGTGAAGGTTTAAGATGTTCAACATGATAAAATGAAATAATAAATTTTGTTCTTCTAAAGCATAATCTTGAAAAATATTTCAGTCATATGTTCTTTGTGGTTTTTTGAAATAAATTTAGAATAAAAATTTAGAAGGATGACCTGTGCTAGGCATAGAATTCCCAGTGTGGAATTATACCATCATTGCGAAAGTCGAAAGAATTTAGAATAGTTTTATTGCATGGTTTGTTGGTGATATAATAAAATAGAAAATATGATAAGGATGACTTGTGCTAGGCATAAAATTCCAAATACATATAGGAATTATACCATCATTGCAAAATCTAAAGATGATGGCAAGGAGGATGATAAGAAGTTAGATGAGGACTACAAGGAAGACTGTTTGGCCTCTTGGCTGTCCATTCTATGGGATGTTTTTTTTTACCATATTCTATTATTTTATATGGGCACAAGCTACTCTGCATGGTGCTTGCATGATTAGTTTTTGTCTTTGTTAGTTCTATTTTGTATCTTTCTTTTCTGATGGCCATAATATTAGGCTTCCATAGTTTAGTTTGGCTGTATTCTGATGGAAGAGTAGGTCTTGGCCCTTTTTGTTGTCAGTTTAAACTTTTAGGGCTTGGCCTTTGTCTAGTTGGTCAGTGGACCCTATTTTGTAAAATGGTTTTGGGTCAACCAGTTAAAACCCGGTTTTAATTATAATATTCTCTTACCAAAAAAAAAAGTATTAATGATATTTTATTGTAATATTTTTGAAGAGATTTTTGACAAATGAAATTTGACAATTAGAAAAATGTGTAAGCTTGACTTACGCTAAGCAAAATTTATAAGTATGAAAGTAAAATTCATAACAACCTGAAAATAATGCTATCATAGTGAAGTCGAAAAACAAAATAAGATATGTATAAATAAATAATTGAATGTTTGAAAAAAATATTTGAAGTTTGAAATTTCAAAGAAATATTTTAATTTATTTCGAAGATAAAATTGAAATTCATCAAGAACCCAGTGTGTGCATACATGAGTTCGTTATCCATATTGATTTATCATAATGACACAAAATCTCTCAAAAATCAAATGTGTGTGCTTTGTAATGTTCATTTACCCAATTTGAGTAAGGTATTTTGATGCAAGTAATTTGAATGAACCAATGTGTGTGCAAGTGAAGATTCATTAACCATGATTTTTATGCATATAACCGTACCAGACTACTATGTAAGTTAGGTCATCAAGAGCTAGCTAATCCACAAGTGGATATAGGTCTATACAAAAGAAGGTCGCTTATGTAACAGACCTATCGTCATGCCAGGAATTACCCAATGTCAAGCAAATTGGACACAAATCACCTATTATGGGGCTTACCTCATGATTTTCAAATAATTTAGAATTCCAAGGATTCAAGCTCATTCACCCTTCTTTTCTTTCAAAGGGTAGGAGGGAAATTTTATTGATTTTCTTGTTCTTTTTTCTTTCTGATTGTTGATTTTTCTTGAGTTTTTCTATGAAATTTTGATTTTCTTGGATTTTTGCATTTTCTTGGATTTTGAACATTTCTCTTTCTTTTCTTTTCATGTTTTTTTTTTAATTTCTTCTTTTCTTTCTAATCTAGGGATACTTGCTCAGCTTAAATGTGAAGAAAGGGATTTTTATTTCGGGTAGGGGTGAGCTTGTCCTTTTGCCAATTCTCAAAGATTCTAGACCATGTGCATGATAGGATAGTAGGGAAAATATTGTATCATTTAGTTTCCATTAAGGTGTATGCTCTTGATAAAATTATTTACATTATTATTTATGACTCTTATACATTCTATCGTGCCTAAACTTATTTTGTTATTGCATCACAAAAATCCATTCATTACATTCCATATTTAAATACACATTCATATTTTTGCATCATTCAAAGTGTCATAAGTCATTAGTACATCACATACATACATAGTTCTATGCATATATAATAGCTCTATCATATCAAAAACATTCATCTAACATACATGCATCATCATATCTACAATTATAAGCATACATCTAAGATCATCTACCATTATATTCATTCATCCATCATTACACATATACATGCACAATAAAGATACAATAGGCATAAATATATCATCTCATATATATATATATATATATATATATATATCAAAATAATCAAATACTTTAGTGGTAAAAAATACCCTCAGGCTATAGTCATAGTGGGTCATTAGACATCACATCTAAAAATAGAAGCTAAATGAAAAGGATCCATCCTTAGGCTGGTCCTGCTCCACTGCTCTCCCCACTATCCTTGGAATTGCATCTATGAGACTACCTAGATTTGTTGGTCCCTAACATCTTTGAGATCCTTTATGGTGCAAATCATGGTACAGGTGGTCTCATTGATGGCTCTTCCAAGGTATTGCTCTATTGGATTCGCTGAGACTGGGAGGATGCTGATCATTGTGAGGGTAGTCACCCACCAAGTATATCTACCTCATCCTCTAACCACTAGACATACTTCTTGGCTTGATATCAATCATGGTCTATGCTCACCTTAGCTCTCAATTGAGCAACCTCTACTTGTAGCTTGGTCACCTCATCTATACCCTATCACTTACGGATGATTAGACCTACCCAACTATCAATCCTCTCACATGATCCCATAGAGTATCTTGCTCTACTATGAGTCTCTTTATCTCCTCTTAAATTTTCTACACCTGAGCCTTCAAGGTATCTCTCTTCTTTGCATAGCCCTATCATCACTACTTATTTTTCTCCCATTAGATTTGCTTTGTAGCATGGTATGTATCCATGTTTGCTAGTTGAAGCTAGAGAATATGTACATGCTCTCTTAGAGTAGCAATATACTCCTATGGGTCTTCCTCATCAGCCTCAACCCCCTCCTTGCTCCTCATAGGAGCCTCCTTATTGGATCCCTAAGATCCACCC
Source organism: Wollemia nobilis (assembly GCA_028583015.1). Classification (NCBI taxonomy): domain Eukaryota; kingdom Viridiplantae; phylum Streptophyta; class Pinopsida; order Araucariales; family Araucariaceae; genus Wollemia; species Wollemia nobilis. The sequence continues at coordinate 888,264 of JAQPPZ010000762.1, forward strand.
ACATCCCTCTCCACCCAATAATGCACTCATTATTGTGATGGATCCTTCACTATACCATATGCCCCTGCCTCTCCAACCATAACTTCTCCTAGATATCTATAGACACCTAAAATACATCATCATGAAGTAACTCCTAAAGAGCTCTCTTTCTAACCCATACAAACCCTCTAAGAAAGCCTTAGAGCTAATTTAGTGTCTTTATCCAACAAAAGGAATTTTTCCCATGGGAATCCTGACCATTTCAACTCGAGATAATCTCAATATCATTATTGTATTGACACAAGATGATCGTACGAGCCCAAAATAAAAAAATAACATGCAAAAAAATTGTCTGTCAGTGTGATGCCTAATTTTGCATCAGCACCAGATTACCTATAGCCAATAATTTCACCCCTGCCATCTATAGTTTGTTGTTGACTGGCATTCAGGATGCTCCTGATTACCACTTACCTCTTTGGCTACATGCCAAGGAGGCTATAAAATGAGGCCCTTCCCCATTTGTTTGTAGATCCAAATTCACAATATGACTCCACAAAATGCTATCAAAACAACTTGCTACACTTTTTTGCTACTGAATACATGCTGCTAAATCACCATAAATATTTTGAGTTTACACTCCTCCCTCTCTCATGATCAATACCATTACTCAGGTGATTGATCAAATCCATTAACTCATCTTCAAATTCACCAAAAATTCATTGATAACACTTCCCCACACCATTTAAAACATTGTTTAGATCTGGTTACACCAAGGTGTAGGCCCATGACCGTGATTGTCTTACCCTGAGATGATCTGTAGTTGAAACCATCTCAACCTAAGACAGTCTTGGCTATGTGACCTGTTCTTAGTATTTTGTTACATTTTATCTAGATCTTTATCTGCATGTGCATTTTAGTAGTAGATCCTTCATATTTCATGCATTTTACTATTTTTATTTTTACTTTACATTTTTAGATTTGACATGGGTCCCATCCTTGATGGAATCTACATGTGCTACTAATCCACTTTCTATTTCTTTATGTATAGTTTATATATTTTAAGGATAGTAGAATATCCTAGATATGAATGTATGTGGCGATCATAAGAAAATCCTCTCTTAAAATATTGTGCTAGTACAAGAATATAAAGATTACACATGGGAAGGCTTTTTCTGATGAAAAGGGGAATCATATCCCTCATTGTAATATTCTATCATTGACGAAATCCCCCTAAATGGACTCTATGTAATATTGTAAAAGGATCAATAAAAATTACTATATGAGATTCATTCTCATTTTATTTTCTTTTGTGTTTCATATTATTTTGTATGGTGCAAATTTTTAGCCTTAAAATATATATAAAATAACATGAAATCAAGTGTTTGAAACCTATCTACAAAGTAGAAACCCAAGTTCAAGTTTTGTTAAACGATATATGAATAATTACCAATTATTGTAATATCACAATATGGTCATGACGTAATATGAACAGGGCTTGTTTCAATCCCATATAGCTAATGGTAAATATATAATTTTAAGAAGAAATATTATTATTAGAATGAAATTATAATACTAAATAGATACAATAATGAATTACTCCTAATCATATAAATGATTCAAAAATAGGATAATAACTCTATTTAGAAATTAAAGGAATAAAAGTACATATGTCCACTCATGTGCATCATCTTGGTGTGATGATATAGTGATTCTATCCATTTGAAACATTGTAGGAGGTTGGTATAGCACCTTGATATTTCCATATATATAAAACTCTAACAAGAACACATAAATGCTTTTGACAACGTTTATAGATGTATCTCAATGTTATTGCTACTGAAAATATAGATGATGAATCTAATTAACCATAATAAATGATAGATTTTGAAAAATTATTTTGTGGAATTTTGATGGCAATAAAGTGCATAGAGTGTATTAGATGTATTTAAACTAAGGTAATGAGAGATGATGATATAATATTATTTAGTTTCAATGATCTATTAGGACATAATGAGGTATCTTAGTTAGGATGCAATAGTGGTGAAATTACATAGGGATAATGTTATGGTTCTAAGTCATCGATAAAATATTAGATAAGCATATTCAATACTTTAAATATATGAAATATTGTGCCCCATTACCCCATACAATATTTACCAGCAATCAATATGATACCAACTCTTTAAGAGAAGAAACTAGGGGTATGAATACACAATCCATCATAAATTCCACACAAAGGAATAGATTCCATAATTGCCAATTAGAGTATTTTGACTACATAACCACAATATACTTTCCTTCACCATATTTTTATCCTTTGTTGCTAGTCATAATAAATATTGATCTAAGGAATTATCCTAACTTCTAATTAAGATTTGTGCCCTAATTATAGTTCAACAAAGTTGGAAGATATTGGTAATGATTTATCCCAACCTACAGGTTAATATGAATACCCACTATTCCTCATAGAATTCTCCTATACTAACCTACACTAAGCTGCATTGAAAGTAAAACATAAAAAGTAAATGTAGAAAATAAAGTGTGGAAATAAAAATACATGAAATTTTAAGGGTACAAGTGATTTAAGCAAATACATGTTTAAACCATAGTGAGAAAAGTGTATGATCAATCAACACATGATAAGTTAAAAAACATCAATATCCACCCATTCAATAGATTATAAAATTGATAAAAAAAAAAAATGGGATAAAATAACTATGCCATAATTTCCACACACTTAGAAAATTAGTAAAGTGGTGCCACTAATGGAATGCCCAAGGATTGACCAATGTTTTATAATCTCATGAGGTTAAATCATAATTTGGGTTTAAAAAAGTGTATCTTTGAATTATTATGGCCAAAATATGAATACAATGAGGGCCCTAGGCCCCTATTTATATTAAAAATTTATCCCTAAGTTACCTATAGTAATAAATAACCACTCCTAGTAAAATTACAAATATTGGGGCATCTTTAGTAAAATTATGCACCACAAAATGTTACATGTATCTAATTATGCCTCTAATAGGCTTAGAAGATTTTCAAAATGACATTGTGCACTACTACATGCCAAAATATAACTTTCCAAAATATTTGCATTAACATCCAAACCTTCAAACCTACCTTTATTGATATTCAAATGACTTTCTCTAGTTAGTGAACAAATTGCTCACTTTTGTAAGTGAATTGCTCATTTTCACAAGAAAATTGCTTGCTTTTCCAAGTGAATCACTTTCTTGTATGAGTAAGTCACTTGATTTTCTTGAGCAAATCATCTTTATATCCAATCAATAATTTTTCTAGGAGATCAATCCCTAGAGTCAATCACTCTCTTTCTAAGTGAAATATTATCTATGTTTACTTAAATTTTATTTGAAAGGTTTTGTGAAGCATCTACTATCTGATTTATTTGTAGTAAGAACCTTAAAATTTTATAAAACCTAAGATAGTTCCAAGGTAATATATTTATAATAACTTCATGGGTGCCAAGCTTAATTGGCATGAGATCTTGGATCCTTCCTTTATCCTTAGGCATGGAGTCTATAAAAATAGGACCTCCATGATAAAATTATCAAAATTTTGGTTCTCTTCATTTAGCATTTTATGGTAGCAATCCCAAAAAATCAACAACAACACTGATGCAAGGTCTTCTATTGAATCAACAACACTAATGCAAGGTCTTCTATTGATTCAACTAGGAATATTAAATTAATCCATCTATTGATTAATTATAGTTCCTAATATTGAAAATAGATTAATCTAAAGACTACACTATATTAATATTTCCTTAGATTAAAAAATAGAACCCAACTTACACTAATCTACCATTTGATTAAATGCAAACTAAAGGTTAGATATTACATTAATCTATTAATAACAACTATTGCAATAATATTTTTTTTTGATTATTATAAAACCAAGGATTATATTGTGTTAATCATTCATTTGATCAAAAAGGTAAATCCAAAGTTTTAAAAGCAATATAACTATCAACTAAGGTTTAAATTAATGATATGAATTTATCGATTAAAGATAAAGCTCCAAACCCAAAACCCAAAACAAGGCAACATCATAAGGAGATAAACCATTATTCTATAAGCACTATGCAATCTTGATAAAGCACTTAAAACAAGTTTTAGGCTAAAACAACATCACAAATAAATAAATTCAACCAAAGCTTTAATAAAGTAAAGGTTTAAACCAAAACCCTAAGATAGCATGCATGCAACTATAGAGGTAAACCTTCTACAAAAAACTTGGTATATAGATGATCCAAGGCACTATGCATGCTATAATTCGAGGTGCATGCTCCCTAGAAACTCAGCTCAGGATAAAATAGGGAAGGATAGTGGTTTTCAAGTTAGACATCAGTAATACAAGCAATAAAGTTATGATCCATGATAAAGGAAACAAAAGATGTTCATTCTAAAATATGCTAGCTACCCACTGCACTCTCACCATGGAAGGAGATCAATTCTAGGTTGATGTATTTGAGTGCATAGCCTAGGAACCAAACTCAATAAAACTAAGAATGAGGGTAGACATCATGCAATATAGAAAAAAGGAAAAAAGAATGTAGGCAACACAATATCTCAAACCAATGGAAAATTAGCAAGGAGAGGTGCATTATAGCATATGAAAAGAATCAAGCAAAACAAACACCAAATCCATGGTCAAAATACCTAACAAAAATGAATTGCTTGATTTTGTTCATCCCCATCAAAGCCACACTCTAATCACCTCTACACTGTATCCACAATCACTCTCTCCTATGTTCTTGATCCTTTTTAAGTGCCCCCTTTTCCAATCTATGTTATTTATAAAATAGGCCTAAGTCAAGTCATTTGTAATAGGATGGAAATGTAATGTTGAAGGCGTTACCCAACATCCACCATTACCTTAGATATACTCTACTCATGTAGCACAAAAAAGAGAGAAACAAAACAAAGTGTATTTCCATAACTTAAGGTGGCTCTACCAATAATTAAAAACAATAAAATCAACACTTTGAAGGTTAAGTGTGGGCTTAACACTTAGCCACAACAAGCAAGATGCACATACAAAAAAATTAAGAGATCATATTACTAATGAAGAGCTACCAAACCATAGGCATAAAGATAATTATTATCAATCAATAAATGCTTCAAGAAAAACACACAAGAAGATAAATAATATCATCATGCCATATGCAAGAACAAATTCACTCTCTCAATGTTTCATACCATCATTTTATCTCTAAATGAGTGGCTCCTTAATTTAATATAGACTTAGGCTATCACCAACTCATGTTAAGGAGACTTGTTGCATGTAACTTTCTTGGTTTGATGGCACAAACATGAGCATACACAAACCATAATGCACCTACATGAAAAGGGTATTCACTCATTTTACCTTGAATTGTTTGATGACTAGGTCATTTTTATTATTTCCTCTTCAATATGGTCTCTCATCCCTTGTGGTCAAGTCTTTTATCCACCCACAAGGGTACCTGATCCTTCAACCAAGTAGAGCATCAATAGTACCATATTATTACATATAAATAGATGCATCATTAGAAGCATATATCCATCAAAAACATAAATCTAAGCATTAAACATCATTTTCTAATATATAGTTCAACTTGATTAGCATGTCCTGCCAAGGTGGTTCATGAAAACTCCCTCCAATAAAAGTTCCACAATTTTCTACAATAATTGATATCTCTGTCTTCATCCTCAGCCTCACATAGCTTCATATCTCGATTACTCCAATATGAGGTTATATTATTTCATGTCAATTTGTTCTCACCAAAATACTTATCCTTAGATTGGATTTAAAAAATAAGATTCAACCATTGTATTCATTTTTTACCTCTCTCAAATAGCTCTACATAAGTATTTATATTGTTTTTACAATTTTATTATAATTCTTCTTTACTTCAATCTACTCCAATCAAATCAAATATTTCTTCAATATGTTTGTAATTCTTCGTATAACTACCACAATCTTCCTCACAAATATATTACTTCTTATATCTCCAATATTAATTCCTTCAAATAATGATTTCTCCAAAAATTAAATATTCACTTTCTATAAATCAAATCCACCTTGGCAATTTTTCTTCTCTTCTACAATATGGGTGACCTCATCCCTTCAATATTTGGGTGATATCAATCCAAATTCTTTCTTCTCTCTTATCTATGTTCTCTTCCTCTTCAATATCCAAGTCTTCAATCTTAAATATTCATAGTTGCATCTTTGAATTATCATAGATAACTTCAATACAATTGTAAGACTTCATTTTTTAAGGCTTGGATTCTTACACTTATAGTATGACTGTGAGTCTACATTTTTTAATTCTTGGATTCTTACAAGTATGATATGTTAGAGTATATTACATTATTTAGTTCATGTAAATGTACCACCTTTGGTACATAGCTAGAGTAGAATATTACCTTAGGGGATAGTTAGCTAGTTACTTCAAGTAATATAATAAATGAATGAATGTCAATGTGCAAGTTATCCCCCTTGTACAACTAGGTAGAGTATTGGAAAAGGAATCCATATTCCTATATAAATAGCCTCATAGTGAGTGATTATGTATCGCTATAGGTAGTTTTAGGTACAATGGGTAGATCACCATATAGATTTGTTGAATAACACAAGCTTATACTAAGAGGGGGAGGTGAACAGTATAGCGCCCACTTTTTAATTTCTTTCCAAACCAACATCAATTAATGTCCTTAATTGCAATAACCAAATATAGCAGTGTGCATTAATAACTTAGATAGCAATAGTAAGAAATAGTACAAGTCACCATACACAATTGAGACACAAGATTTAACATGTTTCTCCCAATGTGGGGTACTCCACAAGATAATCTCCTTATAACACTTCACACAGAAATAAGGATCCTTATCCAATATAATTATTTCTTTGATTTGCTCAAAGCTAGGCAATAACAATTTCACACAGAACTTGTCCAAATCTGAATAACAAGCTCACACAAAACTTGTTTGAAACTGAATAACAAGCTCACACAGAACTTGTCCAAAATTGAATAACAAGCTCACACAGAACTTGTCCAAAATTGAATAACAAGCTCACACAGAACTTTTCCAAAACTGAATAACAATATCACACAAAACTTGTCCAAAACTGCTCTAGAAAGCTCACCAAGAATTAGCCCAAATATTCTCTAGCAAGCTCACCAATAACTTGTCCAAATATTCTCTAGCAAGCTCACCAAGAACTTGCCCAAATATGCTCTAGCAAGCTCACCAAGAACTTGCTCAAATCTATCCACAAATCTGTCCTAACCATAAATTTGTCCATAAAGTTGTCTAACAATTTCCACAAAGCTGTCCTAAAACTATCCATAATTCTGTCCCAAAACTATCCACAAAGTTGTCCACAAATCTGTCCAAATCTGTCCATAAATCTATCCCAAAACTTTCTACAAAGCTGTCCTAAAACTGTCCACAAAGCTATCCATAAAGCCTTCTAAAAAGCTCAGTTAATCATGCTCAAGTAGTACTCAAATATCATCCACAAATCTATCAAGGTAAAGCTCAAATATGAACTCAACAATGAATGGCAATGCACTCTTCAATGGATGACAACAATGATCCACAATTATCTCAACTTAACTCAACTCAAATCAATCTCAACTCAACTCAAGTCAACTCATATAAGCATAAAGAGAGTTGTTAGAGACTCAATATGTTCTAATATCAATCTCTACTCAATTCAACTCAAATAAATCTCAACTCAACTCAAGTCAACTCATAGAAGCATAAAGAGAATTGTTAGAGACTCAATATGTTCTAATCTCACTCTCAACTCAAATCATAATTATGTAATAGTTTGTTTTATGGAACTTGACCAATCACCTCACACAACCACTTGACTAGGGTCAATCAACTCAACTCAACCAATCACCACAAGTGACTAATCTTTCTCACAAACACCCTAGTCCAAGCATGTATCAACCAACTCAAATGTTTCCAACAATGCTCAACCACAAATCTCACATAACAATGATACTCATGTTAGACTCAAGTTCTTTCACAACCAATGGGATTCAATGACTATGCTTATAAAACAAGTTTTAAACACAACTCTCAAACTAGAAAACCTTGAAGTATTCAACCAACCACTTTCGAAAAGAAAACCACAATAAATCCTCTTCACTCCAATGATATTTCATAAATCAACCACCATAAACAATCAATAGGAGAATGTGCCCATATATTTTTGATTCCAATAAGTTGTCCACAAAATCTGCCACACTAAACACAACTTTCCTTTACATTCTCAATAAGGGTTAGTGGACTTCAAATAATAATAACAAGATAAGCATAACTCAATTTACACCTTTTTACTCCAACTTAATAAACACATCCTCCAAAGTACTTTTTAATAAAAACCCTTATCAAAAATAATAATCAATAAGGCTCTCAAAAATATTTTATAACAACTCCTTATTTCTCCTAAATCTTAATTTTCAATTTCATGAATATCAAAATAAATCAACTCATCCACCTCTGAAATAATAATCATAGCCCTTATAAAAATAAATTTTAATTAAAAATAATAATTATTGCTTAACCACCTTATAACTCCTATCCTAGGGCATCAACGAAATTAAAATAGAGCAAAACGTAATTACCTCCTCAAGGGGATTCAAACCCCCAACTTGCACACACTGTGAGTGCCTTAGCCATGGCTAGGGTTGCCACATGAGCTAGCCACTCATTTGAAAGGAAAAGGCATGATGTGCCTAAGTCCTTCCTCCCTTCTATGCAAACCAAAAGCACTTCAAGCGATTTCCTTCCAATGCTTTCAAATGTAGTCAAGGAGATTTGAACCTTGACGTAAAGCGTTGCAACACACCTTAACAAAAAACCAATTTCCAATGCACCACTCTACCCACAATGTCTTGTACTTTAGATCAACCTTGAATTTATTCGTTGTCTCCCTTTTCAAAATTATTTTTGCACGAGCTCTCTTCGTGATGGGGACCAAAAAATCACACCTTCAAAAATTTCATGCTTTTCATTAAAATCTTCTGAAAATTATACACACATCAAAATAAAACAGCCCGTAGGCTTTACAATGACCAAGCTCGGCTTCGGTCTCACTAACTGTGCTACTTCTCCCCGTTCTCCAGTCCACCACCCCCAAGAATACTGTTACCAAAATTCGAGTTTTTATCGAGGTCTCGGTCCTCTAGGCAATTAATGCCCCCGCCTAACAAAATTTCAAATTCGATTTTCCCCCTCGACCGAGTTTTCAAATTTGTCTGCCATAAATGGGCAACTGCCCGATCCGCCATGAAGCTTGCATTAATGGCCTCCTTTGACCTGCAACCACCGTCCCATCCTTAATGTCCGTCGCCTGTAACTGTTGTTTGCCAGAAATTTAAAAATGTGCGTGGCCGACATCTCTATTTTGAATTTACGTGGCCCTCATCTTTGTTTCAATACACGTAGCTGTCCGCGTGTTTAATTCGTCTATGTCTTCTTCTTGTCGCAATATCTTTCATACACGTGCCCTTCACAACTGTCTTGATACACGTGGCTGTCCACGTGTCAAATTTCGGCCTTGCCTAGTCGTCTACTTATAAACTTTGCCCTGTCTTCTTATTGGCCGCGATATCGCGACAGGTCACGAAATCGCGACATGTCGCGATATCGCGACCAAAAGCGCCTTCCCCTGTCGAAGCCCCTTTGGGGTCGCGATTTCATGACATGTCGCGATTTTGTGACCCCCCTTGCCCTTGCCTTGTTGAAGCCCCTTGGGGTCATGATTTCGTGACCCCCTCCCTCTGCCTTCTCTTTGCCGAAGTCCTTTGCGACCATGCCATGTGGCAGCTTTTCACTGGTCGCAATATCGCGACAGGTCACGATATCGCGACCTGTCACGATATCGCGACGGGACTCCCCCTACGCCTTGCTCTAAAATAACGTCGCGATATCGCGACGTCGCGATATCACGACGAAACTCGCCCTCACCGTAGCTTTTGAGGTCGCGATTTCGTGACATGTCACGAAATCACGACATGTCACGATTTCGCGACCCCCTTCCCCCTTGCTTTACAAAACTTCCTCCTTGGGGAAAAAAAGTCAGAATGCAAAGTACTTCGAAAAAAATGAAAAAAATTTAGAAAGATGCAAGATTGCTCTACTGTCGTCGGATGCTCCTGCATCAGACACCCCGGGTAAAAAGGAGAAGTGACCTTCACTTCTATGTTGTTTGGTCTGCGTCTTCTGTAACACCTCCAAACACTCATCAACCTTTGCAACCTGCTCAAATCCCGTCTCCTGGCAAAAAAATTTCTGCCCTCTACCAGACAAATTCTGGCATTGCTGCACACCTTCTCATCCACTGTCTGTAATGGCTTCAACTTGTGCCGCACTCCATCTTTCATCAAGGAGTACGTATTTGCACGACCATCATGCACTGCACTCCGATCAAACTGCCATGGCCTTCCCAATAGCAAATGGCAAGCATCCATGGGGAAAACATCACACAGGACCTCATCCTGGTATCTCCCAATCTGGAATGTGACTAAACACTATTCACGGACCCATGCTCTATGGTCCTTCTGCAACCACGCAATCCGGTATGGATGCGGGTGTCTCCTTCTCTCCAACTGTAACTTAGCAACCATCTCCTCGGAGACTAAGTTATCTGTACTCCCATTGTCTATAATAACATTACAGACTTTGCCTGCACTTTTGCACCATGTGCAAAACAGGCTTCTCCTCTGCTCAGGTTTGTCTTCATCAATCAACATGGTTCTCCTCACGATCATTGCTTCTCCTTTCTCAGCTTCTTTAGAATGTTCTGATTCAGCATCTTTCGCTGCCACAACAACTCTGGCAGGACCCACTTGTTTCTTGTTCACTCTCTCGGGGTGCTGGGGACACTCATATGCCCGATGCCCCTCTTCTCCACAGTGGAAACATGTTCCCCGAAACACTCCTCTTCCATACCCGCATCCAGATCTACCTCTTCCTCTTGGGTAGCCATTGTTCTAAACTTGCGGTTTGGGTTCTTCATCTTCTTTCTGATTTCGGCTGCTGCTAACCTCTTCTTTCTTCTCTTCCTTTCCTTCCTCTTTTCTTCCACCGGTCTTTCCTCCAGGCCCTCTTCCTTTTTGCTTGCTCTCAAACCTTCTGTTCAATTTTTCTTCAACCTTCAGAGCAAACTGGTAAGCATCTTCAATGGTGCTCACCCGAACTAAGCTCAACTCTTCCTGGACACTGGGTCTCAACCCATTAATATAACGGGCCACCTTTTCTTTGCTTGCTTCTAAATGGCCGGTTCTGATGGAGATTTTATAAAATTCCTCCGTATATTCTTGAACAGTTTTATTCATCTGTCTTAAACCCTGCATTTTTCTTAGCAGATCCAACTCATAATCTGTCGGAATAAACTGTCTCTTTAATTTTTCTACCATCCGTTCCCATCTTGTTATCCGTTCTTTTCCTCTTCTATTTCGTTCCAGCTGTACTCCCTTCCACCATATGCTGGCATGACCTTTTAATTTGGTTTTGGCAAATCTGACCCGCTCGGGATCTTCAACTTCTTCATACTCGAAGTATTCTTCCAGGTCATTTATCCAATCAATCAATTCCTCCGGATTCAAGTTCCCAAAATACGTGGAAACTTCTATCTTCGACCTCTTCCCGATCTGGGATATGGCTTTGTACAGTCTGGCTTGTGTCGGATCTACAGCTTCTTCTTCTTCTTCTTCAAACTGGTTTTCTTCTTCATCTACTTCATCTTCACTGTCTGCATCTCTTCTTGGTTCGTATCCTCTATGCAGTTCTTCTTGCAGGGCCTGAACTTGCCGCTGCAAAGCTTGGAAATCTGTTGCTGCCATGCCTCTCCCACCAATGGGGTTTCTTCTCGGAGGCATCTTCTCACTTTCTCACGAGCCTTCCCACAGATCCTGGTGTAACTGCCTCACGTCCGACGATCTGTCACACACTCAGGAACTTTCGGCTCTGATACCACTGATGGGGACCGAAAAATCACACCTTCAAAAATTTCATGCTTTTCATTAAAATCTTCTAAAAATTATACACACATCAAAATAAAATAGCCCGCAGGCTTTACAATGACCAAGCTCGGCTTCGGTCTCACTAACTGTGCTACTTCTCCCCGTTCTCCAGTCCACCACCCCCAACTATTACCAAAATTTGAGTTTTTATCGAGGTCTCGGTCCTCTAGGCAATTAATGCCCCACCTAACAAAATTTCAAATTCGATTTTCCCCCGACCGAGTTTTCAAATTTGTCTGCCATAAATGGGCAACTGCCCGATCCGCCATGAAGCTTGCATTAATGGCCTCCTTTGACCTGCAACCGCCGTCCCATCCTTAATGTCCATCGCCTGTAACTGTTGTTTGCCAAAAATTTAAAAATGTGCGTGGCCGACATCTCTAATTTGAATTTACGTGGCCCTCATCTTTGTTTCAATACACGTAGTTGTCCGCGTGTTTAATTTGCCTATGTCTTCTTCTTGTCGCAATATCTTTCATACACGTGCCCTTCACAACTGTCTTGATACACGTGGCTGTCCACGTGTCAATTTTGGCCTTGCCTGGCCGTCCGCTTATAAACTTTGCCCTGTCTTCTTATTGGCCGCGATATCGCGACAGGTCACGAAATCGCGACATGTCGCGATATCGCGACCAAAAGCGCCTTCCCCTGTCGAAGCCCTTTGGGGTCACGATTTCGTGACCCCCTTGCCCTTGCCTTGTCGAAGCCCCTTGGGGTCACGATTTCGTGACGTCCTGACTCCCATTCGTGACCTCTCTCTTTGCCTAAGTCCTTTGCGAGCCATGCCACGTTTCGCTTTGCCTTAGTCAGCGATATCCAGTGGCAGTCGTGATATCATGACCGGTCGCGATATCGCGATAGGACTTCCCCCTTCGCCTTGCTCTAAATAATGTCGTGATATCGCGACGTCGCGATATCACGACGTCGCGATATCACGATGCAACTTGCCCTCACAATTTTTGTAGCTTTTGAGGTCGCGATTTCGCGACCCCTCCCCCCTTGCTTTACAAAACTTCCTCCTTGGGGAAAAAAAGTCAGAATGCAAAGTACTTCGAAAAATTTGAAAATTTTTTAGAAAATGCAAGATTGCTCTACTGTCACCGGATGCTCCTGCATCAGACACCCGAGGTAAAAAGGAGAAGTGACCTTCACTTCTATGCTATTCGGCCCGCATCCTTTGTAATACCTCCAAACACTCATCAACCTTTGCAACCTGCTCAAATCCTGTCTCCTAGCAAAAAAATTTCTGCCCTCTACCAGACAAATTTTGGCATTGCTGCACACCTTCTCATCCACTGTCTGTAATGGCTTCAACTTGTGCCACACTCCATCTTTCATCAAGGAGTACGTATTTGCATGACCATCATGCACTGCACTCCGATCAAACTGCCATGGCCTTCCCAATAGCAAATGGCAAGCATCCATGGGGAAAACATCACACAGGACCTCATCCTGGTATCTCCCAATCTGGAACATGACTAAACACTGTTCACGGACCCATGCTCTGTGGTCCTTCCGCAACCACGCAATCCGGTATGGATGCGGGTGTCTCCTTCTCTCCAACTGTAACTTAGCAACCATCTCCTCGGAGACTAAGTTATCTATACTCCCATTGTCTATAATAACATTATAGACTTTGCCTGCACTTTTGCACCATGTGCGAAACAGGCTTCTCCTCTGCTCAGGTTTGTCTTCATCAATCAACATGGTTCTCCTCATGATCATGGCTTCTCCCTTCTTAGCTTCTTCAGAATGTTCTGATTCAGCATCTTTCGCTGCCACAACAACTCTGGCAGGACCCACTTATTTCTTGTTCACTCTCTCGAGGTGCTAGGGACACTCATATGCCCGATGCCCCTCTTCTCCATAGTGGAAACATGTTCCCCGAAACACTCCTCTTCCATACCCGCGTCCAGATCTACCTCTTCCTCTTGGGTAGCCATTGTTCTGAACTTGCAGTTTGGGTTCCTCATCTTCTTTCTGATTTCGGCTGCTGCTAACCTCTTCTTTCTTCTCTTCCTTTCCTTCCTCTTTTCTTCCACCGGTCCTTCCTCTAGGCCCTCTTCCTTTTTGCTTGCTCTCAAACCTTCTGTTCAGTTTTTCTTCAACTTTTAGAGCAAACTAGTAAGCATCTTCAATGGTGCTCACCCGAACCAAGCTCAACTCTTCCTGGACACTGGGTCTCAACCCATTAATATAATGGGCCACCTTTTCTTTGCTTGCTTCTAAATGGCCGGTTCTGATGGAGATTTTATAAAACTCCTCCGTATATTCTTGAACAGTTTTATTCATCTGTCTTAAACCCTACATTTTTCTTAGCAGATCCAACTCGTAATCTGTCGAAATAAACTGTCTCTTTAATTTTTCTACCATCCGTTCCCATCTTGTTATCCGTTCTTTTCCTCTTCTGTTCTGTTCTAGCTGTACCCCCTTCCACCATATGCTGGCATGACCTTTTAATTTGGTTTTGGCAAATCTGACCCGCTCGGGATCTTCAACTTCTTCATACTCGAAGTATTCTTCCAGGTCATTTATCCAATCAATCAATTCCTCCGGATTCAAGTTCCCAAAATACGTGGAAAATTCTATCTTCGACCTCTTCCCGATCTGGGATATGGCTTTGTACAGTCTAGCTTGTGCCGGATCTACAACTTCTTCTTCTTCTTCTTCAAACTAGTTTTCTTCTTCATCTACTTCATCTTCACTATCTGCATCTCTTCTTGGTTCGTATCCTCTACGTAGTTCTTCTTGTAGGGCCTGAACTTGCCACTGCAAAGCTTGGAAATCTGCTGCTGCCATGCCTCTCCCACCAATGGGGTTTCTTCTCGGAGGCATCTTCTCACTTTCTCACGAGCCTTCCCATAGATCCTGGTGTGACTGCCTCATGTCCGGCGATCTGTCACACACTCAGGAACTTCCGGCTCTGATACCACTTATGGGGACCGAAAGTTTTTTATTCACACCTTCAAAAATTTCATGCTTTTCATTAAAATCTTCTAAAAATTATACACACATCAAAATAAAATAGCCCGTAGGCTTTACAATGACCAAGCTCGGCTTCGGTCTCACTAACTGTGCTACTTCTCCCCGTTCTCCCGTCCACCACCCCCAAGAATACATTAAAACGAGTTTTTATCGAGGTCTTGACCCTCTGGGCAATTAATGCCCCTACCTAACAAAAATTCAAATTTGATTTTCCCCCCGACCGAGTTTTCAAATTTGTTTGCCATAAATGGGCAACTGCCCGATCCACCAAGAAGCTTGCATTAATGGCCTCCTTTGACCTGCAACCGCCATCCCATCCTTAATGTCCGTCGCCTGTAACTATCGTTTGCTAGAAATTTAAAAAAAATGTGTGTGGCCGACATCTCTAATTTAAACTTACATGGCCCTCATATTTGTTTCAATACATGTAGTTTTCCGCATGTTTAAATTGCCTATGTCTTCTTCTTGTCACAATATCTTTCATACATGTGGCTATCCACATGTCAATTTTGGCCTTGCCTGGCCATCCGCTTATAAACTTTGCCCTGTCTTCTTATTGGCCGCGATATCGCGACAGGTCATGAAATTGCGACATGTTGTGATATCATGACCAAAAGCGCCTTCCCCTGTCGAAGCCCTTTGGGGTTGCGATTTCGTGACCCCCCTTGCCCTTGCCTTGCTGAAGCCCCTTGGGGTTGCGATTTCGTGACATGTCACGAAATTGCGACATGTCGCAATTTCACGACCCCCTCCCTCTGCCTTCTCTTTGCCGAAGTCCTTTGCAACCATGCCACATGGCATCTTTTCACTGGTCATGATATCATGATAGGTCACGATATCACGACCTGTCGCAATATCATGACAGGACTCCCCCCTTCGCCTTGCTCTGGAATAATGTCACGATATTGCGACGTCGTGATATCGCGACGCAACTTGCCCTCACCATTTTCGTAGCTTTTGAGGTTGTGATTTCATGACCCCCTTCCCCCATGCTTTACAAAAACTTCCCCCTTGGGAAAAACTAAAGAAAAGTACTTAGAAAAAAAATTTGAAACAAAAAGTTTTGAAAGGTGCAAGATTGCTCTACTGTCGTCGGATGCTCCTGCATCACTTCGGATGCTTAGCCAATAATTAAAATGAGCAAGGATTAATTTCAAATGAACCTTAGGATCCCCATTTATATAGTCTTATCCTCATTTTCAATGAATTCAGCGCATTATTGATTTTTCTACTTTCTTTAGATGTCGACGCTAAATTTAATTTTAATTTTAAAATTTAAATTTTAAATAATTAAAATTTAAACTCAATATTTAAAATTAAATATCTCCATCACCGAGGCACATTTTTTGATGTAACAAAAGGCCAACCTGGGTTTTAAGAAAAACCCATTTCAAATCTACCATCCATGGTTTTAAATAAAACCCTTTATTTTGTCTGCCTTGGTTTTCACAAAAACCCTGATTTTATCTATGCTTTCTGAGATATCATTTGCCCATCAAAACTCAATGTGATCCATATGACATCAATGATTTATGTGACATCAATGACAACATAAAATAACTCAAATTGCTAACATTTGTGATGGAGTACAATGTAGTTCTTTAGCATCAATATTAGTATGTCCATTCCTCCATATTGCATTGTAATATTTTTATCACTTTTCATTAATAGTATATTTTAGTGTTATTGCAAAATTCCATTATCTTACATTTTTGCATATCTTGCATCTTGTGATTGCATTCTCCCATAGCTTACATTATCAAAAGCTAACATTGGTATCAGAGCTATGGTAGGTCGATAGGATTAGGGAGAGCCAAAAAGGATCTATCATTATGCACCACATTCATTCCATCACAAGAGAGATAGAGAGGAGAAGTAAATCTTAGTTCCAAAATTTTTGAGATTGCATTTGGCTAGAGTCTTTCCATAGATTTATAAAAAACTTGTGAAGACTATGAATCAAAATTCATTCCACTAGATTGACGAATCAACTAGTGAAGATTCATAATTGATAGATTTAGGTTCACCATACTAATACTTTGTTATAGGAAAAAGAGATTCAGAGAAAGCTATGAAGCTTCCTACAAAGAGCTAGGAAGAATATCATCTTCAGAATTAATCCAACACCAAAAGCAAAAAATAGAAGAAGAGGAGATTCTATGAACCTAAGGGAGTCCTATTGCAGACCTACACATTACAAAGAAAAAAATGCCATAGAATCCTTGTTCTAGATTCGAGGAAGAGACTCTAGAGAAGATTCCTAGAAGAATTAAGATAAGAAAAAGGCCAGGGTAGCCTTAATGTAGATTGAAGATACTTCATAATAGAGTCCAAAAAAATATAGGATATTGGTGATCTCCATCAAAGAATGCAGATACCATATTGAAGACTTCCTCTAGAAGAAGTTGAAAAAGACCCACATGAGGTCTCATTGAAGAATTTCTAATATTGGAAGATTGAATAAGGACTACCAATATCTTGTACCTAATTTCAAAAGTAACAGATTTTAGAGATCCATGAGAGAGATCTCATTGCCAACACTTCCATAGGTAGAAGGTTTAATAAAAGGTCCCACTAAGAACACTAGATAAGCTACAATATTTAAGACCTTATAGAGGTCTCAATGAGAAACAAGGAGAAGTCTTGGAGAGCCTTGTTATAGATCTTTTTGAAGCATTATAGAATAATTTCCTAGAAAGACCCATTGGAGAAATTCAATACCAATAAAAATCTCCTAATAGTGAAAGAAATTGGGATAATTATTGCCATCCTACAACAAGCCCAAAGGAGAAATATTTGACAAGTAGTTTTCCAAATTCTAAGGAATATTTGTGAAGACCTCAAGACTTTTTTATTATTGAGAAGAAAGCCCTATTTCAAGTTAGAATTTGACAAGAAGATTGAATGAGAACACAGATAGAATAAGACCAACAAATCCAAGAGATTTGGAGATTACCTTTTAGAGATAATAAGGCACATTACATAGGATATATTGTCTACCAAAAAGGGTAGCAATTAGAACAACAATACTAGCTACAAAAATTTAGAGTTGCAGATTTTCATCTTGAAGGTTAATCAATCCATCCATTACAAAATCAAGTAGCAAGTCAAGAGCATTAGAGAGTTGTGAATCCATCTAGTTTCAAGGCAGCAATAAGGTGAATCAAATCACCTTGCAATCCTTCATCTATAGATCAGTAAAGGTAAGCAACTTGGGTGCAAATAGGTTCATTAGTTGAAATTTGATTAGGATTATTATTCAGTTCCATTAAAGCACCATTATTAGAATTCAAAAGTTGCAAAAAGAAGGTTATATTATATAGTCTTCAAGGTGTGTAGAAGGAAATTACTTTTAAGGTTATCACCTGCACAATAAAATAGGAGTTGGATATATTTTTATAGAAATAAAAATATCATCTACCTATTAAGAAAAGACCACATCCTAAAATATTGATTCTAGTATGAGGGTCAAATACTTTTAAAGAAATAATTCTTTAGAATACATTATTATTAATTAGAAGGTGAAAATATTATTAAGTGCATTCTTTAAGATTTATTAGTGCATTAAAGGAGCAATAAGGTGATATTACTATTGCACTATTCTAGATTGATTAACTTATTACTCTTAAAGATCATTATATGCATTGGTTATTAGCTTGAGGAGAAAACCAAAAGAGCACAAAATCTACAAATATCAAAGTGTCTAAAGACACTATTCAAAACTCAATACTTGCAAGGTATTGTGGCCTATAGAAGCCACCAAGTAGATCAAAATTCCTCCAAGGAGTGGAGAAGAAGAAGGTAACCATCAAATTAGAAATAGAAGCTACAAGAAGAGACCTGAAGTGTCTCAAAATTAAGGTGCAAATAAAGGGTTTCATAGATTTGAATGTGAGCACCAAATTTATCTCTATTACTATATCAAAAGGAGATAAAAATACAAGTGTCCTAAGACACTCAACGTAGCACATTATTCTATCTACAAGAGGTCATATTATCAAAATTGAAGAGCCAATAAAAAGGAGCTCAACATTGGTCATTAGCACCATCAAAAGTTATTGAAGTGAACCACACCAAAAGGGTTCAAAGTATATCTATAATAAGCAAATACCAATTTGAAAGCATGTGAGGACTGAGCCAGAAAAGGGCTCAACATTCAGTGCACATAGTGGTTTTTTATCATCCACAATATTGGCATCTTTAGAAGTGAATGTATACAAGCATCGAAGCCACAAGAGGATAGTGCATTAGTGCAATCACTACAACATGTTACAGAAAATAAAAGAGAGCTATTTTTCTATCATAAGAGGTGCATTACCATGGAAAATCACCAGTCGATAATAGCACCATAGAATTGGCCTCATTGAACCAAGAGCCAACATTGTGAAGGGAAGTGTATTCTTCCACCTAAAGAAAGCATTGAGAAGAAAGGAAATAACCATGTTGTAGCTATCAAAGGAGTTTTATAAAATATTAATAGACATTGGAGAGAGCATACATGCAATAGAGAAGGCCACCACTTGTCATATGCAATAGAGAATTTAGTAACGCTCACAAAGGAAACGCCCAAGATAACATCTAAACCTTGGATGTTGAAATACATAATTATGAGCATATTTATAATTGCTTTCTAATTGAGAAATGAAGAGCCTTATTCAAATATCAAAGCATTACTATAACGCTTCACAAGCTAGCAACATGTGGGTGCAAGTCTAAGGAGAATGTAAGCTACATAAGCACCCAAGTCCATGCAATTATAGTGAACACCAAGCAAGTTTGAAGCAAGTGTAAGGAAGTGTAAGAGAAGTTAGAGGAGAGTGTGTTGAAGCTACAACAAGGGTGCATTAAAAGCACAACATCAAGGAGTCAAAGGAAATCCATTACAAGCCTATCATAAATTAGTGATTACAATGATCATCTAACATGAAATTATCGGGTAATACCAACACCATCTAAGAGCCTACATTATTGCTATAAAGGGAGATTGAAATTGCTTACAAGGAAAGAGTAAAATCACTTACAAGGAAGAGAAAAATAGTCTACATAAATGCTATCAAATGAAGAGAAAAAATCACCTACAAAGAAAGATAAAAAACCACCTAAAAAGGAAGAGCAAAACCACCAGCATTACTATCACCAAAGGAAGCAATACCGGGTGCATCATCATTGACTAGTGAGAGCTACTTAATACTCACTACTAGCCCAACCATCTACCTAGAAGAAATATAAGTATATCATTCAATTATTTGCTTTTTAAAATTTGGATTTATAAGGTGTTAAATATAAGGTTCATAATTAAAACAATAACCTTAGAAAGCAAGAAAGGAATCCTAAAAAAGGAAGAAAAAAATATAGATACTTGTAAATAACCAAGTAGGAGATACAAGGTTGTCAACCTTAATTAATTCAATCCTAAATTACAAATATAATTATTTTCTAATATTCCAAATATAGGGAGTTATAAGGCATACTACATAAAATATTAATATTTTGGAATTTAGAAAATTAAAGATCAAATTATTGAAGGTAGGAGAAATAATTTCATTAAAGCATCATATAGATTTGGAATTAATTAAAGGGACAAAAGGAATCCAACCTAAAGGAACTTCAAAATTGATAAGTGCATAAGTTCAATAGGAGAGATAAGGTAAAATAGAAGTTGATTATTGTTACTTACAAAACATTACAAAATCAACTCAAGATTGAACTATTACTTCCAAAAGCACTTTATCACACTTATAGCATAATCTAATAACTAGGGAAATATAAGAAAGTCTACAAAACCTAAAGTCCAAGAAAGGTTTTATTGAATTAGTTCACATATCTAGGGATTCATAAGGTAGTCTAATACAAAGGATCTAATAAAAGTGTTTTCAAAAGAAGGATGTCTACCTCAAGGAATATAGTAAACAATGATATGAACAACATTATTAGAAAAGAAAGAGCAAGTGTCATAAAAAGTGGAATCAAGAATTTACTTATAAAGTCTGAAGGAGACTTAGACATTACTTCAAAAATGATACATAGTGAAGCTTTAAAAGATAACTTTGAAACCATGGAATATTATTTACATGCTCAACTTACTGAAGCAATTTATAAATAAATAATAACATTCAAATTCCTCTAGAATATGGAAGCATATTATAAATGGAACTACTTACATTCAAATGTTATTATAGACACAAAAATTTGACCCACTAAGGTGAGTAATTTTCCCTAGATCCCTTGTTTTATCCTTGGAAAATTTGGGTCATATTTGATCTAATTATTCTCCTACCAAATATTATTTCTTCCTCCTTAATCCTATACCATTAGATTGATCTCAAAAAGATATTTCCAATAGTATATGATATGTCCCATTTTGACCCTGTTTGACCCTCCAAAATGCATTAAAATGACATAGGGATCAAGTAGTTGTGAAATCACGGTCCACTTTTGAGGGGTGTGATTTTGCATTGCAAAATCATGATCACCCTTTACGGGGTGTGATTTTGAATTTTTGGGTTTTCTCTTAAGGAAACATTGATTTTCAAAGTTGATGCATTTTGGCATCAACTTTTCCTAGGTTTTCCTACCCATTTCGCTTTCAAATTTACTATGAAAGAAGGTTTTGAATTTCATTTCAAGAAACACAACAATTTTTATTCAAGTTCTATTTCTTGAGGTCTTCTTATTTTACAAGCAAGATAACTCACAAGTGTGAAGTGTGATTTGTTGGTTTTCTACTACATTGGATTGTGTGTTGTTGCCCTTAGTGGACAAGTGGTGAAGCCCTAAGGAGGAATCTACTACTTGGAGGTCTCCATCCCTTTTCTTGCTTCTTCATTACCGCTAGGTTGTTTTTGTTCTTCTATATTTTGCATATTAGTTAGGTTTTGATTACAAATCTATCAATTCTTATTTTCTAAGTTTTCTTCTCACTGTCATGAAATCATGCTTGATCATTTTGGGGTGCGATTTTGTCAGCCTACAAAATCATGGTTGCTCCTTGCAGACCTATTTTTTCCTAGATCAATTTTGGGGGCAAGTTGCTACCCCCAAAACCTAGATCTATATTTTAGATAGCATATAGAATATACTATTGTATTCTATGCTCTGTTATATTATTCTATTCTACTATATTTTGCTATGATTGTTTATCTTTCAAAGGTCAACTTTCACTTCTATTTTCTAAGGTCAAATAAAATGACCTAGGGGCATTGATTGTTGTACCTCCAAGTATTATAATACAATTGCCTAAGCAGGCCCCCTAATGCTAATCACATTTTCTAAGTGTTTGCTAAGTTATCTTTCAGGAACATGAGTCATTGGATATCACTAGATAAGGGATAAAAGCAAGGATCAATCACTGGATAAGATAAGTGCCCTAATTTAGTCTTTAGGCTATTTGATGAATGTTTGTTATTCCTATTTGAACCTTGGATCTAATATAAAAATAAATATATTTTATTCTCAAGGAATTTAAAAGGAAAACAACATATAGTGTGCACTTAGGATTTTAATATTGTTTGTGCATCCTCTCTTGAACCCTTTCTTGAATTTTTTCTATCTTGAAACCCTAGGGTTATAAAGCATTCAAAGAAAGAATCATTATAGGGTTAGTTATTGTCTTCTTACATATTGTATTTCTGCATTATCCTTTATCTTTCATAGCATATATCTAGAAAGACCAAACATAGATGATTGTCTTGAAACATATACATCAAACATTATTGAAAATTAGTGGACTTGGAGTGAGTCCTAAAACCATTCCTAGTGAACCCTTTCCCAATCTTTTACATTGAGTGTAGAGAAAAACATACCCCTATAGTAATATTGGCTCTCTCTTGTGGATCCACCAAGAATCATATGTGATAGGGTGGTTTTATCCCTCTACATATTTGGTGTACCTGACATGAACACCTTTTATTTTAAAACTTTAAACAAGACCATTTATTTTATGTGTTTAGATCAAAAAATATTAAAACATATTAAAACATTTTTTGTTTATTTTTTTTTATCTTTAGTTTTTCTCCACTTGCCACTCTAGCTCTTTTATCCTTCTCCTAATGGCTTTCAACCTTGGGAGTGAGTGAAGGCCTCTAATTTTTTATGATATTTTCCAAAAGAATAATCAACTTGATAGAGAAAATCATAATATAGAAGAAGAGGAAAATGAGGAAATTGATAATAGCCTTGATCCTACTAAGACACCCAATGAGAACCTTATTTTTAAATATTTTGATCATGTTTTGGGTTTTATGGAATGCCATAAGGAGGCTTTAATTTAGGCTATGGAATAGAAATCTCAACTCGAAAGATGTGAGACTCTTATTCCTCCTCTAGTCATCTCTCCTATGCATGTTCATGATAACACTTTATTTGAATCTTTTAATCATGGTAATCCTACCCATAAACCAAAATATGCCACTAATTTAACCACCAATGTTGGAAGGAGTCCACAAGTTCCTCTAAATTATAGTATCACTCAAGATTGTTTTCAATTTCCTCCTCAATATACTAATCTCAATATTCTTGCTTCCATTCCACCAATTGTTAGTTATCCTCTCTAGCAAGGTATCACATATCACAATAGTATCAATTCTTCCAACATGTGCCAAGTACCAATTTAACAACCTACTTATACCCCTACCTTAGAGAATCTAGGGGTATTTTACAACAATAATCCAGAGGTACAAAGTTTAGCAAATATGGTAAAACAATTGGTTTCAAAAGTGGATATGATTTAGCCCTCTATTTTAACTTACAACTATAAAGAAATATGTAATCAACCCCTAGACCCTATTTTTATTCCAGACCTTATCCTAAGCATTTTCCCATGCCAATTTTACTTATATATAAAGGAAAAAAATATCCAATTGAGCATCTAATAATATTTATAACAATTTGTCATGATATCATCTATGATGATATGTTATTACTGAAGATGTTTCCTAAGAGTCTTGTTGGTATGGCATTAGAATGGTAATATCAGTTACCCAACCATTCTTTTAAATTTTTTGAAGAGACAACTGAATTATTTGTTCAACATTTTGGTGCTTATATTGAAAATAATGTAACCATAAAGGATGCTTATGATTTAAAGCAAGACAAAGAGAAGATATTTTTAGAATTTTTGTCTTTTTTGAGGAGTCTAGTTGGATGTTTGAGATATAATTTACCTCTTAGAGATATGCTTGACATATTTATTGGAAATTTGCAAGAACAATTATCTTATGGATTAGAAACTACAATTATCACATCTTTTGATCAAGCAATTGAGTTAGCAAGGAAAGTGGAACAAGCTCTTATTATAAGAGGACAACTCAAATTGAAAGAAGATAAAACCATTAAGTCACAACATAAGAACAAGGATATGGTAGGTGATGGTGTAATGGATAGTAGGCATGTTAATAGTATTGTTAACAACCAACAAAAGATGGTTCTTCAAAAACCTCCACAAATGAAATTCACAAGGCTTGGCATACCTATGGAAGAAGTCCTAAAGCAACTTCTAGAGGCTAATATGATTGTCTTACCTCCCATAAGGCAAACATAAGTCCTAAAGCAACTTCTAGAGGCTAATATTATTGTCTTACCTCCCATAAGGCAACCAAATACTATAGCTAATTGGTATAAGGTAGGATAACATTGTGCATATCACAAAGTGGAAGGACATTGGACAAATTCTTGTAAGAATTTGAAACATATGGTATAGGATTTTATCTATGCAGGACACTTTGATATAGGGAATTCTTAGTCATAAAATAATAAATATTCTACCCAACAGATACCGATGATAAATTAGAATATAGGAATATTCAAGGATCCATTACCAAAACATAATAAATAGGCAACTAACCAAGTATCATATCAAAATGTGACATCTTAATATGATAATATAATTGGCATGGTTGGAGTAACTACAAGGAAATAAGTTCAAGCTTAGTCAACTTAATTTTCTTAGA
This sequence comes from Wollemia nobilis, assembly GCA_028583015.1. Lineage (NCBI taxonomy): Eukaryota > Viridiplantae > Streptophyta > Pinopsida > Araucariales > Araucariaceae > Wollemia > Wollemia nobilis. The sequence continues at coordinate 913,227 of JAQPPZ010000762.1, forward strand.
AAGAAAGATTTCTTCCTCACAATCGATCTTGGATTTGAATAATAATAAAATAAAAAGTACAAAAATAGGAACCTCACCTCTAGTGTTGAGACATCAACCTAAAGTCTCCTTTGACCTTCAACATAAGCTATCCAGTTTCCCATCCAATATTTCTATTTTAAAGCTCTTATAAACTTCCCCTACTCATCAAGAAGCTTTGTGGGAACTTCTAAGACAACAACCTATCCCTTCAGATATTTCTCCTAGTGATATGGCCAATGTTATAAGATATCTTTAAATACATCATATCACATTCTCGAATGATGATATTTCTTCCTCATACCTATGTAGGTATTTTTCTCTCTACATTATTGCATTTATTAGGGAAAAATTTATCAAATGAATCTTGATTGATAATAGTTCTTCCCTCAATTTATGCACATATCAATTTATCCAAAAATTTTGATTAAAAGAGGAATATTTTACTAAATGTGATGCAATCATAAAAATATTCAACAAGTCCGAAGAATCTTGCGACATTATATCCCTCCCCCTTAAGGTTGGACCCAAGATCTTAGATACATTTTTCTATGTGGTACCTTGCCTTCCATATTTTAATTAGCTTCTCAAATGTCCTTAGATACATGCAATGAAGGTTTTCCTTTCTACTCTTCATTAGTGTTTGAATTTTAAAATTAAGGATTAACTTGTCACCATTTTAGGCAACCTTAATCCATTTGAATATTATTCAATAGTTGAACAAGCTCAGTTTGGTCACAATGTTTGTCCTTCAATTTCATAATTTTTTTCTCCAAGTTCCTCATCTCAAATATTTGAGCAACTCGACAATCTAAAAGTGAGTGAGGAACCTCTAATCAAAGTTTCATCATGGGATCAAGATAATCAGTTTCTTCGAGAACCTCTTTTGGATATATCTCATAAAGGTTTGGAGTGGAGTAATGAGGATGAGGATCCCATTTATCCCTCTAACATATTTTTTTGTAATATGATAAATTCTATGTGTTCTAATGGTAAATATTCAGCTTATCATAGATCTTGTGAAGTTAGGGATTTCTCCTCCTTATGTTAATAAACATGGTTTTGTTCGAGAATGTATAGATTATTGTTTTGTGGATACCAAATAAAAATCTATGAAGGATCCTCTCCATTATTATAATCATCTATATGGATTGCCTTCTAGATGTTTCTTTGATGAAACAGTCCCTTGCATGCATATTCTTTTTGTTAATATAGGAGGCACAATTAGAATATGTGAGACTATCATTATGATTGCTTGTTTAATAAAGTAAAATCAATCATTAATTAGGTATGCATATACATTTTCATTCCATCATATATTTTTGCTTTCTCATACTACATTACTGCGTGTCATACTTTGCATTGTTGCCTGTCATTCTATTTTCTTGCACTTTTGCTTGTCATAATTACATTACTGCTTTTTCATGACTATTTTATCAAATGGATTTGTGGGTATACATGACAATGGTAAGTTATAACACCTAGTTAGGTCATAGCTCACATGAATTGCACTCTCACTAGCACTTTGATTCCTAGCAAAACCCCAACCTAGGGCCCATGCATTTTCATCCCTTCTCTTCTTTGCTTCCTTTACTCTTTTCTTCTCTTCTATATTCTTATTGTATTCATTGAATTTGAAATTTTTTACAATGACCATCATTTATCTCTAAATTCAAGGAATACAATCATCTTTTGGTATATCCTTGTATTTTGCATGTTTCCTCTTTGTTCTCTATTTTCTTTGTTCATATAAGGATATACATTATTCTCTCCTTTTATTGCACACTTCTTCCCACTTGATTTTTAAATAGCTAAAACTTAAATATGGGGGCACACACGCACAATTATTTGCTCCTCATTTTATTCCTCTATTTGCTTCTATTACATGCACACATTCACATTGTGTTATATGATTTGGTCTATACACATATTCTTACACACCCTTGTCGGGTAGTACTTGCTAATACATTATTCACATCAGCAACAACATATTACCCCTATCAGTTTACAATACTCTTGACTTAGTAGGCTCTACAAACCATTACATTATAAGCTTGTTGACCATTCTAGTAGGTCTTGTCATACATCCTAGTGGGTAATCACCCCACAAAAGTCACTAGTGAGTAATCACCCATAGCGGGTTACACTCCATAATTTTAGTGAGAAATCACCCATAGTGGGTTACGCTCCATATTTGGCCATCTATTCATCTTAGAAAGTACTACACCCATAGTGGGTTTTTACTCCACACATGGACCTTCTTTTGGATATAACACCCTTCATAGGGTTCTTGATTGACTTCTCTCACTTTTTATTGTTTACCTTCTTTGGAGATGTTCTTCTTCTTTTTAATCTTTCTTCTCCCCTTATTTCTTCCCATTTTATCTATTCATCCATGCATTTCATCTTAGATAGGTTTCATTTCATGCTAGCTACATTAGATTCATGTTGTACCTAGTAATATTTGCTATGTTTGCTTGCTTGCTTTATTTTCTATGTTTTCCTCTATTTCCTTGGATTTTTTTAAGTTTCTTAAGGAATTCTAATTCAAGTGGGCACCCTATCCATAGAGGCATTAATGGTAGTATTTTCTTGCATTGTGTGCAAGATTCCAGAGTGTCCCTCATGATACCCCTTTTGCACCACCTCTTTGTTCAAACCTGGCCACCTTTTATCTGTGTTTATTGTATTCTTTCCCATAGGATTATACATATTTCTTTGATGTGTTTAATTGGCCTTAAATACATCAAAGATGGGGTAAAATTTAGACACAAAAAGTTGACCCACTAAGGTGAGTAATTTTCCCTAGATACCTTGTTTTCTCCTTGGAACAATTAGATTAGTATTAGAAATATATTTGAGCCATTTCCCCTACCAAATATTCTATGTTCCTCCTATATCTATACCATTAGATTAGTATTAGAAATATATTTTTAACGGTATATGATATATCCCATTATGACTTCATTTGACCCTCCAAAGTGCATTAAAACTACATAGAGGTTTAGTAGTTGCGAAATCGCGATCCACTTTTGAGGGGCACGATTTTGCATTGCAAAATCATGGTCAACCTTTGTGGGGTACAATTTCATATTTTAGGGTTTTCTCTTAAGTAAACCCTAATATTCAAATTTAACGTGTTTTAGGATCAGCTTTTCCTATTTTTTCCTGCCCATTTCATTTTCAAATCTGCTATAAAAGAAGAGTTTGAAGTTTATTTCCAACAACACAATAACTTTTATTTAAGTTTTATTTCTTGAGGTCTTCTTCTTATGCAATAAAGTAAGCTAACTCAAAAGTGTGAAGTGTGATCTATTGAAGATCTGTTTTCTACTGCATTGAATTATGTGTTGTTGCCCTTGGTGGATAAGTGTTGAAGCCCTAAGGAGAAATCTACTACTTAGAGGTCTCCATCCCTTTTTCTTGCTTATTCACTATCACTAGGTTGTTTTTGATCTTATATATTTTACATATTAGTTAGGTTTTTATTATGTATCTATCAATTATTATTTTTTTATTTTTCTCCTCACTTTCACAAAATCATGCCCGGTTATTTCAAGGTGCAATTGTTTCGATCTATGAAATCACGATCGCTCCTTGTGGGGCATAATTTTTTCTAGACCACGTTTGGGGGTAATTTGTTATCCCCAAATCCTAGGTATACAATTCATATAGCATATAGGATATACTACTGCATTTTGTGCTCTATTATACTATTTTGTTATGCTATATTCTGCTATGATTTTTCATCTTTTAAAGTTCAAATTTCACTTCTATTTTTTAATATCAACTAAAAGGACCTAGGGTGCTTGAATATTATACCTCCAAGTATTATAATACAATAGCCTAAGTATGTCCCCTAATGCTAATCATATTTTCCAAGTTTTTACTAAGTTATCTTGTAGAAACAACAATCATTGGATATCATTGGATAAGGGATAAAAGCAAGGATCAATCACCAGATAAGATAAGTGCCCTAATTTAGTATTTAGGAATTTATGGATATTTTTTATTCCTTTTTGAACATTGGATATGATATAAAAAGAAATATCTTTTATTCTCAAGGCATTTAAAATAAAAATGGCATATAATGTGCACTTAGGGTTTTAATATTTTTTGTGTATCCTCTCTTGAACCGTTTATTGAAGGTTTTCTATCTTGAAACCCTAGGGTTAGAAAGCATTCAGAGAAAGAATCATTCTAGGGTTAGTTCTTGTCTTCTTTCATACTGTATTTTTACATTGTCCTTTATATTTCATAGCATAGATCTAAAAAGACCAAACCTAGGTGATTGTCTTGAAATAAATACATCAAACATTCTTGAAAATTAGTGGACTTGGAGCAAGTCCTAAAATTGTTCTTGGTGAAACCTTACCTCCTATTTTACATAGATTTTAGATAAAAACATATCTCCATGGTCACCTTGGATCTCTCTTGCGGATCCGACCAAGAATCGTACACGATAGAGAGGTTTTCCCCCTCTAAAATTGTAAGGATGAAAATATAGAATAGAGAGGATTGATAGAATTACTTAAACTAAAAACAAAAATGGATGAATCATCCATGGCAAAGATATTTCAATCCTCATGTAGTATTGGTACTTTAAGTTCTACTAACATAAAATATTATCATGATGCTCTGAGTGTATGTTCAAAAACTTCTATACATGACTTGGAAAATGATAAAAAGGACAAATGCAAAGAGAACAAACTCCTTCAATAATTAGGTGATAGTACATCCACCCATGAAAGTACTAACTCCAAAGATGAGAATAAATAAGAAGAATAAGAGGAACCAAATCAAGAAGGCATACAATGCAATATGAGTTAAAGATAATACAAAGAACCATATCAAGCTCAATACTATTCAAGAGAAGAAGATCCATATTGAAGACTAAAGTATTCAATACCCAAATAATATAATACAAGGGGTGTTAGAGTATATTACATCATTTGGATCATGTAAATGTACCACATTTGGTACATATCTAGAGTAAAATATTACCTTAGGGGGTATTTAGCTAGTTATTTCAAGTAATGTAATAAATTCACAAGTGTCAATGTACAATTTATAAATGTGCAAGGTGTTCCCCTTGTACAACTAGATAGATTGTTGTCCAAGGAATCCATATTCCTATATAAAGGGCCTCATAGTGAATGATTATATATCACTATAGGTAGTAGTAGGTACAATGGGTAGATTACTATATAGATTGGTGATAGAGTATAATGTAGCTCTGTAGCATCAGTACTAGAGTATCCATTCCTCCATACTGCATTGTAACATTTTCATTCTAGTGTTATTGTAGAATTCTATTATCTTACATTTCTACATATCTTACATCCTATGATTTCATTCTCTCGTAGCTTACATTATCAAAAGATAACATGATATTCTTGTTACTTATCTTCCACAAATGTGGGCCTTCCTTAAACAAGGTTTATCTCCTTCAAAAACACTATCTTTGTAATTGCTTTGAAATTAACTTGCTCAACATAGTTGTGATACCTTGTTAGAAAATGGACCTAATAATATCATAGGATAAATTCCATAGGATTATAATATTGTACACAAAAAATACTAAAAATGTTATTGATAAAATATACAATAGTATGCATGAAGCAATGCTAGTTGGATACTTTGTTATAATGCCTTATTATTAATATATAATTTTATAAGACTCTTCATATGCATGTCTCTTGACCATCCTTCTTCTCTCATAATGAAAATATTTCTCATAATTGCATAACCACACATGACACCTTACACAACTCTTCACCTACTCACATGACACCTTACACTTATAACGCACACTTGACACATCTTCACACTCCACAACATGACACATACTATTAACCTAAATATTAAAATCACATCCTATTATAATAATCACACTTCCTAAACTATTACATGACCAAATAATGTAATATCACCAACATTAAGGCTATCAATTATACAATCTTCTATTCCTTTACCTAACCTTCTATACTTGACTCTACTCTTGTGTTAGCTATTCAATTAGATCTTTGAGTCCTTGTTGGTTATTTTTAACTTTGGAAAGTCAATTTTACGGTCCTCTACCTACTTTTTCGGTTAGTTCTTTTCTAGATATTCTCTGCTAAGAACCTTATTCTTTTGGTAGAGATGACCCTTCTATTTATTTAGTTGATTCATGTCTACCTTGAGCTATTTGTTCCTCCTCTAAGTTATTTTATCCTCAACTATCAGATAGTCAAACTTCATGGCTACACCAAGTATGATTTGATTCACTAGTTGGACCCACCAAAAAGAATCTTAGTATTAAATTTTGCTTTAGTTTTTAGACATCCAACCAAAATTACATATAGGAGTTACATCTAGGATAAGTTATACTCTGTATACCTCTTCCATCCTTATCTACAAAAGAAAATAAAAATAAAAAGTTTATTTTTATATCATAGATAGAATTCATCAGAAAGGTCAAATTTAATATAGAATAGAAATATCTTCTTACATCATTGTATTTATAATTGCATCACATCCTCATATTGAATATTATCTTCTAGGATAGAATAAAACCTAGGCATTTTCTAAATTGAATACATTAAACTATATTAGGGAATAGATAAATCCTTTGGTGAACTTGAATCTCCCACCAAAGATAAAAATATGCACCCAAAACAAGTGTGGATGATCTTAGAAGGAACACATTCAAGGCCAATCCCCCCTTGTGTGACCTATTTGGCATCTCATAGCACTCCACAACATGAGATATACTAGAAAACTAAATATTATACTCATACCCTAAATATTTATCACACCCTATTCTAATAATCACACTTTCTAAATTATTACATGACCAAATAATGTAATATCGCCAACCCCCTTCCACAAATTAAAACCAATATCGCCAACCCCCCTTGTATTACATTATTTGATATACAATTTCAATCTCAAAATATAATTTTTAAATAAAGAACAATATTTCTACTTCTTAATTCTGATAAAAGTCCAACAATTCAATTATCTCCATTTTGTATGCAGTTTGATAATCTAAGTTTCTTGACACCCCTATATCTACATTTCCCAACTTGATGAGAAGATGATGACAATCAAGGAATTGCACCTTCCACATTTCAAGATTAACATAGTGTTGGAAATGGTAAATTTGAACCCTATGAAACATAAATAAAAGTAAAATTTGCTTGATACCATCCAAAATGACATTTTGTATTTGTTGATTTTATGGCACCCTTCTGACCATTTTGTTGCTTGACATCTTCATCATGGATGATTTCCTTCCCAGCTCATACTTTCTCTTCTTTATTCATTTCTTCCTTCCTCCTATCGTATCAATTCTCATGAGATACACAAAATTATAAAATGAATTGCAATGTCTATAGATTCCTTCCTCTTATGCATCAATATTATGAGATACCCACAATTGCAAAATTAATTCTAGCAGCTATAAATTTATCCCTTTTAACACAAATAGATATTTCACCAAGCTTAATGCTCTTATTTTATAATGGTGTGTGACTCCACATGCCTTATGGCCTGAAAATCTAATTGTAACACATGAATCTAATTTATAATATCTTTTTATAGATCTCATTGCCCTAAAAACTAATCATGTATGCACACTTCAATTCATGAGACTTTTCAAACTTCTTCCCTTCTTGATCAATCTATGACATGGTAAATATATCCTCAAACAAGAGATCCACTATCTTCACTAACACCTAAAACATAACTTCTACAAATTTCATTTTGGTTGTGCTCTCACTATCAAAAACAAATTCTTGGAATAAATGTTCATGACCTCATTGCACTTTAAAATATTACACCAACTTCTCAAAATTGAGCAAGCTTCATTTCAAACTAGGAAACATAAAAATCATACCTTGAAGACTTCTCAAAACTTTATTTTAGTTTTAAATCATGAATTTTGGGATAGCCAAAGTCACTTATTGTGTTCATAAATAAATCATGAGGAGAAAATCAAATCATGCAAAATCCACAAACCTCCCTTTCATCTTGAGGAATTTCTCTATAACAATATTTTTCTCTTTAGTAATATTTTGAGTTGTGCCTGTGAATTCCTTCTCCAAAGAAATTCACTCTTTGTTTAATGAACTCATCCATACAACAATCAATGTCCATAATTATAAAGTCTTTTTCTTACAAAAATAGTCTTTCTAAATAAAGAATAGTTAAATATTTCCAACTTGTAATGTACATTATGTTCTAGTCTTGCCTATAATGTCTTATGAAAATATACTTTATTTTTAGCTATAATGTAGTTGTTGCTCCTTTAACAACCCCAAAACCAACAAACCTGATATATATATATATGTGTGTGTGTGTGTGTGTGTGTGTGTGTGTGTGTGTGTGTGTGTGTGTGTGTGTTTGTGTGTTAAAAGTCCCTAAGGATCTATTGTGACGTCCTTCACAATGACCCCAAAATTGGGGACCCACCTTAAATTTTGTGATTTCGAGGGATTTTTGTTTATCCAATTTTTCTCGCATCAAGGTCTTGGAAAATTTGCTTTCACTTTGGAATTGCTGACATATTTACATTTTGAAGGTTTGAATGTAGTTGCAATGCTTCAAAACTAAATATTTTGATTATTTGCATATTAATTGCATTATTTTAAATCAAATAATTTGATTAAAATCATTTTCAAAGGTTTAAATGATTAATTTTCATTTAAATAATTAAATTTTATTTTAGGGTTAACCCTAAAATTAATGCAAAATTGAAATGGACATATCTTGAGGTAGAAAACTCCGTTTGATCTCATTCAAAACTTGGTAAAAAAATATGGATTTTCTCTTTCTAATGATACCAAACTTGCAAGATTCCAGATGTCAATTTCACCAAAAAAATAGAAGGTTAATTTAGCAATATGAGAACTTTGAAATACTTTTGAAAAAAAAGGAAAGTTACGGGAAAGTAAATTTTGGTTTTGTTTTGATATTATGATTATTGTTTCATTATGTAGGTAATACAAGGGCAAGGGTTTGAAGAATATAGTTATAAAATCCATTCCCGGTGAAGAAACAGAATAACTAAACTTTTCAAATTATAAATAAATCATTGAGATTCATGGAAAAGGTCGGACATTTTATATAGAGAAGGAGAGGAACGATTGGAAGGAGCAAAGCTACATCTTCATTGGAGGAAAATAGAGAAAGCCATTTGTAGAACGATGGAAATTATTGTAAGATTTTATAAATTGTTTTAAGCATTTTGGATCCAGATTTGTGCACAGACTGTATTTGGAATTAATAAAATGTTTATTACAATTTCTTAATAGTTTGTATACCTTAGAATATTGCATCAATTCATTTGATTTCATTGTGTGAATACTGGTGAACATTGGATTGGTTTTAGAATTCTGTAGATGGAAATCTGATCTGTGGAATTTGTCCGAGACATTAAGTTAATTTCTAAAGTTTAAAATATTTTATTATTTTTTTTATTATTTCATTCTGAAAACTATATATTATAACCTAGCATAATTTTATGAAGTAAAATTATATGACTAGGTTATAAATTAAATTTATTATTCAAATATTACATCAATTAATATTTGAATTAATAAATTTAAGAAGGGATAAATGAATATTCTATTCCTCACCTTAATTTCATAAGGTTGAGGAACTAGGATTGATATCTCTAAAATTCAATTTGGATTTGATTTATAATATAGTTCTATTTATTTCAAAAGTCCAAATTTCAAATCAGAGATCACATTTACTCTTTTGAATATTTAATTTCATAAATATTTCAAAAGATAAATATTATAAGAAAATCTAATTTATAAACTTTATTTTATCATAAAATCCAAAGTTTATAGATTAGTTTCATATCAAGCCCTAAGATTTTATCATTGACAAGGTTTTGGAACCTTGTCATTTTGGGCAAGATATTATTTCATTTATTCACCTCTTCTGGGTTTGATTTGTAATTTCATAAGGGGGTTTGAATAAATAACCGCTTTATCAAATAGACATTTGGGAAATGAATTTATTATATTCCAAAGGTTTATTAAATTTATAAAATTTCATTTACTTTGATCTTTATCAAAGTTAAATTGAAATTTAATACAAAATGCTAGATTCTTTTTATGCTAATTTCATTTAAAGCATTTTGAGACATTAAATTGAAGAGAGGAAATAAAATTTGGTATACTTTAACCTAAGATCATAAAGCAAATTTTATTTCATCATTGGTAGCTGAATTGGTATTAAAGACATGCTCTACATGATGGATTTTGAAATCATTTACCTAATTACCAGGCCCCTTGTTAATAGAAACTTGCAAACCCAAGAGTTTTTTCAAGCACTTACCTAAACATATATGCATGATACATAACTATTAAAGTAAGAACCTTGGAGAAACATTACATTCTTTGCAAGAGAGAATTTAAAATTCTGAATTGTCGAGTGGTTTTTGTAAACTGACAAAATCACACCTCAACAAATTGGCGCTAGAAGGAGGGCATGAAAGGTAAATATTCGATTTTCATTCATAGTCATTCAAATCGTAGTTAAAAAAAATTGCAAATTGAAGGATGTTATTTAATGCCAAGGTTTAATTGATGCATATATTTTGATTAATTATTAGTCATTTTATGCTTATTTGCAAAATATATTTCTTTGACTAATAATATTGGCATTAAAATTGTGTTCTTTAAAAGTTCACTAATGGCATCACCTACTTCAATAAAGGAAATGATGGCTTCTTGGATAGGTGATTATTATAGCAGTTTAAACATGCCTATTCATCAAATTCCTGAAGGTGTAGAAGTTTGTTTACCCAGATTTAGGCATGATGTGGATCAAGCCAAGGACCATATTCAGAGATACAAGAGTGTGTTAAGTCATTTGCAGCTCATGTAGGGAGATGTTCCTTGCAGATTATTTTCATACCCATTGGATGAGGTTGCGCTTAAGTGGTACATACAATTACCTGTAAGGTCTGCTACTTCTTGGGTTAAACTAGAGAAAGCATTTCTTAAATATTTTGGAAAGTTGGATGACCCAGTTATGATGTTAAATCAATTTGTCTCCATTCGTAAAAAAATTAATGAACCCATGAGATCATTTAATGATAAATTCCATAGGTTGTATACCAAGGTGGAAACACATTATATCATTTTAGAGATAAAGCTACTCAAATATACATGGGGACCTTAGATCATGTTACTTCTATGTTTTTGAAAGGTCTTAAAATTACATCATTTCTTAGAGCTTACAATGAGGCAGTAACATTTGAACAACAATTGATATCTCAAGGTGTTAATATGGAACAACTATACAGACTTAGACCTAAAACTCATAATCAAAGATCACAAATGAGTCAGGTTGAGATTGATAGTTTAGATGTCACAACTACCTTAGATGTTGAGAATGAGGTGCAGGTTTTAGATTCAATACCCATCAATGAACATTGTGATGATCAAGTTGATCAAAATGTAGAAACTAACTTAGAGCCATTATTCACAAAAGAGGATTGGGATGATCTTATAAAACAAAATACAAAAATTGATCCCATTGAAGAAACTCTTGTCTTACCAAAGGATGAATCTGAGGAAGATGAATTCTTTGAAATTGAGGTGGATGAATTTGAGAAAGATGAATTCTTTGAAATTGAAGTAAATGAAGTTGAAAATGAATCTGAAGAGTACATAGAAGAAATGATAGATTTTCACCATTTGTTTCAGGAGGATAATGAGTGTGATGTTCAAATAGGTAAAGTTAAATAATTGAATGATCATAGATGTGATTTCATTGAATATTGCAAGGGATTACAAAAAAATAATACCTCGACGATGATTGTTCAAATGACTGATCCTAAAATCTTATTGCTTGAGGAAGATGAATTGTTTGAAGTTGAAGATGAATTCTTTATTGAAGAAGGTGAATCTGAAAATGAATCCAAAGATGGTATGAAATAAAATATGGAATGTCACCAAGTGCTTCAGAAAGATAATGATTTTATTATTTCAGATCATGAAGAAGAATTATTCAATTTATTCACAATTTCCAAAGACGTTCTTATCTCAGATGATGTGCAGGAAATTGAAAGCCTTGTGTCACTTAAGGATTCTACAATGCTCATACAACAAGAAATTAGTAGGTCTTCATCTCAGGTGATTGATAAAGGTGAATTTGAAAAGGAAATTATAGACCTATCTGAAGTTTGCACAAAAGATATGGTTGAACCTCACCCTTTAACTATAGAAGATAATTTTTATAATGGTTGGGGAAGATATGATGAATATTTTTCTTTTATACCTACTGATAAGAATTTTTCTTCATCTGATATGCAGGATGCTAAAATTGATATCTTACATGAAGAGTCTACAACTCATGTACAGTCAAAGAATCACATGTTTTCTAAAGCCACGATAAAATCTCATCCCTTAGCTTTAGAAGATAATTACTATAATGGATGGGGTATGTATGGTGAATCATTGTTTTCTCATACTTCTACTGATAAAATTTTTATTTCACTTGATATGCAGGATGTTGAAACTTCTATTTCAAAAGAAGATTTCACAATTCCTACACAATCAAAAAATGACATGCCAATTGTAGAAATAGAGAAGGTTCCAAAATTGAATCACTTTGAATATGAATTTATTGAACACCTTGCTGAAATTGAAAATGAAGAAATGGTAAATGTTTCTTATGACTCATTTTTTAATAATGAGGATGAGGTAAAGTCATCTCTTTTACCCGTGACTAATAAAAATTTGAGTACAAATTCACATGAATGGTTTGGATTTAATATTGGTGATGACCTAAAGGAAAATGTTGATCTATCTAAAGTAACTCAGGTGGTTGATCAAGAAAATTTGTTATTTAACACATCTTGTGATCAGTCAGATTTGTGGTTTGAAAAGGATGGGCATACATTTAATTGGGTGCCTAATTTTGGTGTCTTTAACAAATAGGTATTTGATGAAGATGAAGAACTACAAGGTGATCATGATGGAGACCATGAAGAAAAGGAAAAAGTGACAAATGCTCATCAAATATTGGTAAATGCTAATAATGATGTGTTGAGTATAGATGACGAGGTAAAATATTCACCTTTCTCATTGGTTACAAAATTTTCAGGTAATGGGTTGCATGATAAGTTTTTGGATGCTAATGCTATCAATGATGAAATGTCAAATGTTGTTAACAAGAAGTTGGAGACAACTTCTAAAATTTTTGCCATAAATGAAATGAAGGAAAACATGTTTGAAATGCTTAATCAAATTCATGAGCAATCAACTAGTGAATCTTAGGGCACAAATTTTTAATGATCTTCTTATACCAAATGTCCTAGATGCTTGTCAATTCTTGAATGATTGTGATTGCTTTAAAAAATTGGAAAGTGAATTGAATTTGAATTTTTTAGAAATAGGTTCTTATTTGCAAGATCTCCTATTTGAAAAGGGGAGCCTAGTTCTAAATTTTGAATCAAATTTGTGGGATGAAATAGGCACAATGAGAATTTCTATTTTTGGCCTAATCTTATTTTTATTGGATTCTTATAAAACTTGTTAGGCATATAATCATATATGTTTTCTAAAGTATGCTAATCGTATTTGGGATCCAGGGAAATGATGGCAAAAATTTTGTAGTGTCTTGTACATAATGTATATTTTTGTAAATAGTCTTTTGGATTTTGTTTTCTTGTTTTTGTGTTTTGTATAGTTTGTTGTTTTGTGAGTTTGTTAGTTAGTTATTTTGTTGATGTGTTAATGTGTGATGTTGTTGATGTTTTATTGTTTTGTTGTTAAGTGTTGTCACATTTTGTTGTGTTTTGTTGAGTACAATGATAAATTGACTTTGCTAGTTTTGTGGAGTTTCATGACTTGGATGTGATTCAAATTGGCATAATTTTGAAGTGGGTGTTTCAAAAGTAAGGTAGTTGTGATTGAGATAATGGTCATTTGTTGGTTGTATTTGGTGTTTGATCTTGGATCGCATAGGATGAAATTACCTATTTTGAAAACTTGTGAAACCTGGAGAAAAGGAAAAATGAGATATTGGTTTATGTCCTCATGAATGTGAACTAAGATAAGGCAAATATGAAAAATTGGAATTATATTGCAAAAGCTCCACAAGTATCACAAATACACTTGCTCGGGGCTAAATATCACTCGCATTTCATAACACATTTCATAACATTGCATACATCACCCTCGCATTCCACATTTCACATCCCATAGAAATATTAGTTATCAAGTTCAAAAGTTCTAATTGGTCCTTAGCAAAAGTCATGTTGCTTTAATCAGGGGCACTTTCACAAAGGCATTTTATACAAAATTATAAAAGATAAAGCTTCATGTTTACACACCATAGTTTCAGAATTCCTAAATATTTTTGGTCACTCAACCATTTCTAGTGTGGTAGGAAACCATCGAAAAGCGTGTCAAATTCTCTTAGGATCATTGCACAATATACACTAAAAATATCTTGAGATCGGGAACTGATGTTGAAATTATCTGGAACCAAGCACAACTTACACATATTAAAAACATTTTGGGTAAAATGGTCAAAACCATCCTTGGAAGAAAATGTGAGGCAAAAAGGGGCATCCTTGTCGGTCCCATCATGCAACATAGTCCATAAAACTCATTATTACCACAAATACTTGAAATTCTAAAAAAAATCAGAGTAGTAAGGATAGGGTCAAATTCTCATCATACTTCGGTTGAGAATCCGATTCCCCAAAGCTTTGAGTCTACTTGCATCACATACCACTGACTATTGGGTTGTAAGGATTCGTACTACTTGTCCCCTTAGAAGGATGGGTAGTCATCCCCAAGATTCAAGAAATCAAAAGCCAAAATCATGGACTATGGGGTTAACCTCCATCGGGGCTATAGACGCTTGACTAGTAGTGGAGTATACTCATGCATGGTGACATGTCTTGTTGAAAAGTGAGACCTATGATTGTTCAAATGGGTAGGCTAGCCTTGTGGTTCATTCATAACAGGTTTAACCATTTTGGTCAAAATGAGGTAATGAACTCACTTGCGCACACACTGGTTCTGGATGATAGTAGGATCATAATTGAGCTCTTGATCTGGTAAAGGAATTCACAACACACACATTTGGTCCTAAGAGGATTAGACAGGTTTTAGTGTGTTTGTTTATTGTACTAGAATGTTTGAGTCTCTGTAAGACATGTTGTTCATTTCAATACATTATTTTAGCTCATATCATATTATTTTCCATATCATCCTATCGGTCATGAAATGTTAATTTTAGGGCCCTTGATTAAAGTACGATGACAAGCATGGCCAAAACAAATATTTATATTGAAAATGATCATTAATACATATCACCTGATCCCCACCAGCAATACATCACATCATGCATATCAATCATATCATCAACCATCTGATTTCGGTAAAGGATTCATAGTGGTTTGTAAATTGGTCTATTCTCATTCTCTGGATGCTTACTAATGCTTGTGATTCTAATATTCGAGTTTTGTTTGTTTTTAGAGTTTGGTTTTGAGTCCGAAATGTCCAGGGACATTTACCAGTAGAGTCACCAATTGTTGTGACTCCTTCACAATGACCCCAAAATTGGGGACCCACCTTAAATTTTGTGATTTTGAGGGATTTTTGTTTATCCAATTTTGCTCGCATCAAGGTCTTGGAAAATTTGCTTTCACTTTGGAATTGTTGACATATTTGCATTTTGAAGGTTTGAATGTAGTTGCAATGCTTGAAAACTGAATATTTTGATTATTTGCATATTAATTGCATTATTTCAAATCAAATAATTTAATTAAAATCATTTTCAAAGGTTTAAATGATTAATTTTCATTTAAATAATTAAATTTTATTTAAATAATTAAATTTTATTTTAGGGTTAACCCTAAAATTAATGCAAAATTGAAATGGACATATCTTGAGGTAGAAAACTTTGTTTGATCTCATTCAAAACTTGGTAAAAAGATATGGATTTTCTCTTTCTAATGATACCAAACTTGCAAGATTCTAGATGTCAGTTTCACAAAAAAAAAAAATAGCAGGTTAGTTTAGCAATATGAGAACTTTGAAATACTTTTGAAAAAAAGGAAAGTTACGAGAAAGTAAAGTTTGGTTTTGTTTTGATATTATGATTATTGTTTCATTATGCAGGTAATACAAGGGCAAGGGTTTAAAGAAGATAGTTATAAAATCCATTCCCGATGAAGAAACAAAATAACTAAACTTTTCAAATTATAAATAAATCATTGAGATTCATGGAAAAGGTCAAACATTTTATACAGAGAAGGAGAGGAATGATTGGAAGGAGCAAAGCTACACCTTCATTGGAGGAAAATAGAGAAAGCCATTTGTAGAACAGTGGAAATTATTGTAAGATTTTATAAATTATTTTAAGCATTTTGGATCCAGATTTGTGCACAAACTGTATTTGGAATTAATAAAATGTTTATTACAATTTCTTAATAGTTTGTATACCTTAGAATATTGCATCAATTCATTTGATTTCATTGTGTGAATACTGGTGAACATTGGATTGGTTTTAGAATTATGTAGATGGAAATCTGATCTATGGAATTTTTTCGAGACATTAGGTTAATTTCTAAAGTTTAAAATCTTTTATTATTTTTTTTATTATTTCATTTCAAAAACTATATATTATAACTTAGTATAATTTTTATGAAGTAAAATTATATGGCTAGGTTATAAATAAATTTATTATTCAAATATTACATTAATTAATATTTGAATTAATAAATTTAAGAAGGGATAAATGAATATTCTATTCCTCACCTTAATTTCATAAGGTTGAGGAACCATGATTGATATCTCTAAAATTCAATTTGGATTTGATTTATAATATAGTTCTATCTATTTCAAAAGTCCAAATTTCAAATCAGAGATCACATTTACTCTTTTGAATATTTAATTTCATAAATATTTCAAAAGATAAATATTATAAGCAAATCTAATTTATAAACTTTATTTTATCATAAAATCCAAAGTTTATAGATTAGTTTCATATCAAGCCCTATGATTTTAATCATTAATAAAGTTTTTAATACCTTATGAAATTGGGCAAAACATTATTTCATTTATTCACCTCTTCTGGTTTGATTTACGTAATTTCATAAGGGGGTTTGAATAAATAATTGCTTTATCAAATAGACTTTGGGAATTGAATATCATATTCGAATAGTTTTATTAAAGGTCTATAAAATTTCATTTACTTTGATCTTATCAAAGTTAAAGTGAAATTTGATATAAAATGCTAGATTATTTTTATGCTAATTTCATTTAAAGCATTTTGACAAGATATTAAATTGAAGAGAGGAAATAAAATTTGGTATACTTTAACCTAAGATCATAAAATGAATTTTATTTTCATTGGATGCTGAATTGATATTAAAAGCATGCTCTACATGATGGATTTTGAAATAATTTACATGATTCCAGGCCCCTTGTTAATAGTAACTTGCAAACCAAGAGTTTCTTCAAGCACTTATCTAAACAACTATGCATGACACATAACTATTAAAGTAAGAACCTTGGAGAAACATTACATTCTTTGCAAGAGAGAATTTAAAATTATGAATTATCAAGTGGTTTTTTAAACTGAAAAAATCACACCTTAATAGGATCATCCAAGTATCTAACAAATACATACCATGACTAGACATAACCACATTTTGAGTCTATGATGTTGTAGATATCACTCGAGTGGAGAAGAGAGACCAAAATCTCATATGTAACTGGGGTTTACCTCTTATACCTCCATGACATAGAGGATTCTCTTAAAAGGTATTTCCACTTTTTGAATATTCTCCAAAAAATGCTAACATCTTGACCTTAGCATTAGGATTATGTTGTGTCAGTCCTTTGATAGGGGGGAACACCAATTCCTTCCACCAACCATAAGTCAACCTATGTTGGTTATTTCATCTTAATGTATTAGTCTATATTAACTGCACCTTTTTTGTGTTCCTTAAACATTATGCTTGTTTCTCCCATCTTTGTAATGAGTTTCTAAGCATAAATTACTCTACGTGAGTGTGTTCTCATGGATACAAGAACTAGGTGTTGCTACTCCACAATAGCCCAAGTTAAAAATGGAGATTTTTAGACAAGTTTACCTTTAGAACCCACCCTAAAAGAAATCCCTAAACCCAAATATACATCTCTCTCTCTCTATACAAGCATTAAAACATAAGCATATTCTAAAGTGGAAGCAAAACTAATTATCTTAATCTTGCAAAGTAAATCTAAAAAAACCTAAAAATCAAAGTGTGTAAGCATGGATAAGAACCATATAACCATACATAAACATGGAACCATACAAAAATTCCATTGAAGATTTAAATTTTAAAAAATAATAGTCTTTGCTTATATTACAATAAATTCTCTTTTACCAAGAGTGGTTTCCAAACTAAATCCTTCTCCATATTCTAAGAATAATCAACTAGCATGATCTAACATCTTCTTTCCTTGACCTCCATAGAATATTGATAGGATGAAGGGGATCAGAATAGCTCATATGTAGGTTTGAATGCATTCCATAAGATTCATTGCATAAAATCACAAACAAAGAAGCCCATACTTCTTTCCCAAATATTTTCCATAAGTATTTTACATTCATTTCAATAGAACAACACAAAAAGAAGCCCATACTTCTTTTCCAAATATTTTGAACAAATAATTTACATTCATTTCAATATCCAAAGCCATTTAATTCTATGTGAATCATTTCAATAGAACAACACAAAAAGAAGCCCATACTTCTTTCCAAAATAATTTCCACAAATATTTTAGTTCCAAGGGAAAGCAAACCATCTAAGATTATCTACCTCTAAAGCAACATTAATTAACCTTTAGAATATTTAACCAATAATCTAATGAAAGAGACACTGAAACATTAGCAAAGTAACAAGTCTACAAATTTTAACTTCATCAAATCCAATATTAAATTAATCTACTCTAATTAATTAAAAATATATATTAAATTAATCTATCCTTAGATTAATAAAACAAAACATTAAAATTAATATTTCCTTAGATTAATTCCAAAACATTAAATTAATCTATCCTTAGATTAATTCCAAAACATTAAATTAATCTATCCTTAGATTAATTCCAAAACATTAAATTAATCTATCCTTAGATTAATTCCCAAAACATTAAATTAATCTATCCTTAGATTAATTAATTCCAAAAAATTAAAGTAATCTATCATTTAGGGTCTTATTAAATTAATCCATCTATTGATTAATTAGTCCATCGTTAGATTATTTCCAACCTTAGGTTCTCATTAAATTAATGCATCTAATGATTAATTACAATTCCTAAGATTAAACAGATTAATCTAAAGACTACACTATATTAATATTTCCTTAGATTAAAAGAAAAACCCAACTTACACTAATATACCATTGATTAAATGCAAAAACTAAAGGTTAAATATTACAGTAATCTATTAATAGCAACTATTTTTCAATAAGTTTACACAGGTTTTTTATGAGGGATTCCAATCCCCTCATACTGAGTGGGGTTTGAACCTTGGAACTCTCAAAGAGAGGCTAAAGCCCTTGTCACTATAGTAATATTGTAGCTAATGAGTTTACATAGGTTTTTATAAGGGGTATTAGACCCCTTATACTTAGTGGGGTTTGAACCTTGGACCTCTCAAAGAGAGGCCAAAGCCCTTACCACTATTAATAACAACTATTGCAAAAATATTTTATTTTTATTATTATCAAACCAAGGATTATATTACGTTAATCATTCGTTTGATTAAAAGATAAATCCAAAGTTTTAAAATTAATATAACTATCAACTATGGTTTAAACCAATGATATGACATTATCAATTAAAGGTCAAGCCCAAAACCCAAAACCAAGCAATGTCAGAAGGAGATAAACCATTCTTCTATAAGCATTATACAATCTCGATAAAGCACTTAAATTAAGTTGCAGGCCAAAACAATATTATAAGGAAATAAAAAAACCAAAGATTTAATAAAAAAAAGGTTTAAAATTCCAAAACCCTAAGTTAGCACACAAAATTTCTATAAAAAACTTGGTATATAAGTGATCCAAGGCGTTGCACAGACTATAATCCTAGGTGCACGCTTCGCAACAACTCAACTCAAGCTAGCAAAGGGAAGGATAATGGTTTCTATGTTATATATTAGGCATATTAGTAGTGAAGTTATGATCCACGATGAAGGTGTAGACACCAATAAGTCTCACATTTTGCCTTCTGCACCATTATAGTCAATGAATTTGTAAAATCCTTGAGAATTGCATAATTTGGCTTAAAAACTATCACTCATCATTCTAAATCTCTTTTGGTCATCTAAGCCCTTTCCTACATCTAACCATTGTCCTCATGCGACAACCTAAAAAATTCTAATCATGGTAACCTTAATATTATTTTAAAATTCAATTTATCATTAAAGTATGCTTTATGACTTAAACATGATTAATTAGGGATGATTAAGATTAACCCTAATATTATCCTCACACATGTGTGCACCCATCACTTAGTTAAGATATTTAAAATATGCTTAACTTAATCACAACCTAACCTAGGATTTACCTAATCAAGGTTAACCTCAACCCTTGCTCACACATGTGTGCACATAGGATATTTCTAGATTCCTCTTCAGGGCATATGAAGGAATGACTCACCTTCCACTTCATCCTTTTAACCTCACCATGGTTGGAATCTAACCTAGGGTTCATGCCACCTCACAAAGGACACCTCACCCCCCTAGCCTTGGCCCACTCTATAAATAGATGGCTATTTTAACCATGAAATGAATATTGTCCTTTTGGTTTAATTACAAAAACTCTATAGATTTCACTCTAGACTATTCTCCGTCACTTTCGCATCCATCACACATAAAGCAACAATACTAGGATTTCATCCAAACAAACATTCACAAATCAATCAATGATAGTTTGTTTCACATACCACCGTGCGAACCCAAGGTAGAGGTTCACATGCTACCTTGCAAACCAGGTCTATAGCCATTCTAGAGCTACAAATCAAGTAGTTATCAATTGCTTATATTTTTTGTAACTTTGCTTTTAGTTTTCATCATGTTTTCTTTCATTTCAGCATCATTTTTTCTTCATAAATATAGTACTTGATCAACGATATGTCCCCAAACATACTAACCCATTTTTTATAGGCCCAAATAGGTACAAAGGAAATTTTCAAGCATCCATGGGAGACATTAGCTAATGCACCATATTCATATTGAAAATAGAAAAACCCTTCTTTAGAAAAGTTTATGTTGTAACCCCCTTTTTAATTAATAAAAGAGCATTCAACTGTTATTTAATTAGTTTTGGAATGATGACTTCCATGTGTTACATTTTGGCACACTTTGTGGGACCCTCACAAACTATTTTAGATTAGATCCACTACTATTTAATGCACTTTATGGTCTACTTTTTTGTGTTTCAGGTACTATAAATCCAAAGGAGAGTCCATAATAGCCTTGAGACACACTTTAGGTCTTTTGCTATAAATTTGTAGCCTTATACACCTGGTTCACACATTATTGTGTGAACCTATAGATAGGGTTCACACACCACCACATGAACCTTGAAAAAATATCTCAGAACAGGTCCCTGTAGTGGGATATCTATTTTTATTGCTTCACAAAACAATAAAAACATCAGTAGGATCATCCAGTATACTTGGCATCAAGTATTTCACTCAAAGAGATGACCTTTCAACAATATTAAATCAGATTTTAGATTTATTTTTAAAAAAAACCTAATCAGATTTCAAATTTCTTTCACACACACTTAGGTTAGATTTCAAATTCCTTTCACACACACTTAGGTTAGATTTCAAATCCCTTTCAAAGCACTAGATTAAATAGCAGATTTATTTCAATAACACTTAGATTAAATTTCAAATCTCTTTTCAAATCACTAGATTATATTTCAAATTTCTTTTCAATGCACTAGATTAAATTTTAGATTTCTTTCAACAACGCTTAGATTAAATTTCAAATCTCTTTTCAAATCACTAGATTAGATTTCAAATTTCTTTTCAAAGCACTAAATTAAATTTCAGATTGCTTTCAACAACACAGATTAAATTTCAAATCTCTTTTCAAATCACTATATTAGATTTCAAATTTATTTTCAAAATATTAGGTTAAATTTTTCAGTTTCTTTCACAAACACATTTCATAAATCCCTTTCAAAGCATTATATTAGATTTCAAATTTCTTTCAACTACACTTAGATTAAACTTTCAAATTTCTTTTCAAAAAGCACTTCATCAATTTTCAAATCCCTTTCA
This sequence comes from Wollemia nobilis, assembly GCA_028583015.1. NCBI lineage: Eukaryota > Viridiplantae > Streptophyta > Pinopsida > Araucariales > Araucariaceae > Wollemia > Wollemia nobilis. The sequence goes on from JAQPPZ010000762.1 coordinate 935,558, forward strand.
AAGCACTAGATTAAATTTCAAATTTCTTTCAACAACACTTAGATTAAACTTTCAAATATATTTTCACAGCATTAGATCAAATTTTAAATTTATTTCCAATGCACCTAGGTAGATTTCATATCTGTTTTTCCAAGCACCTCATCTTTGATTACTTTCAAGCCTTCTAGAATAGATTTCAATTTCAATAGAAATCTAGATTTAGCATGTTTTTACAAAGGCATTTAGCTATATTTATTTTCATATCATCAGTAGCTAACTCACCACCACACACTCATATTTCATACGCAGTGGTAAGTTTAGACTTCATCCCCAGTCTTCACTTGCGATTGGTGTCATTGGAATTCATCTCCTTCCACCATCTCACCCCCTAGACACCATAGGAGCCCCCAGGAGTGGTTTTTCAAACTTCATCACTAAAATATCCCCTACTCTTGAGACTATTTTTTTGGACTTCATCACTGAAAGAGACCTTTAGAGTAGGATAGAATTAGATGTCTTTTTTCACAAGGCTTACATGATTCATGAATAGGTAACTATCATTCTTGACTAAGTTCGCTCGAGGGTGAAGCAACCGTCTGATAGTGCCACATATTTTCCTAAAAGGATTTTTACTCATTAGAGCTTTTTGAGTCTTTGTATTTTTGGATACTATTTTGTTGTACCTTATTCCATTTAGGCCTCCATTCACCCTTGGACACATAGTTTTGTTCTAAGCACCTTTGGGTGTTGTAGAATATTTTATGCTATGACATACCTATTTATTTTAACATCCACCCATTCCTATGGTTTTTTTTTAGGATGACACTATCACCATAACACACAAAACTACACAAAAAATTGCTTTTATTTTGTTTATAATTGATTCCAATCACACTATTGCATTACACTTTCACAAAAATTGGGTTCAGCACATTCACTTTCTAGCAAACCCACTTGTTGGATATTCACAATAGATCACTTACTATCATTTTCTATCAAAATTTGTTCACTATCCTAGGTTTACACAAAAATGTACAAACTTCAAGTTTGCATAGTAGTGTTTGAACTCCATGTACACATAGTAGTGTGCAAACTCTATTTTAGCACACACAAAAAACATAGAATTATGTACAGAACACACACTAGTTCAAACCTTCCTTTCTAGATAGTTTTGAACACTCCTTTACAATAAACATTACCATGTCTTTAGTTACTCATAGCTAGCCATACGAGCAAGCATGTATTGCTAAGGAGGCTACACATGCCACCTCCAACCAGTCTAGTGCTCCCTCTCAGTTCACAAGTGAACCTTTGACTCTCACACCTTATATTCTCATTGGTTTCAAGCCATCTCACATGCACACCATGACCTAAGGTGAGACTTCCATTTATAGTAATATGCTTGCCATATATTTTGGTGAGGATCATCATATTCTTCTTCATTCACCTCCACCTAATCCACATTCTATATTTTTTGATCATGTTATCTACATAGCTCCAGGATATCCATCTTTGTTTTCCATTATCAATGAGGAGACTCCACCCACTTTACCCACATATGCTCATCCATTTTTATAGGATCCATATCATTATCTTCTTGAGGATGATCCCTCCTTGATTTATCATATTCACCTAGAGACTATGCCATAAACCCCATAGTAGGGATGGTTTTAGATCCTTAATCATCCACTCCTGGAACTCATGTGCCTTCATTACAATCCACCTCACCATAGTCATCATCACAACAATAGTACACTCCACTTACATCGTCCTATCAATACACCTCACACACACCACAACAACCACATTTATAGCAATCATATTTTTTATATTTTGCTTCCATATCACAACCACCTTCCCAATCACAACAATTCATTTCATCACAACATCAAAAAGTCCTATATTCACAACTCTTTGTGGACACATTCACTAATCCTTCTCAGGCTTCCACATTCGATGCTTATACTCTTTATTCATAAATTACACCACCTATGTTACCCTCTTTTGGGATGTACAGTATGTCATCTTCCACTCCACTTCTGCCTTCATATACTTCAACATTTTTTCTTCCTCCACCTCATCCATTATTATAATCCACTTTACCCATCATATCTCACCAATCTCCCATGTTATTCTGCATAGCCTAACTTTTCTATTCATTGCTCATCTGGTCCAGCACAACTCATATTTTTTGGAATGTCCTATCATAGTCCACCTTCATCCTCTATTCAAAAACTACTTCCCCCACCACAATCCATTATGCCTACATTCTTCACATCACCTCCTTCCTGGTCTTCCACACCAACTACACAACCATCACAATAGATTCATGTATGCCATATATAGGCTTTTTAGCCATAATTTTTCCATTCACAGTAGATGTCTACCCTATATTAGATTCTCATATTCGCTCATTTTTTTAATACTTTCCAAAAATAAAAACTTTAGGAATAGTTTCAATATATTCCTCTTGCACAAGGGGAGGAGCAACAACTATGTGATAGCTTTAACAACATTGCATTACACTATGAGATAAATATCAAAGTAATAGAACATATTATTGAATGAAAATAGAAGTGATATAAAATGAGGTGAACCATAACTCCATTTATATAGGAATAAGGATTCCTTGTACAACACTCCATCTAGTTGTACAATGAGATACCTTGCACACATGCATACTGACACTTATGCATATGTTGCTTGTTCCTCAAGTAACTAGATAACTTCCCCCTGAAGTAATATAAAGTCCTAACTATGTACCTTTGGTACATTTACATAATAGCACCCAAATAATGTAATATACTCTAATTCTAACACCCCCCTATATTACATTATTTGGGTATGAGATTCCTTTGAATTGCATAGATGATCTTTGAATTTTTGAAATTTGATCTTTCCAAGTGTCTTTGTAAAGATATTTGCTATCTGATATTTTGTAGGCACATACTTAAGGATGATGTGTTTATTCTAAAAATATTCCCTGATGAAATGACATTGTGCTTCTATATGCTTTGTTATTTCATGTATGATTGGATTTTTTATCAGGTTCAATACTCCTTGATTATCACAAAATATCATCATTAGAGTTCATTTAATTTCCATGTCGTCTAGTATGTATTGTAGACATAGTGATTCATAGATGGTATATCTTATTTTTTGATATTCTAATTCAATTGATGATTGTGCTAATATATGATATTTCTTGCTATACCAAGATATGGGTCTTGATCTAAGGTAGAAGACATATCCTGAGGTAGATTTTCTATCATCAATGGATCCAATGTAGTCTAAATCTGAGTAACCCTGTAGATAGAAAACTTTGACATCTTTTAAATATGTTAGTCCATAATCTATAGTCTTATTTATATTGCAGTATTATTTTGTATCTTTCCAATGACTTTCTCTTGGTTCTTACATGAACCATGATATATAATTTACTACAAAAGCAATATCTGATCGACTTTTTATTAGGTATAGAAGACTTCCAATCCACTATCATTATAATATTTCTGAAACCAGTGGTGTTCCATAATTCTTAGATAATTGAATCCCTTGATCCATTGGTGTGTCTTTGGGCTTTTATTCTATCATTCTATATTTTTCTAGAAGGGCTTTAGCATATTGTAATAGAGTGATCACTATTCTATCCTCTCCTCGATGAATTTATAGACCAAGATAATAACTCATAAACCCTAGATCTATGATTTCAAATACCTTTTCTTGATTCTTTTTTATATCTCTTATCATTTTTTCTAAGCTTCTAGTAATCACAATGTCATCAACATATACTATGAGAATCAAGATATCATTTCCAATTTTCTTGGTATATAAACTAGGATCAGATGAACTTCTTTTGAAGTTATGTTGTAGTAGATGATTTTTTATCTTTATATTCCATGATCTGGGAGATTTATTTAAACCATATAAAAATTTATTTAATCTGCATACCTTATCTTCCTATCCCTGAGTGATAAATCCTTCTAGTTGTGACATATAGACTTCTTCTTATAAGTCGCCAGTAAGAAAGACATTTTTACATCCATTTGATGAAGTTTCCAACCCTGATGTGTTGCTAGTGTGAATATTGTTCTGATAGTAGTCATCCTTGATGTTGATGCAAATGTCTCTTCATAGTCTATTCCTTCTATTTGAGTATATCTTTTTACCACTAATCGAGCCTTGTATTTGTCTAGTGTTCCATATGCTCTGTGTTTGACCTTGTAAACCCATTTACATCCTACTACCCTTTTCCAAGGGGTAGTTCCACTAGATTCCATATTTTATTATTTTGAAGTGACATAAATTTATATTCCATTACTGCTTTCCAGTGGGAATCATTTAGTGCCTATAGTGTTGATGTTGGTTTTGTTATATTACTCAACATCCCTCTATTAATTCTAGTTATGCTATGAGTATGAGGTCTTGTAATAGTAAGATCTATAATCCTTTCTAGATTTACCTCTCTAAGTGTTTATCTGAGCCATATTGGTTCTATTCTAGGAGATTTTGTTCTGTACTCTTGAAATTCTTATTTTGACTCTTCACTTCTTGTATCTTCTTTGGACATATCTAAAAGAACTTCTATGTCTTCACTGGATTTTCTAGTGTCAACTTTGACTTTTTTATCAAAGAGTACATCTCTACAAATGCAGAATTTTTTGTAGATGGATATAGTATTTTACATCCTGTAGATTCATTATCATAACAAATAAATATCCTTGCCATGGTTTTTTCATCTAGTTTAGTCCTCTTCTGCTTTGAAATATGCATATAGGCTTTACATCCAGAGATTTTCAATTTTTCTATGTTGGGCTTTTGTCTCGACCATACTTCTTCTGGTGTAATATGTTTGAGTACTCTTGTAGGTAGAATATTTTATTTGTAGACTATTGTTTGTATTGCTTCTGCCTAAAAATGATGATCAAGTTGTGCTTCTTTCAACATGCATCTAACCATTTCCATTATTGACCTATTTTTTATTTCTGTAATTCCATTATGTTGAGGTGAATATGTTGTGGTGATTTGTCTTTTAATTTCCTTATTCTAATTCAAACTCTTTAGAAACAAATTCTCCTCATTTGTTTGAACAAAGTACTTTTATAGTATTTCCTGACTCTTTCTCTACTTTGATTTTGAACTGTTTGAAATAACTAAATGCATCTAACTTATATTTAATGAAGTATACCCATATTTTTATTATGTTATCATCAATAAATAACTAAAAATATTTACGTCCTCCAACACTATCAACCTTCATAGGCCCACATAAATTTGTATATACTATCTCTAAAGGTTGTTGAGCTTTGTTTTGACATAGTTCAAAAGTAATTCTATGTTTTTTTCCTACTAAACATTTTGTACATACAGTGGTTTTTGGAGATAGGCTGGGTAATCCTTCCACCATTTGATATTTGAATAATTCCTTCATTGATGTCTCACTAGTATGTCCTAATTTTTTGTGCCATAGTTCTGAAGCATTGATTGAAAGAGCTGAGTAAAAATTTGTATCCAAGACAAATAGGATGATCATGATGCCATCATTCTTCCCTATCGAGATGTGATACAGTTTTATCCCAGTGAGAACTTTGAACGCAATAGTTAAGTCTTGATACATAAGTTAAGAGATAGAAATGAGATTGGTGGTTAATCTTGGAACATACAATACATTTTTATTATTCTTTTTCCTCGTAAGATTTATTGGAATATTCTTGATTCCTTTCACTTCATATGTTTTACTGTCTGCTACTGCAACTATTTTTTCATTTATATTTTTCAAAGAGTTAAACCAAATTATGTTTCTTGTCATATGCTTGCTTGCATATGAATCTGTATACCAATACTCCATTATTGTTGTAACTATTTCACAACTAACCCCAATATTCGGGACCCATGGGATAGTATTGAGCAATTGAATGCTTCTTTTGGTTGATATGTGTCCCTTGAATTTCATTGAATATGGTACTAATGGGAACCACTTTGCTAGTAGTTAGATTTTAGGGAATTCCCTTGCATTTAAAAATTACTAGGACTAGCAAAATTATTCTTAACATTGCTCAACCTTTAGATTTTTATTTTTTTTTGGTGTGTAATTTCTTTAGTTTATTTTATTAGAATTTATGTAGTTAGTTTGTCTTGTTTTTATTTTAGAGCTTCTTTGTTAGATCATGTTATTTTATTTTAATGTTAGTGCATTTTATTTATGTGTGTGTGTTTTAATATTAGAGCATTTTATTTTTGTGTGAATTGTATTATATTTCCTTAGACTATAGTTGTTAGTTAATTCTTCGTAGTACCTAGGTTTATGTTTTATTTAGTTTCATTTTTTATTATTGTTTTTATTTAGGTTGCTTTTATAGTTTATATGATTTCTTTTAGTTAGTGTTGCCTTTATATTATTATGTAAATTTATCTTTATGTTTAGATTAATCAAGTCCTTGTGTTAAACTTCCCTTCGTTAGCCTCACCCCACTATGTTCTAAGTTCTAATGTTTAAAATATGTGTACAAGGATTATCATTGACAATGGAGTAGCGAACACGCTAGTCGAATGACAACAAAGTAGTGAATTCAAAGCGTTGACAGCATAGTCAAGTTGGACCAATGGTGATAGTAGCGTAGATACGTGGTAGCCTACCATGTGGATGGGCGATCAATGAGGGGATATCAATACCGAGCAACATAGGGGAAAGACTACTTGAATATATTCAATATATTATGATCGGAGTCCACCTTATGAAGTGCTCAAAAGTAACGGTGGGAAGCAAGTGGAATAAATGAAACTCCCATGCATACCATAACATCATGTGTACACATGGCATATCCAAGGATCATGATTGTAGACAAGCTCTCGATATTTGGAAAAGATAATGGGGGACAACATCCCCTACCAAACCACTAATGAATGATAGCGAGCGACAAGTGACAAGGATGTCATCAGTCAATGCATATATAGAGGTATTCTAATGCAAACTCTAATGTCTCTCCTTCATAAACATGCATTGAAGTGGCTAGTTGATAAACATAGGTGAGTGGAAGAGATATTTGATGTTGAAGGAGGGCCTAGACTGGCCATTGAGTAGAACATCACATAGGAGGAATGTGAGGTAACACAAAGCACTACGTGAGAGGATCCACGACATAGATAAGCATTTTTTGGACAAGCACCCTAGAGGGAGGATAAATGAGATGGTGGCCATAGATTTTTGGTTCTCAGCCCAAGCTTGGGCATAGTGGCAGGGGTAAGCTATATAGGGCTTTCACCCCATCAACTCATGTTTGAGTCATGCTGGTGTTGAACATTTTGAGTCAAATTTGTCATTGATGTTAAGGAATGAAGTTGTCATTGATGTCAAGGAATAATCTATAGTTGATGTTAAAAGGTCAAAAGGAATAATGCGAGGGGTTGATTTAAAAGATGTAATAATATTATTTTTATATTATGTGAGGTCAAAATAAAGGGTTTTCATTAAAACCATGGTGGTAAAATGATTTTTTATTAAATAATTATGAACAAAAAAAGTTTTTATTTAACCCTCAAGGAGGCATTAATTTTTATAAATCCAAAGGTTACAAAGTTAATTTATAAAATTTAAATTCTAAATAAAATTTAAATGATTTATAAATTAATTATGCATATTATAAAGGCACCGACATCCAAGTTTAATACATCGTCGACATGCAATATTTGGAAGGCAAAAGGTATTTAAACCTTTTCCTAAGTTCAAAACCAATTATTTGAATTCCCTATGATTAATTTTGTGCCAAAAATAATGCTAAGATTCATGGAGAAAGTGCCAAGGAGCAGCGAATAAAAGTATCATTCATTCAGTGAGAAGGGAACGCATCAAACACGTTATATGGCAAGAGAAGAAGGAAGCTAAGGGTTCTAAAGGATTCATCAAGGCTCAAATACAAGAATATGAGAAATGTAAGATAAATTTTCTACAAGATCTCTCTAACTTGAGAGATAAGGTTGAAAAGGCAAGGAGAGCTAAAAATAATATGGTTGAACAATCAAAGGTAAAAGAGCAAGAATATAAAATAATTAGTGTTGATCTCAAAGAATTAAAAATGGAGAACTCAGGATTAAGAATTCAAGCTCAATAAGATGAGAAAAAAAAAGAAATTTTCTACAAGGACTCACCAACTTCAAAATCAAGGTTGAAGAGGTGAGGAAAATTGAAGAAGGTATGACCGAAAAATTAAAAATAAAAGATCGAGTGTGAAATATTAGAGCATGAGATAGTTTCACTAAGGATGGAAGTAAAAGATTCTAAGGATAAGCTACACAAGTTTGAGGAAATTTCAAATACTTTGGACTGGATTATCAATGCACAAATATCATCAGTCACCAAAATAGGACTTAGTTCTGAAGAAGAACAAGAGAAACAAGAAGCAAAAAAAGAAGAGTCAAGATCAAGCACCAAAAGGAAAGAAGCTTTAGAAAAGAAGAATGAAATAGAAAGTTATACTTATAAGGATAAGTTGGAAAATAGAAAGATAAATAGGGAAATGAACAATGCACAAATGAGAAACAGATGGAACAAGAAATGACACAGGGAAGAAGAGACTAAGAGAACAATGGATTCAAGGCAATATTTCTTCAATGGACGATGTTTATACTATCACAGGTTTGGGCACAAGGATTCATAGTGTAGGACACATGGAAGACAGTAATATGGGAATTTCAAAAATGGACATCTTTTTCAAGGGTATTGTTACTCTTGTAATCAGTTTGGTCATAAGGCAGTTAATTGTAGGGTTAATGACATGAAAGGATTTGGCCTCACTAGGAGAAATCCTAATACATTTGCACCTCCAAGAAATAATAACATTAAGTGTTATAAGTGCAATAATGATGGACACACAACAAAGTAGTGTAGAGCAGACATTTAAGAATCAAGTATGAACAAAAATAGGAACAGAAACAGGAAAAGGGATATGGATATGAATAGGAACAGGAATAGTAACATGGATATGAACATGAACAAGAAAAGGAACAAGAAAAAGAAAATGAACATGGACATGGAAAGGAATAGTCAGAGGAATCAGAAGTATCAGATAATAAGAAATGAGGATAAAGGTAAAGACCAGTGCTTGCTGGGAGTAGAAATAATCCCACCCCAGAATTAACCACCTCAAGAGGAGGTGGGGAAGGGGCTAAGCTAAGAAACTCATTTTTAGCCTCAAGCCCCAAGGTGACCCTTTGTCATTGATTTCAAAGGGGGAGATATTTGAGTAAGGGGAGAAATTTAGTATTTGAGTAAAGAGGAGATATTTTAAGAGAGCATTGAGCCAGGGGGAGTAGAACAAAGAAAAGGTTAAGTTTTTGGTAAAAATAATTTGGGTTGCCATCAATGACAAAGGGGGATATTGTTGGACATTTTGAGTCAAAGTTGTCATTTATGTCAAACAAAGTTGTCATTGATGTCAAGGAATAAGCTACAGTTGATGTCAAAAGGTCAAAATTAATAATGCGAGAGGTTGATTGAAAAGATGTCATAATATTATTTTTATATTATGTGAGGCAAAAATAAAGGGTTTTTATTAAAATCATGGTGGCAAAATTATTTTTTATTAAATCATTATGAACAAAAAAAAAAAATTATTTAACCCTCAAGGAAGCTTTAATTTTTATAAAGCCAAAGGTTACAAAGTTAATTTATAAAATTTAAAATCTAAATAGAATTTAAATGATTTATAAATTATTATGCATATTATAAAGGCACAGATGTCCAAGTTTAATACATCATCGACGTGCAATATTTGGAAGGAAAAATGTATTTAAACATTTGCCTAAGTTCAAAACCAAGTATTTGAATTCCCTCCGATTATTTCCGCATCGAAAATCATTCTAAGATTTGTGGAGAAAATGCCAAGGAACAGTGAATAAAAGGCTCATGCATTCAATGAGAAGGAAACACATCGAACACTCTACATGGAAAGAGGAGAAAGGAGCCAAGGGCTCTAAAGGATTCAGCAAAATATTAATGCACCTTCTACACATTTAATGGGCACATGAGCACTTGGATCACATGGCTAGCAAATCGCGGCCAAGGTGCTAGCAAGGGAGAGAGTGCAAGATCGAATCCCGTGAAACGTGGAGCGGAAGATATAAAAAGGTTTTAATATTTTTTATTTATTTTTTTGATTAAGTTGTTAAGGTTGTGGAGAGATAAAGGTTGTTAATAGAAATAAAAATTATTCTTTGCTTTGCTAAGGCTAGGGAGAGATAAGGGGTAAATTGGTTATGATATTTACCTAAGTGGTAAATGGAAATTTACTAGGGTAATATTGTTTTTACCTTAGGGAATTAAAAATTTATTTATTGCATATATTTGGTAAAGTGACTTAATCAATTATTGCAATATTGAGAAGATTAAGGTGTGTTTGGTCAATTATTGTTGATGAATTATTTCTTTAAGATGGAGTAATAAGGTGTATGTAAGTTTTGATATTTACATTGTATCTTTAAGAGATTTTATCATCTTATAACTTCTTTGAGCTTGGTAAAGAAGTGTTTGTGGTTGTGGCAAATTTTTGAGGTTCCTTCTAAATCAAGAAAAAGGTATGGGCATATTCTTCCATAGTTGAGTTGATTGGTTGGTTTTTTGGAAAACAAGTTTGGAGTGAAAAGGACTTAAGTAGGTCTCCTTATTGAATGTGTTGAGTTAATGCTTCAAGGTTTTATAGAATAAAGAGTTGTTGTTAAAACCTTATTTTATAAGCATTTTTGTTGAAGCCATTGGTTGAGTAAAGAACTTGAACTAGGGTTTGAAAATAACATGAGTATCATTGTTATGTGAGATTGTTTTATAAGCATTTTTTTTGAAGCCATTGGTTGAGTGAAGAACTTGAACTAGGGTTTGAAAATAACATGAGTATCATTGTTATGTGAGATTGGTTGATAAACATTATTGGAAACATTTTGAGTGAAGGTTCATATTATTGGACTAGGGTTTTTAAGCAAGTATTTTTTATTGAGTGATTGGTTGAGTAGAGTTGGTTGAGCCTAGTCAAGTGGATGTGTGAAGTGATTATTCAAGTTCTATAAAATAAACTATTCTATATTCTAAATTTATTTGAGGAAGTGATTAAACATTTATGTTATTATGAAGCATATTGAGTCTCTAACAATTCTCTGTATGTTTTTGAAAGAGTGATTGAAAGTGATTTAGCATTGAGGTGAATGTGAAGCATATTGAGTCTCTAAAAATTCTTTGTATGCTTCTGAAAGAGTGATTGAAATTTATTGAGTATTGAGGTTATTGTGAAGAATATTGAGTCTCTAAAAATTCTATGTATGTTTCTAAAAGAGTGATTAAAAGTGATTGAGCATTGAGGTGAATGTGAAGCATATTTAGTCTCTAAAAATTCTCTGTATGTTTCTAAAAGAGTGATTAAAAGTAGTTGAACATTGTGATGAGTATAGAGCATATTGATTCTCTAAAAATTCTCTTTATGTTTCTATGATATTGGACAAGTTCTAGTATGGACTTGTTGAGAATATTTGAGGTAAGTCTTTGAGAATACTTATGGAAAGATTTGGGCAAGCTTTTGTGGAATCTTACGATACAAATTGAGAGAATATTTGGATAAGCTTGTGAGAACTTACTGAGCATGTTGGACAAGTTCTAGAGAGGAATTGAGGATAGATTGGTGTGATCTTTTGTGGAAGCTTACAAGGCAAATTTGAGACAAGTCTTTGAGAAGACTTGAGAGCAGGGTTGATTGATTGATTTGTTCAAACCTTGAGTTAAGATTTGGGGTAGATCCAATAGAGTTGATTTGAGATTGAATCAAGCTTTGAGTTAAGGCTTGAAGACATATACTAAGGATAGATTTGTGCTAGACCAAAGGATTATGTTTAGTACATATTCAAGGATAGAGTTTGGTGCATATTTGAGGATAGATTTATGCCATACCAGAGATAGATATTGAGGATAGATTTGTGCTAGACAGAAGGACTATGTTTAGTATAGATTTGAGGATAGATTTTGGTGTAGATTTGAGGACAGGTTTGTGCTAGACCAGAGACAAATATTGAGGATAGATTTGTTCTAGATCAAAGGATTGTGTTTATTTAATATTTGAAATAGAGTTTTGGAGGTGATAGAGTTGAGTACAAAGATCTCTAGTCATAGCAGGGAAGACATGTATCTTATGTGTATAGAGTTCCATTTTCTAAGGGTAGTGGAAGCAGAGGTCTTCTAGAGGATCACCAGCCAGAGCAGAGTTAGGATATTGGTGTCTCCTGTGGATAGGGATCCATGAAATTTTATTAGGGGATTGGTGTCTCCTTTGGATAGAGATCCATAAACATTGTAATATGGAAAGGATTCCCAAGAGGTTTATTGAGAAAATATTAGTAAAATATTTTCTCCATGGAGTAGCCCACATTGGGTAAACCACATTAAATTGGTGTCTCTATTATGTGTGATGATTTATGCATTACTTTAGTTATTGCTATTTATATTGCCATTGATTGTATTGGATAATACTATTTGGGAAAGAAAAGTAAAAAGTGGTCTTATATTGTTCACCTCCCCTCTTAGTATAAGCGTGTGTTCTTCAGTTGGCACCACCCGAAGGATGATAATGGGCATTGTGTTATTTTTTAGTATTGTAATATTTTTTTATTGATTGATATTAGTATATCATATGCCCTTTGGTAGAAAGCATTGCAATTAGGGGTATTTGTGGCCTTGGTAGTGCCCACAAGCCTAACCCATGTTTTTGTAAGGGTTAGATATTATTCTTGGGGCCCTTTAGTATGATTATGGTTGAATATTTTAGAATAGGGACCAAAGGGTAAAGTTCTAATTAAGAAGGAGATATAAGGGAAAGGTGAAATATATCCTTCTTCTTTTTTGTCATCCTATTTTGAAAAGGTTTAAAATGTTAGAGGTTATTTACACTTCCATTTTTTTTGTAAAGGGAGATGAAACGAAAGGGTTCCTAAAATTGTTAAATACCCATGGAAGACCATGTTGTAGGGGCTAGAATTTTTGCAATAAAAGAATACCATTTTTTGATGCATATTGATCTGGAAACTTGCACCTTGTGAGCAAGACTGAAGGAGTTCATTTCTGAGGATTATCATGTTAATGTACATCCTTATTGTTGCATTTTGTAAACTTATATCTAGTGTTGAATGCTAGCAGGATGTTAAACTATATGAAGGTTTATGGTGATGCAGGTTCTATTTTTCCTTTGAGTCTAGCACTTGATCTAATATGATTATGCTATTGTAGGTTTGATTAGGTTGGGTTATCCTCATGAGTGACTCATGATATTTGGTTTTGCAGGGTAGGCAAGCATGATACTGTATTACATTTGCATTTTTATTCCAGCTTTAGCATAGTTAGTTACAGTTTCTTCATGCAAGTTTGCTTCCTTTTGCATATATCAAAATTTATTTTTGCAAGTTCTCAATTTGAAACTCAGAATCCCAAAAGATCCTATTTATATCATAAATTTTATCTAGGATATCTAGAGTGTACATCATCCAAGTAATTAGTTTTCTAAGTTTTTACATTTACAATTATTTGGATAATATTTCAAGAGTATTAAAAGGAATGAATATATACTCTTCTCACATGGCATAAGCAAGATAAAAATCAGTCTAAGAGGGAGGGTTGCTAACCTACTATCTCATCTTAAGTGCAGATAAAACAATGAATGTTAACTTGCTAACTTTCTAACATTCTAAATTTCTAACTTGCTAACTGCAAAGTCTGGCTGCAATCTCATATTAAATCTATGGATTTAAAATGAAGTGGACAATTACAAAAAACTCCAACTTTACATCCTAATATAAATATTAAACTAAACCCACTAACAAGGATTCAGGGTAAGACAGATTAATGCAAAGATAATCAATAAAAAACACTTCATTTTATGAGTTCACATTAAGGCATGGTCATGGCAATCTAAGGAAGTTAATTACAAAGCATGAATGAAATAAACCATCAAGCCCCTTGTTTATAGTCACTTGCAAATCACTTGGTTGTTTCTAGTACTTGTTATTCTTGAACATTTTACTTTCAAATATACTTGTGTAACTCTTATATAGTGGAACCTTGGAGAAGTTATTTTCTTTGTTTAACTTCTTTGCAAGAGAGGGTTTTCGGTTTAATACCCTAACTATGGTGGGGATTTTACAATTGGGAAAAATATTCACTCAATAATTATACAGTGCTATAGTTCTTGTTGATTTTGTAAAATTTTTGTAGAGATAAAAAAAAACTTCTTAACACCTTATTACTCCTAATTGAACTAAGCACATTTTTTCAATTTTTGAAGAGGTTTTGATGTTGGAATTATTTTTGTCCCTTTTTGAATATTTGAGACAAGTAAAATATATACTTATATAACCTTAATAGAGATCCTAATAACCTCTTTTATATCCCTTGGATTATTTGAATTTCCAATAAAATAAATTTTATGGAGTAATCATTGTGGCTCCCAAGTTTGGAAAAATAGAAAAAATGATAATAATATTTTCAAAATAATTTAATCCAAGTTGAATTTCTTATTCCTCCTAAGTAATATTGCAAATATTAAATTAATAATATAAATTACCCCTCTTGATTTCAAAATCTAAGTTTTAACCTTGGTTTATAACCCTTATCACTCCAACTATGAAAGTAATAAATATTTGGAATTTAGACCTTACCTTTTTAGACACAAAATCCCCTTACTATTTAGATCTTTCTGTGGTTGAGTATAAAAACATGTAGGTGGTACCTTAGGCTCATGAATCAATAGATATTCCTTGGAGTAATTGGTCTTAAATACTGGTACATAGGCACTAGAGGTTTGACCTTGAAAAATGGAGGAGCCTTTAATGATACTACTCCCCATATTCCATGTTGCACTTTGAACATTTTTGGTGTGATTCACTCCTTTGATTGTGCTTCACTCCCTATTTGGACATATTTGATTGTGCTTTACTCACACCTTTGAAATTGGACTTCAAATGCCTTTGATGAATAATTAATCATAGACTTTATGACATGTGTCACATTTTTTACAAGTGAGCACTCCCTTCTTTTTTTACTACTCCAAAGGTCTTTGTTCAACGCTCTTGAAGCAATCCAAAAAATGTATGGACACTCATGTGAAGTTGGTGGAGAATACCAAGTGTCATTGCTTCATTGTAACTCCTACGTGGAAGTTTCTAGAACATTGAGCAAGGAATAATACCAAGTTTTATTTCTGCATGGAGTCCATTCTTGTAACATCTTCAAATATGGAGATTATAACTCCTCACTTCCTTTTCTTTGTTATGTTGCTTGGGCAACAAGCAAGCTATCTTTCTACAAGTCGATTGATGATACATTATAGATCTTGGATAAAAATTTAGAACTTTCTTTGGTGGATGGTATTCTCCAATTTAGAGACCATGAATGTAACACCTTTGCCTCTTCCTTTTATGCCTCCAAAATCCCTTGTAGTTTTTTGACGTATTTTTGGAAATAGATATGCACTCGCTTGTCTATGTAAATGTAGCTCTTGAATGATCTCAAATGAGCTTTGATTCTATAGGTATGTACATCCAATATGAGCCCTTGAGTGGTTCCTTCTATCTTGGGAAGAAGAGTGTTGACGTCCAACCTTCGTTGGTTGATTTTACCGTAGTAAATGTGCCCTTTTGTGGCACTTCCAAATATGCTCTTATGCTGTCAAAAACCATATTAGAGTAGTGCATATAATATATTATTGTAGATACCTAAAATGCATCATTTTGATGTGACTACTCATATGGGACATGATATAAGACCATATGTAAGACCTTGGATAGATTCCAAGGTATAGAAGTGGTTTTTACCACTCATTTGGGGCACCTTTGCCTAGTTAGTTCTAGTCATTGCTGACACCTATGGTTAGTAGTGCTGATTGTGCCTGTCATACATGATCAGGCCTCAAAATTAGTTGGCCTTCATACAAATCAAAATCAGTTGCAACAGCCAATTGGTTACGGATTGGAGCGATTTGAGCGAGGAAGGTTCTGGATCTTTCCATTCAACAAAATCAAACTGCCCAATCTTGTTCTTGGATTCTTCATGAAGCTACACCTAGCCTTGGGAAAATGTTATTTAACCCCCCTTAAAATTGGGAAAATATATAAATGAATCTTGAATTGAAATGCAGTGAAGCCCTGCCGAATTACACACTCACTTAGGTGCATTGAGAGGAAAACTTTGGCTGCCCAATTGGAGATTATATGGCATTTGGAGTCAAGGAGGCTATGGAGGGTTAGTAAGAATCAAGAAAACCAATTGAGACCATTCCATAACCAAACTGAGCAATTCAACCACCAAATATATTATAGGACATAGAGGTGACCCTTGACCATCAATTTGATAGAGATATTTAGAGATTCAACCCCTGAATTGGAGTACAAATTCACTTCAAGCTTCGTCATGGTTAATAGTGCTCATTGCACTTCAGAGCTGTGGTCATGGCAGTATCACTGATTTCCCTATTCTTTAGCCATAGTATTTTCTTATTATTATTATATTATTTATATCTCATGTTAATTAGCTTTATTAGGGACTTTGATCAATGGAATTAGGTTTTTTAGTCATTTCCTTTTCATTATTGCAATTATGCTACTAAAGGATTTTTTCATGCTTCCATGCTTTCAATTCTGTAATTGGACCATTAGATAGATGTGTATGCTTTTCCTTTACATATTCTATGGTACTATTTCATGTTTAGCATAGGTTTAATATGTTTCTTACACTTTCTTGATTTCATGTTAATTACATCATTCTTTATGCAAGATTCTCTTAAAAGCCTCATCAAGAGAGGCCTCCTTTGTATCTAATGTTTCTTGTTGTTTATTGCACGTAGGATCAACAGGGTTTTGGGATGCAAGGCAGAAAATGCCTCTCATAATGGAGAAGAAGGTCATCAACACCTTGGAGTAGTTTATGTCTTTGTAGAAGATATTTGGATTACACCTACCCTAGAAGGGAATTTATTATGTTGTAATTGTTGTATCAAAAGGGTATTCCTAAGAGGGATGGATATGTAATTTGGATTGATTCAAAATATTAATAAGAGAAGCAATTTTTTTACTTATGTGTCATTTTCTATCAATTCATATTTGCATACCCAATTATACATAATGTTCAATGATTATAGCATTAGGTGTTAGTATTTTGCATGGTACAAAAGACAATCACAGTGGAGACCCCAAAAAATTAGCAATCACTAATGTTTTTCTCTGTGTTTTTGTTGTAGGTGCTAATCACAGTTGACAGTCATGGTTAAAATTTTGCACCATGGCTGACACCCATGGGAAATAGTCGTAGCCACATCTGATAGATGCGGTCAATAGAGAACAAAAAAAAGTAGATATCTGACATCATCAGCATATATGGATCTGAGGTAGGGTCATTTTCTCCTCTCTATATTTTTCTATCTATGTTTTTATAGAAGCAGAATGCAATAGGTGGATGCTAATTAGCAAAACATAGCAAAAGGTAAAAAGGAAAATCCTAGATGATTTCTTAGTTTTCTACTAGTCGTTGCTAGGAATAGCGGGCCTCTGATTGGAGTCTACCCTAGTCTCCAACGGTCTAGGACATTGCTTGTTTATAGTTTGCATGCATGAGGTCCAATCAGTTGCAACTTATGTCATACATAGTTGCATTCTCTGAATATCATTTAGCATGTTCATACATTTTCTTAAAAGTGAAATGCTCTTTTGAAAAGCATGTAGAATCATTTGAGTTTTGTTTTGTGCATTTTTATTTTCATGCAAAGTAAAAGGAACCACACACATCATGACACATAATGCTAGTGAGTTGGAAGTCACATCCAACCACTAGTAGGGTTTCAATGACAATGGTAGTTATTTCCATCTATTTTTCCAACTCCCACATACCTTTTTGTTACTAGACCAATATCAGATCCAAGAACCTTTCGTAGCCCAAAAAAATTGTATGTATTTCTCTTCGGAGGGTATAATGCTGACTAGGTGAAAATGGGTGAGGATCTGGGAGAACCTGTGCTCCTTGCCTAGGTGTGGACCTCATCACCACATTTCAATGGGATTATGTGGATTGGAGTTCATAGCTAGGTTTTCGAGCTATGAGCATACAAGTGAAATCCCTTTAACAATTGAGAAAATCATCAACATATTGCAAAACATGACAAGAGTTGCTTTACTGATACAACAAATTGCAAAACACACCAAATAGTTTAGGGCTCATTTTAAAAACTTAAAACAAGATAATCATCATTGTATTCTTTGTCTTCTAATAAAAGTTAAATCTAGACATAGGATACATAATGGTGCAAACACAGAGAGGCCGACCCAGGCATAGACTCAAGATTGAGGTCAAAGCTCCACTCAACACATAATAAGTTGCATAGAGCCCTCAATCATAGAATCCTCCTAGATGTCGTTCGACGAGTATTAGATGGGATAATTCTATGCATGGGGATCCTATTGATAATACCCTAGTTAGATGAGCCATTATACACTCCTCTAGGCATAGATACGAGCTTGGATCTTCCCAACATGGGGGCTCTAAATATGTCAGCGTTTAACACGATCGCATTCCACGTGCATCCATAGGATTCGCTGAAGAGTATGTCATTGAGATATCCAGATTGGTACCCCTTCATCCTGTGTCTAGGGGAGGCTTAATTCCCCCACATTCTGAGTATAGATAAGTTTAGGATCCAAAATTTAGGGGCAAGTAGATAGGGTCACTTCCGAGCATAGGCCCAAGTAGACTCCTAATAGAAATGAGCCTTGTAGGATCACCATAGACATATCTAAAGTGGGATTTAATGGTATGCCACCTCATGAGCCATGGCATAGTAGATATTTGGATGGTCTAGATAGAGTTCTAGGATAGTTAGGCTACAATCCTACCCCTACGTCTTCTCATCTTGCAAGCGTGCATAGCGGTAGTACCATTAGGACTGTTAGAGAACCTAGAGAGTGTTCCAAGCATTCTCGAGATATGTATGCTCATGCATCTCATGCATGTACAAAGTATGAGTGATAGCTAGACATGAATGTCATTTTCATATATAAGGGTAAGAGCATGGCAAATCAGTCCATTGGGGACCACAGCCATAAAGCCGCTCAAATAAAGTGTATGCACTAGAGGCCTCAAACGACCGATCACATGGATAAATATCATATATTGGTGTCAGAGTAGAGACATCAAATCCTCCAAGACCAATTGGAGGATGTTCATACAAATGAGGAACACATCAAAAATGAGAATACTTAGAGGCAAAGGTTCTTAAGATAGTGTTTATACAAACAATGCATGTATGAACAACGCATTGTTGATCAAATGGAGCATATTGAGAGAGAGGATCAACTATCTAGCATCATTTTACATCCCCCTAGTGAGCATAGGGAGTGCATTTATAGATGAGCTACTTCATATCCCAACTTGCACCATGAGCACATAAACACCCGTACTCACCTTACGACTCAACATAGAGATCAATGCCCTACATCTGAAAACCATGAGCATATGCAATATGAAGAAGAAGTGGAAGAGGAATTAGATCAATAATATCCTAAAATCTCCCAAGTTGAAGAGGAGGATGAGCCTAATCCTTCACTTTGACTGAAGAGGAATCTTCCTCCAAAGGTGCCTCCAAGGCAATCTAGAGAAGAGGAGTTCCTATCTTCGTAGGCCTATAAGGCCTTGGCAAAAAATGTCAAAGCTATTGAGAAACAAGGGATGGCTTATCAAAATTCTACCTTGAATAAAATTCATAATGAACCTTTATGCTCTTCAGTACCTATTCTAACCTATCCCGAGCATTTTAAGATGCCTAGGCTAGAAAAGTTGAGAGGAAGACACACAGGAGCATGTTATGGATTTTCTAGACATGTGTTTCCAGATTAGAAGTAACGATTCATTTCTCTTGTGCAACCTCATTACAACCCTTTTAGGCCCAGATTGTGAGTGGTTCAATAAAATCAAGAGGTATAGTATCACCAATTTTGAGCAATTGGCTGATGCATTTATTGAATGCTTTTCCTTTGACATCAATAAAAAGGTAAACTTATCCAATATGGTTACTTTACTGAAACATGACGATGATCCAATTATGGATTATAGAAAATTATGGAGGAAGATGATGGCCAAGTTGCCATTCCCCATCCCTACTTCTGAATTGACTCGCATGTTTATGAAAATTTGTGCCAATCATATTTCATTGTTACTACAGTTGCAGCAGTATCAGGTATTTGAGGAGGCTTTGACATAGGCCAAAGTGATTGAGGACATCAAGTTACAGGAGGGTAACTTGAAGCTTAGACATAAGAAGGAATGGAACAATAAATTCACTAAGAAATAATAGGCCAAACTAGCCCACATTAATCAGGTGGTGTTAAACCTTTAAAAATAGGATAAGGGGCAATAGAAATAAAATTATCAAGCCCAACCTCCTCCTGCATAGTATGAGCAGTGCAACAACAATTAAAAGGGTAAAAATAAGTAACAACGCCCACCTCACTAGTTTACACCTTTGTTGGAATTGATGACCTCGATATTCCATCAACTGTGCGAGGCCAAGGCCATACACTTACCCAATATTAAACTATTGGACCCTAGTCAACCCAAACCAAAGGGGTATAGGGATGAGTTGTACTATATTTTCCATAGAAAAAAGGGACATGATATCGAAGTGTGTTGGAGTTTCAAGAATTTAGTACTAAACATGATAGAAAAAGGTGATCTAAGTGTGGAAAACCCTCAGGCACCATATAATCAGAATATAGGGATTTACAAAAGTCCTTTGCCTAAATATGAGGCACCTAGGAACAATATTGACCAGGTCAATCAAGTACGCATCGAGCCACCAAACCATGGATTCATCAAAATGGTCAATTTTTTCTTAAGATATATGAGGTATGAAAGACCAAGTCAACCTCCAACTCCCATTAGAGTCCAATTTGTGCCTCCTCCATGGCCAGACCAAAATGTGTCAGGCCCACCAACTATACTGGTGGTGACAATCAAGAGTAGGTTGGTTCAAAACCTACATATGACTCTAGCAAAGTTATTGATTTATGAGTTGATTCAGGAGTCTCCCAAGCATATGGAAACATTCATGGATATTATGAGGTCCATAGAATTACAATCCTAATATCCAAAAGCATTCACACAATTCATAGGACATGTATAGTAGTATCAGGAACCAGTCATATAATTTTATGATCACAAAATCAAGATGGTTTCCACTGTCATAGTAGACCCTCCACTCCATATCATTGCATGTGTGAACTGCATACCTTTCAAGAGGGTTTTTATTGATATAGGATTATCAATCAATATTATTATGACCAAGGTATTGACATATCTAAAGTTTTTGAATTCACACATTATACCTTCCACTTTCACCTCGAGAGCATTCAATGATGAGTTATGTTCAATGGTAGGTACCATAGTTCTTCTAATCTAGGTTGGACTAAATACCATCCCTATGATGTGTCATGTGATTGAAGGTGCTATGCAATATAACATCCTTTTAGGGAGGCCTTGGATACAAGAAATATTTTGTGTCCCTTCCATTTTGTATCAATGTATTAAGTATGTGGATGAGGGATAGGTTCATCTAGTGCCTTTAGACGAAGAACCATTCAAGTACATGAATATAGCATATTTTATAGGGGAATTTGTGCTCCTCTCAATGCATCTAGACATACGGTCTCCATCACCAATAAAAGAGCCAAGAGGTAAAAAAAAATAAGTGTGTGCAAAACCTGCAATGTTCTCATCTCAACGATGGGAGCACACAATAGCTACTTCTACTAAACCTTCAGCATCCATGATGCATAAGTATAATGAGAAGATAAAAGTAAAAATGGGTGAAAAAGAGATAAAGCATACACCCAAACTAGTTGTGGTTGAGTTCCCTACTCCCATGGAAGTAGAGAACGCTCAATTAGAAGTCAAAAAGCACCTCAGCATGCTTTGACTACATCTTTAGTAGGTTTATCGACACCTCAGGCGATCATTCATTTGGTTAATCCTATATTGGTGGAATACATCATATATAATGTGACATTTATATCGATCATCGAGATTGCACAAGATATGGGGCAACCAAATTCCCATCACCT
Organism: Wollemia nobilis; assembly: GCA_028583015.1. Classification (NCBI taxonomy): domain Eukaryota; kingdom Viridiplantae; phylum Streptophyta; class Pinopsida; order Araucariales; family Araucariaceae; genus Wollemia; species Wollemia nobilis. The sequence goes on from JAQPPZ010000762.1 coordinate 957,659, forward strand.
TCCTGTAGGGATAGTGGTACCGCTAGGGATACCTCCTAACCAAACTAATTTCATCTATGGAGGGCTTGACCAGCTTGCATCTTGCACCCCCATGGATGAATATGATAATGAACCATTTGTTGTAAATGTTCATTATCTATCTAACCCAGAATACACATTACAATATTTTAAGCATTACCATTGGCATGGTTATGACCTCAAATTATTTGAGCAAGGTCATAGGAGGCCGTATGAACCGCAATATCAGTTGCCTACTAATATTTTTGGGTTAGGATATTATAGTGAAGGACAATATGAACTCCTCATGACATATTTAGACCACATGTACCTCAGTATAGGGGGTGAAGTCAATTTTAATTCTTATCACCCTAATCCCTCTACCTTTTGAAGGGATAATCAGTTAGTGCCTTACATCACTATAGGACCACATGAGATATATCATGAAGATACCTTGGTGGGAACTGGTCTAGATCATATACCAAGATAAAACTTGGGTAAGCAAATTCATGAGGCAGACGATGACATAGGCATGCAATTTCTAATCGCTATCATAATGATAGAATATGAATCTAAATATCATATTGACGAGGATATAGCAGAGTCCATTTTGAGATAGGTGGACCAAGTTGCATATATGAGATTGATGATGAGGAGGAGTCCTTAAAATATGAGCAATGGGAGGATGATACTGAGCTATCCTATCTAGGCTCTCTTCATTTACATCATTTATTACCTACAAAGACAATCATTGAGGATGATCAATCCTCCATGAGCGATAGCAGTTATCAGGAGTTGTCTTACATGGGTCCTCATATTCCTAATATCCCAAATCTGGTGGGTAGTAGTGAAGGTCTATATTATGACATTGATGATGAAGATGAAATAGAGAGAACCCATTTAGGACCTCATTACTTATGTCACTACAATGCACCTTACACTGTAGAGGATTTGTGAAGAGATATCAATCTCGACCCTTGCTTTAGAGGAATACCTCCTAGTTTAGACAGGATTTATCATATGGTCTTTCCAGATCCTCCAATGTACATAGAGCTTCTTGAGCCCAATGATCCCATCCGACAGTCTATTCATTGACTAGATCCAAATATCCCCATACCCCCTAAACCACATCTCAGGTATAGAAGCTATATCAATGTAGAATCACATGCACATGATCTTGGAGACATGATCCATTTCATCCATATGATTTCCATTGATTTGACCACTCTGCTTCATAATCTAGTCAATCCCTCTAAACCATTGTGTCTTAATGTAGATGTTATTGATTGGGATCATGCTAATTCACCACTAGAGCTTGAGGATTTCCTCCCTAACAAAGAAATGTTTCAACATTTCTATTTTGTGCCAAGTTATGCACATGATATCTATCATGTTGATGATGCTTCTGATAAGGAACCTATAAACCCAACATATGGCATTCATTTGATCCCTACACCTCACCATCTTGAGGAGGGATCCTATATGTCAATAGAGGAAACCTTAGAAGTGGATATTAGCGATGACCCCATAAATACAAAGAAGGTTAAATTTAGAAAAATTTGGACTCCTGATGAGAATTCCAACCTCATACCTCTACTAAAAGAGAGACCTAATCTCTTTGCTTAGACTTATAAAGACATGTCGGGTCTAGATTCGAAGTTGGTTATTAATAACATTTTTCTAGATCTATCAAAGAAACCAATCAAGTAGAAACTTAGGAAAATGCATCCAACAGTAGCCTTAATGGTGAAATATGAATTGTAAAAGCTATTGGATGTAGAATTTGTCATTTTCATCGACTATCTAGAATGGGTATCAAACATGGTGCCTATAGGAAAACTTGATGGAAGGATCCGTATTTGTATGGATTTTAGAGACCTCAATAAGGCAACACCAAAAGATTCATTTTCATTGTCTAACATAGATGCTCTCATAGATGCAACTGCAAGTCATGAGATGCCCTCCTTAATGGATGGTTTTTCTGGTTACAACCAAATTTGTATTAAACCCAAAGACCAGCATAAAACCACATTTATTATACCATGGGGGACATTTTGCTACAAGGTTATGCCATTCAACCTGAAGAATGATGGTGCTACATATCAATAGGTTATGAAATATATCTTTCATGACTACATGTATAAGATCTTAGAATATTATATCGATGAATTATTGGCAAAGTTATTGTTGCATTCAAAGCATGCTGAGGTCCTGAGGAAGGTCTTTGATTGCCTGATATAGCATAATTTTAGGTTTAATTCTAAGAAGTGCATATTTGGTGTAACTTTAGGAAAGCTCTTAGGATTCATCATTTCAAAGTGAGGGATCGAAGTTGATCCAGCAAAGGTCAAGGCTATTTTAGAAATGCATCCCCCCATGAATATCAAAGAATTAAGAAGCCTACAGGACAAAGTCGCATCCATAAAGCAATTTATCACACAATTATCAAAAAAATGTCAACCCATGAATTGACTACTACACAAAGGGGTCCCATTTAATTGGGATGAGTACTATCAAGCAACCTTTGTAAAAATTAATCAATACCTGGTGATGCTGCAAACGCTAGCTCCACAAAGTCTAGATGTACCATTCTTGTTATATGTATTGGCAACCTACTTTGCATTGGGAACTATGCTAGCCCAAAAGAATATGCAAGACAAATAATAATCCATATATTACATTAGCTAGACCTTTGTGAGTTATGAGCTAGGATATGCATATGTGGAAAAGTTATGTTTAGCAGTAGTGTTTGCTACAAATAAATTATGGCACTATATGTTAAGTCATACAATGTATGTTATATCAAAACAAAATCCTTTGCAGTATATGATGAGTAAGACATATCATAATACACGTACTACAAAGTGGATCATGATATTGATATAATTTGATTTAGAATTTATTAGCCAAAATTCCATCAAGGGACAAGTCATAGTTGATCAACTAACCGAGGTGCCTCTCGAAAATAGTACACCTCTCACCATAGAGCTTCCTGATGATGCAATATTTGCTTTATCAGAAGCACTTGAACCCAAAGAACTAGATAATAAAGCTGACATGACCTTTTTCTTCGATGTTTTGAAGTGTGAGCAAGGGGGTGGTGCAAGAATAGTGTTGTTCATACCACAAGGAGATCCAATGCCCTTGTCATTCAAGTTGGATTTTCCTTGCACTAACAACAATGTTGAATATGAAGCATTAATTTTGGGTCTCCAAATAGTTGTCACCATGAAGATAAAAATTCTAAATATCTTTGGTGATTCCCTTCTCATTGTTAACCAAGTTAAGGGATTATTTCAATGTCGATGTCTAGTATTGAAAGCTTACAAGGATCTTGTTGACATTTATCTAGCTCAACTAGAATGGTATGACATCGAGGCAATCCCTCATTCATCCAATAGATTTGTGGATAATAGAATATTTGAGATATCTAATCCCTCAAAATCCGTATTTTGATTTCACTACCATCCATGTAAAAATGTTGTCACATTTTGTTGTGGAGTGTGAAGCTTTAGATAACAAATAGTCAATCAACATGATTCATATAGAACCAAATCATGAGTGGATCTAAAAAGACAAATACTTTCTCAAGAGATCATCTTGGGGTTCATTGATCTCGTAGGGTCTTACGGTGAATGATACTACCATTCACCATAAGGTTGTTTCCCAGTCTACATTCACAAGTGTTGAACCACAAGGGGAATATGATGTCTTGTCATTCGAAGCTGAGATTTATTAGAATTGGATGTCACATATTCATGACTTCCTTAAGCTTAGTATAATCTCTCAGAGATTGTTGCATGCCGTGAAATACACATTTAAGCCAGAAGTGACAAAATATGTCGTTTTAGCAGACATTCTATATTGTCAAATCTACGATGGAGTTCTCCTTCATTTTCTTGAGCCCCAAGAATCATATTGGATAATTTTTCAAGCTCACAATGGTATGTGCAGTGGAAATTTCAATGGCATGGCTATCATCAAATGCATCCTTCATATGGATTATTATTGGCCCACTATGGAGAAGGATTACAATGTGTATGTCAGGAAATGTGTTAAATTCCAGTATCATGCTAATATTATGCACCTGCCATCATAGGTCTTATAGACCATTCAAGTAGCTTGGTTATTTTCTCAATGGGGATTTGATCTCATTGGTAAGTCTCTCCTCCATCATCGGGTTGGCATACTGTCATTATTACGACTACTGAGTATTTTACCAAATGGGTGGAAGCCATTACCTTAACAATAAAAACTAGAGCATGTATTACTGAGTTCATACTCACCAATATTATAAGTCATTTTGAGATACCATCCAATATAATTTTGGATAATGGAACGTCATTCAAAAACAAGACTGTGAGAGCTTTGACATCTAAGTATAGAATCAAACACAGTTTTGCGACTCCATATTATCCGTAAGAAAACAGGTAAGTTGAGGCTTCAAATAAAATAGTGGTTTCTATCTTGAAAAATATGGTATAAGAATACCACACAGATTGGCACATCCAACTACCCCTTGCATTATGGGCTTATAGAACTATTATTCAAAACCCAACTAGGGTAACTCTATTTTCACTAGTATATGGCATTGAGGCCATTATGCCCCTAGAGTTGGAGATCCCAATACTGTGTGTCACATTGAAAGAGTTCATCAATGATAACACCGCATGGCAAGTTCACTTAGATCAATTGACACTACTTGATGAACATCACATGAATGCCCTTAAGCATATTTGTGTTTAGTAGGAACACTTAAAATGAGTTTACAATAACAAAGTCCATCTAAGAGACTTTGAGGTTGGTGACCTTGTGCTAAAAGAGAACCAATTGAACTCAAATTTATCGTAAAAATGTGAGATAAATTTATGGCTAATTGGTTAGGTCCTTATATCATCTCTAATAAGATTGGACTTGGGTCATATCACTTGACATCGTTGGAAGGTGTTTAAGAGCCTAAACCTCTCAATATCCTTCATCTTAAAGCATTCTATGCCTAAGAAACCATAAAAATGTCCCAAAGGTATATGTAAGCCCTTTGGTCATCCCAATCAAAAGGTCCCAAAGGCATATGTAAGCCCTTTGGTCATCCTAGTAAAAATGTCCCAAAGGCATTTGTAAGTCCTTTGGTCATCCTAGTAAAAAAGCCCCAAAGGCATCTATAAACCCTTTGGTCATCCAAGTCAAAATGCCCCAAAGGCATCTGTAAGCCCTTTGGTCAACCCAGTAAAAGGCTCCAAAGGCATCTGTAAGTCCTTTGGTCAAACCAAAATTTTAAAATCCATAAAAATTAAAAGCAATAAAATCCAAAAAAAAAGTTGAAAAAGTATCAAAATCCAAAAACATTGCATTTCATTTTGCATCATTTGCATTTCATTTGGATCATTGCATTTCAGTTGCATCATGCATTTTTATTTTCCACATGCATTTCATTTTTACATAGGTATTTAATTTTGCATTGCATTAGACATATCCATCCATAACACTTGCATTAGGATGAATTATGTTTACAATATTACAAACGACACCATGTTTGTGTTTCAATCATGCATTTATGCACTATATTTTTCATCCATTTATCACTTGTGTGAGTAATTTTATTTTTCAACACAACCCTTCCTATTTCTATGAAGAATATACTAGGGTTTTTTGGTCATTCAACCATACCTAGAGGTCTTCTCAAGAGTTGATAAAAAGCTTGCTTTACTTTTGTATATGAGGTCTAGTTTTTATAGCCCTTAGCATATCAAAATCATATCACTAATCAACAAATTAAACAATCCTAATAATTACTAGGAGAAGATGAAAGCTATGAAGTAGGACCAGGTATCCTGACATGAAAATTTTATTCTTTCTTATCCCCTTGTGCAAACGGTCTGAGAAATATTGGAAATTGGCAAAAGGGCAAGTTCGGTCCCTACCTAAATAAATCCCTTACAAATGAAGTAGCAATATCCCAGAATGATATCCCTAAAATATATCCCAAAGTGAAACTCCCAAAGTGAAATATCAAAATCAAGATCAAGTTTTATCAGAATTCAAATTGGTATCAAATCCCTTGCTCAAAGAAAAAAATAAAGTACAAAATAAATAGTGATTATTATCACTAAATAGAGGTACAAAATAAATAGTGATTTTTATCACTTTACATGAGCAAGTATCCCGAGAAATGGAAGAAAATAAGGGAATGAGTTTGAATCCCTAGAATTATTTGCACTATTGTACCTTATGCACAATGATATGTCTGATACATTAGCACTTTTCTTATGTGTAGACCAATGTTTGAATGTGGAAGACCTAGCTTCAGGTGTCCTGTATCACCTAGTGGCCTAGTCCAACTAAAATCTAAACTTAGGATTGGATAGACATTTTACGAACCTCCAATCTTAGCAATGGGTTGTAATAATTTTACCTGACATTGGGATATGCTAATGCCTTATCTAATATACTCATGTACACATAGGGATAATGAATAGTTAGGGCCTATTCCAATGAAATCCTTATGTTTCAAAAGTCTAGTATGGTTAGTATACAAATTTTGATAAAATAACTGGGGTGTTTGAGTCTCGTGGAAAACCTCAAAAATTCCCAAATAACAACAACCAATTTCAATGCAATCATCAAAACATCAATTTATTTTATGATATTTTGTTTATTAGAATTATTTGTAATATAGGTTAGATACTGGATGGATGTCTGAGATAATATTTAAATAGCCATTGACTATGTTATTAATATCCTTTAATTTACAAAATCTTGTGAATAGAAACAATACATCATTGCATCTCACATATGGGTGTACTATATTTTACAAGAAAATAAAGCAACTGCAATCCATGATTGTTATACATTCGGTGGTGTCATCCATTAGATTGTTACAAAAACATATTGCATTCATACATCATGTTTTAGTGATTAAAACATACATGTTCATTTACATAGCATTCATCATAAAAAATATATATACAATACATACATGGCATAGACTATGTCATAACAACACAAATTAGAATCATACAAGTATAGCAAATTATACATGCATTTAACATAAAAAAATTGCATTCATATGCATCCATAATAAGTAGTACATATGCATACATAACTCATAGCATCTAATCATCTATCACATAACTATCTAGTGCATGTCATCCATACATCACATCATATAGCATTAAATCAACATAGCATATAAGCATTGCATACATGTGCATCTCATAAAAAACAAACAATAAAACACATATAATGAGTCTTCAATATAATATCATATATATATGTGTGCCAAAAATTATAATAATGAGCAGTACATCGGTATGGTCAAAAATACCCACAAGCTACATATGTGTAGGTCCTCGATATTAAACTCAAAATGATAGAATAACATCTCTAGGATCTGTACTAGCCAAGGACTGCAGCCCCAGTATGTGAGGCACCATCGTCACCTCCACCCTCCCTATGGGTCCTCTATGAGCAGGCACCAGAAGTCCTCTCAGACCTATAAGTCCTGGGGCTGGAGCTAGCTGACGACTAACCTATATTCCAAGTACGAGTTCTTTAAGACCCTAAATCCATGGGCATCTCTAAAATCTCAACCCCCGAGTAGTCCAATCCACCCTCTTAGAGTGGTAATGTAGGAAAATCTGAGTGAGCTCTCCAATATAATTTTTTGATGGTACCTCACCCTCCTTAAGAGCATCACCCTCCTCATTAGCTGGTGGTGCCTCCTTTGTAGCTAACTTACCCCATCCACCCTCAGTCCTCTGACAAACTCAACAACCATGAGGATCTACCTCTACACCCTCACTGCCATTTGTTGTATCATCTATAACCCTACCCAAGGGACCCTCAAATCCATGCCATACCCTAAGTTTCTACCAGGTATCATAATTAGCTATGGTCCTTGCATTAATCAACCCTAACTTCTAAAATTCATTGTCCTCCTCACCCATTGGAGTCACCCTAGGCCAAGTCAAGTCCCTCTCTAAAGCAAGGCAATAGTATATGATAAGTAGATCTAGAATGTCCTACCTAATCCCAAATTTTTGGGTGATGCGATATAAGTAAAATAACTCTTGTACCATGAACTTTTGTTCGAGGAGCCATCTATCTCTACATGCCTGATGCAACCTGTCAATAGCTTCCATTCATGGAGGGAAGTCTAGGTAGGGGTACCAATCAATTTGAGCTAATTGTAGCCCCAAGAACTATGCAATGTAATGATCCAGATCTCCTATGTGACACCTAATCTTGAAGACATCATAATCACAAGGCTAGCATGTAGTGTAGCACTAGTGCACCATCGTAATAGTCTCAATCCTTAGAGGTAACTTGGTGGGATGCTCGATCCTGATATACTACCACCCCTATATCTATAGTAGTAGGTTGCACCCAATACAGACTCTGCTCCTATAGGTGATCTAATATAGCTCATTATAGAGTTGCACCAATAGTGCACTTTCCCAATATAGAATCAGTGGATGATCAGTAGGACTCATGAGGACGTTCAGAGTCCTAGATAGGAGGTTCCAGGGGAACCTTACGCCAGATGAGTTAGGTAGCATGACCTGCACTATCAGGTGCATTAATACAGTAACTCGCTCACTGAAGATGTCCGTTATGAACCAATCCTCAATGTGGACCCCTCTATGGTCTAATTCATGCTCTTCCTTTGCACTGCACCTACCAAAAATCTATGTAAATATGGCCCTCTTTATCTTGGTTGATGAAGATGTGATGGACTCGCCATCCAGAGGAATGCGAAAGATGTGGTAGACATCCTCCAGCATCACTGTCATCTCACCTATGGGTAGGTGAAAGGTATGCATCCCAACAATGGGCCAATGCAGTCATGTAGGTCTGGTCGGTCGTGATGGTGGGGAGGTGCAGTACATATCCAAACCCCATGACATCGAACCAAGCCTAATCAATCATATCGAGGGTGTGCAGGTTGCGAAGGATCTCAGACTCCCTCACCCTCACAGTTAGGGTCTAACATAAAGAAAAATGAGGCCATAAATTAATAAATAAAAATAATCACAAAAAAGCAAAAACACAAAAACAATTTCAAAATGAAAAATAAAGTCAAAAAATGTCAAAAGCATCAAAAAAATGAAAAACATTATTTCTAAAAATCAAAAAAAAAATTGAAAAATTAATTTTTTTTCCTAAGGTGGTTGAACCACAATTCAGACCCATGGTCGGGATGGCGGTCAAAATTTTGATCATTCGATTTTAAATCCCATCGTGGTTGATAGTCGTAGCCCCTAATTTTCCAATTGGAAATCGCATCTGCCAGCCGTAGCTAGCAAGGATGACTTTTTTAGGGTCATTCCTTATCTCGGGCACCCCAAATTTAAAGCCCTCTCCACTACACTAACCTAAGCTACACCTAACTAAGGTGAGGTTTGTTATCGATATTTTAATTAGGTCAATTGGCCTCATTAATTAATGTGGTTAATTTTTTAAAATCGGTAAAATAGCAAAATTCAAGAGCTTGCATGTTACCTTCGTAGCACCGGCTCCTTTAGGTTGATCTACCATCAGTGTGGATGAGGGTACGATGAAAATGTGGGAATATTATGTATTATTTCCTCTTCCCTCTTAGAGCTCTCAAATTGTAAAAGTTGTCAAGTGATAATGATGTTAAGTGATAGGAAAATTTTTAAATATCTCATATTTTCTTCTTGACCGCGACTGACAACCGCAGGCATAGAACTAGGGTTTTTCGATCGTTGTTGTCACCCGCAGCTAAGAAAATTGACATTTTTAACTGTTGCTATCTAATGTGATTAGAAATATGCAATAAATGCTCTTAAATCCCATCATGTGGAGCTCCAAAATGGTACATTCTAAGTTCCAATCGGATCAAAAAATGCAAAAAAAAACAAAATTTAACAAAAGAATAAAAAAATTAGATAACATTAAAAGCAAAATACACCTTGTATCCAGTTATTTACCCTATACACTTGGTTGTTGTAGCGACTTGTGATCCATGCAATCCGACAAGATGAGTAAATTACCATAAGGAAAATTGGGGTAAATTCATCATTGTGGAATTACTAGCTTCATTTCAATCCCCAAGAAGACCCAAACAGTTGGACTGCTCCATGGGAATGAGATATTCCTCTTAATTATCCTATGATATTTTTAGTAGATCATCGACAATATGATTCAACACATGCCTACTTTTAATTATTTTTATTTTGATTCTCTAAGAAGGCCTTCGTGGCTAGACCGCTCCATGGGATAGAAATAGGCAATTACTATTAATAGTTGTAATCATAGCTGATTAGACCATGCCAATATTCAAATGCTAAATATTAATTTGTTCAAATATTTCATAGTGGTCAAGCGACCTCATCACTTCATTTAATTGTCATTACCCTCATCGACTTGTCGCTTAAGGTGGTAGTCATAATATCATAATCATAATCAAATTCAATAGAATATCCCTTGATTGTAAAGCCATTATTCTTGTCAAAATTATGTTCACCTTACGAATCATTGCCAAATACTATCATAAGCTTACCCTTCTGCTGGGGCAAATAGCATATATGACAATTAGTTTGTAGCTCTCTTCCTTTCTGTTATATAGGCCTAACTCCTATTGTAACACCAAAGCTACCCGAATTTCTGATGACGAGTGCAAATGTTTTCAAATTTAAGCCTTCCATCTAGTTGGAAGCAATAATTCTAGGATACGTATCCTTTTGCAGGACTCGGGCATATAATGTTGATCATACCAATGATCATCATCTAAACTGTGGCATCAATTTAGGTCTATTTTTGCTCAGTATTGTTCAATCTCACAACACATCTCAAAATGGGCATCTGTAGACACCTAAAATGCGTCATGTCAAGGTGACTACTGATATGGTACATGCTAGAATACCATATGGAAGACCTTGGAAAGATTCCAAGGTATAGCAATGGTTTTTACCACTCATTTAGGGCACCTTTGCCTAGTCATTTCTAGCCATTTTTGACACCCATGGTTAGCAATGCTAACCACGCCTATTAGCCATGGTCAGGCCTCAAAATCAGTTGGCATTCATCTGACCCAAAATCGGTTGCAATGGCAAATTGGAGCGGTTTGAGCAAGGAAGGTTTTGTATCTTTCCATTCAACAAAATCAAACTGTCCAATCTTATTCTTGGCTTCCTCATGAAGCTACCCCTAGCCTTGGGCAAATGCTTTTTTACCCCCCTTCAAATTCGGGAAAGATATATATGAATCTTGAATTGAAGCGTAGTGAAGCCCTATCAAATTGCACACTCACCTAGGTTCATTGAGAGGAACACTTTGGTTGCCCAATTGGATATTATGTGGAATTTAGATTCAAGCAGGCTATGCAGGGTTAGTAGGAATCAAGAAAACCAATTGATCTCATTACATCACCAAACTGAGCAATTCAACCACTAAATCTGTTAGAGGACACGGAGGTGATCCTTGACCATCAATTTGATGGAGAGATTCAAAGATTCAACCCCTGAATTGGAGTACAAATTCACTTCAAGCTCCACCATAGCTAACAGTGCTCACCGTGCTTCAAAGATGCGGTTAGGGTAGTATCACTTATTTCCCTATTCTTTAGCCGTAGGATTTGCTTATTGTTATTATATTAGTTATATCTCATTTTAATTAGCTTTATTAGTGACTTTGACCATTGCAATTAGGGTTTTTAGTCATTTCCTTTTCATTATTGCAATTATGCTACTAATGGGTCTTTTCATGCTTCCATGCTTTCAATTTCATAATTATACCATTAGATAGATGCATATGCTTTTCCTTTACATATTCTATGGTACTATTTCATGTTTATCATAGGTTTAATATGTTTCTTGCACTTTATTTATTTCATGTTAATTACATCATTCTTTATGTAATATTCTCTTTAAAACCTCATCAAGAGAGGCCTCCTTTGTATCTAATGTTTCTTGTATTTTATTGCACGCAGGATCAACAAGGTTTTGGGATGCAAGGAAGCAAATGCCTCTAATCATGGAGAAGAAGGTCATCGACACCTTGGAGTAGTTTGTGTCTTTGTAGAAGAAATTTGGATTACACCTACCCTAGAAGGGAATTTATCATGTTGTAATTGTTGTGTCAAAAGGGTATCCCTAAGAGGGATGGATATGTAATATGGATTGATTCGAAATATTAATAAGAGAAGCATTTCTTTTACTTATGTATCATTTTCTGTCAATTCATATTTGCATACCCAATTATACATAATGTTCAATTATTATAGCATTCGGTGTTAGTCTTTTGCATGGTACAATTATAATGTTGTATAATAAGACTTTTTAATATACCTTCTTTTGCACTCTATTTCCAGATCTGAAATTATGGTTTTGTGGTAGATTTTTCTTCCAATGTAATGTTTTTGAGGTTTTATTTTAAGAGTATACATGCCTTACCCTTTCTTCTTGGACACTTCGATAACAAATCCAAGCTTAAATAATAGTAGATAGAAGATTTTCAATTGATGCAATTTTTTGCACTTTCTTTCCTTGCATTCAACTTTGTAGTGCTTTATGATTTGAAACTCACCAAGTCTCACTTTCTTAAGATTCAATTTATATTTTTGGTTAGTTAATTTCTTATCTAAATTCCGAAGTATTCTAACCCTTTTTGGTGGCTTGTATTGGCCACTACAAGTTGCATATTTATGTGCTTCAATAGTGTATTTAGATACTTGATACAAATCAGATTTTGTGCGCTTCAAGAAACACAAAAATAATTTCTTTTTGAGAGTAGTATAATAGTACAAGTCCTTCACTTTTTAATGCACTAATATTACACCTTATCACTCCAATCAACTCTCAAAGTCATGCACTATTAATTTACTGCAACTAATTAAGAATAACCTAAAAATGAGTCTTTAAGAGTTATTATGTAATTTCATTGTAATCAATGTTGTAGGAATTAGTCTTATTTTTTCTAAAGTATATAAGAGGTAGTTGATAGAAGCTAATCTGAAATCTAATCAAATCCTAATAAATGTGCAAATAAATCCTTAAAAAAAATCTATTTCCTTTTGCACTTTAGAAGACTATTATCTAATTTTCTTCTTGCAACTTTAATCCAAGATAAGGTGCTTTAATAAATCTAATTAATAAATCTATTTGCACCAAGAAATGTGTAACTTTTTAAGAGTTATATAGATCCTTTTCTTATTATGTATCTTCTTTGACACTTCTTACCTTGTTCTTATCTTCCAAATATTTGGTATATTTCCTTCTGGTCTTCTACCTTCTTCTTTTTGGGCTTGTTGTCAGACGACGATAATTATCCCAAATCTTTTGCTTATAAGAAACTTCTTTGATCTCCTTATTCTTGGTGATCTCTTCACATGATCTTAAATCATTCGAATTTACACGTGGTAATTCTAAAGGCACATCTATTTTGTAAAACTTATAGCAATGACTTTCCTTATTCCTCTCTAGGAACGATCATAGCTCTGATACCACTGATGGCTTTAGCAGCATTGCATTACACTACGAGATAAATATCAAAGCAATAGAACATATTATTGAATGAAAATATAAGTGATACAAAATTAGGTGAACCACAACCCCCTTCATATAGGAAGAAGGGTTCCTTGTCCAAGACTCCATCTAGTTGTACAATGAGATACCCTGCACACATGCATATTGATACTTGTGCATATGTTGCTTATTATTCAAGTAACTATATAACTTCCCCCTGAAGTAATATAAAGTCCTAACTATGTACCTTTGGCACATTTACATAACATCACCCAAATGATGTAATATACTCTAATTATAACAAATTGCATATAACCAAACCTATTCTATTCATGGATATAAATGTGTAACACCAAGCAAATTATTTCCAAATATTTATCTACAAAAAGTATTGTATATTCTTGGATTAACATTCAACCTCATTTCAGTAAGCAAGTTGGTGGAAAACAACTATATGGTCAACTTCAGATATATGAATGGCATCAATAAATGTCTTATCTTGAATCAAGGTGAGATAGAAGCAATAGGATCAATCCATGGGAACACATATATCCTAGACTTAATGGAAATATCACACGACATTGTTATATTTTAAAATGATGCTAACACATTTTCAAAAGAATAATTTGAATAAAATGAAGAGCCAATACATCATAAAGGCAATTGCAGAAGAATCAAAATTTAAAATATGAGGGGATAATTACATCATGCTCTACTCAGCCATCAACAATCAGAGGAAGAAGCAAAACCTAATGAAGATACTCACAACGAGAATAATACAAGAGAATAGATAGAAGAAGATGATGAACTTGAACAAGTCAAAGAGCATATAAATAATAAGAAGATACATACTTAATACTAAATTCATTAGTACCCAAATAATGTAATACAAGGGAGTGTTAGAGTTAGAGTCTATTACATAATTTGGATCATGTAAATGTACCTTTCTAGGTATATACTTAGGATATTAGATTACTTTAGAGGGAAGTTATCTAGTTACTTTATGCAATGTAATAAATACACAAGTGTCAATGTACAAATTGTAAATGTGCAAGGTGTCCCTTGTACAGCTAGGTAGAGTTTTGGCTAAGGAATCTATCTTCCATTATAAAGGGTCTCATTGTAAGAGATTGACAAGACAATAGGTAGTAGTAGTATTACTGATTGAGTCCATTAATGATGGATTACAATGTAGCATCTTGCATGGAGTGTCCATTTCCTCCATAGCAATATTGTATTTATTTTCATCATTTCTATTTATAGCATATTTTTGCAATCTCATAAATTTACTTTCTCTTATATTAATGCATATTGTGATTGTCATATCCCATTGCAATCTACCTCAAAAGCTAACAATGATGGTCCATTACATTTCATTTATATTTCATCTATCCATTTAATCACCTTCCCATAGGAAAACACAAGGTAACCAAGGGCTATCAAAGAGTCTTTTTTAATGATTGTGTCATTATGGAGGTAACCTATGTCAGAAGAAGATGTACCAAGTACTAGAGTTACTATATTTGAAGTCAAAATAAAATGAAATGAAGATGAAGATAAATCCTAAATTCAATAAGGGGTTCTATGGTCAACAAAATTGAAGACCCAATATGTTATTTAACCATGTGGTGTAGTGCTTTAATAAAATAGATGAAGATGTTTGAAAATCTTAGAAAATAAAAGAATAAAGAGAACTTATGAATTCCAAGGAATCTATATAGACATGAGGTTCAAAGGTCTCAAGTTCATTTTTTTCTATTTTTGCTTTAAAATGCTTTTATTGAAAAAAAATAAGGAAAAATATCAAATATAAAACTTGGCAATTTAAATCAGAGTAGAAATTAAATAATTAAAAAAAAAAAAGCCCAGGTGTTGTAGGTGAGTTGGATAGGAGAGGGAAATCCTCCAAGGAAGGTCCCATGTTCGAATCTCCACCCTACCAAAAAGTTGAATTGGGTACCCAAAATCCAATTGATAATGTTGGTGCATGCAGGGCTAGGTGTGACTCTCGGGTGACTTTGATGGTGTAGAACCCCCTGTTCGTGGTCTCTCAGACCAAGGCGGCCCTGTAAGGGGTTTTTTGCTTAAAAAAAAGCAAAGGACAAATAAAAAATTCATTATTTGAATATTGTTGAGCTAGATTTTTTATTTTTGTAAATTCCTATAAAATTAATAATTGTTTTTTTTAATAATTAACTATAGTGAATATTTTTTACAAAATTAAAAGGGTAGAAAAATGATTTATAAAAGGTGCATTTTTTGTGGTGACCGATACCTTCACAAATGTGTTTAGTTATTTGCTTCAAAAATTTGCATATATTATAAAACACAAGCTTAAGTACATTCATAATGTTTAGTATCAAGGATACCTCTAGCTTGCATTTACAAGTGAAGCTATTGCATTAAGCTACTATGTTTATGGCCTATTAAAGTTATAAAAATTTAGGAATTAAACCTATAAATTATTAGAGATAAATAAATAAACTATTTATTTTATGTGATTCTTTCCACTTGATTTTTTATCCTAGTCATCACTATCATTAAACAAATCCTAAAATTGAGAAATTCTAAGCATATAGAAAAGTTACACCTACGTACAAGGATTTATATTTAAGTAGGTGCCATAGATAGCGTGAATTTATTTTTGTACTAATTACATACCATGTATCATTCTCTTTAATGTACTTTAAGGTTTCTCTTATGTACAATAATTTATATCGAGAGA
Source organism: Wollemia nobilis (assembly GCA_028583015.1). NCBI lineage: Eukaryota > Viridiplantae > Streptophyta > Pinopsida > Araucariales > Araucariaceae > Wollemia > Wollemia nobilis. Next base: position 973,868 of record JAQPPZ010000762.1, read on the forward strand.
AGTTGCTTCTTTATGTATTGATAGGTATATAAAAAGAGTGGGTATATAAAAATATTTGGTATATTGGACTAGTGTATACTACAAGAGGGAAACTTGAGAGACATAAGGAACCCTCACCATGGTGACATTAAAAAAAAAAAATCTTATAGAATCACTTCTCAAAGTTCCAAACATTGGATCATGGAAGAATAAGATGACCATCTCAGTGGTTGAGAAACTTTGGGATATAGTCATCAAAAAGATCACTTGACCAGAATAGGATGAAAAGGCTCAATAGAAATTTGTTGAGGTTGATGACATGGCAGTAATGCTCATCACCCTTTTCATAATAGATATCATCCAACCACACATTGGTGAAACATAGACATCAAATGAGGATTGGGATACACTTTCGACCATCTTTGAATGGAATAATAAAACCATAATTCTTCATCTTCATCTCAATACCACACATTGAGAGTTCAATATGGAGAAAACATTGAATAATTCCTTCATAGTGTTGATGATTTGAAAATAAGGTTAAATACCATGGGAGAAAAAGTATAAGATACTCTTTTAGTACCTATCATACTTAGATCCTTACCAAATTTATTTTGAGTTTTTATTACTTCTTTACAAGTATCAAAGACAAAGGTGTTCTTTGATGAATTAGTAAACAAGCTTCAACAAGAGGAAGAAAAAATCAATTAAGGGATCAATTTAATAAAAATGCACTCATCTCCACAAAGAAATCATAGAAAGGTCCCTCATCTTTATCAACATCATGAAAAAAACCTTAAAGTAAAATATGGTATTGTCATATTTGTGATAAAGATGGTCATGGTACAAATTTTTGTAGATATAGTTCTATGACTCAAGGGGATAAAGCCCACAAGCCTCATAAATAAAATACGTAGTTCAAATCATATCCCAAGTAGAAACAAGGGCATGTTGCACATGAATAACTAGAATCATATTGTAAACATGATTTTGAACTAACACACAAGATACCAATGACCAAGGCAGTAACAAAACCAAAGGATAAAATTTGATATATTAATTTAGGTGTTATCAAACATATGAATAGTGATAAAATGTTATTTGATTCCCTATAAGAAAAATATGGAAAATTAATCACTATTATTGATGATAAGATATATCATGTTAAAGGAATTAGGATTATTCTTGTCAATTTGATTGAGGATAAATATAAAATTGAGAAAGTGTTATATGTACCTAGACTAGCAAATAACTTGTTATCTATCTTACAAATGTTGGATTGTGATATGGTAGTTTTGTTTAGGGTTTTTTATGATAAGAAGGGTTTCACCATAAAAATTGTAAGTTTATTGCAATTGGTTTATATATGAATGGTCTAGTTTCCTTTGATGTCATTTCACCTCCTAATGTTGCACTATCTACTACTATAATATATGCTATCTCACTTAGGCATATAAGTTCTAGATACTTAATCTAGCTAAACATGCATCATATGGTGATATATCTACCCAAAATTTCACCTACACTACCAATTTGATCTAATTTTCTAGCAAAAAAACATCAAGTGTATTTTATGCTTAGCACTCATAGAGCTAAAGGATGATTGGGTGTCATACATTGATTTGTGCAAAAAAATATCATCCAATCACAAAGGATATAGGTTCCTCCAACTATTTTTAATAACTACTCATGGAATGTGTGGGTATATTTTTTACCACTCAAATCAAATACATTCATAAATTTCATAGATTACAACTTCCTACACTATGTAGTAGAAGGAGTTGTTGAAAGAATAAATGTTGCATCATGGAAATGGTTTATTGCATTCTCATATGAGCTAGTATATGGTATATTAGGATGAAGGTATCTCTAGTATGGTGTATATTCAAAATAGAGTGCCAACAAAGGCATTTCAATGGATTAAATCTGAAGAATCTTGGTTTAGGAGGAAGTCATCAATTACAAATTTTAGAGTTTTTGGAAGTAAGGCATACATGCATGTGCAAAACAAAAAGAGGACCAAATTGGATGATAAAATTGCCTTGCATATTTATTGGGTATGATGAGGCATCAAAAGTGTATCGACTAATTGATATAGTAATTAGGAGTGCATATATATAGAGAGAGAGAGAGAGATGTGGCATTTGATTAAGAATTTAGAAATAAAATATGTTGAATATTGTAAGGATTTTTAATCTCCTATTATAATTATGGATACAAGTGAGAATGTTTGCAAACAAGTTCCAAAAAATGAGTTAGAGTTAGAAGTGATTGATGAACCAGTAATAAAACTTTTGATACTTCGGTCTGCCTAGGTATAAAATGTACCCCTTAGGCCAAATACATGATTGGATGGATTAGAATTGCTTCTAATTCAACCTTCAAATAAGGTCATATCCTTGCCTAATTGCTACTATGTAAAGGACTAAATATAGAAAATATAAAGGGATGAGAGAAATAATAGAGATAAAGAGAGTATTGATTGTGGCTAGGATTCAAATAACAACACATATATTAGCCAAATAAACATAAACTATTTATTACAAGAAAATTCTAATGGATCATCTCTCAGCTAAAGCCTATATATAAAGTATAATAAGCTCAAGAATCATATAATTTATAATTCCAAGTTTTCTAATTGAAAAAATTCAAACAATGTTTATAGCCTAATAGATTATATTTTAGCTAAAACATAAATAGAAATATTGAAAGTATAAATATCACCATAACAAATATTCCCATACACTTCAATTTAGAGAAGTCAAACAACTATTGACTGCTTTTTATTGCCTTTGAATATCTACAACACTCATATTACAAAATAAAAAACCTTGAATATTTGAATCTTTAAAATGAGAAGCATTCCTTTATTTATAGATTTTTCTAAGCTAAAATGTAGCTAATAACTATGTACAATCATGAGAAAAATTGGTCTTGGGTGATCAAGGTTGAGCTAGAACCAATCAACATCTTCAACATGCTTGTTATTATATTTCCTCATGGTTATAATTTGCTGAAGTGGTTGTTGCTTTTAGGTTCTAAAATTTGTTACATGGCCTAACTGCTCTTTTCTAAGGTTTTGGGCATATTAAATACTGAAGTCCTTCAATATAGAACGTTGTAGCCACCTTTGTTGCCTTTTGGGATTCTTTCCTTACTTGCCATGGGCATGTTGAAATTTTTTAATGTTGATGTAACCTTTTCTTTGAGAATCTTTAGTCTAAGATGTTTCCATTGACCCATTCTTTAGGAATTCTTTTGCACTCGATGTATGTTTTTATATCATGCCAAAGTTTTTAGATACCTGGTTTGACATCATTGCAATAAGGGTATGGTTTTAGTGTCTTCTAGAATTTGGTTGAAGGATAAGTGATTATCAACGAGACTAGGCTTTTGAAAGTGCTTTGTTGATATTAGCAAAAAAATATTGTGGCATGATTCTTTTCTCATCTTAGCATGGTTTTTAGACTTGTGAAAGTGGAAAGTTAATAGATAGATATTGGAGCATTGACTTAATGTTGGATCAAAAATTTTGAAATTCTATGCTGACATCACCACAAAATATTTTGGCCTACTACCTTCTGAACTTAAACATTGTCCACTTGAATTGTTCACTTTGTTAGATATTTTCAAACATGTTGTTGACAGCACTACCAAAAGCTCTTACTTGCTTCCTTTGTAGGTCTAGCTTTGAGTAACACTTAATAAATTTCTAAAAAAATATTTAAACTTCAATGAACAATCACCTTTTAAGTAAATTTAATACCTAAAATTTCTCCCTTAGGATTTGGACAAAGAATTTGAGAGTGTAATGAGTCCAAAAAGTCTACTTTTTCTTTATTACCATAACTAGGGTGATCTTCTTATGGACTAGGAAGGTTAGACACTCTATAAAGGTTTCACAACTTGAAACACCTAGGATGATAATATTTTTGTAGATTATTAAGCTCTTTTTGATAGAAATATATGAGCTTATTCTATTGATTCCTTGTCCAAACACCTTGGGTCTCATTTCTTCCTTCATTGTTCCTAGGTTCTTTCTCTAAGTTCTCTTGTTGATGTTGTGTTTGTAACTACAAATAATAGTGACTCTTTGCATAATCACTACAAACCCAATAATATATGGAGGATAGTTTAGTTTTTGAACCCACCTATCTAGATGAGAGGTGAATCCATAGTCAGTGTATGGGATAAAACCTTTTCAAAGGTAGAGTCCATTTAGTTATCATCAATTAGGTTTTAATACTCATATCAATGTTGAGGTATGGCTTAGCTACCACCATCAGTGCTATGGGTCTTTATCTATCCTATCTAGTTGTTCAACATCACCTCATGGCATAGGGAGTTTAATATTTTCTAGTAGCTTTCAACAAAGGCTTTCCCTTGTTATCATATTTGGATTATTTTGTATACTAGCCCCTTGATATATCAAAGGAGAATCAAGTCCTTCCATCTTCAATATCAGCACTAAATAATAATTTCACTCAAAATTACTCTTGGGTAGAATTTAATTTGTGTAGTAAAATTTTAGTTTACTCTAGAAACTCGTAGGGGACATCTACTTGTAGGAGACAAGGAACCCATAAATAATAGTTTTATCTTTTGGAAACAGAGTCTTTTAAGGGAAATCCTTGGAATTTTATATCTTAAGTGGATGGGATAAGGACTTATATAAATGACAATTATGCTTGGGAATTCATGGAATGTTGAGGGAGAAGCTCTCCTTTTATAGTCATTTCCCACTTGGGGAGTTAATAATTTCTTTTATAGAAAGCCAATATGGGAATCATCTGGTAGGACCTCCAAGGACATCCTATTATGTTTTTGAACTAGTGAAGATGTCATAGTCCAGCATTTTACCTCATTCTCAACCATGGAAATTATCTCTTCATAAATCAAACGGCTCTTGGTGATGATCCCAAGGAGGTTTTTTTTCTAGTTCTAATTTTTGGATTCATCTGATTCATGAAAAAGTGATGACTTATGCGAACTATCCTTCAAGCATGTCATCATTCTCACCCTTTTACTACAATTCCTTACCAATTAGGGTTGGATCAAGCACATTTTCCAATATTTTGATTCATGTTGGAGCTTTGATTTGCTTCCCACTTTACCATAACCAGCAACCATTTGACAACTTAGATTTTATTAGCTTTATTTTAAATATTATTTTATTTATAATATGATTCAAATTCTGATGTGCTTTTCCATACTAAATATTACACATATTACCTATTAATTAGAAGCAAAAATATTCAAACCAAAGTCATCTAAATATCTACCAAAATTGTGTATTTTTCATGTGGCTTATGACAATCAAAAGCTTATAGCTATTTAGCTTTGGAATGCAACAAGTCTCCAAATTAGTATAGATTACTATATTAAAATAAGTTAGAGAGAACTCTTATTCTATTTGTAGATCTTTAGACATTTCTTCAAAGTTTTTCAAATCTTCTTCCATTACATTGATGTTTTTATCATGGAGCCTTTATATATGGAAAGGTCTAGGTTTCTCCACATAGATCTTAACATTTGTCTTCTTGTAGAGAATCACCATGTGTGTAAATTCTTGAGATAAGAACCCTCCAGACTTATTTTTCAACTCCCTTAATAGCCATAGCATGAAAATAGAAGGAATATCAACTGCCATCACTTCTTATATTACAATGAGATTTGATATCTTATGTAGCACCACCAAAATTTACTTCACTACTCCCACTATATGGACTAAAGTCCCATCCAGCTATAACACACTAGAACTAGTATAGGTCTATTCCATGCCCATTGTGTCACAAATGTCTTTAGGCATCACTATAATTGCTACTTCAAACTACCATACAATTGTGTGTGATCCATCCTTTCATGCATATAGACATATAAAATGGTAGACTCTTGTTTTTCCTCATCTTGGGAGTTTTCTAAACTTAATCTAGATTCAAATCCAAACAACTAAAATAACTTATAGTTATGGTTTTTAGGGCTACTCTAAGTATATTAAACTTTACAAGAATAAGAAAAGAATCATACATATTGCACTAAAAGGAGACTTCTTTATCTCTTCTACTATACTATATCTAGAGGCTTTCAAAAACTTTTCTTATTTCTAGACTAGTTCATTGAATCTTTATTGGTAATGTTGTGTGGCTTCTTGCCTTTGTTTTTTTGGTAATAAAAGGAAAGAACAACTTTCTTAGAATTTGTTCCTTAGATTCATCCTAATTAGCCTTAGGATCCTTCAATTTTGACTGCCCTTTAGGTTTTTATTTTCTCTATTCTTTTTTAGGCTAAGAGAAGGCCTCCAAACCATGACTCTTTTGAGGATTTGATAGAATAGGTATTTTATTAGATATAATAAATACATATACATAATTAAAATTTAACGGTTCCTTAGCCATGAGAGTATACTCTAGGTCCAATAGCATGCCTATTAGCATTTTTGGTTGTCTTTCAACTTTCTAGGTATTTATGCTAATAAACCATATATGTGTCAACATCATGTGGATCATTGCAATATAAGAATAATTAGTCCTCTATGTTCATGGATATGTCTTCTTCTTGGCTCTTGGATATTACAATTTTCTTTTTAGTTGTGTTTCTAGTTGAATCTCTTTGGTCTTTTTAGACATAGGGGAGTCTTCTCTATTGATACCCATTATATCTCCTTTCAGCATTTTACCTTTCCATTGTAGTGATCTTATTTATTAGGTTCTTAATAATTACCTTCAACTCTTACATATTTATTGAGTCTTTTATCTATGAAGTAGGCAGAGACTACATTTGGATAGTTGGGATAATGGGTTGAGAATACAACCTAGGTGTAGGCAAAGTATCTTGTGAAGGGGCTAAGGAAGCCAAAAATAAAGTGTGTTGGTTTTGCTAAGGGATCTCTAGAAATATGATATAACAATATTTAGAGGAATATTTTCGACTAAGATGAGGGTGTTCCTTTCTACCACAACAACCTAAAATATATAAGGAAATATCATATGATTAGACTATCAGATTTGCAAGTTTAGGTCTAGAATGAAAGCATGGAGATAAAAAATATAAGCCTAAGATTAGGAAGATCTTATATCTTTAGGGATTATTCTCTAGGTATTATTGAACAAGATGTTGAAATCCATGATGATATCTTATGGATACCTTTGTATGGAGGTAAATTGAGTGATAAGGGAAAAATAATTCCCTACATGATTAAACTCTAGGATAAAATGTTTAGTTAATTTAGCCCTAGTACCAATGATATTCTCTTCTAAGGAGTAGTACCATTCCAAAACATTACCTCTAAAATATAAAGCTAACAATATTATCATTATATCTTCATGAATAAAATTATGCATAGTAGCCAAAGTAGCTATTTCTTTGCAATATTCATAAGTTGTTTCTCCTCTACCATCATATATAGGTAAGGCTTTATGGGCATCTTATGGAATATCATAAACTTTTGGATATTTAGTGGTCTAGCACTATTCCAACTAGGAAAAATTTGTATCACCATGATTATAGATGATGCTTGAGTTATAACTTACAAAGGAGTTAGACTTTGGATATAGGATGCCTAGACAGGTGAAAGTGACTTACCTTTCTTGTATGTCTTAAAAACTGATAGCTCAATAAATTATATTGGTTATTTTAGCTTCTTGGATTTCAATATCATGATAATAATATGCTAGGGCTATGTTTTTCAATGGAGTTTCGATTGGAAATATGAGCAACTTTTGTTGTCATTGATGTCAAGAGGTTGATGTCCAAGTTTCATCATCATTAATGTCATCATGTGGTTTTCCCACAAGGCAAGAAAGAGGTTCAAAGTAATAGGATATAATATTTATTTTAAATATTATATGACTAGAAAGGCCTAAACATATTAAAGACCCAAGGAAGGAGAAGAAGTTTAAAAGGAAATAATAACATTATAATATTTAATATTATAATATTCTAGGTTACAGGATGAGTTGGAGAAAAAACAAGGGCCAAGAAGTTATCAAATTATAAATCCTCAAAAACCCATTTGGCAGATTTTGAAGACTAAGGTTTAATTTATTTAAATGTAAATATTTTAACCTTAGATTAAAATTTAAATTTAAATAATTAATTAAGGCGCTAAAAGTTTAAATATTAAATTCGAATTAAATTCGAATTTCCTAAGTTCCTCGATGTATTGTACAACATGGCATATAGTATAAAAGGGGGTAAAGTTGTTTATTAAAAACTATTCATGTGATTTGTGAGATCCCAAAGGTCTAATTAATTCATGTGTCGAAGAGTAAGGAAGATTTGTATGTGTTAAATGAATTAGTGGGCAGATGTGGTTTTAAGTCAAAGTAGAGCACCAACCAAATCTCAAGGTGCTTGGTAGCACAGGTGGTAGCCAAGGGCTGTGTTAAGTCATTTGTGAAGCACGAGATCACGGGTTCGATTCACGCAATCATATTTTGCTAAGGGGAAGTGTTTTATTTTTGTTTGTGGGAGAAGAGACAAGGCACATAGAGGCAATCTCGCACTTTTAATTATGTGAAGGTACGTAGCCCAGTTGGTGGACGCACTTTGTGTTAGGGTATTGGAAAGGTGAGATCGTGTGGTCAAAATTCACCGAGGTCATTTTGTTGGGCAAAATAAAATTAAGGTATGCTTCTCACATTTTTAATTTGCCAAAGGTTTGATAATTCAGAAATTGCATAGTGTGAAAATTAAAAGGTGGTTTGTGAGTTGTTGAGGGAGATATAAGGGATTATAAAATTAAAATATTTTATTTTGATTTTGGTGGTTAGAATTTAAAATTTAGGAGTGATAAGGTATGCAAGGAATATTATATGTTGTATTTTTAAATAAATATATATTGTGATAATTATCTTAAGAGGAGAAATAAGGTGCATGAAGGAACTTATTGTGTAAGTGAATTAATTGAATATATGCTAATTAAAGTTTGGATATCATAAGGTGTATTTGAGATTTAATATTTTCTTATGGTGAAATAATTTTGAGGGAAGTAATTGAGTGAATATTTTGAGAAGGATTTTTGTTATCTAACCTTTGATATTGGCAAAGAGATTGATTGTGATTGAGACAAGTTTTGAGGTCAAATATTCATCAAAACAAACGGTATGGGTATGTCATCCTTGTGAATGAAATCTTGTTTGATTGAATATTGTGAAATGCAAGTTGGAGTGAAAAGTATTGTTGGAAATGTTTGAGTGGCTTTTTCACATGCATGATTGGTGAATGTTATGAAGTACAAGTTGGAGTGAAAAGGATTGTTGGAAGTATTTGAGTGGTTTTTTTACATGCATGATTTATGAATGTTTGTGAAAAATCATGAGTATCACTGTTATGTGAAGTTGAGAACTATATTGAACTAGGGTTTGTGAAAGATCATGAGTATCATTGTTATGTGAAGTTGAGAACTATCTTGAACTAGGGTTTGTGAAAGATCATGAGTATCATTGTTATGTGAATTTGAGAACTATATTAAGTTAGAGATTGTGAAATATAATGAGTATCATTTTTATGTGAAGTTAAGAACTATCTTGAGTTAGGGTTTATGAAAGAACATAAGTATCATTGTTATGTGAATTTGGAATCATCTTGAGTCAAGGTTTGAGTTCCATAGTGAGAGTTGTTGGAAGCATTGTGAAACACTTATTTAGGGTTTGTAAGCAAGCTTTATTTCATTGAGTGATTGGTTGGTTGAAGTTGAGCATTATTGATTGAAATTATTAGAGTGATAGTTCAAGTTCTGTGAAACAAATTGTTCTTTATTCTAAATTTATTTGAAAGAGAGTTTGAAAGTGATTGAGTGTTTTTATGAGTGTGAAACATATTGAGTCTCTAACCATTCTCTATATGTTTATGTAAGTTAAACAAGATTCTGAGTGAAACTTGGTTGTGTGATTGAAGAGGTTTTTTGAAAGATATTAAGTTGAGTTTTGTATGCAAGTTTTCTAATTGATTTGAATAAGCTTTTATGAAAGCTAATGGACAGATTTGAGTAAGTCCTAGAGTGGAATTCTAGACAGAGTTAAGAAAGCTTTTGTGAAAGCTTGTGAGCATATTTGAAGTAAGTCCTAGAGTGGACTTAAGGATAGAATTAAGTAAGCTTTTATGAAATCTTAAGGATATATTTATGTGAGCTTTGTGGAATCTTACAATCAAATTGGACAAGTTCTAGTGAGGACTTGTTGGGCATATTTGAGGTGAGTCTTGGTGAAGACTTGTTGAGTAGATTGAGAAATTTCTAGAGAGAACTTGTGGATAGATTTGAAGTAAGTCTTAGAGAAGACTTAAGAGCAAATTGAGCAAGTCCTTAAGAGGACTTGTAGACAGATTTGAGGTAAGTCTTTTATAAGACTTGTGAGCAGAGTTGATTGATTGATTTGATCAAGCTTTGATTTAAGGCTTGGTATAGATCTAGCATAGTTGATTTGTGATTGGATCAAGATTTGTGTTAAGGCTTGAAGGTAAATTTGAGATAGATATTGAGCATATTTGTGCTAGACTAAAGGACAGTGTTTTGTGCAAATTTAAGAGAAATATTGAGTAGATTTGTGCTAGATTAAAGGACAGTTTTTAGTGTATATTTGAGACAAGATTGAGCATATTTGTGCTAGATCGAAGGATAGTATTTAGTGTAGATTTGAGACATATGTTGAGAAAATTTATGCTAGATTTAAGGATAATATTTAGTGCATATTTGAGATAGATATTGAGTAGAGCTAAAAGCAAGATTTGGAGGTGATAGAGCAGAGAAAAGTAGTCTCTAGTGGATAGAGATCCATTAGCCAGGGAAGTAAGGATAGAGGTCTTCTGAGTGAGTATAGGATTCTTCAGTGGAGAGAGATCCAAAAGCTAGTGTAGTGGAGGCATTAGTATTCTAGAGGATCACTAGCCAGGGTAGAGAAGAAGGAGTTCTCCTATGGATAGATATCCATGAACCAGCTAAGGGGATTAGTTTCTTCTATGGATAGGTATTCATGAACTATATTAGGGTATTGGTGTCTCCTTTGGATAGTGTTCCATAAATATTGTAATAGGGTAGGATTCCCAAGATATTTGTTGAGAAAATTTTAGTAAAATATTTTCTTCATGGAGTAGCCCACATTGGGTGAACCATGTTAAATTAGTGTCTCTATTATGTGTGATGATTTGTGCATTACTTTTATTACTAATGTTGATATTGCCATTGATATATTGGATAATATTGGTTAAGAAATAAAAAGTAAAAAGTGGTCTTATATTGTTCACCCCCCTCTCAGTATAAGCTTGTGTTCTTCAATTAGTATCTAATCTGGTTCCTTCTAAAAAGGTCTAACAACTTGAAGTAAGATCTTACAAGAACACACCTGGAAAAGAAAGGCAAAATTAGAACCATGAGACCTAAAAATAAAATAACACACATGGTTCTCATTCTAGAAGCAAAAAGGACCTAGTTGCATGTGTTGAATTAGATTGGGATTTGGCACCAACACTTAAGGATTTATAGCTATAAAGGACCTAGTTGCATGTGTTGAATTCATAAATTTCTATGTACTTGGTTCTTAATATAGTCACCAAATGAAGGTTTAAATATGCTTTAGTAAGATGGGAGACTAAGATTTTTACTAGAATTTTAGTCTGATCTCTGTCTATGTGGCTACTTTTGGGTATTCTTCTTTAGTGGATTTTCCAAGTGAGTGGTTTAGATGCTTAAATAAGCAAAATAAGACTTTTACCAAAATATTAACCTAATATATGAAGTGGGTCCCATCGAGAGTGCCATTAAACTATTATCATCTCATAATGTCTATGCCATCCATTCAAATGGTCAAATGTGTCTACCACTCACGTCTCATGTAAGCAACATGGCCAAAATTCTTGAGAGCATGGGATGTAGCTTAGAGGATGACCTCTAGGGTTTTTACAAGTTTGGATCCTTATCAAATGTGATTATCAACACTCACCTACTGAAACTACTCCTAAGCTACTCTAATCTACCTACATTTTCAAAGGAAAAACGAAGATAAAAAATAACAAGAAAGTAAACAATAGGAAAATAAAATCCTACGCTACCAGAGGTAATGCACCAAAATTAGAGATCCTTCTACATATCAATGGAATTAGGAGACACATGCATCATTCAATCACAACTAGAAATTGAACATGGTTTTGAGCCGGCATAGCATTCATACATAATTTCATACACATAAGAAATAGGTAAGAGACTGAAGAGCCATAGCTTCATATATATATATATATATATATATATATATATATATATATATATATATATATATATATATATATATATATATAGATAGATAGATAGATAGATAGATATGTGTATATATATATACTTATTTATTTATGTATCTATATATCACAATATTTCATACAATATGCCAGCACAAAAGAGGCTGGATGTTGAAAACAAAATGACTCAAGGCTTAGGTCCAAAAATAGATATATAAAAACAAATGTTTACAAGGCCAAATATTAGGTATGAATAAGCCACTTCTAATGTCCTACTATGTGAAATGAACTATTATTAATAAACAAAAAATGGGGGGCTTTCCCTCCAAAATTATGCAAGAATTTCAAAAATACCTTTACTCTTGTGTGTCAAGCCATATTTGCATTCAAGTTGTTGATCCCTTTAAAGTCTTTAGATATAGAATCATTAATTTCAAATAGTTTTAGACCTCTATATGTGAAACTACCATCATTTTTGTGAACCATTCTTCTTGGGGATGTTTAAATATTGGGTTTGAAGGTGCTTTGTCATAAATATTTCAAGCTTGAGGTTGTTACATTGTGGCTCTTATATCACTACCTTAATTTTTCCAACTAATTCCTCTAGATGGATATTGTAATGGACCACCTAGGCAGGACTTTCCCTTATTTCTTTATTGATGTATTGGTGTGTTAATATTTAATGCATGATCTAATTTTATTCTATCAATATGAGTTGAAAGTTGTACTTTATAATTTTTAAAGATGGATTATGCTATTTTTTGGAATATGATACTATTAATGAATTGTGTCGTTGCAGGACCAACTACTCTCATGGGTGGATTAGTATAGAACAACCACCATAGTTGAGAAAAAATGAGAAATGATAAATGAATTTTCATTGATAACCATAAGGGTAAAAACCCTCATGTAGGTACATTTGCATATAGTTGATTAAAATGCATCATCAGGAAATGAGATTGCTATAAAGCAAAAGTCATCCTTAGTAGATAGGTGATAATGTCGTAGTTATCATAAAGCCTCTTGCTTAAGGAAAAATATTGTTTGTACATATTTGTGATTGCATATTAGTTTGGCAAAGGACAACTTAGCAAGATCCCTTATGTTGTTGCATGTATTTTGAAGTATGAAAGTTATTTAGTTATTGATTTATCAAACAAACTATTATTAATAATACTTAAAAACATTAAATATCAATGTTAATGATCAATATTAACATTTAATATTAATTAAAATTAATTCCATGAGAGAAAATTAATTTAATGTTAGTAATTAACTCTAACATTAGAAAGTAATGGGATTAATAAGATGAGTAAGTGAATTAAGTGAATTATCTATTAATGCTAATTCTAAGAGCATTAGTAAATTAATGTAAGCATTACTTTACAACAACAACAACAAAAAAAAAAGACCATTTAATAAAGCCATATTTTAAAAATGTTGGAAAAATGGAACGTTGGAAAGTTAGCATTATGGAAAATCTTTTCAACATAAATCTTTGAAGCATTACCTATTTTGTGCAATGATTTGGCAAGAGAAAATGGGTGTTAGGTGGCAAGCATGCATTTTGAGGAATGGAGAAACCTTCAAACCTTTGGCCTCCCTTTTGTTTCTTCAAGGATTATATGAATTATGGCTGCCAAATTTTGAGGAGCTAGTTGGGGGATGATCTAGAGAAAGAAAGCTTGAAGAGGGAAGGAAGAGATTATTGAAGTTGCTATTATAAAGGTATTCCTCTGGTTGTATGTTTACTTTGTTGGTTTTTAGAAATTGGTTACCAGCTTGTGTTTGAATTCAATGTTGCTTGCTTTTGGATGAAATGGATGCCCTAAAATCAAGCATAGGTTCTCCTTTTGCAAGACTTAGCTAGTGGCATATCAAAATATCTATTTTTGGGGTGGTTAATAAGTGAATGCGTCAAGTGCTATTTTTTTTTTTAGCAGTGTAGTTGTTAAAGTGAATTTATGAGGTGATAAAACTAAAAAGTTAATCACCCTATTCACGTGCTTTCGTGTGTGAGCTTGTATTCTAAACTGCAAAGCTTAATGGATTGGCATAGAGCCTCTTTTAAAAAATATTGGAGTGTGTCGTTACTGATGGAGCGTAGCATTTTAATTATATATATATATATATATATATATATATATCACAGTTTGAGATATATATCTCAAACATAGAAAACCTTAAGTTTAAAACATCAACGCTGGTCTATAATATTTTATCTTTTGAAACATATATCTAGTACCTTTTAACATTGGCTTTAAGGATATATATATATATATATACAAAGACGTAGAATCTTAAGGATATCTATTTTGAGATGTATATCCAAAAAAAAACGTAGAATCATTATGATGTTTTAATTAATGATAGTATAAATTTTATCTTGTGTATTTATTTATCAATGAAAATGTTAGAATAATTATCCCTGAGCCATATAAATAATTTTTGGACTTAAAATTGTAACTGGGTCATGTTCTTGTTAAAAATCTTAAGCGCATAGCTATGAATGTGAGGCTTGTATAGCAAGATAGCTGTCCTTGTCAAGAACGTAGTTTGGAGAGAAAGCCAAGGCCATAAACATTTTCAATAGAATGTTTAATGGTATTAACTACACATTTATTTTGATGTATTGGTTTTTGATTTATTGCTTTAATATAAGCATAAGTTTCTTTTTACCTTCGATTTAGGGTTTAATAATAAGGAGTTGAATTTTTCTCTCTCCACTAAACCTTTTTCAAATTAATTGAAATTTCTTTTTCATTGAATTAGTAATGAGCTTTGTTATGCATAAATATTATGATTTTTAATCATGAGGTTGAAGCTTTTAGTTAAGCTTTTAGTTATATTGATGTATTAGATAATCTTGATATCTTTTATTTGATTATTGTGTTGGAGATGAAATTATAAAGTAATCTTGAATATTTTGGTCTTACTAATGTTGATTAAATTAGATGTAGATTAATAGTTAAAAATAAATATGAGGATTAAAATAGAGTTAATTAGAGAAGTAATATTCTAGGTCATATGATATTATGCAATTTTAAAATAGAACAAGGTATTGAATATTTATGGAGGAACTAAATTGAATATTTTCAAAGAATGGATGAGGCTTGAGTAGCTAAGGAATCCATAATTGAGAGAAATATGGGATTCTCTCAATGTTCTAGCATAATATTTGCTTTGTATGATGCATATTTTTACATTGTTGTATAGTTTCTTGTATAATGCATGATAGGCTTGCATATGCATTTTAAGAGTTGTCTTAATCCCTAAACTTCTTTCAAAGTTCATGGGAGATGTCCTATCAAGAGGAAGACCCTAAAAAAAAAGACAAAACTAGGACCATTTATGTTGAAATGTAATATTATAATTGAATATGAGAAGTACTTGGAAAGTATATTGTATGGAAATTATGTTATGCAAGATTATGATGTCATGTAAATATTCTTGTTACATTATTTGAGATTTGTTCAAAGAATGGAAGATTAAATAATGTTATTCTTTTATGTTAAGTTCTTGGAAATAGTTAGTTATTTGCAAAATGGAAAGGATGTGTTAATGAAGGAATGATAGAATCTATTGATGGATTATGTTTATGATTTCTTTAATTTTGATTTAGTCCTTCCATTATTAATAAAGGAAAAGCTAAATTCTAAAGTTGGTATTGAAGAAGGATCTCAAAATTCTTAGTCTTTAGCAATGTATTATGTTGAATTTAATTATGATTTAATATAGCACTCTATTTCCTTTTGGAGAGATGTTTATAAATGTTAAGACTCTTGGATTTGGATGGGGGTTGTTCTTTAGTATGATATTAGAGCCATATTAGTAATACCTTGATTCAATATGTACCCAACCCTGGTTGAGTTTTGGTAAGATAATAAACTAGGCATTTATGAATGAAACACCCTATGCGATGAGACTTGGGTATTCCTAGTGATGAGGCTTGAACAAGTCCTAGCAGTAAGGCCTAGACGTATTCCTAGTGGTGAGGCTCAGGAATCTTAATGGTGGATTGGTATGGGATAATCTATTGGATCATTTATAAGGTAGTATAGTGGTGACACCTTGTGGTGAGGTAAGTGTATCCACAATCATTATCAAGTGAGTGGTAATGGTCTTAGTTAGTGTAACAACCCAATTCTAACCACTTGGTTGTCCTGGTACAAAAAACATTTATTCAACCCAATACCTTGTACGAGCATGCTAACCCTTCATGAGTACCATTTCGTTGTAGATGAAATACCCATGAGGTCGAGAATGGCCAGTTCTCAATATAACTACCTAAAATGAATTTCTCTTCTCTGCTCAAGATTCCAAGTTCAGGTGAGGTTTTACTTCTAGGGCCCATTTCACATAGAAGTGGAACACATATTTTCCTATGTCTCTTTATAAGATGATAGAGTTTGCATGTCAGAGCTAGACGAGTTTGGTTCGTCTAAGGTCCACCACTACCTTGATAGTTACCCGGTGCCCTTCTCTTGCCTACCAGCATAATGTCCCATTCCACTATGCCGATGATCCATTACTGACCATTTCAAGTACAAAGACAACCATTCCGTACTTTTAGGATCCACCTAAGAAAAATACCCATATCATCTTTCCTTTAGCTCGTGCCACTAACCTTCCTGTTAGGAGTACAACGTACCCTAGCTAGATGTTTGCCTTCCCACGACATCCAAGAGAGTTAACTTAAAAATTATCTACCCATAAGTGGCTTGGTTGTCTACCCACAACCTTAATTGACATGGTTGTCTTTCTACAACCATTAATATCATTTAGTTACTCCATGTCTTATAATCCAAGGTAATGTTTTATTTATAGCTTTTTTGTTAATTTTTTTTTTTTAATTAAAATCAATTAATTTATAATTATAGTAGTCTTAAATTCATTCAAATTCAATGCCAATAAGGTCACCATATACACCATCCACGTTTTATGCCATTGCTAATGAGAAATCTATATTCTTAACACACATGCTACTATACTATTTAAAAGAAATAAATTAACCTAATGAAAACTATTAAAAGAACTTATTAAATCCTACTTTAAAGATTCCATAGAACATTTATCAAATCCGTAAGAGAATTTTATAAATCATACATTTTATTCAAATTTTATTTGGAAAATGATTTCCTCTTCATGACGATCTTTCTCGTGTGAAATAGTAGACAGAATTTAGCCCTAGAACCTATTAAATCATCTTACAAAGCATAGAAGGTAGATTTCCAATTGAGAAGAGGATATTGCGGATGAGTTTTATAGCATTCGTGTACTACTAAGAAATGCTTCCTATGTTTTGCTCTATCAAATGAAACCTCTAATGAAAAGCTAGGAATTCTCATAGATTGTTTACGAACTGTTTAAACTTTGGTACCCGTACCCCAAACTATTTACTTTTTCTTCTGAATAACATGTGGTTAATTGTTTAGACTACAGGTACGTTGGACAAAACCGTTCTACCGAAAAGCTATTAAATCTGGCTTTAAGGTTTCTAGAAACTTGGTCGCGGACAAAAAGCAAACGATCTGCTGAAAAACGACTGGCGGAGTTCTAAGCCTAATGAGTTTTATTTTTCAAGGTTTTCTCTTGCTGTTTTACGCTGCTGCTACCAATCTTAACACATGCTACATTATTCATGATTACCAAGATGTTGTTATCTGGGTGTTCGCATAATAGTCCCAGCTATCCCTAATTCCTTTACTCCTCAGCAGAATTGTTCTTGTTTTCTGAGTTGTGCCCAGCCCATAACGAAACTAATGGAGTATTTCCTAAATTAAGCTTAGTTATAAGCAGATCTCTAAAAATAAATTTTATATTCATCTCTATGAAATCCATAAATAACTGAATTCTCTCTACTTACTTCCCAGAAATTACCTTACAACAACATTAATACCACCATGATTTAATTTTAATTATTGTTATTTTTAATATAATGGATAAAGGAAAATTGTTCCAACATTACTAGAAATTTCATACACTCATATCACGACAGTCAACCGACTATAAGTTTTTTTTTTTTTCCATTTAATCCCTCTGCCCAGTCAATTTTTTCCTTCATAAAATTGTTTCAACATGTACAAATAAATTTAAATTATAATTATAGTCTTCTAAAAGAGCTACCCTTCAGCAGTGCGGCTAAAATCTGATCAACAATTCAAATGTGACCTTAAAAGAGGTGAGATTTAATATCAAAAGAAGATCCTGACGCTCTTATAACCACATCTGGTATGCGTCTAAGGAAGCTAAGCAGTCTTGTAACTTTTCGCAAATTCTTGGTTATTAACTCAATGAAAGCCGAGGTTTCCCAAGGGTCAGAACGACTGCTATTGATGAAATGCAGTAAATCCTATTTGCAAACAAACACTCATTCTCTAATGTAGTTTACAGAGTTTAAATATTCTGCTAACATTCCTGTTATCTTTAAATAAATGCAGACCAGCCATAACTAATATTGTTAAATAAATAAATAAATTTAAAAGTTATACCACGAGAGCAATTTAACAAACAAAACAATATATCTTCTAAACACTATTTTCTCCACAGATCTGGTTACGAAAAACCGACCTCTCAACGAGATGCTTCCCCTTCCTTACGCTCTGCAATTCACTTCTTTCTCAGAGAACTTTCCACCTGCAGCCGTGAGAATGCCTCCCTCTCACTTTTCCATTTTAATCTTCTTTTCCATTTTAATTTATAGAGAAAACAACTATTTCATTCTTTTCCATTTTAATTTATAGAGAAAACAACTATCTCCTTGGCATACACCTGTTTACAACAGTAACATTTTTATTTCCATACTTAGCCCTGCGGTTTGTTGTTTAAATTTAAATTAAATACCACATAATAATATAACTTAATTTTCATGATCTTTATAACTTAAATAATCATCGTTTAGGTTTATTTAAATATATTTCTTAATATTATTTATATTTTATAATATGATTTAGGTTATTATTATTATTTATTCTTTATTTTTTATTTATTTATAATATTATTATTACTATTTTTTTTACTTTATTTATATATATATATATATAGCCCTGTGGTTTGTTGTTTAAATTTAAATTAAATACCACATAATAATATAACTTAATTTTCATGATCTTTATAACTTAAATAATCATCGTTTAGGTTTATTTAAATATATTTCTTAATATTATTTATATTTTATAATATGATTTAGGTTATTATTATTATTTATTCTTTATTTTTTATTTATTTATAATATTATTATTACTATTTTTTTTACTTTTATATATATATATATATATATATTATTTTCATTTTATTATTATTATTATATTTTTATTTTTTTTAATATTTTCCTAAGGTTTCGAAGTAAAACATACAAAGTAATTGTAGGCCCAAAATGGCCACATATGCTTAGAAAATTTTTGAAAATTTTACTAAGGCATGAAAGCTCCATTCCACACGCATTCCAATGTATTTTGGAGTGGATCCGCAACAAAGGTAAGAAGTCCACCCACACTTAGTCAAATTTTGCACTTGGTGAAAATCCGCATCACATCCCTTGTTTTTGGCTCCGGATTAGCAACAAAGGATTTGAATCCACAAAAGTTTTTGGAGAAAGGTGACATAAGCATAAAATTTGTGTGGATTGGTGATCACTTTGCATTTATAAAATCTTTCAAAGTGGCTAAGTGTTGGAAGATTATTTTCGGAGGACTCATAGAGTATTTTGGCTCAGAATGGTGACATAAGGTGGAAGATGATGTAAAGATGTGCGGATTCATGAAAAGGTAATTTTGTCTAATTCTTAAGTGGAATGGCGACAAGTAATATTTATCTAAGGCCAGTGTGGAATGAAAACATAGTTGTTTACACTATGGCGGGGCCAAAATTGAAATTCATGACTAATGCTCTTGTCTAGGTTTGGGATGGAATCCATAAGATTTTCAAGGGAAATGTGATGTCATCAGATTGTTTATGCGAATTCACTTCGACATCAATGCCAAAGGAAAAGAACATGGAATAAGTGTTGGATTCTATCTCGTCCTATTTACAATGTATTTTTATGTGGATTGGATTTTTGAGATTTCTAGGCATGGAGGATGATGTCATCAAATATTTTAAAGTAGAATGGCACAATGATATTTTCTTGTCATTTATCAAAGATTATTTCAAATAGATCGTAGCCATATGATGGAAGATATCGACAACTAAGAATTGCTAAGTAGAATGAAATAAAAAAAATCTTTCTCAACAAGACTAAAGAATAGTTAGTTGGAGAAGGAAGTTAAAGCATCGATGGTTTCAATAAAATCAAAACTAGAGACAGTTACATATCGATGACGATAAGAGGTTTCCAAGAAATATCCATAATGCAAATAAGATCTCCAACAAACAAAACTCTAGTTCGAGCCAACAACCAGTAAGTTGCAGAGGTTTCCAGTTTTTATGGTGGTCTACTTACAATGGATTTCTCGAGGATCAAACTAGTAAGATGATGCCAACTAAGAACTCTCTATTGAGTTGTGAAAAAACTAATATTTGTAATGTTCCATATTATTTTTAATTTTACAAACTATAAATAGATTTTGAACCCTCATTTTCAAGGGTTGACTCTAGAGTGTTTGCTTGATACCACTGTAAATTTTCTAGAAGTTGATGAAAGGAGCATTACATTGATTTTCACCTCAAAGCTTAAGTCTTCACCATCTGATATCAGAGGTTCTAATATTAAAGCTGCATTTCTATGAATACTTAAATAGTTATTTTGACAGGCTTATTGATAAATAGGGTAATTGAAATCTACTTTGGATTGGTTCTATATTATTAGGAATGTATTTCTGATAAATATGGATAGTGATTAATTATGTTATTTGGATAATCATTATTGGGGTATTGAAATTATTTTCTACAATATTTCTCTACTATTCTTATAAATATGTGAGGGTGTTCAAGATTTGTGATA
The DNA here is from genome assembly GCA_028583015.1 of Wollemia nobilis. Taxonomy (NCBI): domain Eukaryota; kingdom Viridiplantae; phylum Streptophyta; class Pinopsida; order Araucariales; family Araucariaceae; genus Wollemia; species Wollemia nobilis. The sequence goes on from JAQPPZ010000762.1 coordinate 995,013, forward strand.
ATGTTGATCTAAGTAATGTGTTCTAATATGATTTTTGGAGTTGTTTGCTGTGATAACAATGTTGTTAACCTAACTGTCCAACTGTTATTCACTTTTCAAAACCCTAATATCTCTCTAACCCTAACCTCAAAACCCTAAGTGAGCATAATAGAGTCAACATCTTAATTAATTTGATAAGGAACCAACCTACTTTGAAGGTTAGATCGACAACTTTGTTCTAGTCTATACCAATATTGAGTGTTGAGCTACAGCTATCGAGTGCATGCCTAAACAAAAAATAGGAAGATAGACAACTACAATGTTGAGTAAATCTTAAATGCAATTTAGTTCCCAACAATTTATGGCACACCTAGTGGGACCTTTTCATAAGGAACATTAAGACTCACCATATGATATATGGTTTTACCTGTCTAAAGGAATCAAGAGTTGGTTAATTATCTTGACCTTACTAATATAAGAATAGCAAATTCACCTGATTACTCCCTGGTCTATGAACCTAGAAAAGAATCACGTCTGTAGATTAGTACACTTTCATGTATACCAGGTCATTCAAGAGAAACAACCCATATTCTTTCTTCTTTATTGAGATACCTTATAGTGGAATGACTATGATAAGGAGCTTACACAATTATTTTCAATAATAAGTTGATCACCCTAAATAGAATCCCATTGAATATATTCACATAGTTGATCAAAACCCTTCCCTAGTAGTAACTCTACCTAGAAACATGGCAGCAAATGTAAATCAAAATCAAGAAAATGTTGCACCAAATCAGCCTTTATAAAAGTGCCCCAATTGGGACACAACTAGCCCACTTTGATTGCCTCACATGCATGCCATCCCTCAAGATCTATCCAAAGCTATACCACATATGATGGATCAGGGAAGATGACATATGAGCATTGTCAAGATATCCTCAATCTGGAAGCTATCCATAACATAAGAAATGAGGATGTTATTGTAAGGATTCTAGCCCTATCTTTTACAAGTAAGATTTTATATTGGTTTAGGACTCTTGAGGACATTTCCATTATCTCATGGGTTTTATTAGTTGAGCCATCCATATAGGAATTCAATGAATCTATTGACTGCTTCTCCTTGCTCAATAACTTTACTTCCATGTAGAAGGGACCCCAAGAATCGGTCTCAAATTTCAATCTAAGGTTCAGTAGGACATGGAAAATAATTCCCCCTATGACAAGACCCATCGCAATTCTAGCCTATATGTATTATATCAAAGCTCTATGATCAAAACTTGTTTTACAAACCCAACAATACGGGATTGAAGATTTTTTGAGTCTATAATGCTACAGTTCATGCAGAGAATATTTTGATAAATGTAGGGAGATTAACTCCTAAGACTGTTTTACCTTATGATAAAGAAATAAACTATTTCTAAGGCTGGGTAGTTACTCCATCATACATGGACCCACCCTCATTATCATCTCCATTCCCATAGATGGCTCCCATTACTCGATAAAAATACACACCAATACCTTTTTCCTCTACTTCTCACTCAAGTTCCCCAAGAAAGCTCCCTACTCCAAGACATTCAAAATACTTTGAAAGCCCTTAGTAGCAAGACGATTTCTATGGAGAAAAGAGAAATAGAAAGATTGCAAAAAAGAAGATTCCTATATGTAAATAAATATTAGAGACCTGGTCCTAGTAATAACCATGGGGTCAATGTCAATACAGTATATGAGGAACCAAAATGCTCTTCAAATACTACTCTTATAAATATATGGTGTTTGGTCTATAATGACCCACATGATTACCATGGAGTAAGCTGAGAGATATTCAAAGGGAAGAATAAATATGCTCTAATAGCAAGATCATATTATGGTAGAAAAATACTCTCAAGAGGATGGCCCAATTGCTATTATGACAAAGTATAGGAAAAATACCCTCCAAGTAGATCCTCAGAAGATGGGACAATTCCAAGTTCCATCACGATAGAAAAGGGACTAGCTTCCTCAAAGTAATGACACATTCCCCATCCCACAGGCTAAAGGAAAATAAAATACATACAGTCTACCTAAGGGACTAGGGAAGGAAACTATGGAAGACCTAATGAGATCTAAATATGAAGCACTTAAAAGACTCAGATTCCCCTCTATCACCAAAATACAAATAATAGAATCCACCCAGCAATATAAAATAAAGTATGGTGAGCTAGAAAGAAGGCCTAAAAAACCTATCTTGGCTAAGTCTGAATACAATATTGTTGAAGAAATTAAAAATATCCCATCAAAAGCCAGTTTGTATGACACTCTATTTATCCGTGGTCAGATAGATTTGCTTAAATCTTCTCTTGACAAGTGTCCACACAATAAGTAGACTACCATAATCTTGAGTATGCCCCCAAAAATAAAGGTAATATCTCCTTTTGAACTAAAAAACAAACCTCCCACATTCTACATATCTTTAAGGATGGAGGGATGGATAGTTTGAAATTGTATGATAGATTCAAGAGCATCAAAAACACTCATGCCAAAATTAGTCTGTGAAGATATGGATATGGAGTATACATGATCTTGTCCTGGAGTGTTACAATTATATGGAACACCTGTTAAGATAGTTGGAGTCATAAAGGATGTTTTGATGAGGTTACATAGGGCCCTTGAGGTGACTATAGTACAGGAGATAGTGGTGGTAGATCTTGAGCCTTATTTTGGTTGATGCCTCTTAAGAAAATTTCTTGTAAATTTGGGAGGATGGATGTATTGATCCATTTCAAGGGAAAGAGAATCAAGATAATACCTAAGAACATAGTGTCCTATCATATTGAAAATATTGAAGAAGATATGTGCAATATCAATCCTATGGAAGAGCTTGAATTAGTTGAATATTTTGAGGAATTAGATATTGAAAATGAGTTGCATTTTAGAGAGGATTACAATCAGTTTGAGACTGGTATAGGGACACATAGCATTTCAAATTAATCATAGAAAATAATTCTTGCTATATCCAATCAAGATCTACGAGAAAAGAAAACATGAATTATGTATTTTGATGGTTCTAAATGCTAAAATAGTGTAGGAGTTGGTGTGATATTACAATTCCTATTAGAAGTAACAAAGAGTTTTTACTACAAACTAACATGGTCATGTACAAAAAATGTTGCAGAATATGAGGCCCTGTGCCTTGGATTAATACAAGAAGAAAGTATGGGTATCAAGATGCTAAATATATAACGACTTTGAGTTAATAATCCATCAGGTAAGAAATACGTGCAATAGCAAGCACCATTACTTAAGAGCTTACAAAAATAGGGTATGGTATCTGATTGAATCCTTCGATGTCCTAAATCTAAGTTTTTTCCTAGAGAAAAGAACATCCTTGATGATTCCTTAGCAACAAGGGGAACTAACTTCACCTTTTCTGTAGACTATGGGATCAAAAGGCACAATGGGATCAAAATGGTTTTTAGAATTGTGATACTAGATAAGCATATTTTTTGGAAGGTTTTTGAGAGTGGTCAATAAATAATTGACTTTCTTGTCAGAGAATCATGTCTCTCTACTATCTTAGAAGAAAATCCATAAGAGATTAATGAACAGGATGCAATTCAACTAAGGAATAACCATTTTCCTAGAGGATTGGTCACTTTGGAAAGCCTTTTTATAATGAGGATAGGAAAAAGATCAAATATATGAAAGTGAGTGAAAAAGTCTACAAGAAAGTTGAAATTTAGATTGATAAAAGGCTCAATGTTGGAATCCAGTGTTGACCAGAGGAAGCAGAAGATATCAAAGCTTTATGCCTTAAGTACAAGGGCATTGTGGCTTAGTCGTATGAAGATATGAATGTGTATGATAAAAAAGTTATCCAACATACTATTGAGCTAGATACTGATGCCAAGACTTTTCTAGGTAGAAGCAGAGGCCAATAAATCCAAGGATTGAGGCCATTATGAGAGAAGAACTTCTAAATTTTCTAAAGGCCAAGATCATATATCTAATTAATCATTCAACTTGGGTAGCCAATTTGGTATCGGTAAGGAAAAAGAATGGAGATATTCTCTTGTGTGTGTATTTTAGAAATCTTAATCAAGCATCCCTCAAAGATCATTACTCCCTCCCACATATCAATCATATTTTACAAATAGTTGCAGAAGTAGAAAGGTTCTCTTTGTTGCATGGTTTCTCTAGATATAATCATATTTGGGTGAAATATGAAGATCAGTATAAGACAACATTCACCACAAAATGGGGCACATTTGCCTACCAGAGAATACATTTTGGGTTGTCAAATACATGAGCTACCTTTCAAAGAGCAATGGACTATTCCTTTGGAGAGCTGATAAATAAAATAATTCTGATTTATTTGAATGATATGACTGTATTATCTCATCATAAGCATGATCACCTAGTATATCTTGAACAAGTTTTTTAGAAGTGTAGAGAGTTTGGTATTTCACTCAATCCTAAGAAATTATTCTTTGCAGTTCATGAAGGAAAATTTCTAGGATATGTAGTTTCAAAATAGGGCATGTCCATTGATCCAAACAGAGTTAAGTCCATTATTTCCCTTCCATTGCCTACCAACAAGAAGGCCTTACAATATTTTCTGGGTCAAATCAACTTTGTCAAGAAGTTCATTTCTAATTTTGCATAGAAAGTAAGACATATATCTAAGTTACTAAAAAAGAATGTTGAGTTCAAATGGACTGAAGTGAGAAAATAAGCTTTGGAGATAATTAAGCAGTCCTTTGCAACTGGTGAATCCAAATTTTAGAAAATATTTTATTCTTTATGCTTATGGAGATAAAGAGAGTTATGCCTCAGTTCTTACTCAAAAGGATGATCATGGCAAAGAACACCCTGTATTCTATTGGAGCCAGAAACTCCGTTAATTCCAATTCAAATATAATTTTATTTAGAGACAAGTATTTGTTGTAATAAAGTCATTGAAGAAGTTCAGGTAGTACTTAGTATAAAGTAAAACCTTGGTGAATGTAGTTCACCCAGATATAAGAAGTTTCATTTTGCAATGTGACTGAGGAGATAAGAGGGCTGGATGGATTACCAAGATCCAAGAATATGAGGTAGAAATACATCCCACCAAGTTGGTGAAAGGAAGGGCCTTGTACCAAGGTTTAACAGAAGTAGCAACATCCATAGAAATGATAGTACGTCATATGGAATATGAATATCATGTGGAAACAATGCAAATAGAGGATTCAGACTAGGCTAATCAAATGACAAAATACTTTCAAACTAGAATCTACCATCAAAATCTAAATTCATATCAAAGAAGAAGATACATGCTTCATGCTTTAGAATATGTATTACTGCTAGAGAGACTGTACAAAAGGAATTTAAATGGAGTTCTATTAAAATACTTAAAAGAGAGTCAACAATAGAAGGTCATTGAAGAATTTCATGGAGGACCAGCTGGAGGGCATAGTTAAAGCAGGGTTATAGCACTGAAAATCATAATATATGGTTATTACTGGCCTACTGTATTTTTTTATACCTCTAAGGTTACCAGAGCCTATGATAAACATCAAAGATATTTTGCTAAGGTAAGGAATGTTGCATTCACCCTCAACCCAATACAAGTAGAAAAACCCTTTCAACAACGGGGTCTAGACTTTATAGGGGTCATTAACCCCAATTCTTAAGTAGAGCACAAGTTCATTCTAATTTCCATAGATTACCTTACAAGATGGGTGGAAGCTATTCCTACCAAGAGATTAGATCAGGAAATAATAATTAATTTTATGGAAAGCTTGATCTCAAGGTTTGGGGTCCTAGAAGCTTTGGTGAGTGATAATGGCCCAACCTTCATAGGGTCCAAGTATATTGATTTTACCAGCAGGTATAGGATCACTCTCAAAAATACTTCAAACTATTATCCTCAAGGAAATGGACTTGTTGAATCCACTAAAAAGAACCTATTAAGGATACTGAAGAAATCACTTGAGGGAAATAAAAGAAGTTGGCACCTAATTCTAGACCAAGTTCTTTGGGCTAACAGGATTACAATAAAGAAGTCTATAAGGACTTCCCCTTATGCTCAGGTATATGGTAAAGAGGCAGTGTTGCATGTTCATATAGAAATTCTAGCTCTTAAATTGGCAATTACAGATGAAGAGTCATAAGAAAATCTAGTAGAGACCATATTAACTCACCTACTACATTTGGAAGAAAATATAACTCAAGCATACAAAAACTTTTAGAAACATAGCTCAGAGATCAAAGCATGGTTTGATAAAAGGGCTAGACTCAAAAAATTCCAAGTTGGAGACTCATTTCTCAATTGGAATGTTGACAGAGCAAGGCTTGACAAACATGAAAAGTTTGATTCTTTTTGGGATGGTCCTTTCAAGATAGTGGAGACCAAAGAGTCTAATGTATTCCAGCTTGAATATCCATATGGGAACATACAAGCAATTCTAGTGAATTGTTTTCATCTCAAACTTTACTATGTTTGAATTATGAGCTCTTTGTAACATATGTATATATATTGTAACATATTTCTCTTTCTTTCTGCACTTTGTACCTAATTTACTTTTTGCACTTTGTATTATAATGCACAAAATGACTAAGTGTTTATGAAATAAATAGTGAAGTTTCAATCCACACACAAATACTCATTCAATGTGCTAGAATGATGAACATTTTAAATCTACACCAATGTACACTAGAGTCCTTGCGAAATCTTGCAAGCATGATTTTTCCATGCATCAAAAACACTAAATGCTGGAGAGGCTAAAGATATCACCAATCCAAAGGTGTCCAAGACCAAAAGGTAATGGAATTGAAAGCACATCAAATTTAGAGGTCCCGTAGTCCAAAAGGTAGTGAAATGATGATTGGGTGATCAAATTGCGTAAACTAAGATACAAGCCTCATTTAATACAAGGTAGCAGAGTACACAAAGTACCATTATGAGGTGGTAGTGCAATTTGAATTTTAATGAATAGGAATCCAGGATGCAACCTTCAAGCTGCCAAAATCAATTAGTAAAGTTGGAATGTGTTCTAATGGGTAGAGCACACAGCAATCACATTAATTACAAAAGTTAAGCATGCACCCAAGAGTTAAGTACAAAATATTGAATGTTCTCCCACCCTAATGCATATCGAATATGCCTAAGAAAGGAGAGAAATCACAATGTTAGAGAGCAATCTACAAAGAATTGCAAGAGAAATTCAAAAAATTGCTAACATCATGGCTCCAAAGAAAGCACCTGCTGAAGCACAGGAAATTGGGACAGAATTGAAGGCTCATATACAAAGAACCGGATAGATCATAGATACTGTAATATCACAAGTAAAGAGGACTTCTCTATGTAGGAATTTTGAATTTGTATATTTTAGAGGAAGACCAATTCCACTTTAAGGTATTCTAGCTGTGAAATCATTTTTGTTTTCTTATATTTGTGATTCTATACATCATTACCCCGAGTTAAGATCTGTTATAATTAAATTCTATGATTCTGAGAATAGAATGGTTAAGACCTATAATGGCATTTCTCTCTTTACAATTTCCAAAAAATCTTGTTGTGAATTATTCATCATAGGAGTAGGTCCACCTTCAAAACCTAAACCTTTAAGTATAACAGAGCAAACTAGGGTTTATTCATCACTTATGGCATCAAAAGAGAAAGGAGTTGTAGAAAAATGGCTTCATCTCAATTTTATAAGGATCAAATGCCAAAGGTTCCAATTCATATTGATGAGTTTGTCTATCCCAAATTATTCTCTATGTTGGCCTATATGGAGGGTATGGATTCTGACAAAATGGTCCAAGGTTGGAAAATTTTCGTGGCTTATTGTATCTCTAATGAAAGGATGTATGAGGAAGGGACCACAAAAAATGGGACCATAGTTATATACTTTGATTGTATAGACACCAAAACAACACCAATCCGATTATGTGACGACAAGCACTGATCGAATTGACATACATAGCCCCTAGGGCAGCCCCCAGAGGTTAAACAGTGGTCCTAACCACTCCCACAATAGTTTTGGAAGGTCAGAGGTCAATTTGGCACCTTTCGGGCACTCTGCTCCCTACTCGTTCCACCCTGGGATGATTACAAACTGGTATTCGTCCCACCCCGGGACGATTAGCAGCATTCGCTCCAGGGTGGGGCGAATAGCAGGTTTGATGGGCAAAAGGTCAAACCTTGACAAATGGTAGCTCAGATCCACCACTCAACTCCACCTTCAATGCATGGGAGTGTGAGTGAGCATTTTTGAGCTCAAAGAGGCAGTCATAGAGGCAGTCATGGAGCCCTTAATCAGGGAGGAATCTTCTCTCCCCTAAGAAGGCATGATGGCCAAGTGGTGCCTCTGCATGCTCATTCACAAGAGACCCTCAGGTCTATAAAATGGTGAGTCTTCTCACCCCAAAAAAGGATAGAGCAGGAGCATTTGGAGCAATGGAGTGCTACCGAATTACATCCTCACCCATCGCTTGTGCTTCTTACATCCTTGATCTCTCTTTTGGAAGGGAGGTTATTGGGTGATCATTGGAAGCGTAATCCGGACCCAAAACCCAAATATTTGGCCATAATACCCCACCCAATTTGTTGACACAACCCCCTAGGAGGTTTTGGACCCATCCCAAGTGGATTGGTGCCGAAACCAAGCCCCAAATGATGGGCGTCCTGCCCTCGGTGCCCCCGCACTACTGTAGTCCTAATCGCCCCACCCCGGAGTGATTAGAAATATGTAGTATATTTCTTTACTATTTCATTTGCATTTCATTTTAGGTCACTCATATAGGCTGCCATTCAAATTTCATGTCATTCTGATGAATATTGGCTATGTTTTCAGTGTTTTTCGCTTTCATTAACATACAGGGAGCATCATCAGATACAGGGTGATCGAGGCAGAATTTGCAAAATCCGACCTTCTGGGTCATCTCAAAATGCCCCATTTTGCCTAACCCCAACTTTGTAGGTGTTTTGGAGGCCCCTAGATGGGACATTTAGGAGGTCACTTTCTGACATCTTGTGACAGTCCTAATCGTCCCACCCCGGAGCGATTAGAAATCTGTGGTAGATTTCTTAACTGTTCCTTTTGTAGTGTGTTCTTGGTAATGTTTTCATGCCTCTATCCAAATTTTAGCTCATTCTAATATGTTTTGATTATAGTTTTAATTATTTTATGCATGCATTAACCGGAGGCCTTGGGGATCGCATGTTTCCCTCCATCCGTAGGTGCTTTTAATCATTTGCTATTTTTTTGAACATAGGATCTCGACACCAGAGGGGCAGCAAGGAAGCACAGATGCATTCATGCAAGTGGCGATGACATTTGGCCCACCCATTTCACATGTGGGCACGCGGAAGAAAGCGTACCATCCGTGGTGTGACAAAACTATGTTTAACGCTCCTAGCCCCTGAAAAGGGAGGAGACGTATTGTAACCTGATCTCAAGAAAATTAATAAAATAAAGGGCTGCACTTTACATTTGCTTTACATCTCATTTCATTTCGCTTGTTTTCCCCTTTTCATGCATTTTCATTCGTAGGACTTAGCGTTACATTTTGCTTTTGTTTGCATCGCACCCGTACGCCTATGGGCTTTCGTATCCTCATGCTTTCAGTGGAGATCATGGTGGGACCCTATCCCTTGATTTTGGGATCAAATTTTTGATCAAAATTGTGTGTTTTTGCTTTTAGGTGTTAATCCTTCAAGCGTTGGACTACTGCTCGTGCCACCCTATGATGAATACAGACTAGAATTCATGCCACCCTAGGATGAATAAGGCATTCATCCCACCCTATGATGAATACAGATCTACTATTCATCCCACCCCAGGATGATTAGCTCTCTATGCATTTTTGAGCAGAAACTCAGGGGCATCTAGTGTGGGCAGAGAAGAGGTAGGTTGTCTGAACACTCTCTATAATTTTCTATCTCTATTTCTATGATTTTTCTATTTCTTTGCTTGCATAGGAAAGTTTACTACATGATTCCTTTATTTTCACAAGTAAAAATAACCCCACACACCATGAGATAATCTAAACATCAAGGCATTGGTCGTAAAACCCCAACACTTGATCAAGACCAACGGTGGATTTCATCACCACCTTGGCTTGAATTTTGCATACATAACCCCGATCGCTACTATTGCTAGACGTAAATCCTGATGAAAGCTGACCAAGTGTAGCTGGGGTGATTCCCAATGCATGAGGATAAGTCTTCTATGGTAGGTGTCAAAAATAGAGTGATTCCCCTTCCATACCGCCTATGTTCCATGTACTGTTTTGCTCTCGCGTACCAATAGTTTCCCTCACGTAAGGGTGGGTATATTGAGAGGTTCGGTATAACGGCCTGGTAGTGGTATATTGAAGGGGTGACCATTTTGGGAGACATAAGAGCCCTCATATTGCATATACAACAAAATTTTCTTTACAAGGTTTTCAAACAAAAATCAAAACACACTAAACCAGATCTAGGGCACACCTTTAATCTATAAACGAGATAATCACTTCTTTGTTTGTGTGGCTCCTATTTGTTTAGTGTAGCATAAAAAATTGTAAAGAAGATAAAAACCTACGTATCTTGTAGAGAGACACCACCATGGTGTACACCCGTAGCCAAGCCCAATCATGGGCAGAAGCTACGAAAAGTGTACAAGGGGGCACAAGTCACCTCCGCTATAGCCCCAAGGACTTGGTCATACCACCTTGGTGGCCTGACCCACAAAATAGTCCACATCATACCATGACGGAATGGGACTATAGAGGCACCCCTTCGAGGGGCACTCCCATTCAACATAGACCCTTTCAGGAGGAGTCCTTACACGTGGCACTCAACATAAATGGGAAGGCTCCCTTAGACACTCGTTATGAGTGGCCACCATGCAATGAAGTGCTAGAACAAGCATAGGGTCCATAAGGAGGGGCCACATGATTACATCATCCCTCCTCTACCCCTTATTACTATCAGAAACAATAGGCCAAATCCAGAGCACAAGGCTCTTCAGACAGGGCGAGCCAACTCTGCCCGCCCCTTTCACATATACGAAAGGGAGCATGAGGAAGACCACTACATTCCTCAAGAGCAATACACAAGTGGGAACAATGCACTTCCGCACCTGCTATTTATCAAGATCACCTACTGAGGCCAGAGCCTCGGGTGAATGCCGCTAACCTCGACAGAGGGAAGTGACCTATAGAGATCTCGGATCACCATGACCGAGATAGATGTGTAGGGGAGGCATCTAGGCCTCCTAGACTCAAGACGATGGAACAAATCGACTTGGCATTTGCCAAACATGTCACCCACCGAGCGCAAATCATGCAGCTTGAGCAAGATCAACAATAGTTAGAGCACCTGTATCACCTTAGCAAAGAGTGCATTCGGCATCAGACAGATGAGTTGCTCCAGAACACTATGCCTGAGAGGGTCCCAACCCCTCGCATGCATAGGACAGAGTTGTATGAGAGGCACAACCCCTTGGTGCGAGACAGGTCTCCATGACCTTATCAAATGTTGCCTCCAAGACCTCCTAGACCTGAGCGGAGACCACCCCTAGAGCCAATGATGGGCACCCTCCATGGGCACCCACCCATGTTTATAGGTCACGCCCAAGAACTCCTCAAGAAGCCTATGAGGAATTTGAGCAAGAAGAAGAGTGGGCTAAAATGCCCTACCAAGGCAGAGGGGGTGCTATCCGACTACCCCTCCATAGGCCTCAAGTTCCCCATAATTCACAATGGGAACAAACCAAGGAGGAAGAGATCAAATCTTTCGATGCATACAAAGCGCTACTAGAGCGCTTAGAGTCTATGGAGACCAAGACTTTTGGGCCCCAAAATCCCACTTTATGCCAGCTCCGTAGTCACCCTGTGCATCCTTCAGTGCCTGCACCCCCATACCCTGAACACTTTAAAATGCCTCAATTGGCAATATTTAGAGGGGAGGAGGATGCCCAAGAGCACGTGACAAGATTCCTGAGCCAATGCTTTGGCATTCAGGACAATGATGCTTTGCTTCTAAGAACATTTATAACCATGTTCGTAGGCCCTACCTCGGATTGGTTTACCCAGTTGCCAAAGCATAGCATCAGTAACCTGGACCAGCTAGTGGACACGTTCCTCGAATGTTTCACCTTCAATACCAAGAAGAAGGCATCATTAAGTGACCTAGCTAGCCTCAGGAAGTATGAGGAAGAGACCATGGTGGCTTATGGAAATCGGTGGAGGACGTTGCTTTCAAAGCTACCTTACCTCCCTCCCATGGCCGACCTGACCCAAATGTTCTCAAAAAGTTGTTTGAGGTCGATCTCCATGCTATTGTAGCTACAGCAATATGCCACTCTCGAGGAAGCCCTGGCACAAGCCAGAATCATTGAGGAGATCAAGATACAGGATGGCGAGATTGCCAAGCCACGCAAGAAAGAGTGGCCCAAAAATGCCAAAATTGGGTCAACGCAACCAAAACCCATCATGGTCAATCAGGTTGCTATAAACATACCTAAGCCTGCACAAGCAATACAACCCCCAAAGGCTAATTATCAGGCAGTTCCTCTTGACACCTATGAAAAGGAAAATCATAGGCAAGAGCAAAATCAGCAGCATCACCCTAGGCGACAATTCACACCCTTCACAGAGTCTAAAGACTCCTTGTTTGACCGCTTGTCCATGGCAAACTTGATAAACCTACCAGAAAGTCGACCCGTAGACCCCAACGCACCAAAACCCAAGGGCTATAGGGAAGACTTGTACTATAGATTTCATCGATAGAAAGGACATGACCTTTACGCATGTTGGAAGTTCAAAAGCTTAGTGCAAGACCTAATAGACAACAAGATGCTAGCGGTGGATAATCTCATTGCGCCAAACAACCAATAGATGGAGGTCTTCAAAGACCCCCTACCTACCCATGATGTGCAGGCAAAGACCCTTCAAGTCAATGAGGTGACACAGAACTGCCCCATGCAGGGGTATGTAGGGATGATAAGCATAGTGACTCGAAACAAGAGGTACCCAAGCACAGCTGCCCCCGTGAGGCTACAGGAGAGGTTCCATCAATGTCACAACCTCAACAACACCCTACACAACCTCCCTCACCTAGACCAGTGGCCACAATTCGGACTAAACTTACCCAAAGTTTAAGGACCACGTCGGCTAGGCTCTCCATCTATGAGCTCATCCAACAATCATCGCCCCATCGGGAGGCTCTAATGGAGATATTAAAAGCCATCGAGCTGTAGCCCCATGAAGCAAACTCTTTCAACAACTTTGTGGGACATGTAAAATGATGTACAGAACCAGTCATCACCTTTAGAGAAGATGAGCTAAAATCGGTGACTGGTGATATGGTGGATCCACCCCTGCACGTCATTGCATGGGTCAACGAGATTCCATATAAGAGGGTGTTGGTGGACACTGGCTCATCCAATAATATAATCACAACAACGGCTTTGAAACACCTCAAGTTGCTAGCATCTCACATTGTGGCCTCCACCTATACTCTTCGAGCATTCAATGATGTGATATGCTCGATGGTTGGCACAATTGTCCTACCCATCCAAGTGGGACAAAAGACTATTCCTACGTTGTGCCACATCTTGGAAGGTGAGATGGCCTATAATATCTTGTTGGGCGGCCTTGGATTAGGGACATGAAGTGTGTCCCTTCGATAGCTCATCAATGCCTAAAGTACACATTCGAAGGGCAAGTGCATGTAGTCTCGATAGACTTAGAGCCCTTCAAGTATTGCAATGCGGTGCAGCTGATGCCACAATCGACCCTTCCATCGACACATTTGGACTTTCAGTTGAATCCATCCAAACAGGGTCTGATTCTGCATACATCCCCACTGTTAAGTCCCTCAAATCCCTAGTCGGGTCCATCTTCATCATCTGGTCCTTCACCAACGATGCCACCTACGGTGGCCACACCGAAGGACAATGGGAAGAAACCCCTGGAAGAGGCACCACCATCAGTCTCAACCATATCTACCGAAGAGATGCCTAGCCGAATGGAAGTCGAGATGCCTAGTTCACCCGACATGGAGTGGACTCAGGAAGAACTCCCATTCCCTCCCCCTCAACCACCAATGATCACCATTGAGATGGCCAATACGGGCCTGGGGAGTACCTAGTGTGGAACATTGTAGCAACACCCGCACTTGAGTCCATGCAGGACATGGGGAGACCTCGCCTCCCCATCGACACTATTGTTCCTCTAGGCTACCCACCAAACCAGACAAATTTTGTATATGGGGGCCTCGATAATGGCATTGAACCTTACCTGCAAGAGGAAGAAGATGAAGAGCCCTTTGCTGAGGATGTCAACTATTTGTCCAACCCAGACTTCACTTTGAGATATCTTGGCCAATGTAATTGGCATGGATATGGGTTGGGCAGATATGAACAAGGAGTGCGCGTTCTTTGTCAACCAAGATATCAGATGTCATACGACAAATCAGGAGTAGGGTTCAACCACCCTCTGCCCCTTGACATCTTGGTAGAGAACATGCAAGGCCTAGGGATAGGCAACAAGGATGGGTTGGCACAAGATCCATATGCCAATCCTAACACAACATACACATTGGGGGATTATCTCCCATTGTTAACAACCAACCTTGTTGACCTCAACAACCCTTTCCCTTCGATCGAGAAAGGAGAAAGTTCGAGGACTCACCTACAAGAGGGATATAGACAAGGTCAAGAAGGATCTTTAGAAGATGAGTTAGAGTATGAGGTAGCACCTTGGGACCCTTTCGAATCTGATAGCAATCACTCGCAAGTGACCCCCATAGATGACTATCAAGAAAACTTCTTGGCAATGTTCCCCTTGAATGCTCCAATCGAGCAAGTGCCACCTCAAGAAAATCAGGTCCTCCCATAGAGAGCGAAACAACCTCGATGGGACCAAATCAATTTGCTCGAGCAAGATGAGCCTCACATGTCGCAAATAGTTATCGAAGCCAATGAAGGCCTATGGATATCTGATAGTGATTATGAAGATGAGACTGAGATGGCATATCTCAATCATATGTGGCAGCAACAATACCCCATGGACATTGATGACATGTTTGAACAACTAAACATGGGGCCAAGGCATAGGTGGCACCTAAACCAAGCATAGTTGGACCAAGTGCTGCACCCGCCACTTTAGGCATACAGAGAGCACCTTCCACCTAGAGACCCTATAGAGCCATCAGTGCCAAGGGCAGACCCTATCCTATTATCCACACATAGGGCTGATCCATTTGTGCCAATACCCACAGAGCTAGATCCAAAGCACAAAGATCACCAAGGAAGTCCGAGTCACCACACCCATGGTAATGGAGACCAAAATCATTTCATCAACATGATCTCCATTGACTTAACCACCCCCATCCACAATCCAACTGATCCAACATGACCATTGTATCTAAACCTAGATGCCATAGATTGGGATCATGCTAACTCACCACCATCCCCATCAAAGTACTGGCCTTGCGATGAGATGCTTCATTTCACCCCAAGACCAACTCAGGATATCTTCCATGCTGAAGAGGAACCCGACGTTCCAAACGTAGATCTAAATTTAGCAAATGATATCCACCTGATCCCAACTCCACACCAGTTGGAGGACGGGTCCCACATGTCAGTCGAAGAGACGACTGACGTAGACATCGGCTCTGATCCAATGAATCCACAAATCATCAAGCTAGGGGTAAGTCTATCCCCCAAAGAGCAAGCCGATTACATTGCCCTTCTCAAAGAGAAGAAGGAGGTTTTTGCATGGTCCTACAAAGACATGTCGGGGCTAGACCCATAGCTAGTCACGCATAATCTAACGCTTGATCCGACAGTCAAGCCATCAAGCAAAAACTACGTAAGATGCACCCAACAGTAGCCTTAATGGTCAAATATGAGCTACAAAAGTTGTTGGATGCATAGTTTGTCATCTGCATGGATTACCCACCATGGCTGTCCAACATGGTACCCATCAAGAAGCCCGACGGGAGGATTCGCATATGCACCAATTTTTGAGATCTAAACAAAGCGAGTCCCAAGGATGATTTCCCCTTGCCTAGCATCGATGCATTGGTAGATGCTACAATAGGCCATGAAATGCTTTCCCTCATGGATGGTTTCTCGGGATACAATCAGATTCGTATCAATCCCGATGATCAACTCAAAATGGCATTCACAATGCCTTGGGGGACATTTTGTTATAAGGTCATGCCCTTTGGCCTTAAAAATGCTGGCGCCACCTACCAACGCGCTATGACATACATCTTCCATGATCACATGCATAAAACTTTGGAAGATTATATGGATGATCTGTTGGCCAAATATCTTTTGTGCCCAGATCATCTCGATGACCTAAGCAAGATCCTCGATCGCCTCATCGAACACAAAGTCAGACTAAACCCCAAGAAGTGCGTATTTGGCATCACATCTGGAAAACTCTTGGGTTTCATAGTCTCAAAATGAGGAATCGAGGTAGATCCAAACAAATTCAAGGCAATCCTTGAAATGCTTCCCCCAACCACCATCAAGCAGCTCAGAAGCTTGCAGGGAAAGGTCACGTCAATCAAGCGCTTCATAGCACAACTATCTGACAAGTGTCGACCCATGAATAAATTATTACACAAGGGGGTAGCATTTCACTGGGATGACGAGTGCCAGTCAGCCTTCGATGACATTAAACAATACTTGGCTTCATCGCCAGTATTGGCACCACCTAGACCAGGAGTGTCATTCTATTTATACATCTCAGCTATTGAGGTGGCACTGGGCGCCATGCTAGCCTAGAAAAATGAACTACATAAAGAGCAGGCTACTTACTATCTTAGCCGCACCCTGGTCAGTTATGAACTTAACTATGCATACGTTGAGAAGCTATGCTTAGTAGTGGTATTTGCTACCAAAAAGCTATGCCACTACATGTTGAGCAATACGACGTATGTTGTGTCTAAGGAGAATCCATTATGGTACATGATGAGTCATACTTATCATAGTAGCCGCATGATGAAATGGATCATGTTGTTGATGGAGTTTGACATCGAATTCATTGGACAAAAGTCCATCAAAGGTCAAGTCATCATCGATCAACTAGCAGAGGCTCCTCTCGAAGATGATCAGCCTCTGACCATAGAGCTACCGGATGATGGGGTCTTCCATGTCTCAGAATCGCCAGATTCTGATGAGCCTGAGTCACAGGCCGACATAACCTTATTTTTTGATGGTTCTAAATGTGAGCAAGGGGGTGGCATGGGAATTGTATTCTTCACACCACAAGGGGCTCCAATGCCTCTATCATTTAAACTTGATTTCCCGTGCACCAACAATAATGTCGAATACGAAGCCTTGCTCATAGGTCTTCAGACAACAATCACCATGAACATCAAATGCTTGAACATCTTTGGTGATTCGCTGTTAATTGTCAACCAAGTAAAAGGGGTATTCCAATGTAAATGCCCAGTTCTACAGGCCTACAAAGCCCTTGTGGACAAATTCCTGGCAAATCTTGAATGGTACGACATCGAGGCACTCCCTCGATCATCGAATCATTTTGTGGACACTATGGCCTCCTTGGGGTCACTAATCCCGCAAGACCCTTCTGGTGAGATGACAACCATTCAAGTCAAAACATTATCGCAATCCATGATGGAGCGTGCAAGCTCTGACCTAACGCCAAGAATCCACCTGATCCAGATTGAACCATCTCAGGATAAGTTCTCTCGAATCTATGATAGTCTGAATCATGCCAACTAGGGGTCCTTGTTCTCCCCAACCCCTCTCAATAGCAACACAATGCTATTTTTACAAATTCATTCCCGCTCAAATTTTGCTAGGGATGAACTTCAAGAGGGATTGGCAGTTCATACCATCGAGGTTTCTGATCAGCAGGATTGGTACACACCCATAAGAGACTACCTCAAGCTAGGTAACCTCCCACTTGGATTGACGCATGCCATAAAAAGATCATTCAAATAGAAAGTGGCAAAACATGTCTTGCTAGGAGACATTTTGTACCATCGAAGCTACGAAGGAATCCTCCTCCATTGCTTGGACCAGTAGGAGTCCGCTTGGGCGATCACCCAAGCGCACGATGGTACATGTGGTGGCCACTTCAGTGGTATGGCCATCGCAAAGTGCATTCTTTGCATGGGCTATTATTGGCCATATTTAGAGCGAGATTGTTGCACGTATGTAAGGAAGTGCATGAAGTGTCAACACCATGCTAATTTGACACACGTACCTTCTCAGGCCTTGCAGCCGATCCAATCGGCTTGGCCATTTTTATAGTGGGGCTTAGATCTAATCGAAAAGATCTCCCCTGCATCGTCAGGTCATCACACGTTTATCATAATGGCCACAGAGTACTTCACCAAGTGGGTGGAAGCAATTCCGCTTACCTCTACGACTGGACCCCGCATTACGGAGTTTATTTTACATAACATCATATGTCATTTTGGTATTCCATCCAAGATCATCTCGGATAATGGGACGTCATTTAAGAACAAATATGTGCATGCTTTGACAACAAAGTACAAAATTCAGCATAGTTTTTCAACACCCTATTATCCGTAGGCAAATGGGCAAGAGAGGCGTCAAACAAAATGCTAGTTGCCATCCTTAAAAATATGGTCATAGATAGTCATAAGGATTGGCACATTCAAATCCCACTTGCTCTTTGGGCTTATCGCACTAGCATTCGGATGCCCACTAGGGCAACTCCATTTTTGTTGGTGTATGGCTCCGAGGTAGTCATGCCTCTCGAGTTGGAAATACCTTCCCTACGCATATCAATGCAAGAGTTCATCGATGATGACACCTATGGTAGGCCAGTTAGACCAGCTTACGTTGCTCGATGAACGATGCATCAATGCTCTCGAGCATTTACGTATCTATCAAGAGCGACTTAAGAAAGCATACAACATGAAAGTTCACCTGAGGGACTTTCAGGTTGGTGACTTGGTCTTAAAAGAGAACCAACAAAATTCTAACTTGCCACCCCATCTAAGGGACAAGTTCATGGCAAACTAGTTAGGTCCCTATGTAATTGATAGTAAAATAGGACCTAGAACATACCGGCTCACCTCTCTTGAAGGAATCAAGGAACTAGAACCCTTGAACATCAGTCATTTGAGGCCATTCCACATTTAGAGAGCCATAGCCCACCCCAAAAGCTCCAAGGATTCCCACAATCGCTTGGTCAACCCAAAAAACTCCAAGGATTCCCACAATCACTTGGTCAACCCCAAAATGCCCCAAAGGTACCCATAATCCCTTTGGTCAAACCAAAAACTCCAAGGATTCCCACAATCGCTTGGTCAACCCTAAAATGCCCCAAAGGTATCCATAAACTCTTTGGTCAAACCAAAAGCTCCAAGGGTTCCCACAATCGCTTGGTCAAAAACAAATATTCAAAAACAAACAAAAACAAAAGATAATCAAAAATAACAAAAAAATTGCATCTCACTTCCATGCATACTCTTAAAAATAAAAAATATAATAAACTGCATTAGGCATCGCATCCATACATGGCATATTTGTTGGTCATACACGTCATAAGCACCATAGACTGTAATTGCTAGGCAATTCCATCATTTTCCACATTCAGTCCATTTTGTAAACACATCCATCCAGAATAACGCCATCCACATTTTTTATCATAGTTAGTTGTCTGCTAATGTCTTTAGGGTTTTCGTCATTCAGCTGTCTTTAGATTTCTAGCCAAAAATTATACAAAGTCAGATAGATTTTACAAAGGTAGAGTTTTACTTGGATCACACCTCGTTACGTAGCATCCCCACACAAGTTAAAACACATAAAAATTCCCAAGTTGTGTGAATGCAAGAGAAACCTACAAAGTAGTCTAGGGTACCATAGGTGAAAGGTTAGCCTATTCATCCCCCTATGCAAATGGTTCGAGAATGCTGAGAATTGACAAAAGGACAAGCTCTTCCCCATCCAATTCCCCATAATAAATAGTGGTTACAATCCACTATCAAAAACCCCAAACACCTTTGATCCCCAAAGTCATAAGGATTCGTACTACACACCCCGACAAGGATGGGTAGTCATCCCCAAGGCCTAAAATATCAATGCCATTACATAATCATATCCCCAATCACCTTTGGTCCCCAAAGTCATAAGGATTCATACTACATGCCCTTGACAAGGATGGGTAGTCATCCCCAAGGCCTAAAATATCAATGCCATTACATAATAACATCCCCAATCACCTTTGGTCCCCAAAGTCATAAGGATTCATACTACACATCCCTAAACAGGATGGGTAGTCATCCCCAAAGCCAAAAGGGATCAATTCCATTCGCAAGCCAAAAACCTACGAGCTCAACTTTGAAACCTAAAATGCAAAATCAAATAACAGTGGTTATCACCACTATTCAAACCCCTTGCTCAAAAAGAAAAACAAAAGAGAAAAATAAACAATGATTTTTATCACTATGTATGAGAGCAAGTATCCCAACAAGTTGAGCAACCGAAAGATGCCTGAGCTTGAATCCCTAGAATTCTCAGCATTCAAAAAACCATCTAGGTGATCCTCATTACGGGTTTGGTGGACAACCTACCTAGCAATGGCGGTATCCTAAACGCATGACGATATGTCTATCACATTAGCTTTGCGTGTGAGCAGACCAATGTTTGCATGTGGATGAGCTAGCTTATGGTACCTTAGATTGTCCTATGGATTAATCTTACTAAATACAACAAAGGAGTTAGTGGAGCTAATTAGGTGATCCTCAGTACAGGTTTGGTGGACAGCCTACCTAGCATTAGCGGTATCCTTGACAAATACCACATAAACAAATTCAATCGCACACACAGGGATGTGAAATAACTTGGTCAAACTCAAGTCTGATTCATACCTTGTTCAAAAGTCTTGTAAGATAAATGTACAGTCTTGGCTAGTTAGTTAAAACATCTGAGTCTCAAAAAACCTTAACTACATTCTAAAACAAATGTTGTACATGTCCATTCTTACATCACCATCAAAAAATACAAAACAAAAAAAAATATTACACATGCAAAGTCATCACATAGTACAGAAAGCCAGTAAATCTTGTACAGTCTATGGTGCCACCGACAAGTTATCAACAAATCATTCCATCCATTCCATATGCATACATCATATAATTAGAAACATCGCATTCATAATAACACATGCATACATCAACTAACTAAAATGTGCATAAAATAAACAATAAATCATGACAAGTGTATAACCAAAAATAAAGTCATGTATATATATCACCAAAATGCCCGTAGGCTACAATAAGTCGGTCCTCTGACCTCACAAAAACATCAAAAAATCAAAAACCCCAAGCCTAGGGAGTCGGCCACCATGATCACGTAGGATCGGTGCGACTGGAACTACCCCCAATGGTGTGGGTCCTATGGGACCTCTCAAGGCAGCTGCTGCCAGCCCCCGCATCATGCCCACTAGCGCTACCCTCACCCACCCACCTACGATGAGAGGAAGCAGACTGCTCAGTCTCACTATCTCTCATTCAACGTGAAGATCCACCTCTAGTGAGCTCAGGTAACTGCCCACCGAGGTGGATAATCTCTGCCTCCAACTCCAACCGATGTCGGACCAAATCCACCTCCCATCGATGGTACATAGCCAATGCGTCATCGCGCTATGCCAACTGAGTCCGTAGGAGATCCCTCTCCCATGAAGCATCTGTGTCCCCATCCCATCGATGGTACGCAGCCAATGCGTTCTCCCGCTTCACCAACTGAGTCCGCAGGAGATCCCTCTCCTAGAACCTCCCCATGCTCCTCATCTCATCTCCATAGTAGATCCTCCAATCATGCTATCTCAGCATGATACCTAGCCTCCATGTCCCCTAGGACTGCTGAGGCATGGGCATCTCTGGGATGGTGGGCTGCTCCGACACCCACTACTCTGGAACGTCCTATATATCCGGCTACTCCAGAACCCCTAGGTCATCCCTAGTCAAGTCGTCAACCTCCACCATATCCGCATCATCAAGCGGAGCTCCCCAACCCTCCCCGATGCCTCTGCATCCTCACCACCTATTGCTACCGCATCCGTGCCTCCTAGAGGCCCCTCACCCCGCCATCGCCGCATCATCCACCACTGGTCATACTCTATAGTCACCCCGACATTGTCCACATCAGGGACATCAATCACTGCATCCGACTCCTCACCCAATGGCTCAATGATCGGCCAAGCTAGAGTCCTCTCATCGCCCGACGTCGATAGATCAAAGGCTCACCAGGAAATCCCTGGTGCACCCCAAACTATCGAGTCACCCGGACGTACGGGAAGTACTCCTGCTCGGTCCCATGTCGCCCGATCAGCCACCTCCCCTATGCCCTCGTTGGAGCCACTCCCCAACCTCAGGCTAGGTTGGACAGTCCCGGTATGGATGCTAGAACACCTCCCCTAGAGCAAGACATGAGAAGGCATTGGCATAGTGCCCTACGACACCTGCCCACCACCGACTCTGCCCCTGCTCCTCTGACCTCCACCATAGAGCAGCATAACCAATCTCCCTATCCACCATCTCTACCCGAGTGGTCCAAGGCAATCCCTATGGCCGCTCCATAGCTATGTGCTGCCACCCCAACACTACAATAGGTAGCTGCACCCAATCCCCTTTCACCTTTGATAGTGGACCTCGTACAACTCATCATAAAGCTATGCCAGTAGTGTCTGACCCCACCTCATAATCAGTGGCGCTAAGGTCAGACACTCCACAAGTCTAAACACCACCTCAAGCAGGTTCCAAGGGAACCTCGCACCTGAGGAGTCGAGAAGCAACATGTTGGAGATGAGAGTCATGAGCAGTGCATGCCTCACTCCCAACACGCCCTTCTCCAGCCACCATCGCACCAAAATCTTACCAATCAAGCAGTCCCCCTCTGCCCTCTCCACCGACTCATCCACCCCCATCTCCCCGCATGCCCAAAGCACCGTGTCAGAACCACCATCCATTGATCATGAGGAGTAGTCCGAATGGGCAGCCCATCTATCAAAATCCATAGAATCTGATAAACGTCCTCAGAGTCACTATCATCTCCCTTGTTGGGAGATGAAAGGTGTTGGTGGAGGATCCCACAAATTGATCAAGCAGTCAGATATGCCCGATCCCCCACCATAGGCTCTAACCGAGTCACCTGCTTGAGCCCAAGGGCATCAAGCCACTCCCAATCCACCATAGTCGCCTCCCTGCTTCAAAAACACCTTACTGACGGTACCGACTCTTCACCACCACAAACAAAAAACACAAAAACATTAAAACATGACAACAAAAATAAACTGTACAACAACATTTAACAAATGTACACAAAACATTTACAAATACTACAATGTACAACAAAACCATTTAATAAATTCTATAGTTTTAACCTTAGTTTTATTAAAAAAAAAACAAAACAAAACAAATTTTTCATTTAAACAAAATAAAAAAAAAACTTTAAACTAGGGTTTTTAACCTTAGTTTAAACTTAATACAAAAAAAAAAAAAAAATTTTAAACTAGGGTTTTAATCTTAGTTTAAACACACAAAATACAAAAACAAAACATTTAAACTAGGGTTTTAATCTTAGTTTAAACAAAAAAATATACAAATTTTAAATTACGGTTTCTAAAAAATAAAAACAAACAAAATAAAGCGAAGGAGCACCTACCGGTCTTGCCTCGGCTCCGCCACTCGATGATCCGGTCCGTGAACTCATGGTATCCATGAAATCTCGATAGCTCCGCTACGTAGACTCGACCTCCTCCTCACAACTCCAAATCGCCAAAAAACAAAGTGCAAATGAGCCCAAAACCTAGTTTTGGCCCTTATATAGGCTTTTAGGCCTATAATCATTCCACCCTAGGATGAGCACTCTAGTTAGCACTCATCCCACCCTAGGACGATTACAAAACTGGTATTCATCCCACCCTAGGACGATTACAGAGCAAGAAAATCAAAAACAACAAAAACTGCATCCAAAATGCACCAAAAACAACAATAAACTTACCGAACAAAGGCACCTTTGCGCCTGACATTCTTGGCATGCAAAACCAATATTGGGGTCACAAATCCTCACTATCCTACTCCCTAAGAAGGCTACCATAGCTGGACCGCTCCACGGGAGGACGGATTTTCGAGAATTTCATCCCCAAACGACATCACAAAAAGGGTCCAAACCCACCCAAAAATAGCAATAACATTGCCGAACAAAGGTGCCTTTGCACCTAACATTCTTGGCATACAAAATAGATGTCAAGGCCACAAATTATCAATATCCTACTCCCTAAGAAGGCTACCATAGCCGGACCGCTCCACGGGAGGACGGATTTTTGACAATTTCAGCTCCAAAATGCATCACAAAAAGGGTTAAAACCCACCAAAAATAGGTCATATTGTTGGGAAACTGCATAAGCATTCAACGAAAAACAACTGAAGGCACCCTTACAAAAGTCATCTTGGGTCAAGCGACTCATCACTTTTCTCATGTCGGTCATTCCCTCATCGATTCGTCGCTTGAGGGGGTAGTCACACTTAGTCACCAACCAACAAATACACACCCAATCAAGGAAATGGCATGCATTCAAAGAATCATTGACAAAGACAATCACGCTCCTGCTTGGGGCAGCAAACAAGCAATTATCACAAGCTGATCAAACACTTGGCATTCTAGAATCATGAACTCAAGGTTCCCATAGACAAAAGGTTGTGCCCTTTGCCTATTCATGACTGAACAATGTCCAAGATCAAGTAACACCTCACCGAAAAAGGTTAACACTTGAATTAAGCTCCTTAGCTCGTCAGAAGCAAGGATTCAAGAATGCGTGCCCTTTCCATACTTGGGGCATCAAAATTTGGTTAGGTTACTGAGAAACCCTAATCATTAGTGCTTTGGTTATCTATTTTTGCTCAGCACTGCGCCACGCACAGCGCATCCCAAAAAGGGGCATCTGTAGACACCAAAACAACACCAATCCGATTATGTGACGACAAGCACTGATCGAATTGACATACATAGCCCCTAGGGCAGCCCCCAGAGGTTAAACAGTGGTCCTAACCACTCCCACAATAGTTTTGGAAGGTCAGAGGTCAATTTGGCACCTTTCAGGCACTCTGCTCCCTACTCGTTCCACCCTGGGATGATTACAAACTGGTATTCGTCCCACCCCGGGACGATTAGCAACATTCGCTCCAGGGTGGGGCGAATAGCAGGTTTGATGGGAAAAAGGTCAAACCTTGACAAATGGTAGCTCAGATCCGCCACTCAACTCCACCTTCAATGCATGGGAGTGCGAGTGAGCATTTTTGAGCTCAAAGAGGCAGTCATAGAGGCAGTCATGGAGCCCTTAATCAGGGAGGAATCTTCTCTCCCTGAGAAGGCATGATGGCCAAGTGGCGCCTCTGCATGCTCATTCACAAGAGACCCTCAGGTCTATAAAATGGTGAGTCTTCTCACCCCAAAAAAGGATAGAGCAGGAGCATTTGGAGCAACGGAGTGCTGCTGAATTACATCCTCACCCATCACTTGTGCTTCTTACATCCTTGATCTCTCTTTTGGAAGGGAGGTTATTGGGTGATCATTGGAAGCACAATCCGGACCCAAAACCCAAACATTTGGCCACAATACCCCACCCAATTTTCTGACACAACCCCCTAGGAGGTTTTGGACCCATCCCAAGTGGATTGGTGCCGAAACCAAGCCCCAAACGGTGGGCGTCCTGCCCCCGGGTGCCCCCCGCACTGCTGCAGTCCTAATCGCCCCACCCCGGAGTGATTAGAAATCTGTAGCATATTTCTTTACTATTTCATTTGCATTTCATTTTAGGTCACTCATATAGGCTGCCATTCAAATTTCATGTCATTCTGATGAATATTGGTTGTGTTTTCAGTGTTTTTCGCTTTCATTAACATACAGGGAGCATCATCGGATACAGGGCGATCGAGGCAGAATTTGCAAAATCCGACCTTCTGGGTCATCTCAAAATGCCCCATTTTGCCTAACCCCAACTTTGCAGGTGTTTTGGAGGCCCCTGGATGGGACATTTAGGAGGTCACTTTCTGACATTTTGTGATAGTCCTAATCGTCCCACCCCGGAGCGATTAGAAATCTGTGGTAGATTTCTTGACTGTTCCTTTTGTAGTGTGTTCTTGGTAATGTTTTCATGCCTCTATCCAAATTTTAGCTCATTCTGATATGTTTTGATTATAGTTTTAATTATTTTATGCATGCATTAACCGGAGGCCTTGGGGATCGCATGTTTCCCTCCATCCGCAGGTGCTTTTAATCATTTGCTATTTTTTTGAATGTAGGATCTCGACACCGGAGGGGCAGCAAGGAAGCATAGATGCATTCACGCAAGCGGTGGTGACGTTTGGCCCACCCATTTCACATGTGGGCACGCGGAAGAAAGCGTACCATCCGTGGTGTGACAAAACTATGTTTAACGCTCCTAGCCCCTGAAAAGGGAGGAGACGTATTGTAACCTGATCTCGAGAAAATTAATAAAATAAAGGGCTGCACTTTACATTTGCTTTACATCTCATTTCATTTCGCTTGTTTTCCCCTTTTCATGCATTTTTCGTTCGTAGGACTTAGCGTTACGTTTTGCTTTTGTTTGCACCGCACCCGGTACGCCTATGGGCTTTCGTATCCTCGTGCTTTCATATTGGCCTAGTTTTCTATCTTAGAGGATTCACGAGAAACTTGTAAGAATGAAAAGGAGCTTTGATGCTCCTAGTTTTAGACATTGTTCGAGTTTGGTGTGGATGTTTTATGCCACCGTAAGGGATAGGATACTCTGGATACCAGTGAAGGATAAAACTAATGAGGGAGAACCCTTGTCATTTTATTACTGGACAAGTCATTTAAGGAGAAATGAGTCTTTTTATAGATTTAACTTGGAATTATTAGGACCTACCCTAAAGATAATGTATGGAGAATGCCCTAGATTGACACCCCTAGATAAAAAGACATTGAGAATAGAGGGTGCCGAAGAGGGAAACTGGTATTTGTTAATTGAGGGTACAGTGATAAGATTGTATGGTTTCATGGGTAAACCTTTTCTTTTGCCTCACTTTGTAACAGATAGACTGTTTGCCCTAGAATTTTTTAGGCAATTTGAGTACATTGACTTGAAATTTGGTTCGAGGAGAAAGAGGAAATCTTTGTTGACTTACCACACTTTGGATGATATTACTATCACCAGGAAGGGTTAGAGTGAGCAAATAGACCAATACCTAGATAGGTTAGGTCTTCTACATCCCACAAAGGTGGATTTATGACCCTGATGGCATTTTCACTAAGAGAAATATAGTTGTAAATGGGGATAAATCCTATAAATTTGAAAAGAGACATAGGCCTCATTTTGAGCAAGGTCAAAATAATGAAGAGTCTACTCTATTGGAGTGGAATATCTCAAAAATGGATCAATTTCCCCCTTGGATCGATTTCTATGAGCAAATTGTTGATTATAATCCTGATAAGAAGATAAAACATCGGCTAACAAAAGACCTCATTCGTGATATTGATGGAAAAACTGGAAAGAAGAAATATTCTCAACTAGATGAGGACACTCCAAAAGAGGAGGAAGTGAAAATAGAATCCTGGAATGTTGCAAAATTTTCATATTTGTGGAGAATGAGGGTTGAAATTGGGAATTGTTTCCCAAGTCCAAATTTGGAATGAAGATTTACAATGACTTTTCTAAAAAGTATGTTGAAAATATTGCAACTTGGAAGCCTAAGAATGTTAGAAATACTGTGTTGATTGTGGAAAATCCCAAGCTATTTTTGAATCCCTTTCTCCACCTACAGACCAGGACATTCTAGCTAAATATCAAGAAGCTCCTCTAACAACAGTGGAAGTTTTGAAACCCTTTAAACCTACTACTGAGCAAGTACAACAATTTCCCAAAGGAGCACAGATGTTGAGCAAGACTCAGTATGCAAGTAAGAAAGATGTTAGTACTCCAGCTATTGAGGTGGTAGCTAGACCTAAACATTTAAATCTAGGAGGAAAACCTCTAGATACAGATATTGACTAGAGGAAAAAGGATGAAAATTTTAAGTTCACCCCACTTAATTTCACTTTTACAGCTTCAGTTGAATTGAATCCTATTTTATGACAATCATTGCTAGGAGGGATAGTTGAGGAGGAGGAATTTGAAGAAGAACCATCAGAGAGTGAACTAGGTAGTTTTCAATTGATTCATAGAAGAACCAGAATATCTCTTGAAAGGGAAGAGAGAGAGGTCTCAAAGAAACAAAAGACGGATCATGAGATACCAGCTGAGGAGACAGTTGTTTCAGTTGTTGAAGAAGTAATACATAAAGAATAGTCATATATAGATATTGAATAAGAACACCCTATATTTGTAGGTGATGGTACATTCTCTCATCCCTTTTATCCTCTTGCTCCTCTTGAATCTCTAGTGAAGTATCCCTCTCATTCTAATTTTCAAGAAGTTTCAAATGTACTATCCCCATATTTGAGTTTACCCCAGGTTTATATGGTTACTTCTAAATATCAAGTGGTTCCTTCACCACCTATTTAACCCCAAGTTCCACCTTCATCACCCCCATTTTCATCTCCTATTTTATGTTAGATTCCCATTTCTTCATCTCCTATTACTTCGTATTCACCTTTGTCTACACCATCATTGAAGGAACAAATTGTTCCAAGCACACCCATTCATTCCATTGCTAGTTTAGCATCAATTCATATGAGTTTACCAATAACCATCATAGCAATAACTACTGAGTCTAATGTTGTCATAGAAACTACTATAGTTACCTCTACACCATCGTTATCTTCAATTGATTCAGCACTTTCATTTTTAGTGTTTTCATCCCCTCTAGTTGTTGGCTATTCAAGTCAGGTGATTATGTCAAAAGTACAAACAACCACTCAAGGAATAAATAATTATTAGGCTGATAAGCTTTCTAATCCTTCCAAAAAAATGGTTGTGTGGAGAAAGAGCATGTATGTAGATCTAGTTTCGAGGTAAATAATTTCTAGATCCATGATTTCCCTTGTGATTAAGCTCGAAGTTGAGATGAAAGTTAAATATTATAGAGTTGAGGATATTACTGAATATATAGAAAAATTTCCATAAGAAGATGAAATAGTGATTGCTAGAGCCCACTTGGAAACCTTTTATGTGAAAAATTATATATTTAAAGAGAATGTGGGTAAACTAGAGAAGCAAATTGAGAAGCTCAAAAAGAAGCAGAAAGGCTCTCAAGAAAGAAGCTAAGAGCTGGCAAGAAAAGTTCCTGGAAGCCAATAAGCTTAAGGATCAATTAGTAGATCAAAAGAATCTAAATGAGGACCAAGAAAAATAAATACAAAGCTTTAAACAACAATTTCAAATTTAGAAGGCTAAATCTTCTGGATTTTCTAAGGCTGGATTGAAAAATATCATAAAGGAATTGCTCTTAGAGGTACAAGAAAAATATCCAGGATTGCAATACATTATTAATTTATTAAATGATGTTAGCTGCTTCTCCAATAAGTACAACAAGGTTTAGATAAAATCATCGGAGAACTCTAGCCCATGGTGATTCTTGCCGAGCAAATGTATAAATTGGTTGACAGCAGATTCAATGATTCTGCTAAACCTATTTCAAGCAAGGAATGGAGCATGGCTAGAGTTGTTTCAAAGACAGTAGTAAAAAAGCATAGGGTAGTTCAAAAGGTATGGCTATTATTTGATCAAATTGAAAAAATGATTAAAGATGTAGTGGATGTCAATTCAGAAATGGTTCAAGTTGGCTTTACTATTTTATGGATGGAAGACAACAGCTTGCTATCTGTGGAAGAGATTCAGAAGAGTATTGATGAGAAAATTGAATATGAAACTGAAGTTGATTCTCTAGAAGAGCCACTAAATCAAGAGCAAGTTGCACAATTAATCATTGACCTTACAAGATTGAAATATCTCATGGAAGATCTGGTAAACAGGGGAGATGCTGCTAATTATGAAGATATTGGAGAATTGGAGTGTGTCTATAAGTAGCTGAAAGAAATCTGAAATCCCCTTGATACAGCTTGGAAATAGGCTTTACAAACTTTATATATAATGATTCAAGTGTTTGATGATTAATCTGGAGATAGAAACCAAGAAAAATATCCTTTAGGAGAGGAAAATGAAGAGGAATAAGAGGAGCAAAGAGAAGAAGAAGTTGAATATGAGGCTGAGGAAGAGGCCAATCAGGAAGAAGAACATGATGGAACTGTTTTTGGCCTAGACGGAGCTCACACTCAGTTTATTTTTGTGTTGTACATATTCACAATTTTGTATTTTTGTTTTTTTTCTAACATTGTCAAAAAAGATAATAAAAGCATGAATGCACAGAGAGTCACATTTTTGAAGGTATTTTGTAGAAAGGCCTTATAAAAGGAGTGGATGTATGCATGTTAAGCATAGTAAAGCAGTTTTGTTGAGATATATGTAGATATTGATGTTTCATGCATAGTTTCAATATGAATGTTTCTCCTCGAAGGGTTTTACAAAATATTTCTGAAGGCAACATCCTTATTGAAGTTATTCAGTGAGGCAGATTTTGAAGATAGTAGCAGCATATTTGTATTTGTTTTGAAGTGTGGTCTCTATATGAACCTTTACCCTCTAAAGAATAGTTGTAATATTTTTCTAATGGACCTTAACTCTTTAGGCAGATCAGTGTATTTTCATAGGGTAGTTTTCATATGGAAATAATTCTTTAAGGCACACTTTTGGATAAAAGCATTTTGGACTCCATGGCCCAGTGGATAAGATTTTTAGTTTAATGACTTTGCGAGCAAATCCACTCGAAAGGTGCCAGAATTTAGGCCCAAAATGGCCACATATCCTTAGAAAAATTTTGAAAATTTTACTAAGGAATGAAAGCTCCATTTCGCATGCATTCTAGTGTATTTTGGAGCAGATTCACGACAAAGGTAAGAAGTCCACCCACACTTAGTCAAATTTTGCACTCGATGAAAATCCGCATCGCGTCCCTTATTTTTGGCTCTAAATTAGCAACAAAGGATTTGAATCTGCAAAAGTTTTTGGAGAAAGGTGACGTAAGCATAAATTTTTTACGGATTGGCGATCGCTTTGCATTTATAAAATATTTAAAAGCGGCTAAGTGTTGGAAGATTGTTTTCGAAGGACTCATAGAGTGTTTTGGACCAAAATGGCGACATAAGACGGAAGATTATGTAAAGATGTGCAGATTCGCGAAAAGGAAATTTTATCTAATTCTTTAACAGAATGGTGACAAGTAATATTTATCTAAGGCTAGTGTAGAATGAAAACATAGTTTTTTACACTATGTCAGGCCTGGAATTGAAATTCATGACTAATGCTCTTGTCTGGATCTGTAAGGGAATCCACAATATTTTCAATGAAAATGTGACATCATCAAACTGTTTATGCGGATTCACTTTAGCATCAACGCAAAAGGAAAAGAACATGGAATAAGTGGCAGATTCTATTTTTCCATATTTATAATGCATTTTTATGCAGATTGGCATTCTGAGGTTTTTAAAGCATGGAGGATGATGTCATAAAATATTTTAAATCAAAATGGCACAGTGATCTCTTCTTGTCATTTATGAAAGCTTATTTCAAACAAATCATAGCCATACGATGGAAGAGATTGACGATAAATAATTACTGAGCAAAATAAAATAAAATAAAAGCTTTCTCTTTGGGACTAAAGAACGGTTAGTTGTAAAAGGAATCTGAAGCACCAAGGGTTTCAAGAAGATCAAAACCATGATAGGAGGTTTACAAGAAAGATCCATGATGCAGATGAGATCTCCAAAAAATAGAAATCCAGTTTGAGCCAACAACTAGCAAGTTGCAAAGGTTTCTAGTTGTCATGGTGATTTACTTACAGCGGGTTTCCCAGAGATCAAACCAGTAATATGATGCCAACTAAGAACTCTCTATTGAGTTGTGAAAAATCAAATATTTGTAATGTTCCATATTATTTTTAATTTTACAAACTATAAATAGAGGTCGAACCCTCATTTTCAAGGGTTGGCTCTAGCGTGTTTGCTTGTACCACTGTAAATTTTCTAGAAGTTAATGAAAGGAGCATTACATTTATTTTTACCTCAAAGCTTGTGTCTTCACCATATGATATCATAGGTTATAATATTAAAGCTACATTTCGGTGAATACTTGAATAATTAGTTTGATAGGCTTACTGACTAATAGGGTAATTGAAATATGGTTTGTATTGGTTTTATATTTTTAGGAGTGTATTTCTATTAAATCTAGATAGTGATTAATTATGTTATTTGGATTATCATTATTGGGGTATTGGAATTATTTTCTACAATATTTCTCTACTGTTCTTTTAAATGTGTGAGGGTGTTCAATATTTGTGATAATGTTGATCTAACTAATGTGTTCTAATATGATTTTTGGAGTTGTTTTCTATGGTAACAATGTTGTTAACCTAATCGTCCAACTGTTGTTCACTTTTCTAACCCTAATATCTCTCTAACCCTAATCTCTCTCTAACCCTAATATTAAAATCCCAAGTGAGCATAATAGCGTCAACATCTTATTTGAGTTGACAAGGAACCAGCCTACTCTAGAAGTTAGACCGAAAACTTTGTTCAGGTCTATACCAATGTTGAGTGCTTAGTTGTAGCTATCGGGTGCATGCCTAAACATAAAATAGGAAGATATATAGCTACAGTGTTGAGTAAAGCTTAAACGCAATTCAGTGACCAATAGTAATCTAACAATACAGCTACGTGAAATGCAACTACATGAGCTGCTGGTGGATGTATTGTTATTAGGGATTATTTGATCCCTAATTCAGATATATACTCCATAGTTCATCATTTTTCTTGACTTACCTACCTCAGCTATTAACTAGAGAAAACATCCAACCTTTCTTATTTGCTTCCACCAGCAATGACACTTGTCCTTGCATCCATAGATGGCTTAGCAGTATCTCATTCTTGCAACAAAAGTAGATAAAAAAATGACTAGATTTTGAAGGTTATCACATACTCCCCCTCTAATATTAAACACAATCTTTGTGTTTATAGTGCAAGTAGAAAATAACATGATCTACATATCCTCATGATCAATTAAAAACATAGCAATATCAATAGCATTTCAATGAAAGATTCTCAACTATTCACCATACACATCAAAATGTTATATTTGTTTAATCCAAAATATGATTATTTCATTTTTCACATAAAAATGGAAATTATCTTCTCATTATGTCCACATCCTCCCATATGGCACTATTTTCAAAGTATCGATTTCATTAGACCTTACATTGTTCAATTTTCCTTTTTCTTAACTGCTTTGTTCTGTAGCCAAGAACTCTAACTGGTCGCACCTCGATGTGCAAGGGATCGGTCATCTAAAGTTGATCAACATTACACACATGAGACAGGTTAAAAACTTATTTCTTGAGGAGGGACACATGGAAAGTATCATGGATTTTTGATAGGTTGGGTGGCAAAGCTATTTTATAGGTAGCTCGGCTGATTTTATCAATGACAGCAAAAGGTCCTACAAATATTGGACTAAGTTTATAGGATCGAATAGATATCTTAGTTGGTTTAACCCTCAGGAATACTCTGTATCCCAAAGTAAATTCCTTGGGTATTATTTTAAGGTCCGCATAACTTTTTTGTTGGTTTGCAACTTCCTTAAGCCTCTATCGAATTTTGATAAGTTGCTTTTCCATTTTATTTACCATATTCGGTCTGATCATCACTCGATTCTCTAGATTTCTCCATGATAATGGTATTCTACACCACCTCCCGTATAGTACTTTAAAATGAGCCATATCTAGTGAAGTATGGTATCCATTGTTATAAGCAAATTCTACCATAAAAAGGTAGTCTTCCCATTAATTTTGATGATCCATGCAATACATTCGAAGCATATATTCTAAGACTTGGTTTACCCGTTCAGTATATACATCTATTTTTGGATGATATGCAGTACTAATATATAGTTTTGTTCCCCATGCATGATGCAATTCCTACCAAAACTTAGATGTGAAACGAGAATCTCTGTCCGATATAATTATTTCAAGAAATTCATGGTCATACCACTTCCCTAGAAAACTTGTGAGCTATAGTAGGAGCTTCATATTTTATGTTTCCTGGCATAAAATGTGCCACTTTAGTGAATCTATCAACTACTACTAGAATAGCATCATGCTAGAAGTGGTTCTTAGATAAATCGACTATAAAGTCCATAGATACAACCTGCCATTTGTGTTATGGAATTTCATGTGAAAATAGACATCCTACAGGATGCAAATGTTCTACCTTCACCTTTTGACATTCTAAATGCCTTGCCACAAACTTCGTGATATCCCTCTTCATCCTCGACCAATAATAATATTTCCTTATATTTTCATGTATCTTTATATAACTTGGATGAGCGAAATAAGGAGCAAATGTACCTCCTGTAGTAACATATTTCTTGGGTTTTGATCATTTGGTACTACCATCCTGTTTCTAAAATATAATGTATTTTCTCAGATTCCAAATTCTTTTGCCTTTTCAGAACCTCACTAAACCAAATCTCAATATTTTTTAGAAAAATCATCTTGGAATTGTAGGTTTCTTATCTATTCAATTACATCAAATTGATAATGTTATAGTTGTGATATACCTTCTTCTACTCAAAGCATCTGCTAATTTG
The DNA here is from genome assembly GCA_028583015.1 of Wollemia nobilis. NCBI lineage: Eukaryota > Viridiplantae > Streptophyta > Pinopsida > Araucariales > Araucariaceae > Wollemia > Wollemia nobilis. The sequence continues at coordinate 1,029,639 of JAQPPZ010000762.1, forward strand.
TTTTCTTTTCTCTTTATATACTCAATGTTGAAATCATATTCTACCAGAAACTGCATCCAATGCCTTTGCCTATCATTAAGCATTGGTTAAATGAAAATATATATTAAACTTTGATGATCAGTTTTTAGCTCAAAAGGTTTACCGAGCAAATAATGATGTCACATCTTAAGGGCATGCACCACTACTGCTAACTCTAGATCATGTGTGGCATAGTTCAACTTATATTTCTTAATATTTCAAGATTCATAAGCTATAACACCCTCTTCTTGCATGATAACTCCTCCCAACCCTTCTATGGAGGCATTGGTACACAAATTAAATGAAAGTTTAGGATCCGGTATCTTGAGAATTGGTGTTGTTAATTTTTCCTTAAGTATCCTGAAAGCTTCCTGACAATGTGCATTCCATTTAAAAAATTTTCCTTTCTTCTACAGATTGGTTATTAGATAGGTCAATTTTGAGAATTTTTTGATAAAATATCGGTAATACCCAGCAATCCCCATAAAACTTTGTACTTTAGATACATTTTTTGGAGAAGGCCAATCAATGATGGCTTCTATTTTCTTTGGGTTCACTGATATACCTTACACAAAATTATATGATCCAAATATTGTACCTGGGGTGTGTAAAATTCACACTTGGATAATTTTCCATATAATTGGATCTTTCTAAGTATTTCAAGAACAATTCTCATATTTTTATCATGCTCCTCTTTGCTTTTGGAGTAGATCAGTATGTCATCAATAAAAATCAACACAAATGGATCTAGTTGCTCTTGAAATACACTATTCATTAGGTTCATAAAGGTTTTTGGAGAATTAATTAGTCCAAAGGGAAACACTATAAACTCGTAGTGGCCATATCTAGTCTAAAAAGCAATTTTATGGGTATCTTCTTCTTGAATTCTGAGATGATAGCTAGATCTGAGGTCAATTTTTGAGAAAATTGTAGCTCCTTTCAATTGATCAAATAAATCACCTATTCTAGGTATAGAATACTTGTTCTTAACTGTCATATTGTTTAACATTTTATAGTCAATACATATCCTAAGTTACCCATCCTTCTTCTTAAGAAAAAGAACTAATGCACCCCACAGAGAGACACTAGGTTTAATATGTCCTTTTTTCTAATAGATCTTGAAGTTGTATCTTGAGTTCCTGCAACTCTATTGTATTCATCCTATAGGATCGGGCTATAGGTGTTGCTCCTAGAAAGAGTTCTATGGAGAAATCAAATTCTCTTTGGGGTGGAAGACCTGGCAGATCCTCATGGAAAACATCCCAAAAATCATTCAATACCGGATAAGTCTAGAAAAGACTTACCTTAGATTCGGTTTCTTCCTTTTTATTAAGTTTGACTATAAAAGCTCTACTACCCTTTCTTATGGCTCTTTTGACCTGCATGGCTATTAGAAGATGTGGTTCCATTGATCCACACCCGTAATTAATTCATATCCTTTGCTTGGCATTATCAGTGAAATCCATCCACCTTTCTTCAAAGTTTAACAATGTCTTATGTGCTTTGAGTCAATCAACTCCGAATATTATGTCGAAGGCATGTAATGGAGCTGCATACAAATGCTTATTGTAAATTTTACCATTCATCAAAAAAGGTGTAGCTTGTCCATTAATTTTAGATTTACTTGTTGTTGCATATATCTTATAGGTTGGCTCCATAGGTTCCTTTCTTTTGTCAGATCTTAAAGGACATTTGTCAGCATAATGAGGTTCTTGACAAATCCAGTAACCAGTTTGTGGTGCCCTTTCCCTCTTATTTCCATCATTGTCTTCCTGAGTACCCATTATTGGTGCATTAACCTTTTGATCATACCTATCCCTTAAATATCCTTTGTATTGACCACCTTGGTTATTCTGATTTCCTCTATTTTCTTGATACTTGTTTTTATTTTTGTCAAATCTGTTGTTATTCATGTTCCTCCCATTTTTGTTCTAGTTCTTATCCCACTTAGCTATGCCAAAATTTTTATTTTTTTGTGGTTCTTCTCGATCAGGATTTTTGATAGTAGGCCTTCTTGGCCTTATAGTTATCCTCTTCCTATCAGGATAGATCATAGGTAGTGATAATGGTTGTAGGCTTCAACATGAGAATTAGGTGATTGATCCTTGGGTGAATTCCTACAAGAAATTTTTGGACCTTAATTTTAGTTTTTTGTTCATACTTAGGCATATATTGAAGCAGTTGCACAAACCACTGATAATATTCAATAATAGTCATATTACCTTGAGTCAACCTTGAGAATTTTGTAGTCCTTTCAAGGTGAAATTATGGTGTCAAAAACCTATCCTTAAAATCCTTTATAAAGGTTTCCTACTTCACATCTGCTACCTCTACATTGTAGGTTTTTCTGTAGGTATCCCACAAATCCGTAGTTGCTCTGGTCAAATGAAAAAATTGCCCATGAGGTTTTTGATTTAGAGAAAAGAGTTCTAATGGCAAAATGGGCCTCTACACTATTCAACCATCTCTCTGCTTCTTCTCCATCACCCTTACCATCAAATTTGGCTATATCATTTTTTTCGCATACCTCTATCCAATTCAGAACCTACTTATCTCCTTCCAAGGTCCACGGATGTTTCTTCCTCAACTATAATTGGTTCCTTCTCTTTGGATAGATTTTCTATTATTTTCTATTGTTGGGAGATCATCTCCTATTGTTGAGTTAGTTGAGATTTTTGCTAATCCATGTGTTCCAAAATTTGAGCCTTCTTTTGAGCCATATGCTCAACCATTTGGACTCTCTATTGTTCCATTTGTTCTTTTTTTGGCTCATTTGCTCTTGCATTAATTGCATCATTTAGACTATTTTATCATCTTTAGGATCTAGTTCTTTCTCCCTCCTATTCATATGAGGGGTTCTATGGTTTCCTTCATAGTACCAGTCCTCACAACCCTTTTGAGGACCCTCTTAAAATTTTTTATCAGCCCTTCCAGTTGTACCATTGTAGGTATTTTCTAAGAACTAGCTTTTTGTCTAGATGCCATTGCCTGTTTAGAAAGGAGCTTTGTTAAATTTTGATTTAAATGTTCAGCAAATTATGTTAGGCACAATTTTTCTAAAGTTTTATTGCTAAGGAATTCATAACCTAAAACTCTGATACCAACTGTAACAACCCGAGTCTAACCACTTGGTTGTCCTGGTACAGAAAAAATTTCTTCAACCCAATACCTTGTACGATTATGCTAACCCTTCATGAGTGTCATTTCACTGCAGACGAAATACCCATGAGGTTGAGAATGGCCAATTCTTGGTATAACTACCTAAAATGAACTTCTCTTCTCTACCTGAGATTCTAATTTTAGGTGAGAGTTTACTTCTAGGGCCCATTTCACCTAGAAGTGGAATGCATATTTCCCTACATCTCTTTATAAGATATTAGCGTTTTCATGTTGGAGATAGATGAGTTTGGTTTGTCTAGGGTCCACCACTACCCTGGTATTTACCCGATGCCCTTGTCTTGCCTACCAGCATAATGTCCCATTCCACTATGTCAGTGATCCATTACCAACCATTTCAAGTACAAATACAACCACTCTGATCCACCTAGGAAAAATGCCCATATCATCTTTCCTTTACCTCTCATCCCTAACCTTCCTATTAGGAGTACAATAGATCCTAGCTAGATGTTTCCCTTCCCACGACATCCAAGAGGGTTGAACTTAAAAATTATCTACCCATAACTTTTAAGTGGCTTGGTTGTCTACCCACAACCTTAATTGACATGGTTGTCTTTCCACAACCATTAATATATTTTAGTTACTCCATGTATCCAAGGTAGGGTTTTATTTATAGATTTCTTTGTTAATTAATTTTTTTCTAAGTTAAAATAAGTTAATTTATAATTATAATAATCTTATATTCATTCAAATTCAATGCCAATAAGGTCACCATATACACCATCCACGTTTTATGTCATTGCTAATGAGAAATCTATATTCTTAACACACATGCTTACTATACTATTTAAAAGAAATAAATTAACCTAAAGAAAACTATTAAAAGAACTTATTAAATTTTACTTCTAAGGATTCCATAGAACATTTATCAAATCTGTAAGAGAACTTTATAAATCATACATTTTATTCAAATGTTGATTGGAAAATGATTTGCTCTTCATGACGATCTTGCTCGTGTGAAATAGTAGACAGACATTAGCCCTAAAACCTATTAAATCATCTTACACCGCATATAAGGTAGATTTGAAGTTGAGAAGAGGAGATTGTAGATGAGTTTTATAACATTCGTGTACTACTAAGCAATGCTTCCTATGTTTCACTCTATCAAATGAAACCTCTAATGAAAATCTAGGAATTCTCATAGATTATTTATGAACTATTTAAACTTTGGTACCCATACCCCAAACTATTTAATTTTTTTTTAATAACATGTGGTTAATTATTTAGACAATAGGTACATTGGGCAAAATTGTTCTACCAAAAAGCTATTAAATCTGGTTTTAAGGTTTCTAGAAACTTTGTCACGGACAAAAAGCAAACTACCTACTGAAAAATGACTGGCTGAGTTCTACGTCTAATGAGTTTCATATTTCAATGTTTTCTCTTGTTGTTTTACACTTCTACTACCCACTTAATACCAATATTAACACATGCTACATTATTCATGATTACCAAGATGTTTTTATCTAGGTTTTTGCATAATAGTCCCAGTTATCCCTAATTTTTCTACTCCTCAGTAGAATTGTTCTTGTTTTCGGAGTTGCGCCCAGTCCATAATGAAACTAATGGAGTATTTCCTAAATTAAGCTTGGTTATAAGCATATATCTAGAAATAAATTTTGCATTCATCTCTATGAAATCCATAAATAACTTAATACTCTCTACTTACTTCCTATAAATTGCCTTACAACAGCATTAATATCATCGGGTGATGCAGCAAAATCCTAGCTGAATGAATTGGAAACTTACTTTTCCATAAAGAATTACTCACAAGAAACCCAAATTGTTTGGACAACCCTTCATCTCCAAGATGCTACCTTGAAATTGTGGAATACATTCAAGGTAGGTAGAGGGATCCAAGCAGTGGATCTAAAATGGGATAGTTTAGTATGGGCATTCAAGAAAATATTCCTAATGGATCAATTTTACATAGAGAAATTTGAGGAATTTTCTACACTCCAATAAGGCACCTTAACTATGGAGGCATATTTTCAAAAATTCATCAAATTGTTGAAATATATTTTGAAGTATGAGACTAAGAAATATTTTAAGGTATAAAATTTCATCTTGGGGGTGGATCCTAAGATTTTAACAAAAATAAATATGCTTAAGCCCAAAAGCCTATAGAAAGCATATAATTTGTCTTGATAGGAAGAGATAAATTAGCATACCAAGAAGATCTTATTCAACTATGGATTGTTGATAGAAGGAAACTGAAAAGAACTTAGGAAGAAGAAGAGTGTAGGGTTTACAAAATGGGACAAAGAATAAAATAAGAAAAACAAAGAAAACCTAAAATTTAGAAATAGAAATATTGGGAACAAGGAAAATTATAAGAAGAATTTTCATAGAAGGGATAATACAAAAGCCTAATATCAAAAGCAGAAGAATTAGGATACAAGGGATAGAAGATAGGAGAGGTCTCATGCACCCAAGATAAGTTGTTTCATTGATGAAGGTACTCATTATGCAAACAAGTATCCCCAATTGGAAGAGTAGAGTGGAAGGGCATAGGAACAACCTCATCAAATCTATGCACCATAGTAAGTCAAAACTTAGATGGTAAAACAAATCCCATGATGTTAAATGGTAAGTTTTTCAATATAAATGTAAAGGTTTTAATTGATTGTGGATCCATAGATAGTTTTATTTCCACTAGTAGTATTAGGGATATGCCAGAAAAAAACCTAGATTTTGGCACAAGGGTGGAAATTTGAGTATGGGTATGGGAAGACTTACTCATCAAATCAATGCTTACCTATACTAAGATCTCCTTACCCAATAGATCAACTATTTGGTACTTATATGTGACAACTGCTACATGCCTTTGATATTATTTTAGGGATGGATTGGCTAAAATTCCATGGAGCCCTAACCGGTTTCCAATAAATATAGATGGATTATATTGATAAGGATAAGATAATATTAAGGTTTCAAAGCAAGCAAGGGTCTTTTAGACCACATTATTATAAGCTATGCAACTTTAAAAGGTAATAAAAATAGGTGGAATATTGTATGTAGTTAAAATAAATGGCATGGAAGGAAGTAATGGAGATACAAAAATGTTTAAGAAACATCCAATTTTTCATGAATTTAGCAATGTGTTTATAGAATATCTCCTAGGCCTTCTACCTTACTGTGAATTTGATTTCACTATTAAATTAATACCTAGAGCTAAACCTATTGCTAAAATACTTTATAGAATGACTCCTATTGAGTTGCAACAACTAATGGTGCAACTCTATGATTTTTTAGAGAAAGGTTGATTAAGCCTAGTGTGTCACCATGAGGTACTCTAGTATTATTTGTTAAGAAGATGGATGGTTTCTTAATATTATGTATTGATTTTACGTTGCTAAATAATGTGACCATCAAGAATAGGTATTCATTACCAAGAATTTATGATCTCTTTGATCAATTAAATAATACCACTATCTTCTCAAATATTGACCTAATATTAGGATATCATCAGCTGAGAATTTATGAGGCCACTCACAAAACAAACTTCAAGACTAAATATAGACACTATGAGTCCACAATTCTACCATTTGGTTTGACAAATGCACCAACAACCTTTATGAACTTGATGAACAATTTGTTTAGGAATATCTAGATTATTTTGTTTTGATTTTTTTGGATGATATCTTGATATATTCCTGGACCAGAGAAAAACATGACCAACATTTGAGGTTGATGTTAGAGGATGAGGAAGAATCAACTAAATGAAAAGTTGTCAAAATATGAATTCTATGTTTAACAAGTATAATATCTATGGCACATTATATTTGCAAAAGGGATTGTTGTTGATCTTAAGAAAATTGAAGCCATATTAAGTTGGTCTACACCTATTATTGTGTTTGAATTTATAATTTTTATGGAAATAGCTAGCTATTATAGGCAATTTGTGAAATATTACTCAGGAATTGCCTACTCTATTACCAACCTTCAAAGAAAATGAAAAGAGTTCAACTAGACAAAAAAGAGTGAAGCCACCTTTGAAACTTTAAAGAATAAACTAACTACAACACAAATTCTCAAAATACCTAATCCTTTTGGGAATTTTATAGTATGCATAAATGCTTTCTTAGAGGGTTTGGGAGGGGTGTTATCCCAAAATGAAGCTACAGTAGCATATGAATCTAGGAAACTCAAGAAGCATGAGTTGAACTATGCTACACATGACCTGGAGTTAGTAGCAATTGTACATGCTCTTAATATTTGGAGGTACTATTTGTTAAGAAAACCTTTTGAGCTAAGTATAGATCACCAAAGCCTAAGGTATATGTTTACCCAACCAATGGTGAATTTAAGGCAAAGAAGATGGATAGAGTTCTTAGTCAACTATGACTTTGGTATAAGTTATATGAAATGAAAGGAAAACAAGGTTATTGATGCCTTGAGTAGTAAAAGGCATATAGCAATATTAACCTATATTTATGTAGACTTGATTGATAAATTTAATGAAATGCAGTTACAAGACTAGTATTGATTTGAAATCCAGGTTAAAATTGAGGTAAAACCTAAGGAAAATGGGTATTTTAACATAAAATATGAGATTTTATGTTTTAAAGATAGGGTTGTTATACCCAAGACTAGTGATTTAAGGAGAATTATTATGCAAGAGGTGCATTTTTCTCCATATTATGCTCATCTAAGAGGTGCAAATATGAGAGAGAATATGAAAAATATTTTTATTGGCTTGGAAAGAAATAGGATGTTAATAGTTTTATTACTAGGTTTTTGTAAGGCCAAAAGGTAAAGGCAAAATATCAACATCCAACAGGAATATTATACCCACATGATATATCTACTCAAAAGTGGTAGGTCATATACATGGATTTTATTTAGGTTTTACCTAAAACAAGGTACCAACATGATGCAATACTTGTGGTGGTAGACAAGTTGACTAAGGTTGCACATTTCATACTAAGGAACATCAATTATGATGCACCAATTGTGGAAAATAAGTTTACCAATAAAAATTCGGTTACATGGATGTCCTGAGGTGATCATATCAGATAAATATTCTAGATTTATGTTAAAATTTTGACAAGCTCTTCATTGTGCTTTGGGAACTAAATTGAATATTGGTTATACTTACCATCTAGAAATAGATGGGCAGATGAAGAGGGTTTACCAAGTTCTTTAATATATGCTCTACATTTATTGCATGGATCAAAATCCTAAGTGGGAAGACTATTTGCATCTAATATAGTTTACATATAATAATGGATACTATGCATCCTTATGAATGGCTTCGTTTGAGGCTTTATATAGAAGAAGGTGCATAACACCTCTATCTTGGGATAATCTAGAATATAGGGTGGTGATAAAATCAAACACTATAAAGGATATGGAAGAGCAACTTAGGGTGATTTGGTAGAGGCTCAATGAAGCAATTATAGTTAGAAGAGCTATGCTAATCTAAAAAATCACCAAGAGAATTCTTTATGGGAGATAAAGTCTTCTTGAGGGTGTGTAGACACCTAAAACATATCATGTTGAAGGTTACTACTCATATGGGACATGCTACAAGACCATATAGAATATCTTGAATAGACTCCAAGATAGAGCAATGGTTCTAACCACTCAATTTGGGCTCCTTGGCCTAATTAGGTTGAACCGTAGATGAGACCTGTGATCCCCAATTTGAACCATGATTTCAACCTATGGTTCACAATCTAGGCCACAACTATGACCTACGGTATTAACTAAAGTTTAGTTGACCTTCATTCAAGCCAAATTGGTTTGAATGACCATTGGATCTAGAAGAAGACAATTAAAGGACAAAATATTCCAGAGGCTTCCATTCCAATTGTCCTAACCACATCTTCTTGTTCTTGGCTTCTCCATGAAGCCACCCCTAGCCCTAGGGACATCCTATAAGTACCCCTTTAGTTAAGAGTAAATATATAGAGCATTTTGATAGCAAAGCGTTGTCGAATTGTATATGAAGAGAGCATATAGATTATTTCGATAGCGAAGCCCTATCGAATTGCATACTGAGTTCATGCATTGAGAAGGTCACTTTGCTATTCATCCAAAGATCAATTTGCTATGGAGGTCCTAGGATCCTAGGAGAGCCAAGAAACATTAATTCAGGCATATGGAGGTCCTATTCAACAATTCAACCACCAAATATGTCAGAGGACACTGATGCGACTCTTGATCATCAATTTGACAAGGAGGATCAAGCCCACAACCCTTGTATTTGGAGGTCAAGATACTTGGTTGTTCGTCGTGGTTGTCATTCACAGTTTATAGTGCAGACCACTCATCAGAGTTGTGGTTTGCAATAGGTGTAATATATCCTTACTATTTTCATTACAGTTTGATTAATTAGGTTAGAATTACCATTTTAGTTGATTAGTTGTGATTTTAGAGACTTTTGACCGATAGATTTAGGGTTTAAGGTAATCTTGTTTCATTAGTGTAGTGTATGCAATGATGGCTTCTTTTGGTGTCTCCATGCTTTATTTCACATAAGTAGGCCATTAGATAATTAGTTGCATCTTCTCTTTACATGTATATGCAAATATTTATCAATTTAGCATAGGCTTTACCTACTTTACATGCTTTCTTGATTTCATTAGCATTATGGCTTTTTCATGTTTAAATCCTTTAAAGGGCCTCATCACGAGAGGCTGCATATTTTTTTAATGTTCTTGTGTTGTTTCTTGACCACATGAAATAGATTCAAGGGAGCTTTAAGTGTCTAATTCCTTCCTCAATGTGAAGAAGAGGGTCAAACTCCACCCTAGAGCAGTTTGCGACTATTTAAAGAAGCATTAGTATTGTGCCTACCCCGTTGGGGGCTTTGGAATTGTATTGATTGTATCAACATTTGGGTGACCCTAAGAAGGGCATGATTGTAATCGATATTGACTTCCAAAATTAATAAAATAAACATCCATTTATTGTCATTTACAATCTTGTTTATCATTTCAAGATTTTATGTTGATTTCAATTGATCTATCAGATAGGTGCATGCTTTTTGGATAGGTCAAGGTGAGACCCAAGAAAAGTGCGATCAATTCAACTAAGTTGAGTCCTTATTTTGTTGGGCCTTTTGAAATTATTTATAAGATTAGTCTAGTAGCCTATAGGCTCTCCTTACTACCCAACCTACCAAATATCCATGATACTTTCCATATATCCCTGTTTAGAAAGTATGTTGCTAATCCTTCCCATGTTTGAAATGTGTCAAAATTGTAGATGGAAGATATCATGACCCTCCCTGGAAGGTTTTTTGATGTAGAAAACTATATGTTGACCAATAATACTTTAACACTAAGTTCTGTTATAATAATTGATTGTATGAGGTTCTTAGGACTAATATGTAATGTTCTAGTAAGAAGCTCATATATATTAAATAAAATAATAATATATTAAGATAGATAAAATATTGTTATTAATAAAATAATATTATAATTATAATAAATAGACTATTATAAATAGAAGGATATTTATAATAGAAGAGCATTATTTATTTTGTAATAAAAGAATATTATTAAAAGTGACTAATTATAAATAGAGAGATATTTATAAGAGGGCATTATATATTTTATAATAAAAGGGATATTATAATAAAAGACTATTATAGAGGGATATTTATAATAGAAAAATATTATATTTATTATAAATAAGAAATTATTTATAATAAAATAATATAATATAAAATGGGATTTATAATATTATAAATTAAAATAATATCTATTACTACTTGGAATGTGCATTCAAAATAATAATAGAAGGGTAATTTTAAATGTAAAGAGATATTGTTTTAAAAATATAAATAAAATATTGTATTTTAGATATTTTAAAATATCTTTGCTGTCTTTTGAATAAGGGTCGGTTGGTTTACATTTAAGAAGCAAGGGCTTTCTGACATAAGGGTGGCGAGCCTTCAAGACTAGTAGGGGGTACATTGATTGAAGGAGGGGATCTTCTAGCAGGAGAGGATGGATCGTCATATGGATAAGTGTGGTTGGCTCGATTTGAAAAGGAGAGGGACCGGGTGATGGAAAAATGTAAGAGAATGGTGGTTCAAATAGGAGAAGGGGAACAATCAAGAAATAAATGGTAGTCTTCAGGTCTGGGAAGAGGAGGAGATACTAGCAGAATCCAAAGCCATCAAGAGAATAAGGTTGGATGATTTGCATTGTATATTTCAAGTTTATCTGCTTGACTAAAAACTCCTCCTTTGCTCGTCATTCCTTTTAAATACTATGATTGCTGAAGGTTTCATTCATTTTCAAGCCTTAGAAGAACCATTGTTTAAATACCTTTATTAAATGGTGTAATCCAATCCTCTTACAGCCATTGTGGTCTCTTAGAATGCTAAGGTATTAAATCTTGATTGAACCCTACGAGTGTTAGTTGCATCAATTATTGCTCGTACATTGGAGTTTTCTGGTCAAGTTAGACCCTCCTCGATGCTCTTTCATGGTTTGTTAAGCCTCCAATAGCATTAAATACCTTTTTCCCTGCATCTTGGATGTTGTTGATGTATCGACAAGCACTAAAAAAAATTAAGAGCAGTTCAATCCTTTGTATGTCATATTCTAGATAATCTCTATGGTAGGATTTATTATTTATTTTGATAAGGTTTACTGAGTTGTTTAGGGAGTATGTCCCTATGTTTCAACTTAAAATCCCCCTACCATTCATGCTCGATGTAATTCATTTTTTTTTGCATAGAAGGGATCATATGCAAGTCATTGGGCCAGTGTTGACACCGCGTTAGGGTTGGTGATACTAATATTATAGCTAATATTATACCTTAGTTTTTATTACACTCAGCCAACTCAAAAATAAAGGCTAGGCTTGGACTTCCATCTATAGTATCCCACATGGGATATGTGGTGGAGCCTAGTTGATTTATCAAGGGAATACCCCCATTAAAAATCAAGCATGCTTGGTGGTCTTAGGTACCACCAAGTCGTGGTCAATTTGCATCAGTTGTTAGATGTGTGGCCAAAACCTTGGTGGCTTATGCATATCATGGTGTCATTCCTATGTTTATAGGTGGCATTTGATGGTTAGTTCTCAAGTCTCTGTTTCTTAGCATTTGTTCATTGTCGATCTATCGAAGACTGTTCTCCGTACTCACCCGATGGTTGGGCTTATTTTAGAACTCCTTTTTTTAGCCGATGTTCAGTCTACACTTGTTGAGTGAGATGTATTTAAATAGTCTCCATTCAATGGAATGATTAGATTGTGCTTTAGTGAATATATGAATTGGGGTTTATATTGTGAGTCAATAGAAATAAATAGGTTATATTTAAATGAATTAATATAGCTTAGGTTTTCATAAAAATGGATGAATATTAACGGCTATATTCAATTGAATTAATATAGCTTATATTATCATGTGATGAAATAATATCAATGGTTATATATAATTGAATTAATATAGCTTTTATTAGGATGAAATGAAAAGTTATAAATTAAGATTCAAGGAAAGCAATATGGTTTATATTGAAGAAACTATAGGTTATGTTATAGGATTAATAACATAATTTGTATTTAAAGAACGAATTATGTTATAGGATGGATAGCATAGTTAGTATTTAAAGAACAAATAATGTTATAATGTGGATAATATAGTTTGTATTGAAAGAATGAATTATGTTATAGGATGGATAACATAGTTTGTATTGAAAGAATGAATTATGTTATAGTATGGACAACATAGTTTGTATTGAAAGAACAAATTATGTTATAGGATGGATAACATAGTTTGTATTTAAAAATGCATTGTTATGAGATGGTTTAACATAGTTTTTATTAAAGAAATATAGATTATGTTATGAGATGATTTAACATAGTTTATATTAAAGAAATTTATATTATATTATAATATGGTTTAACATAATTTGTATTGACGGAAAGATAGATTATGTTATAAGATGGTATAACATAGTTTTTATTGCAAATATGGATTATGTTAGAATGTGATTAACATAATTTATATTGCAAAGTTATATATTATGCTAAGTATGTTAGTATAGTTTGTAACGAAATGGAAAGTTTTTTATTATGCTAAATATAATAGTATAGTTTATAATGAAATGGAAAGTTATAGATTATGCTAAGTATGTTAGTATGGTTTGTAATGAAATGGAAAGTTATGGACTATGCTAAGTATGCTAGTATAGTTTGTATTGAGATGAAAATAGACTATGTCCAACTAAGGGAATGTAGTCTATGTATAAATGGAATTGAATTATTGGATTAACTAAAGGTATGGGACTTTAGTTAGTTTGATAAATGAAATTGGATTATTGATTTAACTAAAGGTATGGGACTTTAGTTAGTTTTATAAATGAAATTGGATTATTGATTTAATTAAAGGTATGGGACTTTAGTTAGTTTGATAAATAAAGTTGGATTATTGGATTAATTAAAGGTATGAGGCTTTAGTTGATTTGATATATGGAAATATTCTTATGTATAAGCAAGTACTATTGTTATGAATACAATAGACCCTTAAGGATGTACTACTCCTCTAATAGACTAAGAGGAAGGAGCTACTCTTAGAGAAGCAGATGTAGAATTTGTTATGTGGATTAAAAGAGCAATTCATGGTAAAGACATGAGAACTACTATGAGTTCTTATGCATTGTATTGGCATATGTTTGGGAGAAATGAATTATGAGATCCTTGTTTTTATAAAGACTAAACTTATGCAATAAAGGGAACATTTGAGGCTGGGTTTTCCTGAAAGGGTTTTACCCAGTATAAATATTGTGTTATGGGTATCCTTCTTTGTGATCTTACTTTTATTATATCTCTTGCTAGTTGATTCTCATGTTTTATTTGATTAAATATTTAGTAGATATTGTTCTTGTTTGATATAATTATATAAACTTTGTGGTTGATAGTATGTGATGGTGTTTGATATTGTTAATTAATTTAAAAAATAAAAAATAAAAAAATAAAATATTATATATATATATATATATATATATATATATATATATATATATATATATATATACATATATAAAGAATAATAGTGCAACCCCTCAAACTAGTTAGGTTTAGGGTTGTTACATATGGTATCAGAGCAGTAAGGCATAGGACAAGATGCTTTCATAAAGGAACTCTAGGGGACAATGGACTAGAGGTTTCCTTGGAATGTGCTAAGGTTTAGGTATCTTCCTATACATGCCCTTGCTTAGTTAAGCTGAAGTCAAGAAGACCTTGAACTACCAGTTGCTTGAAGTCAAAGCACATAGTCATGGGACTATAAGCTTCCCTAGATAAGGATCTAGGTATGATGGGCTAGAAGCTTCCTTGGATAAGCTAAGGATTGCTTAAGGATTGGTCCTAGGAAAATCAACTTTACTTTGGTATACTATCTTGTGTAAATCAAGCATAACCTTAGCCATTCACAAATAAAATAAGATAAAAATATATAGATGACTATTTTTGTGGTAATTAAATTATATCATTCATACCGGGTTTTATAGGTTGACCCAAAACCTTTTTACAAAAGTCAGCCTTAAGATGAGAAACTAAGACTTAAACATATTGAGGATACTCTATCCTCTAACCTTACGGAGGAGCCTTAAATTGGAACCACCACACTGATCATCCCAACCTAGATAAGAAATAAATAACAGAGACACACCACAGCCCTTACCAGGCCCCAAAAACTAGATACTTCCTTTGCACTCCCTAAAGTTGGCCAAGATAAAACCCCAAAAAAAAGCAAAATATGCTCTGCACAAAATGTAACATAACACAAATTAAGATATGCATGAACAATTTTTACAAAACAAAATTCTGAGTAGAGTTGAAACATGGAATAACCTAGTCCTCCTCTTCTTCATCCTCCTCCTAGTCCTTGTCTTTTTCTTCCTTATTATCATCCATATCTAGATTGATCTCCATAGGTTTGTTGCTTTGGTAACCCTCATTGAAAAAAACCTTTGTTAGAACTTCCTCAAGTTCCTACATCTGGTGGGTTATGTTGGCTACCGTATTCAGGATGAACCGCTTAAGCACCATGCTTGAAGGGTCAGGGCCTTCATCCTTAGAGGTGATCTCGAGGGTTTTTCTACTTCCCTATGCTTGCTTATTCTTTAGTATCAGGGAATACCATGTAGCCATGTCATCTGGCCTCAGTTTCTTCCTCGCAAGACCTCCCTTAACACTCGTATTGCCCTCTCTCTTCTTGGCCAAGGAAGGTTTGTGCAAATCAGGACTATCCTTCCCCCTAGAAATTTTGCCTCGTGTAGCATGGGAAACATCTTGGGTTAGGGTAGGGGGTTCAGCTTGGGGAGAGGTAAGAAGCACATATTTGTAAATAACCTTGATAAGGCCTTAGTGTAGGGGTATAGCATAGCCTTTCTTACTATGACAAGAGTTCAAGGAATTCATCAGGAACTAAGGAATGCTAATAGGGTTCACATCCCTGAAGAAACTAATGAAGGTATAGTGGAAACTTAGAAGAACCTTACCAGGGTCCTCAACCATAATAAATTCCATTACATTTTTTATTACCATGTTCCATGGGATCGGGAGGTCCATCCTCATCAACCCGTTCTTAGCTTCCTTGAAGATCTTTGGGTTATCCTTGAATTATTTAAGCTCCACCTCCCAATGGTGCTTCTGCCTATGAATAGACCTCCCTTTGATCATCTACCCAGTTATCATAGCAATTAGAGTGACATAAATGAGGATTTCATGTCCTCTTATTTCCACCTTGCCATCCTCCCACGATTCCATTACCTGAAAAGCAATATCTTCCTCCACACCAAAAAATAGATCAAAGAACTGGGTGAATCCACTATCAGTGAGGATAGCTTGGGTTTTCGGCTCCATGACAACAATGCTTGGCTTGATGTAAATCATGTTTTCATTGCTTTCTATCAAAATACTCGCTTGGCTTCTTAGATGCTCAGCACTCATGCTTCTCAACGTCCTTCTGCAATTGTGATAGATATGAAGGTAGTAGTGGTCTGTTATTACATTCTTGAAGACAGTGCCAAGTATGGGAGCATGCTGCCAGCATCCATTACCTTTAATAGCCTACCACTTTATCAAAATAAACGTGCCAAAGTATCCCACCTCACAACTTTTAGGACCCATTATCTTGGTAATCATGGGATAATATGACAAAGTGTGCCTAGAAAAAACCCAATGCCCCTCAAAAAAAGTGAGAGCACTCTAATCAACATTTGGAAACTTCCATCGCCTTCCTTAGGACCATCTCCTCGCCTGAATGTCTTTTTTTGAAAAAAATCCCACTACATCATAGTTCTAACTCTGATTTATCTTATTTGACCAACTGGCTCTAATCGGGATCTTAGATTTTTTTAATTGAAGCGCAACAAAAGGATTGATCTTTCTATTTTGGGTATGTTTCCAATACCTAGTGGGACTCCCAATGGGACACGTGATTAAAATTAGCTTGAACCATGTGGACATAATCATGGTTTTTCAAATTGAATGATGTCCTCCACATCACGTGGGACACCTTGATTCCATGTAACAAGCCCTTCACCTCGATGCCAATGTTAGCCAACCTGTCAGCTGCCTTGTTGACTTCACGAAAAGCATGTTGGGCTACTTTTTCTTCCCTTGCATCAAAGAGGATTCTTGCCTTGTTTATGTGGGCATCGATCCTCCAAGGAGGTTTCCTTTCATTTTTAAGGAGGTTGATGATGTTTAAAGAATCCCCTTCCACTATGTATTTACCTTGGATCTCCTGCAACAACTGCAATCCTCTCTAGAGTGCCCTAGCTTCAGCTTCATTATTTGTCTTGGTTCCAAGGTATTCTGAGAAGGCCAAGACTATTTGCCCTTGACTATCTCTAACCACTCCTCCATCCCCTGCTTTTCCAATATTGTCCTTGGCTGCCCCATCAAAATTGAGTTTGAGCCAATCCACTAGTGGGGGGTTCCACTTAGCTTCCAAGATAGAATTTGGCTTGCTAACACCTAGGATTTCATCCAAGGAAATATTTAGGGATTGGGCAAGGTGTTTCTCCCTAGATGGAATTTTTTGAGGCCTTGAAGGATAAATTCTAAGGTTTTCTTTAGCAAAGACCAGAATTTTTTTAATGACTTACACTGGGTCATTTTTGGACTCATTGAACGCTCTATGGTTCATTTCTAACTATATTTTCTAGAGGAAGTGATGAAGGTAAATCTTCCAAAGGAACCTAATATGTAGGCTGATGAAAGGACTTGGCCATTGCTAAAAGAGCTCATAAACCATGGTTGGATTTATCCAAGATATATTGAAGGCTTGGAATACTCCCTCAAGGATGGTAATGAACCAAGGGAATACTAGAAAAATATGGTGAATTGATTCCCTGCTAGCCCTGCATAAATAACAACGGTTAGGCACAATAATTCCTTTTATTAACATATTATATATGGTTAGAATTTTTCCTTGTATAACAAGCCAAGCAAAGTGGGTAAGTTTAGGAATCAGCTTGTTGATCCACATCAAATTGGTCTGAATCAGAGCATCCTCAAGGTCAAGTAGCAGTCGGTAGATGGATTTGACTATGAATTCCCCACTTTTAGTCACTGCCCACCTCAAGTGATCCTTTGTTGCTCTTGTGGATATGAATTTCTGGGATATAATATTTTCTAGCATATTGGATTCGACTTCTAGCCCCTGAGGCTTGATAGGCTTCCACCTTAGGATACCTTTGTCCTATCTCAAAAAATCTACCACCTACATGCCAAAGGTGTCAATAGTATATTGTTTAAGCCTCACTAAAATGGTGTCCAGAGCAAGAGCCTCCTCCCTGGCCCATATGTCATACCAAAATCTAATCTTTGTGCCATTGTCTACTATCCATCTCATACCTTTTTTTACTATATCTCTTATTACCAATATGGCTTTCCATAAGGTCGATCCTCTCGTTGGAATTGAGTTAGCTCATAGAAAAAAATATAGATGACTTTAGCTATCTTAGGTGAGATAGATAGATTGAGTTAGCTCATAGCAAAAAATATAGATGACTTTAGCTATCTCAGTTGAGA
This sequence comes from Wollemia nobilis, assembly GCA_028583015.1. NCBI lineage: Eukaryota > Viridiplantae > Streptophyta > Pinopsida > Araucariales > Araucariaceae > Wollemia > Wollemia nobilis. The sequence continues at coordinate 1,047,846 of JAQPPZ010000762.1, forward strand.
TAGATGGATTGAGTTAGCTCATAGCAAAAGAGATAGATGACTTTAGCTATCTCAGTTGAGATAGATGGATTGAGTCAGCTCATAGCAAAATATATAGATGACTTTAGCTATCGTAATTGAGATAGATGTATTGAGTTAGATCATAGCAAAAGAGATAGATGACTTTAACTAAACTCATCAATAAGGTGATACGGATGGATAGAGTTAGCTCATAGCAAGAATGAGATAGGTGAATTTAGCTATTTCATTGATAAAATGAGATAGATAGATAGAGTCAACTCATAGTAAATATGGGATGGATAACTTTAGCTATCTCATCAATAAATATGAGATAGATACCTTAAGTTAGCTCATCATAGGTGAAGTGACTAATTTTGGTTAAGTTAATCATACTTAAGAATAGATGTAGAGTTCTATTCTTCATATTTGAGCTTACTTATCTGAAGAGGAGTAGGTAGGAAATCTACTCTAGAGAGGATTATGGGGTCCTCTCCTTAATTTTATTAAAGAATGAACCAAATTTTGAGTTTAGTAAACACTTAAAGGCATAAAGAATTCATCCAGAGAGCAAATTTTGAGACTAGGAAGCAAGAAAATCTTGGATAGCTTCAAGCCTTAAAGAAGGCACACAGGGTTTTTTGACTTGAAATCCCTTGGATTTAATAGAAAAATTCAAGGAAATTCAATATCTAGGTGAGAGTTGCGATAAATTTCAATACAAAAATAAAGGAAATTTTGTTGAAAGTGATATTTCAGAATATATGATGGACTTTTGTGCTTTAAGGATAGGCTATTTCTACCTAAAATTGGTAGTTTGAGACAATGTGTTATGCATAAATTACTATGTTTCCATATTTCTCTTACCGTGCAAGTACAAGGATGCAAGAAATTAGGAAAAAAACATCTTTTGGATAGATTTGAAGAAGGATGTTATTACTTCTATTACTTAATAATTAATATTACATCTCATATAGAGTGAGTGTAGTATTGATATTAGCAAGGGATGATGAAATCTTGTTTAAAATCGTGTTTAAATTTTAATCATCTGACCTAGTGTAGAAATAATATTTTTGCAGGAAACACGAGGGATGATGTTTAGCCCTAGGGGGTTAGGATGTCATGACCCTCCCTGGTAGGCTTTTTAGTGTAGAAAACTATATGTTGACCAATGATACTTTAACACCAAGTTCCATTATAATAAATAATTGTATGAGGTTCTTAGGACTAAGATGTAATGTTCTAGTAAGAAGTTCTTATATTAAATAAAAGAATGATATATTAAATAAATAAAATATTGTTATTAATAAAATAATATTATAATTATAAGAAAGAGACTATTATAAAGAGGGATGTTTATAATAGGAGAGCATTATGTCTTTTGTAATAAAAGAATATTATAATTATATTAAAGACACTTGTTATAAATAGAGGGAAATATATAATAGGAGAGCATTACATATTTTGTAATAAAAGAATATTATAATTATAATAAAAGACTATTATAAATAGAGGGATATTTATAATAGGAGAGCATTATATCTTTTGTCATAAAAAATATTATAAAATGAGACTTATTATAAATAGAGGGATATTTATAATAGGAGGGCATTATATATTTTATAATAAAAGGATATTATAATAAGAGACTATTATAGAGGGATGTTTATAATAGAAAATTATTATATTTATTATAAATAAGAAATTGTTTGTAATAAAATAATATAATATAAAAAGGGGATTTATAATATTGTAAATTAAAATAATATCTATTATTATTTTGAATGTGCATTCAAAATAATAATAGGACATTTTGAATAAAAAATATAATGTCTTAAAAATAGAAATAAAATATTGTATTTTAGATATTTTAAAATATCTTTGTTTCCTTTTGAATAAGGGTTGGTTGGTTTACATTTAAGAAGAAAGGGTTTTCTAACATAAGGGTGGCAATCCTTCAAGACTTTCATGGGGTGCATTGATTGAAGGAGGAGATATTATGGAAGGAGAGGATGAGTCGTCATATGGATAAGTATGGTTGGATCAACTTGAAAAGGAGAGGAACTAGGTGATGGAAAAAGGTAGGAGAATGATGATTCAAGGAGCATAAAGGTAACCACGAAGAAAAATATGGTAGTCATTAGGTCCAAAAAGAGGAGGAAATGTCAGCATAATCCAAATCTATCAAGAGAATAAGGTTGGATGATTTGCATTGTATGTATCATATTTATTTGCTTGATTAGAAGTTCCCCCTCTACTCGGTGTTCCTTTTAAATACTATGATTGCTAAAGGTTTCATTCATTTTCAAGCCTTATAAGAATAATTGTTTAAATACCTTTATTAAATAGTGTAATCTAGTGTACTTGCAGTCATTGTGGTCCCTTAGAAGGCTAAGGTATTAAAGCCTGATTGAACCCTATGAGTGTTGGTTGTGTCAATCGCTACTTGTACATTTAGATCTAAGTTTTTTGGTCATATTAGATCCTCCTTGGTGCTCATTCATGGTTTTTTAAGCCTATGATAGTATTAAATACCTTTGCTACCCCACATCTTGGACATTGTTGATGTCTCAACAATCGCTAAAAAAAATTTAGAGTAGTTCAATCCTTTGCATGTTATATTTTATATAATCTCTATGGTAGTATTTGTTGTTTATTTTGATAAGTTTTACTGAGTGGTTTAGGGAGTATCTTCATATGTTTCAGCTTAAAACCCCCTCTACCATCCATGCCTAGTGTAATTTATTTTTTGCTACATGGTAGGGATCACTTGCAAATCGTTGGACCAATGTTGATGTCATGTTAGAGTTGGCGAGAGTAATATTATAGCTAATATCATAGCTTAGCTTGAATTTTTAACTCCTATTGGCCATCGTGCACGCTAATTACGCTCGATCGACTCAAAAAATAAGGTCAATCTTGGGGCTTCCATCCGTAGTATACCACATGGGATACATGGTGGATTCTGGTTGATTTATTAAGGGGAAGTCCCCCCTTAATAATCAACCACACTTGGTGGTCTTAGGTACCATCAAGTCATGGTTAATTTGCATCATTTGTTAGACATGTGGTTGAAACCTTGGTGGATTATAAATATCATGGTGTCATCCCTATGTTGACAGGTGGTATATGGTGGTTAGTTCTCGATTCTTTGTTGCTTAGCATTTGTTCACTATAAATCTACCAGATACTGTTCTTCGTACTCACCTAGTGGTTGGGCCGATTGTAGAACCCATTTTTTTAGCTAGTGGTCAGTCTACACTTATTGAGTGAGGTATGTTTAATTAGTCTGCTTTCAATGGAATGATTAAACTATTCTTGAGTGAATAAAGGAATTGGGGTTTATATTGTGAGTCAATGGAAATAAATAGGTTATATTTAAATGAATTAATATAGCTTAGGTTTTGGCTACTGTGCAAGGAGCTAGGGTTTGAAGAATAGAGGTTAGATTTGATGAGCAAAATTTTGGACTGGAGGAATATTGCGATGGCATCGAGTCCATCATAGAGTATGCATTCTAGTGATATTTTTTAATTTAAAAAATTATTATAATAAAAGGATTTTCCAATGCATGTCTGGAATCATTTGTTAAAGAACAATGGATATTTGGAATGATGTGAAGCCAAGCCAGTTCTAGTGGTTCAACCAGACTCGATGGTAGAAGATATGGAGTATTTAACCAAACATGCACTTATTGGTAAATTTATGGGCATCCAAATTTCTCTTCCCTTTGTGTATGCTTGGGTTATGAAGACTTGGAACCCTAACGGTGATGTGGAGGTGATGTTGAGTGCAAATAGCTATTTTATTATGGTTTTCTCTTGTCTTGCAGATCATAATAAAGCATTTTAAGGGGGTCCCTATTTTTGTAACCAAGCTGGACTCTTTCTTAAATCTTGGCATGTGGGTTTCAACCCATCAAATGAGTGGTGTTTGTGGATTCCAATGTGGGTTTAGCTCTCGTGGCTCCCGTTGAAATTCTAGCAAAATGACATATTGCATATGATTGTCCTTCTTCTTGGGAATCCGATTGGACCATCACAATAGATGATGGAGAAAAAGGTAATTTTTGTTGCTTGTATCTGTGTCAAAATTTAATTTAAAAAATCTTATTCCAAATGTTGTTGAAATATAGTTTGGATCATCTACATGGGTTCAACAACTTGACTATGAAGCTCTTCCATTTTATTGTCAAATTTTTCATGAATACGGCCACCTACAAAGAAAAATCCCTACTTTTGTCCCACCTGTGGCTTAAAATCCTGATCCCTCTTAATTTGCACAAAATCCAGATAAATTAAAAGCCTTGATAGAGGAAGGGGATCGAGATAAGGAAGGTTTTGTTCTTGTAAAACCTTGAAACATAGGAAGAAGGGTAAAAAGAGCCCTTAAGGATAGCTATACAAATGCTCTACTCAACCGTTTTGAGATACTAGATGATGTTGATCAGTGCATAGAGTTACCTAAAATTTTGCTACTTAATGCATATATAATAGGGCCAAATCATATGTCTCTTCTTGAGGTGGAACCTAAGGGATCAAATCTAGTGGGTTTAAATGAAGAACAGATGGCTTTGGTTTCGAGTACAAGTGATATGGTGGGCTCTAGCCTTGGAAGGAAAACTATTTTGGAAAGTGGTACAGATATATTTGTGTTGTCTCCTACTCAAGCACTGATGCATTTATCCTTGGACTACAAAACTCCTATGGTGTTGGGATTGCAGAAGAAAACAATTAAAAAAAGGTGCTTTGAATAAGAATATGAAGGTGGGTCGAAAGAAAGAATAGGATAAAATTAAATTAATGGGGGAGAATTTGGTGGAGTCAAGCTTGATGAGAACATTGGACTCCCATTTTTCTAACCCCCAAAAATGATTATCCTCTCATGGAATGTAAGGGGGTTCAACAGCATCCCCAGATAAAAATGTGTTCATGATTTGATTCATGTACATTCTCTAGATGTGGTTTTTATTTAAGATACTAAATTGGCTACTGATAGTATGTTCAATATTACTCCCAATTTGTGGATAATGGGCCAATGTCAGTGTATTGGCACATGTGGATATGCTGGTGGCATTGCTTGTTTATTGTATTTAGTTAAGATCTCTCCTATTACTTGGATTTCTAGAAGATGTTCTATTTTTATGATCGAGCATTATAATGAATCTGGTGAAACCATTCTACTTGCAAATTTGTATGCTCATGTTGATTACAATGGTAAAGTAAATTTGTGGGAACACATTGGATTTGTGAGAATTCTATCTCCCCTGTACCCATGGATTTTGGCTAGAGAATTTAATTCTATCACTTGTCTTTAGGAGAAACGTAGTGGAGTTGATCATCTTGATCATTTTTTCTTCTATATTCAATGCTCATATCCAGGCCCTGAAATTGGTTGACATCAAGCCAGATAATGGGATATTTACCTAGCACAATAGAAGATGTGGGGAAGAGTCCATATCAAAGAGATTGGATAGTTTTCTGATCTCTAGTTTTTGGACTGGTAATAATAGAAACTTTAGTTTTATGATTTTGGAGGGTAAGGGATATGATCATTGGCCTATCAAACTCTCTGCTCTTGAGTTTAGGCTAAATAATAATCCTTCCTTTAAGTTTTAACTTATGTGGTTTTAGGATACTAAGATTCATGATTTCATGTGAGGATGGTGGACTAATGGCAAACCTTCTCATGGCACCGCTATGTATTCCTTTATGAAGCGACTACAATTGTTAAGCATAAATTGAAGACATGGAATAGTCTAAATTTTGGGAACCTTTCCTTGGCTAAGTTGGCAGCTCTTAAGAATATGGAAGAAGATTCAAGGAATATTAAATATCATGGACTCACAGAGGATCTTCTCTTTGAGGAATCGAAGGTTATGAAATAACTTGCTGATTGAGAGTTGAGGGAAGAAATATTTATGGAAACAAAAATCTTGAGTGGATTGGCTTCCAAAAGGGGATAGGAACACTACCTTATTTTTTAACTCAGTTAAGACTCATCATAATGGTAACTTGATTTCCTCTATTATGAACTCTTAGGGTGCCCTTATCTCTTCTTTTAGAAATATTTTAGAATAGAATAGGAGATATTTTTCCTCTCTTCAAGGAGGACTTCCTCTTAGATGATGAAGATGAAAATCTTATTCTAAATTGTATTCCCTCGATTGTTTCTAGAGAGATGAATGAGCATTTGATGGACCCAGTTTCCCTTGAGGAGCTGGAAAATGTTGTATTCAAGATGAAAAGGGAAATCCCTAGGATTGGATGGATTTCTAATTGAGTTTTATCAGGATTTTTTAGAGTTAATAAAATTTGATCTTCTAGAGGTGGCCCATGAGTCCCAAAAGAACAAATAGATGCTATGGGCCCTAAATTTTACCTTTGTGGTGCTTATTCCCAAAAAATAGGGAGCAAATTATTTGGATATGTTCAAGCTTATTGCTCTTTGTAATTTTGTATATAAGATCATTACAAAAATTATTGCTAAGAGGCTGAAGATATGGTTGAGCAAAATCATCCCTCAGGAGCAAGGTGGGTTTGTTGCTGGTCAAAAAATCTTGGATGGGGTTGTTATTTCTACGAAAGTTATTCACTCAATGGAAAATTATAAGGATAAATCTATGTTCATTAAGTTGTACATGGCCAAATCCTATGATCGAGTAAAATTGTCCTTTCTTCAAAAATTTCTTGCTTCTTTTGGATTTGAGGAGAAATTGATTAGATGGGTGATGAGTTGTGTTTCTTCTTCCTCATTCTCTGTTCTTGTTAATAATGAGTCATCGAAGCTATTTTAGGCCTCGAGGAGTTTGATACAAGGATATCCTCTATCTCCTTATTTTTTTATCATTATGGTGGAAGGGTTGGGAAGACTACTCAAGTATCGGGTTAGACATGGTCTCATTCAAGGTTGGAAGTGGTATAGCAATTTGTTGCTTCTTTCCCACCTTCAATTTATTGATGATACAGCTTTACTAGGATTTACCACTACCATGGAAGCTAGCAACATTATACAGTCTCTTTACATATATCTTGGTGCTTATGGGTAGTTGATTAATAAGGACAAGTCCTATATTTTCTTCTTCAATACACCTCCTCTTATTCAAGTCAATATTGCTTGAATTATAAGATTCCAATTTGGGACTCCCCCCTTCATTTATCTTGGTATTCCTATTTCATCTCATCCTCTACCTAAATCTTCTTGGAAATCTATTCTTGATAATTTTAGAGGGAAGGTGAACCATTGGACCATCAAATGGCTCTCCTTTGCAGGTGGAGTGTTTCTTTTAAAATATTTTGTTCAATATTTACCCATTTATAGGTGTTTTGTGCAAAAAAATCCCTCTAATTTTATCAAGGATATGGATGCTTTGTCAAGATGGTTTTTGTGGTCTATAAAACTTGCTCAATATAAATAGAGTTTGGTTAGGTGGGATTCTATTTGTAGTTTGGTTCAATAGGGAGGCCTTGGGTTGCAACTGAATCTTTCTAGGTAGGCTTTGGTTGTGAAACTCTACTGGAGATGGTGTACTTCTCAAGATCATATTTGGGCTAAAATATTATCTTGTAAGTACTTTAGAGGTATTTCTGAGTCTGATATCCCTAGAGTCAACTTGGTTGGGAAAGGTTCAGTTATCTAGAATACTCTAAAAAGATGGGCTGATTGAATTAAGCATGGTTTGTTCTAGATTTGCAATTAGGAATCAGATGCTCTTTTCTAGAAGGATTCTTGGGATTGTCACCCTCCTATCTTGACTCAATATCCTAGGTTATGTTCCCTAAGCATTTTTTTCTTGGAAGTAGGTTGGTCTCATGTGGAGGACTTTAAAATAATCCAGCCTTTTGGTAATTTGGAGATGTATAAGTGGAAATATCTACTGGAATGGCACCAAGGGATATTGGTTGAGGATAAATATGTTCTTGTTCTTATTCTTGTAGGAAGGCCCTACTCTTTGTTGAGAAGTAAAAACATATTGGCTTTAAATTTTGATCCCAACAGAACCTACTCTATAGCCTATGGTTATCAAGTTCTTAATATGCAAAAGATTGGGATCCTCCTTATCACATGGTGGAAAAAGGTATGGAACATATTTTCTTGTCCTAATTTTAACTTCTTTCTCTGGTTGGTAGCTCGTAATAAATGCCTCACTTGGAATAATGTGAGGAATAGGGGATTTTAGGGTCCCTCTTTATGTGTCCTTTATGGTAATAATGAGAATTACTCTTCTCGTATATTTTTCCAATGCTCCCTTGCTAGAGACATTTGGCACCATTGGTGGAGTGCCTGGAACCATCCTTGTTTTCATGTACTCTCCTTAGTGGAGTGTTGGAGCAATCTAGGTAGACCTCCATCCAATTCCCCCTTCCTCTAGGTGGATTAGAATTTGGACCCTTTTTGCATCATCTATAATATTTGACTTGAACGGAACCATCACATATTTCAAGGTAGACAGTTGGTTGTTAAACGGATCTAGCAAAGGATCTTGTGTATGGTTCAAAAAACTATTCATAGAAAATATGATGTGGATTCTCTTTTGGACTCTAGGGAGGAGAATATACGATAGGCCCTTGGTATATTTGGGGTTGGTGCAAAAATTTCTCACCCTAGCAGGGTTCCCCAACTCAGTAAGAAAGTTTGGAGAGATGGTAGGTGGATGTCACCCCCTAGAGGAGTTTTAAAAATTAATACTGATGGATCATCCAAGGGAAATCCTGGACATGTTGGAATTGGCAGTGTTGGGAGAGACTCTGCTGGCGTGGTCAAATTTTTCTTTTCCATTTATAAATGTGTTCACTCCAACAATTTTATGGAAGCTCTTGCAATTCTTGAGGCCTTGCAGAGAGGGGTTTTCTCTTGGCTGGCGCAAGAGCATCTACGAGTCCGAATCTCAAATTTTGATTAATTTTTTAAATAGCAAAATGTTAGAGGATGTTAATTGGTATTTGGCCTCTGTGGTCGTTAAGATTCTCAAAATTAGTGAAGATTTCAAATTTATCTCCTTTGTGCACATGCCAAGGGAATGGAATGGGGTTGTTGATTATTTGGCCAAAAGGGCTTCTGAGCTTTTGGGTCCTTGGATTATGGATAACTAGAAGAGTATCCCGGTTGGGGACTCTCAACGCCTTTGTAAGTTGATCCACAAGGATGTCAAGACTTAATGTGGTTTGTTCTTGTTGTCTTCTTTGGGTTTTGATCCTATCTAGTGGTTTGGCCTATTTTGTTGTTTATTTGAGTCCTATTTGGGGGCTTCATTGTACTCTGTAATATTTTCTTATCACTAAATTTTTACCCCTATATTTAAAAAAATATAGCTTAAGTTTTTATGAAAGTGGATGAATATAAATGGTTATATTTAATAGAATTAATATAGCTTATATTCTCATCTGATGAAAGAACACCAATGGTTATATTTAATTGAATTAATATAGCTTTTATTGACATGAAATGAAAAGTTATAAATTATGATTCAAGGAAAGGAATGTAGTTTATATTAAAAATATATAGATTATGTTATATAATGGATAACATAGTTTGTATTTAAAGAACGACTTATGTTATAGGATGGATAACATAGTTAGTATTGAAAGAACAAATTATGTTATAGGATGGATAGTATAGTTTGTATTGAAAGAACGAATTATGTTATAGGATGTATAACATAGTTTGTATTGAAAGAATGAATTATGTTATAGGATGGATAACATAGTTTGTATTTAAAGAATGAATTATGTTATAGGATGAATAACATAGTTTGTATTTTTTGGATTACATTATGTTATGAGATGGTTTAACACAATTTTTATTAGAGAAAGATAGATTATGTTATGATATGGTTTAACATAGTTTATATTAAAGAAATGTAGATTATGTTATAAGATGGTTTAACATAGTTTATATTAAAGGAAAGATAGATTATGTTATAATATGGTTTAACATAGTTTATATTGAAGGAAAGATAGATTATGTTATGATATGGTTTAACATAGTTTATATTAAAGAAATGTAGATTATGTTATAATATGGTTTAACATAGTTTATATTGAAGGAAATATAGATTATGTTATAAGATGGTTTAACATAGTTTATATTAAAAAAATGTAGATTATGTTATAAGATGGTTTAACATAGTTTATATTAAAAAAATGTAGATTATGTTATAATATGGTTTAACATAGTTTATATTGAAGGAAAGATAGATTATGTTATAATATGGTTAAACATAGTTTATATTGAAGGAAAGATAGATTATGTTATGAGATGGTTTAACATAGTTTATATTAAAGAAATGTAGATTATGTTATAGATAGTTTAACATAGTTTATATTGAAGGAAATATAGATTATGTTATAATATGGTATAACATAGTTTTTATTGCAAAGATGGATTATGTTAGAATGTGATTAACATAGTTTATATTACAAAGTTATGGATTATGCTAAGTATGTTAGTATAGTTTGTAATGAAATGAAAAGTTATTGATTATGCTAAGTATGTTAGTATAGTTTGTAATGAAATGGAAAGTTATGGATTATGCTATGTTAGTGTGGTTTGTAATGAAATGGAGAGTTATGGACTATGCTAAGTATGTTATTATAGTTTGTATTGAGATGAAAATAGACTGTCCAACTAAGAGAATGTATAAGTATAAATGGAATTGGATTATTGGATTAACTAAAGGTATGGGACTTTAGTTAGTTTGATAAATGGAATTGGATTATTGATTTAACTAAAGGTATGGGACTTTAGTTAGTTTGATAAATAAATTTGGATTATTGATTTAACTAAATATATGGGACTTTAGTTTGATAAATGAAGTTGTATTATTGGATTAATTAAAGGTATAAGGCTTTTGTTGATTCAATAGATGGAAATATTCTTATGTGTAAGCAGGTATTATTGTTATGAATACAATAGGCCCTTAAGGATGTACTACTCCTCTAATAGACTAAGAGGAAGGAGCTACCCTTAGAGAAGTAGATGTAGAATTTGTTATGTGGATTAAAAGATCAATTCATAGTAAATATGTGAGAACTACTATGAGTTCTTATGCATTGTATTGGCATATGTTTGGGAGAAAGGGATTATGGGATCCTTGTATTTATAAAGACCAAACTTATGCAATAAAGGGAACATTTATATTTTAAACTTAAGGTTCTATATATAAATGTTGATCTTTAATATTTCATATTTTTGAAACGTATATCCAAAATATAGAACATTTTAACATTGCCTTTAAGGATATCTTATATTCTGAAATATATATCCAAAGACATAGAATCTTAAGGATATCTCTTTTGAGATGTATATCCAAAAAAATGCAAAATCATTAAGATGTTTTAATTAATGTTGGTATAGATTCTATCTCATGCATTTATCAAAGGAAATGTTGGAATGATTATCCCTGAGCCATGTAAATTATTTTCAAACTTAAAACCATAGCCAAGTCATGTCCCTATTAAAATATTAAACATGCAACTATGAATGCAAGTCTTGTCCAAAAAGATAGGTGCCCTTGTCAAGAACACAGTCTGCCAAGAAAATCAATACCATAAACATTTCTAGTAGAATTTTTAGTGGTATTAATTAAAAAATGATTTTCATGTGTAATATAATATTGATATATTTTATTTGATTATTGTGTTGGAGATAAAATTATAAAGTAATCTTGAAGATTTTGGTCTTACTAATGTTGAATAAATTAGGTGTAGATTAATAATCAAAAATAAATATGAGGATTAAAATAGAGTTGAATAGAGAAGTAATATTCTAGGTCATATGATATTATGCAATTTTAAATTAGAACAAGGTATTGAATATTTATGGAGAAATTAAATTGAATGTTTTAAAGGAATGGATGAGGCTTGAGTAGCTAAGGAAATCCATAATTGAGAGAAGTATGGGATTCTCTCAATGTTTCGTCATGGTATTTGCTTTGCATGATGCATATTTCTGCATTGTATATTTTCTTGCATAGTGCATGATAGGCTTGCATATGCATTTCAAGAGCTATATCGATATCTAAACTTCTTTCAAAGTCCATGGGAGATGTCCTATCAAGAGGAAGACCTTAAAAAATAAGATGAAACTAGGGACCATTTATGTTGAGATGTAATACTGTAATTAAATATGAGAAGTACTTAGAAAGTATCTGGTATGGAAATTATGTTAGCAATATTATGATGTCATGTAAATATTCTTGTTATATTATTTGATATTTATGCAAAGAATGGAATATTAAATAATGTTATTCTTTTATGTTAAGTTCTTGGAAATAGTTAGTTATTTGCAAAATGGAAAGGATGTGTTAATGAAGAAATGATAGAATTTATTGATGGATTATGGTTATGATTTCTTTAAATGTTGATTTCATCCTTCCATTGTAAATAAAGGAAATGCTAAATTCTAGAGTTGTGATTGAAGAAGTATTTAAAATTCCTAGTCTTTAACAATGTGTTATATTGAATTTAATTATGATTTAATATAGCACTATATTTCCTTTTGGAGGGATTTTTATATAAGTTAAGACTCGGGTTTGGAAGGAGGTTATTTTTAGGAATGATATTATAGCTATATTAGTAATCCCTTTATTCAAGATGTAACCAATTCTGGTTGAGTTACAATGAGGTAATCAACTAGATATTTATGATTGATACACCCTCAGCAATGAGGATGGGGTGGCCCAAAGTGGTAAGGCTTGGATAGTCCTAGCAGTGATGCTTGTACAAGTCCTAGAGGTGATGATTGAATGTATTCCTAGAAGTGATCCTTAGGAATCTTAATAGTGGATTGGTATGGGATAATCTATCGGATCATCCACAAGGCAGTATAATGGTGGCACTTTGTGATGAGGTAAATGTATCCATAATTATTATCTAGTGAGTGGTAATGGTCTTAGTTAGCTCATGGTGAGATGAAGCTAACTAATAACTAAGGCATCATGCTAGATTAATCCTCCATGGATAGACTTATGTAGGGTTAGGGAATAGACATCCCCTTTAAGTGTTATAGGCCTTAAATAATAATCCCTACATCCTAGTCAAGTTGTCTTATACAAGTGAGTGTATAGGAAAAGTGAGAGGACCACTAATGGTGTCTTTTATAATGATGAGGTTAGAAAAATGAACCGCAAATGATTACAATAATCTGGTCACTCCTATCCACTTGAGTGTCGTATGTAATGACACTAAACTCAAAAGTGGTTATGCCTTATACTGATGAAAGTATTGGGTCTTATTTGTGAGTTGATCATTGTAAAAAAATAGCTCTCTCCCATTGATTGAGTTTGTGGGTCATTACAACCATGCCAAAGTATTGTTGGTAAGTGGGTTCAAATCCTCTCTCCTTGTTGATCTATCTGGGAGGTTGTGCATATACAATAAAGTGCCATAAGTTTTCTTGTAGTGAAATTTGATTGGTCATCATTGTCACTTCTCTCATTATAAAAATTTTGCCAAGTTGGTTTGTCTTTTGATTGATCCATCAATCCTTATTGGATACTTTTTTTGTAGATCCTTGAAGTGATTTCCATGTGTCTTGGGCTTGGCTTCTTCTTCAAAATATTCTTCATCATTCCTCTAAAGTAATGTGAGTTGGATGGTTTGAAATTTATCTTCATTCTTTGTCAAAGCCCTATTAAAATAATATTGGACGTCAATCTTCAATTGGAAAGACCGCAAAACTATTTATCAACTTCCATCATAAGATCTATTTTAAAATTATGTGGGTCGTTGATGTTTCCTTTCATTGGACAGCCCATGAGACCTTTCTTTGCCAATGTTTTATTAGAGCTTTTCGAAATACTTGTCCCTTACTAATATTTTATTTGATAAAATATTTTATGCACACAAATGGGACCTAATAATAATTATATTTTTAAAGTAAACCAACAAAATTAAAAAATAATTATCAAATGGAATTAGCTCAACTAGTTAAATTCCTGACATTTAAGGAGGAGACCAAGGTTCAAATCTTGTCAAGAAATACATTCATAATTATCAAGTTATAATATCACTATGTGGTCATGATGTAATATGAGTGGGGTTTGTTTCAATTCCATATAACATATTTTAAAAAATAATAAAAATAATTTAAAAACTATAACAATGTTATTTAAAATTTTGAAAAATAAAAAATATAAACTAGTTAAAATTCATGACATTGAGAAAGCTTTATATTTTAAACTATAAAATCAAACAATTCAACTGACTATTAAAATTTATTTATAAAAAAAAACCTAAAAATAAGTACTATAAACTACAAATCAAATTGTCGATGAGCTTCAAAAGATGCTTCAAGAGTTTTGTTTACCTAATTTAACATGAAATGATAATTTGGTCTAAAATCTATCAAAATATGGTTAATACTCGATCAAGTTGGGGTATGAGAATTTAGAGCAATCAAAATTTTCTTTTCCAAATATTTCCCTTGGATAAATGTTTGGTCGCCATATGTTCTCCCTAAAGCCTCAACATTTATTTGGTTAGTAGCTCAATATAAGATTCTTACATAAGATATTCTACAAAGAAGAGGATATCATGGACCTTTCAAATGTGCCTTATGTGAAAAGGATTTAGAAATATCAAACCATTTATTTCTTCATTGTCCCTTTACTCACACCATTTGGGGTTACTTTTCATAGATATAAGAATATATTAGGTAGCTCCATCAATATTTAAAGAGTTGATGAAATGTTGGATTAATTATTCCAAAGCTAAATCATTATGTATTATGTAGAGGATTGGACCTATCATTATTTGTTAGAATTTATGGCTTGAAAGGCATCATAGAAAATTTAAAAGTAAATTTCAAACTTGTGTCCAAATTTGGAATCATATTATTGTCTCTTGCAAAATATTTATAGCTACGGTGCTCGTCATGGGAAGTCTTAAGCACAAAAAAAAAGTTCTAGCCACTTGGTTACAAAATTTGAATATGCATGGAAGAGTCATATGTGACAATGGTATTAAAATAAAGAATCTACTTTGATCTATGGTAAATACAAATGTCTAAATATTGTATTTATCAAATTTAATTTTGATGGTGCTTCCAAAGGAAATCTTGGCAATGCCAATGGAATTCAAATTGATGATGGAAATATTATCCTCACTCATAATCATATTGAACTTCAAATAAAAACTATGTAAATGCTAGGGCACTTCTTACAATTACATTTGATAAAAGAATGAAAAATATTTTTCAATTGAGAGGGATTCACAAATTATCTAGGTCTATCAATAGAAATAGATGTGGGGATTGAATAAAGTATAATATTATTTTTAATGCTCATCATATTTTAGTGGAGGCATTCTCTTGGAAATGTGATCATATCTGTAAAGAAGGAAATGAGGTAGCAGACAATTTAGCCAATCATAGTGTTGATTTTAAAAAAAATAGAATTCAAATTTTAAAAGGCAACTGGACAGGTCAAATTTTGTCTCTTAAAAAAATGATATCAAGGTGTTGATTGTGGAAATATAGCATTTTTAGGAATATGAAGAATATATTTGATATAAAAGGAAATGAAAAATATATTCGATAAAAAGGCAAGTTGTATATGGTTTAATTGACCAAACAACAAGAGATATTTTGGTATTTTGATGGGAGTATCCTGCAATAGAAGCCACATATAGCTTATTGTTGGAAATTTTTACATATGCCAAATTGGGATTTTTGATGTAATTTTGTTGAAGGATTTTGTTTGTAAAAGCGGAAATTATAATAAATTTGGGTTACAGTGTTTTCCGCAATATTTTTATGTGTCATTATTTTCTTGTATTTTCATGAAATTTCATGCTTCAAAATAGTGGATATCATAAGATAAATTATTTATGAAATCAGTTGAGATCATTTGAAATATTTGCGAAGAAAAATGGCACCCAAAGACTAAGTGTATTACTGAGAAATGGTTAAAATCGTGTTCACCTCAAAAAATGGGTGAAGGACCTGTTTACCTCATTCTAGGGCGAACATAAAATTATAAATGGAAGAAGAAGTGTTCAATCGAAAAAGCACTTTCACCTCAAGTGAGGGGCAAAAGTCCCTTTTACCCCTCTCTCAAGTGAAAGCACATTGAAGCACTCTAAAATTGTGGTGAGCCCAAAAGAAAAATTTGGCAATCAAAGAGGGTGTGTTCACCCCAAAGTTGAGTTGAAAGATTCCTTCACCTCACTTTGGGGTGAACGTCATTTACAACCAAGGTGTTAACAATTCAATAGCATGGTCATCCCAGTTGAGGGGTAAAAGTCTCATTCGCCCCTCCCTGGGGAGAAAGCACAATGAATAACAAGTTTTGGTGAAATAAAAGGAGAAGTTCTTTGGTTGCATTGAAATTTCAACACTAGGTTCACCTGGACCCCACTTCGGTGCGTGCTAAGAAAAATGTAAATTTGAAATCAGTTTCACCCCAGATGAGGGGAAAACGGCCCATTCACCCTTAGTTGGGGTGAAGCTACCAAAATAATGACTCAACAAAGGCATCAAAGGCTATTTTGTTTTTTTTTGAATATCGAAATATATGGGGCGCTAAAAGGTCAAATTTACGTTCACCCCAGGTGGAAAGCGATAGCACCTTTCACCCCTTTTGAGAGTAAACATATATTTTAAAAAGGAGGCACTTTCGCTCATGGCTCTATTTTGAGCGAACTCAAAGTTTAAGAATCGATGGAGACTGGTCAAAGGCATTTGGCTTAGGTGAATAAGAGAATTTAATGATTGTGGTTGTAATGACCCAAAAATGCACAAACCAAAAAAATACAAAAATAAAAATAAAAATTTTTTTTACTAAGGAGAGAGATCCATGAACCATTCATGAACCCCTAACCCAAACTAATATTTACCTAAAGTTTAAATCCCCTAAGTTTCTCTGAAAGCTACATCTCACGAGGTACCCTAACACAAGTTCCATCTGTGTAGGTGTATCATGTGTTACTGCAAATAAGCCTATCTATCCCATCACTCTTGATGAGCTAGACTTATCACCCTCAATCAATCGAAGGTATACATGCATCACCATACCATGCACAAGCCATTATGTGTAGGTATGCTACGAGTATTGTGAGTTAAGCTATCCATCTCATCTACACGATGAGCTATCTTAACTCAGATGTAGTCTCTCCACAACTTAGTCCTTTATCTCCCTAAGGGGGTCTCAATTCCCTTAGGTCTCCTATGTTCACCCTAAGGGGTTCTTAATTCCCTTAGGTCACCTCTGAGTTCACCCTAGAACTCTACTCTTGGATTTCATTATTAAGCACACAACAAGAATACATCTAGATACTAAAACAAACAGAACCTTATTGCTAAGCATACATAATATAAAGGAAAGAATAACACTAAAAGAGAATATCATCAATGGAAAGAGAATCAATTACATATTATAACCCAGCATGGTAATAAAGTAAAAGCATCTTCTCTAAACCAATAAATAGTTATTGCATTAAATATTTGCATGGTAAATCCTTCCTACTTCAAAGAATATTACATTAACTGCATCAGGGATATCTCCCCACAATCCTAGTCTATTTGAGCATAAGTAAATCAACATAAAATACAATTACCTATACTTTGATTTCCATTGAACTCCTTGCTTCTCCTTGCTTCCCATTGGTTCTTTGAGGGTAGTAGGGGATCAGGGTACTCATGGTTCAGGATAGGCATACCTCTAAATGCATTTAATCATTTACTTTGCCAAATTGCAACTATACAAAATTCAATTAAGTTTCCAACCATCTAATGCATAGTGGATATTATAAAAGATCCTTTACTTTTATCTTCACCTCTCAAGTTCCCTTAGAGAGCCATCCCACATATACTACTTAGATCAAGGTCTAGCTTTAATCGAATCTAATCATGTTTTAAAGCATTAAAGTCCCATACCTTTAACCTCTAAAACAATCCTTCATTCATTCACTAAATCAAAGCCCCATAACTTCAATTCAAAGAATAAATTTAACATCCTTTTAATTCACAACTTCAATCAAATCTACACATGTTTTAAAGCATTAAAGTCCCATACCTTTAACCTCTAAAACAATCCTTCATTCATTCACTAAATCAAAGCCCCATAACTTCAATTCAAAGAATAAATTTAACATCCTTTTAATTCACAACTTCAATCAAATCTACTCAAATATTCTCAACCTTAATTAAAGCATAACCCCTTCATGATATTACTAATCAAAAGTCTCACTTTAATTAAAACTCATAAATAAAATTAAACAAAAATCTATATAAATCAAAGTCATAAAAAACAAAAAAATTATAACATAATAATCAAAGGTCTTACTCTAATTAAAATCCCTCAAGGCATATCATAATAATCAAAGGTCTTACTCTAATTAAAATCCCTCAAGGCATATCATATTAATCAAAGGTCTTCTTTATATATTAAAAACACAAAAATCAAAATATATCATATTAATCAAAGGTCTTACTTTAATTAAAATCCCTCAAGATATATCATATTAATCAAAGGTCTTACTTTAATTAAAATCCCTCAAGATATATCATATTAATCAAAGGTCTTACTTTAATTAAAATCCCTCAAAAATATATCTTATTATAGTTACCAAGAACCTAGACTAATATGATTTCATGCTTCGATAGGGAGGTCAAACGACTGCTATCCTAGAGTCCAAAGGAGGTAAAACCAAGTGCTATCCACCTAAGGATACAAAAGGAATATCCACCCGAGCTACCTTAAGCGCTTAACGCCCTCAGCTACACCACTAACAAGAGATGCTAGGTTTACTTCTCTATCGTCCTACCTATCCCAAGGGGACTGAGCTTGTATAGCAATGAACTCCCACACCATCACGCACCTTGGCTGCTTCCCAACCAAAGCATAGGTAGTTTTACTCTACCCAACACTTCCACTCTACCCAAGGGTTTCACTAACCATAGGTGCTTCCACTCTACATGATGATCTCACTAAACTCGATGCTTCCATTACCAAAAAAATGGTTTACTCCTAAAATCGTTTTACTTCAACTTGATTCTCCACTTACATAAATGGTTTAACTTAAACACAGAAGCTTCCACTCTTAAAACATAGTGGTTTAACTTAAAAACTTCCACCCTAACATAGTGGTTTAACTTAAACATAGAGCTTCCACTCTTACATAGTGGTTTAACTTAAACATAGAGCTTCCACTCTTACATAGTGGTTTAACTTAAACATAGATGTATCACATAATGGGAGAACATAGTAGAGGCATTGATTATTTTTTTTTAAACATAAGGAAGTTAAACGATGCCTCCCAAAGGCTTAAACAATGGTAAAGCCAAACTCCCATGCATTTAAAATAGTAGAAGACTCTCACAGGATGCCCAAGCCCAAATTAGATTTTTGCCTACATTTTAATTAAAAACATCAAGGTTTCAAATCCTTCGAAGGAGATTATCATGCTACAAGGGGGGGTTTTAATCAGGTTACATACTCAATCTCACGTCTTACCAAAAGCATGTAAATGGATAAAGCTTAGAAACCTCCAACCTTAGTACTCCTGCACGTTGGAATCCAGTGGCTTCTTTGTCACTTCCCCTCCTTTGCTTATTGCGTGCTCCTCTGTATCTCCTCTATGTCTACTCTCATTCCTCTGTGTCTCATCTCCTTCCTCCTAGATGGCCCATCCACCGCCCCCTTTCTCGAAATCCGAGCCGACCTCGAGCCTCCTTTCCTTCAATGCTTTCATCCCTAATCATATCGTACCCTAGCGGCAAGCATTCTTTAATCTCTAATTTCCATCTTTGGAAATTAATAGCACCCAAGGTCATTTACGTAGATTGCACTATATAGGGGAAAAGGATATTTAGATTATTTTAAATGAAACAATAGTACCCTTTTCTAATAAAATATCTCTTACTTGATATTTTATCACCATTTAAAATATATTACTTTTTATTTAAAAACAAATTCCATAATTGCTTTTAAATATAAAATATTTTCTATTTATTCCTAAATGGATTTTTTTTATTAATTTCATTTAATTAAAGTTTATTAATGAATTTGCATTATCATTAAAATAAACTTCTTTAATTATTTTAAATGAATTTTCATTATTCATTAAAATAAATTTTATCAATGAGTTTAAATGAATTCATATCATCATTTAATCAGAACCTCATTAATTAATTTAAATGAATCTTCATTTATCATTTAAACTTAATTCACTTTTCTTCATAAAAATGATGCTCTATTATCACTTCAAAATAACAGTTTACCTTATACATCCACATATATTTTGTAGTTGTTCTCCTATTGAATTCTAGCATTATGTTACCCAAACCATGATGCAGAAAAGAGCAATCAAGTTTACAAAACAACTAAGAGGGAGTCTTTCCATCAACCCAATCACCTATCTCAGCCAAAGGATTTATGATAGCTACTAGGCTATCAACTAAGGCTCAAGGTGATCAATCATTGATGATTATCCCTTTCGATGATGCATGCCTATATATGAAGGTATCTATCCATGTTACCTCTGAGTACCTTAATCATCATTTCCCTTGATCTTAAGTACCCTCATTTATGGTGGATGTTTTTGCCTTCTCCACCTATGAGTGTACCTGATCCTGCACACTTGGCAATATGTTAGTGATAACATGCCCTTCTAAATCAACTAAACATCATATAGTTGGTTCAATTTTTCAAACTAGGTATTACCACATCATAGGTTAATACATTGTTTCCTTGTGCCAAATAGTCCGCTAGGGAGGGTCATGACATCCTCCCCGCTAGAATTAAACATCATCCTCGGTGTTTCCAATTTCTTTTGTTTTGATAGAAAATAAAAATTATTACATCATATAGCTTCAAACAAAAAGGGAAAATATTTTTGCATAACCTCCACTTTCTCCCAAGTGGCATTTTTCTCAGAGAACTGGTCCCACTAGACCTTACATTGTTCAAGAGTCTGATTCCGCATAGACTTAGAATGAAACTCAAGAATCTTCATCGGTAGTACTTCAATGGCCTCCGGATTTACCATCTACAAATTAGAAACATCCCACACATGTTCAGGGTCAGCAACATATTTCCTAAGCAAGGATATGTGGAAGGTGTCATGGATTTTGGATAGGTTGGGTGGTAATGCAAGTCGGTATGCAACCGGACTGATCTTTTCTATGATCTCAAAGGGCCCCACAAAATGTGGATCCAACTTCATGGATTTGATAGCACTCTTCTTTGGCTTAACCCTTAAGAACACCTTATCTCCAATAGAATACTCTCTTGGAGTCCTTTTTAGATCTGCATAACTCTTCTACCTATCCACAACTTCTTTAAGCCTTTGCCTAATTTCCTTTAGTTGATCTTCCATCACCCTGACCATTTTTGGCCCAATCACAACTCGGTCTTCTAGGTTATCCCAAGACAATGGTGTTCTACACTTTCGCCCATACAAGGCATCGAAAGGTGCCATTCCTAGCGAGGAGTGATGTCCATTATTGTAGGTAAACTCTACCAAAGGTAGACAATCTTCCCAATGAGACTTGTGATCCATGCAGTACATGCAGAGCATGTCTTCCAGAACTTGGTTTACCCACTCCATTTGGCCATCTATTTTAGGGTGGTATGCTGAACTCATATTCAATTTTATACCCACTACACTATGAAGGGATTTCTAAAATTCAAAAGTGAATTTGGAGTCTCTATCTGAGATAATTACCTCAGGGAATCCATGCAATCGGAATACCTCTTTGACGAATCTGCTAGCCACCACCTGAGCATCATCCTTGGTATTCTCGGGTATGAAATGGGTAACCTTAGTCAATTTTTCGACCACTACAAATATGGCATCATGTTGGTACCGAGTCTTGGGTAAACCTACTATAAAATCCATGGATATAACCTACCATTTTTGCGTAGGTATATCATGCAGATATAGTTTTCCTATAGGATGTTGGCATTCTGCCTTAACTTTATGATATTCGAAGCATCGAGCAACAAAATCCATGATGTCCTTCTTCATTCCTACCCAAAAGAAGGTTCTTTTCATATTTTCTCGCATTTTGGCTCCTCCCGGATGAGCAGAATAAGGAGATCTATGAGCTTCTTGCATTATCAAGTTCCTCAAATCACCCATTTTTGGTATGATGACCCTTCCCTTATAACATAGAAAGTCATATTTCATACTAAATTCCTTATTTCCTTCAGGATCTCTGTTCATCTTAACTCGAATTTCTTGGCAATACTCATCCTGAGATTGCTCCTGTCTCACTCGATCCATCAAGTCCATGTGAATTTTTGTTATGGTTGCTATATATTTTCTTCTAC
The DNA here is from genome assembly GCA_028583015.1 of Wollemia nobilis. Lineage (NCBI taxonomy): Eukaryota > Viridiplantae > Streptophyta > Pinopsida > Araucariales > Araucariaceae > Wollemia > Wollemia nobilis. Next base: position 1,070,116 of record JAQPPZ010000762.1, read on the forward strand.
TCAAAGCATCAACTACTTTATTCTCCTTTCCTTTTATGTACTCAATCTCAAAATCATACTCAATGAGAAATTCCACCCATCTTCTCTATCTTGCATTGAGTATTGGTTGGGTGAATATGTACCATAGACTTTGATGGTCAGTATTTAATTCAAAGGGTCTTCCCACCAAGTAGTGGCACCAAACCTTCAAAGCATGCACCACTACAGCTAGCTCTAGATCATGCGTAGCATAATTAACTTCATGCTTTTTGAGCTTCCTTGAAGTATATGCCACTACTAACTCCTCTTGTGAGAGTACCCCTCCTAACCCTTCTATTGATGCATCTATGCACACTAAAAAGTCCCCTTGTGGATCAAGAACCTTTAGTATTGGTGCGGTAGTAAGCTTATGCTTTAGTAGTGCAAAGGTAGCCTCACACTTTTATGACCACTTGAATTCCTTTCCCTTCTTCTGAAGGTTAGTTATGGGTCCAACAATCTTGGAGTAATCCTTTATATAACATCTATAATAGCTCGTTAACCCCATGAAGCTTCACACTTCAGTCACATTAGTAGGGGGTGGCCAATTCAGGATAGCCTCTATTTTCTCTAGATCCACAACAATTCCCTTTTTTGATATGATGTGTCCAAGATATCGTACCTCTGGAACATAGAATTCACTCTTAGCTAGATTTCCATAAAGTTGATTTTTCCTTAGCAATTCTAACATGATCCTGAGATGTTTATCGTGCTCTTCTCTATCTCAAGAGTATATAAGGATATCATCTAGGAATACCAAGACAAATTGGTCCAAGTGTCTTCTGAACACACTATTCATTAAGTTCATGAAAGTAGTTGGGGCATTAGTCAATCCAAAGGGTAGAACCGTAAACTCATAATGCCCATACCTAGTCTTAAATGTCATTTTGTGAGTGTCTTCCTCATGAATTCTTAACTAGTGATACCCTGATTTTAGATCGATCTTAGTAAACACCTTGGCATATTTTAGCTGATCAAATAAATCTTCAATCCTAGGTAGAGGATATTGATTCTTGATTGTAGCCTTATTTAGCATCCTATAATCAATACACAATCTTAATGAACCATCCTTTTTCATGAACAAAATTGGTGCACCCCACGGTGACACACTTGGTTTTATTAAACCTTTCTCTAATAATCCTTGCAATTGAACCTTCAGTTCTTGCATTTCAATAGGATTCATCCTATATGGGGATCTATGAATAGGTTTGAATCCTATCATCAACTCAATTGTGAAGTCAAATTCTCGTACATGAGGTAGTCCAGGTAAGTCCTCTAGAAATACATCCTTAAAATCCTGTAAAATTGGATGTTGTCTTAGTATTTCACCCTTCTCATAGTCTTCCACTTCATTAAGTTTTACTACATACACTATTCCTCATTTCTTTAGGGTCTTTTTCAATTGCATAGCTGACAACATCTGAGGCTCAAACACCCCTTGTTTGCTATGAATTCTTAGTCTCCTCCTACCTTCTTCTAAATACTCAATCCATCTATCTTGAAAATTGACCAAGGCTTTATGAGCCTATAGCCAATCCATCCCTAGGATCACATCAAAGGCATGTAGGGGAGCTACATATAAACAACATTTCGTAGTCCCATTAGATAGAGTGATTTCTGCCATAGGATAACATTGGTTCATCGAGTAGGTCTACCCAGAACCATACTCAACCTTCCACCCTTGAGCCAAATATCTTGGCCTTTTTGACATAGTCCTTGCTAGACTAGATGAAATAAAACTATCAGTGGCTCCACTATCTATCAAAATGTTTACTTGCTTATTAAAAATATTACCTTTCACAAGTAATGGGGTGGCTTGTCCCTCTAGCTTTTGCTTCTCGATTGCGGCATAGATCCGATGTTTCGGTTCCTTCCCTTTTGCATTAGTTGTGCTAGTCCCTGCTTGATATGGACACTGATTATAGTAATGAGGTCCCCGAAAATTGTAGCACCCTTCCTTGGGTCCTTGCTATTTTTTAGGTTTTTGATACCCTATTTTAACTACTGGAGCTGGAGCTTGCAACTTCTGTAGTTGAGGTTTGGTATTATTGGGTTTGTTATCCTTCTTATGAAAGTTCTTCTTGAACTTCTTCTGATTTCCATTAGGTTTCTTCCCAAGATTTTGGGGTTCTTAGCCTTTCGATCTTGATCAGCCTCCCATTTCACAAACCCATCACTATTCCTCTTCTTTAGTTCCTACCGAGCTTGCTCGGGTAAGGTGTCGTATTTATAATAGAAGTGTGACTCTACTTTCTTTGCTAGGTCATACACCTTTTGCAATGATTTAGGCTCCTGCATGTCTACATCATGCTTTATCCTAGACTCCAATCCAAGAGTGAACTTGTGGACCCACATTTTCTCATTATAAATAGGTACATATTTAAACAATATTACCAATTTTTGTAGTACACTTCCACTATGTTGGTTCCTTATTTTAGACTGGCAAATTCCTCAAACTTTAAGGTATAGAAATGCTCTATTAGGAATATTTTCTTAAATATTTTTATAAATTCTTCCCATGGAGTGTCAATAGGTTCAATCTTAGTTTCCTCATAGTGGGTTTCCCACCATTCTAGAGCAGCCCCTTCTAGGTTGATCATAGCCCAAAGTGTTTGGGTTCCTGATGAGTAGCCTTTTACCATAAAGTGAACCTCTGCTTCTCTCAACCATGCTTCCGCTGCATCCCCTTCACCCTCCCCATAAAACTTGGAGATACTAATGTTTTTCATGTCCCTAGTTGTCTCCTTTTCTGCCAAGGCTCTAGCTTGCACTTGTTCCATAGTTAGTCCACTATCTGGACCAACCTCTGAGCCTCTAACTTGCAAATTCTGGTTCGCAATTGTTTCTAGCAATTGTCTTATCTGATCCTGCATAGCAATGACCATTGCGGTGAGGTCTTCTACCTCTCTATTGGGGCTTATTGGTCCCCCATCCTAGTTTTCTTCTTTGACATTACTTTGTTGAGTTTTCCTAGGTATAGGCCTCCCTCTTCTAGTCTTAGGTGGCATCTTAACCTAGTTCCATCCAAGAAAGAAGATTAGATTACAGTTTCATCTTAAGTTGTATCTCTAATTCAAGCCATAATACAAAGTTCTCTTGCTAGATGCATTAACAATCTAACTAGGGTAATATCCTAGGCTAGGATGTGTCACTGATATCGAAGCCCATACTAAGGTATCCTAACATCCACTCTCCTTTGGGGTTAATTCCCATCAGATTCTAGCAAATAGGGTATTCTAGATCATCCCAGATTTAGCCTATACCTTAAGCAAGCCTTCATTGGAGACATCTAATTCCCTTTAGCACACATAGAAGCTCTATACCCTCGTACCTAGAGCTCTGATACCAAATGTAATGACCCAAAAATGCACAAACAAAAAAATACAAAAATAGAAAAAGTTTTTTTTACTAAGGAGAGAGATCCATGAACCATTCATGAACCCCTAACCCAAACTAATATTTACCTAAATTTTAAATCCCCTAAGTTTCTCTGAAAGCTACATCTCATGAGGTACCCTAACACAAGTTCCATCTGTGTAGGCGTATCATGTGTTACTATAAATAAGCCTATCTATCCCATCACTCTTGATGAGCTAGACTTATCACCCTCAGTCAATCGAAGGTATACACGCATCACCATACCATGCACAAGCCATTATGTGTAGGTATGCTATGAGTATTGTGAGTTAAGCTATCCATCTCATCTACACGATGAGCTATCTTAACTCAGATGTAGTCTCTCCACAACTTAGTCCTTTATCTCCCTAAGGGGGTCTCAATTCCCTTAGGTCTCCTATGTTCACCCTAAGGGGTTCTTAATTCCCTTAGGTCACCTCTGAGTTCACCCTAGAACTCTACTCTTGGATTTCATTACTAAGCACACAACAAGAATACATCTAGATACTAAAACAAACAGAACCTTATTGCTAAGCATACATAATATAAAGGAAAGAATAACACTAAAAGAGAATATCATCAATAGAAAGAGAATCAATTACATATTATAACCCAACATGGTAATAAAGTAAAAGCATCTTCTCTAAACCAATAAACAATTATTGCATTAAATATTTGCATGGTAAATCCTTCCTACTTCAAAGAATATTACATTAACTGCATCAGGGATATCTCCCCACAATCCTAGTCTATTTGAGCATAAGTAAATCAACATAAAATACAATTACCTATACTTTGATTTCCATTGAACTCCTTGCTTCTCCTTGCTTCCCATTGGTTCTTTGAGGGTAGTAGGGGATCAGGGTACTCATGGTTCAGGATAGGCATACCTCTAAATGCATTTAATCATTTACTTTGCCAAATTGCAACTATACAAAATTCAATTAAGTTTCCAACCATCTAATGCATAGTGGATATTATAAAATATCCTTTACTTTTATCTTCACCTCTCAGGTTCCCTTAGAGAGCCATCCCACATATACTACTTAGATCAAGGTCTAGCTTTAATCGAATCTAATCATGTTTTAAAGCATTAAAGTCCCATACCTTTAACCTCTAAAACAATCCTTCATTCATTCACTAAATCAAAGCCCCATAACTTCAATTCAAAGAATAAATTTAACATCCTTTTAATTCACAACTTCAATCAAATATACACATGTTTTAAAGCATTAAAGTCCCATACCTTTAACCTCTAAAACAATCCTTCATTCATTCACTAAATCAAATCCCCATAACTTCAATTCAAAGAATAAATTTAACATCCTTTTAATTCACAACTTCAATCAAATCTACTCAAATATTCTCAACCTTAATTAAAGCATAACCCCTTCATGATCTTACTAATCAAAAGTCTCACTTTAATTAAAATCTCATAAATTAAATCATATTAATTAAAGATCTTACTTTAATTAAAATCCCTCAAGATATATCATATTAATCAAAGGTCTTACTTTAATTAAAATCCCTCAAAATATATCATATTAATCAAAGGTCTTACTTTAATTAAAATCCCTCAAGATATATCATATTAATCAAAGGTCTTACTTTAATTAAAATCCCTCATAAATATATCATATTAATCAAAGGTCTTACTTTAATTAAAATCCCTCAAAAATATATCATATTAATCAAAGGTCTTACTTTAATTAAAATCCCTCAAGATATATCATATTAATCAAAGGTCTTACTTTAATTAAAATCCCTCAAGATATATCATATTAATCAAAGGTCTTACTTTAATTAAAATCCCTCAAGATATATCATATTAATCAAAGGTCTTACTTTAATTAAAATCCCTCAAAAATATATCTTATTATAGTTACCAAGAACCTAGACTAATATGATTTCATGCTTCGATAGGGAGGTCAAACGACTGCTATCCTAGAGTCCAAAGGAGGTAAAACCAGGTGCTATCCACCCAAGGATACAGAAGGAATATCCACCCAAGCTACCTTAAGTGCTTAACGCCCTCGACTACACCGCTAACAAGAGATGCTAGGTTTACTTCTCTACCATCCTACCTATCCCAAGGGGACTGAGCTTGCGTAGCAATGAACTCCCACACCATCATGCACCTTGGATACTTCCCAACCAAAGTGCAGGTGGTTTTACTCTACCCAGCACTTCCACTCTGCCCAGGGGTTTCACTAACCATAGGTACTTCCACTCTACATGGTGATCTCACTAAACCTAGTGCTTCCATTCTTACACTATGGTTTCCTTTAACACAACACTTCCACTCCTACATAGTGGTTTAACTTAAACACAGAGCTTCCACTCTTACATAGTGGTTTAACTTAAACATAGAGCTTCCACTCTTACATAGTGGTTTAACTTAAACACAAAGCTTCCACTCTTACACAGTGGTTTAACTTAAACATAAAGCTTCCACTCTTACACAATGGTTTAACTTAAACACAGAGCTTCCACTCTTACACAGTGGTTTAACTTAAACAGAGCTTCCACTCTTACACAGTGGTTTAACTTAAACACAACATTCACTCCTACATGGTTTACTTTAACAACGAGTTTACTCTCACAAAATGGTAAACATGCATAGAGCCAATTGCATTTAAAACAAAGTCACTCCTCAAAGGTTAACCAAGCAGTAGTTATCCTACATTTAATTAAAAATATTTTTTAAAACATAGGTTTCAAATCCTTCGAAGGAGATTATCACACTACAAGGGGGTTTTTAATCAGGTTACATACTCAATCTCATATCTTACCAAAAGCATGTAAATGGATAAAGCTTAGAAACCTCCAACCTTAGTACTCCTACACGTTGGAATCTAGTGGCTTCTTTGTCACTTCCCCTCCTTTGCTTGTTGTGTGCTCCTCTGCATCTCCTCTACGTCTACCCTCCTTCCTCTGCATCTCCTCTCCTTCCTCCTAGATGGCTCTTCCATTGCCCCCTTTCTCGAAATCTGAGCCGACCTCGAGCCTCCTTTCCTTCAATGCTTTCATCCCTAATCATATCATACCCTAGCGGCAAGCATTCTTTAATCTCTAATTTCCTTCTTTGGAAATTAATAGTGCCCAAGGTCATTTACGTAGGTTGCACTATATAGGGGAAAAGGATATTTAGATTATTTTAAATGAAACAATAGTACCCTTTTCTAATAAAATATCTCTTACTTGATATTTTATCACCATTTAAAATATATTACTTTTTATTTAAAAACAAATTCCATAATTGCTTTTAAATATAAAATATTTTCTATTTATTCCTAAATGGATTTTTTTTATTAATTTCATTTAATTAAAGTTTATTAATGAATTTGCATTATCATTAAAATAAACTTCTTTAATTATTTTAAATGAATTTTCATTATTCATTAAAATAAAGTTTATCAATGAGTTTAAATGAATTCATATCATCATTTAATCATAACCTCATTAATTAATTTAAATGAATCTTCATTTATCATTTAAACTTAATTCACTTTTCTTCATAAAAATGATGCTCTATTATCACTTCAAAATAATAGTTTACCTTATACATCCACATATATTTTGCAGTTGTTCTCCTATTGAATTCCAACATTATGTTACCCAAACCATGATGCAGAAAAGAGCAATCAAGTTTACAAAACAACTAAGAGGGAGTCTTTCCATCAACCCAATCGCCTGTCTCAGCCAAAGGATTTACGATAGCTACTAGGCTATCAACTAAGGCTCAAGGTGATCAGTCATTGATGATTATCCCTTTCGATGATGCATGCCTATATATGAAGGTATCTATCCATGTTACCTTCGAGTACCTTAATCATCATTTCCCTTGATCTTAAGTACCCTCATTTTTGGTGGATGTTTCTACCTTCTCCACCTACGAGTGTACCTGATCCTGCACACTTGGAAATATGTTAGTGATAACATGCCCTTCTAAATCAACTAAACATCATATAGTTGGTTCAATTGTTCAAACTAGGTATTACCACATCATAGGTTAATACATTGTTTCCTTGTGCCAAATAGTCTGCTAGGGAGGGTCATGACAGTGGCAAGGAGTAATCAAAGTTATGGATTTCAAGCGAAAGGAGCTACAGCATTAAATTCATGAGGATATTTTCATGAGTTCCAAAACATTTTGAATGAAGGCAAAGTTTCAAATAACAATGGAGGTTTCAATTCAATGACTAGCTTTGCAGTTTTTTGTGCACTGACACCTAAATATGTTGATTTCTTGGAGATTTTCCCTTAAAAACTGGATCGTTGCCTCAGAGAAAGATTTTCAAGGACTTCAAGGAGGAATTTCTTCATGCAGGTTTCTAATCTAGGAACATTTTGTCTTTTGTACATTACATGATAAAGTTGAAATTCCTCTATAAATACTACTCAAATTCTATTGTAAAAGGAGATGGAAAATTTGCATTAAAAACTATTCAACTTTTTTGCGTAAATAGAAGAAGTTGTGGCTTCTAATTTTGCAAGCAGTCTCTTTGTATGATTTCTTTATTTTCAAGCATTTCTATTTTATTTTCATGTTTTCTATCTGCTATTAAGTTCAAATTATGCACCTAGATTTGGGTATTGCTAGTGTAAGTGTGAATACTGGAATGCGATTCTAGAAGTTGTCTTTGAAGAACTGTAAGTGAATTATTGTGCCCTCCTATCTAACTAATATTGCTATGATGCTTTGTTGGAATTCCTGCTGTTAGTATGTCCCCAATCCTACACCTTTGGCTTGTGGCCATATTTCTCATTTCTTTTCATTATTTTCAAGTTGTTTCCTACAACTCTAGTATTAAACCAGTCAAGGATTAGTACGGGAGCCAGCCCTCTCTGGAGATTGGTATGGAGGACGTTTCTTTCCTTCGACATTTCAATGTTGGTCGTGTCTAGGGTGCACAAATGCATGTTTGTATATTAGGCAAATATTTGACCAACACTTATTAAAACAATATAATTATGAACTACAAAAAGCATAAAAATTTAAGGTATTAAGGTTGCAACAAATGGTCCCTTCAAATCTCATATTAAATTTGTTGATAATACTTTTACTTTGGGTCATATCTTGGTCGTGGAGTACAAAAAAATATTATCATGGTATGAAAAGGTTGTTAGACAATCAACTAATACTACAAAACCTAAAAAAAATTACTAACATTGTCCTTAGTTAGCAATGGATTGTTGTAAATATTTAATGGTTAAATATGGAAAATCTCTATCAACATATCTAGGCATTAATTTGTATAATAAAGCAAATGAGGAGCTTTGGAACTCAAATTTGGATATAATAAGATCTTGTTTGTCTAGCATGTTAGCAAGGTAAGTTCTTAATTATGAATAAAAGACTACAACTTATAAATACTATGTTGTAATTATCTCTATAATATATCACATAGGTATAGCACTCGAATTTAATAAAATTCAAAAAGAATTTCTTTGGAAATGATGTGAGGAAATTTTTAGGTTTTATCTTTGTAAGTGTGATAGGGTGCACAAAGGAAAGACTATTTGAGGAATAATCTTGTGAAACAGTAGACTAATGATTTTACACTAGGGATAAAACTTGGTTGGAGACTATTCAAATATCAAGAAAAGAGTTCAAAAACTTCAAAAATATATAAGGTTTGTTGATGTAATAAATATTTTTAGGAAATAAACCCTTACTATGCACTAACAAAATAGAAGTTTGTATCAGATAGTTTACAATTGATTAAGAAACATAGTAGTTGGTCAGGTAATGAGGAGAATTTTGTAATTTTTTGGTCCAATGCTTGGTTGAATTCTTATCATTATATTTCTTATCCAAAACAGCAACCATTTGGTTCAAGCATCTTTAGCTTGTAAAGATTCAAGGGTCAAAAAATTATATTAATGTGAGCAACAACTCCAAATCATAGATTATTTTAGCAACCTGGTTGAAGTATATGACCTCAAAAAAATAGTAGAAGAGCTTCAAAGGATGCTTCAAGAGTTCTATTTGACTATTTTTATGCAAAGGGATGAGTCGATTTAGAATCTCTCAAAAGATGATGGATATTTTATTAAGTTGGAATATAGGGATTTATAGTTATTAGAATTTCCTACTTTTAAAGATTTCTCTTAGAATAATGGTCACTAGAGGCCCTCCTTAATGCCTCAACAATCCTTTGGTTAGGAGTCCAAAGCAATATTTTTACAAGTGATTGTTTTCAAAAAAATATCATATCATAGAACTTTCAAAGTGTATTACATAAAAATTATTAGAAAAAAAAATCACTGACTCTTTAATTGACCCTTTGCTTACATCCATTTGGGACTTTTTTCCAAAAATATGAATATATAGGGTAGCTTCATCAACATTGAAAGAGTTTATGAAATGTTGTATTAATTATATCAAATATAAATCCTTAAGAATTCTATGAAGGATGATTCTTGCCATTATTTTTGGACTTTATGGTTTGAAAGAAATATTGGAATTTTAAAAAAATAAATACCATTATCATAAAGTTTGAAATAAAATTATTTCATCTCTTATAAAATTTTGTAAACATGGTTTTCATCATGGAAAGTCTCAAATATATATAAAAAAAAGGCATGCTATCTTATTGGTTATAATATTTGGTCATGCATGGATGTGTCATTGACAACAATGGAGTTGACAGAAAGGACCTACTTTGATCTATGCTAAAATAGAAGACATTCTAAATTTATGTTTATCAAGATTTAATTTTTATGATGCTTCCAAAAGAAATTCAAGAACTTGTGGAGATGATGTCATTTAAAATAATGAGGGAAAACTCTTCCTCACTAATAATCATATAAAATTTTAATTAAAAACTATGTAAAAGTCTAAAGCATTAATTACAAAGATAAAAAAATAACATGCTATATTCAGCAATTAAATCTCAATATAAGGTTAAATATTTATCACAATATACTAGGTAAGGATAACAAAATGCTCTCACAAGGTTACAAATAATATTTCATACGAGAGTGTAACTCAATTCAAGCCATGAATTTAATGAATAAAAACTTTATATTCAAGTAGATGATAGAAATCTATAGTGCATTACAATACAAAATGATGCACAACAATTGGATAGAATACAATCTTTCTTGCCATACCTACTAATTGTCTATTATATAGAGTATTTTGATATTTCATCTTCTACTATCTCTTCATCTCCTCTCAAACTCATGGAAGATATGATTCTTCATATTTTTCATAGGAGAAATACTATTTAACCTTTCAATAATGACAAATCCTAATGATTACGTGAAACCAAATATTGACAAGGTACCAAATTATGTAATATTCTCTAACACCCTCCCATATTACATTATTTGGTATAAATATCAATCTCTAACTTTAGTTCTAGCTCTAGCTCTATATTTGGCTAGTTTTTGCTACTTCTAGTTCACCTATCTATGGCTATTGTTTTTTTAATTTTGAATTTTTTATTTTGTATTGTACTTTATCTCTAGATCAATAATTGAACTATCATATCTCTTATTTCCTGCATGTTCAAATGTTATTTCCTTTGCAAGCCCAATCAATATAGGTCCTCTTTGATACAAAACATTATTTATGGATGAATAATTCCTTATGCTTAAAAAAAATTCCTTTTGTAAAAGCACTTCAACATTTCTAATATCATATTCCATTTTTTCACATCCATAATTCACATCTATTTTGTTATTTTTCTTTTCTTCATATTGGTAAAAATTTTGAAAGCAATTACTTTTTTTTTTTAAACCCAATCATAAAGGTCCCACCATTTTTCTAACATGTGTCCATATTTTTCACAATAACTACAAGTGGTACCTATCACAAATTTAATTTTCTTGTTCCCTATCATAAAATTAGTCCCTGTCACAAGATCTATCAGACTCATACACTCATTATCATTTTTTTGTTCTGTAAAACCAAGGCCTTTATATTTTGGCCTTATTTCTAGTACCAAAGGTTCTTCCATGCCTTGCTCATATTTTTCCAAACATATACCTTTCTATCCCATTTTCCTTAATAGTTAAACCAATCACTTTTGTGTATTTTTCAAAAATACCAAACTTACCATCACATTATTTTTTGATACCATTAGCATGTCATAAATCATCACAATAATAGTCATAATGTATATTAACAAATTATAAATGCTTCAAACCATTATAACTATCACTATTTGAATATCCCAATACAACTTAGACTATCACTATCCTTGTCATTATCTATATACCTCAAACTATCATCAACACATCTAGTGTTGTCTTTGTTTCTATCAACAATTCTTATAGTATCACCAAGACTTGAATTCTCATCAATACTATAAGTTTGGGCTTTTTGTTGACAAACACAAACATTTTTTGTACAAATATTCTCATGAACAATGCTTAAATCACTAGTGTCACATGTTTTATCTATTTTTTATACTAGGTCTCTAGTGTCACACTATACATGTACCATCATGGGAAATATTTCCTATGTAACAATTTGCATCTTTCATCATGAACATATTTTTAAATTTCTTTATTGTTTCTTCTTGTTTTTTACATTATTTTTGTAGAGCATTTCCTTCACAATCTCTTTTTGGAGTAGATTCACTACATTTTGGTGCCATATAATTTTGATTCAATTCTTCTTTCTTACTTGATTTAAATATTTATTTTGCCATAATATTCTTATGTGTTGATTTATATTCTTCCTCGTGATTAGATTTTGATTTTTGTGACTCTTGAACCATGTGTCCTTTTTTATTTTGCCATTTTGGATATTGTTTTTGTGTTTGTATATATTGTGGTTGATTTGATTGATATTGTCTTTGTTGATTTCTTTGGAAAGGTCTATGTTCTTGATTCCATTGATTTAATGAATTAAATCTACAAAATTTGGTAATATGTCCTTTTCTGCATATATGACAATATCTTTTTCTCCATTTTGGATGACTTTGTGATGAGGATGAGATTGAAGGATTTTTTGTGTTACTTTGTGATTTCCTTGTTGATATAAGAGCATTGGTTGATAACTCATCTCTTAATTGATTTTCTACTTCATATTATTGGAGAATATTAACTAATTCCTCAAATGACACCTTTCTATTTGATACTTAAAGAGATGTGACCAATGTTTTGAATGAATCACAAAAACTAAAAGCTTATCTTCAACTTTTTATCCCATGATTTATAATTTTGATTTCAAGTCTACTATTCTTCTAAGAAATTGTTCTATATTTTCACCATCTTGAACTCTTAGTGTATATAGTTGTGATTGTAGGTGAAGAATAGTGGCTTCATTTCTACCTTCAAATATAGTGCAAATTTTATCCCAAGCATATTTTGAAGTTTTAGCCTCACTTATATGTGTTTGTATTTCATATAATAACCCAAATGTTATTAACATGAGTGCTTTTGCATCCCCTTTATATTTTAATTCGCTTGCAACATCTTTCAACCACAAGTATTGATTTCATTTTATTTTTCTAAGGAGTGAAAGTTGGTCTCTTAAGTAATTAAGATTTTGAAAGAGAGATTTTTGTAATTGACATGGTTGGAATTTCTTGAATTTAAAAATTGTTTCCTTTGATTGTTTTCCAATTTTTCAAATAAATATGGAATCTATAAATAAAATGTGGTCTTCAAGGTCCCCTTTCATTTTTTCTATATCATCTCTTGATTTTGTCTTTTCTTGACTTTTAAATTTTCAAAAATTGTCCACTTTTAGAATTTCTTATGGACCCAATAATATTTTATTTTTTCACTTTTCAATATTTCTTATGAAAAAATATCAATTTACTAAATCCCTTTTATCTTCTTTTTTTTTTATTTTTTGAATAAGCTATGTGTGGCTTCTATCAGGGGCCACTCACATTACAAAAACAAAACATTAAATTGCTCTCATTACATTCCTATCAAATTAATTAAATAATATCCAACCTACCTTTCTATCAAAATTATTCTTCATTTGCCTTTCTTATCAAAGAAAATTGTCATCTTCCTCATTGCTAATTTTTTGCAATCAACTCCTTTTTATCATTTCATATAGATGCCTTCCAAAATTGAAATTTTGTCAAGATGAAATTCAACACCATGAATGGCTAAAATATTTGTTACCCATTTTTTATATCTATAAATATAAATATATTATCTATTACAATATGAGAGTTTCTTAATGACAAGATATTATTTTCATTGTTATTTTTTGTTTTTATTTGTGAGATTAGTCTCACTTCTTGTTAACACTTGTGATATTTACTTTTGTTTTCCCATATCAATATCCCTTTGGGTTTCTTTTTCTCTTTGTTTTTGTTTCTTGGGTCTTCCTCTCTATTTATAATTTTTACCAATACTTTCATATTCATCCATCTCTTCAATCTTCTCACAATGCTCAAAATAAAACTTATCATCTATAGGTTTGTCTTGGTGTGCAGGATTTATAGAACAAGGAATAACCTCAAAAGCACATACTTATTTATATTACCCTTGTTGCATAGGTAACATGTTTATTACATTATTTCATAGGGAGCGCTCATTTGGGAGGTTACTATTGGTCACGGATCCACCACCTGGAAAGGATTTGGTTTGTTTATGTGCCTTAGACCCGAACCAACATTGAAAGGCTAGGGGGAAGAGATACCCTCCATGTCGATCTCCAGATAAGGCTGACTCTTATACTATTCTATCTAGGGTTTAAGATAAGGGAATAGGAAAGAGATTAGAAAAAAGCTAAGGGAACTGGAAAGAGATTAAAATATTTGCAGAAAGAGATGTAAATGCAACTGATTTAAAGGGGAAGAACCAGAAGCACGATCACTAACTCATACTTTGAAGTAGCAACAATCAATACAAGAATTAAATCATAAATGAACACAGTACTCATTTCCCTATGTATCCTTTGGAAGAATTCTAGGATTCACTTATCCTCCGATGCCTAAATCTAGATAGCATAATTACAACAATCAAAAAAATAAATGAATTTAGCAAAAATACCGACCAAAGGCAACATACAAAGAAACTAACACTATGTTTCCTCCCCTATGTATCCTCTAGGATAATTCTAGAGGTTTGTCCTTAATCACACACTTAAATCTAGGATGCAAAATTATTGTATGCAATTAAAGAAATAGAATAGTAGAAATAATTGTAGAAGGCAGCATACAAGAGAGGAATGCAGTCCAAAGTTCTTAATATTGATTTCAAAAATCAAAGCATAGCAGTTTTCTAGCAAAAGTTCCCCCGATTACAATGCGCTCAGCGGCTTTTATAGAAATATTTTCCCCCCATTACATTAATGCTCAAACCCTAAGGGTAGCTGAGATTTGACCCCTTTCAGATGATAGTGTACCTGGAATACGGCTCACCCATGTTTAGATCAGCTTCAGGTTGAATCTGCAGTCAAGAGAGTGTGCTTCATTATTGCGATGGGTACTACTTACCCTTTGGATTTTTTTTTGGACCTGACATAGTTGTACTGATGGGATGGGTTGGAGACTGGAACTCATATTCTACGGATGCGTCTTAATGCCCACCTACACTATTTATTTAAATTTACCTATAGCTTTATCGAGATTGGCATAAATTCCTAGAAATTTCCCACCTTCATATTTAGTCTATTATTCGTTGTAGTGTTCGTGCGAAGCTGGGAGTCGTAGGGCGGAGGAGCAAACCTTGGGCAGCCTCCATACTTTGTAATCTTTAGATGTGCAAGATTTTTGGTCAGTCGCTTAACGAAGGAGTGATCCCGAAAATCACCTAAAACTATCGCAAATCCCATTAGTCGCTCTAGAATGGAGCGAATCTTGGGATGGATTGTCCTGCCTTGTTACTTTAATTTCTCTACTTGACTGGCGATTCATGGGTAGGCAGAGTGAATCTAGAGGTCATCGAGAATAGATGCGACTCTCGAGAATCACCCAATGTGGAGCGAATTTTGGGCTCAATACCTTAGAAATTTCAAGCCTGTTTGCCGATAGCCTCCATATTTGCTCACTAGTCACAAAAAATAGTGTGAAACCTAGGAGTTGCTGCCCCTGGGAGCGAAATTTGGGTAAACTATATTTTTTTGGCTAGTCACAGGGACCCTAAGTGACTCCCGGGAATCACAATAAAGGGGAGAAAATTTTGGGAAAGGCCAAGACTTAGACAAATTTTGAATCTTGCCTACTAGTCGCAGGAAGCTAGAGCGACTCCCGGGAATCGCTGCCCTTGAGAGCGAATTCTGAGAAAAACCTTGACTTAGCCAATTTTTATCAAGTTGTGCCCCTCGGATGAATTTCATACCTATTTGGCCAACATGTGGCCAACATGCGATCGATATTGGAATTTTGGTCGATATCAAGATTCACGGTCGACATTGGGATTCGTAGCCGACATTGACTTTTTGGCTGACGTTGACTTTTTTGTCAACATTTCGCTCGTTGGCTGATGTTTTACTCGCTAGCCGATGTTTCACTATGATATGGGAGCAATCCCAAGAGTCACTCAGAAATGGAGCGACTCTCGGGAGTCGCTCCAAAGTGGAGCAAACTTGGGCTTCATGCCTTAGCCATTTTTTATCAAGTTTTCTCCCCTTGGACCTCGCCGGAGTGCGCCGTGCTTTCTCACCTGAGACCTGCTTCTGAGTGCGACGCCGGGGACTGATTGGACTGATTGCTCGGAGAGGAGGAGAGGGTTTGAACACAAAAAGTGCAGCATTTTTCAAAATTTTACCTTGTAACAAAATGTGGCAATATTCCTAGTAGCTCATGGGGTATCGAGCTTACCTCAATGTAAGGACCCAGGCCTTTATCCATTAGGTAACAAAGTTATCATCTGTGTCCTTCTGAGTGTCTACTACTGACAGCAACAAACTCTTACTCCAACTTCTCCCATTTTGGCGTACTAAAAAAAACTGCACAAACTAAACTAAGAAAGAAAACTAAAAATTTACATACTATTCGGCCTATTTATATTATTTACACAAAATTTTACGACATGATTGGCATACCGCCACCATAAAATTGGCTTCAGGTGCCTATCCGATGAATCTATAGTATTCAGACCAGATATTATTGTACTTAAGTCAATCTTTGAAGTCCGGCTGGCCCCCCAATGTTTGCTAGGTTGTAAACAGGGTGTAATGTGGCAGGTTATCATGCATGCCAGTACAGTTGATGAATAATGTGGCACAGACGTTTACCACATGGGGGCCTTCTTCGGGTACTAGTTACAGTGATGGATGGATCCAATACCAATACCACCACTTTAGAGATTCCACTGGCTACGAGCTCTTGAGTATGGGCTCCTCCAATTCCTTGAAGTGACAATAGGATTCTTTTGGTGATAGGCCTTCTTCCAGGATCTCCTCGATATTAGCCTCTTGGTGAGGCATGCTTATTAGGCTTTGGTTGAATTCTTGTGTTTTGTTCCTTGGGACACAAAAAGAGTGCAAAAGTGTACCCTTTTTTTATTCAGAATTTACCACTTGAGCATGTTCCCCTTCTTGGCCCATCTCCTGATGGAAACTATAAGCAACCATATTATTCATTGTTAGGGTAGTGCTTACTTATTCCTATTGTAGTATGATATCTACCTCTTGAGCTCCACAGCTCCACATGACTGCATTCGAGGTCTCTACACAGTATGAGGGATTTGCCATGGTGAATACTGCATTGGATAGACAGGAGCTGGAGCAGCAACTACCGAAGAAAGTGATGGATTTTCTCCCCACTGCCACTTTCCTGAAAGGAGCAAAATTTGTTATGCACATACTACTTCCTCAAATATATGAGGGAATCTTTGTTCACTTGATTGTAATAGAAGGCTTATATTCGGGTGGAAATCCCAAACATATAAGAGGTGGGCCTAGGCGGGTGTCGTTTGGACGTCCCCTAAAATTTTTTTCCAACTTCTACAAAATTAGACATTGAATTTCGTGATGCTCTCCAGAGGTGCTATCGTGATGGTGGAGAGGTGCATCAAGAGTTGGAAGGGATCCTAAGAACCATCAAATGTGTTGATGAGCACTCCCGCTAAGTCACCCTATGAGCAGATGCTCTTACGTCCAAGTAGTCTGTACCACTACAACGCCCTTCCTTCCAGAGACAAGACTAGAAGTTTGATCATGACATCTTCGTAGGTTATGCCATGGAATTTTTCTAGAGCAGCAACATCTTCTAGGTGCTCTCAGGCCATTCCCTTAGTGTCATTGTATTTTTTTAGGGTTTTAGGGCACTTTTGAGAATCTCATACCAACTTTGGAGATTCAGAGGTCTAGGATCATCCCAGTTGGGGTAGCATGCCATTATAGTAGTGGTTTGCAAATATCGTGGTTATTACCACTAATTTGGAGTCACCGGGTGAACATTTTTTGCTTCGCTTGTGAGGTCAACGTTGCTCACCAAACCTTGATTCCTTCGGTGTCTTATTTCAGTTTAAAAGGTGCCTGCGATAAATAAATCTAGATCTTTAGCTCAATCAAAGTCACCAAGTGATTTTTCCATATGAAGGTAAACCAAAGATTCACCAAACTTGGGCTTCCTTCAAATATGGAGACTGTTCGTCCCACCAGGCGTACCAAAAACTGTTGGTCACAGATCCACCACCTGGAAAGGATTTGGTTTTTTTATGTGCCCTAGACCTGGACCAACAATGAAAGGCTAGGGGGAAGAGATGTCCTTCGTGCCTATATTTAGATAAGGTCGACTCCTATACTATTCTACTTGGGGTTTAAGATAAGGAAACAAGAAAGAGATTGGAAAAAATCTAAGGGAACTGGAAAGAGATTAAAATATTTGCAGAAAGAGATGTAAATGCAACTAATTTAAAGGGGAAGAACCAACAGCACAATCACTAACTCATACTTTGAAGTAGCAACAATCAATACAAGAATTAAATCATAAATGAACACAGTACTCGTTTCCCTATGTATCCTTTGGAAGAATTCTAGGATTCACTTATCCTCCGATGCCTAAATCCAGATAGCAGAATTACAACAATCAGAAAAATAAATGAATTTAGCAGAAATACCAACCAAAGGCAGCATACAAAGAAACTAACACTATGTTTCCTCCCCTATGTATCCTCCAAGAGAATTCCAGAGGTCTGTCCTCAATCACACACTTAAATCCAGGATGCAGAATTACTGTATGCAATTAAAGTAACAGAATAGCAGAAATAATCGCAAAAGGCAACATACAAGAGAGGAATGCAGTCCAAAGTTCTTAATATTGATTTCAAAAATCAAAGCATAGCAATTTTCCAGCAAAATTTCCCCTCGATTACAATGCGCTTAACGACTTTTATAGAAATATTTTGTTCCCATTATATTAATGTGCAAACCGTAAGGGTAGCTAAAATTTGACCCCTGTCAGATTACAGTGTGCCTGGAATACGGCTCACCCATGTTTAGAGCAGCTCCGGGCTGAATTTGTAGTCGATAGAGTGTGCTTCATTATTGTGGTGGTACAACTTGCCCTTTGGAGCTTTTATAGGACCTGACATGGTTGTACTGATGGGATGGGCTGGAGACTGGAACTCGTGTTCTGCGGATGCGCCTTAATGCCCACCTACCCTGCTTCTTTAAATCTGCCTGCAACTTTACCGAGACTGGCACAAATTCCAAGAAATTTCCCGCCTTCAGCTTTAGTCTGTTGTTCGCTGCAGTGTTCGTGCGAAGCTGGGAGTCGCAGGGCGGAGGAGCGAACCTTGGGCAGCCTCTATACTTTGCAATCTTTAGACGTGCGGGGTTGCCAAAACTATCGTAAATCCTGAGAGTCGCTCCATAATGGAGCGAATCTTGGGATGGATTGTCCTGCCTCGTTACTTTAATTTCTCTACTTGACTGGCGATTCGCGGGCAGGCAGAGTGAATCCAGAGGTCGTCGAGAAGTAGCTACGACTCTCGAGAATGGCACAAAGTGGAGCAAATTTTAGACTCAATTCCTTAGAAAAATTTCAAGCTTGTTTGCCGACAGCCTCCATATTTGCTCACTAGTCGTAGGAAAACAGTGTGAAACTCGGGAGTCGCTACCCCTGGGAGCAAACTTTGGGTAAACTAGATTTTTCCTGCTAGTCGTAGGCACCCTGAGCGACTCCCGGGAATCATAGCACTGGGGAGCAAATTCTAGGAAAAATCAATACTTAGAAAAATTTTGAATCTTGCCTGCTAGTCTCAAGCAGCTGGAGCAACTCCCGGTAATCGCTGCCCCTAAGAGCAAATTTTAAGAAAAACCTTGACTTAGCCAATTTTTATCAAGTTGTGCCCCTCAAATGAAGTTCACAGCTATTTTGGCCAACATATTTCCGACATAGGTATTTTGGTCGACACATGGCCGACAAGCGACCGACATTGGAATTTTGGTCGACATCGGGATTCGTGGTTGACATCGATATTCACGATCAACATTGACTTTTTGACCGACGTTGACTTTTTGGCTAACATTTCTCTCACTGATCGACATTTCGCTCACTGGCCAATGTTTCATTGCAATATGGGAGTGATCCCAGGAGTCACTCGAAAATGGAGCGACTCCCGGGAGTCGCTTAAAAGTGGAGCGAACTTGGGCTTCATGCCTTAGCCATTTTTTATCAAGTTTTCTCCCCTTGGACCTCATCGGAGTGCATCGTGCTTTCTCACCTGAGACCTGCTTCTGAGTGCGACGTCAAGGACTGATTGGACTGATTGCTCGGAGAGGAGGAGAGGGTTTGAACACAAAAAAGTGCAGTATTTTTCAAAATTTTACCCCATAACAAAATGTGGCAACAGTTACATAGTGGTTAAGGTGGTTGAGCACCTACCCAAACTACCTTATGTAATATTTAATCCCCTATCAATTCAATGCCAAGACTTATGCATGCATTCTACAATATGGTATCAGAGCAAGACGTTTTGATTTGGGTAAGGTGATCTATTTTGAATTTGAGAAAGGTGGTTCAATCACTCCAAAATTCAAATAGCACTCAAAGATTGAAATTCTATTCCAAAAGCAACACGCGTTATCAGAGCAGCATAGATACGATTGTAGAGGTATTTTGTTTCTATGATGATGCGGTTTTTGTGAAGATAGTATCTGCAAAAATGTGCAAGATGCAATTGAAGATGATCCATGGATGAATATGAGATTGTTGGAAGCATTGAAGATAGTGCAAATGCAGCACTTCATGATATCATTAGAGCAGACGCACACAGATTTCAGATCGATGAGGGAGAGTTGTTCACATTAAAGGTCGGATACCCTGTTCTTGCATGAAGAGCTTATGTTCCTAAATGAAGATGAAGTTGTGTTCTAAGGTTTTTAATCAAATATTAAAAGTTTATTTGCTATTGTCGATCATGACAATTGTCATGAGTTTTTGGTCAGACTGTTGGACGAGTAACGAGGGTTTGAATCGTAGCACACAACATTATATTTTTTTAAATATCTTGTTGATTTAGACAATAAAAGGTACATCGTGCCTATGAATACTCATCCGCTAGTCTAGCGAAGTTGGTCGAGCAAGGGACGCTAAGGTATGGGGATGCCATAGGTCGGGGGTTCCAACCTTGCAGCCCTCATTTTTTTTTTACTCTGCTCTCGTGAAGCTATTAAAAAGGTCATGTTCACCTTTTATACTCATCTGCCATGCTAGACCGCCTAGCTAGTCAGACGGCCTTGCCCAGCAGGTGGTCGAGAGGTCAAATCCCACCAACTCCAAAAGCTAAGGGGCAAGATTAAAAGGTATTTTTTTACAATACTTTTTTTTTTTTTGCAATTTAAAACAAAAGCAAGAATAGTGGCAAAATTGTTTTTTTTTCAATACAAACAAAGCCATGTTTTTTGGAGGGATAAGGTTTTTTTGGGGGGCTTTTTCCTTCAATGCAAATTTTTTGTTTTTTGCCACTCAAACCTAGAGTAAAGAAACTTTTTTTTTTCATGGAGGGATAAGCAAATATAGTTTTCTTTTGCCAATTGAAAGGGTATATCCCAATTTTTCATTCTTGTTTATTTTGCAACAAAAAGGGGGGAATCAACAACATTTTTCTCTTGCAAATTTCTAAGACAAGGGGGGAAGAAAATTGTGGATTTGAAAAGAAAATTGAGAGTTTGAATATCATTTTTTGCAAAATTTAAAAAAAAAAATTGCAAAAATTATTGTAAACAACGATGCATTTTTGGTGGTAACTGACATCTTAAAAAAAAATTGGTATTGTAATAGGTGCATTTTCGGTGGAAAATGACACCTAACTATTTAAATTTGTGGGTTCTTGTGGTTGTTTTTGCATTTAAATTTCTTGTTTTTTTTTGCATTTCAATCATAAGGTAAAATATACAAAGCAAAGAAAATACCTTAAATTTTACACCTATTTGTACAATTTATTTCACAGCTACGTTCGGTATATATGGTACCTCTGGTCCACACTTATAGGTGATGTTGTCGTTCTTGTATTACTGTATCTAATGCCTAATATAGCTGCAATAACGACGTCTAAGATATTGTTCTCTATAAATCATCGGGGAGAAATAAGGAAAACCAATTTTGAAACTCACTCCATTTTATACCCTAATTCTTTCTGGTTGTTTGGCTTAAACTTCTCCAACTCATCATCCTTTTTTTTGAAGGGTTTTGAGGTAGGTGCCATAAATTTGATCGAATTCCCTTTCACGTACTCTGTAAGTATAAAGAAAGGGGGATCATCTTGTATTATAATGAACCTTCACAATGGTCATTGTTCACAAGTATGTTTCAGATTCATAGTTGCTCAAAGGTTCTAATTTTGCACCATGGAAGACAAAGATGAGAGTTATCCTTCAGGTTGAATATTTGTGGGATGTAGTGACTGGCACTACAAAATGTCCTACAACAACAGGACTAGATCAAGAGGCATTTGATAAGAAGGATAGAAGGTGTCTCATGTTTATTTTGCTTGCTACTATAGATGAGGTCCAACCTCATATTTGTGATGTCAAATTCGGTAAAGAAGCTTGGGATGATTTTATTACCATTTATGAAGGGAAGAAAAATTCCACTATTCTAAACCTTCAAAATCAACTACATACACTTAGTATGAAATCTGGTGAGACAGTTGACTTGTTCCTATACAAAGTGGTGGAATTGAAAGGGAAATTGAATTATATGGGAGAGACAGTGGCAGATACTCTCTTGACCTCAGTCATCTTGAGAGATTTTCCAAAATCCTACAAGGTGTTGATCACATCTCTAAACGTGTTTGGTAGACAAGTTACCTTTGTGGAATTGGTAAATTTACTTCAAACTGAGGAGGCAAATCAGTTTCAAAGAGATGAAGTACCAAATAATGCACTTTACTCAAAACAAAGGGGAAGGAAGCAAGGTAAATTTCATAAGGGAGGATCTTCATCAAAAGGAAAAGGGAAACAACCTCAAAAGAAAGAGAAGAAATATTACAAAATTTGTGATATGGATAACCATGACACCAACAAGTGTTGGTTCAAGAATAAACAACCCAATGACCAAGATCACAAGAAAAAGGAAAAAGGGAAATACAAACCACAAAATAAGAATAAGCAACCCAAGGGAAATGTTGCTTATGAGGAATCAGATTTAGACTCTGAGAGAGCACACAAGGTGCTCATGACCCACGCATATTCTCAGCAGAAGGATGCAGTTTGGTATATTGATTTCAGTGCTAGCAAACACATGACTGGTGATAGCTCGTGGTTTGAGATATTTGAGGTAAAGGAAGGTGAGCCAGTGATAATCGATGATGATAAGACCTACCAAGTCCAAGGTGAAGAAGATTTTTCTGTCACTCTTCCTGATGGCAAATTTTATATTAAGAAGGTTCTCTATATTCCTGGATTGGCAAACAATTTGTTGTTTGTCCCTCAGATCTTACATAGAAACATGGATGGTGTTTTCAGTGTTAAGGATAGCAGAAAGAGATGTTTCATCAACAGAAAGGGAAAGCATATAGCAACAATATCATACAAGCATAGCTTGTTCATATTAGATGTTATTTATATGCATCATGTTGCCATGGCAATAAACACAAAAGAGGTTGCTTCTCTTTGGTACAAGAGATATGGGCATCTGAGTTCAGGATATTTGCTCGAGTTGAGAAAATATGAGATGGTGAAATGCCTTCCCAATATTTCATCCACATTGCTAGTTTCCTTGGATTGCTTGGTAGGGAAGCAACATCGAGTATCGTTTGAGGTCAGCTCTTCATGAGCTAAGAAACCTTTGGAATTGGTATACACTAATCTATGTGGTCCTATGTCAAATAGCTATGGTGGAAAGAGGTATTTTTAGTTGTTTGTTGATGATTACTCATGGAAGATGTGGGTTTTCTTTCTACAATTGAAGTCAAAGGTATTTTGTACTTTCAAAAATTCAAGAAGCATGTTGAGGAGTCAGGATGTTCCATAAAAACCCTCCACTCAGATCGAGGCGGGGAATACACCTCCAAGGAATTTTCATAATTTCCTGAATGCACATGGGATTAAGAGACAGCTGACAACAACCTATACTCCATAGCAAAATGGATTTGTTGAGAGGAGAAACCATTCCATCATAGAAATGGTTCATTGTATGCTTAAGGGGGCACATCTTGAGCATGAGTATTGGGCAAAAGCAGTGAATACAACATCGTACCTCCTGAATAGAGCACCCACAAAAGCTCTATAGGGCATGACTCCACAAGAAGCAAGGAGTGGTAGGAAACCCTTCATTTTTCATCTAAGGGTTTTTTGATGTAAGGCATTCGTGCACATACCAAAACAGAAAAGGAAGAAGTTATATGAGAAAACATTACAATGTATTTATCTTGGTTACAATGAGCATTCAAAGGGATATCGGTTGATAGATCCTATGACCAAGAAAACACATACTAGTAGAGACGTGGTATTTGATGAAGCTTTCACATCAGATAACACATCTACAACTGTATACCTGGAGGAAGAGGATCCTAAGAAAGAGACTACACCCCCACTAAACAAGGTTCAAAATGATATACTAACACATTGAGAGATTCAAAGTTGACTTCACTTCTAGATCTAACTCTAGATCGACCTTGTACTCGCAACATGACTCAGTAGATGAGAGCAGAGGCATCAACTTCAAAGGTTAACAAGCTTTACCAATAGTTTGATGAACTATCTATAGATGTAGAGGAAGATAGAGAAGCAGATATGGATGATGAAAGGGTTTATATGTCTGCATTGGATGAGAATGAACCCACAACAATTCAAGATGCACTTAGTGAGCCTCAGTGGAGGTTGCTATGGATGTTCAACATACATCTCTCATGAAAAATAACACATGGAAGCTAATTAATTTGCCTTCAGGAAATAATCTCATTGGTTGTAAATGGGTGTTCAAAGTGAAGTATAAGGCAGATGGTACTATTGATAAGCATAAGGCCCGACTTGTTGCAAAGGGTTATGTTCAGAAAGAAGGCATAGATTATGAAGAGACTTTTGCCCCCACTGCAAAAAATGACTACCATTCAAGTACTTTGTGCCATGGCATCTCAGTTTGGGTGGAAGTTACATCATATGGATGTAAAAAGTGCTTTCTTGAATAGTGACCCGCAAGAAGTGTACATGACCCAACCAGAAGGATTTGTGGTTGAAGGCCAAGAACATAAAGTTTGCAAGTTGGTCAAATATTTGTATGGGTTAAAACAAGCTCCACGAGCTTGGTACATCAAAATAGACAGTCACATATTGCAGCATGGATTCAAAAGAATTTCTTCAGATGTAAATCTCTATATCAAGAACAATAGTTCTGACATATTGATCTTGGTACTATATGTGGATGATCTGATCATCACTGGTAGTTTAGAGAACATGATTGATGCAGTGAAATATGATTTGAAACAATCTTTTGAAATGATAGATCTGGTAATTTTTCACTGTCTTAGTTTAAAATTTGACTCAAAAAAAGAATCATTTCAGAGTAACACAATAAGTATGCCAAGACATTGGTTGAAAAATATCGCATGACTGGTTGCAAGTCTAAAGTGACTCCAATAGAGCCAGGACTTAAGTTATTGTGATATGATAAATCTCCACGGGTAGATGGTACTCTCTATCGCCAATTGATTAGGAGTCTCATTTATCTGATGAAAACCAGGCCAGATCTTAGTTTTTTTGTGGGTTATCTTTCACGGTTCATGCAGGAACCTAAGTTGAGTCATTGGAAAGCAACAAAGCGGGTTCTTCATTATGTTCATGGTAGTACAGACTATGGCTTGGAGTACAATAAGAATGACCATTTCTACTTACAGGGATACATGGACTCAGACTATGTCGGATCCATTGATGATCAAAAATCAACTTCTGGATACATTTTCTATCTTGGCTCTAGACCTGTCTCTTGGCATAGTAAGAAGCAGTAGGTGGTTTCTTTATCTTCTACGGAGGCATAATATCACGCAGCAAGTAGAGCAATCTATGAGATAATATGGTTAAGTCACATTCTTACAAACATGGGTCTTCCAAAGAATCTTCCACTTCATTTGTTTTGTGACAATCAAGGTGTTTTGAATCTTGTCAAGAATCCAGTCTTTCATGAGAGTACCAAACACATTGACACTCGATGTCATTTCATTCGATATGAAGTTCCAAAGCATCACATACAGCTGCAATACATTCCCACTGATGAGCAGGTTGTAGAAATTTTCACTAAGGCACTTGTGCATGTCAAATTTGAATTGTTTTGCAATGCTCTTTGTATTTCCAAATAATGTAATAAGGGGGGATGTTAGCATAGGTAACATGTTTATTACATTATTTCATAGGAGCACTCATTTGGGAGGTTACATAGTGGTTAAGGTGGTTGAGCACCTACCCAAACTACCTTATGTAATATTTAATCCCTCATCAATTCAATGCCAAGACTAATGCGTGCATTCTGCAATCGCCTTAAAAATCCTAAAGTGCAAGGATGCTCTTCCAAAGCAATTATCTTTTTATTCTACCCTAAAAAACCTAAATTGTTACAAAATTCCTTCATCTTCATTTCTTTATTTTGTTGCTCTTGAAACCCTAAAGTGCAAGGGATAACCTCTATACCACTTTCACTTTTATTACCGAGAGGATTCTATACTAGAGGAAAATGAAGATGATTTACGTGGAAAGATCTTTGTGTTAGGATTTTCCTCCACATTTACCTTTGCACCTTTAATTCCTTCTAAACTTGAACTTACATATTGTAATTTCTCATTCCTTATATCCTTATTTGTTTCTTCTAATTGTTGATCCAAGTGAGTTATGGTGGCATTTTCTATAAGATGTTGTAGATAGGTTTATTTTACCCCTTTTTTAGGAATGGAATATCCTTGATCTGATCTACCTTCTATTAATGTATAATTTCATTGCTTCACCTTGGGGTTTATTTTATGACCAAAAAATTTCTCTTTCTTCATAGTTTTCACTTTGCAAACTCTTGCCAAATAGTCAGTCTCAATAATTGTGGCAAAAAAATGCGAAGTTTTCCTAATCCACTTGTTGATCCCATTCTCTTGAATCAGATTTAATCTTAATAGATTGTGCAAGAGGTTTTGATATATCCATAACACATATTATGGTATATATAGCATGCTTCTGCTCCTTAATAGTTAGTCAATCCTTGATGAATTCTCCTAGGGTATTTCCAATATTCTTCCAAACATCCTTATTGGAAGTCCAAAAAGCCTAACCCAAACCGAAAAATTCTTAATAGTTTTTGTCTCAATAGAAAAAAAATGCATTCCATGGTCTTAAATAAAGGACATCTCTCCCTCTAAACCATAGGCCACCACTCAATATTTTATCCCTAATTTTTTAATTAGAAAAGATGACAAGGAAAAAACCTTTAGGAAGAAAACTCACAAAGTAATTTGAATTCAATCCCCACTTCCACTTGATCCAATCTTGAATCTCCAAAAACCCTAGCTAGGATCTATGGAACTTACATATTAACCCCCTGCTTTTCAAAACCATTATATCATGCTCAATCATCTCATCCTTGATGGTCACTTCTAGTGCAAAATATACTAGGATCAAACTTGCCATATATTTGCTCTTCCACTTATCTGCAACTTGGGCATCCATACTTTTAGCTAGGGCATCCATACTTTTAGCTAGGGCATCCTCACTTCTCATTAGTGTTTTTAAATGACTTTCCTTCCATACTACCTAGTGGGGTTGGGGCTCGCTCCTGGTTGGCACTCCCTCCTTGCTCGCATTCCCTCTCGGCTTGCACTCGCTCTTGGCTCGTACTTCCTCTTAGCTTGCACTCCCTTACAACTGCACTCCCTCCTAGCTCACACTCACTCCTACCTCTTCTTTCTCCCAAAGTTCTTTTGCTTCAGTAATTTATCAAAAAAATATTCACCGCATTCATGGTAAGGGTTTGAAGAATTGATACACTCTGAATGAACCCACTACTCTTCTAACATATCTAAACATCTCAATATTGTAAAACAAATTGAATCTTCATACGCTCTAAGCAACACAGAGTCCTACCGCCATACTATGAACTTCCATTGTCAACTTCGATACTGCCATCCCTTTTTATCTTCTTTTAAATTCTCCCTTTTTCAAATGTTTCCTTTGAATAAATCCCCTTAAATATTTCCCATTTTTTTTTTAAGTAAATACCTCTTTTCAATATTTTCTTCTTCCTTTCCTTAATAAACTTAAAGAACGCTCTTTCAAAATAATCTTCTTTTAAACATTAATATCTCTCTTAATAATAGCATTTTTTAGTCTTAAGCTCCAAAAATTAAGTTCTAATCCTTAGATATCAAGATTTTCTTATGCGCTCAAAAATTAAAGGACATGGAGTATTAAGATACCTTTTTCCCAATCAACTTGTTGCTTCCATTTCTAAACTTTGCTCAAACTTGCCAATTTCATTTCAAAATCTACTCAAATGTTTACCAGTTCCATTTCAAACTTGCCAACATTGTTTTCTATTACATGCCTACTTGGCTTTAACGTGCTTCTGACGTTTGATGCTTACATTATCTTGGGCTGCAATAAAATATTCTTCCTAGCTACATTGTCTCAGGAGACATTTACCGTTGCATGTCTCAATATGCTTCATCACACTTGATTATTGCATGCTTTCTAGACATTCAGGCTTCAATTATTCAAACTATTTGCATAGATATCTTTGACTCAAAATATATAACGTTCTAGATTGACTCTTTTTTTAATTTGGACCAAATTTAAAAAAAAACACAAAGGACTGAACCAAACATTGTTTTGTTAATCAAATATATAGAACATGATTTTATAGATTATATATGTGTGTGTGTACTATATGAATTTAGATAAGAATGGAGGAGTTAGACGTCATATCTAAGATGAAAAGCGTTTGGACTGCACAAGTTTAGAAGAGAGCAATGGATCAAAACATCACATCTAAGAAGGAAGACAATGTTTGGGCATAATTGACTATGCTTTAGAAGGAAAGACCAGAATATGGCATATTATAATAAGTTGTTCAAACAAATGACCTTAGATAACTTTACACAAGAAGAACAAATACATAAGGCAACAATATACTTAGTAATATCTCACACTTTACGAGCATGTCATCGGATGATGACGGTTGTCCCTTGCCATCAACGATTCTTCTATTTCCCTCCAAGATACTAACACTGCTTTGATACCATTGTTAACAACAAGCTATATTCAACAATCAAATCTCAATACAAGGTTAAATATTTATCACAATATACCAGACAAGGATAACAAAATGCTCTCACAAGGTTACAAACAATATTTCTTAGAAGAATGCAACTCATATATCCAACTCATTACTCAAATGAATGAACACTATATTCAAGTGATTGATGGAAATTTATAATGAAATTAATACAAAATAATGCATTGCAATTCAATACAATATAATTTCTCTTGAAATAGCCTTTACATAGAATATCTTGACATTTCATCTCCTCTCAAACTCACGAGAGATATGACTTCATATTTTTCATAAGGAAAAAAATTTATTAACCTTCTAATAATGACAAAACCTATTGATTACATGAAACTAAATAGATATTTACAAATATTTACAAGGTATCAAATAATGTAATATTCTCTAACAAAATTGTCATTAAAATATTATGAGGATATATTTAAAGTAAGGGAGATTTGCAATTTATCATTAATTCTATTAAGAAACATGGACATGAAGATTAAATCAAAAAAGCATTATTTATGATGTCCAAGATGGACGTCGTATCTCAAAAATGTTGGCACACCTATAGAGAAAGAAATCTTGTGATGAATAATTTGACCAATCATGGCATTAATGTTTGTGTTGACAAACAAAGAAGGAAATTGTATAGCAAATAATTTAGAAGGCAATTGACCTAATTGAAAAAGAGGAAGAATACCTTTGATAAAAATAGTAATGGAAAATATGTTTGATCAAAAGACAAGTTGAATATGTTGTAATTAATCTAACAATACATTTTTTAATTATTTTAATGAAAGTGGTAACCAAAAAAACCCACACCTTAAAGAATTTAAAAAAAAATAGAGTTCATTATATTTAGAAAAAATATCTTGCTATTCATAATAGTAAAAGGATGTAGGAATAAAGAAGCGTTAGGGCAAATTTTTCAAAAACAATATCTCATATTTTAGGAGTCATATATTTGCTAAGGGTTGCCCAATTCAAATGATTCTTGGACCAACATGTGCAGAATTTGAAGAGCTTTAAAATGAGTGATCATATAAAGAAATCCAAGCAGTATTGAGGGAGATATGACCCTATGAAGTCAATCGTCTGGGACAAGAGTAGTGAGCTTTTTCAAATAGCAAAAAAAAAAATTACAAATATATTTGTTAATCAAGGTAAGCAAATCAATTGCACTTTAATTTGTTTTTGAAGAAAATTTATAGAATTACTTGTCGATAGCAAGGAATAGAGAAGATTAGAATTTTTTTGAAAAACCTTAGTTTTTTTACCCAAAATCCTAGTTGTTTTAGGAACTTTTTTGGGTTGAGGTTTTGGAGTTATCGGTTTTCATTGAAAAGGATGACATTGATGCTCAAAAATGGTGGATGAAGTTTAGATCTCTATATTATAGTAACCATGTCTAACAAATTCAAGTTATGAAAATTTAAAGAGAGGAATGTTTGCTGAGAATATGTTAAAAAGGAAAGGAATTATAATTTCTCTTGGGACAAAATGGAGCATGCATTGTTTGAGTTAGTGGAACCCATATAAAAAGATAACTAGTTTGAAGGTCACCATCAAAGGATATGAAGAAGAAATAAAAAGGCTTCAATGGGAACTGAAAGAAATGAATAAAGAGAATATAACCAAGAAAAAATACAAATGACAATGTGCAAGTTCATGGTTGCATTCAAAAGGAAAAGCTTAAAAAGCAAGGATCTAAGGAGAAGCAAGAAGTAGTTATGACAAGAGAACAAGTTGAAGAACCAACAAGAGACTCAAAAGTTTAACTTACACTAGGAGCAACAATAGACTCGCAGTAGCCATATAGTCCATGGAAAAAGCAAAAACAAAGTCCAAAGAAGTCCTGTCAAAAATGCACAAGGACACATCAAAAGAAGGGCATAAGAGAGAAGATTGTGAAGAATTTAAAATAAACACATTGTTTAAGAATCAAAGAAAACTGAATGTGAGGTTAAGGTTGTAGCATATGGCCACCCACACCACCCTAAGCAACAACAATCTTGGAGGCATCAGTAAGGCATCAATATTATAGATCTACATGAAGTCAAAAAGGCATCAAGTATGGCAATGTTTGCCAAAAAAAAAAAACATAATGATTTTGGATTTCAAACTGGTGCAGTAACATTGGGGAACAATAGGACCAAGCATTCAAAATATCAAAGCAGAACATTAGAAGCATGGAGCCAACAAAACAATTATGGATATTCAAGTGGCACAATGGCATCTTGGCATCATCGAAGACCACCACTAATCAATATTTCACTTGGATGGAAAGATGATCAAAATTGGAAAATGTCAAAGGAGGATGTTGGATATTTGTATTTATATAGAAAACGAAGACAACCTAGAAAATGAATATCAAAAATTCAATTTTTTTTTTGAAAAAATATGTAGGTATCTAGCTATAGCATCACAATTGAGATGACAATTGAATATATCGAATAAGGATATTTTATCAAATTATTGAAATTAAGTAAATCTCCTTCAAAACTCCCTTATATTCTTAAATACATTCACCAGATTTTGTTAAATAGGACAATTACAGAGATACATTTATGACCTTGCATTATTTACAAAGACATTTGTAAGGATCTTCTACAAAGAGTCAAGTAGGAAAATTTATTAAAATTCATTTTTGTAAGTTCAATCAAAACCTTATAAGAGAATTTTTTCCAATTATGGGAATCTAGATATGAAGCATTATTTATCCAATACCGACAACTCCTCAAATGCATGATTGTATATGTTATATATGTTTCATGCAAGAAAACCATATATACTCCTAAAGTTGCTATATATGATGTTCAGTTGGCTTACCACATACTATTGTTGTTTAACTCAGCATTCATCATTAGATTTTAATTACTTGGTTGAAACTTTTACGCTATTGATCAACATTGTTTTCCCCTCACTCTCATGCTTACGATGAAATTAATATTGTCACCCACTCATTGGATCATTCTCTTCACATCTATCATGACTAGATTATCCAATGGAACCTCTCATTATATATTGCAATAATATTGCACTATAATTATTTCTCCATAGGACACTTCACCATTTAAAGCCTTGCAGCAGATATCAGCCACCTTTTTGGTTGAAATTTTGCAGCTCTTCTTATAAGAATATAAACTCTTCATAACATAAGACTAATTTTTACCAAACATTTAAAAAAAGTCCATTATTAAGTTCCCCACATTTCAAGTTCAGTGATGAAGTTTAACTCTAGTTCTGTTTTAAAAGCCGTAAGTGAGTGGCAACTTTTCTTAAAATAGAGAGCCGAGGGATAAGATAGCCATGAAGCTCATTTCTCAAATCTTCAAATCTATGAACCGATCTTTATCCATCTTTTTTAGAGAGGAGGGGAGAGGCTGCGCTTATCGATAAGCAATGGTAGCCTCTCTCTGTTTTAAAAAGGGGATAAGCACTCCCTTTTAATTTAAAGTTGGGCCTTCATCCAGGCTAAAGAAAATCAAATTCAGGAGCTTACAGAAGAGCTGAAAGCACTCGCAAGCCCTCTCCCCTCCCCTTGCCCACGCCCACACCCACATTTCAAAGGCAAAGGCAAAGCCAGCAATTCCTACATCTAAAGGAAAATCTAGAGATTATTTCCTACATAACCTGTTGTACCTAATGTTATATCATTTGCACAAAATATTTATTTTGTGCAAATTCATGTAAATTCTTCTCTTCCTTCTTCAAAAGGCTTTCCCTGTATATTATTTTCCCTCTGCTTATACATAATAGCAAAAAGCATACATCATGTATATATAGTGGCAGTAAATCTCTCAATATACGTCCACCTCTATCATGGTAATGAGGACTTAAAATGCATTCCAACAGTATACCTTTTGTATTATCGAAATGAGAATAAAGCAAGTATAGTCCCTGTAAATCTTTCAATGCTGTGTATTTGTATCATGTTAATAAAGACTTAAGATGTATTTAACAATTAATGCATCAAATAACCAGACTAGAAATGTAAAGCCTAAACAAGAGAATAACAAAGATGAACAATACTACTACATTTCACACACATGCGTGCTGCATATTAAATTAATTTTACTCGTTGAGTTTTTAAAATTTCATTGAAGACAAACTATTTACAAATACATTATTGGTGACAAAATCATACAATGAGGTTATAAAAATTATTACACAACCAAGTGAAGATAGAAATCCGAATTGATACACATATGAACCTTTCCGTCACAATCAATAAACGCCAGAATTGAGATGTTATTTAACAGACAAACTAAACAGGAAGATTAAGCAATTTTCTTGGCCCGACCATGAGAAGATGATGTTTCATCTCTCCTTGAATTTGAACCCTCTGGTTTCTTTGCCCACACCGGTGCCCGATCTGGTTCATAACGGTAATCATAGAAGAGCTCTTCACCAGCTGCAATTCTTTCCTTGGCAAAAATACCTACTCTATGATCTCCAGCAACCATGATCACCTGCAATATCATAAAGCTGCAATGAGAATTCCCACTTTGCAATTACAAGCTTCCTAGCAGACTACACTATAAATTTCAATGCCAACAATTGATACCTTCGCATAACAATTTGGATTTGGTGAATGATTAGCAAACTTCAGTTTGTCTCCTTTCCGATATGCATCAAGAACAAACTGTAGACTCCATATAGAAACAATACATAGTTCCATTAGTATACAGTATATATTCCATCCCCAGGGTCAAGGTAATCGTGCAGAGCAACCAGTTCAACCAAACTGGCAAAGCTCAAAAATCATGTGACACATCCATCCAATGCCCCTATTAGCTTCAAGCCCATAATCCAGAAAGAAAAGCAAAGGCACAAGAGAAAGCCAAGATAATAATTACCATGTGCATTAATTACCAAGATAATCAAATGACAAGCATTAAAAATAAAACAAAACTAGGATTTAAAAGACACTAGGAAAGCAGACTCTTCTACAATAGTTGCACACATAATCCGTATCAGTTAAAACGAGCAGCACCTAGTAGAAAAAGCTATGTTTGTGTTTTGGTTTACCATATATGCCAAGCACTTTGTTTCAAATGCAAGTATGGCCTATCAATCAAAATTTCAATATCAGCACGTCCTAGACAGCAAACAAATGGGTAGCAGATGGAACCAATTTATATTCATTTACTTATTTATTTTAAGAACACTCTTCTAAATATTAAGGCTTGCCTAAAAGAGAATTTCAAAAAAAGGCAATTTGAAGGCATTAAAAAATAGAAGTACAGTGCTTGCCTGATCATTCAAGTTAAAAAGGAACGAAGAATCCTCACGATCATAAATTTTTCCACGTTTATCAGCTTCTTTATGTGAAATCAATTCGCCGGTGTACTCCCCAAGGTAATCATGTTTGTTAACTGGATTCTGAGTCAAATACAAACTACTTAATTGACAAGATTAAGTAGAAGAAACTTTGACAAAAAAATTGAAATATGCAAAGTAAATTCATCCCCATAAATTTGTATTTGAAGAGACATACCCTTAAAAATGCACCCCATCCAGCAACATCAGACTTTCCAAGCAACACCTGACATACATTTTAATTCAAGAGTTCAATACTGGTAAAATGCTCTCACATCAAGAGAAAGTGGCTATCTCTAAAGTACATAAAATTGATACATATTGTCAAAGTTAAAACAGAAAATTTAAATAAGCAAGCAACATTAAGCAACACATTCAAGGCTTGATATGAGAAAGATCCTTCTATGTAACTTGTAAGCATTTCAGTTCCTTCTCCATCATCCCATCTAGTAAAGTGGGAGCAACGGATAGTAACCATCCTTACTCTAAAAGCTTTTCATGTATACTCATCAACACAAAACCATAATAAAATACCTATATAGGAGGCAAATAGAGAGGCAAAAAGAAGGGAAGTTCTCACTCGTTGCTGCTGCTTCAACAGAAGCTTCATATTTCTGCATTCATAATTATCTCCCCTTTGAGGTGGTACACCCAAAGAACCATCTCCACAACTGAAAGACAAATTCAAATGGATGAATTCCACAATTAATACATACATAAAATATGTACAAAATATTAGTACAAAGCTAATTTACAACTGAACTGCTAGCTTAAAAAGTATGAAAGGGAAAAGAAATTCATTTGGAAAGCAACAGAAAGTGACTTTTGTTAAGTCACCGACTGCTGTAAGGTCCCACAGGGCAAGTTAGCTGGCCCTACAATACAAGATTGCTTCATTACCTGTAAATATTCAGGTATACTTTATTATTTTTGTTTCTGTAATACAAACTTCTTTCCAAGATCAAATCCAACAGTAATATGACAAAATCAATTGAAATCTGCATTAACATGTCTTATTGTCTTCACCAGTAATTGGCTACAGACCCGTCATAAAGGACATGAGCCAGATGCTCAACGACATGGTGGGCACTGCAAAGCACTAAAGTGAATACTGCCAGAATTTAAAATCTCTAAAATAAACTTCAATGCATTCACAAGGCTTTCCAACATTAAAAAACACTGCATGTTCAGTTCAGAAAATTAGTACAACAGAAAGAACACCGAAATAAATTGCTCTCATGAATAACAATCAGACATAATAAGATAGGGTTGGAGATAAACGAAAAAATGTGTACGTAAGATTGCCAATGACATATAAAGGACAACACTTGGTGCATGCTAGTTAGGAGAAGGCCTTGTTAATGACTGGGCCAAAAGAGACGGAACAAATAGCTGAAATTAGAGTTCTAAAGAATCCAACTCCCTTCCCATATTGCAGCTAAACCTTAGCACTTCTTTACACCATTTTCCATCTGGAACAATAGATTCGACAACCATTATAGATAGAATACAAAGTTGTACTGTACTTATTAAAGAGTCATAACTTCCCCAAAATATAGATGAACTTAATTGTCAAAAACATTCTGAATAACATAGCATAAGCAAGAACATGGGGTTGAAGTCCAACTAGTGAGAATGTTTGGCACACAAAGAACCCACCAGGGTTCAATCCTCACTGGTGCCATGATAATACATATTATAGTAATAACACCGTAGTTCGTTGAAATACCACGATGATATGGTCAGGATGTGGTACGAGTGGGGCCCATTTCAATCCCATATAGACAATTATAAAAAAGAGTATATGCATAACATTAAAAGGATGCAACATATAATTCATAAGTAAATTATAATACCCGACCCAACAATTCCTACAAACGTCTGGATCACATTCACGTCCAGCAGCAAAGCAAGGACACTGTCGACTTCGACACTGACTCTTAGCACAATGACAGCCTCTGAAACGGTTTTTGCAGCTTTTGGAGCACCTGCAAACACAATGATATATATTTATTTTGTGAAAACATTCAAGTCAAAGAATACAAGAAAAACTAATATCAATGATCTAGTTTAAAAATGTTACAAACAATTCAATGAAAATCTAGGCACACCCACAAAATCACCATTTAACGCAACTTAGACTTAAAATATCTAAGGTCTAAGTGTGAGTATTTACTTGCCCATTAGTGAAATTCAGCAAATAATTTACAAGTAATTGCTATACAAATACCACAAAGTATTCCTATTTTATCAAAACTAGATAGAAATTCCCTGAAAAATCCATCGTTTAGAAAATCAAAGTCTCCTGAGTCTAATTGATATAGATGGGCTTATCACAAAGTCTCCTTATATTGATCTCATTTATCTGTTCAAAAGTCTCTTGTTTTTCGTACTAGAGTTCCCAAAATAGCACTCTCTTTAGTTTATCTATTTCATGCTTTTATGTTTCCATGTTGTGGATCCATTATTTAGCAGTCTTATCTTAACTATAGTTTTGTTTTCTAATCCTGTCAAGGCTTGTCTTTTTTTTTTTGTTTGTTTGTGCATATTGTCCTTCACTCTTCCATGTTTCTTTGCACAATATTCAAATCAACTTCATCGCTAATGCTACAGTGAAAAATTGCAGGTCCTTGATGTTGTGTCCTCCTGCTGTTACTGGACTCGGTGATCTTCTTCTGAGATAGGATATTTAAAATTGTATGGAATCCCTCCCCAGATGAAGTTTCTTTGCTTGCTAACCAGTTAATCTGGATCTGAGTTTGGCAACCAAAGCAGTAACATATGCAATGGGATTGCTTGCAAAACAGTTTCTATGGAATGAATTATTCCCATTAGCCTCATCCATTTTGTTGTTCAGCTTTGCCTTTAGCCAACATATCAGTTCCCTCTACTCTCTTTATTGACATTATTTGCTTTCCTGAAAGCCAGGATACTTGATATCATTTTCTTTCTTCATGCACCAGTGTATTGGAAGAATAGTTGGGACTTGTATGTCTTAAATTGTCCTAATGCTTGTTGGTATATATATGTTAATCTATTGTCCCAATGCTTGTTGGTATGAACCAAAATATTATTAATTATCTTTACGTACTTTGAAAGACTCTAGAGAGCAGAACTGTATCATTTGTGAATTGAAAATATATGTACCATTTTATGCTCTGAATTGTTGATACTCCATGCATTTAACTATAATCTTTTGTTTCTGGTAGAAGACAGTTTAATTTATCTACCGTTATTATAAACAAATACAAGGAGAGTGTCTCCTTGTCTTAATCCCCACAAGGATGAAATATCTGCCCTCACATATCCATTTATTAACAGAGAAAAAAACGTTAGGCATAGTGACAAAACTCCTTATCTACTGGAGCATATCTTCAAAAAATTAAGCTCAATACATTGTGTCCGGTATCACTTTCAAATTGCATCTAACAAACAACTTTGACACATCTAATCTGACAAGTGGATCTGCTCATTTATATTAACCACAGTTCCCAGGTACGGTTTGGTTTTGAGGTTCAGAAAACCAAAAAAGTTTGGAAGTTTGGTTTTATCAGGAAGGTTAGGTTCGGTTCAAAAAAGTGATAGCTAATATATATACTATATATACACCCATATAAAATATTTATAAAAATATAAATGTATGTAAAAAACATAGAAAAATCTTCTGTTTTTCTACATTCAAGGATATTTTATACTTTATAAATATATAGGTTATACTTTACAAGCCATATTTTATACGTAAATAAATAAGAAACTTTGCAAATTAAAAAAAAAAAAAAAGGCAGGGCTGAACCAAACCAAACTGGTTTAGACTCCTGGTCCAGGTTTGGACGAACCTGTTAACTATGATATTAACTGAATAAGTGAAAATCTCTAGGATTACTATGATTATGTTAGATGTCAACCTTCACTTCATGAAACTAGTTTGCACACATGAGTGCACACACAAGACTTTGACAAATCTAATCTAGCAAGGGGACCTGCTCATTTATATTAACTAAATGAGTGAAAATCTCCCGGTTGACTATGATTATGTTGGACATCTGACTTCCCATCATGAAACTAGTTTAAACTTGAGAGATGACATTTGATAGTAAAGGGGCTCTCTATCTTTGAGAGATGCATACACAGAAATAGTGATATTACATCTGGCAATTATGCATATATCACTTTGTGAGATTTGAACCTGGGATGCTAATGCCATTTGATTAAATGCTGACACACCTTTGCAATTATTAAAGATATAATTTAAAAACTAAATTATATATATAGATATTATAGCCCATATGCTCATAGTGTGTCTGCATCTACTTTCTTTTGGAATTAGAACTCCAGATTTGTTGTACTGAAGCATTTGACCATTTTCTCCCTTGATTTGGTCCTTAACTACCTTTCATAGATCTTTCTTTATGTCCCAGAATTCTCGGAAAAAATGCACTGGAAATCCATAATTCCCTGGCACCTTGGCTGTTTCCATTAAGCAGCACTCCTTTGACTTCCTCCTGCATAACTGAACTTGTAGTTTTGCACTGCTACTACAGTAATCAGGCTTGGCTTTCCTGTCATGATTTTCATCCATGCACTAAATCTGCTACAGTCGTTTTTGTATAGCAGCTTTTTGTAGTAATTAGTTTCTAACTAATGAATTATATCCATGTTTTCCACTATCTTACCTTCTGGATTTTTCAGGTGGTTTATGTGCTTCTTATGATTCCCTTTTCAAAATTGTTCTCTGGAAAAAGTTTTGTATCATTTTCTGCCTCTTTTATCCACTTGCTTCTTGACAGTGTCTCCATTAGATCTCCTTTTTCTTGCAATAATGTGTGCAGTTGTTTAATGGCACTTTTCCTGATTTGGTTGTGTTTCCCCTAAAAATATAAGGTCAAAGTTTGGTTGTATTGGTTGCACCAATTGAATTCGACTGCACCAATCTTCCAGAGCTCGAAAACAGATTTAGAATTTGATCCATTTAATGGCTACAACTACAAGCCTTGAGTTCATAACATGTGAAACTTGCTCAAGGTCAATGTTCTATGGGATGACGTAAGGACACATCCAACAAGGAAACCACTGTTTGAGGGGGTAAAAAATAGAATGAGGAAGTCATCAAACTAATACTCTCAAAATTGATGAACAACTCTTCTAGGATGAAAAGGATAACTCGAAAATCCAGCAAAAGGCCCTTCACAAGACTGGTGATGCCAAAAACACGTATTTCAGGTCTCTAGGGAGGAGAATACATAGGGTATCTTAAAAATTCTGTACCTTCAACAAGACTGATGGTGTCATTGTCCCAAAGTGATAGCTCAAGTGGTTGTGAGCAATGCCTCAAAAAATGAGGGAGCCATGATTAGATGTCGAGAGATATTATTGAAAACTTGAATGAAATTAGAAAGTTGACTGTAAAATTAAGGTTCATAGATCCTCGCTAGAAAATTGTTTGCCCAATAAAGAAAAAAGATCAATAGCTTCAAGGATACCACAAACGATTGAGAACATCATTTCATTGCACGAGGACAATGATGAGTCTTCCAATGAAGAGGCAGTAGTGAACGTTTTAAGACAATATTCAATTTTAAGATCCAGTTACTCAAAGCAAAGAGAAAATGAAAATCTAAAATCTTTAAACAATAGAATTTATAACAAGTTGTTGATTTATGAAAAGCAATAGACATGGACCAGTTGATGATGAAGGTCCGATTAAGCATGTATTGGAGGGAAATGTATCAACGGAGTCTATTTCTTCAAGTTGTGCTACCGATTCCTCTCCTCCTTCAGTTGATGATTCTCCTAATTATCATCAACATGTCCATGTTGCTTTATGGCAATGTACCTCTTATTAGTGATCACGTTGCTCCTAACTCTTCTTCTAATGCTAATACTTCCAATGATTGATGTAAGGGTAATGACAGTGTTTCTAATACTTCTCATGATGATAACAAACAATCTCCTCCTAGTGTTGGTGATTTCAGGAATAGAAATATGAAATAGGTTCCAAGATGAATCAAAAGATGAGTTGGAAAGGTGGAGGACTCTACAAATATGGATTCCAAAGTTGCATAGTCCAACTCTATGCTGCATGTGACATTATGTGATATAGGATATAAATATATTTGTACTTCAAATATAGTACACCTACATTATCAATATTATATAGCTAGAGCCTCAATAGTCATGGGAGATGTATTGTCAACAAAAGGAAGAACTGGAACTCTAGTTCCCAGTAATTTATGTCCATAAACATTGACTTGTCAGCAGTTATCAATATATGACAGACCTAAAATCAACAATCAAGGTGACTATATCATCGACAAGCATTTTGTGCTCCTTGCTAGTGGTAAAGGATGGAACAAGGTGGTAGTCAGCCTCATAGACTAGCATGACTCTATGGCATTCCCTTCAAGGTATTTACTTCTAAGGGTAATAGCTTCCCAAGGTAGAGGACCAAATACTTCTGGTCAAGATAAATAAAGAAAATAGGAATTGACATCTTTACTCCTTGTACAAACATTAGAAACTCCCTATAATCAAGGCACTTGAAGATAACATGTTCCTTCGTGCCCACCTCCTCTATCAAGCAAAGGCAACACCCCGCCGCCCTCCTCAACACATAGCTGATGTGATTGGACCCTCACCTAATAAAGGGAAACCCTGAGGCCATGGGACCAATGACACCAAATATAATCAGGGTGGGTGATGGTACCCTCACCAATTTGATTTAAGTATGGAATATATGATTTGTGATTCCCACCAATGTAAACTTAAACAGACCATTTTCAAGGGATTGTGGTGATATTTGACTTAGTTTCACTTGCACTCTTGTGAAGCTAGTCACTAGTCACTAGTCAAGCCCCTAAAACTTATATCAAAGTTACTATTTCATGTCCAAAAGTTCTCATGTACAACAATAACGAAGTATGGACGATCCATAAAGAGACTGATGCAATGTTCATAAAGCCAAATTTCTACTGAAGAACCAACACTTTATTTTTGCACCAAACCAGTGCCCATTCCTAGCCATAGTAGCAAAACTCGGACTCGACTCGGACTCGGAAAGTTCGACTCGGGAGTCGGACTCGGGAGTCGGCAAAAAAACTTGGCAAGACTCGGTTAAAACTCGGAAAAAAAGAAAAAAATACAAATTTTTATTAAAAAAATAAGCTTTTTCATGCAAATTACTTATTAATATATTCTAACACACTTACTCAACATTTAACATTATACAAATAAGAAATTAACAAGAGGAAGGACCATATTCTAATAGCAAGCTAATAATTTTGTTTTATAATTTTTTTTTTTTGGATACATAGGGAGTTGGTTACATTCACACTATTTTTAGTAGCTGCCGAGTGCAAGGTTCAAACTACAAGGACTGCCCCCAACAAGCCTATACCACCTCATTATTTTATAACCCGGCATGAAGAGGACCACCGGTCACTCGAGATTCATACCATCGTTGTCGGTCTGACGTGCACTCAGAGGATTCGGAACAGACTATGACCTTTGCAGGCATGACCACTTTGGTTTATAAAATTATAAATAAATAATATAATGATAAAATAAAACTTAATATATAAAGTTCAAAAACATTATTAATATTTTACAAAACATTAAATAATAATAAACTTTACTATATGATGAAATCACCCTAACTTAGTCCACCATGTTTAATAAATAAAAATTTCAAATACCATGTTTAATAGAGAAACCATGGAACGGAATCACCCTAACTTAGTCCACCATGTTTAATAAATAACATATTCAAATACCATGGTTAATTATAATCGATGGGTTGTCTAAATTTGATTTCCTAGATGGTTGGTTGGGATCTATAAACTTTACTTTTATTAAAAGGTTCCTAAAAAAAAAAAATTGAAAAAAAAATTCTTCATATATTAATAAAGCAAATATTTAATCCTAGCCATTTTTCCGGTTTTAGAATAGGAAGCCGTTTTTTAAAACTACTTACCAAAATTCAACGTAGAAGCAACATTCATTATTCTGGGGGAGCTTTGTGCGTAGCAATTGTTTTGTTGGCGGTCGAGGGTTTCAGAGCGAAATAAATTATCGTTTTTAATTTTTTTCCATTGCCGCGTGGTGGTGTGTATTGGTTGCAATGGCGACGGTGCCAGTGACGGCGACGGGAAAGGGTGCATTGAAGGAGATAAAAGAATGGAAGAAAATGAAGGTGCAATAACTACGCAACGAACTTTCTAGAAGAGGTCTCAGCACTGGCGGCCTCAAGCCTTCCTTGATCGAACGCCTCCAAAACTCATGCCATTCTCCGCCCGAACCGCCACACCCCATAGGACATGCATACGTGCATTCTGAAGCGGTTCTCATTCCCAAACAAGACGCGGATGATGTATCCATCGGAGAAAGATATATTTGTATTAAAATAAATTATAATTGAGAGATAAGCATTCTGAAGGTTTGAGAAGCAAAATTGCACATTCTCTCGTTAATATAATAAACAAAGATTTCAGCGTCTTGTTTGTGATTGCACACTAGCCAACGTGGATGCTTAAGTCGTGAAGCATCATCAACACTTAACCTCCCTAGACGTAATTTTTCTTTTTTTTTTTTTTTTAACTTACTTTTTTTTGGGCCAGCCGAGTTCCGACGTCGAGACTCGGGAGTCCGAGTCCGAGTCGGACTCGGACTCGGCCCAGGACTCGGCCGGACTCGGAGGAGTCTAGAAAAAAAAGGAGTAGGAGTGGGCTCGACTCGACTGAGCCCACTTGGACTCGGACTCGGCCGAGTACTCGGGAGTCCAAAAGAGTCTGACTACTATGTTCCTAGCTCATATTAGCTACTTTCCAAGCATGGAAAGAAAATAAAATTGCTAAAATCCTGCAGAGTTAAGACAATGCAAGTAAAAAAATGAAATGCTCAAATAGAACACACATACAATAACAAATAACATAGGGATTTAATGTGGGAAACTCTTTTGGGAAGAAAACCCACAAAATAATAATTCAAGTTTCTTATTTCATACCAACCAGAGGGATTATGAGAGTTGTCACCAACAACTTGGCCATCACTGAGATGTACAGTCACTATGCCCTGTTTGCAGCTTCATATAGTGCCTCTTAGTGCTATCCTTACCCTCTCATTGCTGGAAATGCCTTGCCTTTGTTCCTGACTCTCCAAATTCGCATTCTGCTTGCTGGTCCAAACTATTTTGCTCCAAAAATAGTTAGCAACAGATAGTCTCTTCCTCTTCCAAATAAGTTAGCAACAGATATTCATTGATTACTGATGCCTTTCAAAGTGTCAAACATGGATGGAGAAGATGTGTCATGTTTTCCCTACAAACATCTTTCTTGACACTTGCCCAAATCAGTTTTAGACAACCTTGCACATGCCAAATCAGTCCATTCTCTGCCATCTTGTTGGTTGGACTGTTTTCTTGACCTTTGAAGGTCCAAACGGATGAGTTTTGAGCTGAAAATTGTTATCCAGGTATGCAATGGTATCAAGA
Organism: Wollemia nobilis; assembly: GCA_028583015.1. Lineage (NCBI taxonomy): Eukaryota > Viridiplantae > Streptophyta > Pinopsida > Araucariales > Araucariaceae > Wollemia > Wollemia nobilis. Next base: position 1,113,958 of record JAQPPZ010000762.1, read on the forward strand.
ACATTCAGTAAAAAAATTTGTATTATTTGGAGCTCTCAGGAAAGAGAAAATAGGACCATACAGCAGATCAAGTTTTGCCATATAAAATGGTCAAACATATATATGTTGGCATGAAATTGGTATTGAGTTCTCTTTCAGCTATAAAAAGAATCACTTAATTTAGACTTTATTTGGTTGACTTATGCCCAAAATACTACTCACTGGTCTTAAAGTGTTTTTTCCCATTTTTGGGGGGTTAAATAATGCATTTTGAGTTCAGATTGATTCTGAACATTCTTCTTGATCTCAGGATCCTCTGTCTGAAGTTTCATTGAAATTTGACTTCATTTGAAGGAGTTATGGCCAAAATACAGTGCTGCCCTACATTAGATGCTTGTAACGTCAACCTCACTTGACCATTCTTTCTTGACATACACAAGCCCTTAGTTTCACTAGACACTCTGAAGAAACTGCAAAGAAGACTTTCAAGAATCTCATTATGATGTCCAAGTCCAGACGCCAAGGGTAGCTGGCAAGCAAACACCAAACCCGACCTCCACATTGACATTCGCAAGAGATATTCTAATATTTTACCTAATGACAATTGGATACTTCTTGTCATGGTTTCCAAATTACCCATTGCAAGGAGTGTCTGCTCAAGTCATTCCAAACTCGAGACTTGCAAATACCATGAAGGAGACAAAGTGAAAGACACCAAGTCCAAGTGATATAAGGAGGAGTTGCAAAAGGCCCCTCCCAATATCACATAGACATCAAATCCCATGAAGGAATAGGGAAGCGACAAGATTCTTGAACAACACTTGGCATCAAGGCCTGCATTCCACTGTCCCAACAAACATAAGTTGTGTAAGAAGATGTTCATCTACCACTCAAATTACCTTTTTGATCAAATAAGCTAATTGTATTAATGTCTATGAGTGGCCAAAGGACTACTACAATGTCCTTTAGTAACCAAAAAAAGTACTACTAAATAAAACTAGATTAGAGTAATTGAACTAGAGTAAACTACACTAAAGAAAGGTCTGAGGTGTAGACCAATTGGTGCAGAAAAACCTCGTAAGGGGGACAGACGCCCAAGGTTCAAATCTTGGGCCTCGCCAGACTGAACGCCTGACCCTTTCCTGGTGCTTTTAGTGGCGTAAAAAGTTTAAAATTATTGTGGCATGGTGGTTATAGGGGCGGACTGCACGAAGTACTGTGTGGCGGCTTCCGGGGTGGACAGCGCAAAATACTGTGGAGGCCATAAAAGATGGAACAGCATGCCTAAATCATCGTGGCGGCTACCGATTCCACCATGTAAAATCAGAAAACGATAAAAAACAAATTAAAAAAAACTACACTAAAGAAAATCAATTGTACAGCATTTGAAACCAGACTCTTAAGGGTGGACGCAAAAATAGGTGAACCTAACAAGCTTAGCTAATGATCGAGAGACGATGGAACCAAAAACCCACAGAGAAAGAGAGAAATAGAGAAGACCTTAAGTGGATCCAAGCGCTCACACTCATCTATAATGGAATGCAAATTAAAAACAAAGCATCATCACCACCAATTATTTCAAAAGAGCCAATACTGAATCAAACAATGCTTCCAAGAGAATGGTTAGGACCATAGTAGTCAGACTCTTTTGGACTCCCGAGTACTCGGCCGAGTCCGAGTCCGAGTGGGCTCATAAAAAATAAAAAAAAATTACGTCTAGGATGGTTAAGTGTTGATGATGCTTCACGACTTAAGCATCCATGTTGGCTAGTGTGCAATCACAAAAAAGACGCTGAAATCTTTGTTTATTATATTAACGAGAGAATGTGCAATTTTGCTTCTCAAACCTTCAGAATGCTTATCTCTCAATTATAATTTATTTTAATACAAATATATCTTTCTCCGATGGATACATCATCCGCGTCTTGTTTGGGAATGAGAACCGCTTCAGAATGCACGTATGCATGTCCTATGGGGTGTGGCGGTTCGGGCGGAGAATGGCATGAGTTTTGGAGGCGTTCGACCAAGGAAGGCTTGAGGCCGCCAGTGCTGAGACCTCTTCTAGAAAGTTCATTGCGTAGTTCTTGCACCTTCATTTTCTTCCATTCTTTTATCTCCAATGCACCCTCTCCCGTCGCCGTCACTGGCACCGTCGCCATTGCAACCAATACACACCACCACGCGGCAATGGAAAAAAAATTAAAAACGATAATTTATTTCGCTCTGAAACCCTCGACCGCCAACAAAACAATTGCTACGCACAAAGCTCCCCCAGAATAATGAATGTTGCTTCTACGTTGAATTTTGGTAGGCAGTTTTAAAAAATGGCTTCCTATTCTAAAACCAGAAAAATGGCTAGGATTAAATATTAGCTTTATTAATATATGAAGAATTTTTTTTCTCAGGAACCTTTTAATAAAAGTAAAGTTAATAGATCCCAACCAACCATCTAGGAAATCGAATCTAGACAACCCACCGATTATAATTAACCATGGTATTTGAATATTTTATTTATTAAACATGGTGGACTAAGTTAGGGTGATTCCGTCCCATGGTTTCTCTATTAAACATGGTATTTGAAATTTTTATTTATTAAACATGGTGGACTAAGTTAGGGTGATTTCATCATATAGTAAAGTTTATTATTATTTAATGTTTTGTAAAATATTAATAATGTTTTTGAACTTTATATATTAAGTTTTATTTTATCATTATATTATTTATTTATAATTTTATAAACCAAAGTGGTCATGCCTGCAAAGGTCATAGTTTGTTCCGAATCCTCTGAGTGCATGTCAGACCGACAACGATGGTATGAATCTCGAGTGACCAGTGGTCCTCTTCATGTCGGGTTATAAAATAATGAGGTGGTATAGGCTTGTTGGCGGCAGTCTTTGTAGTTTGAACCTTGCACTTGGCAGTTACTAAAAATAGTGTGAATGTAACCAACTCCCTATGTATACAAAAACAAAAAAGTTATAAAACAAAATTATTAGCTTGCTATTAGAATATGCTCCTTCCTCTTGTTAATTTCTTATTTGTATAATGTTGAATGTTGAGTAAGTGTGTTAGAATATACTAATAAGTAATTTGCATCAAAAAGCTTATTTTTTTAATAAAAATTTGTATTTGTTTCTTTTTTTCCGAGTTTTAACCGAGTCTTGCCAAGTTTTTTTGCCGAGTCCCGAGTCCGACTCCCGTGTCGAACTTTCCGATTCCGAGTCGAGTCCGAGTTTTGCTACTATGGTTGGGACTAAGGGGGTCTAGTTGGATAATCATGGGAAGGAACAGAGTCCAACCCCTCAAAACTCTTCTATAGTCCATGGTCAAGTAGATGAAAATAAGAGGCTTGTATACTGCATCTGTTTGCAACTCCTGGATACACTAGAGACAGCTAAGCCTAAAACTTGAGAACAATTGTCATGTCCTTCAGCATGCAAGGAGGGATTGAATCCCTAGTAGCTACTCTTGTCTGTGGACAAGGTCACACAGATCTGTTAATATTGTTTTGTAGGTTACATACACAAACAAATGCTTGTTGTTCTTGGTGGCAAAGACAAGGTGACTAATCGAGTGGTAGTCGACCTCTCTCTTATACCACCTAACATCAAAGAGTGAGACTCACAAAGGTACAGATGGCCAAGGGCAGCTAAGGACGAAGAGTTGCATAGGCGGAAGAACACATGGATGAAACAAAATCAGAAATGGATGAAACGTTGGGAAATCAACATAAATGAATGCCCAAATTTCAACAAAGACATCAAAAGCTATGTGAATGAAAAGTTTAGAAGTGGAATGTGGAAAAATGCAAGCAGAAAAAGACAATATTATATTGCAAAGTTTAACCCAACATATGATCACAAGGCAAAAGCATATATAGGCGCTGAAATCAAGTGGAAGGAAAAAATCCTCATTGCTCAGATAAGGACTAGCTCTCATAGGCTTAGATGTGAAACAAGGAGATGGACAACACCCAAAGAACAATGGGAAGAAAGGATATGTACTTTATGCAGCACAGGGGCAGTAGAGACAGAGGAACACTTCATCTATAAGTGCCCGAGTTTTTCAAACATCCGTGGCAAATACAAAGAAACACTTGGAAACGGGTCTATGACAGAGTTATTTGAAGACAGTAAAATAAAAAAAGTTGGGTAATTGCTAACCCAAATCAGCAGGAGAAGGAACAACCTTCTCAAAGATATTAAAGATCATATGATATGATTTGAGCGGTTGTACTTCCATATTTGAGGTCCCATAGACCATATTTGGCTCTCGCGGACGTAATTAAAATCTTTCATTTCAGATCCAAGCATCTCTAGTCAAGACATTGGAAAAGAAGTGGTAAGTGATTTGCGTGAGTCTCTATGCAAGCAATAGTACCTCCTCCCAAATATCACAATAGGCAACAAACTTAAACAGGAAATGTTTCTTCGGTCTCCATCATCCAAAGAGTGCAAAGGCAACATACCATACCCTCTCAAGAAATATGGTAGTTTGTCTCCACCCACAACTAATTAGAGCAAAATTTGAGCTGAGCAAGAGGGATCCTAAGGGTGGGTGTTCAATGGAATTGGATATAATGAAGACAAACAATGATGCCAATCCTCAATTATCATAAAATGCTCATTGTAGAAGGCTAACTTAGAACTAAGAAGCTAAGGTGGTACAATCCAAGTGATTTGAATATTATGCCAATGTCTATCATTCCTAACAGCTTGGTTAATCACTTTCTTATCAATATGAATGCATGAAGGAGCATTTAAGGAGAATTTAGAAGGAAGCAATCAATCGATGGAGATGCCAATTGAATGAAAAAGAGAAACAACTTCCAAGTACCATCCTCAATGATAACTGCAAGAGCTCCGGAATGAAAGCCATTTTGAGTAGAGTGCTAAAAATGGGTCTCTCTCGCAACCTTATGTGCAATCACCCGTGGATCTAAGGTGATAAATCTGAAAACTAATTTTAAATATGCACTCAAGGCCAAGAGGATGAGCACCAAACACTGCATAAACCATACATTATAGAACTATTCTTTTACATCTGATAAATTTTTGAAGCAAAATAGTTTGGACCCTCTCGATAGGGATCCCAATTAATACATGCTAGACTCGATCACCAATCCCAGATCCATAATGGACTGTGGGTTTGACAATGTAGTGAAAGAGGCACACCTTTGTAGGTATATCTTGCATGTATAGCTGGAAACATCAGCGTTCCACTATTCAGAGGGATGTGTCTCCTTGCAAAGTCATGACTGAAGCTTGAGGAAGATTAGGGAAAGCCTTATGAACTGGAACCCCTATGTGGGTTTAAGCAAAGGTCATCTTAATTGACTTGCCCTTAAAGAAGTACTGAAACTTGGAAAGGGCACTCTTTAATGTGGTGAAGATCATGACTTTAGTCTTGCTATGGATGATTGCTAGTTGTCTTCAATTGCAAAAACGAACAATATATCCACCTATCTTTGTAGGCCCTAAGGAGTACGAGCGACAAGAACTACATCTACAAAAGGTAATATAGCAATCAAGACATAACATAGAAAGCAACCATCATCAACATGAGTGTTTTGAGAAATAAATTCTTCAACATCATCAATGCAAATCCAAAAGGGTGTGGGAGAAAGAGGACATCCTTGTTTGATCCCAATAGTGCTCTGAACATGCTTTAAGAAGCCATTAGTCCATTCAAAAATGACAGACAACTACCTCATAACATCTCCCAATGGTCATGTTGAAAGGGCTCTAAGATGTCAATGTCTTGTAGTCTCTAACATAGAAAATGCATAGATAAGATAAGGCAATTTTAATAATGTCCACAAATGGTCAATGGAACTCATTGAAAAGAGCTGTTACAAATTACAATGCATTGTAGTAACCACAAAGTACTATAAAAATAAGCTAAACTACAGTAAATAAATCTAGTGTAAACTACTCTAAGGTGGAACAACCGTATGGCATAAAATTACAGCCTTGAGGGAGTTATTTAAAGAACAGGCAGGAATGTACACTGTAGGTTATAGAGCTTGTACTTTTGATCAAAGAGAAAGGAAGTGTGTATGTGTGGGGATTACCAATATTCAAAAGTGCATGCAATAGATATCCCCTTAAACAAGTAGATGCTTTGGCTGACCGTCTTGCAGAACTGTATACAGTATCACCAACATCTTGTTATTGATATGTGGAATTGGAAATTTCAAGTGTGCCATCAACACATTTGGCCCCTTGACAGTTGTGTTTCGATCACTCAAAAGTCAATAATTGCAATATCTATTATTTTGCTGAGCAAGTTACAAGGTTTATAGAATGCTACATGTAATATATTAGTGAAACAATAGATGCATGCCCACCATGAAACCCAAAGATGTCATAAATATTGCTGTTTAATCCCATCTTCTATGAAGCTCCATACATCAAAAGTGCATGCAATAGATATCCCCTTAAACAAGTAGATGCATGCCCTTACCAATATTCAAAAAGTGCCTGCAATAGATATCCCCTTAAACAAGTAGATATTTTGGCTGACCGTCTTGCAAAACTGTATACAGTATCACCAACATCTTGTTATTGATATGTGGAATTGGAAATTTCAAGTGTGCCATCAACACATTTGGCCCCTTGACAGTTGTGTTTCGATCACTCAAAAGTCAATAATTGCAATATCTATTATTTTTCTGAGCAAGTTACAAGGTTTATAGAATGCTACATGTAATATATTAGTGAAACAATAGATGCATGCCCACCATGAAACCCAAAGATGTCATAAATATTGCTGTTTAATCCCATCTTCTATGAAGCTCCATACATCAAAAGTGCATGCAATAGATATCCCCTTAAACAAGTAGATGCATGCCCTTACCAATATTCAAAAGTGCATGCAATAGATATCCCCTTAAACAAGTAGATGCTTTGGCTGACCGTCTTGCAAAACTGTATACAGTATCACCAACATCTTGTTATTGATATGTGGAATTGGAAATTTCAAGTGTGCCATCAACACATTTGGCCCCTTGACAGTTGTGTTTCGATCACTCAAAAGTCAATAATTGCAATATCTATTATTTTTCTGAGAAAGTTACAAGGTTTATACTTATAGAACGCCACATGTAATATATTAGTGAAACAATAGATGCATGCCCACCATGAAACCCAAAGATGTCATAAACATTGCTGTTTAATCCCATCTTCTATGAAGCTCCATACATCATATGAATGTATTACTTCAATCATTCTTTAACTTTATTCATTCTATGGTTCTACCACTACACTTCATCTTCTACTCCCAGTCAAAAGCCTATTTATGAATCCATGCTTTCCAGAACCCTATATCTGTAATGTCAAAAGGAAATCTACAGCATATTTATGGATAACTCAAAATGGATTCACTACAGATATAAGTCATATGGAAATGTATGCTTGGAAAAGCCAAAAAAAATGCACAAAAGGATACCCTGTGTATTATATATGAAGATTCATAAACTTGCTCTATTGATAGGAAGCACTCAACTCGTATGAATTTGAAAAACAAATCAAATCATTCAAATGCCCACGCTCACAAATAGAATCTGTATCCCAATGGCTTGTGGGATCATATGATAGGCATAACTGTATACCCAAGACGACATCTGAAATCATAAGAGTCACATGAGTATAGAACTTAGTGTATTACAAGATATGAAAGGCTTAAGATGTTCTATTCCTTTGGATCCCTCGGACCCTAAGTGCATGAGGCACTGTTGTTCTAATAGAAGTTCCTTAGTCTGACTGATAGTTAATACAAGAAAATGATTTGAGTAGAGAATGACATCATGATGCACACAACAAACGTATCCCTAAGCATTCAAGTGGGTATTATTTCTACATTTCAGATATAAGATGCTATAAAAATTCTTAAGGCACACTTGTTTTTCCTGGCCTCATGAACATTGGAGGTAAAGGCATGCTTTGCTAGCATTTGCTTAAACAAATTATAAAAACTTAATGGTATAAGTATAAAGTAGGGAATCTGGTACAATCAAACACAACAAAACACAATGTAACAAGCATCCACATTCTCATTACAAAAAGCTCTAACAAGTAATATATAAATTATGTTTCGTAAAGTAGTTTACTTCACCATATTGCTTCAATTCAATAAAAAAGCTCCAAGCGCCAAAAATTTGGATTTTAGTAATAAAAATCCCATACGTTGTGTTTAAAACAAAATTACAATTAACATTGAGACATCAGATATTTGATTTCAGTTCTCAGAATGGAAATGTATTCTTACCCACAGTATTTTTCACAGCATGTGCCACTACGGAGGCAAGGGCATTGCTTTCCACATGTTTGTTGACAACCACATGGAGTATATTGTTTACATGGCTGTCCTTTCCCATCTACTATTCTTTTCCTGATTGAAGGATGGCCAGCCGATTTCCAAGTGTACTTAAGCCTGCGCACCCTTCCTCTTCTCCGCCAAAATCTTGCTCTAGTTCGAACTTCCATCTCCTGCATAATGTCATGATTACTTTCGTGCTACAAAATAAAACGAACAGAAACCTACAGGTCTGAAATTAAGAACTAACCTTAGTATCAATGCAATCGGCCTTCCCACCACCATCAGAATGCATAGTTGGTATATCCCCACCTCGATACTGTAGCATAGATCCGTTGCGTGACATGTATTCGGCTACCTCTGAGCATGTCTTAAGACCACTCAGCAAATTTCGTGCTATGAGGCAACTATGGAGACAGACAAAAGAGAATAAAGAAAAAAAACACGTTACTTCCCAGAAATATGAACATTGTGAAACAAATTACCACAATATAGAAGCTCTAAAATTTCATCTCACTTAAATTCCAACATTTCACAGTAAAATTAACAAATACAATAATATTATTAAAAAGACTGGAAGATAAAGGAACTGAGAGTTTTAATCATCAGACGAAGCATGAGCTAATAAATATAACACTTGTGTTTCAATTTATTACATTGATAAAGTTGTATTACAGACAAACATTTGATGTTAGTCGTTTAACATGTTAATCACCCATTTTATTATCCCTAACACCTTCCCTTAACAAGAAACTATTATTTTGACCTTTAATCCCTCCCTTCCCTCACCCATCCACCAAAACATCTGGGACACCAATAATCTCCATGCTCATTGGTACCAAAGGGCACAAGTGGTGAGACCGACATTGTACCACATGAACCCCATGTATTAGTATTCGTAAATGCAAAACTAGAAAAGATGTTGGATGAAAGGACTATTTTCAAGGTGATTGTTATTGATTGGGTGTCACCAATTGTCATCAGCCCAAAGGACAGTACACAAATCAAAATCTATGTAGATTTTAGGCGTTTAAATGCAGTTACCATTAAGGATCCCTTTCTAATTCCCTTAGCTGATACAATTTTGGAGGAAAAGTCTAGGCATGAAATTTATTCCTTCTTGGATGGATTCTACGATTATAACTAGATCAGCATTGCTCAAAAGGATAAACATAAAAACACTTTTGTTGTTGAGAACAGAGTTAAATGTGTTCAATATAATGCCATTTGGGTTGTGCAACACGCTCGCTAGATTCCATAACATTATTGTGTATATCTTTGAACAATGTCAACAAGGAAGTTCAAGTTCTTTCTTGTTGATAGGTCATTGCACAGAAAAAGAAAAAGCATTTAAAGGCATTGGAACTATGCATGCAGATTTGTATTAATGCGCACCTCTCACAAAATCCCAACAAACACAAGTTGTTGATGACCTACAAAAAGTTGTTGGGCTATGTCATGTATCAAATGGGGCTGCAAACGAATCCATAAAAGATCTACATCATCGTATGAAGAGTCATACGTATTGGATCTGTAATCTGATTCATGGCAAAGAGCTGACATTGTGAGATGTATTGGATAGGCCTGAGGGCATTTTGTTGTGCAATGTATTTAATATTTTGCAATATTTTATTATGTAAGAGCAACAGGTCATGGTTAACTTTGTTATGGTTAAACCTTATTTAATATTTGTAATTAACCTAAAGCCCACTTGTTATGTCGGCTTAGGTTAAACTTTATGATGTAATTTGGGGTTTTGGTATTGCTATAAATACCCCCCTCACACTCCTCATTTTTCATTGGAGTGTTATGCAATTTTATCTATAGATAGTGACTATTTATGGTGCCTACGAGCGCCAAGTCTTTTTCGTCCTTCTCTTCCTTTCTGTATAACATTTGAATAAATGTTTTGCTTTCATTCGTTTCTATAAAATATTGTGAATTCTAACATGGTATCAAACCAGGTGTGGAATAACATTGCCTAAGGGCATTTTGTTGTGCAATGTATTTAATATTTTGCAATATTTTATTATGTAAGCGCAACAGGTCATGGTTAACTTTGTTATGGTTAAACCTTATTTAATATTTGAAATTAACCTAAAGCCCACTTGTTATGTCAGCTTCGGTTAAACTTAATGATGTAATTTGGGGTTTCGGTATGCTATAAATACCCGCCTCACACTCCTCATTTTTCATTGGAGTGTTATGCAATTTTATCTACAGATAGTGACTATTGATGGTGTGTATGAGCGTCCAAGTCTTTTTCGTCCTTCTCTTCCTTTTTGTATAACATTTGAATAAATGTTTTGCTTTCATTTGTTTCTATAAAATATTGTGAATTCCAACATGGTATCAAACCAGGTGTGGAATGACATTGCTTGGTCACACAAGAAGGCAATTCAATGCCTCTGATTCTTCTTCCAAACCAAGGCGATTTTATGTAAATCTCCTCTTGAGATTTCTTCCCTACTTTCCTCTGCTTGAATTATTGTCAATAAAAACCTGCTTCTCTTCTTCGAAATCATCCTCTAAAGAATAGTTCAAACTACTACTGTTGGGTCAAACGGTTCTTGCCATAATCCAAGTTTCAAATATAGGTGTTACCCTCCAAATGGTATTGTCTTGGCACCGTTGCACTCGAGGCTCACTATGCCTCCCTTTCACAAAGGCAAGATGCACCCTAACTCATCTGGTTGGGCAATCATTATGGCCAAGAGGATAGGGGCCAAGACGCATCATTGTAAGCCTAAGTTTGATTCACCCATCGGACTCCCTTTGACTTGCCATGGTAGCACAGGGATGTTTGGCCATTGATTTTTGATGTTAGACCCATCCGTTGGTGTGGGGTTGTGGTTCAGCCTATGCTTTGGAGAAGAAAGGGCACGGGATCGAGTCATGCTCCTCCCTTGTACAGGCGCCCAAGGCCCTCGACATCTACATGAGTCAAGAAGCCTTTTGCATGGCCATGCGCTGCAACAAGGTAGCTAGTAAGATGTTTTTGGAGACAAGTGGTTGCAAGTTCGATTCGTCGGTGCCAACATTTTGTTGCAGCGAACAGAGAGGAGGGCATATTTGTGGCAATTGCCTTCCTATCCCAAGCATGGCTTCAAAATGTTGGTTACGACACTGTATTTAGCACTAGAGACCTCGGATCAAATCCCTCCAACCCCCAGTTTTGGCTTTTCAAGTTGCATGGAGGATAGTGCCTACATGGCGGCAACCTAGCCTACTTTAGCGCCATATCTTCCCATTTTTTTAGTATTAAAACTGGTTCAAACAATCATTCTAAAGCAAGTGTCATCGACAAAGCATATTAGAGGAGTTGAGGTAGCAAAAAGTGATTGTATAGCTCCAATGAATCATAACTCGTCAAGTGGCAAGTTGAGCTTGATGCTTGTTTCCTAAGGTTAAAACCTTTAATTTTTCATTTTTTGGATCAATTAGGGCAAATCTTCCGAAAGCATACGAAAGCATTTTAAGCCCTTTTTTTTCAAATTGCACAATTTTTCAAGCACATGCACTTGTGGCATCATTCTACGGACCTACTGTGATGTTAGGAGTTGAATTGTGGAGGATGGACCAAAAAGCCCTAGTTACTCACCTTAGTGGGAAAAATTATAGTTTTTGGTCAACTCAAATGATCAACTTGCTATAAAGTAAGAACCTGTGTTTTATCTTTTAGGAGGTTAAAGCAACAGCTCTTGATGATGAAGCTCAACATTAAAAGGCAGAAGAGGCCCTAGGTTTGTTTTCCTTGCTGATTGAACCAAAGTTGCTTTTCCATATCAAAGAAGAGAGTGACCCTATCAAGGTATGGTCAAAGTTGCATGAACATTTTGGAAAGGTTAATACTACTAAAGTAAATCGCTTGGAATTAGAGATTTCTTCTCCTAACCTAGCTGAGGTTGATAACGTTGACGACTATAGATTCAAGACTTCGAGGGCAGAAATTGCATCTTCTGCATACAAAAAGAAAGATGATACAAAATGTGTTAATATTGTCCTTGCTAATCTCTCTCCCTCCTTTCAGATATTGAACCTAGTAGTTCATACGGTTCCTTAGTTCTTGGAATCCAAAAAGACTCTTACACTTTATCAATTTTTTTCTCTTCTATTTCACTTTCAGGTTGCAATGCAAAATTGTGGTGGTGAAACTCCTCACATTTAGGCTCATCCAAAGGAATTCCAATCTAAGGAGGCTAAGAACCAGGCGCCCACAGGCAAGGCTAAGTCTTCAAAGAAATCGAAGACCACTTGCGGATACTGTAAAAGTGGGGGACATCCTACAAAGAATTGCTTGTTGAAGTTGCAGAGGATTGAAGCTCAGTTCCTAAAGCAAGATGGACGTTATTCGGATGATGAGGGAGATTCGGATATTATAGGGGGCAAGATATTATTGTCACTAATGTCTTCTCTCCTTCGCCCTCAGTTCAGATTATAGGGGGTGTTGAATTTGTAATCCGATTCATGGTGAAGAGCCAACATTGTGTGATGTATTGGATAAGCCTATGGGCATTTCATTGTGCAATGTATTTAATATTTTGCTATATTTTATTATGTACGCCCAACAGGTCATGGTTAACTTTGTTATGGTTAAAGCTTATTTAATATTTGTAATTAACCTAAAGCCCACTTGTTACGTGCGCTTGGGTTGTTTTTTTTTTTTTACGCGAAAAACCCCTTGCGGGGCCGCATTGGTCTGAGAGACCACGAACAGGGGGTTCTACACCGTCAAAGTCACCCGGGAGTCGCACCCGACCCTGCCTGCACCAACATTATCAATTGGATTTTGGATACCCAATTCAACTTTTTGGTAGGGTAGAGATTCGAACGTGAGACCTCTCTTGGAGGATTGCCCTCTCCTCTCCAACTCACCTACAACACCTGGGTAAAAACTAATTTATAGTGGAAAACACCCCTTTCGAGGTGCCACTTTCAACGGGTTGGGCATAGGAGGAATGGAGCCTTGTCGGCCTCTACCAGCACATAGGACATTCCTAACTATACCACCCTCACACTCATCATTTCTCATCAAAGTGTTGTGCAATATTATCTACAAATAGTGATTATTTATGGTGCCTACGGACTCCCCAATATTTTCTGTCCTCTTCTTACTTTTTGTATAAGATTTGTGTAAATGTTTTGATTTTGTTCATTTCTGGAAAATATTGTGAGTTCCAACAAAACGATGTCCCTCACCATTTATGCGCCTACTAGAAAAGGTGTTCCATTCAAGTGGACAAAGGAACATCAACAGACCTTGGAGCAATTAAAATCCCAACTAATCAATGCTCCCATTTTGGTGTTTCTATATTAAGACAAGGATTTTCATATCCACATTGATGCATCCAACTTTGCAATTGGCTGCAAATTGGCATTGGAGGGAAAGCACTAGTTGGATCAACCCATCTATTTTGCAAGTCAATTGTTGTCGCTTGCATAGAAGAATTATAGAACTTTTTATTATTATCTCCTTATGAACTTATTCATGTTCTACATTGATCAAGCACTTTTGTACCTGATCAACAAGCTAATCATTCACAAACAAGTTTGCAAATGGCTCATCACACTGCAAAAATTTGTATTCCAAGAAGTGTACTACCAAGAAAGAAGCATGTGATGGCAAATCAGTAATCCCAAATCAATTTAGGAGAGGCTGTCGAAGGAGTGTCAAATGAGTTCCGAAACATTCATTTGTTTTATATTGTGTAGCCATGTTAGTCTTTGAAAAAGCACATAGGTACTTACAAAAAGAGTTGTCACTAGTGGAACTAAAAAAAATTGTGTTGACGTTAAAACCATTCTACTTGATCAAATGACTTTTACACAAGATGGGACCTAACATGATATTGCATGAGCGTGTGATATAAAAAGAGGTGTGGAGTGCTTTGCAAGGGCCACATGCAAGATATGCAGGAGGATAGATAGGCCTAGCTGCCATAGGAAAGAAGAGGCCCCTCAATGAAATTCAGTTCAACATTCCAAGCAAGCATTTATCCCTTAAACCATCAATGAAGTCATTGGGATAGTTATGGCCGATGACATAGACTTGCTTGTCATCAACAAGATATAGAACATTATAACTAAGAAGAGGATGTCACCATCAAAAAGATCATTGTTGTTGTCAAAGGGATCGGGTTTACCTCCGTCTACGAAGAAGAGTTCATTGTCGTCAACAAAATCCATAGCATAAGTGTGATTGCATTAGCTAAGAAAATTGTGTGAGGGGCAAGAAAGGACATTGTTGTCATCAGTAAGCTTTCATCCATCATGATGGACAAACACTTCACTTTTGACAATCGACAAGTGTTGTGAGGAGGCAAAGTACCCCAACAAGGAATAATTCAATAGTTAGTCAAAGCTTGAGTGGTGCTATCAACAAGCAAAAAGGAGAAGTCATCAACAACTCTTCACACAACAACAACAGCACACTGAAGTTGGTGGTCATCAAACACTTTCAACATTCCATAGACAGGATAGAGTGGTTCATCATCATCCAAGTACACCATGTTATCAATAGACTAATGTTGAGCGACATCAACAAATAGTACACCATCAATTGCATGTCATCAATAGAGTAATGTTGAGTGACTTCAACAAATAGTGCATCGTTGTCTAGGAGTGCACTGTCAACAAGGGGTGCGTTGTTGACTTGTGCTCAATCAATTGTATTTTGACCAACATCGAGTAGTTCGTCGATGATTTCAAGGGCAATTCAATCGTGGTGTTTATCGTCAACGAAGACAAATCCATCATTAGAAACTAAGTGAAGCATGCAAGCAAGGAGGAAAGAGTACCATCAACAAATAGAAGACTTCCACCCTTTAGCTAGGTTGGAAAGCATGGCTTTGTTAGCAAAACTAGTGGATTTGTCCTCATAAACAATGTGTGGAACTTAGTAGGCCAGAAGTTGTATGCTACCAACAATGGGAACATCGGTGGTGGTCCTGTGTCCCGCATCATCGACGATTACTCAAGCCTTATCCTTGGCCCCAAATTGCATGCCATTGACAACCTTCTTGTTTATAGCATCAAAAGCACGAGAAAACCAAGGTTTCAATGGTGAACCTCAATGGCCATACTACAATGATCAAAGATTGCCCTACTTGAGGAGACTTGTACAGACACTCGAACAAGTGCTCCAACATGTTATCGTGTAGAGAAGTGCAAGCCAAAGTAGGATTGTCTAACCATGTTGATGAGGTAGTTGGAAAAACCCTTGTCTGCATTGTGTGTGTCAGAAGAGGGATTGCTCTCACTATTAGCCAAGGAGAGGGCAACATCAACATATGAGCGACCTGGGTTTGCCAACCGTAGTTGGAGCTAGAAGCATAAAAAGCTTCAATGCCAAGAGAAAAACTACCTAGGCGACAAGTGGTTATGGTGAATGGTTGACAAGACAAGCATAGCAAATGCAATCATCTTCCAAGTTTGTCGGATATCATATGCTTGGAGGTTTTCAAGCCATAAAAATTCAAAATGTAGCACAAAATGAAGCCATTGTACAAGCAAGGGTGAACCAAGGTTTCAATGGTGAACCTCAATCACCATACTACAATGATCAAATATTGCCCTACTTGCGGAGACTTGTACAAACACTCGAACAAGTGCTCCAACATGTTATCGTGTAGAAGTGGGATCCAAAGTAGGATTGTCTAACCATGTTGACGAGGTACTTGATTGCATTGTGTGTGTGTCATAAGAGGGATTTCTCTCACTATTAGCCAAGGAGAGGGCAACATCAACATATGAGCATCCTGGGTTTGCCAACCCTAGTTGGATCTAGGAGCACAAAAAGCTTCAATGCCAAGAGAACAACTACCTAGGCGACAAGTGGTTGTGGTGAATAGTTGACAAGACAAGCATAGCAAATGCAATCATCTTCCAAGTTTGTCGGATATCATATGCTTGGAAATTTTCAAGCCATAAAAGATCAAAATCTAGCACTAAATCAAGCCATTGTACAAGCAAGGGTGGCCATGACACTAAGAGATAAAGACTTGTGGAGAGAATGGTGGGACTCCAATGACATTGATCATAAGCTGAAGAAAGAATTTAGGAGAGCCTTTGTATATCACATTTAACATGTATCCACCTTTGATAAGGAATTAGTTACAATGATGTTCTAATAAAATCTAGTGGCAATCCTACAAACTCATAATTCTCAGACAAAGTGCAGAAAGTTCATGATTGGAACATGTTCACTTCGTATCACTATCGATCTAGAGGACTTTGTCAAAGTTTTTGTACTGCCCAATCCTGAATCTAGGCATAAGCCAGTAAAGAAGAGGACGATGTTGAGCCAAGGTAGTTGCAAGATTACATTGAATAATATTGAGAGATTAACTCCATACCAAGGGAAGAATTGCACATGGGAGCTAAGGACTGAAGACGAATCTATTGTGGATGGTGTGGAGTAAAAGTGTGCTATGTGCCTAGTAATTTCACAATTCTCATAAGTGGCACATACTTCATAGATTCCAACATGGTTCATGCCCTACATCCAAGGCATTATGGATGATGCATGATTTGACTGAGCATTAAACTTGTCAAAATGGATTCATACATTCTTGGAAGGGGGAAACAAGAATTTTCCAATAGCTTTCCACCTAATAGCATTACTGCTGAACAAAGCCAAGATTTAGAATATGGAAATACTTGAGTAGGGGAAGCCACGACCAATTCCAGCAAATGCATCCACCATCTTTCGCGGGGATAAGGTGTCAATGGCCAAGCAGCATGGAGGAATAAATGGTGCAAGAGGATCACACTGCAAGACCAAGAATTTGCATGGAAGAATAATGATTTAGAAGGACAAGGGAGAAGAGTTAAGCTGCCCTCAAAAAATCGTTGTAGCAACATCAACGCTTAGTGACAATCCCTCCACCTTCTATTCCCTTACATGAAGAAAATGTACAGAAGAAACAGAGGCAGAAGACAAATAATCCCCAAAACCCTCCTTTGGAGACACAAATTGAGGCCAAACAGGATGATGAAGAACTACTAGTAGAGGGGCATATCTCATACCTGCCGATAGAGGGGCATATCTCATAGCCGCCGATAGAGGGGCCATAAGCAATGGACACTCCTCAAATTGCTAAATAATAATAATAATAATAATAATTTTATTAATGTCCATAGATGGCCAAAGTAGGCCAATGGGACTCGTTGAAAAGAGTTGTTACAATGCCCTGTAGGAGCCAAAAAATACTATGAAAATAAGCTAGATTAAAGAATCTAGTGTAAACTACACTTGAGTAGAACAAATGTCTAGCATAAAATTACGGCCTTGAGGTTTACCCAAAATGGCTAAAAGCAACAAATGGTAGACCATAAGGAAGATAGTGGCCTTAACCAACCAGTGGTAGGGAGTGTCAAGCAAGATGTTAGTTGCACCAAACCCATGATAATGACAAGGCTGAAGATCATGCACAAAGACGATTTTGACTCCGATGGTTCTCAATAAAAGTTGAGTTCACCGTTACCATGGGCACAAGTAAATTGTAGAGCGACATCTAGATCACCAATCAACACGCCTATTACTGAGGAGAATACACATCAAGAGGATGTAGTTGTACCTAATAAGCCAGCAGTTTCTGATGGAGAAACAGAGCCTCAACTATTATACATGACCAGATTAGCTCAACACATGAAATTCAAATAGTAAATAACTTTTTGACTCAAAACACAAAGATTCTTTGGAAGAGGCTAAAGAATGCTAAGGTAACTAAGTTGAACTGGACAGAAACTGAAATATTTCTATAAAAATGTCAACTAAATGGTTTAAACCATAGTTACGAAAATTGAGATTTAAATTGCCGTTTCATGATTTTTTTCCGATTTTTTGCAAATGCCGAGTCAACTTGGATATAATCGTTGAATAGCAGATTTTTCGGCAATTTTCTCAAAAAATCTGCTATTTTTTGGAAAAAATGGGTCTCAGCTGCACACGTAGAGGCTACGGCTGAATTAGCTATAAAGAGTTTGTTTTCTTTTTCATTCGTTTTACCTATTGCAAGGGAAGAAAGGAGTCTGCCTACCTGCTACCACACCAATCCAAACATGCTAAGGCAGCCTAACAACAAGCGCATTGTTGTTTGAAGGAATCCGACAACCAACAATAGCTGCCCAGAGGATTCATTTGTGGTAAGAAAAACTTTTGAAAACTCTTTTTTTTTCTCCAAGTTTAAGCTAGGTTAGATTAGGGTTGTTTGCAAATGTTTTTGTCAATGCTTGAAGTGTAAACCCTAAACCCTGGTCTAGGGTTTTGGGTTTAGGGTTTTTTTTCTTTTTTTAAATAAATACTAAATATTGTTGCCTGATGTATGCAAGTCCATTTTTCAGCTGTCAATATTTCAAGTTTAAACCTTAAACCTTAAACCCTAAACCCTAGTCTGGGGTTTTGGGTTTAGAGGGTTTGTTTTCTCCCTTTATTGCTTAATGTTGCTTGATAACTATGCATGCAAGCCCACTTTTTCAGCTTAATGCTTAAATTTATACAAATGCATGATTACATTATGTTTTTAAAAAGCAAACTTCAAAAAAAACAAAGGGGATTAAATTTATACACATGCATGACTAAATTTTTTTGTATACTTCAGGTTGTGCTTGAAGACCAACACAGGGTGTGAAGGACGAAGGGTTGCAATATCATGTCTAATGGCTAGACGGATGAGAAGGGAAGAACCTTGATTAATTTTTGGTTGCTTCTACAAGAGGAATTGCATTCCTCAAATCAGTAGATGCATCATCACAAGTTAAGAGGGCCAAAATGCTTGCAGGGTTGTTGGAGGAGGTTGTGTTGGAGGTAGGGAAGGAGAATGTTGTCCAAATCATCACGAACAACACAGCAACATATAAGGCGCCCGGTAAGATTTTGGAGCAAATATTCCCCACTAATGTTTGGACTCCGTGTGCAGCCAGTTGTCTCAATTTGCTCCTCGAGGACATTGGGAAATTACCTTGGGTGGCAGAGGTTGTATAGAAGGCTAAGGTATCATAAAATTCATCTACAACCATGCATGGATCCTTAGCCTCATGAGGCGATTTATTGGTGGGAATGAGCTAGTGCTGCCTGGAGTTACTCATTTCGCCACAAACTTTGTGACATTGCAAAGCATCTATGATGCAACAGGGTCACTGAAGCAGATGTTTGTGAGCAATGACCTAAGGGACAGAACATATATACGTATTTGTTTGAGGAGACCTTTTGAATAGCCATGGATAAGGCCATCAAGGTACAAGACTAAGTTTATTACTTTATTTTAATTTATTTTTTGTTGAATAATATTTTCATTTAAATTATTTTTCAATGAAACAGGGTTTGCACACCCGATTGACCAGGTGCGTGAACCCGTACCCGCTCCCATACCGGGTGCGTGGGTGCGGGATCGGGTGCGGCCTACCGCACCCTGTCTGACAGGGTTCCGCTGGGCCGAATCGGTAACCACTCCGGGTTCGACCAGCCGCACCGAGGGCAAAAAAAATAAAATAAAATAGGTCATTTCCTATCGATGACCTTTTTGTTATCGTGATTTCTTTTGACTACATAATAAATTGGGCTCTGGCCGTCTCGGTCTTTGATATTTAGTACCTCCAAATTCGTACTTAGAAGAATATCGCAGAGACGGTCATTCCCTTTCTCCGCCACAAGATGGACGGTTGTCCTGCTGTATGAATCGCACATTGCTATCAAGTTGTTTATTTGTTCTCCTGGAATCCCCTCCCTTATCAGATTATATATTTTAACTGCTCAGTAGCGATATTCAGACATGGCAATGTAGTGCAAAGTTGTTTTCCCCTCCTCGTCCACGTCATCTGGTTTTGCTTTACTCCACCAGTTTTCTCACAATGTCCGTGTTACCTTCACGTGCAAACTGACGCAGAAGCTTCCCCCTGACTGCTTTATCAAAATAATCTTCTAATGGTTGTTCAGAAATTGCCAGTAGCTTTGCAACAACTTTCACATTGTTTCCCTCGACCGCTAAATCCAACAAGGTCCTACATTCCCTGTCTTCAAAATTAACCAGATCAACTTGGTTCTGATTTCTCAGTCTTTCCGATTTCTTTTCATGAAAAAAGACCCCTGAAGCTTAAGTTTAAAATGGTACAAGTCACATCCAGGAAAGATAAACAACCGTTAATGTCGCCATCTGTCCCTAGCAGCGAAGCCATCTGTCCGCAGGAAGGTAAAAGATAAGTTTATTACTTTTTAGTTTTTTTTATATTGAAATTAAGGTATTACTTTTTTAGTCCCCGACAATGGTTAAATTTTTTATTTAATTGTTATTGTTCTTTAATGGTTAAATTTTTTATTTAATTGTTATTGTTCTTTATTTAACCATTGTCGGGACAAAAACAACAATATTATTTATTATATATATTATTTAGTCATTAAAAAAAATATTTAAAAAGATAAATATTTGAAAAGATACAGTAAAAAATATAAAAAGATAAGAATAATTTATTTAAATAAAAATTTATACGTTATTATAAAATTAATTGAATTATATATAATTAATTTTATAATAACTTATTATAAAATTAATTGAATTGGTTAAATTTTTTTATGTGTATTATTTATTTAATTTATGATTTATTTTAATTTTAATTTTTTTTATTATATATATATTTTTAATTAAAAAATAGTCGCACCCGCACCCAACGAACCCTGTTTTTTGCGGGGGCCGCACCCGCACCTGCACACACAATAACCTTGTTATTTTTCCTTTTTTCTAGGCGTCAGAGCCTTTTGTGAAGGTTCTCTGTCTTGTTGATGGAGAACAATTTGCAATGTGATTTGTATATGAGGCTATGGACAAGGCAAAAGAGGCAATTATTGCATTTTATGGATATACCGCACTAAATACGATTCCATTTTGACAATCATTGATAATTGATGGACATCTCAAATCCATAGCCCTCTTCATGCATCAAGTTACTACTTGAACCCCGAGATTTTTTATTCTCCTACATTTCATGCCAATTATGAGGTGAAGCTTGGCCTTCAAGATTGCATTGACCGCATGTTCTCAGCTAATAGAGAATTGCGCAATAAGGTACATGAAGAGATACAAGATTATAAGCAATGTCAGGGCCACCAATTCCCATCTAAGCAATGCATTTGAATGAGGTCAAAATTGAGGCCAAGTAACCCTCATCGAATTATTATTTATTGTTTTTTATTCTGCTTTAAAGAATAATCTCAATTTACTATTTTACATGTGAAAAATTAAATTTTTTTTGTTGTTGTTTCTAGATTTATGGTGGGAGAACTCTGATGATTTTATGCCCGATTTGCAATGCATGGCCATTAAGATCTTATCTCAACCATGCAGCGCTTCAGGTTGTGAGTGCAATTAGAGTATGTTTGAGCACATACACTCCAAGAAGCACAACAAACTTACACAAGAAAGGTTGAATGATCTTGTGTTTGTGCATTACAACCTTCGCCTCCACCAAAAAAGTTTTGCAAAAACAAGTACCAAGCCCATTGATCTAAGTGACATTGATCCATCATCCAAATGGATCACAGATGCAATGTAGGAACAACAGGAAGAGCCTCTCTACTCCTCGAATGAATTACAAAATTTTGAGGACCTAGCAAAGGAGATAGAAGCCAAGGACCAAGAAGAGGCACACGCAGGGCACATCAACAAAGATAGACTAGGGCTTCTGAGAGGGCAAAGGGCAAAGGAATTGCAAGACAGTAGATAGTGGGCTTATTAAGGCAATGTGACACATTTTGTAATTTGTAACTTTTCATATTATAAGCAATACAAGATGTGTTTTGTCACTTTCATGTGTAGTTAAAGATTTTATGATGTATCACTTGCCATTTTCATGTGTAGTTTAAACTTACAGTCTTACATCATTAACACTTGATTTGCATAATGTTAATTCATTGTGATATGCATGAAAAAAAAAATTCAATGAAAATTTGTATTTTCTTCAGTTTTTTTTTTCCGATTTTTCCCCAAATTTTTCTTCAGCCCAATTCCTATACAATTCCAATTTTCTCTACTATGGTTCAAACTATATATAGATTATTTTGTAACGAGAATTATTACTGAACATATACGTGTGTGTGTGTGTGACTGAGAGAGAGAGAGAGACATCTCAACACACTTTCCATGTAATCCCCCTATTTACAGTTGTCATTCATTTACTAATGTAGATTTTTTAGTATATGCAGAAAGAGAATGACAAAAGGAAGACAAAATTATAAAAAATACTGGAAAAAAAATAGAAGTGGAGCCAAAAAAATACTGACCTATTCTTGCCAAAGATTTCAATGCCTTTAAAATATAACCCCTTCTCCAAAGCACTCCACCCATTATTATCATGTTTATCAATACTAATCTCCGCCTTTGCATCCTTCATGTATGCACCCCACTTTCCTAGTTTCTCTGTTGAAGCAAGTTGCCTTTCATTCACAGATCTAGTTTCATCTCCATGTTCATCTTCCTCCTTTATGTCATGTTCATGAACATCATCTACTTTACTTAAATCCTGTTTTCTAGACCGTTTTGTGACTGAAATAGTCCTGAAAAGTTTTTTTTGAGACACTTTCGACTTACTGCTATCCAAGCACCTTGCACTTGAACTGAAATTGACATCAGAAGGTGGTGTACTTCCAGGAACAATGATATCCACATCTGAAGCTACAATTGTTTTCTGTCTTTTCCTCATGGAAACTAATACCTCTTTGGCACTTCTCTTATAATTTTTCCTTGTAAAACCTCCACGCTTTAATCGCCTTTTCCCCCTTCTTGCAAATTCAGCATGTTGAAAGACTTCTTTTCCAGCATTAGTGTCCCCTTGATTGCTCTCAGCTGTAACTTCTTCACCAGAACATGCAGCTTCAATCATACCAGTTCTTGATCGTTTCATGCCTATGCAACTGCTACCAGCACCAGAAACTTCCCTTGGAGAGCAATCCAAAGGGATATCTTTGGCAGTACCAAAGACAGGCTTTGCCTCACAAACATCCAAAGTCGAAGGATTTGCTACAGTGATGTTTTTTGTATCTTTCAGTGCCTTGAATAAAATATATATCTCATCAGCAAGTAAGTATGAAATTTCATTAAAATTGAGTTTAATAGACACTAAGACTAGTTTCTGCATATGATATTACCTTTCATAATCACATTGCATACTTTATAAAGTTCAAAATTCAATTGGCAAAACTTTCCCAGAATATAGAACAACATTGGTTGAACTTAGTTCAAACCTTGGACTAATAATGGCATAATTTGGTGTCTAACCAGGGAATTTCGCAGAATGATATAAAAGATAGTATATCAAGACTGTATGTACTGTGTAGGTCTTAACTAAAAGAGAGTAAAATACCAATAAATAGCAGTGAATTCCACATGGTGTTTGGTTGTTTTCTTCAGGATTGCTCCATGGTGGTTGTCTTTCACTCTGTTCAAGAAGTCATTAATGTATTGAAACCAACTAAATATATCAAACAGAATAAACTGTCAAAAGAATTTATGAATCCAGCTTACAGGCAGAACAAGACCCTGAGAACAACCATGCAGCCGACAATCAAAAACCTGCATGAAGAAACTTGCTAAACACGCTTGTAACATTAAAAGCAATGAAAGATATACTTCTTAAGACTGAGTTCCTAGAATCAAATATATATTTAGAAAACAGAAGGTACTTTGAATTAAATACTTGAGGTCAATGCCTACCAAACATCGTCGGCAAAACAAGTTGTCAAATGAATCCAATGCAGCATCAAGATCCTTTCCAAGAAATATGTCATCTCCAGAGGCAGTATTTTCAACAGGTGCTGCAGAATTTTCAAGATTCTTCCCTTGTTTCTTCTTCTCTTGCTCCATAAGAAAGGTGTATCTTGCCTGTATAAGATGTTAACTATGATTTGCCTGTATAAGAAAGTGGGCTAGCAACAGACATTTAACATTACAATAAAAAGCAGTTAAACCGTGGCAAACCAATTGACTGAAAACCAAAGTATCATAAGCATAAATTCAATAAACATACTGATTGCAAAGATAGTCACAAATCACAGGCACTTATTTTATACATTATTAAATCAATTCTCCAAGTTCTGTGAGTGACCAATGGCATATGGCCCTTGACAAAAGTTGTAAAATATATGCTGGCTAGCAGGTTGTGCTTAGGATAGACTCATGCAAGCAACATGGTTAGTCCAACAGGAGAGCAGTCATCCCCAAACCTCAAGTATTTGGCAGGATAGTCACAAGTGGATGTAACACAAAATGTTATCCGGATCTTATGCTTGTTAAAAGAAAAAGAAAAATTAATTGAATTAAGGCAGGTCACATTTCCTGGATGTTATATCATACATCCTTAAATCAAGTCCCCAAGTGGTATGAGTGATAGACCGCAACAGGGCAAGCCAAACATGGATACAAATAAGCAAGAGAATCAAATCCATAGATAGCTCTAAATGTGGACAAACCAATAGCAGAATACTTATGTCTATTATTACATGTTGACACATGATCTTAGGGTATATTATTGGTTTACTTTGGTTTGGCAATCATGACTGCCTCATTAGATTGTTAGCCTGACTGCTGCCTGGCCTGATCTAAGGGAGATACTATTACCTACTGAGGAATTTAGAAAGGTCACTTACTACCTTCTTCCACACTCCTGACTACAGGTATCTGGATCAATACCTACAAGAACCAATTGTTTTATGTTTCCAAGGATTATAATGCTAATCACTTCATCTTTTCATCCTCTTCCACC
Organism: Wollemia nobilis; assembly: GCA_028583015.1. NCBI lineage: Eukaryota > Viridiplantae > Streptophyta > Pinopsida > Araucariales > Araucariaceae > Wollemia > Wollemia nobilis. The sequence continues at coordinate 1,139,002 of JAQPPZ010000762.1, forward strand.
AACTGGAGTCACCAAACACTTGATGGATGATACGGCTACCTTCACAAATGATGTTATATCTGTAAAAAGGCATTTTCCTAAATATGGAACTATTAATGAACCTTGTTCATCATACTCTTCACATATAGGATGTGGTAAATCTACCACCTTTCAGTGCAAATGGTGAGCTGCCCAACTTACCCACAATATCGATGGTTCATGTAGGCATATGTTACAAGATTATTTTTTGCTTTTAGACATCACCTATGTCCTCCCAGGATGACCCAACCTGGCCCTCCCAATTCCAACAACTCTCTCATGGATATCATTACATCTTGCATAGGATCCTTTACCATGATTGAAGATGATGTCTACCCTTCATCTCATGATACTTCCTAGTGCCAGTGTTAGTCTCCAAACATGATATCTATGAGCTTCAGCATCCTCTTCGGCAACAAATCTCTCTCACATAGGACTCCCCATACTATATTCAAATTTGTGTTGAATGTTTAAATGAAACGCTTTTTAATTTTGTCTACAGGACAGAAAAGAAAAGAGAAAAATAGATTACATTTAACAAACTAAAAATCTCTTCTCTGGAGCTCAGATGCAATTCACTTCAATGCTGCACTACATTAATCCACAAAGGTCTTACCTCTGTTCACTCTGTGATATTCCAAAACATCCTTAAGATAGCCCCCCACTTTTGTAAATGGTAAACTTAATAACTCATATATGCTGCTCAAGATATCATGTTGTAACAGATGCATTTGTCTTAGGTATAGGCATGAACCACAATATAACATCGCATGCTTCACATAGGCTTGGAAAGTAAACAAAAAGCGCTCATTTAGATTAATATTTTTCCTTCTTCCTGTTTCAATTGCAAAATGATGAACTTAGTCCAAATTGACTGACTGATAATATATCCTTTATAGACAGGGGTGAGTATATTCCCGGGGTAAGGGATGATGACAATCAGGATGGCTAATCACAGACCTTAGGCAATATGTGTTTCACTAGGCCAAGTCTAGACGTCAATGGGTCAGACGTCTAAGTGCACTGTCTAGACGTCAAAGGCTAGACGTCTAGGGGTAGACGTCACAAGCTAGCCGTCACGAGCTAGCCGTCACAGGCTAGACGTCACGAACTAGCCGTCACAGGCTAGACGTCACGAACTAGCCGTCACAGGCTAGACGCCTGGGAACTTAGGGTAGACGTCTAGGGGTTAGACACCTAAGGTTCAGGGTTAGACGTCAAGGGTAGGAGATAGACGTCTAGTACACAATGTTAAAATTCAATGATAGGGGGTACACGTCTAGGGGACAAAACTAGACGTCTGGGCAAGGTTAGACGTCTAGTGTTACGGGCTAGACGGCTAGTCGTCTGACCGGTAGTCCAGGTCTAGACGTCCACCGTCTGTTTCCTCCAGTCCCTCGTACCCGCAAGTACAACACCCTGTTCTCATCCTTGCTGCGGCATACAACCTGCAATCAATCGTCAAGATAAACCCTGCAACATCACCAGTCAGTGCTATCTGCAACACAACCTGCAATCACTTGGAAACCTCACAACATCACCACGCACACAAAACAAGTATTCCGTACAAGAGCATTGGCATTATGAGCAAAATGATGATGATGTATACAAGTTTGAATGGGGGGTATAAATAGGAAGGCGAAGTAGTTACTGCAACTACTTCGCTTCCAACTGCCCAACCGTTTGCTTTAACCACTTGTTAGACGCCTAATGACATTTGCCAGACGTCTGCCTAACTAGACATCTTGCCTAGTTAGCCGACTAACACAATTGACGGTTGTTTTTGTCTTTAGTGCTCTATGTACGTAATCAAGCCTTCAACATTCATTGGCTGATTTTACAATTTTAATAAGACAACATAACAACATAAAATTCCAAAATTGCTATTTACAATCAAAATCGTTTGCACATTATCGTCATCTAGTTCTTCATGGTTTGTCTTGCTTAGAATTGTTATCTACATCTATCCTCCCCTTCGAAGAAGTCAATGTCCTCAACAACTTTCTCTGTTCAATTTAAGGAGTGTCAGCATCCGTGGGTGCTAGGTCTTGTGATATGGCGGCTTGAAACACTTTCCAGTACTCCTGAAGTTGGGCCTGCATGGCCTCACGTTCTTCCTTGAGCCTCTAGGAGTACTTGTAATATTTGGCCCATTCCACTCCCAAAGCGTTAGCACGCTCTTCAATCTGCTTGAGACTGGATAACAGTTCAGCCTCCCTTCGCAGGAAAATTTCTTTCATGCGTTGTTCTGACACTGAAGGAGCAGGTGTAGCTTTTTGTGCTAATTGTTGTTGTGCCAGTCTCAATTCTTCCTTTAAGGCTGCCTGTTCTTTTTGCCAACTTTCCTTTTCCTGTTTCCAAGCACGCTCCTGTTCACTCCTGTTAGCTGCAAATGCCTTCGTTTGTTTGATTAACAGTTCCTTTGTCCTCTTGGGTTGTGTGACTTCAGCTTTTAACTAGGAAATTTGATCATCCTTTTTCTCCAGTTGAGTGGTAAGGTCCTGTAAGTTCTGTGTTTGTCCCTGCATTTCCTGTTTTACTGCATCCATCTGTGCCATTCCTTGCTCTAAGAGATTATCCTTTCTCTCCACAGCTTCATAGGCATCTTGTAATTCAGTTTCCACTGCCTGCTTTGCTGAGTGCACACATAATCCCTTCTCCTAGCCAACTCAACAAATGTGCAAGGAAATTCAGTTGTGTTTAAATGGGCAGTAATTCAAGAACTAACTCCACTTGTGAGCCTTGCTCCACAAGATGCTAAGGAGGATTAATGTTGTGGCCGCAGACATACACTTGTGTTGTCTCCAGATAGAGGCATGGTGTCTTTTCAGGCAACTATTCGACGCCCTGCATGGTCTTCAAATGGGTAATGGGCAATGACCAAGGATAAGACACATATATGCTGGAAATGTCTTTATGCCAAGGTCCTTGTGCCGCCCACTTCACCAATCGGTCCAACTCGTCCTCTATCATGCCTTGCCACTTCTTCCATTGACCCATACATGCAATTTCAAACTGCAAGCGTAAACTGTCCATAATGCCTCCCAATTTTGCAAAACAGTTTACTGCTTGTTGATCCATGGAATCTGATGGGTCCATGAAGTTGGGCACCTGTACAAGAAAATATTTGGACCAGGTGTCCTTTTGTTTCTCCTCCAATACTACTTCTTTCCCTTTATCTGATCGATCAACAGTTGGCCTATCTGCCTCCTCTGTGGCTACTCCAGGTTGTACTGAAACCTAGTTGTTCTGGACTTCCTACTGCTCCAACTGTTGAAGATCTATTATTTGTGGGGGTTGTTCTCCTTCTCCTGTGGGGATTTCTATTTCTCTTGACACCTCTCCCTCCTCTATGACAATGGGCTTGTCTGCCTCGGGTGCCAATCGTCCCGTATCCGGTGGTAGGCCCTCCTCTACCCCAGGATTATTACTTGCTCCCGGATTACTTGTGTCGGCTGATTCTTGAGCTACTACTGCAGCAAGCATTTCCTCCAGTGAAAATGTGCTCAATGTGTCTGCTAGTGAAGTTGGTCTCGCCAAAGATTCCCCAATTGGTTCGGGTGAACCTGTGCGGGTCCAAAAGTCAGCCTCTGCCAAATAATCCGCGGGTCCAATCCGTGCAGCCGTGCTGGTTCCGGCTGTCTGCTCATGAAGAACTGAGGGTATGGCAAAATCCACTTCCTCCCTCTGTATTGGCTATTGTTACTCCCGAGTGCGAGCTGCCTCCAAATTCTGGGCTATTTTCTACAGTGCTTCCTGGGAGAAAACTGGGGGTGGTTCATCAAATCGCCCTTTCTTCTTCGTCCACTTGGGCTCTTCTGGTGACTGGGCAACCTTCTTTTTCTGTACTTTCTCTTCTCTAACCTCTTCCACTGTGGTTGGTATCCTCCCCTTCTAAAGCGGCCACCAGTTTCTCTTGGTGTGGTTTGTGCGATATCTGCTTTACTCGAGCCTTCTTGACTGGTGTCAGCTTCTTCACTAGTTGAGCATCCATCCACCGATAGATAGATGGTGCTAAGTCTGGTAGCTTTCTCGGAGAATCCAAGTCCGGGATCTGTACTCTAGCTCTAGTGGTTGCATCCAAGAGCAATCCAATGGCATGAAATGCCATAGAGAAGTTCTTCGTTGTTCGCATCAGGAAAGCCTGAATACGAAGCGACAAGTGTGTTGCCCAATCATAGGTTATTCCCTGCTCCATTCCTTGCAGATACGGAATTAGCTAAATAGGGAGATTTGAACTGCGTTGTTCTCCTAACAATCTGGCCATGATGACATTCATTATGACCTCCAATCCTTTATTCCTCAGTTGTGTTTGTTTGATCCCTCTTCCGCCATGAGTGCCTAACATAGCATCCACCTCTTCCTTTTTCAAGGTTGTGACACTCCTGATTAATTCCGGTGTTTTCTTGGGATCCACTCTTTCATTCACCACCAAGATACCCTTCTATGGCAGGCCAAATGTGCCCTGAAATGTGGTCGAAGAGAAATCAACCACCAATGTATGATTCCCCACCTACACTCGGCTGATGTTCTTCTCTTCATCATATATTTCCAGCATCTGAAGCAAGGCTTCTTTGAAAAACTCTTTGTCGGAGTTGGGAGCTTGTAAAATGAAATGCACCCCTACTTCTTTAACCTTTGCTCGTGTTGGGTTATCTGTTGGCGCCTCTGCCCACCATTGACAACAGAAATCACCAGTTGGGCATAACCAGGTAATTTCGTCAATAGGGATTGGCGATTTGCTACTGTGGTGGATCTCCTCGTTTTTGCGAGTAGCAATCTCAGCTGCCTCTCTTTGACTTCAAACCTGTCCTTTGTTTGGGCTTTCAATCTGACCGCGCATCCCATGCTCCTGTTGATGCCTCAGTCTTTGAGCTACCACTGACTCAGGTTCGGGTTCTGACCAGATTGGAGTCTTGCCATATTTCTGGGGTGCCATTTGCCTTATCAGTTCCCCTCCTTTATTCCTCAGTTCCACACTTCGCCTAATCCTCTTGGGCATCGAATGTCTTTCGCCAGACGTCAATCACGTCTGCCTTGTCCAACTAGACATCACCCTGTTGCAGATGTCGACTCCACCTGCTAGACATCAATCCGTCCGCCAAACGTCTTCTCCTCCTCACTGGACATCTTGTTGTCGTTAGACGTCAGCTTCTCCTGTCGAACATCTACTGTCGTCAAGCGTCGACTTCCTCTATTGGACGTCTACCTGTCGTCAGACATCAGCTTCTCCTGTCGGACGTCTACCTGCTGTCAGACATCGACTTCCTCTGTTGGACATCTACCTGCCGTCAGACGTCTACCAGTCGTCTAACGTCTTCTGCCCTAGACGTCTATCAATCGTCAGAAGTCTTCTGCCCTAGACGTCTTCTACTCACCGTCTAACGTCTGTGCGTTCTTCCTAGACGTCGTCTCAATGCCTTAACTTGTGCCGTCAATTGGATTGGAGATTCGCCCTTGCATTTGCACAGAAAAATCAATTCTTCTCCACGAAGTACGTGACTGCCAGCTCATTCACGACTTATGGTGTCTTGTCCTTTGTCTGGTTGAGCAAAACTTGGTGCGCTCGAACCGTTCTCCTCTCCGTCTAGGCGCTCACGTCTCCTTCGCGTTTCTCCTCTTCTCTCCTGCACAATGAAAGCGATATGCAAAAATGCTTCTACTCCCCTCCTTTTATAGTTGCTTGGTCGTTCCCAAAACCGTTGTGCAACCGCCACCTTGCAACCGCTTCCTTGCATGCACGCCACCTCGTCTAGTTGAGACGTCTAGGGTTTTAGTTTGTCTTTTTCACTTTTTGTCTTATTTACTTTGTCTTTTTCTTTTCTTTTTGTCTTTTTTCTTTTCTTTTTGACTTTTTCTTCTTTTTATTTTATTTTTATTATTTTTCAAAATTTCTTTTTCGCCTGACGTCTTTTTCTCACCGTCGGCAGGTAAAACGCATGGCCAAGCCAATACGTATTTCCCATGCGTCTAATGTCATGACCGCTACTTCCTCCGAAACTACTGAAGTCGTCATCATCATCGGTTTCTATTCCTTCTGTCGGTTGAGGTCTTCGACGATTATTTCGTCTTAGGGGAGTTTGTGACTGCTGCTGACGTCTACCAATGCTTCTTGGCACAATACGCCAATCTAGTTGTTCTGCTACTTCCGACTGATGTCGTATTCCTGCCTCACGAGTCTGGGAGTTTTCGGCTCGTCGTCCATCATTATTAACAATTTGCTGATTTCTTTCAGTTGTCAACCGTGTCTGTTCCATCCATTCCTCTACCAGGTGTATTTCTCCCTCTTCTGAGTTATCATTATTGTGATCCAGGTGTTCAGCTAAGTCCTCCAAGTGTTTACTGGCCAAATTTGGACGTGTATCGTCGTCTTCTGGACGGGTAGGCTCTATCTCCCGCGATTTTCGTTATGTACTTCCATCAATGTGCTGGATGATTATGCAGTCATCCAAATAGTGGAACCTCTCCCCTTCGTGTGCCTGTTGATCAAGTTCATTGTGATTGGGTTGTTGTTGTCTTCGCTGCCCCCTATTCTGGTGGGGTCGTCTTGCTCTTGGGCCTCTTCCTCGGCCTCTGTCATTTCCTGCAACCGCCCTCAATGAAGAGTTACCCGTTGCACTACTCTCCGAAGAGTTACCCGTTGCACTTCCTCTTAGTTCTCCTTGTTCTAGCTCAGCCCATTCCGCTTGGCGTGCTTCATGTCGTTCATTCATTCGTTGCATTGTCGTGTCCAACTCCTGAATCACCTGTTCTCGCAGTTGGTTATTATATTGCCTCAAGGTTTCATATTCTTCTTGCAACCTTTGTGTCTCCAACCGCATTCGTTGCAGAATTCTAGCTCCCTCTCCTTCATGTTCTTCTTCTTCTTCTTCTTCTTCCGGAACTTCTTGTAGAGCGACCTCCGTCAGAGCCCGGGGTCGGTCTTCCTCATTGTCATTTGGAAATTGAACGTGTAGTTGCAACCTTCGTTGCTCTCCTTGTCGAGGTTCTAACTCCCTTCGTTCAATTGTTGGTCCTCCTTCAGTCCCAAATAACCAATCCAGGTTATGAGTTTCCTCCTCTCGAACAACACTACTCTGCTCGTCATTTTCAGGGGATTGTATTCCTGGATTTACTTCTCCTGTCCTTGTTCCGGAAGTTCCTGATTGCTCCAAGTTGATCATATTCACCTGAGCATGTGGCTTATATACCTTCAACTTAGAACCATTGATTACCTCGGGGCATAGTGTTCCATCCAGTTTTCTCAGTTTCACTGCCCCATTCTCGAGTACTTCCTCCACCTGGAAGGGTCCAAGCCATAGGGTTTTCAATTTCCCTGGCTTGAGTTCTCTCTTACCATTGTATTTGAGAACTAGTTCACCAGCTTTGAGATCCATCTTCCGGAGATGCTTATCATGCCAGAATTTCCTTCTTTTTTGTGCGATCTCCGTTGCCCATTGTGCCATTACCCTCTTTTCATCCAACTGTACCAATGTTGTCAGTCGCTCTTGAATGCTTTCTTCGTCATTCAGCCGATTGTCGACTGCCACCCTTAAACTTGGCACAAGGAATTCAACTGGTACTACTGCCTCCTGTCCGTACATCAGTTGAAAGGGTGTGTGGTTCGTGGTGGGCTTGAAGGTGGTTCTGTATGCCCATAACACTGCTGGTAACCGTTCCTCCCAGTCGGCTCCTTCTACTCCGCATGTCTTGTACATGATTGAAACCAGGATTTTATTTGTCGCTTCCGCCTGCCCATTTGCTCTGGGGTAATACGGACTTGACAAGGAGTGAAAAATCCTGAATTCTTTCGTCAAGTTCTGAATAATTGCATTCACAAAATGGCCTCCTCTGTCACTTGTCAGTTGTAGAGGTATTCCGAACCTTGTAATCACTTGTTCGTACAAAAAGCGAGCCGTACTTTTTTCCGAGTTGTCCGGTAAAGCTCTTGCTTCTACCCATTTTGTGAGGTACTCCGTGGCAACTACGATATATCGGCATTTCCTTCTTCGACTTGTTTTTAAAGGACCTACAAAATCCAACCCCCATCTCTCAAAGAGTTCCTGAGGTTGTGATGGATGTAGTGGCATGAAGTCTCTTTTCAATGGCTTCCCTGTTCTTTGACACGTATCACATGCTGCCACAAAATTCTTCGCATCGTGAAAGAGGGTGGGCCACCATAGGCCTGCCAACAACACTTTCCTGGCTGTCGCATCCGGTCCCATGTGTCCTCCTGCCAATCCCTCATGTGTCTCCTTCAGGGTTTGTTGTACTTCATCCTCCATTATACATCTTCGCAATATGTGGTCCTCCCCCATCTTGTAAAGCAATCCTGCAATCAAGGTGAAGGGTGCTGATTTCGTAATCACCTTTCTCTGCTCGGTTGCCGTCAACTCCTTTGGCAGCTCTCCTGTCGACAAGTATTCCCCTATATGCTTGTACCATCCTGGTATTGCATTAATCATAAACAACTGGGCATCGGGGAATTCGTCTGGTATTCCTCCCTCTGCAGGTTCTCCGGAGCGAATCCTTGACAATTGGTCCGCTATTACGTGTTTCTTCCCTGGTCTTACTACCACTCTAAACACGAACTCCTGCAGGGTGACGAGCCATCGACTCACTCGTCCGTAGATTGTTGGTTTATTGATCAAGTACAACAGGGCCTGATGATCCACATAGAAAGCAAATGGGTTAGCTAATAAATAGTGCCTATATTTCTGCACCGCATACACCATTCCCAGTGCTTCTCGCTCTGTTGTGCTGTAATTTTTCTCGGCTCTTGACAATAGCCGACTTGCAAAGTATATGGGCTGATCTAGCCCGAATTGGCCTTCCTGTGCCAATGCACATCCAATGGCAAAGTTTGAGGCATCGACATGCACATGGAATTCCTTCTCCCAGTCTGGGTAAACCAGGATAGGTGCTTTCACCAAGTGCCCTTTCAATCCCTCAAACGCTCCCTGGTGCTCCTCTGTCCATTTGAATGGAACACCCTTACGCGTAAGCGCGTCTAGTGGATGAGATGTCAGTGCATAGTTTCGGATAAACCTCCTGTAATATCCGACTGTCCCTAAAAAGGTTTTGACCGAGCTCACATCATGTGGCTCCTCCATTAGCAATATTACCCGTATCTTATCCGGGTCGGGTTTCAAACCCTCTTGGCATACAATATGCCCCAACAGCTTCCCGTATGGCACCAATAAGACGCATTTGTTTGGGTTCAATGATATTCGTGCTTTCCTGCACAATCCCATGCATTCTTCTAAGGCCTTTAAATGCTCCTGTGTCCTGCCATACAGTGACCAGTCATCCAGGAAGGCTTTGAAGTTCCCCGTGGACATCTTGTCAAAAATGTATAAGATGATCCTTTGGAAAGTAGCTGGTGCATTGCACAATCCAAATGGCATGCGGTTATAAGCGTATATCCCATTTTCCACAACAAAGGTGGTCTTCAGCTTATCTTCCTCCGCTATGCTGATCTGGTTGTAGCCTGAGAATCCATCCAAGAATGAGTATATCTCATGGCCGGCTACTTCTTCTAGTATGGAGTCTGTGAAGGGGATCGGGAAGGGATCCTTTATGGTTACGGCATTTAAACTTCTAAAATCCACACAGATTCGGATTTTATCTACTTCTCTCTTTAGGGTAATCACGATCGGTGACACCCACTCACTTGTCGTAACCTTGAAGATAATGCCTGCATCCAACATCTTCTCAATTTCGGCATTCACCCTCGCTGCGTATTTGGGATTCATTCTGTAAGGTCGCCTTCTTACAGGTTGCGCACCTTCAATCAGAGGAATCTTGTGTACGCAGAGTTCCAGTGGAACTCCCTTCAAGTCCTTGTATGTCCAAGCAAAAACATCCTTATAGTCCAGAAAAATCTTGAATGTTGTTGCTTTCAGGACTGGATCCCAATCGTCTCCACATTTGATCATCTTTTCTTCGCCATTTTCTCCCAAGTTGACCTGAATCATTTTAGGACCTTCATATTTGATGGATTCAGGATCATTTGCTGCCTTCAATACATCGATGGGATGGGCCGGTTTATCTTCAATAACTGCATCCCCCATCGTATATTCTGCAAAATTCTTGGGAAATGTCCACTTCTCCCTTTCCTTATCCTTCTTGTTGTCTGTCTTTTATTGCTAATTTCCTTTTCAGGTTCTTGCATCTCATCCTTTTGAATCTCTTTTCCCGCATCAATGCAAAAACATTGGGGAGAGAATATCTCATAGTCTTCCAACTGCCAATGTAGTAGACCCTTGTCCTGGTCATACTCATCTTCCGTGCAGTCTTCAAGGTGCAACACTCCTTCCTCATCTGGTTCATACCCTGTCTCACCATCCGATGAAGAGGATCCTGAATCATCTGAAGTTGCTATGTCTTGACTCACTCTCTGATTCTTCAGATTGATTATATACTTGTGTTGTCCCTGCTTGAAGGATAGACGTTCTTTCTCCCAATTATGGTTGACTTTTGCTGTTCTCAACCATCCTCGTCCTAGCAATGCATCGTATGCGGGTTTCTGCATAGCAATGACAACAAAATCCAGGATGAAATCCTGTTCTGCTATGCGTACTTTTTGATTCATCAAGACGCCTATTGTTTCAATGCCATATTGATCAGCGCCATATAGTTTGAAATTTGGAGACCGTAAGGCGGGTTGCCCAATAATCCGCCATGTCTTCTCTGGCATCACATTCACACTTGATCCTCCATCCACAATCACCTGATTCAGTCTATGGTCCAAAACCTCCATCTGGACTATAGCTGGCCTCCTCCCGGCTTCAATCATCAGGATTGTCGGATCGATGAATTGTCCTTGCTTGATAGTTGCTACCTGTCGAGTTTCATCCTTCTTCTTGATGACTTCCCCGATCGTAGCATACAACTCAGGTACTATACTAAACAGGTTTGCGACTTTCACTTCCACCTTCGTATTTAGTACCTCGGTTACCAAGCCTTCTACTGATGCCTTCTTACTGATCTCCGGTCTTTTCAATACTTTCCCCAGAACTAGTTGGTCCTACTTCTCCTTTGCTAGTTCTGTTTTGATTAGTTCTTGGGCTTCCTGCCATCGCTCTTTCTCCTTGGCAGGATTTGGGTATTGCTCCATCTTCTTGGTCTGTGCTCTTGTTACAGCCAAGACTTCATTTTCTACCTCCGTCACTTCTCCAATGCCAATGAGGTTGATATTCTGAGTTCCACTGGTACTTGCCTTGTTCGGACAATTGGCTTCTTTGTGGTTTCCTGGACCACACCATTTACACATTTGAGTGGCATTATTACCACCGTTATTACCTGCATTCTGGGGTTTAGAACAATTTTTCGCAAAATGGCCCCATTCCTGACAATTCCGACATTGAATAATCGGCCGACCATCAGAGTCGTATTGTAGTCGACTTTGTCCTCCTTGTCTTCCTCCTCGACGACTATTCCTATATCCCCCACTAGTGGCTCCTTGTCCATTCCTTGGCGTATTCGGCTGCTCCTCCTGTTGTATAGCCAATGTCTGATGCCTCTTGCTTTTTAGATTGAATGGACAGTCGGCTACAGGATGTCCGACTATCTCACATATGTTACAGTATGCGTTCTTTGGACAGTTGACATTTGAATGTCCTTCTGTCTTGCAATCTGAGCACCAAATCTCTTTCCGATCCTTGCGGCCTTCTCCTTTCGCTTCCTTTAGAATTTTGTCAAATTCTCTCCGAAAGGAGTGGATTGTGCTCTGAACTTTATCTTCCGCATCACTGTCTGAATCTTCATTATGCTTTAGGTATCCTCCGATACCTGCGGTTGTTTGTTTGCCTTCACTTTCAAAGTTCTTGGCCTTCTCCAGTGCTTCCGCGTATGTTGAGGATGGTACTGCCTTCATCTTCTTCTTGAATTTTGGTAGTAGCCCATCCAAAAACCACCGCTTCACCATGCCATCGGCAGGTGTCATCTCCATTTTGTCTGTCAATTGTTTTAATCTTCTATTGTAATTCTTGACATCCTCGTCTGGTTTTTGCTTGGTGACACAAATTTCTGTGATGATATCGGTGTCATCTCTCAGTGGTCGGAATTCTTCTATGAATGCAGTCTTCAGATCCTCCCATTGTGTAAATGCTTGTGTACTCTGTCTTTTCAAGTACCAGTCTATCGCCATGCCTCGCAATGTGGCTGGGAATAATTGCAGCCATTGTGTGTCTTGTGTGACCCCATTTGCTCCCCAAATGGTAATGCAAGTTCCCACATGTCGTGACGGGTCCTCCTTTCCTTCACCTGAAAAAGGTGGGCATTTATGTTGTACTGTTCTATTGGCGGGATTTGCCATAGTATTTGTTCTGTTGGTTGGACTCCCTGGTGTTGGTGGTTGTGGAGTTCGATTTGGTTGTCTATCTGCTGTTGATGGTGCAAAATTATACCCAAATAGCCTTCTGCCCAACTCCAATTGGTCTCTACTTCGCGACCTCCTCCGCGAATACACCAAACGTGGCTCCGGTCTTCCTCCCCACGAACCCTCGCGTAGTTGCCCTGATACAAGGTTCCCTCCTTCAGTATCCTCTGGCCAACTCTCCCTCGCTGGTTCTGGTGTTACCGTCCAGTTCTCAATGATGGGCGCTTCCTCGGCTATTTGCTCTTCCTCGTTTTCTGCAGTCACCAACAATGTTTCAATGCTTGGATTATCTTCGTCTTCAGGGTTCCAGACTCTCTCCACTTTCGGTTGCCTCTTGTGTCCTTAAGTTCGCCAGTCGTGCACTTCTTCTTACCGGTATTTGATTCCTTCTTTGCAACCTGAAATCAGTCATTCACCTCTTACTCCTATCACTTGCGTCTCTAGACTCTGAGTTCAATTTAGGCAACGGCGCCAAATGTAGACAGGGGTGAGTACATTCCCGGGGTAAGGGATGATGACAATCAGGATGGCTAATCACAGACCTTAGGCAATATGTGTTTCACTGGCCAAGTCTAGACGTCAATGGGTCAGACGTCTGAGTGCACTGTCTAGACGTCAGGGTTCTAGACTCTCTCCACTTCGTCTTGTGTCCTTAAGTTCGCCAGTCGTGCACTTCTTCTTACCCGTATTTGATTTCTTCTTTGCAACCTGAAATCAGTCATTCACCTCCTACTCCTTTCACTTGCATCTCTAGACTCTGAGTTCAATTAGGCAATGGCGCCAAATGTAGACAGGGGTGAGTACATTCCCGGGGTAAGGGATGATGACAATCAGAATGGCTAATCACAGACCTTTAGGCAATAAGTGTGTAACTGACCAAGTCTAGACGTCAATGGGTCAGACGTCTGAGTGCACTATCTAGACGTCAAAGGCTAGATGTCTAGGGGTAGACATCACAAGCTAGCTATCACAGGCTAGATGTCACGAACTAGCTATCACAGGCTAGATGTCACGAACTAGCCATCACAGGCTAGACGTCTAGGAACTTAGGGTAGACGTCTAGGGGTAGACATCACAAGCTAGTTGTCACAGGCTAGACGTCACGAACTAGCCATCACAGGCTAGACATCTAGGAACTTAGGGTAGACGTCTAGGGGTTAGATGTCTAAGGTTCAGGGTTAAGCATCAAGGGTAGGAGGTAGACATCTAGTACACAGGGTTAGACGTCAATGATAGGGGGTAGACGTCTAGGGGACAGAACTAGACGTTTGGGCAAGGTTAGACGTCTATTGTTACGGGCTAGCCAGCTAGCCGTCTGATAGGTAGTCCAGGTCTAGACGTCCACCATCCGTTTCCTCCAGTCCCTCGTACCTGAAAGTACAACACCATGTTCTCGTCCTTACTGCGGCATACAACCTGCAATCGATCGTCAAGGTAAACCCTGCAACATTACCAGTCAGTGCTATCGGCAACACAACCTGCAATCACTTGGAAACTTCACAACATCACCACGCACATAGAAAAAGTATTCCGCACAAGAGCATTGGCATTATGAGCAAAATGATGATGATCTATACAAGTTTGAATGGGGGGTATAAATAGGGAGGCGAAGTAGTTACTGCAACTACTTCGCTTCCAACCGCCCAACCGTTTGCTTTAACCACTTGTTAGATGCCTAATGACATTTGCTAGACATCTGCCTAACTAGACGTCGAATATAACGCCAAGGCTGACATTGCATGATATAATTTTGTATAGGCCTATAGTCATTCAATGTACAATGTATTTTATTATTCATTTATGTCAGCCCCTAGGGGCGGCAATTAACTATGTTATTATTAAACCCATCTTCTAAATTGTAATTAATTTAAACCCCTCTTGTCATGTTGGCTTAGGTTAACTTAATTATGTAATTGGTGTCTTTTGGCATTGGTATAAATACGCCCCAACCACTCCATCCATTGTATTGAAGTGTTGTAATTATTACCCACAGATGAAACTAATTATTTATGATGCCTAAAGGCGCCCATTATATTTGTGTCTCTTGCTTTCCCTTTTGTCCTTTTTATGCTTTCTATATGAGATTTGAGTGGATGGATTATTTTTGTTAATTTCTGGAAATAAGTGTGAATTTCAACATGGTATTAGATTGGGTATGGAGCAACATCACTTGGTCGTACCGAAAGCCAACTTGAAGCCTCCAACCCTTCTTTTGCGTTCTAGGGCAAATTCCTTCTCAAAGCCTCATAAGCATTTTTTGTATAAGAGGCGAAGAGGAGATTTCACCATATCTTGTAGTGCTCATCCTTTTGACAATATTCAAGATTTTTTGTCGCCGCCTCTCTCTACTTCATCCTCATCGAGGTTTTTTACTCAAATTCAAAATTTACATTGCATTTTTCTTCCGCCACAAGCCGCAACTCTTTGTCGACAAAGACGGGAGGAAACTACATACTTTTTAATTTTGAATTTGGAAAATTTAAATTTAGCGCATGCGCCTTAACTCAGCTTTTGGTGGGAAATTGCACGCATGCCTGTTTTTTCAAATCTTTGGCACGCTCTTTGTGCTTTGAGCACGATATCACTCTCCAAGGAGAGGACGTGCATCTATTCATGTTTTTAGGAGACATCAAGATGGACAAATGGGTGCATGTAAAAAGTTTCCCATAGTTAGGTTGCGGGTTCAATCTAAACGGCATCATTTTTAATACCTTTTTGAGGATTGAATGAAGAACGAACATGCTCTTTTGTCGTCTTATGTCCAGCGTGGTTGATTGGCAGCCCAATCAAGAGAACGCCAACTTGTGTGCATGATGGGGGAGGTTGCGGTTTCAAAACTCACACCTTCCCATTTTAACAAGCAAGATCTCTATCAAGTGGAGCAAACAGTTGCTTTCAAGGAGGCAAAGACCGTATCAACAAAACTACCATTGTAGCCATACCGATCAGCGAATATGTATTAGGAGTAGCCAATCTAGCATTCAAGTCTCGTGAATGCAAGATTTTTGGTGCTCTTTTAGTCTATGGGTTGAGGAAGACCTTAAGCTACTATTGATAAGTGCCTTTGAGCATCGTCAAAGCGTTGGAGCCATGGTTAGCACAAAGAGTGTAGCTCCCAACCAACCCACGTTCAAATCTCTTCAAGGCTTATTGATGGATGGTGTGGCTCCTTGGCCAATGTGGCATCTTTACTTGCCACCAAACAGTATTTTTTCCCTATTTATACCCCTTCAACCAGTTAGAATTCAGCAAGTGTTTTGACCAGTCCAATTGCAACTAGGTGGCACAAAATAAGTGCTAGTCATCAATGAATCCACAAATGCCAAGCAGTGAATTGTGCATGGATGTTGCATTTCTAATGCTTGGAGGGTTAATTGTTCGCTTTTTCATGTCTATCAGGGCAAAAACTTTTGGAAGCCATAACTTTTTCATACATTAGCATTTTGAGCCTATTTTTTTCAGATCTCATGATTTTTCGAGCTCTTCGCATTGGTAACATTAGTTCAAGGACTTATTACAATGTTGGGAGCCAAAATGCATAAGATGGATCCTCAAGCTTAGGTTACTCACCTCAATGGGAAAATTACAGCATATGCTCACCATAGATAACAGGTTTATTGTGTTGTAAGAACCTGTGGTGCATTTTTCAAGAGAAGAAAGCAGCAGCCCTTGATGATGAAACTCACCAGCATAAGCAAGAAGAAGCTCTTGGCCTATTCTCCTTGTTGATTGAACTAGAATTGCTTTTCCATATCAAGGAAGAGAACAAACCTATCAAACTATGGTCAAAATTAAATGAGTTATTTAGAAAACTGAATACAACTGAAGTCAGTCACTTGGAACTAGAGCTTTCTTCTCTCAATTTGACTGAGTTTAATAATGTTGAGGACTATATTGCGAGATTCATGGCATTAAGAGTAGATATTGCATCATCTAGAGGAAAAAAGAAAGATGATGCACAACACATAAAAATAGTCCTTTAAAAAAATATTTTCTTCCTTTCAAATATTGAACCTGATGGTTCATGTGGTTCCTATCTATTTGGAAAAAAAAAACACTATCTCTTGATCAACTTTTTTCTCCCTTAGTTCATTTGCAGGTAGCAATGAGGAATTCTGATGGTACTTCTCAAGTACAGGCTCCTGCAAAAGAATTCAAATCTCAGGAGACAAAGACCCAAGGGTCCAAGGGCCAAGATAAGTCTTCAAAGAAATCGAAGACCATTTGCGGATACTAAGGAAGGAAATAAAACCAAAAATTGTTTGCTAAAGCTGCAAAGGATTGAAGTTGAATTTTTTAATATGGGTGGTCGTCTTCCAAATGACGAGGGAGGTTCAGACGGGTCTTCCTCAAATGTAGAGGCCCACTAGGTCATCCATTTGTCACTAACATCTTCTCTCCTTGGCTTCAAATTACAGGGGGGTATTGAAAGTGTAAGTTAATTTATGGCCAAGGCCAACATTATATGATGTACTTCTGTATAGACCTGCAGGCATTCATTGTACAATGCATTTAACTATCCATTTGTACAATGCATTTAACTATCCATTTATATAAGCCCTATGGGTTGTGTTTAACCTTTAAAGTTTGTAATTAACCTAAAGCCCTCTTGTTATGTGGGCTTAGGTTAACTTAATTATGTAATTGAAGTTTTTTGGCATTGGTTTATATAACCCCCAACCACTTCATCCATTGTATTGGAGTGTTGTAGTCCTTATCTACGGATAATACAGTGATTATTTATGGTGCCTAAGGGTACCCATTAATTCTGTCTCTTGCTTTCTCTTCTGTCTTTTTTATACTTCCTATATAAGATTTGAGTGGATGGATTGCCTCTGTTCATTTCTGGAAATAGGTGTGAATTTCAACATAAAGACATTCTTACCCAAGTTCAGTGGGAAGGCAGGGTAAATAGGAAGATACAATATATTGCAGTCTCCACTTTTAGAATTAAGGGAGAACAAACCTGATAACAATGTGTCCATTTCAAAAATTATGTGGACACTGAAGAATGGAATACCATTAATCCATCTGAAGCCATCAAAAGAAATCAGATCAAAACACGTGATTCAGATCCAGAGGATCCACCAAGATGCAGATGTATCATGAAAGAAAAAGATGAATTGTTAACCTACAGGGAATGGTCCTCAGAATAAAAAAGTCACTATGAACATTACGGTCGTTCGGTATATTGGCAGTGATCATGGTTCAAGCAAATATCATGAGAATTAATAAAGCAGAACTCATGGCATACAGTATAATTAATCAGCGGAACTGCTTTGTGCTTTTCTAGGTCAGTCTGGTATGATATATGTCTTCTCTGACTATTTTGTGTTGTGTATCTAACTTCATTCAACAGGTCACTATAGCTGTCACAGGGTATACGCTTCACCTGTGTGTATCTTGAATTTTGCCAATTTGTTAATATATTGTGCTGTAGGTGGTGAGTTGGAGAGGGTAGGGCAATCCTCCAAGGGAGGTCCCTGGTTCAAATCTCCACCCTACCAAACGTACATTGGGTACCCAAAATCCAGTTGATAATTCTGGTGCGGTCAGGGCCGGGCGCGAATCCCAGGTGATTTTGATGGTGTAGAACCCCCTGGTCGTGGTTTCTCAGACCAATGCGGCTCTGCAAGGGGTTTTTTGCTAAATTCAAAAGAAAAAAAAAAATCGATACCAATACGAGATTCCCCATATGAACACAACTTGAAGGTTCTTCTAAAACAAACAGTACAAATAAACATACATATTACAACTTTTACATTCTAAACAATTTATGTTAGCACCCTCTTACCTCAAGTTCAGTAGGCTTAGCATCAAGATACTCACTAAGAGTTGTAAAAATCGCCTGGGATCGTCCATGCTCCTGTATTGTCATCCTGCAAGGATACAGATTGAAGGAAATGTTAGAAATTGAATGAACAGAGGAAGACAACATTAACAATATTCAGAGTACAAAAGTGCACAACATCCCCTCACTATAAATATAAGACACATCCCTTTTTTCATCAGTAAATAGGTAACCAGTAACTCCCATTAGGAAGAGCAATATCAAGCTTAGGATACAGTTTGCCTAAGAAGCCCCATCTATGAGGCATTTGCTCTTACGAAAAATCACCAAGGACATAGACCTAGCCTTATCTAGGTTCTCATCTGCAATCAGTGGCAGGCTCTCTCAAGACAAAAGCAATTGGTCATAAGGAATTAACTCTTCAGGCATTTACTCTACCAAAATTCACCAGGGACATAAGCCTAGCCTTATCTAGGTTCTCATCTGCAATCAATTGCAGGCTCTCTCAAGGCAAAAGCTATCGGTCATAAGGAGTTAACTCTTCAGGCATTTACTCTACCAAAACTCACCAAGGACATAGACCTAGCCTTATCTAGGTTCTCATCTGCAATCAGTTGCAGGCTCTCTCAAGACAAAAGTGATCAGTCATAAGGAGTTAACTCTTCAGTATGGAGATCATTTGCAAACAAACAACACAAGGGAAAGAAACCCCAAAAAAAAACAAAAAGCTAAAATCAGTTTCATTGTATCCCAATGTGCAAATCAATAGTTTTATTCTTCTTTCCTTTTCTGCAAGCAATTAAAGCAAGTCAACCAGAGATTACTTCAAGATAGAATAGAAATGTGCTAGCATAGAAATAACCCTATAGGATGAAAAGTTAACTAAAAACAATTTAAATATAACAAAGGTAATCTGAATTATAAATATATTACTTACACACACAGACGGAAATGAAAAGCATTAAGACCTTACATATGTAATTGCATGTGTGCATGTGACGACATGTAATTGTAATAAATATCATGTAATGTGTTAAGAGGTGCTTTAATGTTTCATGTATTTAGGTGGCAGTTGAGCAGTTGTCAACCACCTACCAGTTTACATGATATTTATGCATATGCCATTTACATTTGTCAGAGTAAGATAATGGTCACAGTATGATCGTTGTCTATGCTTGTTGTGTATGTTAGTAGATATGGAGATAGATGGTCTATATGTTGTACGCATGACAAGACTGTATTGCAGATTATTGACAAGACCATGATGTATTGCAGATTATTGGAATTAAAGGATATATGATGTGTGATATGTATTTACATTGATCTCTCCGTTCTTCCCATTTTGTTTCATATATATTCATGTATATGTGTATATAGAGTGTATGTTGTATTTTATACCCATGTGTGTGACTGGAACACTCCAACATGCTGCACTATAATGCCACTGCCTGTACCAAACTAGCAACACTACATTTTGGTGTCTTATCATATCAAGCTGCCAATGCCCCACATTTTCTAATATGCACAGAAATAGCAGCACAGAGAATCTAGGAGAAAGCCCCAACCCAAATTCAATGTCATTTTAAGTACATATGGCGATTTATTTTCTTTTATAACTATGATTTTATTTAATAGTAATGTCTGTTGGCCAAAAAAAAGGTTGGTGAATCAGTTCTCAAAAACAATAAATAATTAGAAAAAAAGCAATAATATATTGTCTAAAAGTTTATTTCATGAGACACAAACACAATCATTACAACCCATCCACCCTTCCTGCCTTTCATTGTAGACGCTTCTTGTGAGATGTGATGGTATTTATTAATTTAAACATACAGCATAGAAAGGAGGCTTTCATTGTAGACGCCTTTTGTGAGAAGAAAGGAGGCTTTCATTGTAGACGCCTCTTGTGAGATGTAATGGTAAACTAAATACACAGCATAGAAAGAAGAAAATAAACAGAAAATGAAATTACACAAAAACCCTCCAATAAACACTTCATCAATCTTCAAATCTGTACATTCTACTCAGTGCAATGCTTTACACTTATACATATACAATAGGATGTATTTTGGTTGTTTCAAGAGTCTCTTAGTCCTTACTATATCTCAACTTGAGATAAATACAATATTCTTCTCTTCCTATCTCCTCATATGAGCCTCTTGCCTACATTATATAATGCTTAACTACATACCACTACTGCTTATCCACACATATTGGATAGTTACATTTGTTAAAATATTATAATATTAAATTCCTATCTTGGGTACCTAACAGGTAGCAACAGCTTTGCAACTTTCCATGCCAAACTTCTTCAACATATCATGTACATTGGCAAATGAGGATCTCATCATGTGTTTGACGTACCTCCATGCTAAGAAAATAATACATCATACCAAAATCGCTCATTTCAAATTCTTGCATCATGGCTTGCTTGAACTTTCTCTTCATTCTTGATGAACTTCCTATGAAAATTATATCATCAACATGTAAGCAAACAACTGATGCAGGAGCATCCAGTGGTGTAAGAGAGATCTTGCATCATCCAAAATTTGTATTAATTTTATTATGTTCTAAAACTAGTTAGTTTGAATCCTGCCAAAATGGTGAAAAATCCTGCCACTAAAACTTAAAGGTGAATTTTGAAGGCCTTAAAGGCCTCGTAGAGGGGTGAAAATTAGGCATATTATCCTTTAGGACATTATGTCGTTGTAGGTCTTTTCGAGAGCTTTCCGAAAACAAGCACTAATAGTCATCCGAGCAACGAGCGATATGACCCCGGGAAGTTTTGCCCCCAAAATTCAAATTTCAAATGAATTGTCCTAGGCGGGAAAAGGGAAAACAGGGTATTATAGGGGAATTTTGAAATTGTAAAGGGGTTGGTCTCTGTAACTCCATTTTTTGGAAAAGTAATACAAGAAAGCTTTGGGCTCCTATTGCATTTCTCTGTTTTTCAATAGATTGTTTGTGTCCTATTGATTCAGTACTACTTCAAGTGGTATCAGAACGGGAGTTCCTGAGTGTGTAGACAGATCTCCGAACGTGAGGCAGTTTACACCAGGATTTGTGGTTAGGGTTTGTGAGAAACGTGATCAGAATGCCTCCATAAAAAACGAGTGGTGGTGGGAGAAATGTTGTGGTACCAGAAGAGGATTTTAGAGCCCTGCGGAGGCAAGTTCAAGCGCTGCAAGAGGAGTTGCGTAAAGGGTTTGAGCCAAGAAGAGAAGATGGGAGTGAAGATGAAGCTGAAGAAGAAGAGGCCCAGTTCGAGGAAGAAGAAGAGGTAGTAGATCCTACGCAAGCCAGATTGTATATAGCCATATCCCAGATTGGGAAGAGACCGAAGTTTGATGTTTCTACGTATTATGGAAATCTTAAACCAGAAGAGTTGATCGACTGGATCAATGATATGAAAGAATACTTTGAGAATGAGGAGGTGGAAGATCCTGAGAGGGTCAAATTTGCTAAGACCAAGCTGAAGGGTCATGCTAGTTTCTGGTGGAAGGAAGTACAGCTGGACAAAAACATAAGAGGGAGAGAAAGTATAACAAGGTGGGAGCGGATGGTGGAGAATTTGAAGAGAGTTCATTTCAGTTGATTACGAGTTGGATTTGCTAAAGAAAATGCAGGGTTTGAGGTTGTCAAGAAAGTCTGTCAAAGAGTACACAGAGGAGTTCTACAAGATTTTAATCAGAACAGGCCATTCTGAGGCCAACAAGGAGAAGGTAGCCCGTTATATAAATGGGTTGAGAGTAAGTATCTAAGAGGAGCTAAGGCTATCAGGATGACCACCATAGAAGATGCTTACCAGTTTGCCTTGAAGGTAGAAGAGAAGTTGAACAGAAGATTTGAAAGCAAGCAGAGAGGAAGAGGTCGTGGTGGAAGAACTGGCGGGAGAACAAATGGAGGACGAAATGAGGACCAAAAGAAGAATGGAGAAGCTAGCAACAGTCAGGACCAGAAAGGAGATAATGTTTACCACCCCCGTTACCAAAGAGGGAGAGGAAGGTCTGGACGAGGACCTGGAAGAATGCATCCACGAAAAACCTTGAGGCATTACATTTGAGCCAGCTTGACGATCTGGAAATGCGTCTTGAAAAAGCCACTAGTCTTGTCCGCTCAAAGAGCCACTAGTTGTGTGAAGCTATTCAAGCTCACCACTTTCATCTCAACTTGAGTTCGCCATCCTGGGCATAACATGCGGCCACGTTCTCCAGTGCGGCCGACAGGTTCCATTATATCACAGCTCTCAAGTTAAAAAAAAAATTGAAATACTTTGTGCACGATCTCCCGCGTATATCTCCTTAGGCAACAGGCAAAACCAGAAGACCCAATGCCCATCACCAGCAACAGGCAGAACCAAGAGATCCATTTCCAGTCTTTAACAGTCTGGCCAGCAAATGGTGGATAGCCGTCACAATCCTCGGCAAGTAATTTATTTTTTCCGCAACCAACTCTCACGTCCAGGAAAAAATAGCAGATTCACACATTTTTAAAAAAATGGACGCTTTTAAGCACCATCACACCAAGATCCACTGCAGCTCCTCCGTTGCTGCTCCTTTCTCGTACAAATGTGGCACTCAACCTGCAAAGAAAAATAGAATAACATAGAATTTCTGCATATCCCGTTTTTTTCATTTTTCTTTCGAAAAATTACTTTTGCGGACAGATAAATCAAAAATGGGCAGCCATTAATTTTTCCAAGCTTCTAGTTTCTGATCCATCCATCAAGGGATGGAGAGCATACTCCCTAGCTTGAAGAAAAAAAATGGGAAAAATAAAAAAAATGAAGGAAAAAATGAGGGGGGGTTTCCGTGAGGGAAATCCCCCCTCAAGCTCACAAGGGCAGGAGAACGCCTGGAGCTCACATACGAGTGTCCACAACACCAAGGGAGAACGAATAAAAGGCCTGAAGGTAATGTCTGAGCTGCTGTTGTAGATGAAGGTGTTGAATCTGAGCGCTCTGAAGAAACAGAAAGAGGAGAAGTTTTGGTCACAAGGAGAGCCTTGATGAATGAGGAGAAAGATCCAGATCGGAGGAAGAGTTTATTCCGCACAAGGTGTAAATGTGCAGGTAAGGTTTGTAATGTTATCATTGATGATAGTAGCATTGATAATCTAGTTTCAAAAGGGATGGTTACCAAATTACAATTAGAGAGGAGACACCCGCATCCATATCGGATTGCATGGTTGCAGAAGGACCATAGGGCTTTGGTCAGCGAGCAATGTTTATTAAAGTTCCATATTGGGAATTATCATGATGAGGTCCTGTGTGACATCCTGCCCATGGATGCTTGCCATTTGCTATTGGGAAGGCCATGGCAGTTTGATTGGCGTGCAATACATGATGGACATGCCAACACTTACTCCCTATAAAAGGATGCTTACTCCCTATAAAAGGATGGAGTGCGCCACAAGCTAAAGCCCTTGAAGGAGGTGAAAGAAAAGGTATGTAGCAGTGCTAGAATTTGTTTAGTTGATGGTAGAAAATTTTTGGATGGTTTGAAGCACGAGCATATGTGTTATGCGTTAATTCCTAGAGTTAGGGAAGAACAATGCGAAGATATCCCAGTAGAAGTCTCAGGTCTATTGGAAGAATTCCCAAACATTGTATCAGATAATGTACCTAAGGGTTTGCCACCAGTGAGGAAGATCACTCACCAGATAGATTTGGACCGGGAGCTAGTTTACCAAATAAGGCCCATAGAATGACTCCTACAAAAAGTGAGGAGCTAAACAGACAAGTTCAAGAGCTACTGAAAAAGGTACTGATTCGGGAGAGCTTAAGTCCATGTGCAGTACCTGCAATACTAGCACCAAAGAAAGATGGGGAGTGGAGAATGTGTACAGATTCCCAAGCTATTAACAAGATCACCATCAAATACAGATTTCCATTGCCAAGGATGGATGACATTATGGATTGTTTGAGTGGAGCCAAGTACTTCACAAAGATTGACCTGAAGAGTGGGTATCATCAGATCCATATCAGAGAAGGAGATGAGTGGAAGACAGCCTTCAAGACCAAAGAGGGTTTGTATGAGTGGTTGGTCATGCCATTTGGGCTAACCAATGCACCAAGCACATTCATGTGGCTTATGAATGAGGTATTGAAGTAATTTTTAGGAAAATTTGTCATTGTCTATTTGGATGACATTTTAATTTTTAGTAATACCTTGGAGGAGCACCTGATGCATATTCGACGAGTTTTTGAGAAGCTGAGGGAGGAGTCGTTGCTGATTAATTTGAAGAAGTGCAGTTTTGTGAAGGAGTTTGCGTATCTGGGATTTGTCATCTCAGCTGAAGGTCTTAAAATTGACCCAAAAAAGGTGAGGGCTATCATTGAATGACCTACCCCAAGGAGCATTACAGAGGTAAGATCATTCCATGGTCTAGCAAGTATTTACAGAAAAATTATTAAGAATTTTAGGAGTATTTGTGCACCCCTGACGGAGACAATGAGAGGGGGTAAGGAGTTTTAAGTGGACTTCAAGAGCAAATAGGAGTTTTGATATGTTGAAGAAGAAAGTCACAGAGCAACCTGTTTTGGCACTTCCAGATTTCAATAAAGTATTTCAGGTAGATTGTGATGCTAGTGGTAGCGCCTTAAGAATTGTATTGAGTCAAGAAGGTAAGTTTGTTGCCTATTTTAGTGAGAAGCTTAATGAGGCTAGGAAGAAGTATTCCGTCTATGATCAGGAGTTTTATGCTACAGTTCAGGCTTTGAAGAAATGTTAACACTATTCGTTGCCAAAAGAGTTTGTTTTATATACTGATCATCAGGCCTTGCAGTATATTAATAGCCAAGGGAAGCTAAATCAGAGGCACTTAAAATAGGTTGAGTTTTTGCAAAGTTATACCTTTGTGTTGAAGCATAGGAGTGGGAAGTCAAACAAAGTTGCAGATTCCTTAAGTAGAAGGCAAAACTTGTTGACAAAAATGAAGGTGGAGGTTGTAGGGTTTGACGAATTTAAGAGTTTGTAACCTGAAAATCCAGATTTTGCAAAAGCTTGGAGAGCTTGCTTGGCACCAGTTACTTTGGACATAACTAAATGGTTGGATTTCCTAATCCAAGATGGAATGTTGTTTAGAGGAAATCAGTTGTGCATTCCAAGGAGTTCGATGAGAGAGAATCTGGTCAAGAAGAAGCATAGTGGAGGGTTGGCTGGACATTTTGGTCGAGATAAGACCATTGCCCTCATTAATGAGAACTACTATTGGCCACAGTTACATCAAGATGTGAAGAGATTTGTACAAAGTTGCAGAGTATGCCAGATGGCCAAGGGTGTGAGGCAGAACACCGGATTATATCAGCATGGATTTTGTTCTTGGCCTCCCAAGGACACAGAGGGGGAATGACTCCATATTTGTGGTGGTTGACAGGTTTTCAAAGATGGCACATTTCATTCCCTGCCAGAAAACTAATGATGCAGTTCATGTTGCAGGGTTGTTTTTCAAAGAGGTGGTACGACTACATGGTCTACCAAGGAGTATCATTTCAAACAAAGATACCAAATTCGTTGGGTATTTTTGGAGGTCCTTATGGAAGAAGTTGAAGACAGATTTGAAATTCAATTCTGCATACCACCCCCAGACTGATGGACAAATAGAGATGGTGAATAGGAGTTTTGGTAACCTGCTGCGATGCTTAGTAGAAGATAAGCCCAAGGGATGGGATTTGGTTTTACCACAGGCAGAATTTGCTTACAACAATTTTGTCATCAGGAGTACTAATAAATCCCCATTCCAAATTGTATATGGGAGCAGCCCCCCATTCCAAATTGTATATGGGAGCAGCCCAAAGAATGCTTCTGAGTTGAGGAAGATGGACAGAGAGGAAAAGAGTAGTGTTGAGGCTGAGGACTTTGTAGAGCACCTGAAGAACTTGCATGAAGAGGTAAAGAAGCATATTAATACGATGATCACTCAGTAAAAGACAAAGGCAGACCAGAAGCGGCAGTTTAAAGAATTCCAAGTGGGAGATGAAGTTGTGGTTCACCTAAGAAAAGAATGGTTTCTTGCTAAAACTTATAACAAGCTAAAAATGAAGAAGTTTGGACCATGCAGGATCATAAAGAAACAAGACTCTAGAAATGCATATGAAGTAGAATTGCTGAGTGGGCTTCACATATCACTTGTGTTCTGATTTGGCAGAGTATCATGAGGGAGACAATGATGATGGACCGGCAGCAGAATTTTGGAATATTCCGGCGTCTACTCCATAGAAGGAAGAAATAGAAGAAATCCTGGATACCCGCGTCGGCAGAAGTACAAGAAACAAGCAGTAAGAAAAATATCTAGTTAAGTGGAAGGGCAAGCCTGTTGAAGATTCATCTTGGTTGTCGAAGACAGAGGTTGACCGCCTTGGTTTTCCTCCAACACCAAAGAAGTGAAGGTCACTTCTCAATTTACCCTGGGTGTCTGATGCAAGAGCATCCAGTGGTGTAAGAGTGATCTTGCATCATCCAAAATTTGTATTAATTTTATTCTGTTCTAAAACTAGTTAGTTTGAATCCTGCCAAAATGGTGAAAAATCCTACCACTAAAACTTAAAGATGAATTTTGAAGGTCTTAAAGGTCTAGTAGAGGGGTGAAAATTAGGCGTAATATGCTTTTGGACATTACACCGTTGTAGTCAATCCGAGCAACGAGCGAGGAGTTATAACCCCAGGAAGTTTTGCCCCCAAAATTCAAATTTCAAATGAATTGTCCTAGGCGGTGTTAGGAGGTGAAGTCAATATCCAGATCTTCGATGTTCATCAGCTAAGTGGTGCTTGGTGGAGCTTTAAAAATGCTTTTGCTTTAAAGTTGTTTTTTGTTTTAAAGCTGTTTTTTGCTTTTAAAACTGCTTTTGTTTTTAAAGCTGCTTTTTGCTTTTAAAGTTGCTTTTGTTTTTAAAGATGTTTTTTGCTTTAAAGCTACTTTTGTTATAGAAAGTCGTTGATAAAAGCAGTTTTTTTAATAAAGCACTTTTATCTGGAATGTGCCACAACTTTTTTGGAATCTTTCTTTGTATTTCTATAAAAAGGGGAATGCCCCTTTTTATTATGACAGTGTGAATGTATAAAATCAGCTTAGTATAATAAAATAAGAAAAGTTGCCATTGCCCCGTGGTTTTACCTGCACACTGCAGGGTTTCCGCGTAAAATCTCATGTACTGTTTATTGTTGTTTATGCTTGCTTGTGTTTTTAATTTTCTAACATCTGGTATCAGAGCGAGGTTCTTTGAAAACTCGTTGGTCAGGGTTTTGTGCGAGTGGGGGTTGCAAAAATGACAGGAGGTGTAACCAAGTTCGAGATTGAGAAGTTTGATGGCAAGAACTTCACCCTATGGAAGATGAAGGTGGAGGATTTGTTGGTTCAAAACGACCAAGCCCTAGCCTTGGAAGGGC
This sequence comes from Wollemia nobilis, assembly GCA_028583015.1. Taxonomy (NCBI): domain Eukaryota; kingdom Viridiplantae; phylum Streptophyta; class Pinopsida; order Araucariales; family Araucariaceae; genus Wollemia; species Wollemia nobilis. The sequence continues at coordinate 1,166,558 of JAQPPZ010000762.1, forward strand.
TCACGGGTAAACCTGACAACATGACAGATAAGGAGTGGATAAAGCTAGACAAGAAGGCGATGTCTACAATTCGTCTCTGCCTAGTAGACTCTGTCTTGTTCAATGTTGCTGATCAAACAACCACAGGAGCCCTTTGGGAAAAGCTTGAGAAGTTGTATGAGACTAAATCAGCAACAAATAAGGTCTTCTTGAAAAAACAACTTTATAGTCTGAGGATGAAGGAGGGTTCATATCTAAATGAGTTTAATACTCTAATCGGTAAGTTGGTCTCTGTTGATGTGAAGATGGAGGATGAAGATAAAGCAATCACCCTACTTTTTTCTCTCCCAGACACCTGGGATCATTTGGTGATGACCATCAGCAATGCATCATCTGGAGATCTAAGCGTTGATGATGTTGTAGCTGCTTTGTTGGCAAAGGAGTTGAGGCGAAAATCATCTCTAGAACCCTCAACCAATGAAGCCCTAGTTGTGAGAGGTCGATCTAACGAAAGGAGTCAACAAGGTAGATCACAGTCCAGGTCTAAGTCAAAAGGACGCAAGTTGAAAGGGAGGTGCTGGCATTGTGGGAAGCCAAGGCACTCGAAGGACTGTTGGCATCTAAAAAATGAGAAGAATGGTGAAAAGCAAAATCAACCATCAGTTGAGGCCAATACTGGAGATGCAATAGAGATGGCAGCATGTGAGGCCTTTTGTACCAGTAGCAGTAGATCTATTTTATATACTTGGGTTTTGGACTCAGGTGCACTTTGTCTTGTTTGTAAAATTACCAGAGGATCCCTAGTAGTAGCAAAAGGAGAATATTATGGGACCCTATATCGTTTGTGTGGTGATACGATGACAAACCATGCAGCAGCAGCAACTTCAGGCAATGCTCGGGATGGAATAATGCTATGGCATCAACACCTAGGGCATATGAGTGAAAAAGGATTGAAAATTCTGCATGACCGAGGTATGTTGTCTGGGATTAAGTCTTGCAATTTAGACTTTTGTGAGCACTGTATTTTTGGCAAACAAAAGAGGGTTCGATTTACTACAAGTCCTGGCAAGAGTTCTGATCTTTTGCAGCTTATACATTCTGATATATTTGGACCAGTCCCCACTCGGTCCTTAAAAGGTACTAGATATTTCTTGACATTCATAGATGATTATTCGAGAAGAGTGTGGGTTTATTTTCTAACAAAGAAGTCAGAAGCCTTGGAAAAATTCAAAGAGTTCAAGGCAAGTGTAAAGAAAAGTTTGGGCAAGCCTATTTTATGCCTCAGGTCAGATAATGGGGGAGAATATTGCTCCAAGGAGTTTGATCAATTTTGTACGCAGGAAGGGATTAAGCACCAAAAGACTGTGCCATATACTCCACAACAAAATGGTGTGGTTGAGCGGATGAATCGCACAATCATGGAACGTGCAAGAAGCATGCTCAGCACATCTGGGTTGGAGAAAAAAGTTTTGGCAGAGGCTGTTAATACAGCTATTTACCTTATTAACAGGTCACCTACAGCTGCGTTGGATGGACAAATTCCATAGGAGGTTTGGAGTGGTAAACTTGTTAATTACTCTCATTTGCGTACCTTTGGTTGTGATGCTTTTGCCCATGTGTCAAAAGAAAACAGGTCCAAACTTGACCCAAAGTCAAGGAAATGTGTTTTTCTCGGCTATGGAGATACAATGAAGGGGTATAGACTGTGGGATCCTACTACCCACAAGGTAATAATTAACCGAGATGTTATTTTTAATGAAAAATCCATGCAAAGGAAGGAGGTACAGCAAACACCTAAAGTTCTACCTGTTGAAGTAGATATGAACAAAGCTGAAAATGAAGATAAGGTTGTTGAAGTTTTTGATCAGCATGTAGATCAACCAGTTCAGCAGCCTGAACAGGCACAAGACCAAGAGCCACAACCAACTGAACATTGGGTTAGAAGATTTCCACATTCACAAAAATGTTCGGATAGGTATTCTCCTGATTTTCAGTCCTCTTTTGCTTTGTTAACTGATGATGGTGATCCTAGCTCGTTTCAAGAAGCTGAAGAATCTGAGAATGCAGATAAGTGGAGGAAAGTCGTGGATGAGGAGATGGAATCACTATGGAAGAATGAAACGTGGGAACTTGTGGATCTTCCACCTGGAAAAAAAGTTGTTGGTAACAAGTGGGTGTACAAAGTAAAGAAGAACAGTGATGGGTTGTTGGAACAATATAAAGCTCGTTTGGTGGCAACAGGTTATGTGCAGAAGTCAGGTGTAGACTTCAATGAAATCTTTTCTCCAGTTGTGAAGCTGACTACTGTTAGAGTTTTACTTGCACTTGTGGCAGCACAGGATTTAGAGTTGGAGCAACTTGATGTAAAAACTGCTTTCTTGCATGGTGATCTTGAGGAGGAGATTTATATGGATCAGCCTGAGGGCTATGAAGAAAGAGACAAAGAGCATTTGGTTTGCAGACTTAAGAAATCTTTGTATGGATTGAAACAGACGCCAAGGATGTGGTACAGAAAATTTGACACCTTCATGAAGAGCCAAGGTTTCAACAGGAGTGAAGCTGACCATTGTGCATACTATAAGAGGTTTAATGATGGCAGTTTTATTATCTTGTTGTATGTTGATGATATGCTAGTTGCAAGCCCTAGCATGAAGAAAATAAGTGATCTTAAAGCTCAGATGGCTAGGACGTTTGATATGAAGGATTTAGGAGCAGCAAACCAAATTTTAGGGATGAAAATACACAGGGACAGAACAGGAAGGAAGATCCGGTTATGTCAAAAGACATATATAGAAAAGATTCTACAACGCTTCAATATGCAGAATGCAAAACCAGTTAGTACCCCACTTCCTCCACACTTCAAATTGTCTTCCGAACAGTGTCCTAGAACAGAAACAGAGAACACAAGCATGTCTCGTGTACCATATTCATCAGCAGTAGGAAGCCTCATGTACGCCATGGTGAGCACCAGACCAGATATTGCCCAAGCAGTGGGAGTATTCAGCCGGTACATGGCAAATCCTGGTAAGGAGCATTGGAATGCAGTGAAGTGGATATTTAGATATTTAAAGGCGCTTTAGATGTTGCCATTTACTTTGGATCGGCAGATTTGCAAGTTAAAGGTTTTGTGGATTCTGATTATGGTGGAGATAGAGATGGGCGAAAGTCCACTACAGTATATGCTTTCACTCTTGCTGGTGGAGTTGTGAGTTGGACTTCTAAGTTGCAATCTGTGGTGGCTTTATCAACCACTAAAGCAGAATATGTTGCAGCAACTGAAGCCAGCAAAGAGGCAATTTCGCTAGAGTGACTGTTAGGTGACTTCAAGATAATGCAAGGGAAGATTACGTTGCATTGCGATAGTCAAAGTGCTATTCAATTAGTAAAGAACCCAACATTCCATGATCGCACGAAACACATCAATGTTAAGTACCATTTTATAAGAAATGTGGTGGAAGAAGGTAGGATCCTGTTGGAGAAGATTGATACCGAAGTGAATCCTGCAGATGTGCTTACAAATCCGGTCAAGAGAGAGAAGTTTGAGTGGTGCAAAACTTCTCTGGGCTTGTTGAAAACGTGATAAGGGCAGCATTGGGCAATTGGCACTTGGATGGAAAACAAAGGCAAAGAATTCTTGTATATCGACTTCAAGTGGGAGAATGTTAGGAGGTGAAGTCAATATCCAGATCTCCGATGTTCTTCAACTGAGTGGTGCTTGGTGGAGCTTTAAAAATGCTTTTGCTTTAAAGCTGTTTTTTGCTTTAAAGTTGTTTTTTGCTTTTAAAGCTGCTTTTGTTTTTAAAGCTGCTTTTTGCTTTTAAAGCTGCTTTTGTTTTTAAAGCTGCTTTTTGCTTTAAAGCTACTTTTGTTATAGAAAGCAGTTGATAAAAGCAGTTTTTTTTAATAAAGCACTTTTATCTGGAATGTGCCACAACTTTTTTGGAATCTTCCTTTATATTTCTATAAAAAGGGGAATGCCCTTTTTTATTATGACAGAGTGTGAATGTATGAAATCAGCTGAGTATAATAAAAGAAGAAAAGTTGCCATTGCCCCGTGGTTTTACCTGCACACAGCAGGGTTTCCACGTAAAATATCATGTACTGTTTATTGTTGTTTATGCTTGCTTGTGTTTTTAATTTTCTAACAGGCAGGAAAAGGGAAAACAGGGTATTATAAGGGAATTTCGAAATTGTAAAGGGGTTGGTCTCTGTAACTCTATTTTTTGGAACAGTAATACAAGAAAGCTTTGGGGCTCCTATTGCATTTCTCTGTTTTTCAGTAGATTGTTTGTGTCCTGTTGATTCAGTACTGCTTCAACAATCAAATGATATTCCCTTTTGTAGTACAATGCAAGCTCATTCATATTTCTCACAAATCCACACTTCAAGAAGCATGCATCAATTCTTGAATACCATGCCCTTGGTGCTTGTTTGAGTCCATGTAATTTTTTTTTAACTTGTAGACATGTCCTTCTTTACCTTTCACTTCAAATCCTTGTGGCTGTTCCACAAACACTTCTTCAATCTTCCCATTCAAGAATACACTCTTTACATCAAGTTGATGTACAATCTATATTTGCTGCTTGGTTTTCTTTTATCAGTTGCTGTAATAGTTTATTTTCTTCTGTCTTGGAGGGCTTTGGCCTTGTCTGGGTTATTATGTATGGGGTGAATCCTCAATTGGTTTTTGTCTGTTGCCACTGGAGGCCACAGTTGTCTCTTTTTGCTACTGATGTAACAGGGACGGGATCCTTTAACCCGTACAGCAAATAAAATCATTTTTACCTACCAAAAAAAAATGTACAATCTATATTTATTGGTATGCCAAGGCTAAGACCATTTTTACAGTGTCTTGCCTTGCAATAGGTGCATATGTCTCATCATAATATATGCCAATTTCTTGTGCATACCCCTTTGCCACTAATCTCGCTTCATGCCTTTCAATTGATCCATCACTATTATACTTGGTCTTGAACACCCACTTCACTCCAATTACCTCCTTGTACTTTGGAAGTTCACATAAATCCCAAGTATTATTCTTCTCAATTGCATTCATTTCTTGCTTTGGGTTGCTGCTTCAAAACTTGAGGGCTCCACTTCAATTTTGGACAATAGTGCATAGTTCACCATATTATCTTCTTGTTCCTTTTGCCTTTGTTTTTGGGCTTGTTGTGGCTTCCTATTAACCTCATATCGAAACTCTAATCCAACATTTGGCAATTTGAATGCGATTCTAATGTTTTCTTCCCTTTTATGCCTGTCTTTGAAGAAATGCTTGTACCTCTACTTGATGTTTGTAACATGCCAAAATCTTCAATTATGATTTGTCTTCTCAATATTCTCTATATGCCAAAATGCATTGTTCAAATATGGGGTCATAACATCTATATGCCTTGTTTTCTTCATAATAACCAACAAAAATGCATTCTTGACTCTTTGGATCTAACTATTTCCTTTTCTTATCTTTTGACATGAACATAAGCCAAACAATCAAACATTGTCAACTGACTTACCGAAGGCTTCTTTCCATATTCTTTACTGCAATTGTGGAACTTCTATTGAGGATGTATTGTTGTTGCAACTGCTTCAGCCCATAAATGATTGTCCAAACCAATTGTTAGTACCATGCTCCTTGCCATGTCCATGATTGTCCTATTCTTCCTTTCTACCACTCTATTTTGCTGAGGCATATAGGCTGCTTTCAATTATCTTCTTATCCCATGTTCATCACAAAATTGATTGAATTTTTTGGAATAAAGCTCATCACCACAATCAGTCCTTATTGTTTTGATTCTATATCCGTTATCATTGTCTGCTATGGCTTTGAAGCTCTTGAATACTTCAAAAGCATCACTCTTATTCTTCCAAAAATATACTCAAGTTTCTCTTGTATGATCATCAATGAAAGTGACAAAAGTAGGATTCACCAACTTGCTATGTGCATTGGACCACAAATATTAGCAACTTTTTTGACAACATCTCCTTGTGTTGGTTCTTCACCATAGATACCCATTTTGTGCACAATGTCATGCACCCTTACACAATAATCTCCCACATTCTCATTGTCTTTCATTCTTAGATTTTCATATTCTCTCTTCAAAGTCTTCAACTTTACTAATTTTACTTGAGCAGTCTCCCAAGCTCCTTTGGCAGTCTTGACACTTGCAATTCTTGGAAAAATGCTTGTATCAAGAGCTGCTTGTATGTGATACAAAGCTAAGGCATCTTTTCTTTGTGCTTCCTCCATATTCTTTTTTTCTGTGGCTGATAAAATACTCCAATCTGCAGGTTCCTCGCATCCATTTTCCACAACACTCCACACTTCCTTGGCTATCAGCAAAGTCTTCATCTTTATGCACCAATAATCATAATTTTCTCCTTTAAATTTTGGGATGGGCAGTGAAGCATTACCATGAGCCATGACAACTACAACAATAATGTATGAAGTTTTCCTCCACAAACTTGAATTCTGAATTCTCTGGTTAAAGAGAATCAAATCCTCAAGCTCTCCACTTCTCCAGTCTCCAATCTCCAAGCTCTGATACCAATATGTGAGATGATTCGGTACTCTAAATCAGGATTTTTAAACATAGAAAGAAGAAAATGAACAGGAAACAAAATTGCACAAAAGTTCTCCAATAAACACTTCATCAATCTTCAAACCTGTAAATTCTACTTCAATACAATTCCAATTCTGTTTCTTAACATTCACTTGCAATTCCAATTCTGTTCTATCCTGATTTTGTCTTATTGTTGTCCTGTTCTGACTTTTGTCTCATTCTTGTCCTATTCTGTTTTTTTGTCTCATTCAGTATCACAATTTCCAACACCTCTCAGTATAATTATAAAGAGCAGTTTATTTTAGTATAACCACTACCACAAATTTTGATGATTACACCTAATTGGGTGTCAAATTCAAGTAACAAGGTCCACAGTGCACATTTTAAATCTCTGAGATTTTAAAAGCACTTTCCCTGTCATATGATCATGTTTCACAATTCCCTGTTTAAATTTTATTCTCTATTTCAATGTGAAACAGTTCCTTCTAACAGAACTACAGATATGCTATGTCAGAAATTAATGCCTTCAGTAAATTCATACATCTCTACTCACCGTAGAACAAAATCATCCCCTTCAGTGAAGTCATGTTTATCATCTTCCTCCTCGGCAACCTCCTCCTCACTGTCACTGCAAACCAATGCTTCGTTTCCACATTTATCATAGTATATACGCCTCCTTCCAACAACAGACTGATCCTCTGCCATCCTTTGGTTTCTGCAATATGCAAGAAAGATTTAGGGCAAACTTGATCAAATACATGTTGACTCATGGAAGACCTTTAAATTTAAATTTAAAATTTTATTTATTAAAAAAAGCTCATGAAAAGAAAAATGATACTTGAAATACAATGTCATTAAAAAAAAATTCCAATGTCTTTCTATTAAACACCATCAGAGAAGCAAACACTTGATTTACTAAAATTTACAATATGGTGCAAATAGATTGCATATGACACACCCGCAATGCTAAAGTTCATATCTTCTTAGGGCATATGCCCATTATGAGATAAACATTCATGTCAATTTTGAGCATTACTGCAAGGATGCCTTCCAACAAGCATAAACATTTTCCCCTATTAAATATTGAACTATAATCAACAACATTGACTTATCACATTATTGCTAACAAATTTGTTTATATGATTAAAAATCAAATTATCTAAGACATTAGTCAATGGTTGTTAAGCTCAGAATGATATCTTCAAACCATAAACGAACAAGAGCAGCATAGCAGCTCAGTTCCTGCCCTAAAGCATACAATGAAAAAGTGTTCTTTTTTTCTTTCTTTCTTTTTTCTTTTTTTTTTTGTTTGTGCATATACAAATATTTTTGTTTTACAATTTGAAATTTTAAGCAACTTTATTTTCATAGTAGTAGTTAAAGTGGTCAGTAAGCACTGTTTTTTCATAGGAAATATTAAGTCCAAAACAATATGTTTATTCTTCAATTAAATTGGACTACTGTATGTATCTAAGAAACTATAAGAAATTGAAACATAGCTTAGTCTTTCATTTTTCTTTTTCCAACTAAACAATTAATATTAGACCATGGGAAACAAGCTAAACTAAAGCAAAGAATCTAGTGTAAACTACAGTGAAGTGGAACAGCTTTATGGCATAAAATTACAGCATCTAGGGTTACCCAAAATGGATAAACCCTAACATGCTAAAACTAATGTTGAAGAGAGAGCCAAAAGTTGAGGTACAACAAATATGGAAAGGAGCACCAATGGATCCAAGAGCCAACATTATTCTATAGTGGAATGTAAAGGAGCACAATCATTGTCATCACCAACTATCCCAAAAGGATCAACATAGGATCTAATGACGCTTTCAAGACAATAGCAAGGACTAAGAGAGCCTGGTTGGAGAATCTTACGAGGACATGGAGTTCAACCCCTCAAGACTCTTTTGGCATCCATGGTTGTGGAACCAATAGAAAAGGATAAGAAACTAGTAGGTTGTTTGTGTCTATAACTCCTCGATGCGTGACGGATGGCCAAAACCCAATGTCGGAGAACTACAATCTTGTCTTGTTGCAAGCAAGAAGAAAGAACTAAAGCCCTAGTAGCCACTATTGTATGCAGACAAGGGTGCATATATCTATCATATTTTGCAGAGTTGTAGCTTCAAATGAACACTTATTACTCACGACTACAAAGACAGAGTGAAATAATGAGGTGATTAGTCGAGTAGCAGTTTGTCTCCCCTATAGAAACTAACGTCGAAGAGTGATAACTTCCCTGAGGTATAGAGCCAAGCATCTATCTTTGGTCAAGATAGCTGAAAAATCAAAAATGTGGCAAGCAATTTGTTGGATTTTACAATGTTTCTGACAAACAAATGGAAACAACACATTACTAAGGTTATTATCAGAAGGAATGTTTTCCTTTTCCTTTTCTTTTTTTGAATTGGTTATAAGAGATTGAAACAGGGCCCACCCATATTACATTCTAACCATGTTATGTGGTATTATGCATATATCGCCAAGCAAGATTTGAATCTGGGTCTCCACCTTGAAAATTCACATTTTTAACTACTTTAGCTCATGCCATGTGGTTATTTTCAGAAGGAATGTTATTGTGGATGAAAGAACACCATTCTTTTCAAATAAGAATCTTCTGTAAATGGTCCTCTAAGAATCGATGATGTTGTAGACCCCAGGATTTTTGGACAAAATTCTGGTGTTGGTACTCCACTGCCAGATTTAATTCCATTTACATGAAAGGGATACTAATTTCAAGCAGTAGTTGGAAAGGAACATAAGACTGCCCCAACTCCATTTGCAAGACATGTTTATAAGAGAAGACCCAATTGGTATTTACACCATATTGAAGGATGATCCGTATGAGTGAAGGCCTACTATGTCAAGAAAATAGGTGGTAAATGGTACTTTTAAGCAGCGAAATTTTGCTCTCACTTCTATTGTTGTTGATATAGTTGAGCCTCATACTCATGAAGAAGCAAAAGAGATGCTTGAATGGGAAACGCTATGACAACTTAGTCCAATGCTCTTATGAATAATAAGAATTGGGTGTTGGTAGAATTACCTCCAAGAAAGTGACCCAAGGGCAGAAAGGTATATGAGGTGAAATGCAAGGCAAACAGTTCATTGGTCAAATACAATAGCTCATTGTCATTAACTTTTTCCATGTTGTATGTATTCATGATATAATAAAAAAAATAGCATGGTATTGTACACAGCAGCCACTGAGAAATAACAGTGCTACAAAACAAATGTAATGAAAATAATGTTGTAATGGCCATAACAGTTATAGTAAGAATATAACAATAGGGTTGGGTCACAGTAAAAAATAAAATTCAAACGTAAAAGTGAACTGTAAAATGTCTTCGTCACAAGCTCCAAGTATCTTAAGCCACATGTCACAACCCTATGAAGTATCTTGGTATGATATGTCAAATATCATGACTCGTGTTTCAATAACTGACTGTATAATAATATCTTGTAAAGATATTTGATAAGGCTCTAGAAGTCCAATATGCTTTGGAAAAGTCCAACGATATTTTTAGAAGTATCATCTAATTATTGAAATATCATTAGAATATTCTTAAAAGAGAGATATCTAGAGCCATGTTTAATTTTTCCCATATACCATAAACCTATAAATAAGTAATACCTCCTCCATTTGGGGCAAGCAAGCAAGAATCAAAATGTCAGAGTACAGGCAAGCTGGCATAGCTAGCCAAAGAGAGTCAAGCATTGTGAAAAGGTGTGTGTTTGAGGGACTGCCTAGGTGCGATGTTAGGCATGGTCATTTAGTCCATGAGGAGGTGGTATACTCAACACGAGGGTCAAGCCGTTTCGCCTGAACTATGTACAGCAAAAGCATCTGTGGATTATCCCTTCTCTGACCATGCCTCGAGCAACAAAAAGTAAATCAGACACCTTGGCCTTGATCAAACATGTAAACTTCATGCATACAACAGAAAACTAACAAGCATGTAGAATGCTAGTACTGCATCAAAACAAGCACTTCACAATACCTATCAAGAAAGATCCATGTCGTATAAGGTGGTATTCTTTCCACAAGAGGAAGCTTAATGTGCCGAACACTCTTTAACCCTAAGATTATGCCGTAAATAGGTGTTGAGGATGCATTAGAGCCTTCTTCTTGACAATTTACATTTTCTTTATCTCCGACTGTGGGCTCCGAACTGCTTAAATTACAGTGAATACTCTCGATCCTCAAAGTAAACAGGTCTTTTTTTCCACCAAGTTCCTTTAAATATAAAGTTTTCCTGATATTCACAAGTGATTGCAGGTAAGCTGTACATGTTTGTATGTTCTTCGCATTGGTTTCTACTTTTTCCTGCATAAGAAATGAAGAACTTAGTTAATGATAACATGTACTGAATTATGAAAAAGCTCATAAGTTAATACATTGCTCAAAATTTAAAACATTAACTATTGAAATCAATTCTCATTAGCACATTCTTACATACCTTTACAAACATAGCTCGATTAGCTTGTACTTGTTCCTTCAGGTGGTCTATAGTAGAGGAAACACTCACGGAATGCTGAGTGACTTGCTCTCCTTTCTCAATTTTCTGCCAAAAGTTCAGGTTTTATTCCTCAGACAATTAGATAACATGCTATGAGCATACACAAGTTTACACCTCAATAAAACCTGTCAATCCCAATCTATTCTCCAGCCAACAAACATAAAAACAAATGTTTTATCACAATGAGTTATATGAAATATACAAACATTTATTGTCACAACTTTGTCACTCTGCCACTAGGAATAAATGAAGATTCCATAAATTGTAAGATAATGAAGACTACTTGACATATTTAACTGCAAAATTAGCCAGATTGCTTAAGAAATTAGAGTCTAGATGCAGTTTATTTCTCAACTACAGAGGTTTAACTCATATTCCAATATTGGTTGCATGCTGATTTTTGGAATATTATGTGGAACATAGAAATGCATGGCTTGAAAAGGGAACATTTTGACTTTTATCAATAAAATGCTGTGTAATTAAATGATGTACATAATCAGGAATATGTAATAAACCTTAAAAGGACTCAACTTACTTTGGATGGACATGTTATCTGAAGATACATTCAATTTTGATTCTACCATATAATTTAAGCATGCCACAACATGTGGATTGCTATACACTGGTGATTGCTACTTATGAATTGATCACAGTATGGTATTAGATCAATTCATTTTATGAGTTACAGTAGATTAGGTAAAAACAATTGTTAATAATGTTGATTACTTTTGCTGGCTTCAACTATAAATTACCCAAGATGCTTTGGTGCAGGTTGTGATTTTGCATATAATATGCAGGTTTAGTGAAAGAGCATCTTGGGTTGGGTTCAATTGACTGGAGAGTTTTGTAGTATAAAGATGGGGATAAAGGAGTGCAGTTAGCTGAAGGGTGTCACTGACATATATTGTGGAAAAGTTGAATTACGTGTTGTGGGAAAACCTCCTGAGGTAAATGTAATTGGGTGGTGGATGTGCAAGAATTAGGATGTAGGAAGCCTGGCTAGCAAAAGGAGGCAAAACCATGCTGGAAATCTAAACATGGCAATTAAATTATGAAGTTGAAATTTCTCACGGATGTCACACACCCCTTGTAGATGGTAAACAAGGGTGCAAGGTCCTGTTAGTGAAGTGTTATAAAACCAGAATCTGAAATATTCGGAGGCATCCAGAATCTGATTGAAGTAGGTAAACATTCACCTAAGGGAGACAGTTATTATGCTAGTTGAAAGAAACCAGAATTGCATTAAGAATTACAAGGAAAGTCTAGCAAAACTCATTAACTGGCAGTTCATTGGAAGCTTTAGTAAATCGATGGGGAGTAGGGTTAGATAGAACTGCAACAGGCTGCATGGCTAAGTGCAAGCCACTTAGGTTGCTCATCATCTTATGATTACCGGAAAGTGGAATACTGCAGGGTCAGATGCTTGAACCCAAGTGGTATCAATTACGTTAAGGATTAACCCTTGTTACTTTCATATGTGAGAGAGTTTGTTTAAAAGCTATAGTAAATAGCGTACGAAGATCTCTGTAACTTGACATGTTATTGGTGTGCATGGTAAATTACATTTGAACACTGGGTTCATGAAACCTCTCAGAAATAAAAATTATTTATAAGTGAGACAGTGCTCCTTTAAAATTTGTAGATCCAAAAATTCCAAATATAAGATAATTTATCTTTTAAAAAATAGATGCTTTTGCTTATTTGAATGAGACACTGAATTACGTTTCCTTCTTTCCCCCTAATTACCAACAATAGAGCTAATATAATAAAATTGAAATGTTCAACCGTAAATGAAGTTTTATTGGCATAAAGAAATTACTCAAATTGATTGAATTTAATCTGCAGGCTATGGTACCGCATGCTCAAAGAGACGTAGAATGATCTTATGAGTCCTGAATGAGCCTCTTGTGTAGTTCTTTATTTGCTCAAACTTATGTTTGAACATGCTATGGCTAACAGGCATTTATATAAACCACCATAAACCTTGTACAATGTCAAGGAAGATCATGTTGTAGGTTACTATTCTTGTAGGAGTTTAATCAATGCAGTAATTGTCCGTAGACATCTGGTTAAAATTCCCCAGACACCATGCAAGAAAATGGAAGAATTTTGAAGCACAGTACCAGATTAAATAAGAAAGTAGCCATGATATATTGAACTTCTCTAATTGTTAAGAGCTCACAGATTGCTTTATATATGAATGGCCTTCTTCTCTTGTTGGCATAAGGTCAGGTGGAACATTGATGCCTATTATGTTAGCTTCTACAAAATAAAGAACAATTGTTGGCTTGCAATTGAAGAAGAGGTCAATCTGCTTGTTGTGGTGCAGTGGTAAATACCCTGGGTGCTGGTAGAGGCCGACCCAGGTTCTATTCCCCTTGTCTCCATCCTGCAGATATATGGTATAGTTAGGAATGTCCTATGTGCTGGTAGAGGCCAACAAGGCTCCATTCCTCCTATGCCCAACCTGTTGAAAGTGGCACCTCGAAAGGGGTGTTTTCCACTATAAATTAGTTTTACCTAGGTGTTGTAGGTGAGTTGGAGAGGAGAGGGCAATCCTCCAGGAGAGGTCTCACGTTCGAATCTCTACCCTACCAAAAAGCTGAATTGGGTACCCAAAATCCAATTGATAATGTTGGTACGGGCAGGGCTGGGTGCGACCCCCGGGTGATTTTGACGGTGTAGAACCCCCTGTTCGTGGTCTCTTAGACCAAGGCGGCCCCGCAAGGGGTTTTTCACTTAAAAAAAAAAAATTGAAGAAGAGGTCACAGAGTCCAAACAGTATATCTTGTTCTAGTGTCATGTCTATAGTGTCAGCTAGTACAATGTAGTCTGTATCTTTTTGCCCAAAAACCAATGAATTAAGACTAATACAAAATGAAGATATTTTGTGTCTACCAGACTACTACCTACTACAACATTGTCAATATAATTGATTGAAATTTGAAATTGAAATCAATAGTTACCAACAGCAGTCTGGCAAGATATATTTATTTGTGTTACAGATTACAACATATTGCAAATCGCTTAGCTTGAACAGAAGCTTAAGTCATGGGAGTTTTGACATCAACATTCTTCCTATATTCAGGTTCTAAGAAATGTTGCCAATCCATTATGTGGAACCCTAGCACAATTGCCTGGCACCAACAAATTAGGACATTTTCCTTGTGTCTGGTCCTTTCTATCTTATTATACCCATGTGTTACAACCATTAGAAGACAAGAAACAAAATGCTAAATTTGCTAATAGCAATTTCCAAGGGGTCAAAGTTGTCTTCTAAAACAATGTAATGGTCATGGGTTGCCTTAACTACTATTATCCATAGCAGACTCATGCACCACCAAATCAATAGTGTTCAATAACATTTGTGACAATCTCTTATTAATATAGATAATAATATAATAGTAATCATCTCTTACTAATATGAGGGCCTCAGAATGAAGTATGTTCTCTACAAATTCCATAAATCCCAGATATTAAGGAGGTTGAACAAGTTGTAGTCTACTAATGCCTTTGTCTGTAGCAATCTGTTGGCTCAAGCAGCAAATGCTTTCTAGTCAGGAAGAAACTAAGATTTAATACTATATTATCTATCTGATAGCATTTATTTTAAACTAAAGGTAAAGTAATTTTTAACATCCACGAGACCATATGCCATATTAGACGATCCTCGTAGAGGATGTTATTTACCCAATATATGTTTATCCAACCAAACTTTGGTTACAAAGTATGGTGTACAACTCTACCCCCATTGGATTCAAACCTTGAACCTCCTATTTGGAGTTCCAAAGTCTTACCATTAGGCCCACTCATGTAAAATAAGAAATGGGACCTAAATGATGTGCCTATGCTTTCTTCTTGCTTCCGTAGTTGATAAGAATATTGAGAACATGACTTAATCTTCGTTGAGACAAATAATCAATAAGACGTGCCATGTGAATTGATAACAGATCCACATCTTGCAAACAGTAAGACATTTATGTCAATTCTTATCACAAAGGTCATATGCTCAAACAAGCACATGCAGCAAATTAATTAAGATGCACAAGCTTTTATTTAAAAGTATAATTTTTTTCTTTACAAGTGTCATATGTAAGTGCATGGCAGAATTCTCGAAGTTCCAAAAGTAAAGTTCTGATGATAACTGTAGTAGTACATGAACTTCCAAAAGTAAAGTTCCAAAAGTACCAAGTAGTACATGAACTTCCAAAAGTAGTACATGAATTCTCGAAGTTCCAAAAGTAAAGTTCTGATAGGAAATTTTTCTATCACTGTTTTGTACCAAGTAGGACCAAAAAGGAGATATCAACGAGCAATGGGGCAAGAGCAAGGGAAGCAGCTAATTGCAGAGTTTCATGGAGTGTGGAGGGCACTTCTCTGGGCAACTTACAACAAGAAGAATTTTAGATACAGGATATCCAATGCTCTTCAAGAATTGTATGTCCTATTGTAAGAACTGTGATGTGCGTCAGACTCTTGAAAATCATAGAACATCAGCTGCACCTTTATGTCCTATCTTTCCCCTCATGCCTTTTGAAAAGTGGGGAATTAATATTGTTGGAACCCTTCCTACAACAGCTCAAAGAAAAAAAGTTCATCATTCTTGCAACAATTTATTTGACTAAGTGGGTTGAAGCTTGGCAAGTGAAGCAAGAAACAAAGGAAGAAGTTGCATAGTTCATCTATAAGCAAATTGTTACCACATTTAGTTGTCCAATGGAGATCGTCTTTGACCAATGTACTCGCTTCCTCAACAAAGTGGTAGGAGACCTGACAACTCAGTTCACGATTAAGCATAGGAAGGTGACTTTGCAGATTGAACATGGGATAAACAAATTCATGCAATGTTGTGGGCCTATAAGGCTACGCTCAAGTCAGCCACAGGGTACTTTCCCTTCCAGTTGATATGTGGCACTGATCTCGTTCTTCCTATTGAATATGATATCCCCACCATACAAATGATGATGAGAAATAGGAAGAACGAAAGGGAAACCATGGATGACCATATGGTACAGTTGCACCAGCTAAACAAAATGTGACAAGTGGCATCGCGAAGAAGAAGATGAAGGAAAATGAATATTTGGATAAAAAGTTCAAGCAAAACCCCTTCAAAGTTACTAACGTGGTGATGGTGTATGACGCACATCACAAGAAGAGACAACACAACAAGTTTCTACCAAATTGGATGGGTCGTTCCTGCATAATAACAGTACACCACAATGGCACATACGGGATAGAGGAGTTGCACAAAACACCCATTAATCATGATAAGATGAACTTGTTCCATCCTCCCAAACAAGATAAGCCTACTCTAAGAATGGAGTAGAAACTGGGAGGGGGAATGATGTCAAAACAAAATTTGTTGTACTATATGCATGCATAATATTATAAGGAATATGTCAGTATATTATTGGATAGCTTATAGAGACGATTGTAGTGCAATTCCACATTTGAGACAATTGCAGTGCAATATTTGTTTATGTAGATTGTGGCAACCATTACTGAACAACAGTAGATAAGTGGTCAGTAAAATGCTTGTACAAAAAATGTAGATAAGAATATAGTGGAAAGGATAGGTCATGGTAAAAGAAACAGTAAATGTAAAAGTGTTATCATGGTAAATTGTCTTTGTCGCAACATTAAGTATCTTGAGATATGTTGTAAATAATTTCTTGTAAAACCTCTAGAAAGTTTAAGACAGTCCAAAGTACATTTGCAAGTATTATGAAATTATTGAAAGAGTCAAGTGGAGAATCTCTAGAAGCATGCAATATTTGGCAATTACAAATTATCATAAAATATTAAAATATCATGGGAAATGTTCAAGAGGAAGACCTTTAGAAGCATGTGATATTTTGACTATCTCATGTAATTGTAAAAATCATAAGAAGACTTCAAGAGGACATGGGAAAGATATCTAGAATATCTTGATATTATGAGAAGAGTCCAAAAAGGAGATCTCTAGAGTATTTTGCTATGTGTCCTTCTAGACTTCTCCATCCATATATAATATCTAAGCCTCCATAAATCCATAAATAGGGGACAGCACCCATGAAAGGCAAGCTAAGCATTTGAAATATCAAGAAGTTTAAGAGATTGTCTAAGTGAAAATATGGGATACGGTCAATAAGTGAGTCCACAAGGGTGGAGACTCAACAGAGGGACCAAATCCACTCGCTAAAGACAGTCTGGTGAGTACTTGTATACTTTGTTTTATTCTGCATGAGTAATAAAATATCAGTTGTCATTGTGTAATTCTTGTGATGTGATCTTTACTGTTGTTTACCTTTGTTCATGTAATAAAAGTACTTCTATTCTCAATGTCCCATCCCTATTGTGATATAATTTTTATCATTGTTTATCTTTATTCTTGCCTTTGCATGTATTCAACTCGTATATAACTGTTCTGTTAGCATACCATCACCATATGGTCTTTACGTTGAGAAGAGGACCATAGAAAAAGGTGGTCTTTGGAAGACATCCTGTTCATATCAAGGATCGACAAGACCATCCTTAAGTATAAACAAAAGTTGATCTAGATCCACAAGATGGACAAGCAAATTGGTAAAATATTCAGGTTCTACATTTGAATGTAACTCCATAAATGGATTGCATGTCAAAATCAAGGAATGAAAAATAACAAGGCAAAAGGAATGATGTATATGATTAATGAGCTTGAATATGTAAGGAGTTACCTTATAGCTTCCACCAGATAGAGGCAAAGAAATCACTCAAATATCTTTGGAAACAAAGCAATTCACGAAAGGGGAACTGTTATGAAACTTTTCATTCAGCCACATTATACATTATGATACTAGCTAAACTATCTTTAATGGAAAATTAAATATCCATTAATGTCATTTTTGTTCAAATGTAATGTAATAAGGTGGTTTTTATAGGTATAATTACCAGAGTTGCTTTGTGAAATAGCTTGAATTCCTTCCTTAGGGAGTATTATTGTTGTCCTACCTTAAGGGTATTATCTATCTTTGTCTTATTGTGGATTGTTATTTGTGGTTGACTTATTTGATATTTCTACATGTTCTGAAAATTTATGTTTATAAGAATAATTTTTTGTAACATATGTTAAAGTCATGTTCAATTGTCATAAATGGAGAAAGTTAGTTTTTCTTATCGCATTTGTAAAATGGAAGGGAAAAGTTACAAAATAAACTATAAGAACCCTTTAAGACATGAGTAAATCATGTCTGGGTTCTATGTGTATAATTGAGGGAAAACTCATTCTTGGCCATGCGTAATGCCCATAGTGCTCTCAGAAGTTAATCAACCTGAGTTGGATTTCATACCCTCAAAGGAAATTTTCTTTTATTTATTGTCTTGCAGTTGCCCATACATGATATTTGAATAATAATGCACCTTTGTTTTTGGGTTCTCAATATATATTTCAGTTTTCAAATCTAGGATGTTCTACGGCAGCTCATATTTCTCAGTTGTTCCAGATATCCTAGCAGTTTTATTTCACACTTTTTCAGCACTCCAAATTTTTTGTGTATAATCATATATATGACTAACTTTCCTTCAACTAATTATTTCGGATTGAAATAGTTGTAAAAACATAATCATGCTTAAAGAATGAGGAAAATGAAGCGTTAATAATAACATTTACACCAATAACAAACTGTGGTTAGGTAGCTGAAACTGAGCTCTGTCATCTTCTTTTTCTAAACTTCAATTGATTCCAAAAATGCCCTTCTAAGATTATAGTCATTTTTAACAAAATTTAAATTCCAAATCTGAAATATTTTGCTTTTGATTTTGCTTAAAATAATCCAGACTTCAAAAAAAAATTCATTTAAATAACATATAGACAAAACAGATGAACTACAAACTTATAGGATATAAGAAAATTGACTACAGATTATACATACACACACTGATATATATATATATATGTGTGTGTGTGTGTATTTCAAGAGGCTACACTGGCCAATTCCTGACAACAAACCTTGCCATCTCTGGCATCTGCTTTAGATAACGACCTTGAAACAGACATAGAACCACTGTTCTTTGAAGCCATTTTCTGCACCTGCAAACCCGGCACACCCAGCAAAAATCAGTTTCTATTATATATTCAGAGAATAGAACATTAAATATCTAAAACAAGTGGACTGAAATAAGCCTAGACATGAATAGCTGACATCCCAAAAACATATGCTAGAGATGCAACAATTACAGTGATGTGCAAAAACATGACAACAAACCCAGATTAGTCTATATGAGACAAATCCTCAAAAACAGAAAGAAATACATCAAAGATGCATATGGGAAACCAAGGTCTTTGGCTACAATAAACAAGCAAATTTCAAATGTCTCTATTAAATACCATGTCAAAAATGCCATCAAAAGTACTGTTCAGCAACTGAGATGGAATGCAATCACATGAGCACAACCTGATATCAAATCCTTGCAAACTGTAGTAAGTGCTTTGTAATATGACGATATGTGGTTGTTGAAATACTGTTATACTACTGTCAAGATGTATTACGAGTGGGACCCATTTCAACTTAATATAACCACTTAAATAGAAAGGTCACAAATGCCTAACAAAAATCAATAAGCCACAACTATAGAAATGCTCATGTCAATGTGGACATTCTCAACAATGTTGTAAACGTAGTACAAATATTTCACTAATTTCAATGAAAACCCAAAAAAATGTACATCATTATTAGAAGAAAATAGATGGGATCCGACTAAAAGTAATTATATGGAGCATGACAATGACAAGCAAAACTCAAGTCCTGGTGTAGACAACACAATGGTTAGGGCTTTGGCTTTTCTTTGGGAGGTCCAATGTTCAAACCACAGCGTGTGTCTGTAATGGAGTATGTTGTGTGTGTTAAAAAAAAAAAAAAAAGAAGACAAGCAAAACTCACGCAAGAAGCATGCAGAAAACTGAAAACTGAAGTAATAGTAGCCATCAATTGTGTACAAAACTTGTCGTAATGTACGATTAAGTTCAATCAAAACTAAATTGATTGAAATAAACGTACAAGTGATTAAATAGCAATTCTTGTAGGCAAAAAAGTTGATTTGCATGAGCTTATGAACACTTTCATGAGAACAAGCGCATAAATGTTCCTAATTCGCATGAGTTGCACATGAAGTATTGCTATGCTTACATGTAATAAATAATGTAATAAATTAGTATGTTACCTATTAGGCATACTTCTATTGTTTTATGACTATGGGTAGTTGGGTGGTTAAGTAGGTGTTAGTCTCACAATGACACTGAGAGGGGGGGGTGAATCAGTGTAGCTCTTTAAAACTTAAATCTTCAACTCTTAAAGCCAAAAAAATGAAAACTTAAAACCAAATAAAGCATGTATAACAAGAGAGCATCACACAACACAAGATGTACCGAGGTTCACCGATTTGGCTACTCCTCAAAAATTGACTGTTTGGACTCCCATCCAAATCCAACCTTTGCAAAGCAACAACTTTACAATCAATTTACCAGCACCCACTGGAAGGAGCACCAACCCCTGATTTATCTGCACCAACAAAAAGGAGCACCAACCCCTGATTTACCAACACCAACTAGAAGGAGCACCAACCCCTGATGCCAAGCACCAACTTGGACTTCAATCTTGAAGCTGGAAGATTGACATAGAAATGCCTTCACTTTTACAAGACCCTGACTGGTCTATTGCTTACTCAACATCGCTCACGCAATTCACAAAACACACATCCTTCTCGCTCTCCTCTCGCGCTCCTCTCATGCACTTCACCGAATTAATTCCCCAATTAAATTCTCCAAGCAGCACTCCTTTTATAACCATCCTTTCTCTTTGTAACTCTAGTTGTAACTCCTCCTTTCATTTCTCATACGCCACTTGTCAATTGTAACGCCTTCTTTATGTAACTCCTTTTGTATATATAGAGTAGGCATTTCGTCAAACATGTTACATGCAACGAATTGACACCATATTCTCCTACCATGACTGTTCGTCTTCTCGTTCATGACTGTTCGTCTTCTCCTTGCAAGACTGTTCGTCTTCTCTTTGCATGTCTGTTCTTTTTCTCTTTGCATGTCTGTTCGTTTTCTATTTTAACGACTGTTCGTTTTCTCCTTCCATGACTGTTCGTTTTCTATTTTAACGACTGTTTGTTTTCTCCTTCCACGACTGTTCGTTTTCTATTTTAACGACTGTTCGTTTTCTCCTTCCACGACTGTTCGTTTTCTCCACATGGGCATGCATCCGTTTCTTTCCACGTGTAACGACCATCTTAAATGATTTCAAATCATTAAAGATTCCTTATGGGTCCACATCACTATGCAGTCTTCAGTTTCACCATCCTGGTATTCATGTCACGATATCGCAACACTTTTGTTTCTCTGCCTGCCTGGCCTTTTCGAGTCGCGAAAATGCGACATGTCGCGATATCGCGACACTTTTTCTTTCTCTGCCTGGCTGCCCTTCATGAGTCGCGAAAATGCGACATGTCGCGATATCGCAACACTTTTTCTTTCTTTGCCTGGCTGCCCTTCTTGAGTCGCGAAAATGCGACATGTCGCGATATCGCGACACTTTTTCTCTCTCTCTCTCTTTCTCCTTGCTTTGGCCCGCGAAAATACAACATGTCGCGATATCGCGACACTTTTTCTTTCTCTCTCTTTCTCCTTGCTTTGGCCCCCGAAAATACATGTCACGATATCGCGACACTTTTTCTCCTTGCTCTTTCTCTTTGCATCGGACCGCGAAAATACAACATGTCGCGATATCGCGACACTTTTTCTCCTTGCTCTTTCTCTTAGCTTCGGCCCGCGAAAATACAACATGTCGCAATATTGCGACACTTTTTCTCCTTGCTCTTTCTCTTTGCTTCGGCCCGCGAAAATACATGTCGCGATATCGTGACACTTTTTCTTTCTCTCTCTTTCTCCTTGCTTTTTCTCCTCTCTTCTGGCCGCGAAAATGCAACATGTCGCGATATCGCGACACTTTTTCTCCTTGCATTTTCTCTTCTCTTCTGGCCACAAAAATGCAACATGTCGCGATATCGCGACACTTTTTTCCCTTTGCTTTTTCGCTTCTCTTTTGCATAAGGGCCACTTCGGTCTTCTTGGACAACCTGTAGCAACTTCACCCAAACATCAGAAACATCTTCATAAGCATTTAACATCACTGTACATACTCTGAGTTACCTCTGAACTCCTGTCCACTACATCAACCGATCTTTTTGACTGTGTTGACAACAATGACAATACTGTCGCTGCACCTTGCTCAACAGTAGGCATGGCGGTTACCAACTGCCCACCATTTCCAATAGTACTTATGTATTCCTGTCTACATTGGTTGATACATATGGCAATTGGTTGTCATATGATGATCGAGACGTGCTTATTGTGTGTATGATGTAGATCCTATTGTGTGTATGATGTAGACTGACCATACCATGATCTACTGCAAATAATTGGCAACAATAATTGATGTGTACATTGTACACTTATGTTTATTTGTGGGTTCTTCCACACTACAGTGTACTTCTTTGTATAATAAGGAACTATATCTTGGTGTGTGGCATTATATATTTCTGTGTAACAAGAATAGTCTCACATGCTACATTTTGGAACCATTGTCTATATGAATTTGGATTAAAGTTTGTGACATGGAGTTGCAATGAGAATCTCACTCTAGAAGATAGACAACCATGATAATGGAGATATCAACACATTGACAAAATAGTGGTGCATGCACGCCGTTATCCCTTAAAAAGAGGGAAGATAGGAGCCAAAACTAAAAATGACACAGATTTCTTCGTGGATGTCAACAAAAGGGCCAAGTGAAAACGAGTTTGAAGAGATACAAAACCTGACTCTAGAAGAAAAGCTAATACTCTTAGATGAGACTAACACAAGTTGTGCATGAAGCGGTGTAAAAGGTGAATGTCCAGCATGCAAACCGCTACAGGGTGGTGAGTCCAATGGTGTGCGAAACAAAGAGTTCTATACAGGAGCAACTGCAAGGTTATGCATCAGTTGATGTAGTGGATGAGAGTCCAACACGAGAGAAATTATAAGGTGGTGCATCCAACAATAAGTTAAACAGGAGTCTAGCATGGGAGCAATTGCAAGGTGGTGCAACTGATATTGGGCAAGATGAGTGACAAGGAAGCAACAACAAGGTGGTGCATCTAATAGTGTAGAAGATGGAAATTTGGCACATAAGCAACAACTACATGTATTTCAAATTAGAAGCCATGGGGCAAACTGCACAAGATTGAGAACAAGAGCAAAGGCAATAATTAATTGAGGTGTTGAATTGGTGGGAGGACACAAAAATGTCCCAGGATTTATGATAATATAATGGACAATGCAATCAAACATTATAAAACCTACATCATGATTCAGAAGCCCAGCGAACAAATGAATGAGGTAGATTAATGGTTTTTCCCTACAAAACTGCACAAGCCTATAGTAGACTAGTATGCAAAACTTCCAAAGATAAGTACTAGACCTAGCAAGTTACGAAAAGCCTTTAAGAAGAAATTTAAGTTGTTGCGTGATGAAAATGAGATCATTGCAGAAATTTACAGAAAGAAGAAAAGTAAGATAGAGTTTGATTGGTCCTCCGACAAAAGGTTGAATGTGTTGGTCAACCAAATGGAGGAGTCATCAAACAAACTCAAGACAAGGTGGTTCGTGGAAGGACCTCCTCGTGATTATAGAAAGAAGATCAAGGTGGTCCTGACAATGTCACATAAAGAGGCCTTTGAGCAGGCATCAAAATGTTCAGGATGAGAAATAAGTGCCTCTGAAAACCAAAGTGCCTTCGAGAACGATAGAGATTAAAAATAAAAATGACTTCAAAAATGACTCCAAAAATGAGTGAAGGCGAGGACAAGAGTGACAAAGGAGGAGCATGGATATAACGCTCTTCATATGAATATGATGTGCAAGTTTCATAAATTCAAGATCAAAAAAAAAAAAGCATGGTGTAATGACCACAAAAAAGAGGGATAAACACTTTGTAATACTTGTGATGTGGAGGAACACTTGACAAATAAATGCCCCTTTACTTCAAAGCACAATCAAAAGTTGTATGTATCACAAAAACATAATGATAGAGACATGCCACTTATAGTGTTGAATCCATTGTTGGGAGGACACAAAAATGTCCCAAGATTTATGATAATAGAATGGATGATGCATTCAAACATTATAAAACCTACATCATGATTCGGAAGCCCAGAAAACAGATGAATGAGGTAGATAAATGGTTTTTCCCTACAAAACTGCACAAGACTTTAGTAGACTAGCATGCAAATCTTCCAAAGATTAGTACTAGACCTAGCAGTTACGAAAAGCCTTTGAGAAGAAATGTAAGTTGTTGCGTGATGAGAATGCGATCATTCTAGAAATTTACAAAAAGAAGCAAAGTAAGATATTGTTTGATTGGTCCCACGACAAAAGGTTGAATGTGTTGAACAACCAAATGGAGGAGTCATCATCCAAGCTCAAGAAAAGGTGATTCATGGAAGGACCTCTTCGTGAGTATAGGAAGAAGATCAAGGTGGTCCCAACAATGTCATATAAAGAGGCGTTTGGGCAGGCCATAAACTTAGAAAGCAAGGCGAAGACATCAAAATGTTCAGGTCAAGAAGTCAGCAACTTTGAAAACCAAAGTGCCTACAAGAACTATAGACATTAAAAATAAAAATGACTTCAAGAACAAATCCAAAAATGAGTATCAAGTGGCATTAGCTCAACTGGTTAGATTCCTCAACATTAAAAGGAGGAGACCCAGGTTCAAATCTTGCCAAGTGATACACGGATAATATTCAAGCTTTGTTGTAATACACTATGTGGTGATGCTGTAATATAGGTGGGGCCCGTTTCAATCCCATATAACCAACTGAAAAAAACGACTTCAAAAATGAGTGAAAGTGGGGACAAGAGTGACAAAGGAGCATGGATATAACGCTCTTCATACGAATATGATATGCAAGTTTCACAAATTCAAGACCAAAAAAAAGCATGGTGTAAGGACCACAAAAAAGAGGAATAAACATTTTGTAATAATTGTGATGTGGAGAAACACTTGACAAATATCCCTTTTCTTTAAAGCACAATCAATAGTTGTACGTGTCACAAAAACACAATGTCTTACAGAGACATGCCACGTATGGTGTTGAATCTATTGTTGGGAGGACACAAAAATGTCCCAAGATTTATGATAATAGAATGGATGATGCAGTCAAACATTATAAAACCTACATCATGATTCAGAAGCCCAGCAAACAGATGAATGAGATATATTAATGGTTTTTCCCTACAAAGCTGCACAAGACTATAGTAGACTAGTATGCAAAACTTCCAAAGACAAGTTCTAGACCTAGCAGTTCCAAAAAGCCTTTGAGAAGAAATTTTAGTTGTTGTACAATGAGAATGCAATCATTGCAGAAATTTACAAAAAGAGGCCAAGAAAGATAGAGTTTAATTGGTCCTACGACAAAAGGTTAAATGTGTTGGTCAACCAAATGGAGAAGTCATCAAACAAATTCAAGAAAAGGTGGTTCATGGAAGGACCTCTTCATGAGTATAGTAAGAAGATCAAGGTGGTCCTGACAATGTCATATAAAGGGGGCCTTAGGGCAGGCCATAGACTTAAGTCGAAGACATCAAAATGTTTAGGTCGAGAAGTCAGCAACTTTGAAAACCAAAGTGCCTTTGAGAACAATACAGATTAAAAATAAAAATGACTTCAAGAACAACTCCAAAAATGAGTGAAAGCAAAAACAAGAGCAACAAATAAGGAGCATGGATATAACGCTCTTCATATGAAAATGATGTGCAAGTTTCATAAATTCAAGAACAAAAAAAAAGCATGATGTAATGACCACAAAAAAGAGGGATACACATTTTGTAATATTTGTGATGTGGAGGAACATTTGATAAATAAATGGCCCTTCAATTTGAAGCACAATCAATAGTTGTATATGTCAAAAAAAAAACATGATGTCTTACAAAGACATGCCACCTGTGGTGGGTTTTGCAACAACCACCAAGGCAACAAAAGAAGCAAAAATAAGTGTGATGTGAAAGGAAATCCAATTGCCCAATGCCATAAATATCATCTACAGGGCACAATGAGCAAGAATGTTAAAACAATGCAAATCGAAACGAACCAACTGCATGTAAAGGACTTTTATGAAAAATTATAGGATTTTTATTTCCATAGGTTGAGGATGGTCAAGATGGCAAAACGCGGAACCAAGAATCAATTCCCTCCTTTGATTGCAAATGAAGACCAACAATAAGAAGAGTGCAGGCTGGATGAAGAAGGATGTCATCTTGACAAATGACATCATTTGGATAAGGATGCAGGCCACTTGATTGAGGGAAAAAGTCATCTTGATGATCAAAAATGTCATTTGGATGAGGAAATAGGTTATCAGGAGATGGAAAATGTTGTTTGGATGAGGGGGCCAATCTAGATTATGGAGGATGCCATCTGAATGACAAAGCAAGCTCTCCAATTAATAGAGGATGTCAGTCGAATGACAAAAGAAGGTTGTCCAAACAATAGAGGATTTTGTCTAGATGGAAAAGCATGCAATTCAAGAGGCAACCCATAAGAACACAATTCAAGGCACAATGAACATAGTCTAGATGATCATAAGACCAAGTCATTTGGAAGGAACAAGTTCAGATGTTTAGTTGAATCAAGCTCTAAGTCGTCTAGATGAGTTTAAAAGTAGTAAAGAAGTTATGTTTTTTCAGTGATAGCTACACCAATTCAGAAAGGAAACAATGAGCTTTCATTTCTCAAGTCATATAGTACATAGAGAAAGCCATCCAAATAATAGTGAACATTATCTAGAGGTTGTGGTGCAAGGCAAAGCTGGTAATCGAGCCAATAAGGATCCAATTCCTATTGATACATCATCAACAATAAAGCCATGCTACCAAACAATTAAGAGGAAGTCACTAAAGCACGAGATAATGTTGTCAAATCCAAGGTCCTCCATGATTTTTTTAACATTGTCTAAGTTGCAAAGAGGCCTACAAGGCCATGAACAAGAGTGATGGAGATTTGACTACTGTTTTGGTTATATCTTTACAAGCATTGTCTCATCCATTGTTGGTGTCGTTTCAACTAATGTTATTATCATTAGGAGAGAAACCACTTAACTTTGCTACCTATCTGATGTATTTCATCGCATTCATTTGAATTGTTGTCCATCAATTCAACCTTCATTGCAACAAATTGTCATCAAGAGTGAAACCACTTAGTTACCTATCTAGCATAACGTCGAAAGAGAAGCCACTTAATATTGTCACTTGTCTAACATATGTCATCGCACTCATTTGAGTTTTCATCCATCAGTTCAACCCTCATTTCAACAAATTATTGTTTCGACTGAAATCACTTAATATTGTCATCACATGCCATTGCACTCATTCAGCTATGATCCAAAGGGAATAAATAATCAAAGAAACATTTTGAGAAAACCCAAAC
Organism: Wollemia nobilis; assembly: GCA_028583015.1. Taxonomy (NCBI): domain Eukaryota; kingdom Viridiplantae; phylum Streptophyta; class Pinopsida; order Araucariales; family Araucariaceae; genus Wollemia; species Wollemia nobilis. Next base: position 1,194,107 of record JAQPPZ010000762.1, read on the forward strand.
CAATGGATGTCCATTGTTTAGAAGATTCAAGCATCAAAGAACATTGTCTAAGGAGGGGAATGACCAACAAGTGTCATTCCAATAGTGTACAATGTCCATTAGTCCGAAAACGTCGTCTACAAGCTTGGAACTATAGTCTTATTTCACGTGTATGTTGTCCACAAGAAGGGTATGATGCCAAACACAAAAGACAACCTTGTCTAAAAATAGGACAATATTAGGACCCCTTCCTAACATTATTATGTAATTACCCCCTTCCTAACGTGGGGACCCCATCTTAATAATATTATGTAATGTTTTATAATGTGTATGTGGCATTTGAGGCACCTAGACAACAGAAACCGCAGATTTGAGCATACTACAGAGACTACAATTAGCACAAATTTGACATATTGTAAAAATTATTTGCTGAATTGATCATGGAGAGTAGATTAAACCTGGAGAAGCTTGAACAAGTCAAGATCCAACATATTTATCGGGAAGGCAATCAAGTTGTAGACTAGATGGTGAACTTGGGAGTGAGGCTCCAAGGATTACAGGATTGGAAAATTTCCTCCTACTCTCATGGAACTGGCTAAAAAGAAAAGGAAGGAAGAATGCTTGTTAGAGCAACAGGTCGAGAACAAGTTAGATGGTCCGATCCAAATCTTCTGTCACAGTGATGCAGCTAGCTAAGTTCACGCGGAGGTCCTCTCGCAGTAGGGACTCTCCTTGAAGACACTCGTAGTATGTTGCGCTCCATTGGATCCAAGGAGACACTAGATTTTCTACAATACCTGGATTGTGTGCAATAATTCTATGTTTATGGTGTTTCTATCTTTGGCTGGTTTGGTTTTGTGGTAGTGTTTTAATTTCAGTTGGTCATTAGTGTATTGGCTTAGTTTTGTCTTGCAGAATCTTATGGTTCAGCAGATGTTTCTTTATTTCCTTTTGAACAGGCTATTGGGTCTATTGAAAATCTGTTTACAACCTAATGTACGGGTTTGGGGACCCTAAAACCCCTTCTACCCTAATCAAAAAAAGAAAATCAAGGAAATCAAATGAATAAAACTTTTCAACAAAAACAATATCAACCTCAATATCAATATAATAAACAACGGCAAAATCAATTTCAACATCAATATTAGCCACAGTATCAATATGGTTATCAGCAACAACATCAGCTTCAATTTAGAGAAGAAAATTAAAAAGGGAACTTAGTTCAAGATATTCAAGAAATAGAAGAATCATCAAAAGGAAATGAATTCAAAGCTCTTACAGTAATGGTATTTCTATCTTTGGCTGGTTTGGTTTTGTGGTAGTGTTTTAATTTCAGTTGGTCATTAGTGTGTTGTCTTAGTTTTGTCTTGCAAAATATTATGGTTCAACAGATGTTTTTTATTTCCTTTTGAACAGGCTGTTGGGTTTATTGAAAATCTGTTTACAACCTAATGTACGGGTTTGGGGACCCTAAAACCCCTTCTACCCTAGTCAAAAAAAAAAATCAAGGAAAACAAATGAATAAACTTTTCAACAAAAACAATATCAACCTCAGTATCAATATAATCAACAACGACGATGAAAACACAGAGAGGACTTAAGGATGCGGAGATGGCGAACAAATATTCGAATTGCGAGGTAAGCGGGAAGCAGAGAAATGGGAACAAGAGTTCGGGGAGCGGTGCGACAGCAAACAGCGAGCCCAGCAGCCAACACACGGAGAGCAAAAAAACAATTAAGACTCACCTAGTCACGATAGACGACCAGAATGGAGCCATCAGGGGAAAAGATCCACCGGATAAATCTTTAGACAGCGCTAAGAGGACCAGCCAGGTTTCGTTTGCAGAAGCCATCCAAGGGAAACCTAAACCCTCGACTTCCGCATCTAACGCCTTTGTAGCTTAGGGCAGCGACGTGTTTTGTCCACAGCAAGTCATGGAAGGGTATGCGACCCTAGATTCTTTTTCCCTCGTAGGGAAGTTCGTCGGAGGACGTCCGGACATGGATTCAATCCGACGTTGGGCGGCGCCTAAATGGAAAACCAGAGGGTGTCTAGAACTATCTGCAACGTCCATGGGGTTTTTTATGATCCGCGTCAACACTCAGGAGGACGCAGACCACATTTTATCAGGGGGCCCATGGTTCTTCGGAAGAAGAAGCCCATTTCTCCGTAAATGGGAAGCCAAGTTTGACCCAAACACACTGAACATTAACTGTGCACACATTTGGGTCCATCTCCCAAACCTCCCTGCACATTTCTTCCATGAAGATGCGCTCCAAGGGATAGCCCAAGCTATCAAGGAACTCATCGCAATTGACCCAACTACTCGCACCCGGACTCGCCTGACGCATGCCCGCATTTGCGTCAATATCAATCTGGAGACTCAGCTCCCTGACCATCTCAATCTTATTTACAGAACATATTGCCGAACCCAGCCGTTAGAATACGAAAACAAACCCGCATTTTTCCTTGACTGCCAAACTCAAGGGCATCTTCCGTCCCAGTGCCCGAAGCGTAAAGAAGCACAGACCGTCTCCCACACTTCCAATCGGCCGGTTCAAGAAGAAAATCAGAAGCTGAAAACAAGAATGGGACAAAGCCAACACCACAGGAGCAAACAACAGCCCCAACCTCCTCCAAATCGCGATATGCAAAAGGCAAGTGGTCTGTTCACTGCCTCTAACAAGTTCAATTTTCTCATAAATCATAGTCTCTTTGATAATATAAATGTTGAGGAGTTCCCTGGAATGGATCTCCCTGTCCCAGACCTTCTCCCCCAACCATCCCCCAAGGCCAATCTTCCCCAGAAAACCCTTTCCCCACCACCTCAATCACGCCCCCTGTCCCCTCCCATCACCGGAATCGATTCCCTAAGCTCTTCCCCCAAACCATCTCAGTCCCCTAATCCGCCATCCCCATCCTTCCCACCCGCTGTGAAAGGGACGCCCCTCTCCCCATCTAAAACCCCCAGTGTCGAATCTGACAGTGACGATTCATCCCAAGAGTTCCTTGAACCGTGGAGTCCAAAACAAACCAGAAGTTTCAAAAAGTCCCAAATGGATGTAGGAGGTGACAGGAAAAAGGGTAGGCCTTCAGGTGTTGAACTGAGAAACCATGATACAACTGAAGATATAGCCAATGGCACCCAAAAAACCCTTTTCCAAGAACTCGGAAGCACCAACAGGGAAGAAACCAAGAGATCCAAACCCCCCACGCAACAAAGCAAAGGGGGCAAAAAAACCTCCAAGAGTTCCAAATGAAAGTCCTCTCCTGGAACGCGAGAGGGTTAAATGGGGCAGCCAAACAAACATTGGCTGCTGCCATGCGAAAAGATTATAATCCCACCATATTTCTCATCCAAGAAACCAGATTAGAGGAAAACTGGTCACAAATATGGTAACCAAGAGTTGCCAAAACCATTTGGAGAAATTGTGATTTTTCCCACACTCTGACGTCTGGTACCTCAGGAGGTCTCCTTTGTCTTTGGGACCCTACCAAAGTAGAAGGAAGAGTCATCTCAAGCGAAGAGTCCAATATTTACTTCTATGATCCCAACACCCAACTCTCCTAGGTAGTGACAAATGTTTATGCCCCCAACTCTCAACAAGGCAGACTGCTCTTACAGAATAACCTCACTCAGATGAGGCAAGCATTTCGCAATGTCCCATGGATACTAGCAGGGGACTTAAATACCCCCCTGCACTACTCAAAAAAAAGAGGAGGGAATAACTTAACCACTAGAACCACCAACGAATTCACGCAGTTCTTTTACTCAAATGAACTCATGGACGTTAATTTGAGGGGGTCTCAGTTCACATGGAGCAACAGACGGAAGGGCGGAGACCTTATCCAAGAACATTTGGACCACTTTCTGTTATCCCAAGAAGCACTTCCCCTCTTTGGTGATGCTAGCCTTCAGGCACTCCCAAAAATAGGATCCGATCACAACCCCCTTATCTTTGAAACTGTAAATAGATCTCAGTTCAAGACCCCCTTCCGTTTTGAGTCAATGTGGACACAACACCTAGATCTCAAAATATTGATTGGCGAATGGTGGGGGGAAAAATTCCCTAGGACTGTTATAAACCAGGTAATGCATAAACTTCGATCAATTAAATTAAAACTGAAGGGGTGGAACAGAAAGACATTCGGGAATATCTTTGAAAATAAGAAAAACATCAAAAATAGGCTCGAACATATTGAGGACAGGTTCCAAAAGGGATAGGGGGTTGACAATCTCAGAGATGAAGAGCGCGTTCTGCTTTCAGAATACGATAATACACTACGGAAGGAAGAAATGTTCTGGCATCAAAAATCAAGACAGCTTTGGCTCAAGGAAGGAGACACCAACTCCAAGTTTTTCCACATTTCCACCCTCAGGCACAGGGGAGCGAATAGGATTAAGGGCCTCACTAGGCAAGATGGGTCTTTCACCAATGACATTCACCAGATTCGGAATGAAGTTGTCTCCCACTTCGATTCCCTCCTAGGCCCCCAACCCCCTCCCTCCGGTTTGGCCGCAGTCTCCCTTCTCGAGAGCATTCCCAGTTCCATCACTGAAGCCATGAATGATTTTCTCCTTAGCTGTCTGACCCCTAAAGAAATTCATCAGGCCTTGTTTTCCATGCAGCCTGACAAAGCCCCTGGCCCTGACGGCTTCTCCCCTAGATTCTTCCAAACCTACTGGGACATTGTTGGCCCCGACCTCTGCCTAGCTATTTCCCAAATGCAGCTCACCATATCCATTCCCAGAGATGTCAATTCCACTTTCCTTGCTCTCATTCCCAAGGGGTCCAATTCCTAGTCCCTGTTTGACTACCGCCCCATTAGCCTTTGCAATGTCATTTACAAGATCCTGCCCAAAGCTTTGGCCAACAGACTCACAGGCATCTTCCCTTCCATCATCGATCCCTGCCAAGGGAGTACTATCAAGGGGCGAAACATTGTTGACGGTGTCATCACAGTTCATGAGCTTATCCATTCAACCCACATATCCAACAAGTCTGCCTTCTTCCTGAAGCTTGATATGAACAAGGCCTTTGACAGAGTGGACAAGGAGTTGCTGACCAAGGTCCTCCTCAAATTTGGTTTCCATGAGAATTGGGTTAATTTGATCTCAAACTGCATCTCCTCCTCTTGGTTCTTCATCCTTGTTAATGGGTCAGCAGCAAGGTATTTCCCCAGTGTCAGAGGTCTTAGACAAGGGGACCCCCTATCCCCCATTCTCTTCATCATTCTAGCGGAGAATCTAGGAAGGGCCATCAAATTTGCCTGCTCCAGAAAGTTGATAACTGGTATCAAGGCTGCCTCCAATCTCCAGCCTTCAACTCATCAACAGTTTGTTGATGACACCTTGCTGGCCACATCAGCCTCTGTGGCTGAAGCCAAAATCATTAAGGCTATTCTCAAACTCTATGAGGACACTGTTGGTCAGAGGATCAACTTCACCAAAAGTAAACTCTACTTCACCAACACCCCCATCAAGAGGCAGGTCAAAATTGTAGGCATTTTGGGATGCACCATTGCTGATTTCCCGACCACATACCTAGGCCTCCCAATGTTTAGAGGCAGACCAACCAAGACTATGTGGAACAATGTCACAAAAAGAATCCAAAGGAAATTGGCAGGCTGGAAAGGGGCCCTCCTCTCCCAAGCGGGAAAAGCAACCTTGGTCAAATCTATCCTCCAAAGCATACCAATGTACTTCATGTCCATTTTCAAAATCCCAGTGGCAGTGGGAGAAGCTATAGAGAAGATCCAAAAATGCTTCCTTTGGGCAGGTTCTGATAATCAGTGAAAGTTCCACCTGATGGCATGGGATAAAGTGTGCACTCCAAAAGATAGAGGCGGGCTCGAGCTGCGCAGGATAAGTCTCATGAATCAGGCCCTTTTGGCCAAACAGGCGTGGAAGGTTGTCACCAATGCCAATTTGGAGTGGGTCTCCATTGTCAAGCAAAAATATTTGCAACAACTGTCTTTCAAGGATGAAGGAAGTCCCAACAATGGCTCCCACTTTTGGCAATCCATAACCCACACCAAGCACCTTCTCCAACAAGGGTTAAGATGGCAGCTCGGGGATGGCAAAGATATCGATTTCTGGCATGAACCGTGGGCTAGGGATGAGCCCTTGGTCAAAGACCCTGACATTGCTGCAATCAAGCACCTCACTGATCACAAATTTGGACCCAGAGTTGTCGACTTCATCACCACTGACCAAGGAAGCCACAGATGGAAACAGATTCTGTTCAAAGTCAGAAATGTTGTCATTGACAAAGCTATGGAATCTCTACTGGATGTCCTCAGGGCAACTTTCATACCCTAGACTCAGGTGGCAGACAATCTTTGCTGGAAAGGCACTAGCAACGACCTCTTCTCTGTAAAATCTGCCTTCCAATTGACAGACAGGGCCCCAAAGCATCTCAATACCATTGACAACCCGACCACTGCCAAGTCCATTTGGATCAAACATCTGGTCCCAAAGGTGGCTCACTTCTGCTGGCTCGCTATCCATAATAGAATCTTAACAACGGACAACTTGATCAGAAGGGGTGTAATTGTCCCCAATAAATGCTATCTTTGCACTCAGGCATGGGAGTCCACCCAGCACCTCCTCCTCGAATGCCCCTTCACCTGGGATGTCTTCTCTTCTCTGTTAAGCAGGTTTCACGTCAATTTGGTATGGCCCAAATCCACCCTGGATTTGTTCACTCAATGGCCCAGTGTATTCAGGAATACCAGGCTCAGCTTCCTTTGGAAAGTCCTGCTTCATCATGCGACTTGGCAAATCTGGTTGGAGCGGAATAATCATATCTTCAAAGACAGCCCTCGAAATCCTGAAACAGTGGCTATCAGAGCGTTGTCCCTCGCCATTGAAAACTCCAGCCTCATCCCTTGCATAGACATCCCATCTTCTGGGACATAATATTTCCTATTCAAATCTCTGGGGATTCCCACCGAGTGCACCAAAGCCCAGAACTACCCCAGTTCCAAGAGTAACATCAAGTGGAATTCCCCACCTCCAGGTTGGCTTAAGGCCAACTTTGATGGATCATCCAAAGGAAACCCGAGGGATGTTGGGGTTGGCGGTGTCATCAGGGACTCTACGGGCAATATCATAATGGCTTTCACTGAAAACCTAGGGGTTCAAACTAATAACTACGTAGAAGCCCGAGCTCTTTGGAGGAGCATTGAGATAAGCAAATCGTTGACTAATCCTATCATGTTCGAAGGTGATTCATCTATAGTTGTTAGTCACATGAACAACAACAACAATGGAGGGTGGAACATCCATAACATAATCCAGGAATGTCGAACCTCCCTAAGTCAATGCCTCTAAAGCACGATTCATCATGTGTTTAGAGAAGCGAACAGGGTAGCAGACCTTCTAGCCAACAGAGCAGCCAACCAAAACAACCTGATCATTTGGGAAGAAGACTTCCCCCAGGATGTCCTCACGACAGCCAATCATGATGTGGAAGGCAACAACAAAGAGCAGCGTTAGCTGCCATAATGGTGTTTTTTCAACACCAAAGGTGTTCTTGGTCAACACCAGTCACAAACGGAAAAAAACCACAAAAGGCAGTTCTTACTACCACAAAGGTGTTTTCTCAATACCTTCGGTGTTTTTCCTCAACACCATGTCCCTTTGGGACTTATTTCACTGCATCATTAAGGCAGAAGACATGTTGCGCTCCACCACCCATACTCACATTAATAAGGCGGTTGAACACCTGAAGTCCACCGCCAACATTATCCAGGAGGTTGGATTGTTCCTTTCAGGCACCATTTATGAAATCCAGGAGCTCCCTGCTGTGCTCAAGGTCCTGTGGACTAATAATCATAAAGACAATGCAGAGCAAGAAGACAAGAAGGATTCCCAGTAACCTTGGGAAAGTGTCTACTCACAGCTGGACTGCCTCATTTCTTTTTGGTTTTCATTTCAGTTTCGTTTGTAATATTTGTGGTGATGGTTTGGCTAGCCCACAGGGGGTTGGACCCCTTTTTTGTTGTTGTCAGACTTTGTCATTTTTGTACAGCAGGCACTGTTCTTGCCCACTGTAATAGGGACGGGACCCTTTAACCCGATCTGTAAATAAAATCTCTTACCTACCAAAAAAAAAATATAATCAACAACAGCAAAATCAATTTCAACATCAATATTAGCCTCAGTATCAATATGGTCATCAGCAACAACATCAGCTTCAATTTAGAGAAGAAAATTAAAAAGGACACTTAGTTCAAGATATTCAAGAAATAGAAGAATCATCAAAAGGAAATGAATTCAAAGCTCTTACAGTAAAACTCTTAAACAATGAATGAGCATTCTTCAAGGATTTCTGAAGATACTAATGTTGCAAATGTTATAGAAAAACAGGATACAAGAGAAAAGACTTTAGAGGTACAACAAGGCCTAATTAAAGATGAAGATTGAAGATGAAGACAAAGATTGAAGACTAAAGTCTTAAATAACCAAATAATGTAATTAAGGGGGGTGTTGGAGAATATTGCATTATTTGATACATGCAAATGTACCCCCATAATACCTTTACGGTATAAATGTAAATATGTAATAAATTGAGGTTTGAGTCTATAGTTTAGATGAGTGATTTATATTTCCCCTTTTATGTAAGTGTCTATGTGCAGGATATGCACAAGTGTCATGTAAGAGTGTAATGTGCAGGATATGCACAAGTGTCATGTAAGAGTGTAATGTGCAGGATATGCACAAGTGTCATGTAAGTAAGAGTGCAAGTATGCATTGAGAGAATGTGCACAAGTATCATATATGTAAATGTAAAAATATGTAAAGTGAGGATGTGCACAAGTGTCATAAATGTAAATGTGCAAATATGTAAAGTGAGGATGTGCACAAGTGTCTTGTATTAGGAGTGCATGTAGGAGAGTAAGAGTCATGTAGAAATGTGCAAGTGTCATAGAGTTAAGTATGCATGTAAGAAGAGAGTGAAGAGTCTAGTATAAAAGTGGCAAGATGATAAGCCAAAGGTCATGGGAGCTGTCATATGGAGAGCAATAGTCAAGTACGTGACGAGTTATCTCCTATGTTTATATTATGGAGACAAAGCTCTACACAATGTAAGGGAAAATGATCTGTAGCGATCAACATATCAAGCATTCATAATAAATCTTGTATACAGATTTTGAGCAATATTATTCTTCATGCATGTACATGAACGAATTTGGACATTTACATTCCTATTTGATATTATAGTAAATGTTATTTTATTTATATTGGCCTGGATATATATATTTGGTTACTAATATATTTAATTCTACTCTTGATTATTGATATTACAACCTAAGATATCGTGGCCTAATTATAACGGGACCTGTGATAATTTGAGATAGTTAAGCTTAAAAGCCAACAGGTATGACTATGAAGCAACCAAACAAATGACAAGTCAAGAAAATTAGATCCATCCAAATCATCCAAAGTGTGATATAGGAAATAATGCATCAGTTGATTGCTCCAAGCCACAAGAAAACAAGATGAATAATCAAATTTTGCAAATGATGCAGATTCAAGCACCTAAGATTGAAGATGTGCATTTCAAATGTGATTCTTCTCCATCCATACAAGAACTTGAAGCAGAAGCCAACAAAGAGAATGAGGAATCAATGCATTAGGCACTTAAGATTCGGTCTTTCATAGCACACCAAAGAAAGTGTGAATACATCGCTTTCTACAAACGACGTCTTCTTCAAATGAACAATGCCAAAACAAAGAAGCAAAAAGTGATTGATCTCACTACATCAAGTCATAATCAAAATACAAAATGGAGACAAGTCAGCACAAAAAATATGGCAACACACGACAAATATTGGTGACCAGTCAATTCAATAATCGACACTAGATGCATGGTCCTTCACATGAAGACAATGGAGGAGGCACATGTTTCATGCATTGAATTTATAAGTATTAGATATGGAACAAGTAATTGTAATAAATGTGTTTTGGGGGTGCATGATCGATGGAACCCGACACTCCTCAGTATTTTAGTACAAAGTCTACATTGAAGGGGGGGAATTCCTCTCTCAAATTCCAACATTACCCTAGAATATTTTACCAAGTCAGAAGCCAAAGAGTCAGAGTCGGAAGCCAAGAGCCAAAGCCACGAGCCAAGAGCTGAAGACAAAGGCGGAGCTAAGACTACGATGTAATAAGTGGGAGTATATTAGGAATTATTACATCATAGCCCATGTGAGTCTGAGAGTGGCATAACCACCCATCACAAGGACTATGCATGCACTATAAGACAAGGGTAGTTATAGGATAAGTTAGAAGTTTGTTGTGCCAAAAATGGGCATCCCATATATTTACATAGCTATCATTTCATAATGCAAAATCATCGAAGCATCAAATTTTAACAATACCAAAAGTATCATTGCCTTAAAAATGAAAGACATGACATGGTCTCACAAGAACAAAAAACATAATCATCGAAGCATCAAATTTTAACAATACCAAAAGTATCATTGCCTTAAAAATGAAAGACATGACATGGTCTCACAAGAACAAAAAACATATTTTTCCTTCCCATGGAGATAATGGGAAAGATTTAGATTCTTGAGAGGTTTGAGAAACAATGTCAGAAACATGTGGTCTTTGGCCAAGGCACTTATAGAAATTATAAGAGGAAGATGATCTAACATCCATCAAATAGGAAAATCGGACCCTTCAATGCAAAAAAAGCTATATAAAGGCATGACAACATCCCTTGCATCCTTTCACTTTTTGTGTCAACTCATCTGTTGAAGCATAGGTACAGGCCTGTTATAGTTGGGAAATCAGTCCCCTAGAAACTAGAACTTGGATTTTAAGGCCAGTGTCTAAGTAGAAAGATTTCTAGACCATGTTGTGTTGTCTTGAAAAGCTTATTGTATCAATTCTGAAATTGACACAGTTGTTTAATTAAGATTTAAAGCATGTGTGTGTTGATGCCACAGATTTGGTGCATAGTAGGCATGTAGCAGACTGTATTTGTTCTTGTCATTGGCATGAAACATTAATAAATAAGAACATGACTTTACAATCTCGTTGTTGTGTTCATAACCTTATTTATATAAGTTTAATTTTACGATTTTTGGAAGTTATAATGTTATTGTTCCCATATTTCATATTAGTTACTACGTAATGAATTGATGTCGAATGTATGATGCATGGAGTCCATATTGGACGTGATAATTAAGCTAAACCAAGTCAGTTCTTAAGGCAACAACTAATGACTTTGTGATGCCCATGACCTGGTGGGATCAACACTTATCTTTGTTGAGTTCTCTTAAACATAGTTACCAGGTCCATCCAAACTTGGACCAAGAGTGCGAACCAGATCAAAGTCCTGCTTTTTTTTCTTTTTATCTTTTATGTTTTAAATTACAATGTTTTTTATATATTCAAACATAAAATATAAACTCATATTTATATAGTTATAAATGTAGAATTTTACAATTTTGTAGAAAGTATATATTACTTAAAAAAGATAAGATTTATTACCCCAAGCAATATAAGTACAGCACGGTGATATTGAGCATTTGATTTTTATTTTGGATCTTGAGAAAGAATGGTGGGCTGTGAAGGCATAAAACGACCCCACTACCTTTGTTATGGCCCTAATCAGACCTACATATTATCAACTGTGTTCTGAGTCAAAAAACAAGTACAAAAAAAAAAAAAAAAGGGGGGGAGGGGGTGTGCCGGCTCTTTCTCACCCCCCCCCCCCCGCCCCCCCCTTTTTTTTTAGGCATGACATGACACTCCCCCCCCCCCCCCCCCCGGGGCCCCCACCCCCCCCCCGCCCCCCCCCCCCGGCCCTCAAAAATATTATAAAAAAACCCCCCCAACCAAACAAAACACAGCACAAAAGGGGGTTGTGTGGCGGCCCCCCGCGCGGCGGGGGGGGGCCGGGCGCCCCCCCCCCCCCCAAAAAAAAAAAGAAAGGCGCCCCACCCCACCTACCCAAATGTGGGGGGGGGGCCCCCCCCCCCCCCCCCCCCCCCCCCCCCCCCCCCCCCCCCCCACGCCACCCCCCCCTCAACTCCCCTCTCCCCAAGCCCCCCCCCCCCCCGGAGAGAAAGAGAAAAAATAGCCCACCCCCCCCCCCCCCCCCCCCCCCCCCCCCCCCCCCACCACCCACAAACACACCACACAAACACACCACCCTCCCCCCCCCCCCCCCCCCCCCCCCCCCCCCCCCCCCCCAAAAAAATATTTTTTTCATATTTCGACCTTGAATTATGCAGAAATATAAATTAAACAAACAAATAAAGATCGGAAACCCCACAGATAACCAAAAAAGCATAATACGATGACTAAACAAGACTTGAGCCTCCACACAAAAAAGAAAAAAGAGAACGAGAAGGGAAAGAACAGGGGGTATAATTGGCCCAAACGTGATTATTGGGATTATGGAAATTTTTTAAATATAAATTTTGAGAGGGTTGTAGTTTTTTTTAATATCAGTTATTTATTACTATAATTTTTTATATAGGTTATATTGTGAAACATTAGGGGGGGAAGGACACACATAAACGGGTTATGGTTTGGGAGTGGGGAATGGTGTTAGTAGATAGGGTTAGGGGGAGGGAAGGAGTGGGCACTACAGAAAAAACCTAGGTATGGAAACCAAGGGGTAGGCGATGTCCAAGAACGAGACAAACGGAGAAGAAAGGCCCGGGATGGAACCATACTAAAAATAGTGGTTGTAACCAACTCGTCTATGTAATAAAAACTATTTATTTCAACCATTAAACCAAAAACTCATTTAACATTTTTAAATATTAAAATACAATAAACCTATTAATATATATAAATATTAAAATGCAATAAAATCCTTTCAAACTAGGTGAGAAAAGGGCGGAGGATAAACAAGGAGATGAAAAAAAAAAGACCTAATGAAACAATCCTAGAAAAGTGTAACCCCGGGGGGCCCTTCCATGGGATATGGGGAATGGTTTTTTCCTTAACATAAGGTTTTACCCCCAAGGGTTAGGTGGATTGGTAAGTGGGCACTTACCAAGAAGAGACCTAGGTTCAAACCTCGGGGAAAGCCAACCCTTTGCAAAGGGGTAGTCTCCCCCGAACCCTCTGAGCGCCGGGAGGAATCTCAAGGAACGATACCCCATCCACGTCGGGTCAACAAGACAAGACGGATAGGTTTGTTGAGAGCAGTCCCTGTGGTTAGAACACCTATTCAAACAATAATATTACATATATATAAATATTAAAAGCAAAAACCCTCAAAGAACACCAGGAGGGAGGATAAACAAGGAGTTAAATTTGAAGGGAGAGTATAAAAAGACCTAATGAAAACTTTAATCCTCAAAAGGAGGTCCGGGGTTTAGCATAGCGGCCTATGTCAGATACAAATTTTTTTTAGTCCCCATGGGATATGGGGAATGGTTTTCCTTAACATAAGGTTTTACCCCCAAGGGTTAGGTGGATTGGTAAGTGGGCACCAAGAACAGCAGGTTCAAACCTTGGGGAAACCAAAGCAAACCTTTGAGGGATGAGAGATATCGAGTGTCCCCAACTCACATCACAAGAACAAGATGGATAGAATAGACCCAAAACTTATCATAAACCTATAACTTTAAATATTAAATATAAATATATAAATATTAAAATGCAATAAATCCTTCAAACTAACACACGTAAAACCAGTGGAGGATAAACAAGGAGTTATTTGAAGAGAGTATAAAGACTATGACTTTAAGTGGTTTGATAAAAAGGGGAAGATAGGTAGGCAGGCCCTAAAAGTGGAAAAAAAAAAAAGGGGGGGAAAAAAAAAAAAAAAAAAAGGGGGAAGAGAGGAAAGAAAAAAAAATAATCTTTACGGGAGGATAAATATAAAATGATATCGTATGATATAATATATTTGTAAATTTAAAAAAATTATTTAATTTATTTTTGTGAGTAGTAGGGTATATAGGTTCTTGGACTGGACTGCGTAAATGGTATTAGTGGAAGGAGACCATTTGATATAAATAATGTTTATTGATCTTAATTTTTTTTTTTTAATTTATTTGTGTATGTTATAAAGATATTTTAATTTATTAAGTTGTTTGTGAGGGTAGAGATTTTAGAATTTCAAATGGAGATTTAAGGTACAAATCTTGTATATACGGTAAGGTTATACATCATGTTTCGATAGGTTTGGTGGTCCCCTTCACGTCGAGTCAACAATAACGAAGCGGAATAGGTTTGGTGAAAGTAGTCTTTGTGGTTTGAACCCTACACTTGTCAATTACTAAAAATAGTGTGGTTGTGACCAACACTCCTATGTAATTGGAAGATAATCAAACTGTAATTAAATAATCATATTAGGTTAGCAACTTTCTCTTACACAGCTTATAGCCCCAACTACTTTAATATCTAATTTATTAATAATTTAATCTATGAAATAAAGTTGTATGTGAATCTATCTTGATAAGATAAGAAAATTTAAATATTTATTATTTTCTTTTTTTGATTAGATGGATGAAGGAGTTTTGAAAGGATCTCCAAACCTTGTACAAAAGAGATTAAGCCTTGCCCAAAAAGAGGGAGCCAAAATTACTTACATTCAATAATAATCAAGGAATGACCAATCAGAGGAGTTACCCCTTCCAAAGCCAAACGAGTACATAGGTAAGACCATAAATAATTTAAAACTTAAAACAAATTGAAACCAAATCAAGATGTTAGAGATAACCATCCAAATGCAAATCAATAGCAGGACCTAAACCACGAACCAAGCCATGCACCAGTCTCATTCTCCCCCATGAGGTCGTTGCTTTCCCAGGCCTGCTAGCCCATCAAGGCAAGAATTTCTTCCACATTGGATATTGTGGCTTGTAAGGAGGAAACAATAGCTTGGAGATATGAAATTTGGTGCGAAAACCAAAAATCAACAAGCATCCCCAAGTTCTGCAACCAAGTCATCAAAAACTTGACCAAAGTAGAGCAAAGGCTAATTGTGTATGAGGTCATTATCGATAGAAGCAATATCCATTGAGAAATTATCTCGTCACACTACTAAACCATTCTGAATAACTCCTTTGTTAACCAATAAATCGACCGCTCGATTACCTTCCTTGTATGTATACTTAAACTGAACCTCTTCCAAATTTTGGATATATCTCTAAACTTCCAAAAAAATGTTCAAAATAGTCCAGGTAGGAGATTGAGATATTATTTAGTTTATTTATATTAATAAGTTGTATATGGACTTCTTATTTTAAGACTACACTCATTAGGGTCGATTGCCTAATATGAGAACCAAAGCCATCGTGGTAACACATGCACACACGTCATAGTTTGAACTTTGGCTCTGTGAAAGTAAATTATTTTTTATTAAACATATTTTTCATTTCCTTTTCTATCAAAAATATTTATCATCTTCCTCAAGAAAATTATGTTTCCTCGAGTGATTCCTTGTGCTTATGTTTCCTTAATTATTTTCTTCATGTTATTTTTATTAAGAGAGAAAATATCACTTGGTCAATTGTCTTTTAAAATTTGAATTTAACCTGAATAAGAATCATTGGCTAATGATTGGTTAAATTATATGCTACTTAATTTTTTTCACAATCTAAATTTATTTAATTTATTTTAGCAATTTCATTTTGATACGTGATTGAATTATGATGATGCATGCCCATTGTGATCTTGAGTTTGATTGTTTTATCATATGAACATAATGTTGTAACAAAATAACTAAACACAAATAAAGATATATAGAAAGAGAAGCAGATTGCCAAAATACTCTTTTGTATTGATATTGATACAACTTTTTACAAAAGATTTTGAATGGCCCCAAGTGTGTTGGAAGCAATGTTACAATGCTTCTTGTCTCTCTGAAATATAATGTTTTCGATACAAGAGGGGAGATCCTCTGACTCTTCTACAAGATGTGATGTTCTTCGCTATCTAGTTAAAGCTTCAAGTAGTGAGTGGGCTTTGGTATCCAATGAGCGAGTCACTCCAACTTCAGTAGCTTCTCAATGAACCTATTACCTGCACACATTCACACAACAAGCGGATCAATAGCACCTGTCACAATAAAGAAATAAATCCAATGCTACACATAAACCCTAAGTTGATGCGAGTGAAAAGCAAATAATAGGAATAAACCATGAACTAATGGCCTTGCAATCAACTGATATACTAATCTCTGCTCTGTATGATAATTGTTCTCAAGACTGTTGAACGCGGATGACGCACGATGGTGGGATGGAAACCGTGGACCTGCGGTTGTGAAACCGTGGATGCGCATTTTCGACTCTAGAATTACAGACGAGCGGTCTTGGTTGAGAAATAATATACCTCAAGAATCGAACCATCAGTACGAAACGAAGATTGTGCGTCATGATTTTGCTATGGATTTTGGGTCAATTTTAGTAGCCTGTCGGTATGCAAACTCATCTCCCTTTTCTTGGTGGAATCATGGTGCCTTTATAGGCCTCTTAGGGCTTTGGAGGGAGGTGGCAACAATCTTGCCAAGTGGTTTATATGGGCTGTCAGGTAGAAGGAACAGTTACAGTGAGTCACCCAGTGTGCCTCACTTAACTGGGGTGATGTGGTTACAAGTGGAGTGGGATGTGGGATCTTGTCCTATGTGAAGGGACAAGGAAGACAAAATGGATGAGATGTGGCATGGGTTGCTGGAATATGCCCCATATGCAAGGACAAGGGAGACAAGAGTGGATGAGATGTGGCAAGGATGTTGGATGAGGTGTGCAGGACACATGTCCAATGGGTAGGCAGGGTATCCTAGGGTGATTTTCCAGATTTTATAAATCTGGAAAATAGGATAATATGCAGGATTTTATATCCCTAAGTTAGAACTTAGGCATATAATTTTATTATGCAGGATTTGATGGTGGGGTGATAAATGTGACTTTGAATGTGCTAAATTTTGGTGTCTACAGTTGCCCCTTTTTGTACTGCATTGTGTACAACACAATGTGATGCAAAAACTGATTACACTCGAATTTTATTTGATGAATGGACTCAACTCTCTTTGGTGCAACGAAATCAATGATTATTGTAAGAAACTTTAATTGCGTGTTTACCCCCTCAATTGGCAAATGGGTAACGAATGAGACCCAATAGCCAATTGAAAGTGAAATTAGATGTTGCTCCAAGTTAATGGTGGACTTTTGTTCTACAGATTACCTTTTGGTTTGTTGACATGCAAGAGATGAAGTAAAGGAACCAATCACCCTAGGCGCTTGTCCTAGTGACTGTTAGCAATTCTGTTATGCAATTTGATAGAGTTGTAATTTATCGTGTTTTGTAACCTCACAAAGTAGGAGACATTTCACCTTGGTTTGTTTTGCGTTGAACGTCATTTTGAAAAATTGAAGCATATTTGTTTTCTGATTCTTTTTTTTAAAGAACCATGGTTGAGCGATTGTGCATTTTTTAAACCGCAGATCTATGGTTTCAACGCGTTAATCGTGGGTCAGCGGTTTAGGCTACAAATCGCGGATTTGCATTTGTAAGCGTCCCAAAAAAAATGGATGCATGTTTTTCATCGCAAATTGCGATTATAAATAGGCTAGTTGCCTAGTCATTTTCACATTCTTGCCATTTGTCATTTGTCGATTTGTTGAGAGTGATGAGTGAGATGGAGATTGACGAGGGAAGCGGTGGTGGTGGTGACGGTGGTGGTGGCTCGGCTGGAGTGGAAGGTGGCGTTCGCTATGCCCAGGTTGGTGGTCTTGCCCCTTAGTTTAGGTTTCATTTATTGTTTGTTTGTTGTTTTTGGTTGTTTGTTGTTTTGCTTTTTTTTCTTTTTGAAATTAAGTGGGGTTGGTAATGGACATGCTCTTTTTTTTTATTATTTATTATCACCTAAGGGTAGGTGCCAGTTTTTATTTTTTTGGTTTATTGTTGGTTGTTTTTTCTTGATTATTTATTATCACCTAGGGGTAGGTGAATTTATTTATTTTTTGGTTTTTTGACGATTGCATGGGGGTAGGTGAAAGGTTTTTTTTTATACTAATGCATGTCATGTTTTGTTCTATTTTTTAGGTGAAGCTGCTCGATGCTCGCCATAGATGGCCTCGTGCTATTCAAAAAGTGTGGAAGGCCCTTACAGACGATGATTGGACTTTTTTGGAGACAGTTAGCCTAGATGGGTGTGGACGGTTGGGTACCATCCATGCTGATGAGGATTTTCTTTCTACTCTTGTTGAGCACTGGGATCCTGATCGAGGTACCTTCCAGCTTCCTACGGGGGAGCTTACTATTACTTTAGAGGACGTATACAAGATTTTGCATATTCCTATTGAGGGTGCATCAGTGAGTGTTGGCCTTGATAAGGAGGTTGCATTGCGACCTATATTTGGTGACCTATAGGATGTGGAATACAACAAGGGAAGCATCGCATACCTTGATTTGTTCTAGGTAGAGAGACTTGGTGCAGTTCAAACATTTATGATGTACATATTGAGCAACATTTTGTTGCCCAATTCTATGGGGTCAAGGATCCCGTGGAACCAAGTTCCTATTGTCTTAGATTTGGTTGGTGATCCGCGACGTTTGGCATGGACTCCCGCTCTTATGTGTCAGGTTTACAATGAGCTCTATGAGGTGAAGAAGTAGGGGCAGAAGGGACTTAGTTGTAGTTTGGTACTTCAGATATGGTCTTAGGAGCACATTATTGTTGGTCACCCCGTTGGTCTTCCTTGTACTTGCAATGCTTTCGCTCCTCATGCTTATCATTGGCTTCTTAGTGAGGAGATGAGTCGGGTTACGGTGGATGCTACAACATACAGAGATATGCTCAGTTATTTGACGAGGGATTGGATGAGTTGGCACCCATGGAGGGGTGTGGATTGGGCCACTGATGCTGTAGAGCTTCGTCGTATTTGACGAGGCCGATGGCTTGTTGGGGCGCATCTCCATGAGATGGATTTTATTCAGTTTATCGGAGTGTAGCGGCAGTTTGGTTTAGTTTAGGGTGTTCCTGATGCGCTTGTTACTTATAGGCATCGAGGAGACAAGCTAGGGCTTCCTGTCACTCTTGATTTTTGGAGGGTTGATGACCCTTCTGACGATCATGATATGGAGCTGGTCGATTTGGATGACGTGGGCACTAATCCTGAGTTTGATGCATGGTTTGCTTCTCAACCTCCTTGGATGTCGAGTGGAGCTGTTGATGATGAGGGGAGTAGTGATGAGACGAAGGTGGCAGGGTGGGTTCCTTGGTCGATGAAGCACCGTCGAGGTAGTTCTTCTAGGGTTGAGGTTGCGATTGATGTATAACAACCGATGGAGGGAGATGGATATGGGGATGGGGACGGGGTTGTTCCTTCTCGACGGATAGAGGAGGAGTCACGCTCAGCTTTAGAGGTGACTCACCTAAAGGGCAAGTTGGCATTGTACCAAGGCAAGGTGACTCATCTGTAGGTTGAGGTGGATGGTTTGAGGGGTGGACCCAAAAATGATGGAATTGATGCTAGGGATGTCAATATTACAAGGCTCGAAGGTGAGGTGACTCGGTTATAGGGCGATCTTAGTCACTTACAGGCAAGTTTTGATGGAGGTGACACCGTAACTACTATTGTTGCTCTTCGAGTAGAGATTTCTTAGCGGACGGCTCGACAAGGTGCAGATTTGAGGAGCTTATGCAAGGAGGTTGTCTACATTGAGATGTTGGAGAACATTTTGCATGAGCGACAAATTCCTTTACTTGTTCCTCCTTCGTCATCAGTTGCTACCACTAGCCGAGGGACTGAGACGAGTCACAAGACTCATCGACGGACTAGCTCACATGGTGCTTCATCAACATAGGGTTCTCGAAGGGATCCTACTGGCACCAGCTAATGTGCCTTACTATCTCTCTTTTTGTATTTTTTGAGGTGTATCTTTTTTTTTGGTTATGAGCCTTAGCGCTCCTATGTATACAGCCTACAGGTATTTTGTACTGTGAGACCTTTATATATATATATATATACATGGATTTTATATTTTGGTTATCTCCTGTGTTCATTTTGTAATGTTAATGTATGCATGTTTTATGGGAATGCTTTATTATTGTTTTTTTGATGTAAATGCAATCTAAATATTTATGTGTTTGCTCTACGATGATTTATGGTTTCCATGTGATGTTTTTGCGCTTTTTATGTCAATGATTGATGTAAACTAATATGGAATATGCAGTTTAATTATTTGTTTGTGCAAACTATATGATGGAATGTATGATGTTCATATGATATTTTTATAGCTTAGGAATTTAATTGGCCATTACTTTGTTCATTGTTTGCAATTGGGGGTATCCAACTTGGTGGCTTTTTGCGGGTGATCTTATGATGGAGATATGTATGTGATCATGGAAGAACATATGGATGCTGATATGGAAGATGATATGGATGTTGATTTTTAATAGTAAAGGATTTTCAAAGACTCAAACAAACTAGTGCTATCAACCAAACTTACTTGACAATTGTCTAACTTTATTTAGGACCAATGTGTGTGCAAGTGAAGTTCATGTACTAAATATTGAGCATGACAATGACCCTAAGCAACCAAGAACTAGTGTGTGTGTATGTGAAGTTCATTAACCCATTATGAGTAAATTGGGTGTGACTTGTTATGGGATTTACCAAGAAGCTTGTTTGCCCGTATGTGTGGTCAGAGGTCTCCCTTTTGGGAGAGAGACATGTCGCCCCGCATGAGCTTAATCCACTACCAATCAAGCGTCTATAGCCCCGGTGGAGGCTTGCTCCATAGTCCAATGATCATATATTTAGGCCTTGGGGATGAGTACGTATATTTCTAAGGGAAATGTAGTACGATCCTTACAACTTTAGATATATATGGTGTATGTATGGAATTTTTTAATTTTGGATAGAGCTTTGGGAAATCGAATTCTCAACCGAAGTGTGATGAGAATATGATCATATCCTTACTACTCTACATTTTGTTTTATATTTGGAGAGCAATCGTGATAGTGGTGAAAACCACTATTTTTTATTTTGGACTATGTTGCATGATAGGACAAGCGAGGAATACCCTATTTTCTATAACAAAATAACTGAATACATCTAAATATATACAGAAAGAGAAGCAGATTGCCAAAATGCTCTTTTGTATTGATATTGATACAACTTTTTACAAAAGATTTTGAATTGCCCCAAGTGTGTTGGGAGCAATGTTACAATGCTTCTTGTCTCTCTGAAATATAATGTTTTCGATACAAGAGGGGAGATCCTATGACTCTTCTACAAGATGTGATGTTCTTCGCTATTTAGTTACAGATTCAAGTAGTGAGTGGGCTTTGGTATCCAATGAGGGGGTCACTCCAGCTTCAAAAGCTTCTCAATGAACCTGTTACCTGCACACATTCACACAACAAGCGGATCAGTAGCACCTGTCACAATAAAGCAATAAATCCAATGCTACACATAAACCCTAAGTTGATGCGAGTGAAAAGCAAATAACAGGAATAAACCATGAACTAATGGCCTTGCAATCAACTAATATACTAATATTTGCTCTGTATGATTTTTGTTCTCGGGACTGTGGAACCGTGGATGCGCGGTGGTGGTCTAGAAACCACGGACCTGCGGTTGTGAAATCGTGGATGTGCATTTTCGACTATGGAACCGTAGGATGGGCGGTCTTGGCTGAGAAATAGGATGCCTTCAGAATCGAACCAATAGTACAAAATAGAGACTATACATCATGATTTTGCTCTAGATTTTGGGTCAATTTCGATAGCCTATTGGTATGCAAACTCAGCTCCCTTTTCTTGGTGGAATCATGGTGCCTTTATAGGCCTCTTAGGGCTTTGGAGGGAGGTGGCAATAATCTTGCCAAGTGGCTGATATGGGTTGCTAGGTGGAAGGAACAGTTATAGTGAGTCACCCAGTGTGCCTCACTTAACTGGGGTGATGTGGCTACAAGTGGAGTGGGATGTGGGATCTTGTCCTATGTGAAGGGACAAGGAAGACAAAATGGATGAGATGTGGCATGGGTGTCTGGAATCTGCCCCATGTGCAAGGATAAGGAGGACAAGAGTGGATGAGATGTGGTAAGGATGTTGGATGAGGTGTGCAGGACACATGTCCAATGGGTAGGCAGGGTATCCTAGGGTGATTTTCCAGATTTTATAAATCTGGAAAATAGGATAATATGCAGGATTTTATATCCCTAAGTTAGAACTTAGGCATATAATTTTATTATGTAGGATTTGATGGTGGGGTGATAAATGTGACTTTGAATGTGTTGAATTTTGGTGTCTACAAATGCATTTAAATATAAAATAGTTGATGAGTTCATGATTGATTTTAATTAATATGTAAATTAAATTTTATTTCTAAAATGATATGAATACTACATTGATTTGGTCAGAGTGATTAACAAGGATTGCCTTCAATTGAGTTCAAATGGAAGGCCATCATTGAAAAGAGGAATTATAAATGTTAGAACAATGACATGGCCAAAGAATGAAAAGTGTGCACAATTGCATTTAGGAATAATTGTAGGGTTGTTATTTTTTAGATGAAAATGGAATTATAGTGAAATAATATTGTATAAGTAGACTTGCATGATGGTTGAATGTTTGCATTGGTCTAAAATTGCATGATTGTTAGCATAGGTGTGGTTCTTGCATGATAAACAAGTAATTGTAAAGATAAAATGTATCGCCAATGAAGCTCTTTTCAAGAGGATTAAAAGAAAATAAAATTCTTGAGTGAGTTAAGTTTGAGACAACCCTATTGACACCATGAGATACCTTCTTTGTCTAGGCTCCAAGGCATCTTGTAAAAGTTTGGAAAATGATAGTGTCAAGGGAACAACTCCATGGGAAAATTTTAAAACAAAATAAAATGCCTTCCCTCACCTTAATGGACTAAAAGTAGGCGCTTGGAGCCAAAACCCCCAAAAGAATAACACAATTAAATCTCTTATAATATATAAATGAATAATTGGTTGCTTTAAAATGTCCATTAGCTTCGAATACATGAATGAATTAT
This sequence comes from Wollemia nobilis, assembly GCA_028583015.1. Taxonomy (NCBI): domain Eukaryota; kingdom Viridiplantae; phylum Streptophyta; class Pinopsida; order Araucariales; family Araucariaceae; genus Wollemia; species Wollemia nobilis. Next base: position 1,217,073 of record JAQPPZ010000762.1, read on the forward strand.
TGACTATTTTAGAATGTCCTCTAGCTTGGGAAACATTATTAATTGCTTTGGAATGTGCCCTAGCTTAGTATACATGAATTGTTGTTTTCTTCAAAATTGATAGGGAATGACATGTATAAACTTTTGATTTTGCAATATGTGGATATACTTTCTAATATGTTGATATAATTTCTATTTTGTACTATGTTCATGGATAATATTTTGACAGCTACTTTCTTATCCAATTGTACTTGCCTATTTAAAGGCCCTTTATGCATAATAATACACAGTTCCTTTCCTTTCAAATTTCTCATAATAATATTCACATCAGTTTGGTATCAGAGCAGTCGTTCCTGCTCCTTTTTCTATTTATTTAAGGCACCATGTTGTCTAAAAAGAGTCTCTCCCTCAAAGAGATCTCTCAAAGAGCCAAAGCGCTCTTGACGGATATTGAGTTCATTCGTGTTGCCATGCTAGCAGAAGAAATGACATCTATTGAAGATGAAGTTCTTCCTACCAAAAAGGAAGAAGATGTTGAAAAAGAAAAATAAATTCTTCTAGTTGAAGAAGAAATTGCTGAAAATCATGAAGCAATACCTGGATTTGAACCAAGATCTATGGGCACAATGCCCATTGTCTTACCTTTAGACGATATTGTTGCTGAAAAATTTGAATAAATTGATGAAAATCATGTTGTTATTTTACATGATAATGTTGTAGGTTTGTTTGCTGCAGATTTGAAAAGTGCAGATTCATTTGAGGACTCTCCTAATGAAGCCCATGAAGTTGAAGCTGACAAGATGCAAATTCCTGATCTATCTTACAATGAATCAAAAGAGGAGCTTGTGGTTTCCATGCTACCTCGATTTATTCTTTGTGGTCTGTTGGCTCTACAACCATGGAGGCCTCTTTGTGATCCTATCTCCTCGACGATGTTGTTGCCATCACTTGCCTTCATCAACAACATAAATTATGGCCCTCAACATTTCTACAGCTCTATCCTCCTCTCCGACTACTCTATGTTGTTCCTCTTTTCTTGTGGCCCTACTTTGTGTGCTCCCCAACCAACACGTGCCCCACCATGGCCACCTCCCACAGTTTTCTTATGCCACTTTTCTATTCAATTTTCCTATGCAGTTTTACCTCGCAACATTTTCGATGGATCTCTCATAACCATATGGTTCATGATTTTCCTTCCCTTTTGACCGCATTGGAGCCCAATGCTCTTACGATGGGGAGGAATGATAGGGAATGACATGTATAAACTTTCTATTTTGCAATATGTGGATATACTTTCTAATATGTTGATATAATTTCTATTTTGTACTATGTTCATGGATAAGATTTTGATAGCTACGTTCTTATCCAATTGTACTTGCCTATTTAAAGGCCCTTTATGCATAATAATACACAGTTCCTTTCCTTTCGAATTTCTCATAATAATATTCATATAAAAAATGTACCCTACTTTGATTGGGTAGGCTATACAGAAAAAAGCTTGGCCAAGTTATGATTGAAATAATCATTTTATTCACATGCGTGTATGATTTAAGGGGAGTTCACATAGATGGAGTATTTGTTAATTATTTGCATGATTTAAGGTGACTTCATGTGGGATGAAAATTCATCGATTGACTGTATGAATTTCCATGATTGTCCTAATACTTGGAATTTTGTTTGATCTTAGGTGACTTCAATAGGAATAGTTACATGACCAATATTTTCTCTCCTATTATGTTGATGTTCGGTATCTATTTTTCCTTGTAGAAGGGTGAGTTTTCTTGGATAGGGAAAAGAACTCAGGGAATTTCTCCTAAGAATTTCATGGTTAGGTGGTAAATCGCCCTAATCATGCACTCCCTCCTCATAGCTCAATAAGTAGAAGTACATGGCTTTTGGTGGTCACAAACAAAATATGCATAGAGAGTGTATATATAATAAGTGATGGCTTCATAATGACAAATGTCATGATTAGTTTAATTAAAATAAATTACATGACTAATCATATACATGGAGGGTTTGTGTTCATTGATCACCAATGATGATTGTATCCATTGGTGGGTGGTTTATTCATGGTTGGTGGTTAATGGACATAAATTGTATTTGTATTATGAAATAGAAAACTTAGTAGTCCAAGAATGGCAAGAGCTATCAATATAGTTACCTTCAATTAAATAACAAAGTGTATGATTTGAAAGTTGTTGAATATAAATCATATACCATATGTTACTATATCACTTCTATATATATATATATATATATATATATATATATAGAGAGAGATAGAGAGAGAGAGGTTGTACTTGAGTCCCCCAAATTTGACAAATCACAACTCTCTCCTTTAGAGCTTGAGAGTTTACAAACAAATTCAATTCTCATCTCAATTGAGTTGCTCTAGCTAGATACCTACATCATTTTTCAAAAATGTTTGAATTCTTGATTTTCATTTTTTGAATCTTCTTCAATTTTTTGTGTGAATACAAATATTCCAGAATTTAGCATCCTTCTTCTTGATATTTTCCTAGAACAACCTTCACAATACCAAAACTCCACCTCCACTATCTATGCATTGCATCTTAGTAGAGTAATATTTTTTAAACATCGTACTATCATAGTCCACTTTACTAGATTTGGATTGCTAGTTTCCTTCCTGAAGCACAAGTGCAACCACAAAAATTATAATAAATAGTTTATATCAAAACACTTTGATGTTATAAAATAAAGCAATAATTACTAATGGAAAACATTAAAGTAAATCTTAATCACTATTTGAACTAGGTAGTCAATATTTTCTTGTTAGCTTTAGCTAAGCTTACTACTTTCTCTAACCATGGAAAAGAGAATTGAACTTCATGATCCTCAATTAAAACCCCTCTATTGTCTAGCCTATCTGCATATTTATTTCCTTCCCTTAACATATGTGTAAACCTAATTTTTTCAAACTCTATAGCAAGGTCTTGTATTTTCACAATTACCTCTAAAATTGCATTTATGACTATTAGTGAATCTCTTTTCATCCATAATATGTTCCAATTCATTTGTTTGCATGTTTTTAACCCTTCTAAAGCTGCCCAAGCTTCAACTTCATTATTTGTCTTAAATCCACTATTGAAAGCATAATGAGACAAAATATCTCTTCTATCATTTCTAATTATTCCTCCTCCTATTGTTGGTCCTAGATTTCCTTTAGATGATCCATCAAAATTCAATTTGACTAACTCCACATTTGGTGGTTTTCATTTTGTATGCTTTACCTTCTTTTTGTTTCTCCTATACGCAACATCATAATTCCATTTGATGACTTGACTCCATCTATCAAGGCTCCCTACTTCCAAATTAAGGATAGGGTGAGTTGATAGGATTGGTTTAGAGTCCTCTATGGCAAAACAAATCTTCCTTTTAATTACCTCTAAATTGGTTTCCTTTCCTTTAAATATTCTTCTATTCCTTTCTAACCATATAGTCCAAAGTATTGTATCTTTTGATATATCTCAAATTGTTTGTAAAGCCTCACTTTTAAAAGTGCTTTGCCATTGCTTTAACCATTCTTCAATTTTACCATTCATCACCATGCATTTACCAAACATATTAAGAATCCATTGCCAAAGTTTTTAAACTATTGAGAAGTGTTCCAAGAGATGGTCTATACTCTCCTCCTTTTTACAAATAACACATTGTGAGGGACCATGAAAACCTCTTTTCATGAGGTTATCCCAGGACAAAATTCTTCTATGATCTACTAGCCAAACAAACATTTTGACTTTAGGAATGCTCGGGCTATCCCCAATATCTCTTCATATTATTGTGATATTCCTATTTTGTTGGTGCTTTACATTATATCCACATCTTGTTGTGTTCAACTCCCAAATCAACTTATCCTTGGCTCCCCTTGGAATAATCATTGTTGTTATATTTTTTCTCAACTATCACCTAGCATCAATGTCTTGTATACTTGTAAAAAAAGTTTTTTCTGTTTGTATCTTCCTTCCTGATCCTTGTACATAATGTTTGAAACCATATCACCATACTTGTCTTGAAGTAATCTTATCCATGATTTCAAAATTGAATCTAGATTGAGTGGTTTTTTATTATATCAAGCATCCATCCAAATAGAAACTTTTTCTCCAGTTCCCACCACCCATCTTAGACCTTTAATCACTAAATCAATTGATTTTTTAAAACCATTTCATAGATAAGAACCATTTTGTAGTGAGAGTTCAATGACTATTAAGATTGGGTCATTCGGCTCAACATATTTAATTAGAAGATTTTTTTTCATTGTCTTTGACTCTCTTTGTACAATCTCCAAATTACTTTTCCCCAAAGAGCTAAGTTTGCAAAATGACCGCATAATATATAGATTAAACTTTTTCTATCAATTTTGGCATAGTATACAAGGACATTACTATGTTGGAATGACCTGTAAGACTGATTTAATTAGTTGCATTCTTCATGCTAATGATAACCATCTACCTTTCCAATGAAGAAACACACACTTATATTGAGAGGGGGGTGAACAGTATAAGATAAAACTTATCCTTCCAAACAATAACTGCAATAATAAATCAATGCACAAAATCCATACACATAAGAGATAAGAGTTTTACATGGAAACATCCTTTTGGAAGAAAACCATGACAAAATATTGCTTATATTTTTTCAATAAAATTCATGGGCACCAACCCACAAGAGACACCAATCCCCTTGTACAAGTTCGTGGGCACAAACCCATAGGAGACACCAATATTCTTGTTACAAGTTCATGGGCACCAACCCACAAGAGACACCAATATCCTTGTGCAAGTTCGTGGGCACCAACCCATAGGAGACACCAATATCCTTGAGGCACCAACCTTAAATCTGAAGGCACCAACCTTCTACTCACAAATCTGATTAAAACTTTGCTCAGGTCTGCTCCAATATTCTTCACTATGTCTTTGGACTTTATGTGCATCAAATGAGACTTGTGTTCTTCAAATATACCTTTCACTTGCAAGTAGATGTCTCCTTATTGTTAGTTTTATGTATCCTTCAAACATCAACTTGTTGGATGTTCTCTATACCAAACTTAATGCTCTACGCTCTCAATTAGTCCTTGCTAGATATTGACTTGTCTGTGTGTCTCTCCTTCCTATTCGATGCACGCTCCATGCTTTCACATTGTTTGTAGGCTTTAACAATAACTTGATTTTAATGCTATCTATCCTATCGCAGTGATCTTCTATGTGTGTATGCAATCAAACTCTAATAGTTGTTTGATTAGACAGTAGATGTATTCCTCCACACATAACTATAATGGATAATAGGGTATGCTCTGGTCTTCTTTATCCACATGTGGGTAAGACTATTTGCTGCAATTCTACACTTCCAATTTAATAAATTTTTCTATGATTGGACTCACCTCAATTGCGCTCCACATTGATTTTGGTTGTTTCTTGAATTACATCAACATCATGCCCCCGACCACCTTGTCGTTGTTGTGTTGCTAGACCACCACTTTATTTGCAAGTTCTCTGCCACTATTGTTGTGCATCTCTGATTGCATTCAAACAAACATTTTGCTACTACTAATGCTTCCTCTTATTCTCGACACCAAATATTTAGCTTATACGGTGGCCATAATAGTCTCTCTGATGGTTCGAGTCTCTCATATACGTCCACATTCATGTTCTTGTTTGTTGCTTTCTTCATCTCTCTCCCTTTTGTGGATTTCTTTCTTGTGACCACATTTAATTAATGCATACGCATCTTGGTAGGCTGTCACTCATCTTTCTATTTGACTTATCTCCACACTACAATTTTTTGCTTTCTGCATAGCATGATTCGAAGGCTGATCGACAAAATAGAGAGACGCTTGAAGAAACCACCAAAATTAAGTCAACCGTAGCTAGAGAAGTCCAACTATTAATGATTTTTGCACACCATGATTCCTCCTCAATAATTACCAAAATAAATTTATGCTTCGTCTGCTCGATGGTGAATGCTACCCACTGTTATGACTTTTCATACCATATATTTCACCGTTGTGTACTTTGATAATGTTGTGTATCAATGCTCCATTTGAATCTTCTTTCAACACTTGGCACGAGCGTTACTCCTTAATGAATGTGCATTATGTATATAAAATCTTCCAACTATGATGCTTGGTTTCTTTATAGGTCTATTTTTCCTCCACAACTCAGTTTCGATGATGTTCAATAATACTTTGCAAAGACAAATTTTCAACGTTCACAACAACATGTTGGAAAAAAAACTTACTACTGTGATGTTTGATTTCTAATTCTCCTCAATACTTGTATTTTCATAAGAGCAATGGTGTTGGCCAAAAAACTTCCTCTACTCAACTGCATCAGGTGGATCTCATGGTGTAATAAACTTTTCATCTAGATTCTCCTCTATCCTTTCTTCAAACGACATCACCACTTCTTAGAATGGTGATGTGATGTGTCTTAGCCAATCTAGTGGTGTTGTGGATGCACTCCATGAGGTGCTCAATGAAAATATCATGGCCTACCTCTGATTAAGTATTTCAAAGACAAAGTACCATCGCTATCAGTCATGTGGCTCGTAAGATGATATTCGCTCCGGTATCGTTGTATGACTCGCAAGTTGATATATGCTTCAATACTGTCCACGTATTTCACTATATTTGAGGTTACCTCTTCATGCCACCGCCTTGTTGTCATGGCTCTATGGAATCCCTTTGATTCTTCTACTTCATATGTCTCAATGACCGATCTGAAATCTATCTTCGAAATACTCTTTGACTTTGTATTATATACGCAAAATTCTATCTTCTTGCAAGGTCGACCCATAATATTAAACCTTTAAATTTCAAATTCACTTTTATATTATATTAAAGGGGTCGGTCCCTTTACTTTATAATAAAATACATATAATATTTAAATCAAACCTATAATTTAAATCACCTTTGAATATATTGCCTTGAATAATTCACCCATTGTTTGCTAGAAACCAAGTCAGAATTTGACATCAATGACAACTCAATAATTCTAACATCCAACCCAGTAGTTTATTCTAAACTTTACTTATAACTAGATTCTATAATTCTATCATCATTTTCCCCTCAAATAAGAGCATCCCTAGATAAGTTGTTGGTAAATTTTCATCCTCCATTTGAAGTAACCTACATATCCCTACTTTGATTCTAGTTGGGGTATTTAGGAAGTAAATTTTAGAGTTTGTCCTATTAATTTTTTGTCTTGATGCTCTTTTGTATTCCTCTAATAAGTTATTCCAAGCTCTGGCCTCATTTATCATTTCCCTCCCAAAATGGTTGTATCATCTATAAATTGTTGATGGGTGATGTTGTCAATGCTATAACTAGCCTTAAGTCCACTTATTAGACCATATTTGTTATCCTTCTTCAAGTCCCTACCCAATACCTTTACCGTAATAATGAACAAATATGGTGACAAAGGATCTCCCTATCTAAGACCTCTCTTGGCTTTAAAATATTTTTATTCTAACCCATTAACCAACACTGAATATGAAACTATAGAGACACAAACTTTAATCCATCTATTACTACAAAAAGAAAATCCCATTTAACCCTATCATAGGCTTTACTCATATCAAGTTTTAAGAGCATTGTTCTCTTTTATTGAAGTTGTTGAATGCATAACTTCATGAGCTACTATGATCTTGTACAAAATATATCTCCCTTTCACAAATCGTCCTTGCTCTTTTGAAATAATTTTGTCTAACATAAGTCTTAACCAATTTTCCATCACTTTGGAGATAATCTTATATGTCATATTACATAGGCTTATGGGACTAAATGAATCAAACAATTTTGCATCCTTCTTTTTTGTAATAAGGGTAAGATATGTTGCATTTATTTTATAAGGTATGTATTATTTTACCTAGATTGTTCCACTACCACGAATAAAAATCCTTCACTATATCCCAATTATGTTGATAGAATATTGTAGAGAGCCCATTCAGACCTGAGGATTTATCCTTATCAAAAGATAAAAGAGCTAAATAAACTTCTTCCAAAGTAATAGGCTCCATCAGTTTCTTATTGTCTTCATCTATTATAATTGTAGGTACTTCTTATAGTAGTTTATCACTAAGAACTTCAAACTCCTCCGATCCTAGAATATTCTCATAAAAAAACCTTACCTCCTTTCTTATTTCACTTTGGTCTTCATCCAAACCCCTTATACTCATTTAATTCTACTAATTCCAGATGCTAATCTCTATACTATTTCCATCCTATAAAAAAACTTTGTATTTTTATCTTCTTCTTTTAACCAGGTCTATCTTGATTTTAATCTCCAATATTTCTCTTCCTTACTAAAAACATTATGATATTCACTAAGCAACTCCCTTTCCCCCGAGCTTGGATTATTATGATCACCCGTTTGGAATTTTGAAACTTTATCTTTTAGTTCTTCTTTCTTCTAAAAAATACTTCCAAAAGTGTTCTTGTCCCAATATTTTAATCTAGATATCATTGATTTAATTTGTTTTCGAAGTGTATACAACCCACATTTTCCTGAAGAATTCTATGTTTTTGCTATCATATCAACAAATTAAGGATGGCCTTCCCACATTTGATCATATTTAAAATATGATCTTTTTTAAATTCACTTACCTCCATTTTAACTCGTATTGGCTAGTGATTTGAACCAATCCTTGTCAAGGTATTAGTTTTAGTACAAGTCCCTTCATTTAGCCAATGATACGAGAGAATACACCTATCTAATATTTCTACTATTAGGTTACAACCTCTCATATTATTGGTCCATGTATAGTTGTCTTTTTCAAACTCAACCTCTTATAGATTATTGTTTTGAATAAAACCTGAGAAATATCTCATACTTTGAGTTAATTTCCTAATTTCCCAAAATTTTCATCTAGCTTGGTTATGGCATTAAAATTTTATATGACCATAAATTAGGTTTCTTGGTATTTACTTCATAAAATGGCTTCAATCCCACTCCATAATTCTAATCTTCTTTATTGAGTTGTAGGTCCATAGATATTGATAAGCATGAAACGAATATTTGCAAAGTAGCATCTGACTAAAGATGCTATCCAATGCCTAGTTTTATGAATGATTACACATGAGGTTCTTGTAGGATTCCAACAAGTTAGAATTCTCCTTATTTATCCTCTAGAACCCATAGCATCCCATTCACATCTCGTCCATACTGCTTTCATAGTTTTGGAAACTTCTTCTTTTGTCATTTAGTTTCTTGGATACAAAGAATATTAGGCTTATTACTTAAACAAAGCTCCCTAATACACCTCTACTTTGAGGGGACATTAGCACCCACTTTTTTTATGAAATGATAATAATGTCTCATTAGGAGCTATTGGCCTCGCTTGCAAATTACCAATATCATTTTGTTGTTTGGTAAATAGAAGTTCAACCAACTTAGTTTATGTTTCTTTCTTTATGTTTTCTCTTGCTTGATCATTTGAGGGATTTTCTTTTTTTTCCTTACCTGTATCAGAAGTAGGTCTTATTATTCTATTCCTCAATATTCTTTCACAACTTTATTTTTCATTATATTTATCCTCTCCTAGATCTACTATGGAAGCTTTTGACTTGTCCTGCTCATTTTTTGGTATTTCCTTATTAATGGTAGAGGTATTAACATCTAACACTGCATTTTATATACTAATTTTCTTCTCCCAAATGGTGCATGGTACTTCAAGAGAGTCTTCAAAATTTAATGAGATACTTTCCTTAGGTTCATCGGGAATGTTCTTCCCTAAATCAGGATCATACTGAATAGACGGTTCCTTATTAATATTATGAACTTGTTGTACTGTGTCCTCTAAGCTCTGATATTCTTTTTCTTCATAGGATAAAGGCTTAAAAAAATTAATATTTCTTCCAATATCCTTCCTTACTGGTATCCACTATTAATTTAATTTCATCTGTCTAGACCTATTTTTTGGAAGCTGAAAACCATCCTCATCCACGTCCATTTGTAAGTTTCTCTTGGAGTTTTCTACATATGTTTTTGATGGCTCTTCTTAGGGCATGATATCTCAATATGCCCCACCTCTTGACATATTCTACATCTAAAATATATGTTTTCATAACCTATGGTTTGGGTTCACAACTTACCCCCATACTTAAGAATGATTGATTCCGCTAAAGGTTTACTTATATCAATCATGACCAATATTCGAGCATAAATAGCCAAGAATCCCTCTTTAGTAGTTTCTAAAATCTCAAGGAATTATCCCAAAGTGTTGGCTATTACCTTTAAGATATCCATTTTCTAAAATTTAATAGGCAACCCATACATCCTAACCTAGACTGGTACTAGGGAAAAATTTACATTTTTAGGTGCAAAGCCTTCATACCAGTGGGTAAGGAAGAGTCCTACTCCTCCCATAAACCAAGGGCATCCTTTTGGGATTTTATACCTTTCCTCCTTAGAACAAAAAATGGTTAGGAAGAAACCTTTGGGAAGAAAGGATAAACCCACTCTTGGAGAATTCCAACTCCTATCAATCCATTTTCTCAAGGTCAAATCCCTTGGCCAAGACCCATTAAATTTACCAAAAATTATTGTATTTAGAGCAACAAGGATTGATCCTCTATGAGGATATCACTAACCTCTACTACTAGGGATTATTATAAGGATTTAGTTATAAATTATTCCATAGGAAGAAAACCATAACTCAAAATCTTCTAAAATTTACTAGAATATCCTTTAGTGATTATAATATTTATTAAAAACAACTATAATAGTTTGCATGTAAAAATTATAAGATAAGGATGAGAAAAGAAAACTTAGCTAAAATTTTTTATGCCCAAACAAAATTTCTTGCCTCATTGATGCCCTAGCCCTCCATTGCTCCTCCCATAATCTGAACCCTAACTGCCAAATATCTGCAATTTTATTTTTCACGACTTGTAAAATCCTCACTGCTCTTGTTCTAGATTGTTAGCTTTTGACGCTAGATACTTAATGTAAAATCAACCAGAAGATCTAAAATGAGCATGCAATGTTAAGTATATGATAATGGCAATGTATTAAGCATAAATGAGAAACTTCTATAACTACTCATAAAAAAACCATTAATGAAAGCTCACAAAAATATTACATTGATAAAATGGAGGTCTCAAACTCTCCATATTGTATACATGATCTACATTATATCTACTACTATTCTACTAAATGTTATCTTCTTTATCTCTATTGCTCTCTTTGTTACTCCTATAAGAAGACCTATATATAATGAGACATGACTTTTGGCCTTCCATATTCCTATGACTCTTCATATTCCTATTCTTAAGGACTCATGTACATGTGGACAACATGCACATTTACATCATTGCACATTCTAATAATACTTGTGCATTTATTACATTGCATAAAGTAAATACTCAAATCCTAATCTAAGACAAACTCCTAATCTAAAGATGTACCCATGGTGGTACATTGGCATGTACCAAATAATGTAATATATTCCAACACCCCTGTATTACATTATTTGGTTATTGAAGACTTTAGTCTTCAATATGGATCTTCATATTTTAGATTTTCTTCAACTTGATCTATTCAGTGTTCATTTTATTCTTATAGCTCATGTTGTTTTTTCTTGTCTTCTTCATTCCACTGCTTCTCTGTATTTCAAATTGATTGATAAGATCTTTGTTCTTGAATGTATTCAAGTATCTTTGATGAACAATAGATCTTATTATCTTGCAAGTCCTAAGTGGATCAGAATTGATCCATTTTATTTCCTTTTTATTCTTTGGAAGACCTTTCTTCTTGTTATTCAGAAAATTCAAACTTGAACTCATTAATAGTAGACGCTTCAAAAATAAGAATTTTGTTTTTTATTGGTTGGAGGAAGGGTTTTGAAAGGGATCCCAACCCTTTTACAAAGAGAATACAACAAGCGAAACAAGCTCGAGAAGACTAGCTTCAAAAATAAGAACTTGAAAAAGATAATATAATATGAATATTATTATCTCTTCAAATATTCTATAGTACTTATCTTTGTAGTAATAGGAAAAATATGAGTGAGATTTTCCTCCATGATATTTACATGGATGAAAAGTCTAGCAATTTGCTTTCTCATGACCAGTCTTGTTGCAATAAGTACATTGTGAAAATATTCCTACTCCTTTGTTACTTGTCTTTGGAAATTCAAATTCATCCATTTCCTTGATAAACTGGTAAAACCATTTGCATACAATTGAATCTACTTTACCTTTACTTATTTCATAGATTTGTAGGATGTCTTTCTGATCAATATTCTTTTCTACTTTTTGTATATGATTTTTGATTTTATTCTCAATATCTCCATTAATATAGTTGTCATCAATTATACTGAATAGACGGTTCCTTATTAATATTATGAACTTGTTGTACTGTGTCCTCTAAGCTCTGATCTTCTTTTTCTTCATAGGATAAAGCCTTTAAAAAATTAATATTTCTTCCAATATCCTTCCTTACTGGTATCCACTATTAATTTAATTTCATCTATCTAGACCTATTTTTTGGAAGCTGAAAACCATCCTCATCCACATCCATTTGTAAGTTTCTCTTGGAGTTTTCTACATATGTTTTTGATGGATCTTCTTAGGGCATGATCTCTCAATATGCCCCACCTCTTGACATATTCTACATCTAAAAGATATGTTTTCATAACCTATGGTTTGGGTTCACAACTTACCCCCATACTTAAGAATGATTGATTCCGCTAAAGGTTTACTTATATCAATCATGACCAATATTCGAGCATAAATAGCCAAGAATCCCTCTTTAGTAGTTTCTAAAATATCAAGGAATTATCCCAAAGTGTTGGCTATTACCTTTAAGATATCCATTTTCTAAAATTTAATAGGCAACCCATACATCCTAACCTAGACTGGTACTAGGGAAAAATTTACATTTTCAGGTGCAAAGCCTTCATACCAGTGGGTAATGAAGAGTCCTACTCCTCCCATAAACCAAGGGCCTCCTTTTGGGATTTTATACCTTTCCTCCTTAGAACAAAAAATGGTTAGGAAGAAAGCTTTGGGAAGAAAGGATAAACCCACTCTTGGATAATTCCAACTCCTATCAATCCATTTTCTCAAGGTCAAATCCCTTGGCCAAGACCCATTAAATTTACCAAAAATTATTGTATTTAGAGCAACAAGGATTGATCCTCTATGAGGATATCACTAACCTCTACTACTAGGGATTATTATAAGGATTTAGTTATAAATTATTCCATAGGAAGAAAACCATAACTCAAAATCTTCTAAAATTTACTAGAATATCCTTTAGTGATTATAATATTTATTAAAAACAACTATAATAGTTTGCATGTAAAAATTATAAGATAAGGATGAGAAAAGAAAACTTAGCTAAAATTTTTTATGCCCAAACAAAATTTCTTGCCTCATTGATGCCCTAGCCCTCCATTGCTCCTCCCATAATCTGAACCCTAACTGCCAAATATCTGCAATTTTATTTTTCACGACTTGTAAAATCTAGATTGTTAGCTTTTGCCGCTAGATACTTAATGTAAAATCAACCAGAAGATCTAAAATGAGCATGCAATGTTAAGTATATGATAATGGCAATGTATTAAGCATAAATGAGAAACTTCTATAACTACTCATAAAATAACCATTAACGAAAGCTCACAAAAATATTACATTGATAAAATGGAGGTCTCAAACTCTCCATATTGTATACATGATCTACATTATATCTACTACTATTCTACTAAATGTTATCTTCTTTATCTCTATTGCTCTCTTTGTTACTCCTATAAGAAGACCTATATATAATGAGACATGACTTTTGGCCTTCCATATTCCTATGACTCTTCATATTCCTATTCTTAAGGACTCATATACATGTGGAAAACATGCACATTTACATCATTGCACATTCTAATAATACTTGTGCATTTATTACATTGCATAAAGTAAATACTCAAATCCTAATCTAAGACAAACTCCTAATCTAAAGATGTACCCATGGTGGTACATTGACATGTACCAAATAATGTAATATATTCCAACACCCCCTGTATTACATTATTTGGTTATTGAAGACTTTAGTCTTCAATATGGATCTTCATATTTTAGATTTTCTTCATTTTATTCTTGTAGCTCATGTTGTTTTTTCTTGTCTTCTTCATTCCACTGCTTCTTTGTATTTCAAAGTGATTTATAAGATCTTTGTTCTTGAATGTATTCAAGTATCTTTGATGAACAATAGATCTTATTATCTTGCAAGTCCTAAGTGGATCAGAATTGATCCATTTTCTTTCCTTTTTATTCTTTGGAAGACCTTTCTTCTTGTTATTCAAAAAATTCAAACTTGAACTCATTAATAGTAGACGCTTCAAAAATAAGAATTTTGTTTTTGATTTGTTGGAGGAAGGGTTTTGAAAGGGATCCCAACCATTTTACAAAGAGAATACAAAAAGCGAAACAAGCTCGAGAAGACTAGCTTCAAAAATAAGAACTTGAAAAAGATAATCTAATCTGAATATTATTATCTCTTCAAATATTCTATAGTACTTATCTTTGTAGTAATAGGAAAAATATGAGTGAGATTTTCCTCCATGATATTTACATGGATGAAAAGTCTAGCAATTTGCTTTCTCATGACCAGTCTTGTTGCAATAAGTACATTGTGAAAATATTCCTACTCCTTTGTTACTTGTCTTTGGAAATTCAAATTCATCCATTTCCTTGATAAACTGGTAAAACCATTTGCATATAATTGAATATACTTTACCTTTACTTCTTTCATAGATTTGTAGGATGTCTTTCTGATCAATATTCTTTTCTACTTTTTGTATATTATTTTTGATTTTATTCTCAATATCTCCATTAATATAGTTGTCATCAATTATTTTCATCATGTCATTGGAAGATGTCTCTATAGAATCTAAAATTTGCCAACCTATTAGCTTTTGAGTTATCAAAAAAATTTCTAAGCCATATTGGTTCTTCTCTTCTAATTGCATTTTTCCTATTATCATTTCTAGAATCAAGTATGTCTCTGAACCATTTTGATTCCTTGAATCTTGTATACTTAATAAGCTTTTCCATAGTTTTTTTAAAGTAATATTTCTTGTAACTCTTTGATTTAAAAAGAAATTTTTTAATAGAAATTAAAATATCTAAACCTTTGAGGTTGACTTCCTTATGACTCCCTAGTTTTAAGTATGTGATCAAATTTGATAATATCTTTTCAATATCAAGTTTTGTAGAATACCTTGTATCTATCAAATACTTAGCTTTCTAAATTTTCCTTTGAGTTGAATCCCTTTTGTCTCCCTAATGTTTTGATAATGTTCAACTCCTATTCTTCAAGAAAAGCACTTTATTTCTCCTTATAGAAAGCTAAATATAGTTTTGATGCAATTTCAATTGATAAAATTATCTATCTTCAAGATCTTTAAGTTGGATTCTCTATGTCCCTTCAATTTGTATAAGAGACTAATATCAAAAATAATTTTTCCAACTTTTTAGCAATTCTATGTTTTTGCTTCTTTCAAGTTTCAATAATATAATTTCTAAATTTCAATAACTTAAATTTGATGTTGAACTCCTTATAACTCCCTAGTTGGAAATTTAGAAACAATGGTATTTGCAAATATAATATTTCAATTTTTGGTGTAGAAGTCCTTATTTCTCCAAGTTAATTTTTTTGCAAATATTTCAATGCAATATTAATTTCATGCATGAATAGAGTAATTTAAAAAACCTTTTCAAAGAACTTCTTTCTTCAATTATTTGTTAAGGCATTCAATACTTTCTCTAAGGTCATCACATTATTTCTCCCATTATTCAAATAACCTTCAATATAATTAATTAACCTTAAATTCAAAAATAGTATGCCTTATAACTCCTTAAACTTTGCAAAGATTTAATTTAAATATTTTATTACCTTCTTGAGTATGGTGCTTAAGGCTTTAACTTGTTGTTGTTTGACTCTATGACCTACGTTCTAAATATGGTCTCCCTACAATTAATGCTTATTGGTGCTCAATATTTTGACTCTTCAATATGGTCTCCTTCTCCTTTACTTTGTAGCACTTGTACACTATCCTTTCATGCCTTGATTGATCATTCTTCTTTCTCCTATATTTATTTTTGACCTATACCTTAATTATATGTATGAAGGCATTACAAGTGTGTTGGTTGACGCTTCTTTTACTTCAACATGTGGTACTCAACTTTATGTTTCTTCTAGGGTGCTTCAATGTAACTCTTGCTCTTCTCCAACGTAGCTTTTCAATCTTGTTTTTCAACGCCTCTTCATTAGCTCTTGTAGGTGGCTTGAGGTAGCTCTTCATATGAATTGTAACATCTCTTTAGTTAACATTCTATATTCCTCCTTGTTATACTCTTTTGTCTCCTTTGTAGTAGTGGTTGAACTTCCCTTGCACTCAGACTATGTTCAGTGATTGGCATTTTGTCATGCCAAGTGGTAAGTAACAGTTTTACTCCTTTGATTTACCAACCATATAGGTACTGTAGGCTCAAAAAGGCCTCATACTTAGCCAATTTTGTAAGATTTGGCCAAGTGTTGAGAAAAACCTTAAGAGTAGCGTTAAATGTCATTGAAGTGCAAAATCTACAGTCAACAGAATCAAATGATGCATAGCAAAAACTAGAGTAGCAAAATTCAGAAGGGTAACTTCAGCTCAAGGTTAATTTTTGCGTTGGAAGGTTGCACATATAGAAAATTTTGTGAAATTCGCTAAGTGTTGAAAAGAAAATCAAAGGCAACATTAAATTATATTGGAGTGCAAAATCTACGGTCAACACAATCAAATAGTGCATAGCGAAAAATGGAGCAATGGATTTCAAATAAGTAAGGGCGATGTAGTGTGAAAGTCTACCAAGAACCAACACGATATCAAAATTTTGCAGTCAACATAGTCAAATAGTGCATAGCGAAATTCAGAGTAGTGGAATTGAAACAAAACACTACGAAAGACAAGGCAAGTTTTGGTAGATGTTGCAAAGTTCGTTCAGGTAAAACACAGTTTTGAAATCCATAGTCAAACTGGTCAAAACTAACACAACGGAGATTAGAAGAGTGGATTTTGAGAAGAAGATAATTGTCGATGGAGATTTTCTAAGATAAACGACATAATTGTAATTTAAAGGGTATGAAACACTACCAGGCTCTTATTTTGTAGTCAAACCAGTCAAAGGTGACCTAGTGGAATTCGAAGGAGCAGATTTCATAGAATGACGCAGGTTGCTTTAGAGCTCTAATTACACGATTAAATTGATCAAACCCAACCCAATGAAATTCAAAGGAGCAAATTTTGAAGTTGAAGAAAATGCAACCAGTTGAAGTAGAATCTGAAGAGCACGAGTGAAAAGAACCAAGGAAGACCAAGTATTATTGGAATCAAGATCCATTTGGATTTTTAATTATATATCTATGGATGAGAAGCCTGATCAAGGACAAGGGATGGACCAGATCAACCTATAACCAGTGCAACTGTCAGATTCTATTGAGGTCTGAACAAATTGGAAAACTCAAAATTACAGAGTTTCATGGAGTGCAACTCCTTTATTTTTCTTGTAAACCAATAAGAGGCTGCCACCTCAGCATCATGTTGATCTGTCATGAAAATCCTTGTAATGTTCCCATTCTTTCTTCTATTGTGTAAAAATCTATATAAAGAGGTCGAGCCCTCATTCTATGGATTGACTATAGAGTGTTTGCATGTCTTATTACTATAATTTTGCTAAAAAATCAATAGAAGGAGCATTACTTGGATGTTTTCCTCAGGCTTGTGTCTTCATATTTTGTGAGTTTATTTTGTGAATTCATTTCTACTATTGTTGTTATAGTTAGTCAATTCTACTGAGATTGAATTGCTAATTTGGACTAAATTGGAATGGTTCATGCCTAAACAAATGTTGTAGAGAGCTTATTTTTCTGTTAGTCTGAAGGTTGATCTAATTCTGCTATTTATATTATTAACATTTCAGATGTTTGAAATAGTTATCTAAGTGTTTTATTATTATTTAATGATGAAGATTATTAGTTTTGAATGTTTTTAGTCTTAAGTGTAACATATTAAAAATGCGATTGATTAGAGGATTATTGATAGTTGTCAATATTGTTAGCTTTATTCAATCATTATTCATCCAATTGTTTTTTAACCCTCATCTCATTTCTATCCCTAAACTTACACTTTTAACTAAGCTTAATTGAGTCAACACCTAATTAGTTGATAAGGTATACCAACATATTCTAGATGTTGTATTAAAGAAATATTTGATCCATCCAATGTTGAGGTTTGAGCTATGATTAACGAGTGTGCACCTCCAAGAAAGTCATAGATTCATAATCACAGTTCAAGTTTCATTGACATCGATTCAGACCCCAACAGTTCTGGCATGCCTGGTGGGACCCTAAAGACACATTATATTTCCCTATACCTATTTATTTATTTAATAATACTTGAAGGAATCAAGATTTAGTTAATTGTATTGACCTCATTAAGTGGAGAAAGTAAATTCACTTGGCGACTCCCTAAGTGCAAAAATCTAGAAAACCACCCTAGTATAGTATATTTTTCATGCATACTAGGTCATCTGTTAAAAATAGTCGAGACCCTGTTATATTTTATAACCTTCCCTTGAGAGGGTCCAATATCATAAGAAGTTTATTCCCAGACTCATTGGTAGAAGAAGTCCCAATCCAACCACCCCCTGTGGTGCCTCCAAGACCAATTCCACCAAGAATCCTACCTATGATTGCTCAACAGGTTAATTAGAACCAACCCTCACATAATTATCCCAGTTGGGATACTTTTGGACTGCTCAGACTTGATAATATGCACGACATCCCCCAACCTATTACAAAATTCATACCCACATTTGATGGTACCAAAAAGACTGCATATGAGCATTACCAAGACACACTAAACTTAGCAGCTATTCACAATATCAAGAATCAAGATGTCATAGTCAGACTTCTAGCCCTAGACTAGTTTATAACCTTAGAAGATAAAACTATCACCTCATGGGAAAGATCTAGTTGACCCTTTTGTAGAAGAATTCAATGAGTCATCTGATCCATTTTTCCTTCTAAATCAATTTACAACTATGCAAAAATATCAACATGAGCTAGTATCTAATTTTAACTTAAGGTTTAGCAGAACCTAGAAGAGGATTCCCCTTGAGGCCAGACCAACGGTATCTTTAGCATATATGTAACACATCAGATCCCTTGGGTTATACCTAGGTCTACAAACTTATCAATCAAGCATAAACATCTTTCCACAGGTTTACTAGGTAGCTATCCAAGCAAAAAATATATTAGTTATTATAGGAAGACTTCCACCGAAAATGGTAATGCCTTACTACTATGATATTCCTTAGTTCCCACCAAAAGTATCTACTCCATATATGGATCCTCCATCATCCCCACAAGCAGCTCCACCATTTCCTCCAAAAATAACCCCTGATGTCCCTTTCCCTCCTTTTCCATCTCAAAACTCCCAAGAAACATTTGTTTTACTAGACGTCCAGAGAACTTTGAAATCGTTCAATAATAAGGTCAATGTAATTAAAAAGTGGGAAATGGAGAGATTTCAACTAAGAAGGTTCCCCAATATTAATAAATATAGAAGCTAAGTACGAGTGGTAATGCAGGGTCTAGAGTCAATACAAATCAAGTAGAGCAAGAGTTTAAATCTGAAACTAGCTTGGTCAATGTTTGGTGCTTAGTTTGCAATGGTCCGCATGATTCTAAGACATGTATGATGTACCAATGTCATGCACAACAAGCAATATAAAAGGTAGAGATAAATTATATGGGGAGAATTAACATGTTATGGCAATATGATTGTCATGATTGAACAAGATTTTCCTGAAGAGAAGCAAATCTCGATCATGACCAAGTCCGAAAAGAATTCTTTGCAAGTAGACCCCCCAAAAAAGTGTAGTTTCCAAGTTCCTTCTCAAAAGAAAAGGGAATCACCACTACAAAGCAATGACAAGTTTTCCATTTTGTAAACTACTGAAAAAAGTAATGCAGTGCCTAGGAGACAAGAAAAGGAGGTAAACACTCCAAGAGGAGGTGAAAAGGAGAAGAACAAAGAGCAAGAAATTTCTAGGAGGAAAGCCCAAGAAAACTGAGTTTCCCTTCCATCACAAAAGGCCAAAGAATAGAGGGTACTCAGCAGTACAAAAGAAATCTTGGGGAACCAAAAAAAGGTATGAAAGGCCTCCCCTAGTTCAGGTGGATTATAATATTGTGGATGAGTTGAAAAGAGTCCCATCTAGAGCAAGCTTGTATGATATACTTTTTCTCCTTGGCCAAATAGATTTTTTGAAAGCCTCTCTACATAAAAAGTCCCACGAAAAAGAAACCACCATAGTTTTCAATTGGCACAGGATAAGGAAAACATGTCTCCCATCACCTTGAAGAACAAGCCTCCTCTTTTCTACATATCTCTTAGAATGGAAGGATGGATAGTTGATAATTGTATGATAGACTCAGGCACCTCAACAACTATTATGCCAAAAGCAATTTGTGATGAGATGGGTATGAAGTACACACAATCATGTTAGGGGGTCTTGCAACTTGACGATACCCTTATTAAGACTGTAGGATTTATAAAAGATATATTGATGAGGTTGCATAGAGCTCCGAAGGTAACCATCATCCAAGAAATCATGGTAGTTGATCTTCAGCCTTATTTTAGCATATGCCTTTCAAGAGAATTTACGACCAAGATGGGAGGTTTTTTAAATTAAAACTACTTTGCTATGATAGTTCCCTATAAAGGCAAGAGAATAAGGATAATCCTAGAGAAGCCTGTATCTTTCCCTATTGAAAAAATCGAAGAAGATTTGTACAATCATTTAGTGATGGAAGAGCCAGAGTTAGTAGAAGTCCTAGAAGATTTAGAAATTGAAGATGCATTGCCCTTTAAAGAAGATTATAGCCTGTCAGAAACAAGGTTGGGTACGTACAATATTTCTTCAGAGGCAGAGAAGAATATCCCTACCATATCTAACCAGTCACTTAGGCAGACGAAAGTTTAGAAAATGCATTTTGATGGAGCAAGGTGCAAAAACAAAGTTGGAGTTGGTGTAGTGTTAGAGTCTCCTTTAGAAGGGGTGAAGAGTTTTTATTTTAGATTCACTTGGGCTTGTACAAATAATGCTACGGAATATGAATCTCTATGCTTGGGATTGATGCAAGCAAAAAAAATGGGAATCAATATATTAGACATTTATGGTGAATTAGAGTTGGTGGTCAACCAAGTTATGAAGAAGTGCACCAGTAAACATCATTATCTGAAGACATACAGGAACAGAGTATGGGACTTGATGGACTCATTTGATGCACTAAATCTCCACTCCATCCCTAGAGGACAAAATATACTGGCCAATTCTTGGCAGTTTAGGGCTCTGATTTCAATCATTCTTCAGACCTGGGGTCAACTACAAGTAAAAGAGTCAAATTAATCTTCAGACCTGCAGTTTCAAACAAACAAATATTATGGTAAGTATTTGATAATGATGATCAAATAATAGACTTTTTAGTCAGAGAAGCTTGCTTAGCCAAATGTGTAGGAGGAACTTCCCTAAGAAATAGATTAGCAAGATATTATTCACTTGAAGAATAATCACATTCCTAAAGGCCTAATCACATTTAAGAGCTTGTTTGATAACGAGGATGGAAGGAAATAAAAGACTATGAAAGTAGATGATAAAATATGCAGTGAAGTCAAAAGTGAAGAGAAAAAGAAGATCAATTTTGGAGTAAGGTGCTATCTGAAAGAAGTTGAGGGGGTTAAGGCACTTTGTTTTAAATACCCAAAAAATATTGGTTGGTCATATGAGGACCTCAAGGTTTATGATAAGAAGGTCATTTAGCATACCATTGAGCTAGAGCCTGATGCAAAACCATTCAGACATAGAAAAAGGCCTATCAATCCTAAAATTGAAGCTATAATGAGGCAAAAATTGCTTAAGCTCCTTAAAGGGAAGATCATCTATCCTATCAGTCATTCCACATTGGTTGTTAACTTAGTCCTAGTGAGAAAGAAGAATGGAGACATCCGATTATGTGTGGATTTCTATAACTTAGCTTAGAAGGAAACATGATGTAGCAATACTCTATTAAAAAAACATGTGCTAGTTTTTGATTCACCAGATCACGTTACGCAGTAAGTGAAGAGCATACTACTAGTGTTGGAGGCTTTCTGGTTCACCATATCATGTTACGTGGCAAGTGAAGAGCATAATAACCACAACAAGATGTTTTTAATGGGGTTTTTTAGAGAAAGATAAAAATAACGAGTTAGGAAGGAACAAAAATGCTGAAAAAGAATTTTTATTCCAAAAAAAGGAATAGTACAAATAAAAAAATTTGAACACATTTCGACCTTTTGGGTCTCATCAATGGAGTGTGAGTCTTAGAGAGGTACAATATCCTCTTTTCATAATCCTAACTCTAGGGGAGAGCCAAAATGTAATGCATATGGGATAAAAATTATTAATGCATATGGGATAATTTGTTTTCCCAAAAATTCAATAGAAACAGTAGGTTTATAGACCAAACGATAAAAAATACATATTAAATATTCCTATTCTTAACGCCCCAAAAAAACCCACCCTGTTATAAAGGTGCATTAAAAAATATGAGAAACAAGATGAAGAAAATGTCCCCTTACAAAATTTTGTTCTTGCAAAGATAGGATTTGAGAGGTTTGTGATTCCTCCAGTAGATGATGGCTTGTGCAATATGTTTAAGTTGCCTATCCTTAATCCACTTTTCGAACATGGGAGAAATAACATCTTTGCCCAAGTGCAAACTCCTAGAAAAATCATAATTGTCTAACTTCAAAATAAATGAAACATGTTTGACTTTGGTGCCTTGTCTGCATGCAACTCTTTCGAGAACTCTAGCTAGAAGAGAGGCTTTTCCATAAAATTTGACTTTTTCAAATAGTGAAAGCAAAAAATTAATCTTATACCCTCTAGATCTAAGTCTATTAAAAAAATTGTTCTAACATAAACAAAGCCCTCTCTCAAGCTTTCTCCGACTAAGAACCTGTTGAGCTCACTTAAATGAAGGCCTTTTGCTGGTGAACAGGATGATGAGAAGAAGTTGGAATGTATTGATAGGCATTCATTGGTTTCTAGAACAAATTTCTACACAAAATCCATATATGAACAAAATCAGATCCTTTAAAAAAATAGTATCCAACAAAGTCACTTCTGAATCTAAAATAGATGCCGATATTTAATGCTTAGGTAGAAAGATCCATAAGTGGCCAAAAACCTATCAAGTTCTTCCATCGAGCCATGCCAAACACCAATGGCATCATCAGTGTATCTTTTGTAGAACAAAATATTATCCATAGCAACATTAAAAACTTGCTCCCACATAGAGCTTTACAAATTAGGAAGCAGGATTTTGGGTGAAATGCCTAAGTGGAAGCATGCGAACCATAACCAATCCCCTCAAACGAGCGAATCATGGCCTAGCAATATGCTCCATCCTATCCTATGGGAGCATCGCTCAATGGTAATGAGTGTGGAGTTCTTCGAAAGTGTGGTTTTCGTTGGATGTTTTTCCTTATGGGTCCCATGTTAATTCGAGGGTCCATTATTTCACTCCTCCCATACTGTCGAGTCTCATAATTTTTGAACTAAAAATTTCTAAATGTATACCTTGAGAAACGTTGCGAGAGTCTTGAGCTATTATCCCACATATATCCGATGATGGCCCTCATGGTGGTATTTAAAGCACAACACCCACATAGAGCTTTGCAAATCGAGAGGAAGGCTTTTGGGTGAAATACCCAAGTGGAAGCTCACAAACCATGACCCAACTCCTCAAACAAATGAATCATAGCCATCCTCTCCCATGGGAGCATCGCTCAATGGTGGTGAGTGTGGAGTTCTTCCAATGTGTGGTTTTCATTGGCTATTTTACCTTGTGGACCCCATGTTAATTATAGGGTCCATTATTTCGCTCTTTACATACTATCGAGTCTTATAATTTTTCAATTTTTTTTTTTAAATATACCTTGAGCAACGCTGCGAGAGTCTTGAGCCATTATCCCACATCTATCCCAGATGACCCTCATGGTGGTACATAAAGCACAACACCCACATAGAGCTTTACAAATTGGGAAGCATGATTTTGGGCAAAATGCCCAAGTGCAAGCATGCGAACCAAGACCCAACCCAACAATATGTTTCATCCTCTCCTGTGGGAGCATCGCTCAATGGTGGTGAGTGTGGAGTTATGTGTGGTTTTCGTTGTTTGTTTTCCCTTGTGGACCCCATGTTAATTCTAGGGTCATACTATCGAGTCTCATAATTTTTCAAATAAACATTTCTAGAAATATACCTTAAGCAATGTTGTGTGAGTCTTGATTCATTATCCCACATGTATCCCACGATGGCCCTCATCTTATCCCGTGGGAGCATCGCTCAATGGTGGTAAGTGTGTATTACTCCCAATGTGTGGTTTCAGTTGTTTATTTTCCCTTGTGGGCCCCATGTTAATTATAGGATCCATTATTTCGCTCCTCCCGTACTATCGAGTCTCATAATTTCTCAAATAAAAATTTCTAAAAATATACCTTGAGCAACACTGTGAGAGTCTTGAGCCATTATCCCACATGTATCCCATGATGGCCCTCATGGTGTTATATAAAGCACAACACCCACATAGAGCTTTTCAAATTGAAAAGCAGACTTTTGGGTGAAATGCCCAAGTGGAAGCACACAAACCATGATCCAACCCCTCAAATGAATGAATCATGGCCCAACAATATGCTCCATCCTCTCCCGTGGGAGCATCACTCAATAGTGGTGAGTGTGGAGTTCTCTCAATGTGTGGTTTTCATTGGCTATTTTCCCTTGTGGGCCCCGTTGACAGTCTTGTCACATTCCTTAAGGGGTAGAAAAAGAAAACAAATTTTGTATAGTGTTGTGTGAAGTTTTGCTTTGTTGTTATGAGAAGTTACAGCAATTTTGGCTTCCAATACCATCCCTTTTGTATATAAAGTAGAAAAGAAAGAACTTCGCTAGAGAAAATCGCTTCCCCGAAAGAAAATAAAAAATAGCTTCGCACCCGAAGTATTTCCAGCACTACTTCGGGTAAAATTTTTGCGAAGTAGTTTTCGTCGAAGAAAATACAAGGGAAAAGAATGAAACTACTTCGCACCCGAAGCATTTCTAGTAGCTACTTCGGGCGAAAGTTGAGCGAAGCGGCATTCAGAAGAAAAGAGAGCTTCACACCCGAAGCATTTTCAACACTGCTTCGGGTGGAGTTTTTTGCGAAGTAGTATCACCAAAGTAAAATACAAGAATAGCAATAGGAAGAACTTCGGGCCCGAAGCACTTCAAGCAGCTACTTCGGGCAAGATTCCTGTGAAGCATTGCGCCGAAGAGATATACAAAGGAGGAGTCAAGAAAACTACTTCGCATCCAAAGTATTTCCATCAGTCACTTTGGCCAAAAAATCAACGAAGCGAAACTCAAGGAGCATTGAAAGTACTTCGCTAGAAAGTTGCCGAAGTACTCACTTCGGGCCCCTCCATCAGTGAACCATTTTTACTTCACCAAAAGCTCATTGCGAAGCATTTGCTTCGGCTAATTTTGTGCGAAGTACTTCTACCCGAAGTAAAGGAATGCAACAATGCTTCGGCCAAAACCTTCTCGAATCACAGTTTTGAAAGAAGATCGCAGCGAAGCATTTCTCCAAGGCATCAACGAAGTAGTTTTGTCAGCGAAGCAGCAAAGACGAAGAAGACCATTTTGTGAAGTGAATATGCTTCGGCACTCCCCACACCCAAAGTAGTTTTGTGAAGCTCAATTTTGCGAAGTATAATCTAGGGAGGAGTTTTTGCTTCGGTCCAAAACCATTGCGAAGTGAAGTCGTAAACGAAGACTTAGCGAAGCGCTTCACGAGCACGCGTTCCAAGCCGGGTATTTTCTCGAGGTGATCAAGTGCCTCATAAATGCATTTTTTTGTGCCCGATAAGCTCGCTGCTCATTTTTGGCAATCAGACACGAAGTATCAAGCCATGATGGAGAGCCCGGCGAGCATGGCGGCCACTCGAGCATCGCACCTAGAGACCAAGGACGTCCAGACGGCTCATCAATGCACCTTTACATGGTTGACCTAGTTGCAGTTGCCAGTTTTGGTAACAGATTTGAAAGCTCGGTCACAAGAGCCTCGGGGAGCCAAATTCTCAGGGCTCGAGAGCGTACTCTTCTTCGCTCTGTAATTATGATTCAGAGGCCCGGGTCCTCTATAAAAACCTAGGCATTGTAATGGGAAAAGGGGGGGGAACTATCTGCTATAAAGCTGTTGTAACTTGATGTCCTGTGATTAATACTAAGAGTTTTGAGCTCAATTCTTCTCTTTTATGCTACCTTCTGTGCTTGATTCTTTTGTCTTTCCTTGTTTGTATATCGAGATGCTGAACCCTGCGTCCGGTATGTGATCGGGGACTGTGCCCTGGAACTCGTTTTGAAGGATACATAGGAAAATTTACATTGTGTTTCTTTTGTTTATCTTTGGTGTTCTTTGCTTATATTCAAGTTGCTAGTTGGTGATCGTGCTTCCTGTTCTCTCCCACTTTACATCACTAATTTCGCTAACCCTAACTCCTTTTATCTCTTTTAGCACCCTTGTATTCAAAAACCCAAGTAGTTTAGCATAGGAGCCAGCCTTTCTCCGGAGATTGGCATGAGGGGCATCTCTTCCCTTCGGCCTTTCAATGTTGGTCCAGGTCTAGGGTGCATACATTTACTCAAAATCCTTACCTAGGAAGATTTGATGACCAACAGTTTCTGGCACGCCCGATGGGACAAAATGTGTCTGTCTTAGAAAGATCCATAACCAATCAAGGTCCCATATTTTAACGCAAAACCCATCTTCACCGGGGCCAATAGCGCTAGCCAGTTCCCAGTGTGACCCGGTCAGTCTCACCTAATTAGTGGTAGTGAGGACCGATGCCCTCATTACTAAAAGACTCTTAGCATCTAGCAACTCTGTTTACCCAAAATATTTAAGTCGTAAAGACCAGTACCAAAAGTCTGTGCCTTCATGCAAACAAGATGGAGAGTTAAGAATAGAGGAGAGGAAACCGAGTTTTTTGAGCTAGATATTGACGCCTTTGGGGAACAATCAAGGTTGGTCACCCCCGAGTCACTGTTACAAGGAACATCCTCTGTTGGCAGATAAGGCTCAACTTTTGATAGTACAACATCTAGTTTTCCTCCCAATCCTCCCAACTTACCGAAGCATCCTAGTCCCTCCATTCCTATTAGTTGCCCTATTAGAAATCAAGGGGGAGCTTTAGGAATTCTTGTTTCTCAAAATCTAGGAGCAAGTATGGCGCAGCAACAACAACAATAGCAAATGTAGCAGCCACAGCAGCCCGGATTGTCTCCAGCATGGGATTCTTTGTCACCACTTAATCTAGCTGGACAAGGACAAGTGCCGCTTGCTGCCATAAAGAAGATCCCAACGTTCGATGAAACTGGGAAGACCACTCTTGAGCACATCCAGGATATAATATCCCTGGCAAAAATCCATGACATTACAGAAGAGCCGATTATGGTAAAGCTTCTGGTCCTTTCCCTTAGAGGGAAACTCCTCTACTGGTATAGATCTCTACCACCTGGTAGTATTACGGGATGGGACCAGTTAGCTGATCAACTGATGGGAAATTTCAATGAATCCTGTGATCCCACTTCTCTGCTGCACCAGTTCACTTCGATCAAAAGACATCCACAAGAGGAGATCACGGATTTCAATGTTAGGTTCGCTCGAACCTGGCAGAGAGTACCAGTTGGCCTTTGGCCAATCGACGAAGCTGCAGCGCTCTATTTCCTTCGAGCTTTTAATCCCGATATCAGTCTCATGGTAAGATATTCTAACGTTAATACTTTTCTTGAGTTGTATGAGTTAGCCAAGAGAGCGGAGATGGATTTGATAGCTATGGGCAAGCTCCCCCAAAGGATGTCGACACCCATACTTCTCGAATTCCTTTAGTTCCAGTATGCAAGCACAACCGCTTCGCAAGTCTCTACAATCCCTGCACTCCCAATTTCATCTTGGAATCCGAATCCTGTCGTGTCTCAAATCATCGCTCCACAAATTCATTTCCCTACATTTTCAACTCCACAGCCCACTGTCACTTCGGCATTTCCTATACTGCCAGCACCACCTCAACACCCCGCCCTACCTCCAATACCGATGATAGCTCCATTACCACTCGCTCTGAAGGCCGATGATATACAAACCAAAATTCTGCTGGAAATGCAGTCTCTAAACTCTACAGTTCAGATGTTGTCCAACGACATGACCATTGTAAAGAAGAAGCAAGTGCAACAGGATTTTCTACCTAGAAGATCTTATCCTACACCTACGCTTACCAAAGATCAAGCAGTCCAACAAGGGAAGGCTTTGGCAAGGAACGCTGCGATTGATGAAGCCCCGAGCACTTCCGACTATGTATATTGATGCTCTACATGCAATGATCCGCATGAAGAGAATACGTGCACCCTGCACCAACACTATGTACAAACACTGGTGAATAGTAGTCATGGCGGTCAAGTCAACGTCATCAGGCAAACAATTGGCGAGGAGGAACCGATTGTGGTACTCACCAGAGGAGGAAAGAAGGTGATAGAAGTAGATGCTACTCAACTAGCTCCTTCAAAAGAGCAAGTTTGACCCGAGAAAGGACAATCGTCTACTTCGGCCCCTAGCGAAGCTCCTCCACCTGCACTAATCAAAGAAAAGGCTCAAAAGGCCTCTGTCGAGCCACCTCGGGTAGAAACCCAGGAATAGGCTAAGGAAAAGCTCAAGTTTCCTTTGCTAACTAAGCGACAAAGAGTGGAAGCTACATAACAGTATCGCACCAGATACGAACCTAGAAAGGAGCCTGAAGCACTCAAATCCTTGGCGTATAACATTGTAGAAGAGTTAAAGAAGGTTTTGGCCAAGATCAGCCTGTACGATGCGCTGCAACTACCTGGACAGGTAGACTTGCTCCAAGAATCATTGAAGACAATTAAGGCAAAAGGGGCGACATCGCCTGCTCTTGTGTAGACCCTATCCACATCCATCACAAGGAAGAATAGACCACCTCCGTTCTACCTGTCTCTACAAATGGAAGGGTACATTGTGCATAATTGCATGATAGACTCTAGGGCCGCTACAACAGTAATGCCGAGAGCAGTCTACGAAGAAATAGGGATGGAATATACGTGAAGCAGCCAAGGTGTACTCTAGTTGGATGGTACTCCAGTAAAAACTATAGGGGTGATCAAGGATATTCCTATCCGACTACATAAGATGCCTCAGGTCACAGTCATACAAGAGGTAGTGGTAGTCGACCTGGAGCCATATTTTAGTATGTGCTTATCAAGGGAATTCACCGTGAAGCTGGGCGGATATCTGTTTATGGACTACTCCCATATGGAGATTCCATTCAAAGGAAAAAAGGTGAAGATCTACAATGAAAAGCCTTCTTCCTTTCTTGTGGAGAAGATGTCCGAGGAAGAAAATAGCGGACTAGTGAACGCAATGGTGGAGGAAGTAGAGCAGGTGGACCTGGTCGAAGAGTCTCTTACGCAATTAAGTTATGAAGATGAATTTTCATTGACAGACTTCAACGCCATGGTGGAGACCGAGATAGGATGTTATGCGATCGCCAAGCCTAAAAATCACTCCCAATCCGGGAATAGAACAAGTGCCCAGGAAGAACTATGGAAGCTGTTCTTCGACGGTGCCCGATGTAAAAATGGTGCTGGGGCAGGGATTCTTCTAATTTCACCCATCGGAGAGCAAAAGGAATATTGCTACCGGTTGACCTGGAGCTGCACTAACAATGCAGCAGAGTATGAAGCATTGTGCCTAGGACTCAAGAAAGCAGATAAGTTAGGCATAAAACATCTCCAAATATTCAGATATTTTGAACTAGTTTGCAATCAGGTCACAAATAAGTGTGTTTCAAAGAAGCATTATCTAAAATCATACCGCAACAGGGTATGGGACCTGTTCGACCAGTTCAAATCTCTCAATCTGCAGTCAATTCCACGAGAAAGGAACAGACATGTCGATGTTCTAGCATCCATCGCAGCCAAGTACTCTCTAGCAAAAGACATGATGCACAAGCCCAAAGCTGTGAGGATGATCTACAGACCCTCTATCCCAGAAAAAGATCTGCATTGGCAAGTGTTCGACAATGATGAGCAGATTGTAAATTTCATGATCCAAGAAGCCACCACATTCGAAGACCGAAGCTCTGATAAAGGAGAGTATGAAGGGCTGATTCAATTGAAGAATAATCATGTTCCCAAGGGACTAATCACCCTCGAAAGCCTCTTTGATCGGAATGACCAAGCTCTCTCTCACATGATCAAAGTTAATGAAAAATAGTATCAGGATTTAGAGCTTGAACCTGGAAAAGCAATAAAGGTTGGAACCGACTGCACTTCAGAAGAGAAAGAACAGATACAAAATATGTGCAGAAGATTTTTTGACATAATTGCTTGGTCTTATCAAGATCTCAGGGGATACAATCGGCAGCTGGTTCAACACACAATTGAATTACAGGAGGGGGTCAAACCTTTCCAACAAAAGCAAAGACCGATTAATCCCAAGATCGAGGTCCTAATGAAGGCCGAACTCCTGAAGATGCTCGAGGCAAAGATCATATATCCTATCAAGCACTCTTCATGGGTAGCGAACCTGGTCCCAGGAAAAAAAAAAAATGGAGATATCAAGTTATGCGTGGACTTTCGTAATCTAAATCAAGCGTCCCTCAAGGACCACTATCCTCTCCCACAAATCGACCAAATTTTGCACTTAGTGGCTGGAGCTCAACGCTTCTCTCTGCTTGATGGTTTTTTTGGATACAACCAGATCTGGGTCAGAGATGAAGATCAGCACAAAACGACATTCACCACCAAGTGGGGAACATTTGCTTACCAGTGAATGCCATTCGGCCTTTCGAATGCTGGGGCCACTTTCTAGAGAGCGATGGACCTTGCTTTTGGTGAGCTTCTAAATAAGGTTATCATCATCTATCTGGATGACATGACCATTTTCTCCCAAAGAAGGGAAGATCATCCACTGCATATACAACAAGTTTTCAAAAAATGTCGAGAGTTCGGTATCTCAATCAACCCAAAGAAGTCCATATTCGCAGTCAGTGAAGGAAAGTTGTTGGGACACGCAATATAAAAAAAGGGACTCGTTGTAGATCTCGATAGAGCCGAAGCTCTGACGAAGCTCCCACTCCCAATAGACAAGAAAGGTCTTCAATATTTCTTTGGCCAGATTAACTTCGTAAGGAAGTTTGTCCCTGATTTTGCCCAAGTCGTCAAACCAATGACCCAACTTTTGAAGAAGGGCATCGAATTCATCTGGACAGAAGAAAGAAGGGAGGCATTCACAGAGGTTAAGGCTCGAATCGCCCAGGCGCCGATCTTGATCAATCCAGATTACGATCGAGATTTTATCCTATATGCTATAGGGGAGCCCGAAAGCTATGTTGTTGTCCTGACATAGAAGGGGGAAGATGGCGAGGAGTGCCCCATCGCGTTTCTGAGCCAAGTGATCAATCCCCATGAAGAGAAATATAATTTCATAGAACGTCAGGTGCATGCAGTAATGAAATCCCTTAGAAAATTCAAACAGTTCATCTCTCAAAGTCGGGTCATAGTCTTTGTCATTCACCCCGACGTGCGCAACTTCATCATCCAAGGAGAATTGGGAAGTAAAAGAGTTGGTTGGGTGAACAAGATACAGGAGTATGACATCGAGATCAAGCCCACAAAACTAGTTCACGGTCGGGCATTATGTCAAGAGTTGGCGAAAAGCATAGCGGTCGAAGCTGCAGAATCCCAAGGGGATGACTTACCGGTCGAAGGATGCTTCGCGAACCAGGAGGAAGATGAGAAGGATTGGGTTAGTGAAATAGTTGACTATTTCAACATCGGTAGATGCCCTTCGCATCTGAATGCATCATAGCAAAGACATTTCAGAATGTGATCTTCCCGATACACCCTGCATCCCGAAGGCCTGTTCTTCAAAAACATTGATGGGGTCCTTCTCAAATGCATCAAATATGATGATAAAAGAAAAGTCCTAGGAGAGTTCCATTCAGGGCTATCTGGAGGTCACTTCATAGGAAGAACGACGGCATTAAAGATCATCAAAGCAGGTTATTATTGGCCTACACTCTTCGTTGACGCCTTCGCCATTTGTCACAAATGCGAGCAGTGTCAGAGGTTCGCTGGCCGAAGGAGAAATGCTTCGATGCCCCTTCACCCGATACAGGTAGAAACTCCCTTTCAGCAATGGGGGTTGGACTTCATAGGGGTCGTATCGCCAAACTCCTCCATGGGACATAGGTTCATCCTGACCGCAACTGACTACTTCACTAGGTGGGCCGAAGCGGTTCCCACGAAGCATGCAGATCAAGAGACTGTAGTCACCTTCCTAGAAGGATTGGTCACCAGGTTCGACATCCCCAAAGCAATCATCATAGACAATGGCCCTGGCTTCACAGGTGCCAAGATCAATGAATTCTTCCACAGATATGGGATATACCATAAGGTATCATCTAACTACTATCCACAGGGCAACGGCTTGGCAGAATCCACTAATAAGACTCTGTTAAGAATGCTAAGGAAGCTCATAGAGACAAACAAAAGGACTTGGCATCTCCTCCTAGATCGGTCCTTGTAGGCTGATCGAATTTCTATCAAAATATCAATCAAGACTTCGCCTTATGCCCTGGTCTACGGCAAGGAGGCTATTTTACCCATCCATGTTGAGATCCCTGCACTGCAGCTATTGGAAGCAGAGGATGAAGTTAGTCCGATGGAGAACAGGTTAGCCCAGTTGCTACGATTGGAAGAAGATCGTGAAGAAGCATACTAGAACTTTGCCAAGCATACTCAGGTCACCCGAGACTGGTTCAAGAAAAAGTCATCCGATCGCACATTCAACGTGGGAGATCTGGTATTGAAGTGGGACTCTTGGAAGGCCAAGCCTGGGAATCACGACAAGATGGACACATTTTGGGATGGGCCATTCGAAATTATGAAGGTGAACTCGGCCAATTCATTCATCCTCAAAGATGCAGATGGTCAAGTTCTGCCGATCTCTGTTAATGGTCTTCATCTGAAGACTTTTCATTACTAAGTATAACTCGATTCTTCTTTAAAAAAAAAATGTGTGTGTATATACTTCTATATATATTTTGCATTTACAGTCTCTTTCAAGATCACAAAAGCCAAGTACCAATTCCCAAATCCTCTTCGGGGACTTCTGATGTGAAGTAGCAAGTACAAGAAGGTTCGCTGCAAAGAAGGTTACAAAAGACACCAAAAGAGAACTTCGCACCCGAAGTATTTTCAGCAGCTACTTCGGGCAGCATTTTTGTGAAGTAAATTATGAGAGGCTCCTTGCAAAGCATTTACCCAAAAGGAAGCCGAACCAAAATTCGAACGAAGGCACGAAAAGAGCTTCGCACCCGAAGTATTTCAGTAGCTACTTCGGGAAAAATTTTTGTGAAGCAGTTTTCAAAAGGGAGAGCTTCGACGACCTTCGTAAGATAGAACGACAACACGACGAAGAAAAAGTACTTCGGGCCCGAAGCATCTAAAAGTATTCTGAACCAAAGGTTCATCGCGAAGCATTTTCAGCATTAAAGTTCAACTTCGTCGAGCCGAACACGCGCGAGGTGGAAATTCAAAATGTGCCTCGAAGAACGTGTCGAGAACGGCCTTCAAAGGAGTATAAAGCAGATGAATTTAAGGCAAAAGGATGGTGGAGCACTTCCTGAGGTAACCAAGTCAGAAAAGGGAAAGGAAAAGCTCGCACCAAGGGACAAGGTGGCAGCGGGTGGCGTCTCCAGTATGAAGTGTAATCATTGAAGCATGCAGCCCTGTGTACCACGTCGCTGTAGAAGCGGTTTGAGAATACGGTAGCCTCCATCGTCCGAAGTACAAATTTAATTTTAGTAGGTGCCATAAATTCAGGTGGTTGCCTTTTTAGGCTATAAAAGCGAGTTCCTTTCAAGAGGGAAGTTATTTGTCCATCAGTTAGAGCTAAACTAAGAGCCTTCGGATATTCTGCAACTCTCCCGACCTTTGCATCTGGCCATTCGCATTTAAGCTCTTTAACCCTACCGCTATCACTAACATCATGGGAAAGAAAAACTCTAAGGAGAAGGGGAAAGAGCCCGAAGTTGCTGGCCCTGAAATGACAAAGAAGGGGAAGGAAGAGAAAAAGCGTGCTTCGAAGAAGCTAAATCTTCCCCTTCGACCTGAAAAGCAGCCAATGGAAGAGGGAGACGACTCGGAGGAAGAACAACTTGTGGAGCCACCAATTGATGGGTGGGAGAAAATCCGAGATACGCAGCTCTCTAAGGGTGTATCCGATCTTCGACACACCATAGAATTCATGACGAGCAGGCTCACACCAGAAAACAAGAGAGCCGCTGCATATTACTCCCAGATTTACTGGTTTTTAACCCCACCTGCTCATCATTGTCCTGAGCTGATATACGCCATTGCACAGAATTACCAACCTGCATCCAGGCAGGTGCTAGATGCTTCGGGACACAAACTATTTTCCATATTGAAGGAAGATGTGCAAGCAGCCTTCACGCCGCAGCAAGGTCCACCAAAGGGCTACTCCGTTCGCAATGTCATCCTGAGCGAACAAATGGAGAGATTTACCTCCAACAGCTATATATTGAAATTCTTGCGAGAGAATCTCAAGAGTGGGCTACCTTCCAACAAGCTGCCCCAGATGCCTTTACCCTTGGAGGTCTTCAAAAATACTGACATTTTTTCTATCATTGCATGGGTGGCGGGCTTGTCAACGGATACTTCAGTACAACCCTGGCAGGTGTCTCTGGCCGAATGCATTTCAAGAGGGGAGTTTTACGCCCCTGACACTTCAAGGCCGAACACCAACCCAGTTTTCTTTGACTGGGCGGAATGGGTGGCCCGAACCCTACATACAAGGCTCTCCAACATGAAGAATTCTACAATAGGTCAGTACTTTGCACCCTGTTCTTTTTTGGTCTGGCTGTACTTCTACCAAGTTCATCAGCGGTTTCCCCATATCGCCATCTCTCCGAGCGACAAGGATGGAAATCCTCTGCTCGTGTATCAATGGACTTCCCTCCTATTGAAGGAAGAGTCCTATTATCCTTTCAATCAGCAATTTTTGGGACCCGCCATGCATTTGTTGAAAGGTTCTTCTCCTCGGGTACCACTCAGTTTGAGAGATAGAGTGGTGCTGGGAAAAAGGGGGGATGTCTTCCAATTGACACAAGGACTGGTGATTCGCATGTTCGGCTTCATTGGGAAGCCCTTCCTGTTACCAGTCTACCCCTCTGAATATCAGTTCACATTGGAAGTCGCTCGGTAGAGTGACTCCACCAATGCAATATATGGTCACGGCCGAAAGTGGGCACATACTTGTGACTTCCCCTTCAGGATGGGGGTAATTGAAGTCTTTGCTCTAAAACAGGGCATGTTCTTGGAAGAAAGGCTTGCCTACTTTGGCCTACTCCAGATTCCTCAGTAGTGGCTCTATGATCCCTTGGGCATGATGAGGGATCATTTAAAATTCAAGAACTTCCACATTTGCCCTCTCCCCGAGGTTGTGGAACAAAGAAATAACCCCAATGGAAAATATCTGGAGTGGCATTTAGAAAGGATGAGGACATTGCCTCCATGGCATGAGTTCTATCCTATGGAGGTCGAGTTCGACCCTGATCAGTATCCCCTCCCGACTCCAAGCTCCACATTTTGGAAGAAAGCAAGGGAGGATTTGAAGGAGGAGGTAAAGGACTGGAGCGAGGAAAAGCTTCGAGAATGGTGGATAATGAGAGTCCATCATCAAAAAGTGAACTCCTATGGACTCTTAGCATCGGATAAAGACTTCGCAATTCTTTATGACTCCAATGTCGAAACCTGGAAGTCTATATCCTTTGCGGATTTTATTCCCCCAGCTACCCCAGGATCAGGCGAAATCCCAGGAGGTGCTAAGGATGCTTCGAAGGAAGAAAAAGAAACAAGCATCGAAGAAGCAGAGCAACCATTGGAGAGAAAGAAAAGGAAAAGGCAGGAGCAAATGCAAGTGCCTCCGAGCCACCCGAAACGCCCTCGCACAAAGCCTGCAAGTACTTTTGTTGGATCCCTTGCATTAGGCCCGGCTGAGGCGGATATTGAGGACACAGGGGCACCAAGTGCTGAGACGGTCCCCGAGATAGATATCATCGATGTGGAGGAACTCCTCCAACAAGAAAAATATCCTAGAGCAGAAGTTGTGGAGGTCGGGAGTATTGAAGCCCAAAAGAGCCAAGAACCAACCACGCAAGAAGTTACTACCACCGCTTTGCCAGGAGGGCATGTAGGTACGCACTCTCTCCCCTTCGCTTCGATCTCTGACACTTCCATGGCAGTCCTAAGTGGAAGCCCTCATCAATCTCTCCATCCCCCATAGGGCCAATCCCCCACTCAGAAACCACCCATTGCCAGTCCCATCCTACAGAGCCCCACTCCTCCCGAGTCATCTGACCAGGATAAGCCCATTGAAGCCACTTCGCCTACCCATGCCCCCGCTCCTTCAACCCTAGATCAAGGCGAGGGTAGTGACCCAACACCAAGCCCCGTAACCCACTCTCCCATAGCTCAAAGCATAGTTCCACTCTCCAAAGCCCCTGCTACACCCGTCCTCGAGCCGTCAGGGGAATCCCTCCCCATAAGTTCTTTATATCTATTCACACCTCTGGATGGAGATTCGACCTTCTTTTAAAAAGATTTATCTTCAATAAAGGAGCGCCCTCTGGCTGAAAAATTAC
Organism: Wollemia nobilis; assembly: GCA_028583015.1. Classification (NCBI taxonomy): domain Eukaryota; kingdom Viridiplantae; phylum Streptophyta; class Pinopsida; order Araucariales; family Araucariaceae; genus Wollemia; species Wollemia nobilis. The sequence goes on from JAQPPZ010000762.1 coordinate 1,253,934, forward strand.
TCCTAGCCCGATAAAATACAGAGAGGATGCTAAAGGAGGTGAGAAAGAAAAGAGGGAAGTCTCTAGCCCAAGTTGAAAAATGTGCGATTTTCGACCTGAAGGGCGGAAAGTTGCATAAGGTGAGGAAGGTCCCTAAGGTCCAGAAGCCTCTGGATGAAATGACTCCAGCCGACTACGACTACCAGGAGAAGACCAAGGACCTAGAGCATTTAAATATAGATGATGAATCCGCATCCATGCATGTCAAAGTTGAAACTTTTCAAGCACATGCAAACATTGCCAACCAACGTAGGTTTGAAGCAGAAAATGCCAACATCAAGTTGGAAGAAGAGCTGGCTAGGATTCGCTCTGAGCTAGAGGATTCGCAGAAGCAATGCAAATTGCTCAAAAAAGAAACGCATGCCCTCAAGCAACAAATTCTACAACTGCAGACTTCGACCGAGCATCAAGCACAAATACAGGCCAAAAATGAGCTAAAAGTCAAAGAGTTCGAGGGCAAGATCTTGCGAGCCCAGCAACAATTGTATGAAAAAGCAAACCTGGAACTGTTCGACAAAGGTAGGATAAAGGAGATCCGCTCTCACCTACTCAAAGGTTTCAGATCTCGGGCCTCCAGTGCCCTGTCGATTTTAATTTTTGTCATCGAAGCTCAGCATGCCATTGCTAAAGAGGGACCAATAGTGGATGAGGTAATCCAAAAAATCAAGAGGTGACTCAAGCTTGCCTTTGAGGTTCAAAGCGTCAGATATCAAGATCTGCAAGTTGCTGCTATGAGTCGAATGGCTAGGGATTGGTCCACTGCCCAAGCCACTGTTCGCGCTTTCTTCTCCAAGGTGAAGAAAGCGCAAAAGGTGAAAGACCTCCTTGATATATTTGAGCAGGAGCAGCGCACATCGATGGGTTACTTCGAAGACCTATCTTCCTTGGGTTTCTCGAGCTTCACAGATGATGATGGGAATCTTCTCACCCGGGAAGAACTTAAGCCGGCGTGGCTCCATTTTGAAGGTGATGTCTCCAAAATTGATGAGTGGGAAGAGCCAGTCATGGAGGGACAAGTCGCTGATTTCATCTTGAGATACTACAAAATCGTGGCTTGCCTAAATGACCTAAGTGCAAGAATCAAACACGTCGACATAGGGCAGATTGATCGATTCCATGTTCTGGTCAAGGCACTTGAAGATCAAGAACCATTTCAGAAAGGGGTCTGGGCCCACGTTCACCGAACAATGAAGAAAATCCATGACCGTCTGGTCCCATCGCCACAGCAGGAGGCCACGCCAGCAGATGAAGGAGCAGAGGAGGAAGAAGGAGCAGAGGAGGAAGAAGAAGCAGAAGAAGGAGGACAAGAACCAGCTGCAGAAGCACTCCCAGAGGAAGAAGGAGGAGAAGGATCGAGAAAAGACTCTGGCCCAATGGATCAAATTTAAAGGGTCCTCCCACCGAGACGAGCTCGTTGCCCCACGAGCCGCCAAGAATGTTGACAATCTTGTCACATTCCTTAAGGGGTAGAAAAAGAAAACAAATTTTGTATAGTGTTGTGTGAAGTTTTGCTTTGTTGTTATGAGAAGTTGCAGCAATTTTGGCTTCCAATACCATCCCTTTTGTATATAAAGTAGAAAAGAAAGAACTTCGCTAGAGAAAATCGCTTCGCCAAAAGAAAATAAAAAATAGCTTCGCACCCGAAGTATTTCCAGCACTACTTCGGGTAAAATTTTTGCGAAGTAGTTTTCGCCGAAGAAAATACAAGGGAAAAGAATGAAACTACTTCGTGCCCGAAGCATTTCTAGCAGCTACTTCGGGCAAAAGTTGAGCGAAGCGGCATTCAAAAGAAAAGAGAGCTTCACACCCGAAGCATTTTCAACACTGCTTCGGGTGGAGTTTTTTGCGAAGTAGTATCACCGAAGTAAAATACAAGAATAGCAATAGGAAGAACTTCGGGCCCGAAGCGCTTCAAGCAGCTACTTCGGGCAAGATTCCTGCGAAGCATTGCGTCGAAGAGATATACAAAGGAGGAGTCAAGAAAACTACTTCGCATCCGAAGTATTTCCATCAGTCACTTCGGCCAGAAAATCAGCGAAGCAGAACTCAGGGAGCATTGAAAGTACTTCGCCAGGAAGTTGCCGAAGTACTCACTTCGGGCCCCTCCATCAGCGAACCATTTTTACTTCACCAAAAGCTCATTGCGAAGCATTTGCTTCGGCTAATTTTGTGCGAAGTACTTCTACCCAAAGTAAAGGAATGCAACAATGCTTCGGCCAAAACCTTCCCGAATCACAGTTTTGAAAGAAGATCGCAACGAAGCATTTCTCCAAGGCATCAGCGAAGTAGTTTTGTCCGCGAAGCAGCAAAGACGAAGAAGACCATTTTGTGAAGTGAATATGCTTTGGCACTCCCCACCCCCGAAGCAGTTTTGCGAAGCTCAATTTTGCGAAGTATAATCCAGGGAGGAGTTTTTGCTTTGGTCCAAAACCATTGCGAAGCGAAGTCATAAACGAAGACTTAGCGAAGCGCTTCATAGGCACGCGTTCCAAGCCGGGTATTTTCTCGAGGTGATCAAGTGCCTCATAAATGCATTTTTTTTATGCTCGGTAAGCTCGCTGCTCATTTTTGGCAATCAAACACGAAGTATCAAGCCATGATGGAGAGCCCGACGAGCATGGCGGCCACTCGAGCACCGCACCCGGAGACCAAGGATGTCCAGACGACTCATCAATGCACCTTTACATGGTTGACCTAGCTGCAGTTGCCAATTTTGGTAACAGATTTGAAAGCTCGGTCACAAGAGCCTCGGGGAGCCAAATTCTCAGGGCTCGAGAGCGTACTCTTCTTTTCTCTGTAATTATGATTCAAAGGCCCGGGTCCTCTATAAAAACCTAGGCATTGTAATGGGAAAAGGGGGGGAACTATCTGCTAGAAAGCTGCTGTAACTTGATGTCTTGCGATTAATACTAAGAGTTTTGAGCTCAATTCTTCTCTTTTATGCTGCCTTCTATGCTTGATTCTTTTGTCTTTCCTTGTTTGTATATCGAGATGCTGAACCCTGCGTCCGGTATGTGATCGGGGACTGTGCCCTGGAACTCGTTTCAAAGGATACATAGGAAAATTTACATTGCATTTCTTTCGTTTATCTTTGGTGTTCTTTGCTTATATTCAAGTTGCTAGTTGGTGATCGTGCTTCCTGTTCTCTCCCACTTTACATCACTAATTTCGCTAACCCTAACTCCTTTTATCTCTTTCCAGCACTCTTGTCTTCAAACACCCAAGTAGTTTAGCATAGGAGCCGACCTTTCTCCGAAGATTGGCATGAGGGGCATCTCTTCCCTTTGGCCTTTCAATGTTGGTCCAGGTCTAGGGCGCATACATTTACTCAAAATCCTTACCTAGGCAGATTTGATGACCAACAGGCCCCATGTTAATTCTAAGATCCATTATTTTTCTCCTCCCGTACAGTCGAGTCTCATAATTTCTCAAATAAAAAATTCTAAAAATATATCTTAAGCAAAACTACGAGAGTCTTGAACCATTATCCCATATGTATCCCACGATGACCCTCATGGTGGTATATAAAGCAAAACACCCACATAGAGCTTTGCAAAATGGGAAGCAAGTTTTTGGGTGAAATGCCCAAGTGGAAGCACGTGAACCATGACCCAACCCCTAAAATGAGCGAAACATGGCCCAATAATATGCTTCATCCTCTCCCGTGGGAGCATCACTCAATGGTGGTGACTGTGGAGTTCTCCCAATGTGTGGTTTCCATTGGTTGTTTTCCCTTGTGGACCCCATGTTAATTATAGGGTCCTTTGTTTCACTCCTCCCGTACTGTCGAGTCTCATAATTTCTCAAATAAAAATTTCTAAAAATATACCTTGAGCAACACTGCGAGAGTCTTAAGCCATTATTCCACATGTATCTCATGATGGCCCTCATGGTGATATATAAAGCACAACACCCACATAGAGCTTTGCAAATTGAGAAGCAGGCTCTTGGATGAAATTCCCAAGTGGAAGCACGCAAACCATGATTTAGCCCCTCAAACGAGTAAATCATGGCCCAACAATATGCTTCATCCTCTCTCATGGGAGCATCGCTCAATGGTGGTGAGTGTGGAGTTCTCCCAATGTGTGGTTTTCATTGGCTGTTTTTCCTTGTGGACTCCATGTTAATTCTAGGGTTCATTATTTTGCTCCTCCCATACTCCCGAATCTCATAATTTCTCAAATAAAAATTTCTAAAAATATACTTTGAGCAACGCTACGAGAGTCTTGAGCCATTATCCCACATGTATCCCACGATGGCCCTCATGGTGGTATATAAAGCACAACACCCACATAGAGCTTTGCAAATAAGGAAGTAGACTTTTGGGTGAAATGCCTAAGTGGAAGTACGCAAACCATGACCTAGCCCCTCAAACAAGCAAATCATAGCCCAACAATATGCTCCATCCTCTCCCATGGGAGCATCACTCAATGGTGGTGAGTGTGGGATTCTCCCAATGTGTGGTTTCTGTTGGCTGTTCTCCTTTGTGAACCCCATGTTAATTCTAGGGTCCATTATTTCGCTCCTCTCGTACTGTCGAGTCTCATAATTTATTAAATAAAAATTTCTAAAAATATACCTTGAGCAACACTGCGAGAGTCTTGAGCCATTATCCCAAATGTATCCCACGATGGCCCTCATGGTGGTATATAAAGCACAACACCCACATAGAGCTTTGCAAATCGGGAAGCAAGCTTTTGGTTGAAATGCCCAAGTGGAAGCACGCGAACCATGACCCAACCCCTCAAACAAGCAAATCATGACCCAACAATATTCTCCATCCTCTCCTATGGGAGCATCGCTTAATGGTGGTGAGTGTGTTCTCCCAATGTGTGGTTTTCATTGGTTATTTTCCCTTGTGGACCCCATGTTAATTCTAGGGTCTATTATTTCGATCCTCCCATACTTTCGAGTCTCATAATTTCTCAATTAAAATTTCTAAAAATATACCTTGAGCAATGCTACGAGAGTCTTGAGCCATTATCCCTCATGTATCCCATGATGGCCCTCATGGTGGTATATAAAGCACAACACCCACATAGAGTTTTGCAAATCAGGAAGCAGACTCTTGGGTGAAATGCCAAAGTGGAAGCACGAGAATGATGACCCAACCCCTCAAATGAGTGAATCATGGCCCAATAATATGCTTCATCCTCTCCTATGGGAGCATCGCTCAATGATGGTGAGTGTGGAGTTCTCCCAATGTGTGGTTTTCATTGGTTGTTTTCCCTTGTGGGCCCAATTTTAATTATAGGGTCTATTATTTCTCTCCTCCCATACTGTCGAGTCTCATAATTTCTTAAATAAAAATTTCTAAAAATATACCTTGAGCAACACTGTGAGAGTCTTGAGACATTATCCCACATGTATCCAACGATGGCTCTCATGGTGGTATATAAAGCACAACAGCTACATAGAGCTTTGCAAATCAAAAAGCAGGCTTTTGGGTGAATGCCCAAGTGGAAGCACGTGAACCATGACCTAGCCCCTCAAACGAGCGAATCATGGCTCAACAATATGCACCATCCTCTCTCGTGGGAGCATCACTCAATGGTGGTGAGTGTGGAGTTCTCCCAATGTGTGGTTTCTATTGGCTATTTTCTCTTGTGGGCCCCATGTTAATTCTAGGGTCCATTATTTTTCTCCTCCCGTATTACCAAGTCTCATAATTTCTCAAATAAAAATTTATAAAAATATACCTTAAGCAACGCTACGAGAGTCTTGAGCCATTATCCCAAATGTATCCCACGATGGCCCTCTTGGTGGTATATAAAGCACAACACCCACATAGAGCTTTGCAAATCGAAAAGCAGGCTTTTGGGTGAAATGCCCAAGTGGAAGCACACAAACCATGACCAGCCCCTCAAATGAGCAAATCATGGCCCAATAATATGCTTCATCCTCTCGCATGGGAGCATCGCTCAATAGTGGTGAGTGTGGAGATCTCTCAATGTGTGATTTTTGTTGGTTGTTTTCCCTTGTGGGCCCATGTTAATTCTAGGGTCTCTTATTTCTCTCCTCCCATACTATCGAGTCTCATAATTTCTCAAATAAAAAATTCTAAAAATATACCTTGAGCAATGCTGCAAGAGTCTTGAGTCATTATCCCACATGTATCCCACGATGACCGTCATGGTGATATATAAAGCACAACACCCACATAGAGCTTTGCAAATCGAGAAGTAGGCTCTTGGGTGAAATGCCCAAGTGGAAGCACGTGAACCATGATCCAGCCCCTCAAATGAGTGAATCATGACCCAACAATATGCTCCATCCTCTCTCGTGGGAGCATCGCTCAATGGTGGTGAGTGTGGAGTTCTCCCAATATTTGGTTTCCATTGGTTATTTTTCCTTGTGGGCCCCATGTTAATTCTAAGATCTATTATTTCGCTCCTCCTGTACTATCGAGTCTCATAATTTCTCAAATAAAAATTTCTAAAAATATACCTTGAGCAATGCTACAATATTCTTGAGCCATTATCTCACATGTATCCCACGATGGCCCTCATGGTGGTATATAAATCACAACACCCACATAGAGCTTTGCAAATTGGGAAGTAGAATTTGGATGAAATGAACAAGTGGAAGCACGCGGACCATCACCCAACTCCTCAAATGAATGAATCATGGCCCAACAATATGCTCCATCCTCTCCCGTGGGAGCATCGCTCAATGGTGGTGAGTGTGGAGTTCTCCCAATGTGTGGTTTTCATTGGTTGTTTTCCCTTGTGGACCCCATGTTAATTCTAGGGTCCATTATTTGGCTCCTCCCATACTGTTGAGTCCCATAATTTCTCAAATAAAAATTTCTAAAAATATACCTTGAGCAATGCTACGAGAGTCTTGAGCCATTATCCCACACGTATCCCATGATGGCCCTCATGGTAGTATATAAAGCACAACACCCACATAGATCTTTGCAAATCGAAAAGCAAACTTTTGGGTGAAATGCCCAAGTGAAAGAACACGAAGCATGACCCAACCCCTCAAACGAATGAATCATGGCCTAACAATATGCTCCATCCTCTCTCGTGGGATCGTCGCTCAATGGTGGTGAATGTAGAGTTCTCCCAATGTACGAACCATGATGCAACCCCTCAAACAAGCAAATCATGGCCCAACAATATGCTCCATCCTCTCAAGTGGGAGCATTGCTCAATGGTGGTGAGTGTGGACTTCTCCCAATATGTGGTTTTCGTTGGTTGTTTTCACTTGTGGACCCCATGTTAATTCTAGGGTTTATTATTTTGCTCTTCACGTACAGTCGAGTCTCATAATTTATCAAATAAAAATTTCTAAAAATATACCTTGAGCAATGCTGCATGAGTCCTGAGCCATTATCCCACATGTATCCCATGATGGTTGTCATGGTGGTATATAAAGCACAACACCCACATAGAGCTTTACAAATCGGGAAGTAGGCTCTTGGGTGAAATGCCCAAGTGGAAGAATGTGAACCATGACCCAACCCCTTAAACGAGCGAATCATGACCCAACAATATGCTCCATCCTCTCTCGTGGGAGCATTGCTCAATGGTGGTGAGTGTGGAGTTCTCCCAATGTGTGAACCATGATCGAACCCCTCAAATGAGTGAATCATGGCCTAGCAATATGATCCATCCTCTCTTGTGGGAACATCACTCATTGGTGGTGAGTGTGGAGTTCTCCCAATGTGTGGTTTTTGTTGGCTATTTTCTATTGTGGGCCCCATGTTGATTCTAGGGTCCATTATTTTGCTCCCCCTGTACTACTGAGTCTCATAATTTCACAAGTAATTTTTTTTTAAAATATACCTTGAGCAACACTGCAAGATTCTTGAGTCATTATCCCACATGTATCCCACGATGGCCCTCATGGTGGTATATAAAGCACAATATGCACATAGAGCTTTACAAATCGAGAAGCAGACTCTTGGGTGAAATGCCTAAGTGGAAGCATGTGAACCATGATCTAGGACCTCAAACGAGAGAATCATGGCCCAAAAATATGCTTCATCCTCTCCTCTGGGAGCATCGCTCAATGGTGGTGAGTGTGGAGTTCTCACAATGTGTGGTTTCCGTTGGTTGTTTTCCCTTGTGGACGTTATGTTAATTATAGGGTCCATTATTTCGCTCCTCCCATACCACCGAGTCTCATAACTTCTCAAATAAAATTTTCTAAAAATATACCTTCAACAATGCTACTAGATTCTTGAGCCATTATCCCACATATATCCCACGATGGCCCTCATGGTGGTATATAAAGCACAACACCCACATAGAGCTTTGCAAATTGAGAAGTAGGCTCTTGGGTGAAATACCCAAGTGGAAGCACACAAACCATGATCTAGCCCCTCAAACAAGTGAATCACGACCCAAAAATATGCTCCATCCTCTCCCGGGGGAGCATCGCTTAATGGTGGTGAGTGTGGAGTTCTCCCAATGTGTAGTTTTTGTTGGCTATTTTCCCTTGTGGACCCCATGTTAATTCTAGGGTCCATTATTTTGCTCCTCCCATACTACAGAGTCTCATAATTTCTCAAATAAAAATTTCTAAAAATATACCTTGAGCAATGATACTAGAGTCTTGAGCCATTATCCCACATGTATCCCGCGATGGTCCTCATGGTGGTATATAAAGAACAACACCCATATAGAGCTTTGCAAATTGGGAAGCAAATTTTGGGTGAAATGCCCAAGTGGAAGCATGCGAACCATGACCCCATGTTAATTCTAGGGTCATACGCCAATTTTAATAAACATCTAGAAAAACCTCCAACAAGTGAATCTTGATCATAGCCCACAACCCACTATGGCCCTCATCTTATCCCGTGGGAGCATCACTCAATGGTGGTGAGTGTGGAATTACTCCCAATGTGTGGTTTCAGTTGTTTATTTTCCCTTGTGGACCCCATGTTAATTTTAGGATCCATTATTTCGCTCCTCCCGTACTATCGAGTCTCATAATTTCTCAAATAAAAATTTCTAAAAATATACCTTGAGAAATGCTTTGAGAGTCTTGAGCCATTTTCCCACATGTATCCCATGATGGCCCTCATGGTGTTATATAAAGCACTACACCCACATAGAGCTTTGCAAATCGGGAAGCAAGATTTTGGGTGAAATGCCCAAGTGGAAGCACGCGAACCATGACCCAACCCCTCAAATGAGAGAATCATGGTCCAAAAATACGCTCCATCCTCTCCTATGGGAGCATCACTCAATGGTGGTGAGTGTGGAGTTCTCCCAATGTGTGGTTTTCATTGGCTATTTTCCCTTATGGGCCCCATGTTAATTCTAGGGTCCATTATTTCACTCCTCCCGTACTATTGAGTCTCATAATTTCTCAAATAAAAATTTCTAAAAATATACCTTGAGCAACGCTACGAGAGTCTTGATCCATTATCCCACATGTATCCCACGATGGCCCTCATGGTGGTATATAAAGCACAACACCCACATAGAGATTTGCAAAATGGGAAGCAGTATCTTGGGTGAAATGCCCAAGTGGAAGCACACGAACCATGACCCAACCCCTAAAACGAGCGAATCATGGCCCAATAATATGCTCCATCCTCTCTCATGGGAGCATCACTCAATGGTGGTGAGTGTGGAGTTCTCCCAATGTGTGGTTTCCATTGGTTGTTTTCCCTTGTGGACCCCATGTTAATTCTAGGGTCCATTATTTCGCTCCTCTCGTATTATCGAGTCTCATAATTTATCAAATAAAAATTTCTAAAAATATACCTTGAGAAATGTTGCGAGAGTCTTGAGCCATTATTCCACATGTATCTCATGATGGCCCTCATGGTGGTATATAAAGCACAACACCCACATAGAGATTTGCAAATCGAGAAGCAGTATCTTGGGTGAAATTCCCAAGTGGAAGCACCCAAACCATGACTCAGCCCCTCAAACGAGCAAATCATGGCCCAAAAATATGCTCCATCCTCTCTCATGGGAGCATCACTCAATGGTGGTGAGTGTGGAGTTCTCCCCATGTGTGGTTTCCATTGGCTATTTTTCCTTGTGGACCCCATGTTAATTCTAAGGTCCATTATTTTGCTCCTCCCATACTATCGAGTCTCATAATTTCTCAAATAAAAATTTCTAAAAATATACCTTGAGCAATGCTGCGAGAGTCTTGAGCCATTATCCCACATGTATCCCACGATGGCCCTCATGGTGGTATATAAAGCACAACACCCACATAGAGCTTTGCAAATCAAGAAGTAGGCTTTTGGGTGAAATGCCCAAGTGGAAGTACATGAACCATGACCTAGCCCCTCAAACGAGCGAATCATGGCCCAATAATATGCTCCATCTTCTCCCGTGGGATCATCACTCAATGGTGGTGAGTGTGGAGTTCTCCCAATGTGTGGTTTTCGTTGGCTATTTTTCTTTGTAGGCCCCATGTTAATTCTAGGGTCCATTATTTCACTCCTCTCGTACTGTCGAGCCTCATAATTTCTCAAATAAAAATTTCTAAAAATATACCTTGAGAAACGTTGTGAGAGTCTTGAGCCATTATCCCAAATGTATCCCATGATGGCCCTCATGGTGGTATATAAAGCACAACACCCACATAGAGCTTTGCAAATCGGGAAGCAAGCTTTTGGGTGAAATACCCAAGTGGAAGCACGCGAACCATGATCCAACCCCTCAAATGAGCAAATCATGGCCCAACAATATTCTCCATCCTCTCCCATGGGAGCATCGTTCAATGGTGGTTAGTGTGGAGTTCTCCCAATGTTTGATTTTTGTTGGCTATCTTCCCTTGTGGGCCCCATGTTAATTATAGGGTCAATTATTTCTCTCCTCCTGTACTTTCGAGTCTCATAATTTCTCAAATAAAAATTTCTAAAAATATACATTGAGCAATGCTACAAGAGTCTTGAGCCATTATCCCATATTTATCCCACGATGGCCCTCATGGTGGTATATAAAGCACTACATCCACATAGATCTTTTCAAATAGGGAAGCAGGCTCTTAGGTGAAATGCCCAAGTGGAAGCACGCGAATCATGATCCAATCTCTCAAACAAGGGAATCATGGCCCAATAATATGCTCCATCCTCTCCCGTGGGAGCATCACTCAATGGTGGTGGGTGTGAAGTTCTCCCAATGTGTGGTTTTTGAAAGCACGAGGATACGAAAACAAAAAGGAAATGCCAAGTTGCGATGTAAACGAAACTAAACTTAACGCTAAATCTTACAAACTGAAATGCATGAAAGGAGAGAAACATAAACACATTGAAACAAGGTATAAAAGCGAATATGGAGTGCAGCCCTTTTTATTAATATGCTTTAGAACCCGGTTACAATCCGTCTCCTCCCTTTTTAGGGGCTAGGAGCGTTAAACATGTTCTTGTCACATCAACATATGGTATTCCTTCTTTCGCGTGCCCACATGTAGAATGGATGGACCAAACGTCGCCACCGCTTGCGTTGATGAGTCTTGACTCCTTGTTGCTCTTCTAATGTCGAGACCCTGTGTTCAAGGAAACAAAAAATAGTCAGTAGCACCTGTAGATAAAATGAAACATGCAATACCCAAGCCTACGATTAGTGTGTGCAAAAAATGAATAAAACGATAACTAAATAACATCAGAATGATCTAAAAATTTAACAGAGGCATGAGGACATTACCAGGAGGGCACTACAAATGGAACAGTCAAAAAATTCACCATGAATTTCTAATCGCTCCGGGGTAGGACGAAGGTGCCAAATTGACTTCTAACCTTCCAAAACTGCTATGAGAGTGGTTAGGACCACTGTTTAACCTTTGGGGGCTGCCTTGGGGGCTGTGTGTGTCAATGTGATTCGTATTTGTAGTCACATAATCGGATTGGTGTTGTTTTGGTGTCTACAGATGCCCCTTTTTGGGATGCGCTATGCGTGGCACATTGCTGAGCAAAAATAGATAACCAAAGCACTAATGATTAGGGTTTATCATTAACCTAACCAACTTTTGATGCCCCAAGTATGGAAAGGGTAGGAATTCTTGAATCCTTGCTTCTGACGAGCGAAGGAACTTAATTCAAGTGTTAACCTTTTTCGGTGAGGTGTTACTTGAGCTTGGACATTGATCAGTCATGAATAGGCAAAGGGCACAACCTTTTTTCTGTGGGAACCTTGAATTCATGATTCACGAATGCCAAGTGTTTGATCAACTTGTGATTATTGCTTGTTTTCTGCCCCAAGCAGGAGCATGATTGTCTTTGTCAATGATTATTTGAATGCATGCCATTTCCTTAATTGGGTGTGTATTTGTTGATTGGTGACTAAGTGTGACTACCCCCTCAAGCGATGAATCGATGAGGGAATGAACGACATGAGAAAAGCAACGAGTCACTTGACCCAAGATGACTTGTATAAGGGTGCCTTTCAGTTGTTTATCTTTGAATGTGTGTGCAATTTCCCAACAATTTGGCTTATTTTTGGTGGGTGTTAACCCTTTTTGTGACGCTCCTTGGGGTTGAAATTGTCGAAAATCCGTCCTCCCGTGGAGTGGTCCGGCTATGGTAGCCTTCTTGGGGAGTAGGATAGTGAAAATTTGTGACCCCGACATTGGTTTTGTATGCCAGTGAATGGCGGGCGCAAAGGCGCCTTTGTTCGACAATGTTATTGCTATTTTTGGGTGGGTTTGGACCCTTTTTGGGACGTCGTTTGGGGATGAAATTCTCTGCAATCCGTCCTCCCGTGGAGCGGTCCGGCTATGGTAGCCTTCTTAGGGAGTGGGATAGTGAGGATTTGTGACCTCGACATCTGTTTTGCATGCCCGAAATGTCAAGTGCAAAAACACTCTTCTTGGACAATTTTATTGCTTGTTTTTGTGCATTTTGTGGGCATTTTATGGTATATATATACAAATGACTTTATTTTGTTTATGCACGTGTTGTGATTTGATTTTATGCACAATGACTGATGTTTTGATGGATGCATGTTAATTTATATTATGTATGGATATGTTGCGATGAATGTTAATGTTTCTAATTTATATGATATGCAAATGGAATGGATGAATTGAATTTGTGATTTTTGGCGTTGGCATCGTAGACTGTTAAGAACTTATGGCTTGTTGTCCTAGGTGATTGTTGTGGTAAATGACTTTTTATATACATGTTATTTTTTGTATTTTATGATGGTGATGCAAGGATGAAAAGATATCACAGTTGGTTTAGAATGTAGTTAAGGTTTTCTGAGACTCAGATGTTTTAACTAACTAGCCACGATTGTACTTTTATCTTACAAGACTTTTGAACAAGGTATGAATCCGATGTGTCTTTGACCAAGTTATTTCACATCCCTGTGTGTGCAATTGAGTTCGTTTATGTGGTATTTGTTAGGATACCACCAGTGCCAGATAGGCTGTCAACCAAACCTGTATTGAGGATCACCTAATTAGCTCCACTAACTCCTTTGTTATATTTAGTTAGATTAATATGCGGTGCTATCGAGGATACCATAAGCTAGCTCATCCACATGCAAACACTGATCTGCACACAAGTTAATGTGACAGATATATCGTCATGCAGGAGGTTTGCCACCAGTGATCGATAGGTTATCCACCAAACCGATACTGAGGTTTACCTCATGACCTTCGAAATGCTGAGAGTTCTAGGGATTCAAGTTCGACTCCCTTATTTTCTTCAATTGTATTAGGATACTTGCTCTTATATAGTGATAAAAATCACTGTTTATTTTTGTTTTTTCTTTTGAGCAAGGGATTTGAATATGGAGTGATGAGAATCACTATTGTATGTGCCATTTGATGTATGCACTTTGTGGGATTTGATGTCTAACTTTGTAGTATTGACTTTTGCAAATTTTTGATGTTTTGCAACTTTTTGAGAACTTGGGATTCTTGGGGAATTGGGTAGGGAAGATGCTTGTAGTTTTGGCAACTCTTAGCATTCTTGGGGTCATTCGCACAGGGGGATGAGCAAGATAACCTTTTCACTAGATGGTATCGTGGATCACTTTGCAGGTTTCATCCTTCGTTCACACAACTTGGGAATTTTTATGTGTTTTAACTTGTGTTGGGATGCTACGTAACAAGTGGTGGTCCAAGTAGAACTCTATCTTTGTAAAATCTGTCTGAATTTGTACAATATTTGGCTAGAAATCTAAAGACAACTGAATGACAAAAACACTAGATACATTAAAAGACAACTGATGCATGATATGGTGAAACTGTGGGTGGTGTTTATTTTTGACGGACTATTTATAGAGTGGAGAAATGTGGAAAATGATGGATTTGCTGAGTAATTTACAGTATATGGTGCCTTTGACCTGTATGACCAACAAATATGCAATGTATGGATGTGAGCTTAATGCAACTATTATTTTTGTGTTTTTGATTGATTGATTTTTGTGAGTATGAAGATGAGATGCAAAAGAGTTCTTTATTGTTGTGATGATTTTGAGTATGCATGGAAATGAGATGCAAATTTTTGTTATTTTTGATGATTTTATTGTTTTTGAATTTTCTTATTTTTGACCAAGCGATTGTGGGAGCCCTTGGATCTTACCTTTGCGGCTTTTGGTTTGACCAAAGGGTTTGTGGGCACCTTTGGGGCATTTTTGGGTGACCAAGCGATTGTGAGAATCCTTGGAGCTTTTGGTTTGACCAAAGGGATTATGGGTACCTTTGGGGCGTTTGGTTTGACCAAAGGGTTTGTGGGCACCTTTGGGGCATTTTTGGGTGACCAAGCAATTGTGAGAATCCTTGGAGCTTTTGGTTTGACCAAAGGGATTATGGGTACCTTTGGGGCATTTAGGGGGTTGACCAAGCGACTACGGGAATCCTTGGAGCTTTTGGTTTGGGCTATGGCTCTTTTAAATATGGAATGGATCGACCAGATTGTGGATGGGGGCGGTTAAGTCAATGGAGATCATGTTGATGAAATTATTTTGGTCTCCATTACCACGGGTGTGGTTACTTGGACATCCTGAATGATTTTTGTGCTCCGAATCTGGCCCTGGAGGTATTGGCACGAATGGATCAGCCCTATGTGCGGGGAGGAGGATAGGGTCTACCCTCAACACTGATATCTCTATAGGGTCTCTGGGTGGTAGGTGTTATCTATATGCCCAAAGTGGCAAATTCAACACTTGGTCCCACTAGGCTGGGTTTAGGTGCCACTCATGCCCTGGCCTTATGTTTAGTTGTTCAAATATATCGTCAATATCCAAGGGGTATTGTTGTTGCATCTACCGCATGTGATTGAGATATACCATCTCAGTTTCATCTTCATAATCACCATTAGAGATCCAAAGGCCTTCGTTGGTTCCAAAAACTGTTTGTGACATCAAAGGCTTGTCTTGCGCGAGCAAATTGATCTGGCCCCATTGGGGTTGTTTTGCTCTCTACGGGGGGACCTGATTTTTTTGAGGTGGCACTTGCTCGATTGGAGCATCCAAAGGGAACATTGCCAAGAGGCTTTCTTGATAATCATCCATGGGGATCACTTGTGAGTGATTGCTATCTAATTCGAAGGGGTCCCATGGTGCTACTTCATATTCTGACTCGTCTTATGAAGATCCTTCTTAACGTTGTCTATAGTTCTCTTGTAGGTGAGTTTTCAAAATTTCTCCTTTCTCGATCAAAGGGAAGGGTTTGTGAAGGTCAACAAGGTTGGTTGCCGACAATGGGAGATAATCCCCCAATGTATATGTTGTGTTAGGATTGGCATATGGATCTAATGCCAACCCATCCTTGTTGCCTATCCCTAGGCCTTGCATGTTCTCTACCAAGATGTCCAAGGGCAGGGGGTGGTTGAACCCTACTCCTGACTTATCGTATGGCATCTGATATCTTTGTTGGAAAAGAACTCGCACTCCTTGCTCATATCTTCCTAACCCATATCCATGCCAATTGCATTGGCCAAGATATCTCAAAGCAAAATCTGGGTTGGAAAAATAGTTGACGTCTTCAAGAAAGGTCTCTTCATCTTCGTCCTCTTGCATGTATGGTTCAATACCATGATCAAGGCCCCCATACACAAAGTTTGTCTGATTCGATGGGTATCCTAGAGGAACAATAGTATAATAGTACCAGCCATCGATTTCAATTCATCCTCTTGAAAGGTGATGACTGGCTCAGTGCATCGTTTGACATGTCCCACAAAGTTATTGAAGGAGTTTGCTTCATGGGGCTGCAACTCGATGGCTTTTAGTATCTCCATTAGAGCCTCCCGATGGGGCGATGATTGTTGTATGAGCTTGTAGATGGAGAGCCTAGCCGATGTGGTCCTCAAACTCTGGGTGAACTTGGTTCGAAACATGGCCATTGGTCTAGGCAGAGCAGGTTGCGGTTGTGACGTTGTTGGCACCTCTCCTGTAGCTACCGCGGGGGCAGCTATGCTCGGGTACCTCTTGTTTCAAGTCACTATACTGATCATCCTTACATACCCCTCCATGGGGCAGTTTTGGGTTACCTCATTGACTTGTAGGGTATTTGCCTGTGCATCATGGGTAGGCAAGGGATCCTTAAAGACCTCCATTTGTTGGTTGCTTGGTGCCACGGGATTATCCACCTCTAATGTCTTGTTATCTATTAGGTCTTACACCAAGCCCTTAAACTTCCAACATGCATTAAGGTCATGTCCCTTCCGTCTGTGGAACCTACAGTACAAGTCTTACCTGTAGCCCTTAGGTTTGGCACATTAGGGTCTATGGGTTGAATCTCGGTAGGTTGATCAAGTTTATCGTTGAGAAATGGTCAAATAGGGAATCTTTGGACTCTGTGTAAGGTGTGAATTATCGCCTAGGGCGACACTGCTGATTTTGTTCTTGCCTCTGATTTTCTCTGTCATAACTATTAAGAGGCACTGGTTGATAGTTAGCCTTTTGGGGCTATGTTGCTTGTGCAGGCTTAGGGACATTTATAGCAACCTGATTGATCGCAGCAGGTTTCTATTGCATGGTCCCTGTTTTGGTGTTCTTAGACCATTCTTTATTCTTTGGCTTGGCTATCTTGCCATCCTGAATATTGATCTCCTCAATGATTATGGCTTGCGCCAGAGCTTCCTCTAAAGTGGCATATTGCTACAGCTGCAATAGCATGGAGATCGATCTCAAATAGCTCTTTGAGAACATTTGGGTGAGGTCGGACATAGGAGGGAGGTAGGGCAACTTTGAAAGCAAAGTCCTCCACCGGTTCCCATAGGTCACCATGGTTTCTTCCTCATACTGCCTGAGGCTAGATAGGTTGCTTAGTGACGCCTTCTTCTTGGTGTTGAAGGCGAAGCATTCGAGGAACGCATCCACTAGCTGATCTAAGTTACTAATGTTGTGCTTTGGCAATTGAGTGAACCAATCCGAAGCAGGGCATACAAATGTGGTTATAAATGTTCTTAACAACAAAGCATCATTGTCTTGAATGCTAAAGCATTGGCTCAAGAATCTAGTCACGTGCTCTTGGGCATCCTCCTCACCTCTAAAGATTGCCAACTGAGGCAGTTTAAAGTGTTTAGGGTAGGGGGGTGCCGGTACTGACGGATGCACAGGATGACTACGGAGTTGGCATAAAGTGGGCTTTTGGGGCCCAAAAGTCTTGGTCTCCACAGACTCCAAGCGCTCTAGCAGTGCTTTATATGCATCGGAAGATTTGATCTCTTCCTCTTTGGTTAGTTCTCGCTGTGGGTTGTGGGGAACTTGAGGCCTATGGAGGGGTGATCGGATAGCACCCCCTCTACCTTGATAGGGCATTTCGGCCCGCTCTTCTTCTTGCTCATACTCCTCATAGGCTTCTTGAGGAGTTTTTGGATGAGACCTATGACCATGGGTGGGTCCTCGTAGAGGGTGCCCATCGTTGTTTCTAGGAGTGGCCTCTCGCTCAGGTCTAGGAGGTCTCGAAGGTAGCACTTGGTAAGGTCATGGAGACCTGTCTCGTACCAAGGGGTTGCACCTCTCATACGGTTTTGCTATTTGGGTGTGAGGGGTTGGAACCCTCTTAGGCACAATGTTATGGAGCAGCTCATATGTTTGGCACTAAATGCGCTCTTTGCTAAGGCGATATAGATGCTCTAGCTGTTGTTGGTCTTGCTCAAGTTGCGTGATCTGCACTTGGCGAACGATATGTCTGGCGACTGCCAGGTCGATTTGTTTTGCCATCTTGAGTCTAGGAGGCCTAGATGCCTCTCCTATGCATTTATCTTGGTCGTGATGATCCGAGATCTCTATAGGTCGCTTCTCTCTATTGAGGTTGGCGACATTCACTCGAGGCTCTGGCCTCAGTAGGTGATTCTAGTAGATAGCAGGTCTGGAGGTGCATTGCTCTTGCACTGTGTATTTCTCTTGAGGAATGTAATGGTCTTCCATGTGATCTCTTTCGTATATGTTAAAGGGGCGGGCAGAGTTGGCTCGCCCTGTTTGAAGAGCCTTGTGCTCTGGATTTGGCTTATTATTCCTAATAGTGATGGGGGGTAAAGGAGGGATGACATAATCATGTGGCCTCTCCTCATGGACCCTATGTTGTTCTAGTGCTTCATCACATGGTGGCCACTCATACCAAGCTTCTAAGGGAGCCTTCCCATTTATATTGAGTGCCACATGTAGGGACTCCTCCTGAAAGGGCCTATGTTGGATGGGAGTGCCCCTCGAAGGGGTGCCTCTATAGTCCCATTCTAAAATGGCACGATGTGGACTATCTTGTGGGTCGGGCCACCAAGGTGGTATGACCAAGTCCTTGGGGCTATAGTGGAGGCGACTTGTGCCCCCTTGTACACTCTCTGCAGCTCCTGCCCGTGATTGGGCTTGGCTACGGGTGTACACCATGGTGGTGTTTCCCTAAAAAATGCATAGATTTTTATTTCTTTTTATTATTTTTATGCTACACTAAACAAAAAAGATCACACACACACAAAGCAATGATTATCTCGTTTAAAGATTAAAGGTGTGCCCTAAACCTGGTTTAGTGTGTTTTGAATTTTGGTTTTGACAGTTTTGTAAAGAACGTTTTATAGCAAATGCAATATGATGGCTCTTATGACTCCCAAAAATGGTTGCCCCTTTGATATACCATTGCTAGGCCATTATACCAAACCTCTCTATATACCCGCCCTTACGTGAGGGAAACTATTGGTACGTGAGAGCAGAATGGTACATGGAACATAGGCGATACGGAAGGGGGATCACCCTATTTTTGACACCTACCATAGAAGACTTATCCTCATGCATTGGGAATCACCCCAGATACACTTAGTCAACTTTCATTAGGATTTACATCTAGCAACAGTAGCGATCGGGGTTATGGATGCAAAAATTCAAGCCAAGGTGGTGATGAAATCCATCGTTGGTCTTGATCAAGGGCTGGGGTTTTATGACCAGCTCCTTGGTGTTTAAATTGCCATGTGATGTGTGGGTTTCTTTTTATTTTGCATAAAAGAAAGTAAACATGCAGTAAAAATTTCCCTAAGCAAGCAAATAACCAGAAAATAGAAAACATAAAACATAAAATGATAGGAGTTTAGGACCTCTACATCTTCTCTGCCCAAATCTGCTGGTTCTGAGTTTCTATCTTGAAATTGCATAGAGAGCTATTCGTCCCTAGGTGGGATGAATAACAGAACTGTATTTGTCACAGGGTGGGGCGAATGCCCATTCGCCCCTGGGTAAGACAAATTCCAGCTCTGTATTTGCCATAGGCTGGAATGAACAACAGTCCAACGTTTGAAAACTTGGTACCTGCAAGCAAAAAAAAACAAGTTTTGATCATATTTTTGATCTCAAAAATAGAGGACAACGTCCCACCGTGATCGCCACTGAAAGCATGAGGATACAAAAACAAAAAGGAAATTCCAAGGTGCGATGTAAACGAAACTAAACTTAACGCTAAATCCTATGAACTAAAATGCATGAAAGGAGAGAAACATAAACGCATTGAAACAAGGTATAAAAGTGAATATGGAGTGTAGTAATTTTTATTAATATGCTTTAGAACCCGGTTACAATCTGTATCCTCCCTTTTCAGGGGCTAGGAGCGTTAAACATGTTCTTGTCACATCAACAGATGGTATTCCTTCTTTCGCGTGCCCACATGTAGAATGGACGGACCAAACATCACCACAACTTACATTGATGAGTCTTGAATCCTTGCTACTCCTCTAATGTCGAGACCCTATGTTCAAGGAAATAGAAAACAATCAGTAGCACTTGTAGATAAAATGAAACATGCAATCCCCAAGCCTACGATTAGTGCATGCAAAAAAATGAATAAAACGATAACTAAATAACATCAAAATGATCTAAAAATTTAACAGATGCATGAGGACATTACCAGGAGGGCACTGCAAATGGAACAGTCAAAAAATTCACCATGAATTTCTAATCGCTCGGGGCGGGAAGAATAGACCTACAACAAAGCGTCAAAAAACATTGTCCCAAATGTCCCATCCGGGAGGCTCAAAATCACCTGCAAAGTTGGGGGTTAGGTAAAATGGGGTATTTTGGAAAGACCCAAAAGGTCAGATTTTGCCAATTCGGCCTCTATCGCCAGGAATTTGATGATGCTACCTGTATGTTAGCAAAAGCGGGAAATGACAAAAACATGATCTAAACAACTCAAAATGATGTGAAATTTGAATGACAACCTATCTAAGAAAAATAGAATCAGATGCAAAAATAACAGAAAGGAAATCTACTCCAGATTTCTAATCGCTCTGGGGCGGGGCAATTAGGACTGTAGCAGTGCGGGGGGCGCCCGGGGGCAGGACGCCCGCCATTTGGGGCCCGATTTTGGCACCAATCCACTTGGGATGGGTCCAAAACCTCTTGTGGGGTGTTTTTGGCAAATTTGGTAGGATTTTATGGCCAAATATCGGGTTTTGGTTTCGGATTTGCGCTTCCAATAACCACCCTATGACCTCCCTTCCAAAAGAGATCAAGGATGTGAAAGACACAAATCAAAAGGTGTGAGGATGTAAAATGGTAGCACTTCGTTGCTCAAAATGCTCCTTATCTATATATTTTTGGGGTGAGAAGACTCACCATTTTATAGACCTGACGGTCTCTTTGGATGAGCATGCAGAGGCGCCACTTGGCAATCATGCCTTCCCAGGGGGGAGAGGATTCTTCCTTGATTAGGGGCTCCATGACTGCCCTTGTAAATTCCTCTAGCGCTAAAAAATTCTCACTCACACTCCCATGTAATGAAGGAAGAGTTAAGTGGTGTATCTGAGCTGCCATTTGTCAAGATTTGACTTTTTTCTCGTCAAACCTGTTATTCGCCCCACCCTGGAGCGAATACTGCTAATCGTCCCTGGGTGGGGTGAATACCGGTTTGTAATCATCCCTGGGTGGAACGAATAAGAAGCAGAGTGCCTGAAGGTGCCAAATTGACCTCTTACCTTCCAAAACTATTGTGAGAGTGGTTAGGACCACTGTTTAACCTCTAGGGGCTGCCCTGGGGGCTGTGTGTGTCAATGCGATCCGTGTTTGCAGTCACATAATCGGATTGGTGCTGTTTTGGTGTCTACAGTTTTTGTTGGCTATTTTCCTTTATGGGCACCATGTTAGGGTCCATTATTTTTCTCCTCCCGTACTACCGAGTCTCATAATTTCTCAAATATATATATTTTAAAATATCCCTTGAGCAACGTTGCGAGAGTCTTAAGCCATTATCCCACATGTATCCATGATGGCCCTCATGGTGGTATATGTAGACACCAAAATAGCACCAATCCGATTATGTGACAACAAGCGTTGATCGCATTGACACAAACAGCCCCTAGGGCAGCCCCCAGAGGTCAAAAAGTGGTCCTAATCACTCCCAAAAGTAGTTTTGAGGGTCAAAAGTCAATTTTGCACCTTTTTGGCACATTTTTATCTACTCGTCCCACCCAGGGATGAATTCAGACTGGTATTCATCCCACCTTGGGAAGATTAAGCAATCGCTCCAGGGTGGGACGATTAAGCAATCGCTCCAAGGTGGGATGAATAACAGGTTTTATTGGCAAAAAGTCAAACCTCGATAAGTCCACCAGTTAACTAAAGCTACAGGTCATGCAATTGTGAGGAACGGCTCCAAATCAAGAAGAGAGACTTCAATCATGCATGTCTTTATTTTAGAGACCTCATGCAAGGAGATTTTTAATCAGGGAGTTAGCTTTTCTCTGAAAATAGGACAGTTAACTCAAGTGGCGCCCTCGCATGCGCAATTCAAACAAGGAGACCCTAAGGTCTATAAATTAGGGAGTTTTACCACCCAAAATATATACAGAGAATGAGCATTTGAGCAACGAAGTGCTACCAATTTCATACCTAACTACGATTTGTGCTTTTACATCCTTAATCTCTCATTTGAAAGGGAGGTTATTGGGTGACTATTGGAGGCGCAAATCCATACCCAAAACCCGATTTCTGACCACAAATATCCACCAAATTTGTTGAAAACACCCCATAACCAGTTTTGGACCCATCCCAAGTGGATTGGTGCCAAAACAGTGCTTCAATCGGTGGGCGTCTTGCCCCCGGGCGCTCCCCAAACTATCACAATGCTAATCGCCCCACCCCGAGATGATTAGAAATATGTGATATATTTCTTGTTTTTTTCTTTTGCATCTGATTCTAGATAGGTTAAATAGGTTACAGTTCAAATTTCATGTCATTCTGATTATTTTTGACCAGGTTATTACTGTTTCCCACTTTCACTAACTTACAGATGCCATCTTCAAAATTTGGATCCTAGAGGCAAAATTGGAGAAATCTGAGCATCTGGGTCATCCCAAAATGCCCCCAATTAGCTAACCCCAAGTTTTCAAGTCTTTTGGAGCTTCCTAAGCAGGACATTGAATAGGGTGCTTTTTGGCCAATTCTCATAGTCCTATTCGTCCCACCCTGAAGCGAGTACAGATTTGTGAGGAATTTTTAGATTGTTATTTTTGCAATGGTCTTCTGATGATATTTTTATGCTTCTGTAAAAGTTTTAGCTCAATCAGAAGTCATCTGATAGTCGTTTTATTATTTTCATGCTTTTACTGACAGTAGGCCTTGGGAAATATATGTCTCATTCTGTCTGCAGGTATTACCAATATTTTTTGTTTCTTTGAATGCAGGTTTCTAACTGTAGAGGAGTAGGAAAGAGAAAAGAATCACATACACAAGCGGTGGTGATGTTTTGGTCCACCCATCTTATATGTGGGCATGCGGAAGAAGGATATGAATCCATGGATATTGTGACAAGAAACACATCTGACTCTCCTATCCCCTAAAAAGGAAGGAGACATATTGTAACACAATTTATAAAGTGTATCAATAAAGATATTACCATATTTCATATTGCTTTTATATTGTGTCAATTTGCATATGTTCTTTCTTGTGGCATATTCCTTTTTGTTTCCATATCCTCGTGCTTTCAATGGCGATCACGGTGGGACCTGTGTCCTTTGATTTTTAAAGATTAAATTTCTGATTAAAGTTGCTTGTTTTGTTGCTTACAGGTACCAAGTTTTCAAAAGCTAGACTATTTCAGGCAAAAATTCAGAGATAACCGACTTGGGCAGAGAAAAGGTAGAGGTCTTAAACACCTTTGGTCAATTCTTTGCTTTGTGTTTTTTATTTATTTGCTTGCATAGGAGAGTTTAGATGCTTGCTTGTTTAATTTTTTTTGCAACTTAAAATGAACCCCACACATCACGTGGTTACTTAAACCAAGGAGCTAGTCGTAAAACCCTAGCCCTTGAGCAAGACCAATAGTGGATTTCATCACCACGTTGGCTTGGATATTTGTATACATTTATCCCGATTGTCACTGTTGCTCAACGTAAATCCTGATGAAAGCTGATCGAGTGTCATTGGGGTGATTCCCAGAACTCAAGGATAAGTCTTCTATGGTAGGTGTCATAAACAGGGCAATCCCCCTTCCGTACCGCCTATGTTCCATGTATCATCTTCTCTCACGTACCTATAGTCTCCCTCACGTAAGGGCGGGTATATAGAGAGGTTGGTATATCGGTCCGGCAATGGTATATTGAAGGGGTGACCATTTTGGGAGTCATATGAGCCTTCATGTTGCATTTAAACGTTCTTCACAAAAATCTTCAAAACAAAACAAAAAAAAATCATCAAAAACACACTAAAACTAGTCTAGGACACACCATTAATCTTTAAAAGAGATAATCATTGCTTTGTGTGTGTATGTTCTTTTCTGCTTAGTGTAACAAAAAAAAAAATCAAAAAATCATAAACAAAAAATAAAAATCTACGTAGCTTGTAGAGAGTCATTACCATGGTATTCACCTGCAGTCAAGCCCACTCACGGGCAGATGCTATGGAGAATGTCCAAGGAGGCATGAGTCGCCTCTGTTACAGTCCCAAGGATTTGGTCATACCACCTTGGTGACCTAACACACAAGGTAGTCCCCTCCACACCTTAAGGGAGAGGGACTATAGGGGCACCTCTTCTAGGGGTACTCTTGTTCAGCATAGCACCCAGCACACACCCTTCCATGAGAGGTACATCTATAGGAGAGCTCCCTTAGATGCTCGCTATGAGCGGCCACCGCAAGATGAAGTGCTAGGTCAACATAGGGTTCAACAAGAGGAACCACATGATTACACTATCCCTCCTTCACCCCCTCTAGTTGTCAGGACTACAAGGACAAATCCAGAGCACAAGGCTCCTCAAGTGAGGTGAGCCAACTCCACTCGTTCCTTTTTCACTTACGAAAGAGAGCATGAGGAAAACCCTTACCTTCCTCAAGCGCAATATACATCGCGTGAGCAATACGCCTTCGTAACTGCTAGCTATTAGGATCACCTACTGAGGCCAAAGCCTCGAGGGAATGCCGCTACCCCCAACAGAAGGAGGCAGCCTATAGAGATCTCGGATCATCATGACCGAGATAGATATTTAGGAGAGGCATCTAGGCCTTCTACACATGAGACGGCAGGACCAACTATCTTAGAATTTGCCAAGCATATCGCATGTCGGATGCAACTCATGCTACTTGAGCTAGAATGAAAACAGTTAGAACAATGGTATCTTCTAAATAAAGAGTGCATTCAGAGCCAGAAGGATGAGTTGTTCCAACACACTATGCAGGCGAGGACTCCAACCCTTTGCACGCATAAGATAAAACATTATGAGGGACACAACCCCTCGATGCGAGAGAGGTCACCATGACCTTATCAAGCACTACCCCCAATGCCTCCTAGACAGGAGTGGGAGGCTACTCCCTCGATTCCTCAAGCACCCACCCAGGTTCATGGGCCACCCTAAAAAATCCCTCAAGAAGCCTTTGAGGAATCTGAGCAAGAAAAAGAGTGGACTAAAACACAATACCAAGGCAAGGGGGGTGCTATCTAGCTACCCCTCCATAGGCCCCATGTTCCTCAATAGGAACCAACCAAAGAGGAGGAGCCCAAATCCCTCGATACATGCAAAGCATTAGAGCACTTAGAGTCGATAGAGCCCAAGATCTCGGGGTCCCAAAAGCCCAACTTATGTGAGGCTCTTCTTGAAGAGGATCAGCCTCTGACCATAGAGCTACCCGAGGACGAGGTCTTCCATGTCTCAAAATTGCCAGAGAGCTTAATGGAAATATTCCCCTTAGAGGCGCCAATCGAGCAAGCGCCACATCAAAGCAATCAAGTCCCCTCGCAATGAGCGGCACAACTCCATGAGGACAACATCAATCTGCTCGAATAAGAAGAGCCTAGCATGTCACAGGCAATTGTCGGGGCCAACAAGGGCCTTTGGTTTTTTGACAGAGATTACGAAGCCGACACTGAGATGGAATATCTCAATAATGCACGACGGCACAATCACCCTGTAACCTATGAAGAACTAATGGCACAACTAGGTACCAGGCTAGGGCATGAGTGGCGCGTTAACCTAACGCACTAGAATCAAATGTTGAATCTGCCACTTTGGATAGACCAAGAGCAACTTTTGCCTGGAGACCCCATAGCCACATCAGTGTCGAAGGCAGACCCTGCCCTCCTATCCGTGCATAGGGTCGATCCATTCATGCCAATCCCTCCAGAGCCAGATCCGATGCACAAATATCATCAAGCTGGGGGTACCTCTATTCCCTGAAGAGCAAGTGGATTACACCAAATGCTCCAAAGGTGTCCATAAACCCTTTGGTCAAACCAAAAGCTCCAAGGATTATTGTAATCACTTGGTCACCCTAAAAGCTCCAAGGATTATCGCAATCACTTGGTCACCCTTAATCTCCAAGGATTATCGCAATCACTTGGTCACATTACAATCTCCAAGGATTATCGCAATCACTTGGTCACCCTAAAAGCTCCAAGGATTATCGCAATCACTTGGTCACCCTACAATCTCCAAGGATTATCGTAATCCCTTGGTCACCCAAAAGCTCCACGGATTATCGCAATCGCTTGGTCATCCCAAAAAGCTCCAAGGATTATCACAATAGCTTGGTCAACCCCAAAATGCCCCAAAGGTGTCCATAAATCCTTTGGTCAAACCAAACACTCCAAGGGTTACCATAACCGCTTGGTCAAAACAAATATTCAAAAAACAAACAAAAACAATAAAATCATCAAAAATCACAAAAAATTTTGCATTTCAATTCTATGCATACTCATAAAATCATCAAAAATAACAAAAAAATTGCATTTCAATCTCATTCATACAAAAAAAAAAATCACAATACAAAAATATAGGTTGCATTAGGCATCGCATCCATACATCGCATAGTTGCTGGTCATACAAGTCAAAAGCACCATAGACTGTCATTACTTGGCAATTCCATCAATTTCCACATCAAATCCATTTTCCAAATGCATACATCTAGAATAGCATCATCACCATTTTTTAGCATAGTCACCTGTCTCCTAATGTATATAGGGTTTTCGTTATTCAGCTGTCTTTAAATTTCTAGCCAAAAACTATACAAAGTTAAACAGATTTTACCCGAGAAAGTTTTACTTGGATCACACCTTGTTACATAGCATCCCAACACAAATTAACACACATATAATAATTCCTAAGTTGTGTGAACGTAAGAGCAACCTACAAAGCAGTTTCGGGTACCATAGGTGAAAGATTAGCCTGTTCATCCCCCTGTGCGAATGGTTCCAAAATGTTGAGAATTGACAAAAGGATGAGTTCTTCCCTATCCATTCCCCATCATAAACAATGGTTTTCACCACTCCCACAAATCCCAATCATAGTTGGTCCCCAAAGTTGTAAGGATTCATACTACACGTCCCTGCCAAGGATGGGTAGTCATCCCCAAGACCTAAAAGGATCAACGTTATTCACAAACACCATTCCAACAACCCATCATCACAACCATATCCACTCACCTTTGGTCTCCAAGTTGTAAGGATTTGTACTACACGCCCCTAACCAGGATGGGTAGTCATCCCCAAGACCTAAAAGATCAATGCCCTTACTTCATAATCTCCATTATCCCCTTGTGTCCCAAAGTCGTAAGGATTCGTACTACACGTCCCTAACTAGGATGGGTAGTCATCCCCAAGACCAATAGGATCCAGGCCATTCACAAGCTCAAACTTACAAAGATTAAAATACAAAATCAAATAACAGTGGTTATCACCACTATTCAAAATCCTTGCTCAAAAAAACAAAAAAAAAAACACAAAGAGAAAAATAAACAGTGATTTTCATCACTATATAGACGAGCAAGTCTCCCAAATCATTCAGCCACCAAACAACCTAAACTTGAATCCTTGGAAATTCTCAGCATTCAAAAAACATCTAGGTGATCCTCATTACAGGTCTGGTTGACAGCCTGCGTGGCAATGGTGGTATCCTACCCGCATGACGATATGTTTGTCACATTAGCTTTGCATATGCACAGACCAATGTTTGCATGTGGATGAGCTAGCCTATGGTACCTTAGATTGTCACGTGGATTAATCTTGCTAAATACAACAACGAAGTTAGTGGAGCTAATTAGGTGATCCTCAGTATAGGTTTGGTTGATAGCCTAACTGGCACTGGCGGTATCCTGATGAATACCACATCAACGAACTCAATTGCACACACAGGGATGTAAAATAACTTGGTTAAATTCAAGTTAGATTTAGACCTTGTTCAAAAGTCTTACGAGATAAATGTACAGTCTTGGCTAGTTAGTTAAAATATCTACATCTCAAAAAAGCTTTACTACATTTTCAAACAACTGGTACATTTCATTTCGTACATCACCATCAAAATATATGTAAAATACAAAAACAAAGTTTTCACATGCAAAGTCATTTCACAAAGTCATCCCATTAGTACAGCAAGTCAGTCAAATATTGTACAGTCTATGGTGCATCGACAAGTCATCAACAACTCATTTCATTCATTCCACATGCATACATCATACAAATTAGACACATCACATTCATAAAAGCATTTGCATACATCAATGTAAATACATATACATAAAAACAAAACAACAAAAAAATGCACAAAAATGCACCAAAAAGAGCAATAAAAGTGTCTAATGAGAGTGCTTTTACACTTGACATTCCAGGCATGCAAAACAGATGTCGAGGTCACAAATCCTCACTATCCTATTCCCTAAGAAGGCTATCATAGCCGGACCGCTCCACGGGAAGACGAATTTTTGAGAATTTCATCCCCAAATGGCATCACCAAAATGGGTCAAAACCCATCCAAAAATAGCAATAACATTGCCGAACGAAGGTGCTTTTGCGCTTGACATTCTTGGCATCCAAAATAGGCATTGGGGTTCCAAATTGTCACTATCCTACTCCCTAAGAAGGCTACCATAGCCGGACCGCTCCACGGGAAGACAGATTTTTGCCAATTTCAGCTTCGCAATGCATCGCAAAAAGGGTTAACACCCACCAAAAATAGGTCTAAATGTCGAAAAATTGCTTTCGCACATTCAATGGTAAACAACTGAAAGCACCCTTACCTAAGTCATCTTGGGTCAAGCGACTCATCGCTTTTCTCATGTCGGTCATTCCCTCATCGATTCATCGCTTGAGGGGGTAGTCACACTTAGTCGCCAATCAACAACAATATACCTAATCTTGGAAATGACACGCATTCAAAGGATCATTGCAAAAGACAATCGTGCCCTTGCTTGGGGCAACAAACAAGCAATCATCACAAGCTGATCAAACACTTGGTATTTGTGAATCATGAACTCAAGGTTCCCACAGACAAAAAGGTTGCACCCTTTGCCTATTCATGACTGATCAATGTCCAAGTTCAAGTAACACCTTACTGAACAAGGTTAACACTTGACTCTAGTTCCTTAGCTTGTCAGAAGCAAGGATTCAAGAATGCATGCCCTTTCCATACTTGGGGCATCAAGAGTTGGTTAGGTTATTGAGAAACCCTAATCATTAGTGCTTTGGTTATATATTTTTTCTCGGTGCTGTGCCTTGCACAACGCTTTCCAAAAAGGGGCATCTGTAGACACCAAAATAGCACCAATATGATTATGTGACAACAAGCGTTGATTGCATTGACACAAACAACCCCTAGGGCAGCCCCTAGAGGTCAAACAGTGGTCCTAACCACTCCCAAAAGTAGTTTTGAGGGTCAAAAGTCAATTTTGCACCTTTTTATCTACTCATCACATGCAGGGACGAATTCAGACATTCATCCCACCCTGGGACGATTAAGCAATCGCTCCAGGGTGGGATGAATAGCAGGTTTGATTGGCAAAAAGTCAAACCTCGACAAGTCCACCAGTTAACTGAAGCTATAGGTCATGCAATTGTGAGGAACGACTCCAAATCAAGAAGAGAGACTTCAATCATGCATGTCTTTATTTTAGAGACCTCATGCAAGGAGATTTTTAATCAGGGAGTTAGCTTTTCTCTAAAAATAGGACAGTTAACTCAAGTGGTGCCCTCGCATGCGCAATTCAAACAAGGAGACCCTAAGGTCTATAAATTGGAGAGTTTTACCACCCAAAAGATATACAAAGAATGAGCATTTGAGCAACGAAGTGCTGCCAATTTCATACCTAACTACGATTTTTGCTTTTACATCCTTAATCTCTCATTCGAAAGGGAGGTTATTGGGTGACTATTGGAGGAGCAAATCCGTACCCAAAACTCAATTTCTGACCACAACTATCCACAAAATTTGTTGACAACACCCCATAACTAGTTTTGGACCCATCCCAAGTGGATTGGTGCCAAAACAGTGCTTCAATCGATGGGCATCCTGCCCCCGAGCGCTCCCCAAACTATCACAGTGCTAATCGCCCTACCCCAGGATGATTAGAAATATGTGATAGATTTCTTGTTTTGTTCTTTTGCATCTGATTCTAGATAGGTTAAATAGGTTACAGTTCAAATTTCATGTCATTCGATTATTTTTGACCAGAGTTATTGTTGTTTCCCGCTTTCACTAACTTGCATATGCCATCTTCAAAATCTGGATCCTAGAGGCAAAATTGGAGAAATCTGAGCATCTGGGTCATCCCAAAATTCCCCCAATTAGCTAACCCCAAGTTTTTAGGTCTTTTGGAGCTTCCTAAGTAGGACATTGAACAGGGTGCTTTTTGGCCAATTCTCACAGTCCTATTCGTCCCACCCTAGAGCGAGTACAGATCTGTGAGGAATTTTTAGACTTCTTTTTGCAATGGTCTTCTGATGATATTTTTATGATTTTGTAAAAGTTTCAGCTCAATCAAAAGTCATCTGATAGTCATTTTATTATTTTCATGCTTTTATTGATAGTAGGCCTTGGGAAATATATGTCTCATTCTGTCTATAGGTATTACCAATATTTTCTGTTTCTTTGAACGCAGGTTTCCGACTGCAAAGGAGTAGGAAAGAGCAAAGAATCACATACACAAGCGACGGTGACATTTTGGTCTGCCCATATTATATGTGGGCACGCGGAAGAAGGATATGAATCCATGGATATTGTGACAAGAAACACATCTGACTCTCCTATCCCCTAAAAAGGAAGGAGACGTATTGTAACACAATTTATAAAGTGTATCAATAAAGAGATTACCATATTTCATATTGCTTTTATATTGTGTCAATTTGCATATGTTCTTTCTTGTTCTTTTCTTATGGCATATTCCTTTTTGTTTCCGTATCCTCGTGCTTTTAGTATATAAAGCATAACACCCACATAGAGCTTTGTAAATCGAGAAGCAAAATTTTGGGTGAAATGCCCAAGTGGAAGTACGTGAACATGACCCAACACCTCAAACGAGCAAATCATGGCCCAACAATAGGCTCTATCCTCTCCCATGGGAGCATCGCTCAATGGTGGTGAGTGTGGAGTTCTCCCAATGTGTGGTTACCATTGGCTATTTTCCCTTGTGGGCCCCATGTTAATTCTAGGGTCCATTATTTTACTCCTCCTATATTGTCGAGTCTCATAATTTCTCAAATAAATATTTCTAAAAATATACCTTGATCAACTCTACAAGAGTCTTGAGCCATTATCCCACATGTATCCCATGATGGCCCTCATGGTGGTATATAAAGCACAACACTCACATAGAGCTTTACAAATTAGAAATTAGGCTTTTGGGTGAAATGCCCAAGTGGAAACATGCAAACCATGACCCAACCCCTCAAACAAGCAAATCATGGCCCAACAATATGCTCCATCCTCTCCTATGGGAGCATCACTCAATGGTGGTGAGTGTGGAGTTCTCCTAATGTGTGGCTTTTGTTGGCTGGTTTTCCTTGTGGACCCCATGTTAATTCTAGGGTCCATTATTTCAATCCTCCTGTACTACCGAGTCTCATAATTTCTCAAATAAAAATTTCTAAAAATATACCTTAAGCAACGCTATGAGAGTCTTGAGACATTATCCCACATGTATCCCATGATGGCCCTCATGGTGGTATATAAAGCACAACACCCACATAGAGCTTTGCAAATTAGGAAGCAAGATTTTGGGTGAAATTCCCAAGTGGAAGCATGCAAACCATGATCCAACCCCTCAAATGAGCGAATCATGGCCCAACAATATGCTCCATCCTCTCTCGTGGGAGCATCTCTCAATGGTGGTGAGTGTGGAGCTCTCCCAATGTATGGTTTTCGTTGACTATTTTTCCTTGTTGACCCCATGTTAATTTTAGGATCTATTATTTCCCTCCTCTCGTACTATCGAGTCTCATAATTTCTCAAATAAAAATTTCTAAAAATATACCTTGAGCAATGTTCTGAGAGTCTTGAGCCATTAATCCACATGTATCCCATGATGGCCCTCATGGTGGTATATAAAACACTACACCCACATAGATATTTGCAAGTCGAGAAGCAAAATTTTGGGTGAAATGCCCAAGTGGAAGCATGTGAACCATAACCCAACCCCTCAAATGAGTGAATCATGGCCTAGCAATATGCTCCATCCTCTCCCATGGGAGCATCACTCAATGGTGGTGAGTGTGGAGTTCTCCCAATGTGTGGTTTTCGTTGGCTCTTTTTCCTTGTGGGTCCCATGTTAATTATAGGGTACATTATTTTGCTCCTCCCGTATTTCCAAGTCTCAAAATATCTCAAAATATCTCAAATAAAAATTTCTAAAAATATACCTTGAGAAATGCTCTGAGAGTCTTGAGCCATTATCCCACATGTATCCCACGATGTCCCTCATGGTGGTATATGAAGCACAACATCCACATAGAGATTTGCAAATCAGGAAGTAGGCTTTTGGATGTAATGCCCAAGTGGAAGCATGTGAACCATGACTAGCCCCTCAAACGAGTGAATCATGACCTAGCAATATGCTCCATCCTCTCTAGTGGGAGCATTGCTCAATGGTGGTGAGTGTGGAGTTCTTCCAATATGTGGTTTTTGTTGGTTTTTTTCCCTTATGGATCCCATGTTAATTCTAGGTTCCATTATTTCGCTCCTCCCATATAGTCGAGTCTCATAATTTCTTAAATAAAAATTTCTAAAAGTATACATTGAGTAACATTGTGAGAGTCTTGAGCTATCCACATGTATCCTATGATGGCCCTCATGGTGTTATATAAAGCACAACACCCACATAGAGCTTTACAAATCGGGAAGTAGGAAGTGGAAGCATGTTAACCATGACCCGATCCCTCAAACAAGCAAATCATGACCTAGCAATATGCTCTATCCTCTCCCATGGGAGCATTGCTCAATGGTGGTGAGTGTGGAGTTCTCTCAATGTATGGTTTTCATTGGCTATTTTCCCTTGTGGGCCCCATGTTAATTCTAGGGTCCATTATTTTGCTCCTCCTGTATTGTCGAGTCTCATAATTTCTAAAATAAAAATTTCTAAAAATATACCTTGAGCAATGCTGTGAGAGTCTTGAGTCATTATCCCACATGTATCCCACAATGGCCCTCATGGTGGTATATAAAGCATAACACCCATATAGAGCTTTGCAAATAGATAAGTAGGCTTTTGGGTGAAATGCCCAAGTGGAAGCACACGAACCATGACCTAGCCCCTCAAACGAGTGAATCATGACCCAACAATATGCTTCATCCTCTCTCGTGTGAGCATCACTCAATGGTGGTGAGTGTGGAGTTCTCCCAATGTGTGGTTTTCATTGGTTGTTTTCCCTTGTGGACCCCATGTTAATTTTAGGGTTCAATATTTTGCTCCATTCATACTATCGAGTCTCATAATTTCTCAAATAAAAATTCCAAAGGGTCATGGACTATGCTCCATTCATACTATCGAGTCTCATATTCTGATTTATTTGGATGATATGATGGTGTTTTCTCATAGAAAGGAATCACACCTTGAACATCTAGAGAAAGTTTTCTAGAAGTGCAAAAAGTTCCACATCTTCTTCAACCCAAAGAAATCATTCTTTTCTATCAATGAAGGTAAGTTATTGGGACATGTAGTCTCCAAAGAAGGGATGAAAATAGATCTAGATTGAATAAAATCAATTCTGGTCCTTCCCCTCCCTACAAATAACAAAGGCTTACAGTCCTTCTTTAGGAAAATTAACTTTGTGAGGAAGTTCATTTCAAATTTTACTGAAGTAGTCAGGCTCATATCAAAGTTACTCAAGAAGAACATGGAGTTCAAATGGAAAGAGAAAAGAAAGCAAGCCTTTGAGGATATAAATCAAGCAATTGCAACTACACCAGTATTGATAAATATTAATTTTATTAAATACTTTATCTTATACGCCTATGGAGTAGAGGAAAGCTATGCATCAGTGCTAACTCAAAAGGATAAGAATGAGGAGGAACACCCCATCTTCTTTTGAAGTGAAACATTGCATGAGTATCAAACCAAGTATAATTTTATTGAGAGGTAGGTATTTGTAGTAATGAAATCCTTAAAAAAGTTTAGACAGTACTTGGTCCAAAGCAAGAGTCTAATCTATGTGGTGCGTCCAGATGTAAGGAACTTTATCCTTCAAGGAGAACTGGATGATAAAAGGGTTTGTTGGATTACTAAAATATAGGAGTATGATGTAGAGATCTATTCTACTAAGTTGGTTAGAGGAAGAGCATTATGCTAAGAGCTTACTACCAAAGTGGATTCAAAACAAACAATAGCCTATTAGGGAACAGAGGATGATCAATGTGAGAGTGTTCTAGAAATATTAGATTGGGTAGATCAATTGACAACCTACTTCCAAATAGGAGTATGTCCTCAAGCACTCAATCCTTCAGAGAGAAGAAGATTCATATTGCAAGCTTTAAAGTATGTATTGCTTCTTGAAGGATTATACAAAAGGAACCTAGATGGAGTACTTCTAAGATGTCTTGGAGATAAAGAAAAATGAAAGGTCATTGAAGAATTTTATGGAGGCCTATCAGGAGGTCACTTTTCAAGAAGAGTAACTACTATGAAAATAATAAGAGTAGGATACTACTGGCACACTATCTTTGTAGATGCTTTCAAGGCAAATAGGTCATGTGATAAGTGCTAGAGATTTGTGGGAAGGACCAAGAATACAACATTTCTGCTCAAACCAATCCAGGTGGAGGAGCCTTTTTAGCAATGGGGACTTGACTTTGTTGGAGTCATCAACCCAAATTCATTTGCAGGTCATAAGTTCATTCTTGCTACCACTGATTACTTCACCATATGAGTTGAGGCTATCCCGACCAAGAGGTCAGACCAAGAAGTAGTGATTGAATTTCTAAAAGGTTTAATCACAAGGTTTGGAATTCTAGAGGCACTAGTGAGTGACAATGGCCCAACTTTCATAGGTGTAAAATATATTGAGTTTGCTAGCAATTATAGCATAAACATAAAGAATTATTCTAACTATTACCCCCAGGGAAATGGATTGGTGGAATCCACCAATAAAAACTTGCTTAGAATTTTGAAAAATGCATTGGAAGAGAACAAAAGGAGTTAGCATATGTTACTTGACCAAGTTTTATGGGCGGATAGGATCACTGTCAAGAGGTCTATCAAGACATCTCCTTATGCATTAGTTTATGGTAAAGAAGTTGTTTTGCCTACTCACCTTGAAATACCAACTTTAAAATAGGCTAGCCAAGATCAAGAGCTTGATCAGAATCTGCTAGAGGCCAAGTTGATGCATTTTCTATAGATGGAAGAACAGAGAACTCAAGCATATGAAAATTTCCAAAAATACTCCATGAATATGAAAGAGTGGTTTGACAAAAAATCAAAATTCAATAAGTTTAATGAAGGAGATTCAATCTTAAGATGGAATGTAGAAAAGGCTAAACCGAACAACCATAAAAAAATTGATTTCTTCTAGGAGGGACCTTTCAAGATTGTTGAAGTAAAAAAGAACAATGCCTTTCAACTTCAATATGAGGAGGGAATTATATAGCCCATTCTTATTAGTGAGTATCATCTCAAATTATATTTTAGTTAAAGAATATTTCCTATTGTAACATATGTACCTATTTTGTATTATATTCTCTTTGTTGCATCCTAAAAAAAAAGAAAAAAAGTGTTATTTTTTGCTTTCTCAAAGTGAGACTGTGCTATATTCCAAGAGGAGGTAATGCAATGGGATTTTCCACGATCAAAAGAGTCAAACTAGCTCCAGTGGAAATCCATCCAACAGAATTTTGAGCCCAACCCAATTTTCCAATGAGAACATGACTCCTGGTGGCACCTAATGTAAAAGTAGTTTCAAAATTTATGATCAAATTGGTCAAATAGTACCTAATAAAATTAAAAGAGCAGAATTCGAAGGAGCGAATTTAGCCTAAGGTTAGTTTTTGTGTTGAAAATTTTGCAGTGTTAAAATTCGCCCAAGTACAAAATCCACGGTCAAACAACGCTCAACATAATTTAGAATAGCAAAATTTAGAGTCTAGTGGATTTTTCAAGGGGCCATGAATCCACCGATAGTTCTTGAAATAGGCGCAGTTTTAGAATCCATAGTCAACTTGGTCAAAGTTGCCATCACGGAAATGCAACTAGCAAAATTTTGAAGAAAACACCAAAATGAGCATGCAACTCTTAATGAGCGGAATGGGGGAACGAAAGCATAGTGTTAAAATCCGTTGAGTACTAGATTTAATCATGAAAAGGAGGAAATAAATGCACCTTGAGAAGTGTACATAGAGATAGTTTATTGCCATATACTATGAATTTTGTCCAATCAATGATGCAAACTTCACTAACAAGTCACGCTTTGCAGCATCTAATTCACTCATTTGAAATCATGGGTGTTAACTACCCACTCATATTCATTAATGGCGAAGGAGTGCCCGAAGATCTATTTAAATGAAGAGATTCAAATTTTGGTCATTTTCGAACAGTTTGAGCTGAAGAACCAAAACAAATTTCTGCATACTCCTGAGATAGTAATCTATAAGGCAAAGGCTACTTAGAAGCTAAAATGGCATTGAATGTAGCAAAGGAAACTAGGAAATCTAGTAAGATTGAAAGACTAAATTACACGGACAAGAAGGCTGGGGTTATAGACACAAAAATGACATACATAACCAAAAACCGTCTGAGGAGGGGATATGAGGTCAAATTATTCAAGGGTGAGCCTCTTCTAGACCAAGGTATTGGAGCTATGTACTCTCTTCTCTCTTACTACATTTGTGATGCAGTTCATCCTTGCACGGATCTAGTCTTTTCCATGGCCAAGTTTTATGACCCTACAACTAGGTCGGTAAGGACATCCCACGATAAGGTCTTATTTTGCATTACTGAGCAAGATTAGCGAGATTTATTTACAATGGGATAGAGACCCCCTGTATCTTCTAAAGAGTTCAACCTAGAGCAACAAGCTAAGTATTATACCTTTAAGAATCACAGTCAAAATGGAAGCCATTTTAGGGCTTGGATGTATAGCCAATTTAAAACCATTAAGCCAGGAGAAACCCTCCCAATAAATCCTATCCCTACTAATGAATTTGTATATCCAGAGTTGTACTCCATGTTAGCTGTGATAGTTGGCCTAGAGTCTAATATGGACGTAAGAGACTGGAAGTTGACCACTTTATATTGCATCTCCAACACCAAGATGTATATGACACAGTCAAGGGATTGCGACAATGCCCCAATTTACTTCAACTGGTTTGCATTCCTCACCAAGAGGATGCATGAATAACTGCTGGCCATGAAGAAATATGAGAAGAATCCATCATTCAAAAATTGCTCCAATTTAATCTGGATGTTATTCAATGCTACTAGGGAAGATTACCCCTGGATATCAGTGGTTGACAAAGATGCAAACATACATCAATTATCGATCTATTATTGGACTAGGATTTTGAGCAGAGCAGAGTCTTACTACACCTTCAATTATGAATTTCTTGGACCATCTTTGTGAGTCATGTAAGGTAGTTGCCCTAGGTTAGCCCCAAAAATAAAGAAGAATATAAGATTCAAAGGGGATGAAGAAGGAGATTGGTACCTCTTAACATAAGGCACAATAATTACACTGTATGGTTTTATAGAAAAGCAATTCTTGTTGCCCCATTATGTCACCCATCGCATATTTACACTAGAATATTGTAGTTAGATGGACTATATAAACTGTAAGTTTGGCTCTAGAAACAAGAGAAAAGCAAAAATTGACTATTCTTTCAAAGAAGACAATATCACTGTTTGGAAGAAATGGCAACATGAGCAAATCAATGCAAGCTTAGAAAAATTAGGTCTTTTCCAGCTCCCGTAGAGGTGGGGATATGACCTAGATGTTTTTTTTGTGGAAAATATTAAAGATATGCATGGAGAAAAAGCAGTTAAATTTGTGAAATCAAAGTGTTCACACATAAAGAAGCACAAAAAAAATAGAGAGCAGTTCCCCCTCCAATGGAATGTGAATGCCATGGAACCACTCCCACCCTGGAGAGATTACTATGAGCATGTGAATGACTACAACCTAATAAAAAGCTCTCATCAGCTCGATGATGCCAAAATCAAGGAGATGGAAGAAACTTATAAATGGTCTCAAGCAAAATTTTTGGAATGGTGGCAGATGATAATCGAGAGAAATGCAATGAAGTATAAGTACCCTAAACCCATTCATGATGAGTTTGAAAAAAGGTACGATGAACATGTAGCAACTTGGAAGTCTAAGGAAAATAAGAGCCTAGCATTGGTTCTTAGAAAAGCGGAAACAAGCGAAGCCGAAAAAGGCAAAGCTAAAGGCAAGAAGGCTAAAGCGACTAAGAAGCAATAAGAGTTCACACCACCATCCTCTACTCCTTCATAGTAAAAGGAGGACATAACAAAAGAAGTGGGTGTGGTGGAAAGTACCCCAAGGAGGAGAAGGTTAGAATGTAGAGCTACCGAGGTGAAGACCCCTTCAAAGGTGAAAGGCAAGAAGAAGGTTAAAGTTGTAGATATCACTGATACAACCTCCCCTGAGAAGAAATATAACCTGTCCTCATTATGGAATCCATAGGAACACTTCCTTGACGAGAACCAAAGAAAACTATAATATTCAAGAGGAAGGTAGAAGGTGCAGTGTGGGAAATTGACACCTTATTTTCTAAGAAGAAAAAGTTAAGAAGAGCGAAAGAAGTGACACAGGTTCCTGCTACACCAGGTGAGTAGAAAATATAGCAAAAGCAACAAAAGAGTGCTGAGTAAGTTTTCAGATAGTCTACTATAGTAGGCTTAGGTATGACTTCTAGTCCCTCTCCTCCTTCTCCTACTTATTCCCTAAATAAATCCCCTTCCCCTTCTCAAGTTCATAAAGAAGCCAGAATAGCATCACCTATGCATAATTCCCCACAATCATCTCCACCTCATTCACATTCATCTCCTCATCCAGATCTCTCTCCATCTCATACAGTCAATATCCCTAAACCATCTTCCCCCCCTTTTCACCATAATTTCTAGTATCATCTTCACCTCCAACTTTTGTAAATCCAACCCCCCCATTATCACTACCCCCATCGACAATGGCAATATCCCTACCATTGACCTCACCATCAGTTGCAGCTACTAGTTCCATTTCAACTGCTACTTCCATTGTGGATGCAGACTCAACTATTATCATCACCACTCCCATCTCAACCATGGTGGTCCCATTTTTCTCTACAAATGTCACCCCATCCACTCCCATAGATCACCCTACAATAGCATATTTGAGAAGATGGTCAACTTCAAAGAGCAAGTTCAGCAGCTACAAGAGCAAAATAAGGAATATGTGAAGCAGATATAGACTTTACAACAACTCCAAGTTGAGAGAACTAAGACTGCAGGATTCTCCAAGACTAAGGTGAAATAAGTCAAAAAATAAATTCTATCTAACATCTTGGAGAAAAACCAAGGAGGATATAAAGACCACCACCAAGAAAATACAACCAATAGCCCCTTAGGCTAGTGAAATCCTTAATTTTTTTGAGGCTAAGTGTAATAATATGGGCAAGCCTATCCCAAACAAGGAATGGAACACCTCAAGGATCACGTCCAAGATTGTTCTCAAGAAGAATGGTTTGATTCAAAAGGGTTGGTCATTAATTGACCAATTGGATGATGAGCTACAGAGGATTATAGATACCAATGAGAAAATAATGCAATATGGCTTCAATGGATTTTGGGATGACAAAAATGTGATGGTATCGAAGGAGAATATCTAGAACAACATACAAGTAATGATTGAAGATGAATCAGAGGTAGATGCATGACAAGAGCCAATTAACCAAGATAAGGTGATGTAACTGATCAAGAACTTAACCCGGTTGAAAGACTTTATGGGAAATTTAGCAAACTAGGGGACTTCGATATCATATGATAAGACTGCTGAGCTGCATTACGTCTATCGAAAATTAGTGGAAATAAAGAATCCTTCTCAAGCATCCTGGAACAAGGCCATGAATACCTTGAACCAAGCTACTCATATTTTAAAAGGAAATATAGAAAAAGAGAAGCTGAGGATGATGAAGAACAGGAGGATACCAAAGAAGATCTAGAAGAAGAGGCACAGGAAGAGGAACATGAAGAAGAGGTGTAGGACAAGAAACATGAAGAAGAGGGAAATGAAGAGTAAGTACACCTCAAAGAGGGAAATGAAGAGGAGGTACATCCAAAAGAGGATGCACAGGAAGAGATTCAAGATGAAGAACAAGAGGAGGTTGAAGACAAAGAGGAAGCCATGGAAGAGACACATCAAAAAGAAGATGATGAGAAAGAGACCACAACTAAAGAGAGAGTAGAGGATACTTTAGAGGTCCAGGATAGCCAAGAGCAAGACCAGTAGTAAAGGCATGAGAGTGCCAATAATTTTGTTGTAAAATAGTTTAAAAGTTTTGAATAATGATAACTAGTAGAAAACCGTAAAGGCAGTTTTGTAAAGCATTTTGAAATTTGATAATGTTAGAGGGCAAAACATGAGCTACCTAGGCATGTAAAAGCTGTGAAGCTGAGTTTTGATGTAGAATGATATATTTTTGATCAATTATATAAAGGAGTAAAACTTGTACGCAATTCTTGAGCATACCAACAAGTTGCTTCCAACATGGCCTCCATATGAAACTTTACTCTTTGAGTCTTTCTTCAATGGCTTTAAAGAGTGAGGTTTATAAGGAAGTTGTTCCAAAGGCATATTCTGCAACTAGCTAGAGTGGATTCCGCTTGACCATAAGGAGATTAGGCAACAAAGTATAAGATGATGGATTGCTGAGGTACACGGCTACGATGCTAGCTCACCCATTCAATTTTTTTGACTTCGATACCTAAAGGATAAGGATCTGAGTTCATAAGCCTTGCTAGCAATGCTCCCCATGAGGCACCAGAATGTAGGCCCAAAAGGCCACATACTTAGCCAATTTTGTAAGATTTGGCTAAGTGTTGAGAAAAACCTTAAGAGCAGTGTTAAATTTTGTCAGAGTGCAAAATATGCGGTCAACACAGTCAAATGGTGCATAGCGAAAACTGAAGTAGCAAAATTTAGAAGGGTAAATTCAACTCAAGTTTAATTTCCACGTTGGAAGGCCACACATATAGAAAATTTTATGAAATTCACTAAGAGTTGAAAAGAAAATCAAAGGCAACATTAAATTCCATCGGAGTGCAAAATCTGTAGTCAACACAGTCAAACGGTGCATAGCGAAAACAAGAGCAATGGATTTTTTTAAGGATGATGCAATGTTAAAGTCCACCAAGAACCAACATGATATCAAAATTTCGTAGTCAACACAGTCAAACAGTGCATAGCGGAATTCAAAGTAGCAGAATTGAAACAAAACACTGTGAAAGACAAGGCACGTTTCAGCAGATGTTGCAAAGTCCATTTGAGTAAAACACAATTTTGAAATTTACAATCAAACTAGTCAAAACTAAGACAATAGAGATTAGAAGAGTGGATTTGAAAAGAAGATAACCATCAATGAATTTTTCTAAGATAAATGACATAATCGTAATTCAAAGGGCGTGAAACACTACTAGGCTCTCATTTCGTAGTCAAACCAATCAAAGGTAACCCAACAAAACTCGAAGGAGCAAATTCATAGAATGATGTGGGTTGCTTCAGATCTCTCATTCATGGTCAAACTGATCAAACCCAACCCAATGAAATTTGAAGGAGAAGATTTTGAAGTTGAAGAAAAAGCAACCAGTTGAAGCAAAATTCGAAGAGCACGAGTGAAAAGAACCAAGGAATACCAAATGTCATCAGAATCAAGATCCATTTGGATTTTTAGTTATAGATTTATGGATGAGAAGCTTGATCAAGAATAGGTGATGGACCAGATCAACCTATAACTAGTGAAGCCACCGGATTCCGTTGAGGGCCGAACAACTTGCAAAACTCAAAATTGTAGAGTTTCATGAAGTGCAGCTCCTTTATTTTTCTTGTAAACCAATAAGAGACCGCCACCTCAACATCCTTTTGATCTATCATGAAAATCCTTGTGATGTTCCCATTATTTCTACTATTGTTGTAAAAATATGTATAAAGAGGTCGAGCCCTCATTCTATGGGTCGAATTTGGAGCGTTTGCCTGTCATATTACTATAATTTCGTTTGAAAATCAATAGGAGCATTCTTGGCTTTTTTTGGTTGTGTTTTTTTTTGGGGTTTTTAGGGCCCCACCCCCTTCCCACCGCGGGCCCGGCCCCCCCCCCCCCCAACCCCCCCAAAAAACCCCCCCCCCCCCCCAGAGAACCCCCCCCCCCCCCCCCCCAAAAAAAAAAAAAAAAGAAGGGAGGGGGCGCCCGCCCCCCCCCCCGCACCCCCCCACCCCCCCCCCGCCCCCCCCCCCCAAGAAAAAAAAACCCTCTCCCCCCCCCCCCGCAGAAAAACACACCCCCCCCCCCCCCCCCCCCCCGGCGGGGGGGGGGGCCCCCCCCCCCGCCCCGAGGGGGGGGGGCCCCCCCGCGGCGGCCGCCCCGCGGCGGCCCCCCCCGGGGGGCGCCCCCCCCCCCCCGCCCCCCCCGCCCGGCGCCCCCCCCGCGGGGGCCCCGCCCAGGGGCCCCCCCCCCGGCGGCCGCCGCGCCCCCCCCCCCCCCCCGGGCGGCGGGGGCCCAGGGGGAGGAGGAGGGAGGGGGAGGGGGGGGGGGGGGGGGGGGGGGGGGGGGGCGGGGGGGGGGGGGGGGGGCCCGCGGGGGGGGGGGGCGCGGCCCGAGCCCCGCGCCCCCCCCCCCCCCCCCCCCCCCCCCCCCCCCCCCCGCCCGCCCCCCGCCCCCCCCCCGGCGGGGGGGGGGGGGGGCGGGGGCGGGGGGGGGGGCGGGCGGCCACCCGCGGGCCCGCCGCCCCGGCCCCGGGGGGGGGCGGCCGGGGGGGGGGGGGCGGGCGCGCGGGGGGGGCGCCCGCCGCCGCCCCCCGCGCGGCGGCCCCCCGGCGGGGGGGGGGGGGGGGGGGGGGGGGGGGGGGGGGGGGGGGGGGGGGGGGGGGGGGGGGGGGGGGGGGCCGCGCCCCCCCCCCCCCCCCCCCCCCCCCCCCTATTACTTGGACATTTACCTCAGGTTTGTGTCTTCATATTTTGTGAGTTTATTTTGTGAATTCATTTCTATTAGAATAATAAATTATATCCTAAGTTTTTACTAGGACAATCTATGTGGCTGATATTAACTCAATTTGTTATAATCCAATGGATCAGATTGTACACCTTTTCTATTTAAGCAAGGTTTGTTTCATTCAATAATATCAAGTTATTTCATTTTCTAAGATTAGCTCAGTTTGTTATGATCCAATGGATCAGATTGTACACCTTTGCTATTTAAGCAAGGTCTGTTTCATTCAATAATATCAAGTATTCCATTTTCTAACATGGTATCAGAGCGGGCTTTCCCTGCCCTATGAGCCTGAGGAGCTTTTCCTCATGGGGGATTTCCCTTATGGAAATCCCCTTTTTTTCATTTTTTTGTTCCCATTTTTTTGGATACTAAGGGAGTATGCTCTCCATCCTTTAATGGATGGATCAAAAATCAAAAGTTAAAAAATTAATGGTTGCAATTTTTTTTGAGTGATTTTTTTTAGGTGTCCAAGGAATCTGGTGTGATGGTGGTACGTGAGTTTTAGCACACTCATGTGTTGCATTTTTTCTAGAGGAATAT
This sequence comes from Wollemia nobilis, assembly GCA_028583015.1. NCBI lineage: Eukaryota > Viridiplantae > Streptophyta > Pinopsida > Araucariales > Araucariaceae > Wollemia > Wollemia nobilis. Next base: position 1,297,809 of record JAQPPZ010000762.1, read on the forward strand.
ATTGAGTTCAATATCTATTTTTTGGATATCACTATGAAAAACTAATGTGTTGGTGTTGACGAGCGTGAGGCTTTTTCTATTTTTTTGGTGGGAACAACACTTTTTTAAGGAAAAAGTTGTCCAGCAGGAGGACTCTTCAAATAGACGCTGTTGGAGAGAGATGATGATGTTGTAGTGTTTTATACTACAGATTTGGATTTATAGATCTAGGTTTGGCAAGTATGATGTACTTGTTTTTTCTACTGCTACAAAGACCCTTGGCCCTATCGGCCTCTCTGTCCAATACTATGATGAAAAATTGTAAACAAATAAATAGAATTTTTGTCTGAATACAATGAGCATGAGAACAAAAAAAATATTTTGTCGCCTAGTTTTTAGTTTCGCGGGAATAGCAATTTTTGTGATAGCGTCACCTTGTCGGAATATTGGAGAACATCCAAAAATTTCAACGGCTATGCACCCTTAAATTTTGGCTAACAACGTCTAGTCAGAGAAACTAGGCCTAACTAAATTATCTCCATATCTCTGTCTATTTTTAACACGACAATGGCAAGTCACCGTGGTCTCCAAGCTGTAATTGTAATATGGACTTCGTTGATCCATTAAATTGGACCAAATGGAAGTTCTATTTCCCAAAATTGTTGTTCAAGAAAAAATGGAGCTTCTCCTGAACATGCAAATGATGAAAGAATTGGAACTCTTCAGGTTCGATCATTGTGGTTTTTAATCAATGACCCATTGACATCGAAGAAGCCATCGCATCACCGAGCGTCGCAACATTCACTGCACCCGACATTCCCAAACATTCAATTTTTATTTTGAGGCAGTTTAACATCTATTTTTTGGCCTCAAATATATTGTAATGATGGAGTGCATTCTCGGTTGAACCCGACACTCCCAAACATTTGTTAGAGTGATCCTAGTATCTAGTCATCTCCTCTATATCACCTAGCGGTTGCAACGGCTGGTTACCCATGCATTTCGGTAGGATGAGGAGGTCACCATAAGGACATGTTCGAGAGCTACATTGGTGCCCTTTATTTTTTAGATTCCCTTGAAGTAAGCTATTTGTCCACTCTTTTTGGACCTTGTTATCATCCCATTGTGTTCATATAGGTGGAAACCACTAATTATGCTTGTGGAGTCGATTTGGACATCCCTTATGATTCTTGTGGTTCTTTCCACACTATATTCACACTCTTCTTTTTGTGAGACACTTTGGTTTTAAGGGGTTTTCTTTAGTGACCTTTTCTCATGGCTCAAAGCCTTGATCTGTGTGATAAGCACCAATCTAGGAGTATGGTTTCATTAATTTTGATGATGATTCTCTACCTTTTTGAGATATTTGATGGATACTTTGCAGGCTTCTTGATGGAAGTTGTCCTAAGGGGGGTTGAAGAAGACATCTTCCTTCCTCTCCATCCTCCATGTACATCTTCCTTCTCCTTCTTCTTCTTATTTTGTGGCAGGTGGTTTTCTCCATAATGGTTCTTCAACATCTTTTAGCAGAGATTTCTTATGGATATATTGTACATGAGTACCTTATCATGCCTTGTTGTTGGGACTCATACTTGTGGATATGCCACTTATTTTGATTTTGTTGTTTTTCACTACCTCCTAGTATCACTTAAGGGGGGGTGTTAATATATCCTAGTACCACTTAAGGGGGGGTGTTAGAATAATAAATTATATCCTAAGTTGTTACTAGGATAATATGTGTGGCTGAGATTAGCTCAGTTTGTTATGATCCAATGGATCAGATTGTACACCTTTGCTATTTAAGCAAGGTCTGTTTCATTCAATAATATCAAGTTATTTTATTTTCTAAGATTAGCTCATCTTGTTATGATCCAATGGATCAGATTGTACACATTTGCTATTTAAGCAAGGTCTATTTCATTCAATAATATCAAGTATTCCATTTTCTATCAATTTTTTCTACTATTGTTATGGTTAGTCAATTTTGTTGATATTGAATTGGTAATTTGGAGTAAATTGGAATGGTTCATACCTAAACAAATGTTGTAGAGAGCTTATTTTTCTATTAGTATGAAGGTTGATCTAATTCTGCTATTTGTGTTATTAAAATTTTAGATGCTTGAAATAGTTCTCTAAGTGTTTTATTATTATTTAATGATGAAGATGATTAGTTTTGAATGTTGTTAGTCTAAAGTGTGGCATACTGGAATGTGATTGATCAGAGGATTCTTGATATTTGTCAATGCTGTTAGCTTTATTCGACCATTATTCATCCAATCATTTTCTAACCCTCATCTCATTTCTATACCTAAACTTAAACTTTTAATAGAGATTAATTGAGTCAATACCTAATTAGTTGACAAGGTATACCAGCCTACTCTAGAGGTTGGATTGAATCAATATTTGATACATCCAATATCAGGATTTAAGCTATGATTATCGGGTGTGCACCTCCAAGAAAGTCATAGATCCATAGTCATAGTTTAAGTTTCCTTGATATCAATTATGATCCCAACAAGTACATTGATCAACACTCCTCCTTTCAATGTAATGCTTAATAATAAGTGGTTTTCAACTATATTTACCTCTCCTCCTTCTGTGAGATGAAAAGTGGTGAATAACTTCTTCACTTGCTCAAGATGATGTTACCTAGTGGCGCTGTGAGATGACAAGTCCTCTTTTCCCTAACACTCCAAATATCTATTACACCCTTTAGATTCTCTTGACTGTTATGTGCTTCAATAACTCCCAAATGTAATTTATTTCCTTTAGTCTCTTACCTCCAACTGACACATCTCTTTAGATTCTATCCAATGACACTCAAAACCTAACACTCTTTCTTCCTTCCAGTGGCTTCGTTGGCTTTATGATTCTACCTTTCAATGTTGCCTTGACTTGTCTAAATGTGGTGGTTCTTCTACGCTTGGCTACTGGTCTATTCTCCTTTTGATGCTGGGGTGCTCAAATTTTTGATGCTACTCTTCCTTAAATCTTTATCGTTGTAACTCAAGCCTTTAGTAGTTGTCATGACTACGTGATCTCTTGGATATTACTTGCTTAATCTATGATAACTTTTCAAGCTTAATTCTACATTGTCCAATCTATTTGCTTGCCTTCTTCCTTTATCAAATGACATTTTTGTTTTAATATGATGATGCCTCTTCACCAAGACGTGGTAATGGTGGTTTCTCTTCCACATCACCTTTTTCTTGTTGGCTAATTTCTTACTACGACTTCCACTTGGCTCAATGCTTGGTGATTTCTTCTATGGTGACTCCACACTTCTAACTTATTCTAAAACTTTTGCCTTTTGGGTAGTTTATTGTATCCAATATTTACTATATATCATTGACTTGTTTATTTTCCAATAGATAGTAAGAATTTGATATTTTATTTTCCTTGTATTATATCTAACTTCTCCTTTCTTTTGTGCAGGTTTTAATCCCTTGTAATATTATCTTCTTCAACTTTGAAGACATAAACTTGAGACCTTTCCTCTTGCTACTTTAAAACCTCAAATGTGGTGCTTTTAAAGACTTAATAATAAGCTAAATAATAAAATTTTATTGCACCAATATTGCATACCTTTTGGTCTCCTTTTGTAGCTAGATTTCTTGGTGATTTGACTCACCTATTTGCTGCCCCAAGTTTGTAAAATTTTTAGCTCCAATTCCTTATGCTTTGCCACCCTAAAATTGTCTATATTGCAGCTCTACCTTATTTTTCAAGAATGTGATTTTGTGGCTTCAATTCTCCTCCAAATTTGCTCTCTTGAAATCTGAAAATTTACAACTATTAATGCTGCCCAAATGTTGCCCTCTTGCTATCCTAAACTCTGTAATTTTGTAACTTCTAATGCAACCAATTCCTCCTTTGTTTTTTTGTCCAAGGCATCTTCAAATTTTTACCCAAATCTTCTCTAAATTGTATCTCAATATTGCTTTCTAAAAAAAACTTCTATTTTTTGCTGTCAAATCAAAAATATTCTCTATTGTAGATCAACCTACAAATCCTATGTGGCTGTCCTCAAAACTCTCAAATTTGGTGGTCTCTTCTAGCTTCTTTCTCCTTCAATATCCTTGTCAAATTTTGACTTCAAATTGGGCCTCTTTGTTTGCCTTCTCAAGAATATGAATGTCTTGAGCTCTTCAAAAAACCTTTCCAAAATTTGGCAAACTTCTTACCAAATCCTTCTTCCTTTTAGGCTTGTTGTCGAATAGTGATAATTATCCCAAATTATTCTTTATTAGGTGCTTCTCCTTGCTAGAAATCTTCTCCCTTGAGCTTTCTTCAAATCTTCTCCAATGACCACTTCTAAATCTTCTTCAATAGGGCTTCTCTAGCCTTCTTCTTGTTTCTCCTTCCAAATTTTCTTGAGACCTCTTCTCTTGGGTCTTCAAATTCTAAATCTTCTCAAATATTCAATAGGACTTTTCTTAGTCCTCTTCTATATTCAATCTTCAATATATTATCTTCCAAATCTGGAAGTTCTTCAATGAGACCTCTATCTTGGGTCTTCTCCTTTTCAATATTCAATAAGTTGCTTTCTTCTTTCTTCAATCTTCAAATTTCTATGAGGAACTCCTTCTTGGTTCTCCTCAATATCTAATATTCTATGGATATCTCTTTCTTGAGTCTCCTCAATATTCTATATTCAATTTACAATAGGGCTCCTTTGGCCTCTTCCTCTCTTCTCAATCTTCAATCTGCAAATCCTGCAATGGGACATTTTTCTTTTAGACCTCCAAATTCTTCAATATTTGACTTATTGCTTCAAGTATTGGATCAATTCCAAAGAAGATATTCTTCCTAGCTATTGTAGGAAGCTTCTCAACTTTCTTTGAATCAACTATTCTCTGCAAAAAAGTATTAGAAAATGATAATGGAAATTTCTTTAAATCTAAAGAAAATGAACTTCACTAGTTGATTTTTCAATCTAGTGGAATCAATGTTGAGTCCTAGTCTTCACAATTTTTTTTGTAACTTTGTGGAAAGACTCTAGCCAAAAAGCAATTTCATAAATTCTAAAAATGAGATTTCGTATCTCCTCTCAATCTCTCTTGTGGCTCTCTCTATCTCCTATCAATCTACCTTATGCTCTGATACCATTGTTAGTTTTTGATGCTAGATACTTAATGTTAAATCAACCACAAGATTTAAAATGAGCATGCAATGTTAAGTATATGATAATTACAATCTATTAAGCATGTAAAAATCATGAGAAACTTCTATAACTACTTATAAAACAACCATTAATGAAAGCTCATAAAAATATTACATTGATAAAAATGGAGGTCATAAACTCTCCATATTGCATACATGCTCTACATTGTATCTACTACTATTCTACTCAATGCTATTTTCTTTCCCTTTATTTCTCTCTTTGTTACTCCTATAATAAGGCCTATATATAATGAGACATGACTCTTGGCCTTCCATATTCCTATGAATCTTCATCTTCCTATTATTAAGGACTCATGTACATGTGGACAACATGCACATTTACATCATTGCATATTCTAATAATACTTATAAATTTATTACATTGCATATAGTAAATACTCAAATCCTAATCTAAGACAAACTCCTAATCTAAAGATGTACCCATGGTGGTACATTGGCATGTACCAAATAAATTATTATATTCCAACATGGATTAATGACTTCATAGGGTCATATCTCCCTCCAATATTGCTCAGATTCCTTCATATGACCACTCATTATAAATATCTTAAAAAATTTCACAAATTGGTCCAAGAATCATCTAAATCGAACAATCCTTAGCAAAGATATGCCTCCTAAAAGATGAGATATTTTTAGAAAAAAAATTACCCTAACCCAACCCTAGTTCCAAACAAATTTATTCACATGGTCATATATCTCTCAATACTATTAGGATTATTTCAAATGACCTCTCTTTTCAAAGCTTTTAAAAATCCATACGAAATCCCATGAGAATCATCTAAATCATACAACTTTATGCAAAGACGTGGCTCTTGAATAATTGTTTGTTTTTTGAAAAAATTAGCTTTGTTGATTTATAATGTATTTATTTATCACATGATATTTATATATTGTCAACATGGACCATTATTTTATTAGACGTAAAAATTACCCCAATAGACTATCATCAAAAGTTCTATTCTTTGGAAAATTTTTGTGAGGAATTGTATGTTCTTAAATGTTTGACATATACTTGCCAAATATTGTAATTATTTGTTAAGTTTTGGAAAATTGGTTCATGTGTTTGATTCTCTCAAAAAAATGAAAGGTAATAATAACCACAAACATGACAATATAAAAATATAAATTTCTTTGTGAAATCTGTGAGTGAACATGAGGATAATTTTGTTGTCATTATGTTGGTCATGACCCAAATGTAAACTATATGTTATTTTGATTTGCTAAACAAAACTAAAAAGTATAATAAGGATCCTTGTTTAATTAAATTTTTTGAGAACTATTGCAACATTTGATGTTATTGTGAACTTAGTACATATGATCAATATATGTTAGTTTTTTATTGTGAACTTAGACTATTTGTAAGAAAGAAGTAAATTTTTTTCTCACATGATCATTTGTTGGTATTCTTTTGTGCTGATATTATCATTTTGAGAACTCAAGAATGAAAAAATTGGAGTATACTAATTAGAATTCCTTCACAAGCAATGACATAAACATGTTATAAGGTTAGTGCCTTTACAATTCTTTATAGTCATCACTTAGAATATAAACTAAATCAGAGACTTAACTTCCTTTAGATAATATGGAAGTGTACTTCCATATATATGAGAATGATATAGCTCTACCTTGCATAAAAGGGATCATATTGTGTCTAATGTTATTAGAACCTATTGAGGGGTACTTGATATTCCCTTATGGGAATCATGAACACAATTAACTCTCCGTGTAAACCAAAATGGTTGGTAATGGTGTCAATCATCAATTCATGTAAACCATTTGTATCTCTCAAGATTTCTAAAAAGCCTTTCCTTTAATTAAGAAAAAACCTAAAGGGTAAACTTACCAAAGGGAACAAAGGAAAAACTAGAAAGAAATATCTAAATAAAGCAAATCAGCACCAACAAACCTTTTAGAAAATGGGAGAGTTGAACAAGAATGATGAAAATCAACTTAAGAAATGACCTAGATATGGATGATTTATTTGTGGAGAAGATAATTATACTAATTAATATCCACAATGGGAAAGCAAATCCTCTATTGAGCAGCCACAATAGCCTAACCAACGCCAACATTGTATTCATGCAATAGTAGACAACCACCAATTTGAGCATCAAAATGCTTCAATATAGACAATAGATAACGTTTTTGGATCCCCCTCAATATTTAAATAGATATTAAAACAATAGAGTGCTTTGTAGCTCCATATGTGCTAGGGAATATTAAAAGAAGAGTTGGTTTTAAGGATAACACCTAGAATATTCAATATGGAAATCAATATGAAACAAGAATAGAGCAATATTGGGGTATGGTTGAGTTGGAATTTTAAAATTTTATCATAGAGGTATACCTTTATTAGCCCCTTTGAGATCATATGATATAATCAATAAATTCAATTGGCTCTGGCAACATAGAGCCAAGGTTGATTGGTATACCAAGATGGTTGAGTGTCTTGATGTTTTGGGATATAGTACCATCATCTAAGATGTTTAAAGACCTATCAATTTAGGACAAATTTTAACTATGCAACTAAGGAAAGCTCAACAAAAGGGATGCATATTATATGCAATACATATTGATCTTGAAGAATAAAAGAAACATACTTTTGAGGTGTGTCCCTTTCTAAATAATTGGGATGTGTTTTCAAAAGGGCTTCTAAGAAGTCCTCCATGAAGGGAGTTTGATTTTTCTTAGTAGATATTTTTTTAGGAATAGGGCCACAAACAAAGACTCCATATTAAATGACAACAATCAAGTTATTTGAATTTCATACATAATTGAATGAGTTATTATCAAAAGGGTTGATTTAGCCAAGTCTACCACCTTGGGATGCACCAAATATTTATGAAGAAGAAATATGATAGACTTAGGTTATGCATAAACTATGAGATGGTGAATAAAGCAACAATTAAGAACCAATATTCTCTTCCAAGGATTAGTGATCTATTTGACCAATGTGAGAGAAAATTTTCTTCTCAAAAATCAATCTCTGATAAATATATTATTAGTTGAGGATCAAAGAAGATGACATCCCAAAGGTAATCTCTGTAACTTCTTATAGGCACTATGAGTTCATTGTTTTCCATTTTGGACTAAAAAATGCAACAAATTTTATGAGCCCATATTTAGGGATTACTTGGACATATTTATATTGGTCTTTTTGGATGACATACCCATCTACTATGAAAATGTGGAGGACCATTTTGAGCATTTGAGTATGGTGATGTAGGGACTAAGGGAACATGATATTTACATGAATTTGTGCAAGTGCACCATTTTCTAGAAAAGGGTGCATTATTTGGGGCATATCATCTTAGTAGATGGTATCATTGTTGAACTTGTAAAAATTAAATCAATTATGGAATGACAAAAGTAACCATGAAGTCTATATTTTTATGGGATTAAATTATTACTATAGGAGCTTCTTAGAGGGATTCTCCAAGATAGCTCATTTGATCAACTCAGTCAAAAGAAAAGGGAAAAATTTTGGACCAAACAATGTGAGAAGGCATTTCAACTATTGAAAGAACACAAAAATTTCAATACTTAAAGTACTTGATCCTAACAGACAATTAATAGTAATCACCAATGCCTCTAATGAAGGATTAGGAGGATTATTGATGTAGGAAGTTCAAATAGTGATCTATAAGCAGTGCAAATTAAAGCTACATGTGCAAAACTATACACTACATGACTTGGAGTTAGTGACAATTGTCTATGCCTTGTGGATGTGGAGGTATTATTTATTGGGTAAGAGCTTTTAATTGAAAACTAATCATCAAGTGATCAAGTATATTTTCACACAACCTAACCTAAATGGTTGAAAATGACAATGGTTATAGTTTCTATGCAAATACAACTTTAATATTAGTTGCATCAAGGGCAAGGATAACCAAGTAGTGGACCCACTTAGTTGTAGGAGGTATATCACTATCATGACTACCTTAGGTCAACTTTTAGAGAAAGTGTTTTGAGTCAACATAATGAGGATGAGCATTACTATAGAGTAAAGGCTTCTTTGGTTATAGATTCCTAGGGCCATCATTATGATGGGTATTAGTTAGAAAGGGATTACCTCTTAAGGTTTTTGATTAAAAATATGTGTGTAATCATGATGGTTTGAGAGCAATAGTCCTTGAAGAGGCACACTATGCTCTGAATTCAAAACATCCCACTATGAAAAAGTTTATGGTAGACTTGAAGCCACTATACCTTTGGCTATGGCTCAAGAATGATGTAATAAAATTCATGGCAAATTGATTCAAGTGTTAGAGAATTAAGTCTAAACATGTGCATCCAATGAGGTTGTTATATTTGAGGAACATGTTGGAACTGAAGTGGCAAGTGATCATCATAAACTCTATGCAAGGGTTGTTAATGTTTAGGAATGACCATGATTTTACTCTTCTGGTGGTTGAAAATTTGACCAAAGTAGCACACTTCCTTCTTGGAAACTTAAAGGATGATGCTTTGGTTTTGGTATCAAGATTTGTGCAAGAAATATTAAATTTGTATGGGATACTTGAAAGAATCATATCATATAGAGACACTAAGATTACTTCACAATTTTGGCATACCTTAATTGTTTTGTTGGGAATAAAGCTCAACATATCATCCAAAAACTAATAATCAAACTAAGAGGGTGACTATTGTATTACATAACTTCTTAAGAATATATTGCATGGATCAACAATACAAATGAAAATAATATTTTCCTTTAGTAGGGCTTTCTTACAATAAATATTACCATTCCAACCTATGTATGGTTCTATTCTAAGTGCTATATGGAAGGAAATGTCATAAATATATCAACAAGGACACAATTGAGGACCAAGTGGTCTTAGGTCCAATAATATTGCAAGGAATGGAGGAACAAGTAGAAACAATTAGGAAAGGATTTAAGGAAGTTATAGACATGCAAAAAAACTATGTTAACCAAAATAGGATCCCATGGCATTTTAAAATAGGTGATAAGATATTTGTAAGAGACACAATAATATTAATCAAAACTTGATATGATTTTGAGGTTTATTTTTAAAAATTCTATTATTCCTTTCAATTCATATATTCTAACAAACAATGACAAGACCAATCCTCCAAATAATACATAATGCTTTAGCTTTGAAATAAAAAAGGGATAGAGAAAATTGTTGTTAGAAGGTTGAAAGAGAACACAAAAAGGAGAAAGAAAAAAAAGAAAACAAAACACAACAAAAAAAAAATAAATAAACAAACTTAGAAAGAACAAGAAATACAAAAAAAAAAAAATCCAGCCACCTCAACCAACACAACAACAAAAAAAAAAAAAACAAACCCAAAACAAAAAATAAAAAAAAAAAAACACAACCAACAAAAAAAAAAAAAAAAAAAAAAAAAAAGAAAAAAAAAAAAAAACAAACATAAACAAAAAAAAAAAAAAAAAAAAAAAAAAACACAACAAAAACCAAAAAAAAAAAAAAAACAAAAAAAAACAAAAAAAACAAAAAACCCAAAACAAATACCCTTATCATAACCAAAAAAAATCCAAAAACCCAAACAAAAAAAAACAAAAAAAAAAAAAAAAAAAAGGAAAGAAAAAAAAAAAAAAAAAAAAAAAAATCCAAAAAAACAAAAAAAAAAGTAAAGGAAAAAAAAAAAAAATAAGGGGCCATGAAAAAAAAATAATTAATGGAACAATTCATCAATTTTTCAATGTTGATGGACCTACCCAATATATTCTCATATTTTTGAAAATGTGGCCCCAAATAGTGTAAGAAAAGAGACAATAAAGTAGTAAATGATATGATGTTTCTAGATCATTTTTACACAAGGCATGCCTAAAAGGCCCATGATATCTCTTCTTTGCAGACTCTCTCTTGTAAGAATCCTGCTTTGGACTACTAACCAAAGGAATGTTGAGCCCTTAGGAATGGACTCTAGTGACCAAACATTCTTCCAAGGGAAATCATTAGGAGTAGGAAACTTTGATTGTTCTAAATCCTCATATCCCAACTTGATTGAGTACTCCTATGTCTATTGGTAGATTCCAATCTATCATCCTTATGTGTAAAAATAGATAGTAAAATTTTTGAAGTAAAATTTGAAGCTCAATTGCTATTTGTTTGAGTTCATGTCCTTCAACCAAGTTACTAATTTTAAATCCATAATCTAGAGTTGTTGCTAACATTCATATAATATTTAATTTTTAAGCTTTTGCAAGTTAGACATTCCCAAGCCAACAATTTCCATTTTGAATAAAAATAAGAGGATAAGGTTTTAGGAAATATTTAGACCAAATATTAGTACAACCCCATATTTAATGACCATATAATATGTTTCTTGATCAATTACAAACTATGTGATATGAAGTTCCACATTGACGATCCTTTAGGTAGGGATCATTTTATAATAATTTCATTGCATCAAGAGAACCTACATATTTTGGAAGTAATATTTTGGCCCATCTCTTTCCTTTATCTTTGCATAGTCTCCAACTAAGTTTTTCTCCTAATGCCAAAGTAATAAATCTTAAATTTGGTAAGCCTCACCCTCCAATATTCTTTCCTTTACAAACCCTATACAACATTTTTTTGTTGCTTGAGAAAAATGGGTTGTACTCGAGTCCCCCACCCTTAACAAATCATAATTTCTCCTTTAGTGTTTGAGAGTTTACAAACATATTCAATACTCATAGCAATTGAGATGCTATAGCTCTATACCTACATATTTTTTCATAAAAAGTATGAATTCTTGATATTCATTTTTTTGGGTCTTCTTGATTTTTCTTTGTAAATACAAATATTCAACATACTTCTTCTTGACATTTTCCAATCTTATTCTTCCATCCATCTAAGTGAAATATTGATTAGCAGTGGTCTGTGATGATGCCAAGTTGCCATTGTGCCACTTACATATCCATAACTACTTTTTTGGCTCCATGCTTCTACTGCTTTGCTATGATATTTTGAATGATTGGTCCTATTATTACCTGATGTTGTTGCATCCCTTTGAAATCTAGAATCACTATGTTTTTTCTATCAAAAATTGCCATACTTGATACCTTTCTAACTCCATGCAAATATATAACATTGATTCCTTAATCCATACCTCCAAGATTATTGCCACTCAAGGTGGTGTGGGTGTCAATATGCTACAACCTTAACCTGACTTTCCTTTTATTCTTCAACAATTTGTTTCTTTATTTTATATTCTTCTTGGCAATATTCTCTCTTATGCCCTTCATGTGGTGCATCCTTGTGCACTTTTGACATGGCTTCCTTGGAATTTATTGTTTCTTCTTCCATGGATGTTATTGTTGTTTGCATTATAAATTCAACTTTTGAGTATTTTGTTGGTTCTTCAACTTATTCCCTTGCCATAAGTTCTTCTTGCTTCTCCTTGGATTCTTGCTTCTTAATATTTTTCTTGTGAATGCAACCATGAAATTGCACATTATCATCTATATATTTTTCCTTATATTATATCCTCTTTATTCATTTCTTTTAGTTCCATTTGAAGCCTTTTAATTTCTTCTTCATATCCTTTGATGGTGACCTTCAAAATAGCTATCTTTTTATATGGGTCCCATTGACTCAAGAATGCATGCTCTATTTTGTCCCAAATGTAATTATAGTTCCTTTCCTTATCAACACTTGTCCACCAATCATAATATTTCTCTAAATTTTTTAATAAGTTGGCATGGCCAAAAATGGTCACTAAAATCTAGAGATCTAAACTTCATCCACCATTCTCAATGATGCATGTCGTTATTAGCATCATTAAATATTAATGATTTGTCAATCTAGGGTGTTGTCCAAGGCTATTTACGAGAGAAGACTTAAGCATGGTTGCAGTTTAGTTCATTTGGGAGCAGCAATTTTTATTGAAATAACAGATTATGTGGGGGTTTTAGATCACATTTTAATCCTATCTTGCATAAAATAAACTAATTTACTTGTAAAAATGGAAACTTGATTCTAAATTGCAAAAACTGAAATCTAAGTACAATTGTAGAATTTAAATCTAATTACTTTTGAAAAAGGGAAATTGCTTGAAATAAACATTCAAATTAAACATCTGTCAGTTTTATATTATAGAAGGTTGTCAATCTTCTGTCACAGTAGTTGACAGTAAAAGAAAAATGCAAGAAAACTTGAAAAGTTGTTGGAAATAAAGAAACAAATACAATGCTGCAAATTGCTTTAACTGTTGAAACATAAATCAAGAATCACAGATTAACTAATATATCAATTTTCACACATTTATGCAATCTGAAAGTTCACTCTTAAACATAGAAAATAAATCCTAAAGCTACAACAATGGTTAGTGTAAAAGAAGTAAAGAAATTGACAAATATCCATCTCAATTCTGCTACAACAAAGTTTAGGGGAAATCCTGTCAATCAGTCCTTCTCCTAGGCCTAGAAGTGGCCCTTGCTTCCTTTTCCATAAGAAGGTATAAAATCTCTTCTAATTTATAAATTCTAACACACTCATGCACAATGAAAACTGATGAAAAAACTGCACTTTATTATTCTAGAAATAACATTACAATGTTGTTGCTGCACTTTGTTGCAAATCTGAACCTATTATGCTAACTTCTATTTATTAATAGCTAATGTCTACTTATCTCAACCAATATGGGAGCTACATATTTTATAAATATCTAATATCTATTTTTATACACAAAATATGCCATTTCTATCTTGCAATTTATTTGCCTATTATGCTGCAACTATCATGGGGATATTTTAGGACATGTCAGTTGCGTTAGTTGATATTTTTCATGAGCTACATATTTTGGTCGGCAAGGAATGGTGGGGACAACTGTATGAGACTTTCTCTATCTTCCCTCAACCTTAAGTTACCTTTTCAACCGCATGGAAACTACAAAAAGTCAAACAAAAGCGTTTTTCTTTGTTATTCTGAAGATCTTTGGAATAACTGGCTATAGGTGAAATTTAAGCTCAAACGTCTTCATAATGCTTGTTTTGATTGCTACTTTCAAGTGGGTCTTCAAATATAGCTCCTAGGAGGTGATTCCAACTTTATCCTTCCTCATTGGTAAATTACATGCCTTGCCATTCATTGGCAGTTGGCTGGAATTTACATGGTAAATTATTGCATTTTCCATATCTGTTGCACAATTGCAAATTATTGGAATTTCTTGCAAATTCAAACAAATTAGAACATTGGAAAATCATTCAAGTATCAACATGAAGGATTACATCAAGTTGCTACTGAATTTATACACTTCATTCACTAAGTAACCATGCTGAAATAGTGCAACAATCTTTGCATAATTGTCCCTACTCTATTATACCCTGTTGCTGCCTATTTAGACCATATGGGAATGCTTCTAAATAGGTAAGATGTCTTATTTATTCCTTCTGAAATCATTCCATCCATTTCCTCATGCTTTTCTTGACAACTTCAAGGTGTTCCTATAAAGTGACAACTTGTTGATTTTTATATGGCTGTTTTCTGCAGATTTTTAGATTTATGAAAGTCCTAAAAATTTGGCTCCAATGTGGATTTCAAACAATTTTAAGGGTAGGAAAACATTCAAAAACCATTGTGAAGTTAATGGACATCACCATACCACATTTGGCTAATTGAAATGCATGTTTTTATTTGCTACTTAATCAAGCAAAATCAGTCATAAAATGCTGAAAATAGGTAAAATAGGGGTATAATATTCTTAACATGAAATCATGCAAATAATTAACAAATAATATATTTTAATCAACTATTTGGCAATTAACTTATCATGTTTGGTAATATGGCAGTTTTTTATATGTCAAACATAGTGCAATGATGAGGCATTTTTGGGCCTCATCACTTAAGCATCAATGTCATCCTTTCTAGTGAAAATTGGTAACTCCATGACCTCAACCCAAAAAAATCCTTGAGCAACTAGGATTTTGGGACAAAAAACTAGAATTTTTCAAAAAAAGTATTCCAAATATCCTATATTCCTTATTATCAACAAATAATTCTATAGATTTTCTTCAAAAATAAATTAAACTACAACTGATTTTCTTACCTTGATGACATAGATATCTATAATTTTATTCTCTGCAATTAAAAAAAATCCTTACTATCATTGTTATGGATGACTGACTTCATAGAGTCATATCTCCTAAATACTGCTCAGATTTCTTCATATGACCACTCATTTTAAAGCTCTTCAAATTCCATACAAATTGGTTCAAGAATTATTTGAATTAGACAACCCTTCACAAAGCTATGGCTCATGAAAGATGAGATGTTTTCTAGAAAATTTTTCCCTAATGCTCAAACCCTATCCCACTTAGAAAGAGGAAAGCTAAAATTTTCCTCACATCCTTTCCAAATAGATCTCTTGAATTTTATCAAATTCAAACACCTACTGACAATCTTGAAATGGACATCATGTATATACAGATGGATTGCAATGTAGTCTTTTTGATTTGTAGCCTTCTAGCCATGGTTAAGAACTTACTTTTCCTACCTACTAAACAAGATTTAATTCTATTTAAAATTTAGTTTCAAAGTTCCTTCTTATTTTCTTTATGAGATAAATGAATATCCAAGTATGTTAATAGAAACTTTTGAATTGTAAACCCTAAAATATCTTCAATATTATATTGTAAATCTAGGGTAGTGTTAATGAAAAAGATCCCATATTTTATAGTGTTAACCAACTATCCAACAACCTTCTCATTGTATGATAATATATATATATATATAAACTACATAGCCTTACTGACTAAGGGATAATGCAAAATTATCCTTAGCCAATTGAAGATGATATTAAGAGGGACCATTTGTTACAACTTGAATACCTTTGATTCTTCCTTCCATTTTTACCTTTGAAAAAACTCTCCCTAATGTATTTGCAAGAATAATAAATAAATTAATTAGATAATAGGTCACCCTAACAAAGCTGACAAATAATTTAAAGTATACAATAGGAAATCCATTGATCAAAATAGAATATTTTGGAGTTCTATAACAAAATCTAATCCATTCACACCAACCTTGATCAAAAATAATTTTTCTACAAATACCATGTACAAAACTCCATCAAACCCTATCATATGACTTGTTCATATCTAATTTCATAAGTATACCTAACTTTTCATGGAATGAAGAGAATGTATGGCCCCTTATGAAATGATTACACCATTAAAAATTTGTTGACCACAAACAAAACCACCTTGTTACTTTGAGATAACACAATCAAGAATGTTTTTTAATTTGTTTGTCATATTTTTTGTAATGGCCCTATAAATCATATTGCAAAGGCTTAATGGAGAAAAATTATAAATTATTTTATCTTGCCTTTCTTGGGAACCAATGTAATAATGGTGGTATTGATATAATTTTCTATAGACCTCTTTTCTTAGGTATATTCAACCATAGCCAATGTATCACTCTTCAAAAAATCCTAAAAGTTTTGAAATAAATTTGCAAGAAATCCATTGAGGCCAGGTTCCTTGTTAGGGTGGAAAGAGAAAACTCCTCCATAGAGATATTCGTGACCAAGATTTTATTTTATATCTTTCAAAATCTTACCTTGATCCTCCTTATCTTACCCAACATCTAACAAAATATCTTCAAATAATTAATCATTTCCTTTTTTATATCTTCTTCATCCTCAACTTTCTTCTATCCAAAGTTAACATATTTTTTATGTAATGAAAAGATAAATCTATTTTGGTTGTAACATGAAAGAATTTGGTATTTCTATCTACTTCCTTGATCCATATCTTCCTAGATTTTTTGGGACTAATAAGAATACATTTTAAATACATATGATAATAAAAAAGTAATTATTTTTCTTGCACATAAGTATCCCTTTAGATCTTTAGTCTTTTAAACAAACTTGGACATACATGATTCTTAAAATTTTCTTCATCCCATCCTAACATAGCCATTTGGAAGAAATCATGGTGTTGGAGTCAAATAGACTGAAATCAAAATGACTTTGGATGACCATTAATGATTAAATCACATCTTAAGAGAATGGGTTTGTGATCTGATCCTACTCGCAATAAAATATTTGAAGATATTGTATACTCTGTTTGCAACCATGTGTTGGATAACCAATATATATCCAATATTTATGCTATAGGAGTTTGCACAATGCATATACTATCATGTTTATATTGAAATATTTAAAGGCTATTTTAATTGAAAAATGAAACAAAATCATGCATTAATTTAGACTATCTAGAAGTACCACCCTTATTTGTCAAAAGAGATAAAATTGTGATGAAGCCCCCCCCCAAAGAATCCATAGATCACAATTATGAATCATAATTATATTTAACAAAAATATGCTAAGGTCCCTCCTACATCTTTCATGAGGAGTAACTATAGTTAGAGAATATGCATTTATAACCCCAACTTTGATGTTTTCATTTTTCCCTATAAAACAGACTAGCAACCTAATTACTTTTTGCTTCTAGCAATTGTTCATCCCATATTGTCACAATACCTGTAGAGGCTCTAATGGAAGAAACTACCATACAATCCATCATCTTCCAAATATTTTTGAATGTATTCTTACATTCCTTGCTACTTAATCTTGTTTCTTGTATTAAAATAATTTTTTTTAAACAAAAAACAAAGATTTCTATTGATGAAAAAATACAACAATTGGGGGAGAAAACCATGCCTCACACCCTACATGAAAAAATACAAGTGCTACAAAGTGTTCAATATGAATCCTGGGTCATTATGAATTGCTCATTGTTTACTCTTACTCCTTCATTAGCCTGTTTGTTTGCTTCAAAATTTAGACTTCTTGGAATATGGACAATTTCCCATCTCTGGAATTTTTTAAATAGCTCTTTTACCTCCTCATAAGAGTCATTTATTAACTCATTCCATGGAGACCATAATTGTTTCATGATGTTGACAACCAAAAAGGAACTGCCTCTTGTAACCACATCCTTCAACTCAAACTGAATAGCAATTATCAATACCCATATTAGGCCTTTGAATTTTGCAATATTATTTGTGTTGCAACATATTCCTTCTTTGAATAAGATTTTTTTTATTGGGTAGAACCAAATAATTTTGCTTCCCGCACCCACCTGCCCTAGATTTCCTTTGGAAGCTCCATCAAAAAAGACATGTGCTTTGTCTTTGTCAAGATGTATCTTCTCAACTTCAATTGGTTATATGATTTGTATTGTTAACTTATCCTTGTCTAGATCTAACATCTTTAGAATTTTGAGATCGGATTGATTCCAAGAATTCTCAAAAGCTACCCCACTTCTTTTCTGTACTCTAAATTGTTCCTCCACAAATCTCAAAATTTTCTTCCAAGTTCCTTCAGTTGTGACTGTTTTGTTGTTAAAATAGACCTTGTTCCTATAGAGCCAAATGTTCCAAAATGTATTTATCAGAAGTAATAGCCATACACTTCGTATGACTTCATTACATTTATCATTGCTCACCACACTATTCCATACAACCATGAAATATTTTATTGATTGTTTTGTCAATGCAATGTTGATGTTTTTGTCGCACATGTTTGCATAGTTAGACCACACTTTTTTTATAAATGGATAGTGAATAAAAACATGGATACATATTTCATTATTTTCTCTACATAGGTAGTAGATTGTTGGTCCAACATAACCTATTTTTTTATCTATTTTCCCAACTAGAATCGCTTGCCTGATCAACGACCAAGCAAAGAACTTAGATTTTGGAGTGGTGATAGAACTTCAAACCAACCATGAATTCTTTTTATATCCTGTAAATTATACTCCTATTTGTTGAGCTAACAGGGTAGAGTACCCTCTCTTAATAGTATACACCACCAAATTGTCCTTTTCAACCCATCTAACAACGTCTTCACCTTTCCTTAAAAACATCGATCTATCTTTTAATAACATTAATAAATCAATGTAAAGAGGTGGAGGTAGGTGGGATATTCAGTTCTTCTATTGTTTTCCAACTTAGAGGATCAATGTCAAGCACCACAACCCTTATGAGGTCTTTAATTTTGTTATGTCCTCTATTCCTTAACCCTTTAATAATTTGAGCAAGATCTCTACTTTGCACTATTGGAAATTTTCTAGAAAAGGAATGAGAGAAAGCATCTATCTCTCCCTCACTGATTGCCCAAGAATAATTTACTTTAAATAGTTCTAGACCTTCTAGAATGTGTCCCTGAATTTTTGTTCCTTTTCTATAGGGATTCACTTTAAACAAGTTTTTTGGAGGAAACCCCATGCCATACTTGCTCAACATGACTTGAACCTAGAGGCTATTTTGCATTTTGAAGCATCTGTAACACCAATTTTGCTACTAGGGATTTGGCCGTAAGGTATGGATTTTTAATACCTAGTTTATCTTCATTTTTAAGATAATAGACTATTTTCAGCAGCATAAAAGGTTAAAAGATGTGGCATGGGTAAGGGGGGGAAGGGGGGACGGCAAAAAAAAAAAAAAAAAATAATAGACTATGGACCACTTTACCAAAGGTAATTTATTTGGTCCATATTTTCCTCCTTTCTAGAGAAATTTTCTCATTTTTTTTCTACTTCTTGCATTACCGATTTTGGGGTAACCATAGAAAAATACCAGAATATAAGTAAAGAGGACAAAATTGATTTGACCAAGGTGGTTCTCCCAACTAGGTTTAGAAATGAAAAAGTCCAAGAATTTATTTTGTTGCTTATCTTCTTTAGCAAAAAATCATAAGAATATCTTCTCTGGTCACTAGAAATGGATCTCCTTGTAAGCTTTGGAATTAGAAATGGAAGCCTTAGAAGAGTATTATCAATATAGAGAGTATGTTTGATAGATTTGGCATTTGAGGATATTTATACCCCTTCTAGAAGCCCTTCCTCTTCTTTGGATTTGATAACTTTGCTAAGACAATTAGCTACCAATGCAAGTAAATATGGGGAAAGTGGGCATCCTTGTCTAATCCCTTTACTCGATCCAAAAAAAACTTGTTAGAATTTCATTTATAAGGACAAAAAACTAGGGAATATTTATACATGATTGGATCCACTTGATCCAATTCTCATTGAACCCATATTTTTGTAAAATTTTGAGAATAAAGATCTGGTTAACTCGGTCATAAGCATTGGTCATATCCAATTTTAATACCATTGATTTTTTCTTTCCATGTTTAATTGAATGCAATGCTTCTTCATTCAAAATTATATTGTAAAATATTTCTTTTCCTGCAACAAAGACTCCCTACTCCTCTGAAATTAGATTTAGCATAAAGCATTTCAATGTATTTACCATTATCTTTGCAATGATTTTATGAATTGTGTTACAAAGAGATATCAGTCTAAATCTAGAGAAGCAAGTTGCATCTCTATATTTTGAAATAACTACCAAAAAAATGGAGTTAATGGCCTTGAGGATCTCCCCCGAGTTTCTTGCTTCTTCTACCACTTCCAATAAATATTTT